>OY101448.1:199848276-201336610 GCA_956483635.1 Panzeria rudis
TAACTCAATGAGCCTTTATCCGATCAACACAAGAAAGATCTATTTTGCACAGCTGAAACATTTTCGATATTTTTAGCAAAAATTAAAAAAAAGAACTATAAATTGTAAAAGTTAACTGTGCTGCTTATAGGGAAGTGCCAAAGAAAACCTACATACATGCACACATGCATATGTACGTATTTGCTCCCAATAAAAATACTTAGCAAAACACAAAAATCTACTCGAGTCTTTTTGTTTCGATTACAATCAAATCATGCCAAAAACAGCCGACCTACAAATAAGCGATTGTTTGTAAGCAAGCCGCATAGTTTGTAAGCCAGTCAATGCAACTCCAATGTTGGGAATAAGACATACTTGTTGCTGATTTTTTTTTTTTTTTGGTTCGTGTATTATACTCGAATGTAAACAAAACTGCCAAAGGCTTGATTGGTTTGTACTCGTTATTTAACGCTAGTGAATAAGACGGCCCGATCATACTTGCTGCAGCTCTCTGATTCATACATGCATTTGAATATACATACAGTAGACAACACAACTAAGTACACATCAGCGTTTTTTTAATTTTATTTAATTTTCTTTTGATTTAAAAAAGAAAAATAAACAAAAAACTCCCAAAAATGTAAAAATTGATTGTTTTAATTCAATCCAATAAAGAATTTCATAACTTTGGTGCAGAAAATAAGAAAAATAAAGAAAACACTTGTGTGTCTTCCCAAATTGGCGCAGCAAAACTAATTACACACTGTTAAAATTTGTTTTAAATCTTACAAAATTAACAAAAACTTCAATTTCAATTTATTTTCTAAACGCTTTTTCATTGAATTTACCAATGTTTTTGCAGTTTCGGGACTTTGGTTATTCCAGTCCTCTAAAGGGACCTTTTTCAGTTCGTGTTCACTTCGTATTCTGTGTTTTATAACATTTTTGTCTAAAGTTTCCCGTACGTGCTCAATTGGGCTTAGGTCTTGACTTTCTGGAGGTGTCAAAAATATATGTGGATTGTTATATAGAAGGCACGCCTTCACATTGTGGTCAGTATGGGTTTAGTCGTTGTCTTGAAGTAGTAGCTATCAGACAGACCCATATTGATGATGTGTGCTGGAGATTATATTTTAAAAAATCTAAGTAGAGATATTCAGGTCTGTTCTGTATTTCAATCGGAATTAAAATGTTCGGAATTATCAAATCATTGTTATTACAAATTGATATTTATAACAACAATAGTATGACAACATTTTCATTCCGAACGGAATACAGAACAGACCTGATTGTTTCGTTGTATTTTCCACAAATAGAACGTTTCCAACATCCGAAGGTGACATATACCCTATATAGGGTTGCCAAATTCAAATAGTACTTTAGCTTGACGTTCGATTAAAATCAGCTTGATTTTCAAAAGAGATCTTAAGACAATAAAATATTTATCAGAGTCGTAATTTATCTCTAAATGAGAGAACATCTCGACCGCGTCGTCGCAATTATTATTTAAGTGCGGCCAGCACGGTTTAATGGTTTCCTTGATTAACTGTACGCAGATGCAGTTTTTTGTGGAATTCCATTGTTCACATGCATCCATTTGTTTGTTATACGTGTTTGTTCAATATGTACATAATTTTGGAATTTGTTTAAACATACTACCCTTGTGGAGAACCATACATAACTCAACATTGGAGAAGATTTACCACAGTTTAAATGACAATAACACGAAAGAATTTTTTACTTAAATAATATGTATATGTATAACTGTGATTTGTTAATCACGTGATAATGATCTGACGAGTGAGAATATAACCTCACAATTTGTTCAAGACCCTGGTGGAAAACCATATAAAACTCAAGATTGAAGAAGATTGTTACCGATGGAGACCATTTATACTCTAGGAGTGGACTTTAGGATTCCCTACTTCCTATAATATAAGAACCTGTCAAAAGACAGGTCGCGTGACTGGTTCCCAAGGACTAGCAACCGGTTCGAGTTCCGGAACCTTATATGAAAGGTAGCGGTATCTTTTACATTGCGTTGTCATTGGATGAGGCCAATTCACATAATTATTTTGATTAGATTTTCCCAACAATTCCCAATAGTTTCCCACTTGGGAAAAACTTATGTTAAATCACTAATTTGTAAATCGGCTATCCCAACAAGCTCCCGAACGGGATAAACCTTTTGGGTTTACCCCATGAATTCCCAACAGGGTCCCAATATGTGTATTGGGACAATTTCTTTCGGGTAGCTGTTTTACACTATCTCACAAGCGGTTTGACTTCTGTAGAAAATGATCTAATGAGTTTATGAAATGTTTTATAAAAGGCAATAACACGTTAGAAGTATTCGATGTTTGGTGCGTTTTGTATAGCAACTGTTTGTAATTGCAACACTTTTGTTACCAATTCGTGAGGGCTTATTTTACTCACTTTGAAACACTTAATAAAAATGTACACATACACTTAAATACTCACATACACATGCACTTCTGCGGCTGCATCCAGATTAAAAGCAAATCTGTTTGTCCTGTGTATCCAATTTTTATATAAGCATATTATGCTTTTTCAATTTTCATAATTATTTGTTTAATAAATTGCTTATTTTTTGTAGAAATTTTTTATTTATTATTTTCAGTTGTCAAAATGTATGTTGCGAGATTGCAACACAAAAAAGCTATACCGATTTGGTAAAGCAAAACTGCAAAAGTGTTGTAAGTGCAAAGTAATGTATTTTGTTCTTAGATTGCAAAGAAAAAGCTAAAATATCGTAGCTTTTTCTTTGCAATCTAGCACTTGCTCCTTTGAAAGACCATTCGCACCAAACACTGAATACGGCTATTATATTAGGTTCCATTTTGCGCCAAAGTCGAACAGCTTGGAAATAGTCTGAAAACAGCTTAACTGAAAACAGCTTAAATAAAGCGGCGTCACTTTTTGAGTAAATGAGAAATGGTGACATTACGCATAAGTGATCACGATCACGTCACTAGTTTGTACTTCTGATGATGGTATGCTTACAGTCAAGGTATGTGTTCATAATTTGTATCTTAAAATTTGGAAATAGGTATAGCGTCACGCTTTAAAATTTCATTGTGAGCAACGATACAAAGCACAATATATTAAAGTAATAAAACAAACGATGAAGTTCGTCAGTTATTTGTCGCTATTTACACACATATATACAACACGAACATCAAAATAAGCAACAACCAAAACAACAACAAGAGCACAACAGTGCCTTGTACCTATCAACAAAGTAAAGAAACACCACTTAAGCCATAAACAAAATTTAAAGAATTGTGCACAAATCGAAACGATTCCCCTTAGGGTTGGACTGCCAAAGATCTGTTTTAATATTAAAAATTTTTTATGTTTTAATACTTTATCTATCCAGTCATATGTTTTACGTTGTATGTTAACGAATGTAATTAAATTACATTTTATATTTATTACTAACGGCCCTTTTCACAATGTATAATTAAAAGTCTTTTAACCGTACATTGTGAAAATGGCCGTTTATCGTTTATCTGATAAACTACTATCGTGATAAACTACCACAATTTGAGCTGAATAATCAACATAGCGTTACAAAATGATACATGCCTGTCTCCAAAGAAAAATGCTTTGATGATTTGAACGAAATTGTTTTGATGATTTAATTAATTTTGTTTTTGATTTAATGTCATTTTTGATTTAATGTCGTTCGGCTGCTGCTGAAAGGATATTTTCGCAGCTAAGTTTAATCAAAACTAAATGCTGGAATAAGATTGATTTTAATTGATCAGCCCAGTAATGCAATTTCAAGAATTGTGCACAAATCGAAACGATTCCCATTAGGTTTGGTCTGCCAAAGATATGTTTTAAAATTAAAAGTTTTTTATGTTTTAATACTTTATCTATCCAGTCATATGTTTTGTTAACGAATGTAATTAAATTACATTTTATTTTTATTACTAACGGCCCTTTTCACAATGTATGATTAAGAGTCTTTTAATCGTACATTGTGAAAATGGCCGTAAGAACTTTTTTGTTTTGTTATTGCTAATAACAACACACAACAATGAAAATGTTTCGGAGATGAAAATAGATAATTCTTATGTATATTCATCTGCTGAATTCAGAAATGATCATAAAATTTTTCGATTAGCTCTAGTTTTAAAGATATAGTGAGAAATATTTTCATAAATTACAGCATTTTTTGTATTCTTCGCATCATACTTCCGGACGGGTCCGCAAAATCAAGTTTTGAGAAAAGTACAAGTTACAAACCAACATGTAAAATACACACAAAACAACAATAAAATTTGTAAAAGTGGTTGTTTTGTGTGTATTTTACTTGTAGATTTGTAACTTGTAGTTTCGAACAAACTAAACAAAATCAACAAACTTGCCAGCCCATAATAAAATACAAAATTTTAAACGTCGGTATGTTAAGACATATTTTATAACGCTATTGTGAACGCCCTTAACCCATTAAGGCCCGAGCCATGATCTCATTGACCTATAATGATGAAACTTTTAAATTTTTATTGCTTATACCTAAATAAGAAAGAAAACAATTTTTATGCAAATCGGATCAGTGTGAGCTAGGCTTGCCATGCGGGCTTGAATGAGCTTGATTGACAAGATATTTTAGATGCTGTAAAGTTACAAGCTCAAATACAATTTGTCAAGCTGAAATGATATTTTTGACAGATAAATAGAAATATGTAATGTCAAAAATTTTATGAAAAAATATTTCATACATTTTTAGTCAAGTATACAACTTAAAACAATGTTCTTCCCTCATCACTTGGAAATTGTTCACAGGTATTTTTATTGACAGTACGTATTATTGTTTGCGAGAACAATACGTAGCTCTTGTTGTTTCTACATTTAGTTTCAATAACCTGTTTTAACTACATTTAGAGTTGAAAAAAAACGACCAATTTGTAAATGGTAAAGTCAGAAAATAAGAAACCTGATTGATTATGGAGCTCATGTTTGGACTTTAATATTATTTTAAATTTCTATGAGATTTTTGGGTAGAAGATGCCTAATTATCTACATTGACCCCAGTGAAATGCGCATAGGAACTGGCTAATACTCCTCAGTAATTAATTTCAATGTATTTCAAAATAGTAAAGTAACAATTTAGGAAAAAGCACGTTAACAAATTAAAACTAATTGTAATTCAATAAATCCCAAAAAAAAAGTTTAATTAGAAGTAAAAGGTCTTTCCCCTGACAGGGCTATTATTACAACTAGGCAATAGTTAAAGGCAGGATTTTGTCGGACGAATAAAAAGTTTACCTTTATTAAAACTTCACTTGAAATGAAAGTGAGCGATAAGTTAAAGTCAGGTGCATCCTACCTGGTAGGTTAAAGTAAATTTGTAATAATGATAAACTGTTTATCCGTCCGACAAAAGTCTGCTTCTAGCTATTGTCAAGTTGTAATAATGGCCCTTAATATGACATAATTTACTTTACATACTTACTTAGGGCCATTATTACAACTTGACAATAGCTAGAAGCAGACTTTTGTCGGACGGATAAAAAGTTTATCATTATTATAAATTTACTTTAACCTACCAGGTAGGATGCTCCTGACTTTAACTTATCGCTCACTTTCGTTTAAAGTAAAGTTTTAATAAAGGTAATCCGTTTATTCGTCCAACAAAATCCTGCTTTTAACTATTGCCAAGTTGTAATAATGGCCCTTAATATGATATAATTAAAGTCTGCTATATCATACATACAGTAAATATCAAAATTTAAGTAATCCGATAGAAACTGCATTTAATTTAATTATTTTTATATTATCCCCGCGGGAAAAGTTGAACAAATTGCCTTGAACGTACTTGTCCTATAAGTTTTGGCCTAGAACCTATCATTCAATATATAAATTAAGTCAATTGACCCCATTCAATGACAACGCCATTTGAAAGTTACCGATTCCTTTCATATAAAGTTCTGGTACTTGAATCGGCTGCTAGTCCTTGGGAACCAGTCATGCGATCTGTCTTGTGACAGGTTCTTTTCCATCTAGGGATGTTTTTCCTATGTTTTTATATGGCTTATGTTATTTTTGTAATATTCTTTATTTATACTATTAAGTGAAGCTTAAATAAGTTAAAATTTTGGCTATTACATAAATATTTTCGTGTGTCAAGTTCTCTTTTGAAAATCAAGCTGGATTTAATCGAATGTCAAGCTAAAGTACTATTTGAATCTGGCAGCCCTAGTGTGAGCCCAGATAACCCCCGTTGCGAAAACGCAACGTTGGGCCTTAACGATATAAAAATTAAACGCATTTGTAAACATTTTTAATTAAAATATTTTATTCATGTCTTTAGAAAAAAAGTAAAAAAGATATACATTTTATATATAATTCAATTGCGTACGAAGTCATGTAGTTCATTTAAACTTTCTTGCTTGCACACAGGGCAATTTTTGTTGCGCAACTTTTAGTTCAGCCGCGAGAAAGACAGAGAAAGCAACACAGTTTTTCTCTGTCTTTCTCCCAGCTGAATAAAAAGTTGCGCAACAAAAATTGCCCTGTGTGAACTCCCTCCAACAATTATCACACACACATTTTTTTATTATGCTGTTTTAAATAGCAAGTGATTGTTTGCATTTGATAATTTTATTTTATTTGTATATCGTTAAAGCCCAGTGTTGCGTTTTCGCATTTCATATATATCCAATCATAAAAATAGTGGCAAATGTCTCAAATGATTATATTTTTCAGTAGAAATAATAATGTTCGTATGTTAGCTATCTCCTTTATTTTTTTAACAATCCAAAAGTACCCAAAAAACAGGAAAAATTACAAATTTAAATAAAATTTGTTTATAAAAAAAACTATGTATGATACAAATCGAGAAACAAGTCGATTAGATATTAAGTTAAATTTTATTTCACTGTGCTTTATCACAATATCAAGGGGGTTATTATGTATTTCGATTCGAAAGAAAACATTTTCAAATCACAATGTACCTATAAGGTATACAAATACGAATGATTTTCGTTTCGAATCGAAATACATAAAAACTCCCCTGATATTGTAATAAAGCACAGTAAAATAAAATTTAACTTAATATCTAATGGACTTGTATGTATCAACTTGTTTCTCAATTTAATCACAAAATGTCTGCGGGGAGTTTTAAGTGGACGTTGCGAAAACGCAACGCAGGGCCTTAATGGGTTAATATATTTATTCTATTTTTGATGTTGATCTTGTCTATGTTTGTGTTTGTGTGCTAGCTATTAGTGCATGCCATTATAGCAACCATAGCAGCAAATACCAACTGAATGAAGTAAGCATTCTATTGTGACTACAGCCATATGTACATACATACATATGTGTTATCCATAGCAAGTTACTAGCTATTGAAACAAAAGTTGTTTTGGTTGTAACAGTATTAGTAAGTATCTATGGCAGTTGATGCCGTCTATATGGATGGTTGGATATATTGACGGTTGACTAGTTGTACTGTATGACAGTCTGAACAAATAAGTAAGAATAAATACATATAATAAGAAGCATACAGAAAAATTAAATGTGTTCAAATAACACACACATACATATGCAATGCATTTGGATAGAATACAAGCGATACTTTGTTCTGTGTTTTTTTCGTGTACATGAGAGAATACATTCATAGGAATGAATATGCATACATACATACATACATACATACTATGTATTTAAGTACATTAGGCGATGTTTGTTATTATTGTATTAAGAACAGCAATAGCACACTCTCCTATACACAAGTCCAACATACATATGATTGTATGTATGCATATGTACTTACAATTCACTTGCACGCAAATAAAATCTAACAGCAACAACAATGGCAAGGCAGACTGAAATAAACACAACAACAACAACATCAACAACAACAATGATTGCTACCACAGCAACAACACATTTATACAAATGCTCGTTGTATACCGTTTTTATTTCATATGGCAAACGTGTACTAGCAAAGCATTAGTATTAAAGTGTTACTCAGCATATAAACACCGCACACGAAAAATAAAACGAGAAGAAAACTAAAGAACAAAAATATGATGTACAAGAAAATCGTAAAAAAGCAAAACAAGCAGAAAAGCTAAAGGCAGTGAGAATAATTTACTAAACAAAAACTATTGTGAACATTTTTGTTTTATTAATCGTAGAAAAACTTATTTTTAAAATGTATTATTTAATAAAGCAATAAAGGTAAACAAAATACATGCATACATACTTAATGTGCAAAACTACAACGTAATAAGAAAAAGAAAAAAAAATGTTTAATACCTACCAAGTTGTTCTGTTCTGTTGTTCTTGCTTCAACAAATCTCCTTACATACCGAGATATAACCTCAAATTCTTCTGTGCTCATACGCTATCAGTGCACTAATACACTAGTAAATCAACTGTTACATGTACATATGTAAACACATTCATACTTAATAAAGTGCGTACAAAATATAAATATGTATTTTATTAAATGTGAATAAGCAATCAAATAAAAGGGCAAACATAATACGTACATATGCACTTGGGTATTCATTTAATCGGGTTTTTGCTTAAATCGGTTATCGCTCGATTAATTAATCGAGGTTTTGGCTTAATCGGTTAATTTCGGTATTAATCGGTTAACCGATTAATAAAGTTTTTTCATAAATCAAGTAATTTCAACAAACAAAAATGCATCGATTATATATTATTTCGAGTTTATTAGTAAAAAAAACGAACATAATAACTCTGGAACCAAGTCAAGCGAAAAAAAATCATAAATATATATTAATTAAAATATTAACACGTTTGTGGGATCATTTTATTAGTTATTTCAATAGTATAAGGAGATCTTCTAAACCAATCTTTTACAAAAATAATTTGGTTCAAATGTTTAGGATTTAAGCGATTCGTTTCTTTAGTTTTGATAAAACTTGAATTGGAAAAATCCTTTGACTTATCGTAGATGACGAAGAAATCGAAAGCAGTCCATAATACAGAATATCTAGTTTCTCAGTCCTTTTGCTGGATTTCTCTAAACATATAAAATCTTTCATTATGTCCTGTTCTAATTTGTTCAATTTCTTAACACTTCTAATTGTTTTGGTTAATGCTGTTAAAAGATTTCTTGTATCACTATCGATAGTTTCTTCTGTTGTCAGGTGATCATCTTACTCATACTGGAAGAGCTTAGCAACGAACATTTCCAAATTCCATAGTTTTCTTTTTTGTACTGTATTTTTAAAACACTGTTGCTAGAAGCAAATATTCCTGAATTCGTCTCTCATTAAATCTAGTCCTTAGATTTTTAATTAAGTCGTTGGCAATAGTATTATTGGCTTTTATTAAACTATTAAATAAAAACTTAATACTTTGCTCAAGTTCAATTATAGTAGCAGAGTCTTTACTAAGTTCTTTTATGTTTTAAAGTTTTACTTAAGCTAAGATCACTTCTTTGTATGGAAAATAATTTTTAAACACATATCTTTTGTATATGAGACGAAACAAATAATTGAATACACAAAAAAATATATTATAATACTATAAAAAATTAAAAATTTTGTTATGTCGGCTAATCGACTGAAATTAACCGGTTTACGGCCCCGTTCACAATGTACGATTAAGAGTTAACATGGACTTTAACGGAAACTTCGCCATACAAAACTTGCCGTTAAAGTCCGCGTTAACTCTTTTTAATCATATATTGTGAAAAGGGGCGTTAACCGTCAATCGAAAATAGCCAATTTTATATTAACCGATCAATTAATCGGGTAGTAATTAACAGATTAACCGGTTAACCGAATGAATACCCTAATATGTACATACATGCATATACATATACCTTATATCTATTCCATGGTGAAAGTGTGCGTTCGCAAATTCAAGGAAGGAGAGGATTAATCTGATCAAGACCTCTCAGAAAAAAAAACACTTTGAAACATATTTGATGGCAGTATTAGTTTAACTTACACAAGTAAGAAAACCTAATTCTAATTATGAAAATGGCTTCAATATCCAGACGTTCTTCAGGTGCAAATTCAAATGGATCGATAGAAACACCAACATCGCCCACAAAAAAGGTAAGAATGCCTGTACTACATACCAGAGATGGGTTCGTGAGAAAAGTTTATCACAAATACCAACGGTTTTTTGTTTAATTAACTAAGTTATTGTTCTTTCAAAACCATCAAACCCGTTATTAAAGAACTTCAGCAGTATTTGTATTTATGTACATACATATATATGTATGTAGGTATGTGTTTTCGAATTCATTTTCAGAAATTTCAAATTATGTACATACATACATACTTACATATATATGTAGATATATGTAGGTATAGCCTGTTTATCGATATCGAAAGAAAATCGCTCACCTTCGAATCAATTTGGGGTCATCAATAACGAAAGCTCTCTTTGCAACAATACCACACAAAAAAAAGGAATGTAAAATCAACATGACACAATTTTGATTAGAAATCAAAATTGTTTATTTGTTTTGTTCATTGCTACAATTCACTGTTGTGCTTAGTTTTGTGAGTTGTTGCTGTTTATTCTTATATAGCCGACCAAAAAATCGAATTACCAACGAAAAGTTACTACTGCTGGTGTAAAATTACAACTTTTTCTATTAATTTTAAAGGAAAATTATTAATCTAACTTTAAAAAGTCTCTTTGATTTAATATTTTTCACTGTTAAAACAACTTTGTTATAAACGTTACATTTTAATTTATATAACAAACTGGTCGCTAATTTATTTAGTAGTGTGTGTGCGCAGTCAACTGTTTTCAGTAAGCATAAGATGTAAAATAGAACATAGTAATTACTTGTTAAGCATAAGACTGAAAATAGTGACTGGGACAGCAAAATTCGACTAATAAAATTAGTTATTCGAAACACTGAAAAAATTTATGTTATGAGCTAATATACCAATTTTCTGAATCTTTTCGATAAAAATGCGAGCAATTTTATCATAAAAACAGTCACATTTCGTGTGAGATTTGCTAAAATTACAAGATTTTTGAAGTTTTTCACATGCGAAGTGTTTAATTGTTGCCCACTGTTACGCCGTTAGTTCGTAACCAGCACATCTTTGCAAGTGTAAGTATAGCTCCCTCATCTATTGATTTATCAAGCTTCAAATAAACGATCAGTCGCTTAAAAGTAATTTTTTTTACCATTTACATATGTATGTATATCGTGATCAACTCCACAATACAGTGGGAATGTTTCTCATGTACTATTTTCTATTGAAATTTTGTTTAAAAATATTCAGCCCAATTATGAATAACAATTCCCCGGCAGTTTTTTTCCCTGTTCCCCTATTCTAAATAAAATTCCTCCTATTCTAAATTGTACTTTCCCCGGGAAAAAAGTAGGTATTCTAAATATGGGGGAAAGGGAGAAATTCTTGCGAGTTTTTTCCCCAAACATTTTGAAGGGAACTAATGCAAAAAATTTAAATTCAAATTAAAAAATGTTGTAAAACAATTGTATAAGCATTTAATAAACACCGGAATGTTATATTTCTCTCCTGTTTTAGGCATTAGCCGTGCAAACATGCGCTTCAAAAACATGAACAACATCTGCCTTCGGAATAAAGATTTAAAAAATACAAAATTTTGCACGCATCCTTTAAGTTCACATAATAGGTAAATGGAAGATTTGTTGCTGCTTAAAAAATTTACAATTTCCTTTTTACACACAATCATTGGGGATTTAATGCGTCTGGCTCTGGCCTTGGCCCAGTTTTCGCTTCACTTCCTCCACATACAGTTCCGAGAGCATCTGAGTGATTACACTGTACATTTTACTTTTGATTTAAGCAAAAACAAATATTTATATTAACACACAATCTTATTATCAACGAAAACATAAAATTTTTATGAATTTCTATTACTGAACTCTTGCGTTAGTGCAGAATAAAATGTAAACACTAAACAGCTGATCCAGACGTTCCCTCTCCCTTATTTGCTTATTCCCCTGCTTTTTAGAATAGGAGGATTTTTCCCCGTGAACAAATGAACGGGAAGAGAAAAAACTCCCCGGGGAAATTCATAATTGGGCTGATTGTAACTTTGCCAATTCCCAACGAATTTTTATAATTTTGATATTATTTTAAGATACACTTCTCAAAAGGAAAAAAATAGAGTGTTGCAAAAATATTGTCAAACTTAAAACAATTGAAAAAAAATGATTTTCTATATTAATATGATTATTTCGAACGTATTTTACTTCTGAGTCCAAATTGATTATTAGGCTAAGATTTGTAACGTTACATTCAGAAAGAATTGGGCGAACAAGGAACATCAACTTAATTTTTAAACGTACACAGCCGAAAGTGGCGCTACTCTGTTCTGCTGTGTACGTTGAAAAATTAAGTTGATGTTAATTTTTCCCTCATCCACCATTTAAAAATTAAAAATCGGTGCAGACATAATGCAGTGCAATTTTTTTGCCCGTGAAGCCCCAAAAAACGTATTTTATCGATAACTTTATTTTTTGAGAGAGTAATCGAAATTCTAGAACTGGCAAAATAATCTACTCAAGTCGGCCTACATATAAACAAGACTACATAAGCCACTTCAGAAGTACTATGTACATATGTACAGTCACATAATGTAATTATTGAATATCTTGTCTTTCACCATCTGAAATTGATTTTGGGAGGACACCCTCATTAGTGATTCCGGATAGGGACTTTTGGGTCGAATCTAATAGGCTTTATGAGGGTTGTGCGGTTTTCACCGACGGGTCCAAAATGGAAATAGGCACGGGAGCTGGTGTCTATATTTTGGGGACGGACATTCGTAGGTCTTTTAGGCTACCGAATGAGTGTAGCGTTTTCCAAGCTGAGATCCTGGCGATCCTCAGGGCCACGGAGATAGTGGCCACAGATATGACTGAGGGGAAGGAGGTAACCTTCTACGTCGACAGTCAGGCGGCGCTAAAAGCATTGAAGGGACACTGTGTCAGATCGAAGCTAGTTAGTTACTGCAGGAGAGCCGTCAACTTGCTCATGGACAAATATAGTGTTAGATTATGTTGGGTTCCTGGCCACTGCAATGTTGAGGGAAATGAGACAGCTGATGAGCTGGCAAGATTAGGGTCAGCGTTAGATGTGGAACTGTGTGATAGATTGGTTAAAGTACCGATCGGTCATTACTATAGGGAGCTCAGTGACTGGGTGTCGAATAGGGCCAACCGTTCATGGGGGAGCAGGGAGGATTGTAGTCTCGAGGGCCATGTGGCCAGAGCTTGACTTATGCAGATCCGAACTGTTACTGAGCATGAATAGGAAGGTGATAGGGGTCTTAATAGGCGCATTGACTGGTCACTGCTCGGTCAGGGCGAGGACCAGCATTGGGTGATTGGCACTCCAGATTTTTGTAGGATATGCGATGATGAGGAGGAACCAGAAATTATTGAGCCTGTTATCTGCCATTGCCCGAGGCTGCAACGACACAGGCGTAGGTGGCTTGGCAGACGTTTCCATGAAAGCATTAGCGATATCGCGAAGTGTAAACTTGAGGATATCAGGGGCTTCATTATGGGAATAAGGTGGTTAAATGGCGGATAGCAGGATGCTCCTTTTCTGGGTTTTAATAGGGGGTATGAATAGAAGGGAATCACAATGGATCCAACTGGGTCTCCGAGTGGATGTGCGGCATAGCACTACCCTTCCCAACCTAACCTAACCTTGTCTCCTAACCATGCATTAGGAAGAAAGCTCGAGTTTTGAAGAAAAATAAAACTTATGGGCCTTATTCATAATAAATTACCAAATGCTTATAAAATCTTTATGAAAGAGATTTCCATACCAAATTTGTTTCATAAACCTCTCATAAACCTTTGATAAGTAAGGGGATAAATCAATAACAGGTGTATAAAGCACCCGTTATGGAATAGCCGTTGTTTATTCATTACACTTATACCTACAAACAAATGGTCATAAACACGCATCATAAAACATAAAAAACAACATTTGTTCGCAACACAAAACATCCCTGTAGTCCAACTCTTCGAGACATCATCGATGCAATTTCGAAACGAGTATCTATCACCGGCGATGAATTGACGACACTAAAAGCTAAATATTGACGACATTTTCGAACAAAGGGCACAAAAGTCGTTGATGACAACGTTGGTAACATGCTACTATAGTTGTCGTTGATGACAACGTTGGTAACATGCTACTATAGTTGTCGTTGATGACAACGTTGGTAACATGCTACTAAAGTTGTCGTTGATGACAACGTTGGTAACATGCTACCAAAGTTGTCATCAATGAATAATAATAAAATTTAGAAATGTAATAATCGAATCGAACCCTCCACACTGGTAGGCTAGCGCGCTACCTACTAACCTACCGAGGAACTAAAAAACCCTTATACAAAAACACATTTGTGGGCAACTTAAACTCTTTAATATTCATAAATAGAAGCAGGACAACTTCGATGCAGTTGATACTCTTGTTGTCGGCAATAAAACACGACAACTTCGATGCAGTTCTTACTCATGTTGTTGTCAATAAGACCATACAAACGACAACATCGATGCAGTTGTTACTCTTGTTGTCGGCAATAAAATCGTATAGACGACAACTTCGGTGCAGTTGTTACTCTGGTTGTCGTCAATAAGACCGTACACACGACAACTTCTATGCAGCTGTTACTCTTGTTGTCGTCAATAAGCCTTTGTAGCAGAAATTGTCATAATCTTGTCAGAACAAATTCTTTATACACGACAACGTATACCACCATGTCGCCAAACTTATTTCGAAATGTGTTTTATAGGCGAAAAATCATTGATTGTCTTGCAAACAGCATCATGAAAATGTCGTCGGTAACAACTGGGACTGCGGAGATAAAGTCGACTAATCTACACAACTACATGTATACATACATACATACATACATATAAATTCTTTCGATACTAGAAAACAACTCATGTAATATACATACATACATACATACATACACCCACATGGCATTTCTCACATAGCATTTGGAAGATTGTTTTACCAAAAATCAGAAAACAGAGTCTTTTAAGACTACCTTAGATGATCAAAAAGTGATTAATCAGTTGCGGGCTTAAAACAAGACTTGAAAATGATTGCTACAAATGACTAGAACACGACTTGTGCGCAATCATAAATTGATCATGCATATGTTCGAAAATTAATCTTTTAAGACTAACTTAGACGATCAAAAAGTGATTAAGCAGTTGCGCGCTCAAAAAACGACTCGAATAAATTGATCAAGCATATGCTCGAAATGTGACTGTTTTGTGTATTGTTATAGAAGTAAGTTCATGTTAGCTTTGTCCTGTTGATATTGTAGGCAGTACCTTAGCTGAGTGGTTGATACGTAATATTAGAAATCCGAAGGAGCTTGGGTCGTTTCTCAGTTAAAATTAATTTGTTTTTTTATTTTAAATGATCAAAAATACTGTTTAAAAATTACTAAAAAATGAGTCAAAACTGATTTAAAAGCGGGTAATAAAGGACTCTTCTTTTTCTTCATTTTCTACCGACAAAAGTATCTTTTATGATCCGAAAATGAGCACATTAATGATTATTTTAATCGAGCTAAGGAATCAATAATTTCATACATACATACATGCATACATACATACATACATACATACATACATACATACATACATACATACATACATACATACATACATACATACATACATACATACATACATACATACATACATACATACATACATACATACATACATACATACATACATACATACATACATACATACATACATACATACATACATACATACATACATACATACATACATACATACATACATACATACATACATACATACATACATACATACATACATACATACATACATACATACATACATACATACATACATACATACATACATACATACATACATACATACATACATACATACATACATACATACATACATACATACATACATACATACATACATACATACATACATACATACATACATACATACATACATACATACATACATACATACATACATACATACATACATACATACATACATACATACATACATACATACATACATACATACATACATACATACATACATACATACATACATACATACATACATACATACATACATACATACATACATACATACATACATACATACATACATACATACATACATACATACATACATACATACATACATACATACATACATACATACATACATACATACATACATACATACATACATACATACATACATACATACATACATACATACATACATACATACATACATACATACATACATACATACATACATACATACATACATACATACATACATACATACATACATACATACATACATACATACATACATACATACATACATACATACATACATACATACATACATACATACATACATACATACATACATACATACATACATACATACATACATACATACATACATACATACATACATACATACATACATACATACATACATACATACATACATACATACATACATACATACATACATACATACATACATACATACATACATACATACATACATACATACATACATACATACATACATACATACATACATACATACATACATACATACATACATACATACATACATACATACATACATACATACATACATACATACATACATACATACATACATACATACATACATACATACATACATACATACATACATACATACATACATACATACATACATACATACATACATACATACATACATACATACATACATACATACATACATACATACATACATACATACATACATACATACATACATACATACATACATACATACATACATACATACATACATACATACATACATACATACATACATACATACATACATACATACATACATACATACATACATACATACATACATACATACATACATACATACATACATACATACATACATACATACATACATACATACATACATACATACATACATACATACATACATACATACATACATACATACATACATACATACATACATACATACATACATACATACATACATACATACATACATACATACATACATACATACATACATACATACATACATACATACATACATACATACATACATACATACATACATACATACATACATACATACATACATACATACATACATACATACATACATACATACATACATACATACATACATACATACATACATACATACATACATACATACATACATACATACATACATACATACATACATACATACATACATACATACATACATACATACATACATACATACATACATACATACATACATACATACATACATACATACATACATACATACATACATACATACATACATACATACATACATACATACATACATACATACATACATACATACATACATACATACATACATACATACATACATACATACATATATACATATATACATATGTATACTCATATTCATTTGCGTTTTTACAACTTGCTTGGAGCATGCAACGAACAACAAATTTGCATCAGCATAAGGCGAAGAATACAGGGAAAAATAAAAAGTAATCGACGTTACACAATTGGGATCTATAGAATAAAACTTGACTTTTAAATAAATATACACATCCAGGGCTGCCGTTTTTGTTTTTTGGTTTTTCTAACCAAAATTGGTAACTATTTTTCAATGTGGAGATGCGAATATTTTTTTTCATATTGGCTACTTTTCTCCTAAAATAATAATACGTATGAATATTTTTTATATTTAACTTGTTAAACAAATAAAAAATGTGTTTATTGCAGCAGTCTTATTAAAAAAAATTCAATTTATAAACATTCAAAAAAATTAATTTTTTATGGAAATTTGAAGGGTTTAACCAATGCAAAGTTTCATAAAAGTCGGCTAAGTAGAAGTACATAGTTAAAATGCTTATTTACTTTTCACGGGCGTGGCTCTGCCCACTTTTCTAAACATAATTACTTTTCCTTAGAATATACAAAATTTTCTTACATATTACGAAAAAAAAGTTTAGGCAATATTTTTTGAATTTATGAAAGTAACAAAAACTTTTCGTAAAAATTTTTCCTTGTTGAAAAATATATTTAAAATAAAGAAATAAATTAAAATTATTTATTATAAATTGACATATTTTTCAGATGGAAGTAAATAAAACAAATTTGTAGCTCTTATAAAATAAGTAGAAAGTGGCTCAGTGGGTAGAGTACTTGCCTTGAAATATGAAAATTGCGAGTTCGTGCCCCGGTTGAGCAAAAAAAAATTTTTACTTTTATTTTTTAATTATTTTAATGCATTTCGTATATTTTACGAAAGAATTTCGTGGTGTGAAACTATGAAATATTTCGTTATAGCGTTTTCGTGCATATGTTGAATGAACTTTGTTTCAGTGTACCCGTATTCCAAAGGCAGAATTAGTCTTTACTTTCCATTCTGTTACGAATCAGCTGATTGGTTTTTTTAATAAAAAAACCTGCACAAGTCGTTAGTTTTGTTCTGTGCCTTTCTGTTCCGGACGAACCTGTTGAAAACAAAATTTTACTTACGGCGTTAAGTGACAGAAAGAAAAAGCTCTTCTCTCTAAAAAATATGTCGGTATGTGTTCAAAAAATATTGCCGTAGCATAAAATTTATTGATCATTATTATAAAGAATATGCAGATTCATATATAAAATGATTTTTGTGGCTGTTTATTTTTTAATTAAGCCTACAAGACACTTTATATTGTAAAATAATAATTTATACAAAAAGCTTTTGTTGTTTTGGTTGTCGACGGAGTTGCCGCTTTCTTATTTTTTACCACAGTTGGTGTCTACTTTTTCATTTGATGCAAAATTAAATGTATATAATACCTTAAAATTTAGGTTTAAAAATTATGAATTTTGTCAAATACTTTTTGTGCAACTATTTATGGTTTTGGTGCTGTGGTGAAATTTTTACTTAAACCAATACTAATAAAAGACGTTCTACTAATACATTCTTAGACTTAGGTTTTTTTGACAACCGGCTTAGTTGCCGAAAACTGTTTGCCAACAGTCAGGCTTCTATATTTTCTATGCTCTAAACTTTGTGACAAATAACAAAATTATAACAAATGACAATTTTTACATTCTGAACAAAACAAAAATTTTAATATTTTATAAATTTGATTTTGTCACAAAGCTTAGAATACGGCTATTAAGTTGAAAGTTATTATTTTAGCTTAAAATTACGTAAAAATAATTTTAATTTATTTTTTGATTTCAAATGTAGAATTTTTTAACAAGGATAAACGAAAGGGGTTCGTTACTTTCGAAAATTCATAAAATTATTGCCAACATGTTTTTCGTAATATGTACGAAAGTTTCGTATATTCACGAAAAAATTAACTGCGGAAGTTTTTTTTTTCATAAAATGTTGCATAAGTATATAAACATTTAACTACTAAAAAGAAATTCTAATATCTTAATTTTTAATTTTCTATTTAATTGCAGCCAAAAAGACGCAATGAACGTAATATTCTTACATTCTATGAGAAAATTGCCGTAATACGTTATTACGATGAGACTAACATATCACGTAACAGTTTGGCTAAAATATTTCACTGTTGTGCCACTCAAATTCGGCGTATATTGGAGCGAAAACAGGAACTGTTACAACAGCTGGCCACCTTAAGTGAAGCAGATGCTTCCATAATCATTGAAGAGATGACACGTAAGAGACGTAAATTTGAAATGAGCGCCATTAGTTTCATATTACATCAGTGGGTAGAGAGATGTCGTCAAATGCGATTAAGAAAAATTATTACAAATGAAACACTTAAAGAGACAGCGGTTAAAATGGCAGCTATACTAAATCTTCCTTCCTTCCGTCCGTCGTATCGTTGGCTAAACCGTTTTCGCGGCAAATACAAATACAACGATGAAGATTTAGGATCTGGCAAGGGGTCCAATACTGTCGAAGGCGAGTTAGCTGTTGAGGATATCATCATTGAATTTAAAGACTCTTTGCCAAGTTTTATGCAAAAGGAAATTTCAGCTATTACATCGTCGGCAAAGGTTGACGATGAAGCAACTCCTCCTGCTGTCGCCAGTGAAGTGAAACGGACGAAAGTACCAGTAATTATAAGCGACGACAATAGCAATGATGATTTTGAAATATCTGATGACGATGATGATGACGATATGAATGACATCAAAGAGGGCAATAGAAATCCGTTAAACAATGAGAGAGGCAATGATGTTGAAGTTATTGAAATTATTGAAATTAAAAGCAAGGAAACAGCACAGCCTTTAACTGTTAAGCCCTCGAACGTGAAGGAAGATTTGAAAAATCTTACAGTTACGAATGATTATCGTATGAATGCCGGTTCTGCTGCCTTAATGCACAGCATTTTTCCCCACTTAGCTGTCATACACCAATTTGCCTTACTTAACTCAGATGTAAAAGCTTTAGAATTAATCTCCCAACTAGGGGTACACATGAAAACACAAGCCGATGAGGGTGCCTACACACAATTGTCGCTAGCGCCATCAGTTACCAACGATGGCGACATTGAAGATTTTGATACAAATGGTGATATTATTTATCCGGATATTGATGATATCGTATTGATTGAATAACTATTTATATTTTGATTAATTAAATGCAAACGTGTGTACCACCAAAGCGTTTTTATAAATACGTACATAAATTCATCTGTGGTACATATTTATTTAAATTTAATTAGTCTTAAGCATTTTTTTTAATTCAATTAATAACACCCTGTCACAATGAAAATATCCGTTAAAAACGATTTAGTGAGGCTTCTAGGTCTAGTTGAGAAGATCATTTCAAAATTTTAAAAAATTGCAATACACCCCCAAAATCGGAAGTTATCGATAAAAAACGAGTTTTTGGGATTTTACGGACAAAAAAAATTTTACTGCGTTTTTTCTGCGCCGATTTAAAATTTTTAAACGGTGTCGAATAGAGTACGACTTAAAGGAAAATTAAATATTTTTTTCTATTTTTTAAAATTTTGCGTATTTTTTCGCAAAACTTTGCTTGATAACTTACCAACTTTTTTTATTCTCTCAAAAAGTGTATCTTATAACGATTACATTAAGTCCTCAATTATTAAAATCGGTTGAGAATTGGTAAAGTTACAATTTAAAAAAAAAATTTCAATGTAAAATTATAATTACATGCAACACATTTCCTGTGCATTTTGGAGCTGCTCACGAAATAAATGGTAAAATATGTATAGCTGCTAAACTACTGTTTAGATTTATTTGAAATTTGGCACATCAATACATGAGCGGCTATACTTGCACAATATAGTTTGCGAAAATTTGGAGAATATGTACTAACGACTCTACAGTAGGCTAAAACTAAAAGCATCGCACGTAGCAAACTTTAAAATTATTGTAACTTTAGCAAACCTCAACCGATTTTAAAAGTTTGTATACACTAGCTTTGAAAAAAAGGATAATATACTGAAATAATGATATTCCAAAAACGCGAAAAAATTATGGCTAAATATGCACGACACATTTTTACAATCAAATATCTCTTATATATTATAAAAGGTAGCAGAGTATAATGTTCAAGCTTTTTCTTCGTATTTTTAAGTTGAGCAAAAATATATAAAACGTTTTAATAAAATTGGTTGAATTTTGCGAAAGTTACACGATTTCTAATGTTTTTCATACGCAATGAATTTAGTTTTAGCCCACTGTAGAGTCGTTAGTTCATATTCTGCAAATTTTTGGAAACTATAGTGTGCAAATATAGCCCCTCCCTCATCTATTGATATGTCATCTTTCAAATAACTCTGACCAGTAGCTTGGCAGTTACATATTTTTTACCATAATATTGTGAACAGCTCCACAATGCACTGGGAATGTGTTGCATGTACTATTTTTCATTGAAATATTGTTTAAAAATATTTTAACTTTTCCAATTCCCAAATAAAAAAATTGGTAAGCTATCAAGCAGTGTTGCAAAAAAAAAATACCCAAAATTAAAAAAAAATCTGAAAAAAATAAAAAATAATTTTATGCGCATAGAATCTAGGTAATGGCTCTCAGTAATCAATGTCAATGTGTTTTTATAAACAATTAATATTCTACTGAATAAGTAAAATATTAATTTTGGGAAATATGTAGTGCGATTATAAATTTAAAAAACATAAATTTTAGCAATTCCCAAAAAAAATCATTAATTTTAATTACAGCTTTACTTCTTCTTTTAAGTCCTCCTCTATTCGACACCGTTTAAAAATTTTCAATCGATGCAGAAAAAAACGCAGTGCAAATTTTTTATCTGTGAAGTCGCAAAAAATTGTTTTTTATAGACAACTTTCGATTTTTAGGGTGTATTGCAATTTTTGAAAATAGCAAAATGATCTACTCAGCTAGACCTATAAGCCTCACTAAGTCAGTCGTTTTTTGCGAGTAAAAAAATGATATTTTGTAACAGCGTGTTATTTAAGTATTTTTATAGTCTCTAAAAGTTTTCAGTATATTATTGAAATGGATTTATTAAACAAGGTTTCGAAGAAGAATATTAAAATAAAGTTTATATTTGTGTCGTTTTATCATAATATTTTAAGTCGAGTTAAGTCAAAATCAAGTTAAGGTAATATTCCGGTTCTCTTTCCTACAATCCACATTTGGGTCCAAATACATACTTGCAAATACATACTTCGATTTTCGAAAAAGTTATCACGGTTTATTATTTAATATTCTAGACCACGCACGATTTTTAGACTTAAGATATAATGATAAAACGACAAAGATATGTATTTACAATAAACAACATGAATAATTCTTGCAAACTGAATTGTTAACGCAGGAACGCACATGTCAAAAAAAATAAAAATACAAAATTGGACCTGCATACATACATATGTACCAGAGCTGTAAAAATTGCCATCAATTTTGATTGCAATCAAAATGATTTCAACCAAATTGATTTCATTCTTTGATTTCAAAATTATTTCAGATTTCAAACTGAAATCATGTCAAGATTGCAATCTTTTGTGATAGCAATCAATTTGAAACAATTTTGTTTTTTGAAAGTAGTATTATATTCTCTTCTTCTTCTACGTCATTACAGCTTGAGCAGTCATTGGGGGGAGCCCCATACGTCTAGCGTATGTTCTAAAGGTGCAGTGCCCCGTGACCGTGGCCATGAGGTTGCGCAGATGTGGTTATGTGAAATTTAGAAGCTGCTTAGTTCTGTTTGAGTCAAGGCGAGGCCAGATTGTTCTCGCAGTAGAGCAAGCTGGTTCATTGTATCATCTGTTTTGAGCCAACTGCATGAGGGCAGCATTAATTCGTATCCAGCAAGATGAGAGTAGAAGCAAGGCTCTCCTCTTAGCCAGATAATCCGCAATGATGTTGCCTGAAACGGGCTCGTGCCCGCGTACCTATTTGAGGGTGATGCCTAAATTGCTCGCAATCGTGTTAAGTGCTGTGCGGCATTCCAGGACTAGGCTGGATATGGTGTACACACCAGTGAGGGCTTTAATCGACGGTTGACTGTCGGTTATGATCTGGACATCAATATTTGATATCAGATAAAACCTTAGCCAGCACATTGCTCTTTTGATGGCAGATATTTCTGCTTGTATGATGCTACATTCGTCCAGGAATCTGAAAGACATTTTGATCCCGAACTCCGCGATGTAGACACGTCCGCCAACTCTCGTTTCCCATTTGGCCGCCGGTGTAGATGTGTATGGCCCCGTGTTTATTTCTAGAATAATGAGTATCATTTGAAGAAAACGATGATTTTGATTGCAATCACTGGATTTGATTGCAATCAATTAATATAGAAATTAATTTAAAAAAATTGATTGCAATCATTTTTAACCCCCGACTAAAAAAAGGGGGTGTTATAAGTTTGGAGTGTGTGTCTGTGTATCTGTGTGGACGTACGAAGCCTCGTACAGAACGGCTGGACCGATTTGATTTTCTGTTTGAAAGGTGACTTGATCGAGAGTGTTCTTAGCTATGTTTGAATAAAATTGGTTCAGCCGTTTAGAAGATATCACATCTTTTCTAGATGTATTCTGTTGAATCTGTGTGTCTTTGACATTGTAGCTCCCAAACGGCTAGCTCGATTTTAATTTAGTAAATTTTGTTTGAAAGGTGACTTGATACAAAATCTTCCAACCTATGCTTAAAGAAAATTGGTCCAGCCGTTTTGAAGTTATCATCTATTTTCTTCGGGGGTTCTTAAAATTTTTAATTTAATGTTATTATTGAAATGGTTTCATGATGTCAAATTGAAACCATGAAATCAAATTTACGATTTTGATTTCAATCAAAAACTAGCAATTATTAACATGAAATTATGTGATTGCAATTAAATGCATCTTTCACAGCTCTGATATGTATATATGTACATACAGGACCGTGTCTGTACTTGAAGAAATTTTTCATATTAAAATCGGCGAAAACGTTAATTTAACATTTTTCGGTAGTGATTTTGCTAAATAGGTGTTTGATGTTAATTCAACATGATTTTACAATAGCATTAATAGAACATTTTTCCTCTTGAAATAACAATATTTCATGTTGATTTAATATTCCAGTAGAGTTAAATCAAAATGAATGAAGGACTGGAATAATACGAAGAATCATGTTGAATCAAAGTTATTTCAAGTTGACACAACATGAATTTGATATTTAAGTAACACGAAAAATCATGTTGACTTTAAGTTATTTCAAGTTGAAACATCTTGAATTTGATATTGAAACAACACGAAGAATCATGTTGAATCAATATGACCTCAATTTGATACAACGTGAATTTAATTTAATGTAGCTATTTTATTAATTATTTTACTTACTTTAGCATAGGTATCATAAAAATTTGTGTTGTAGTTGGCTGCCTCAGGTAAGATCGCTAAATACTGCAGCCTCAAATATACCTTAGATATACACTAATATAAATACCATCATGAGGAACATGAATTTCATTTTAATTCAACGTGATTTAATATAAAATTTATTTGAAATTAAACTTATAGTCATGTTGATTTAAAATTAAACATAAAGTTGATAACAATGTTGTTTTAACAGTGAAAAATATTAAATCAAAGAGATTTAAGGTTAGATTAATAATTTCTCATTCAAAGTTCATATGAAACAATGGTAATTTAAAGTCAGCAGCAAGAAATTTTTGCTGGTAATGCGAATTTTGTCGGCTATTTACATTTACGAACATCAAAATAAACATGAGCACAACAGTGCAGTGTAGCTCGGAACAAGGCAAATAAAAACCAACACACAAACAACTAATTATATATTATCCTCTTCTATATATCGCACTTGATCAACAAGAGGGTATTAACTCAAATTTTTAAAATTTCCAGTAGAGATCAAATACTGTTTGTAGTTACATTTTAAGAAAATTTGAAAATCCGAATACATCCATAGTAAGCAAATTCCATTTGAAAATATATCTACATTGTTTTTCTTTAAAATTGTTGCAATTATTGTATGAAAATGGGTATAAAACTAAAGAAGGATTGAATTATTTCATGAAAAGGGTCACAACTCAAGAAAAAATTTAACAATTTTGTCGTAAAAAGAGTCACATTTCGAATTAAAATCATAAAGTATAACAAATTTTTATCAACAAAACAGTATCAACTCAAAATACAACCAAATTTAAATAAAACAAGTCTGAAATTTATTATTTCGGCTTTTAGTTCAATATTTGAATTAATGTAAACTCAAATTATTTTTATTAAGAGTGGAGTATTGGAATATTCAAATCAGATTAGCAGAACGGATCAGTATTACTGATTTCGATAGGCCGCTACACCGTCTCATCAGCGTTGTTGTTCACTTTTACGACTTATGAAGGTGGATGGTTTTTACAAGGAAACATCAGCTATCTAACTAATTTTTGTCACGAAATAGAATACAAAACTTTTTTCGTGTAAACTCTTGCATTCATTTTATTGTAACTAAACTTGGCCGAAATTCTCCCTATCTGATTTAATCCAACACTCACAAGCTCTTATTATTTTTTTGTTTTTCGCTTTGATGGGCATTTTTATCAATACCTACAATCATAGCTGCCAGATAAATTAGGGGTAAAATCGCCAAATTCTGGAGAAAAACTCGTCAAAATCGACAAAATGATACATCGAAATTGTCAAAAAATCGTCATAAAAAATATCACTTTTTTTAAACAAAATGTCGTTAAATAAAACGCAAAAAGCCCTAACTAACAAAAAATTCTAATCGGCATTTTGATAAATTCCGATATATTTCACATACATGCAGAACTACTTTCAAAATCCCGATATAATTAAAAAAAAATCTAAAAGGAAATTACCTGCTTCTCCTGTAGTTAACAGGATGTCCATCGCGAACGTCCTGAAGGAATTGCATCAGCAAACGGTCACTGAAACTATTAATAGCTACAGATGCAATAAAGTCCTTAATGCCCACCCACCCGCGATTTCAGACAGTGAGCGGCAACTCCCTAGACAATCTCGCTCAATCCTGGCACAAGTAAGAGCCGGCTGGAGCAGTACACTCAACTGCTGCCAAGAACGTATAGTCAACGGCACTTTAAATCGAGGCCCGGATTATGCATTTCTATTTCAACTTTTGTATTAACTCAAAATATTACCTTTTTGTTAATATAAAGGTAGTCACTGCACTATCACGAAAATGGCCTCAAATGTGGTTTTCGAGATGAGATAATAATCGGAATACGTTGAAATTTTTCCAGTAGATAGATATTGTTGTTGTTAGTTGATGTATTGCAAAAAGTGAAAATTTAAAAATTTTGAGTTAATACCCTCTTGTTGATCAAGCGCGATATATGTATAAAAGTGAATATCTGTTTGTTTCCACGTAGCATTTCGAAGATTATTTTACCAAAAAATCAGCAAACTGAGTCTTAAGACTACCTTAGATGATCAAAAAGTGATTGAGCAGTTGCGGCCTTAAAACAAGACTCGAAAACTATTCCCATAAATGCTTAGAAAACGACCCTTGCGCAATCATAAATTGATCATATGCATATGCTCGAAATGTGACTGTTTTGATAAAGAAAAACTATTTAAAGAAAAACTATTTTTTATTCAATATGTTTTGTTGTAAAAACCAATACATACAAAGAAAATAAAATATTTCATATATTTATTTGTTGTTGCTTTGCAATTGCCTGTATACAGTGAAGAACGACAAAAAACTACCCAGCAAACCAAAACATTCGAAAATAATATCGCATTCGAATGTTGCGCACACGTTTCTCGGACAAAACACTCGCGAACGGCTATCGAAGTCGGAAAGAGAAAGAGCTGCTAGAGCTCACTCGTCGCTCAGTTTGTGGCAGCAAATCTTTCGATTTCGATGTTTCGCTAACAAATCAATAGCGAACCAATATCGAAGAAATATCGATACCACAAAAATGCAGGAAAAAATAATTTTTCAAGATTGTTATCTTTATTTTTTAATTTATCTATTTTATTGTGAATAATTATTTATTTTAAATTTTAATTTACGCTGCAGTCAATCAGATTCGAACACGTTACCGCCAGGCTTTAATGTAAATGGAATATTTATTTATTTAAAATTGTAACTTAGGCTGCAGTCAATCAGATTCGAACACGGAACCGCCAGGCTAACACATCCCCTAGGCTATCGTGGCAAATTGTTTTCTAGTCAATTATTGCACACATGAATGTAAATTACACATTCGATAAATTATCGAAAATAGTTCAATGCTGCGACCATTCACATTTTATGAAATTTGGCAATTGCGCTTCTTATCGAGACATATTTCGATGCTGCGAACATTCACATTTTATGAAATTCGGCAATTGAGCTTATTGTCGCAACATTATCGACAAAAGCTCGCATTTGCGAACATTCGATTTTTTTTAGATTCACGAGCATTTATCGAACAAATTTGTTTCGAAAATTCTTCGTTTTAGCGAACCTTCTTTTATTTCGAATCTCAGGTTTAGTGGGTTGTTATAAGATTAAGTTTATGTTAGCTATGTGCTAGCTGAGTGGTTGGTGCGTAAGGTTTCAAACCATAGGGATCTTGGTTCGATTCTCAGTTGAAATTAAAAAAAATTTTACTGTCTCGAAAATGAGTCGTAATTGACGAGTCATAAAAGAATCTTTCAGAATAGTCCCGGCTAGGGTATCATTTTCTATCGATAAAAGTATCTTTCATGATCACAATATAAGCACATACATAAATGATTATTTTAATCGAACAGAGTAGTCAAAAAACACTCGAATATGATAAATAATTTCATAAAATGCTAGCTGGGTTTGTATGTTTGAAAGGTTGGACTCCTAAACCAGTAAATCTATATTGCTGAAATTTTCAAAGTATATTATTGATGATCTGGAATAAGAACGGAATTCCCAAGAAAGGAGGGATTTCAGAGCTGCCTGACTATCGGAAAAGAGAGGTATATGCGCGCCCTTAATGCCCATAATTAAATTAATATGAACACACTTATGGCGTTTTCTTTTCTAGAAAAAAATCTAACATGTTTTTACTTTTTATTCAAAAAATGACTATTTAGCATTCCTTTAAAGTAATTTACCTTAGTAAGGGATGTTACAATAATAGGTCTGTTCAATAACTGAAAGTTGTTACTAATTGTTACTAGTTGTTACTGGAAAGTGTTCACGTACTCGAAAAACTAGAGAGAGTGAAAAAAGAGCATAAAAAGTTGAGAGAAAAAAATTTTTTTGCAAGTTTTTGCTAGTAAAATTTTTACTAGCAGGAATTAGCCAAACAGCTGTTTAGATATTTTGTTTACAAAATAAATGTTTGAAAAATTCATGAAAAAGTAAACTTTTTCTAATTTTAATGAATTATTAAGAAATTAATACTTTTTAAGAAGTCAAAAATATTACATACGGTAAGATTGGATATTTTTCTTTAATTTGACTGCATCAGTGGTCGTTAAAAGAGTTTAAAACGCTTGAATTGAGTGGCAGAAAATTTTCCATCTTAAGGCTAAATCATAAAGGTTTCACTCGAAATATTATGTAAGTCAAATATAAGAAAAAAAACTTGGCAAGTTCCTGCAAAGAACAAATTCAACTAAATTAATAAAAAAAATTCTACAATTACATTGAAATTAACTTTATTTCTACTGTTTACAGATATTTTAACTAAAAAATCCTTATGTACAAGCAGTTTTGTATTTTTATTTCTGCTATTTAAATGCTTTACACATAAAGCTGCATTTACGGGCAGTTAAAAGGTAACACTTTTTTATCCTGAGTTGTGTTCATGTACCTCAAAATGATAAAATTTTCATATATATATTTTACGATATGTCTAACTTCTCATACAAAGTACTAACAGCTAATGTAAAATTTTTTGGGTGTACAAGCTGTTTATTGTGTTACTTGCAAATTTTTGCTAGTAAAGCGTTCTTTTCAATGATGCCATTAGGATACGAAAGGTACATTTTTCGTATCTTTTGATGACTAGGTACCATGTATAATCCTGACATTTTTCGTATCTTTTGAATCTATGCGTAAAATGTACAGAAATAAAATATTAAACTTTCCGTCTCTGACAAAGTTTTTTAAAGTTATCATTTCGTTATGAATACAAAAAAACGCCTTTACTCGTATATTAATTTTTGCAAAAATTAATTTGTTTTGACAACATCCAAAGATAGTTACATATAATTAATTTTAAAGTTGCTTACTGTATTTTTAAAAATTACATACCTAATATTTATGACTTAAATATAAAAATGAATTTATATGATATCATTTTCTTTACAATATGAAATAAAAATGTTATGTTAATATATCAACCCCTTTGCGCGAAATGATTGTAAGCGACATTTTGTAAAAAACTAATTTTTTTTTATTGAAATCAAAATTTCATAGTTTAAAATCGTAAAAATATCAAAATTTTTGATAACTTTTGAAATACAGGCTATAAAATTTTATCGTAAGCGACAGTTTATGAATATAAATCATGTTTAAATACAATAAAAAATCCTCCTCCTGAAAAATTAAATTTTTGTCGCTTACGATCATTTGGCGCTAATGGGTCGATATGTTAGACGTTAAAAACGCACTATCAAATTTTTTTCAACATGTATCTTTTTGGGAAAAAACGTATCTTTTTGGAAACTAAAATGTATCTTTCTCGAAATTTCACTGGCAACACTGGATCATTTACTTTTTCATATCTGGGAGAGTAATTTTACAAAATTTCTGCTTTACTCTCTCGTTGCTAGTTTCTGCTATGAAAGTAAATCAAAAGACCTAATTTCTAATAAATTCACTTCCACGAATAATGATTATCAGGCATGTTCTGAAAATCGCATGGCCCTAAATCACATGTGATTTAAAAATCTATAATGGTCACGAAGCTATTTTTTCAATCTTTTTGTTTTTTACTTTTCTATTGCATAGAGCATCATATTACATTTCTGAAAGAAATTTATTGTATATGATTTTAAAAACATCTGCATGACCATTATTGATTTTAAAATCACATGTGATTTCTCCCACATTACCATAGGGGGAATTGTGACATTGAATCTCATGTCGAACTTACATACATATGTATATTCACAGTTTATCCCGTCACTAGGCATTCCTAGCAGCCCTCTGCATGGCATGGTACTCAGGATCGATGAGTGCCCGTTGCCGATACGACGAGCTCCCGAGACGATATTAGTCAAGCACATAAAAAAATTTGTGCCTGATAGAAAAAAAACTAAAAACGGATTTGAATATACATGCCACATATTTTTATTTAAAGGTTTGAAAATGTTCCTTCTTTGCAGACCGGTGTAATCAGTAAAATGGTTATGGAACTTTTAAATATTATAAAAAAACCATAAAATTAATTAAAATTAAAATATACAAAGTTTTTACATAAAAATTGCTAAATAAGAAATCCCGAGACTTATTTTTACAAAACCCGGGATGCTGGATTTGCAAATCCCGAAAAATCCCAGAATTTCCCGTTTTGCATCCCTACTACGGGCCCTCAGGGGTCCGCGGAACACCGATTGAAAACCCTTGCCCTGATGTAAACTGTATGTAATTTTAAAATTTCAGGACTTACCAATCTTTTCGGAGGAACATAAATAATTTCCCTGCTACACTCCGGGCTGGCTAGCTCCAGCATAATGCTTCCATCAATATTTGATTTGGTTGTATCTCCATCTTCTAAGCCAGGAGGAGGATCTTTCAGATGAATAAAACTTTTATGATTTGAATATAAATCAGCAACGTTGTGGGCTCCTTCCTGCATATCGTTCTCAACCTTAAGACGATTTTCGACCATTATTTGGTGAAGACGTAACTGTTCTGGTGTTCTCTGCGGAACTACACATGACGTGAAACGGTCCATATATTTACACCTGTTAGAGAATGTGCTTAAAAAGATATTTTCTTGAGTTCTCTGATGAATTTTACGTATTTGACCTTGTAGCGTTATAAATTTATCTAAAGTCGAGTTTTTTAAATGACCGCAATCATGCTGATAAGCACAGAATTTGGTATTCCACTCTGCTTGTGGCGGTTTTGTGGATTCATCGATATATGTACGAATCTTATAGGGGTCTGTAGATGGGCTTTCATTTGAAGTAAGTGGTACAAACTGTTTATCCATTTTAGTTAATTTTTATTGTATAAAATTGAATTTTTCAATAACTGTTAATTTTTGCAGCTCTTTAAAAAACCGTTAAATTGTTTAAATTTAACCAGATGCGCTTTTTTACTTTTATAATTTTTTGCTAACAATTTTTTTGTGAAATAATTTATTTCAATTTGATGTTTATATTTTGATTAATATAAAACAAATTTTTAGTAAAATTCAAGGATAAAATGATTTCAGCTAATAGTATGTTTCCACCGGCTTTAAATCAACTAGATTTGTGCTAATTACTTCGAAGAGTTTCCACACAGCTTCTAAGTGATTTGGTGTTCGAATTTTCGTAGTCAAATAGTGCACTACTTTATAAGGTGGTGATTTATGGTATATTTCCACCGGCATGATTTCGTCAAATCATAGTGATTTGAGAAAAACATGTTATAGTACGTTTCCATTATGAGCAAAATATGTCGAAACGTTTCCATTATGTCGTAAGTGTTCTTAAGTTCGAATTTTCTTAATATGTTTAACGGTTTCATTGTTTTGCTTACATTCTTCTTCGAAAGTAAAATGCGCGCCATATTTCATTCCTTATAGTGCGTTTCCATATACGTAATTTCAGCCAAAATATTTAATTTGTCCAAAAGAGGTAATTTGCGACATGACTTCCCATATATTTTTCATATTGGCAAATTATCTCAAATGACTTATAGTGCGTTTCCATATACGTGTTTTTGGCCAATATATGAGTTTTGCGCAAAATGCGTGTTTTCCTATATGTTTTCCCATACAGTTGTCAAGTGAGCAAAACACCTCAAACAGCGTGTTTTGCTCCAAATTATGTCGAAATTTGTCTATGCAACACTGCGTTGCCTCTATGATTACAAATGCAACTTTGGGTCATCCATTTATTTATTTATTTATTCATTACCATAACCAACCGAGCCCTGTGGGCCATATATAGTTGGAGGACTACAGTAATAACTTCATGTACATATATATCTGGGCAACAAACTAGAAAACTAGTAACAATACTTATAAAAATTAAATAAAATAATAAAAGATAAAAAGAAAATGGATAATATAATCACACGTAGGTGACAAAGTGTATTGAGCATTAGGGACCTGGAAATAGTAATAGTTCTTCGTAATAGTTCTCTTCAACTGTAGAGAAGAGCATAATGTTGTGTTACATGTTATGCATGGAAGCATATTCTACAAGCTTACTTCGAAATGAATTAGGGGTAAAGTTAAATTCTCTTAGAGAACGTGGTAAAGAGTTCCAGCACTTGGCCACTCGCAGATGAAAAGATCTGTCATAAACAAGACGATTACTAACAGGGTGTAGAAGCTGTGGGTTTCTAGCAGTCTGCAAAAATATGAAATGTTGACGGATATATTCAGGACAATTTGTGAGCATTAGTTTATAAAAGAATGTAAGTAATCTGATTTGAATGAAATGTTTAAAGCTACACCCCAAAAAATCGATAACATATCTCGAAACATGATCATGTAGTTTCAATTTGTACACAAAACGTATTATTCTGTTGAAAAGCAAATTGCACATATTGAAATCTTCAGCACTGCAACCAGAATAGACTTCTATACAATATAAAAGGTTCGACATCAACAGAGAATGAGCCAGCCTTTTCCTAATAGAAAGAGGCAGATATAAATGCAGGGAGTATAATCTTCTTATAGTGTAATTAATTTTAGAGATTACCCCACTAATATGGTGGCAAAATCCAAGATGATTGTCCAGAATAACGCCAAGACATTTCATACGATCAACAAATTCAATATCTTGATCGTCAATTGATATCGTTAAACTAATCACAGTGCTGGGAGGTTTGAAAAGCATCGCCTTAGTCTTTGCAGAATTAATGCAAAAATTGCTACTTCTCATCCAGCGTGATACATTGGGCAACAAGGTATTGACATCATATTCAAAAACATTAGAGAGTTGAAGGTGACCCGTAAATAAAAGTTGTATGTCATCTGCAAAAAGAAAGGCTTCGCATTCAAACCCGCTCAGCAAAGAAAAGAAATCATTCATATAAAGCATAAACAGTAGGGGGCCTATAACAGATCCCTGAGGTACACCACTGGTAACTGATAGGCATGCACAATCAAGGTTTCCACAATGAACATACTGAGAGCGACCAGACAAATACGAAAAAATTAATCTACAGGCAGACAATGAGAAGTCAAGGTAAGTGCAGAGTTTAAGAATTAAGACAGCATGACTAACATTATCAAACGCCTTAGATAGATCCAATGACACCAGAACTGCTAAGTCACTTTTATCCACAATTCTTCTAATTGAGTCAGAAGGGGCAATTAAAAGAGAAGTAGTATTAAACCCCTCACGAAAACCCGATTGAAACGGATTCAGTAAGAGGTTACCATTCAAAAATAACATGATTTGATCCTTTATGACATGCTCAAAGATCTTAGACTAAACAGGCACTAGAGATATCGGTCTAAAATCAACACACAGAATTTTGTTTCCTAATGGGAATAACCTTGGCAATCTTCCAGTCGGTAGGGAATTGCGAATATGCAATAATGTTGTTAATCAGAGACAAAAGTTGATGCTGAATGAAAGGGAAGATAAATTAACAAACTTAAGAGGCAAGTCATCATAACCTGCGGCGTTGGACTTTATTTTGTAAAAAAGCATTACATAGGTCAGAAATATCAATACTACGAAAGGAAAATCGGTTATTGGGAAAATTAAATTCAAATGGGTTGAAACAATCAACTGAGCTGTAACTGGAGAACTCATTACTTAGAGCATCTGGATTTACATCATCAATAGGCATAGAATCATGTATACCATTCCGACGAAGTATATTCCACATACCTCTTGTATCAGTATTCTTAAAAATGCTTATATGTGCTCTACGTTTAACACGCCTAATAATGGATTTCGATTTATTACGAGCTCTACAGTAACACCTCCAATTTGCCGGTGTTCGATCCCTCAAATACTCCCTAAAGGCCACATCTGAGTGAAAGATGATAACTAATCAGCGGCGATTTAATCCAATTTTCTCCACTCGGTGAAAACATGAATCTCCTGGTGGGGATTAAGGAATGTAATTGATTTAAACAAGCCATGAAACTGGATAGCTGAAACTTCACATCATGGCTATTGTAACAGTTAGTAAAGTCATATTGGAGAAAGCAGTGTTCTAGTAATGAAATATCGATATTATTGTAATCTCTGAATTCAATGAACTCTCTACCAGGTCTAGTAGGAAGCATAATGCTCATAAAGATAAATGAGTGATTTGATCAGACAGACGAATTGAAAGTGAAGGACTCAGGAAAAAGAAATCCAATAGTGAGGATGAACCAAAGGTAGCGTAATGTGTAGGTAAGTTATTATGGCGGTACGATAGACCCAAACGCCGACACGTCGATAGCACAAGGTCAGTATTATCAATATTAAACAGATTTAGATTAAAGTCACCCATGATTACTATGTCCCTATATCTCACTAATAAGTCACCTAACCGATTTTCCATTACGTCAATATCGCCACGGGGAAGGTAAACGACACCTAATAACAACTTCATGCTCAAATGGATTCGAAAATGCCGAAATCTGATGACTTGTAAACTACACTGCCTTTAAATTTATTGGAAACGTACATGCCAACACCACCACCTCGATGACCGTTTGGATTGCCTTCATGTGAAGACAGTGTAGCTTCCCTACCAGGTCTGTCACATCTGTAAAAGTTGTAACCAGGTATGGATACAGTACTGGAAGATATATGCGACTTTAGCCACGTCTCACTAACCCCAACAACGTCAAGAACACACTCGCTCATTTACTGTGATTGACAAATGCGAAAAAAGTGACCTGTTCTGTGGCCACAAAAGGAAAGAAATATGGCGTGTATTTTATTTTCGAAGAAGAATGTAAACAAAACAATAAAAATGTCAAACTTATTACGAAAATTCTAACTTAAAACACTTACAGCATAATGGAAACGTTTCGACATATTTTGCGCAAAACGGCCTGTTTTGCTAATAATGGAAACATACTATTAAAGTACATTTCCATTATGAGCAAATTACGTAGATTTGGGAAATTACTTCGAAGTGTTTCCACTAAGCTTGTGAGTGATTTGGCGTTCGAGTTTCGTAGTCAATTGATTCACTTACTTGATAAGGTGTACGCAACAGCTGTAATTGAATTTTTTCCATATATACTTTACCATTTAAAATTAATCAAATATTCCTTAATGTCATTTTTTCGAAATCGTCAATCACAATTGATGGATGACCCAGGGATGGAGTTGTAATTTTAAAAGCAACGCAGGGTTGCATAGAATATTTTCGACAATATCTGGAGCACATTAATAGTATGTTTCCACCAACTTTAAATTACGTAGATATAGGTAAATTACTTCGAAGTGTTTCCACCGAGCTTGTGATGCACTTACTTTATAAGGTGTGCGCAGCAGCTGTAATTGAATTTTTCCCATATATAGTTTAACATTTATAATTAATTAAATATTCTTTAAAGTAATATTTTCGAAACTGTCAATCACAAGTGATGGATGACCCAGGGATGGAGTTTGTAATTTTGCAAGCAACGCAGGGTTGTATAGATAAATACAGTTCGAAAAATAGTATTTTCGACAAAATTTAAAATAAATCACTTACTTTGAGGCAATTTGCTCGTATGCAAAATGTATGGTAAATCATGTATAAATCAACTTGATTTGCTCAAATCACCATGATTTGTCGAAATCATGCCAGTGGAAACATACTATAAGTCATATGAGATATTATGCAAATATGAAAAATGTATGGGAAATTATGTCGCACATTACCTCATTTGGGGAAATCAAATATTTTGGCCGAAATTACGTATGTGGAAACGCACTATTAGCCAGTAGTCGGCTCATATTATGAGCCGATGCGAGCCGGAGACATCGGCGGCTTGTTGTGATATATATTTGTCGGCGGCGGCTTTAAGCCGGCTCGCAGTCGATCGGCTTAGTTCTCTAGTACGCTTATTCATTTCCAGGGAACGAAGCCGACACTGATTTGTCGGTGGCGTCGGCTGATCACATATAATCGGCGGCGGCTTAAATTCGACTTGCGCCGAAGAAAGCTCGACGGCGGCTGCAGACAAACTAATTCGTCGGCGGCTAGTGTCTTGCAGCTCAAAGTCGGCTAATGTCAACAGAATCTCTGACGTTACCATTGATGGCAGAAGAAGGCAAGGCGAATTCAGTACCAGGTAGCCCTATCATCACAGATGATCATCAGCTGATTACACCCAATCAGTCAAACTCTATATAAGAAAAGAGAAAAACTTTAACCCGAACTGTCAAAGCACAAATAAAAATAGTCCTACACCTACTTTGTATGTGTGTTGTTTTGATGATAAGGCCACTTGATATTAATTCGCTTTGGAAGAAGGCATATATTTTGCCGTTCAATTAAAAAAAACGGATTTTATTTTTAAAAGGGCTTTTTTTGAAAAAGCGGCATTGCCGAAGACTAGCCGTATAGGTCGGCGGCGGCTGCGACTCTTCAAAAATCATCGGCGGCGGCTGTTACCCGACTCACAGCCGATCGGCTTCGTTCCCTGTTCATTTCATTATATTTGATTTCCACCTATTTTTTTACATTAACTTAAAAACCGTGGAGTTCAAGAAGAAAAATATATTTTTGTATTATAGATACGCAATAAACAGAAAAATAAGCGATAAAAAAAGTTCAAACCATGTAAAGTCGAAGTATTATACAATAAATATGAAAAAACACCTTAAATTTCCAACATATTGCCAACAAAAAATGTATAATTGTGAAAAATCATACGGCTGCTCATATTTTTCTTTGTTGATGTTAAACCGAAATCAAATCTATTGCTTAATATAATTTTGTTGGGCTTATAAAAAGTTAAATCTGTTGCAAGTAATATACATGCATATAACTTATGTACATATAGATAAGTTAATTGCCATTAATTGAAGATAATTGAATAAAATTTCAATATCTCACGAGAGTTTTATTTGTGTTGTTTTTTTCCAACTTTTATACAAGTTGATATAAAAAACCTTTATGCAAAATGTGGATTGAACCGAAGGAAATTCTTATACCATCGGCATTTTGGTAAGTTTCTAGCCATTGTTATTTTTCTTAATGCTTGTAATTACTTTTTAATTAGAAGTCCAGTTGAGATAAAACATGGGGTGAATGTAAATCCATACATACTATGTATATATACTTACGTATCTAAAAGCAAAATACTTAGTATATCTGTGACAAAAAGTCATATTTTATAGTTTTGTAGGAGAGCGCTTTCAAACCTTCAAGTGGATTTTTAGAAATTTATTTCTAATGCACTTAATCTGGTATGTGATGGAAATCGATCAATTTCAAATCGATCGATTTCATCAAATTAATAATAGCCAAATATGTCTTATGTAAATCGCACGATACAGTGAAATCAAATTTAAGATCGAATAAAGTATTCTAAGCCTCGAAAACACGAAAAACATCAAAAAGTCATCTTTCAGGAGATTTTGTTTTTTGAAATCGACGTGATTTGAAATCGATCGATTTCGATCACATACCAGATTGTTGACTTTTCGTTCTTCGATTCTTTGAAGTTAGGAAATTATGGTTCTTTCTACTACAATAAAGATATTCAATTTGAAATTTAATATATTATAAGCTGAATTAAGCAATTATTCCGTATGAGATTATGAATTGAAAAAAGATAAGCTGCAATTCATCAAGCTATAACTTTCTGAAAAATCGTACGAAATAAATGAGAATTTGCCAAGAGGTACTTTTGAATATGGAGAATACAATGATTATATTAACTCAAAATTTGCTTATCTCGACTTAAGCACATTCCTTATTGCCACAGATATAATATATGTATACTAAGGATGGGGAAGTGAAATAAATATATCGATATATTTTTAAATATTGATTGGTATCGATATATATATATCGAATAAAAAATATCGATATATCGAAATATCGATATTTTTTTAACAATGATAATTCATACGTAGTCCTCAATTTTTTTTTAGATAAAACGAAAAAGTACCTGTCTTATAAATAATTAAGCTTGAAAGAGTCATTTTCCAAGATCATTACTGTTCCAGCAATATTTCATGGAACACACATCAACAAAATTACACTAAAAAAATGATAATTTTTCGAATAGACAAAATATTATAAATAAAACAAAAGATTTAGTTAGTAATATTCTATTTGATGAAAACTGTGCCGAAAAGTTTTTAAAAATTGCACGAAAAACAACCAAAGCTACAAAAATATCGAATTTGATACTGTCGATATATTTGGAAAAAATATCGATATATGGATATATCGAAATTAAAAATATCGACGATATATATCGATATATTTTTAAGAAAATATCGATATATCAATATTTTTGCCCATCCCTAATGTATACGGTCGTATAAACGTACATATGTATGTACAATGTTTGCTCCAGTTTTGCTAAATCGATTTATTAACTTTTTTTAATTATTTACGATATTGCAAACCGGTATATATGATAAAATATATGATATATGATAAAATAGGTACATATTTAAAAATAAATAAAATTTTCAACAAACACATCAGAAATTAAAATTGCTTTCAATTAATTTCGTAATTCAGTCAATTACTTAATGTGATCAAGAGGAAAATTGGCTACTAAAGCACAATGCGAGAAATATATAAACATGAAACTAAAAAGCATGAAGTATTTATATTATTGAGGAAGGAGTTTATCAAGCTTAAACCCTGCTGGACTTTAAAGGAAGAAGTTAAATACCCATTTTTCTTGATTTACGCATTCGTGCAATTTGAATATTTTGATATTTTTTAATGAAAAATCGAGTAAAAAAAAGAAACTGCTGAAATTTCATTAAAAATTTGTTCTGGGCAAAAAATCAACTTAGGCTACGACAGAAAACATAACTGCTGATTCAGTTGCTGCTGCTGCTTAATTCAAAATTCGATATATTCAAAACGTGCGTACGAAATTCAAAGCGATATAAAGCAAATAAATATTGTTGAAAGACGTGCAAAACAATCGAAAGCAGTGTCAGGCATATAGAGACAAATTAACTCATCCTAAATTGCCGGGGACTGATCTAAAGTCTTTGTCAGAGTGCTACTTATAGTGTTAACCTGGGCATAGTTATCCCAATACGTTCTTCGGATGCAAAAAAATTTATCGAAAAATGTTTCAAAAAGTCATTCGACATCTGGAGGAGGTCAGATGTACAAGCAGCAAAAATAGGCAAAAATAATCACCTGAGCTTAGTGGTCGATGCCATGCTCGCCTTGGTTGTAATGATGTAAAAATAAATATTTTAGCTAAAAAATATTTTTTTTTCTGAAAGTAGCTCCAATTAAGACAGAAAAAGTAACAAATTTTTTAATATATAAAAATCTTTTTTTTATCTCTTCGACCCAGCAAAGAACTTCAAAAATAAGATAAATCTTCACATATGGTAACACTGCGTGTAAGTACCTTCATTGGCGAAATAACGGTGTATCTCGAAAACTAATGGTGTTTTCTTTTCTACAAAAAAAAAATTTACATTTCCATGTAATAAGTGCAATTTGGTGTTCGTTTCTTAAAAACGTTTTGCTCTGTAAAAGGGTGGTATGTTTTATTCTAAAAAAATCACCCTCACTAATGGTGGATGCCATTGCACTTTACAGTACTGTTAGTGCCCTCTAAAATGGTGGCTTTTGTTTATAAATCGTGCTGCCAGACGAAGTTGGGAAAAAATCGCCTCGAACTAGAAAGTTAAAAATCAAGTTTTTAAAGATAATTTTCTACTGCTTTATAGAACAATTATGAGAAAACAATTATATTGTTAAAAAATTTTAAACGGGCACTTTTCTTATGGGGAGACTATGGTGCCCCTTCTTTTTATGGGGCACTTCCAGTATAACTAGAAAGCTGAAATTTGGTACACAGGTAGGTTCTGATGAGCAATTAACGAACAAAATTTAAAAAAGGGTGCTTTTCGTCTGGGGTGACTAGGGTGTCCTTTCTTTGTATGGGGCACTTCCACTATAGCTAGAAAGCTGAAATTTGATACCCAGGTAGGTCTTGATGGGAAAGTACTAAGAAAAATGTGAAAACGGAAATTTTTCTTCCAGGGCAGGGGGAGGGCTAGGGTGCCTCTTATTTGTATGGGGCACTTATTGTACCAAATAAAAGCTTAGGAAAAAGAACTGAAACCCGCACAAAAACATAAATGTGAAAATAGAGCCAAGTTCCTATCCAAAAATTTCGACCATAAAAAGTACTGAGATCAAAATAAGGACCAAGTTCTTGATACGTACAATACCATCTCATTTCTATGCAACCTGTACGTATAACGGTACTTTTGGCCATAAAGACTTTCATTTGATACAAATTTGAATGCTCCTGCTTTTGCTAAACGTACACTTTGTCTCTACCGCCACTGTCGGATTTTAATTATTGCCTGTTTCTCGGCTTGTGCAAAATAAGTTTTCATTTAATTTTGCTTTTATATGGATCGTGAAGCCTATTTTTAAATTTTGAAAAAAAGTTTCTGCTTACACCAAATAGTGCGGAGTAACCTTGTATATAAATATGTATTGTTATATTAAGATAAGAGGGATCTAGAAGCCCGTTTTTGAAATTTTGCAGAAAAAAAGGTTTCTGCATACACCAAATGGTGAGGAGTAATCTTGTATATAAATATGTATTGTTATATTAAGTTAAGAAATTTTCGAATTGTAAAAATAATTTTTAAAAAATTTTTACTTTAGGCTGGTAGAAAAACGTTCGAAATATTTTATTTTGCAAAAAAGGCGAGGTCATGGCGAATCAAGAGGTTTTGGCTCGCTGCTAGTGGGAACGTTTGACAGCGTTTTTGATACAAAACCTGCACCTTACAGAATATTGCATCAAACTCCTAATTCAGAGGTATCCTACGGTAAGTTACTTTAAATAATTAATTGTATACGTATGTAAGTACATTCATATATGGTTATCTATGTACTAGTATTATACAAGAAAAAAAAATTAGAATAAATTTAAAAGTATTAAGAAAAAAGGAAAGGTTTCTTCTTTCTGTTCGTTATTGTTCTTGCATTATATTATGTATACACACACACACACACACACACACACACACACATATATATATATATATATATATATATATATATATATATATATATATATATATATATATATATATATATATATATATATATATATATATATATATATATATATATATATATATATATATATATATATATATATATATATATATATATATATATATATATATATATATATATATATATATATATATATATATATATATATATATATATATATATATATATATATATATATATATATATATATATATATATATATATATATATATATATATATATATATATTTGTTTATTGTTGACCCATAATTTATAGGGACATGGTAGGTTTTGATATTATAAAGGGTGTTTTTTTTAGAGGTATAGAACTTCGAATTGAAATAAAACACAAGAAAATCGTTTTAATGTCCATCAATTTGGCTTTATGGGAAGGATAATTTTATGCCATTAATGTTTAAATATGATTTCGGGCATGTGGCCGCCGCGGCTGGCTCGAATAAAGCCAATTCTACAGGTCCAATTTTCAACCACTTTTTTGAGCATATGGGGCCGTATGTTGGCAATAACGCCACGAATGTTGGCTTCCAAGTCCCCTAACGTTTCTGGTTTGTTGGCGTAGACGAGCGACTTCACATATCCCCAAAGAAAATAATCCAATGGTGTCAAATCACACGATCTTGGTGGCCAATTGACAGGTCCATTCCGCGAAATTATGCGCTCATCGAATGTTTCCTTCAATAAATCGATTGTGACGTGCGCTGTGTGGCATGTAGCGCCGTCTTGTTGGAACCACAACTCATCCACATTCATGCCATCCAATTCGGGAACAAAATAGTCGGTTATCATGGCTCTATACCGGTCTCCATTAATGGTAACTGACTTTCCAGCATTATTTCGGGTCCTCTTCAACACTTTGCTCTACAGCGGCAATTGTTTCTTCGGTGCGCACTGTTCGACGTCTCTGCGGATGCGTATTATCACATAGAGTAAACGTAGTGCGAAAACGATCCATGGTTAACCGAATTAATTGCTCTGATGGACGATTATGTCGACCATAAAATGGACGGAGCTTGCGGTAAACTTCGCGAACTGAACCATTATTTTCGAAATAAATTTGCACAATTTGCAAGCGTTGTTCTTTTGTCAACCTGTTCATGATGAAATGGCAAACCAAACTAAATATTAATCACTTGACAGCTGACAAAATGGCCGCCAGTTAAAAAAGTTATGCCAACTTAAAGTTCTATACCTCAATAAAAAACACCCATTATATGTACAATAAAAAAATCGTTATAACACTTCTAATGATTTAAATTTGTTGATTTATTTTATAACAGAAATTGCAATTGGAACAACAGAGGAAGAAATATATAGAGATTGGGAGTGGTTATCACAAAATCTATTTAGAGTTTTAAATGAAATGGAAAGTGAAGATGAGATTACAAATTTTACTATTTGTAAAATAAAATCCTTGTATACACAAAATAATCAAGATGAATCTGGAGATTCGGCCGATTTCAAAGTCATGCAATCGAAATTTCGACAATATTTCAACATGCCCGAAGAAGAGCAATTAGTTAATTATTATTCATGCACGTAGGTTTTTTTTATAAAAACATTTTTAATTTGTCAAAATTTATATCGCATCAAGGTATATTAATACAGTTAGTGGTGAAAACACACAGCTGTTTATCTATTTTCATTATTAGAACTGTCAAAAGTTGTTTATTTTTTACAAGCTGTTGAAGTGAAAAGAAAAAACTAAAAGAGTAAATTGAAAAAAAAAATAATAAATTAATGTGTTGTTTCCACAATGCAAACAAGCACTGCTTGTCTAAAATTTATATGAAAAGCACTCAGTTTTTTGAGTGATTTCCATACAAATTTTAGACAAGCAGTGCTTGTTTTCATTGTGGAAACAGCACATAAGACTTGATTTTTGACACTTCGTGCAACGAAACAACAATAAAAACTCATGTTGTTTTTGTCATGCTGCATTTGTTTTAGTATTACCACTACTTGTATTAATCTACCTTGTATCGCATGTAAAATATTTTACAGGTACATTAAAAATAAAATACCACGGCAAGGGCATCTCTATATATCACTGAATCACGTTAGTTTTTATTCGTACATGCTCGGCCAGGAGACAAAGAGAAGTATACGTTTTACAGAACTCGAAGAATTGACGAAAACGGGAAATACTATATATTTAAAAACTAATAATAAAATGCAATATAACTTTACAATATTATTTGATTATCTAGAGGCCTATGAATTAATTGAACTACTAAATAAAATGGCTATACAAAAAATAATACAGGTAGGTCGATATATTCGTCTAACATACAAATGTACATAGTTTCAAGGGAAGATTTTCAAATATTTGTTAGGATCCCGATAGTCCTATAATAGACCATGATGCATCGTTATTTTTGCGCTTTGGACGGAAGTCATCTAAGAAACCAATTTTGTGTCGCGATTTAACGGCCCGTCAAAGATCAGAGGAATATCGTGTTTATTTCCGTTTACCACAATCTGAAATTATAGACGGCACTATTAAGGGTGAGTCGAAAAAATTTACTTGAAATTTTAAAATTTTAAACGATTCATTTTATCTTTTAGCTAATTTATGGACCCCTTATTCAAAACGTTATATTAGTGGAAATATATATTTATCTACGAACTTCTTTTGTTTTACTAGTGAAACTAAGGATTTCGTTAGTGTGGTAATTCCTTTGAAAGATATTAAAAGTGTTGAAAAAAAGGATGATGGCAATCATCGCTACGAAAACCAAATTGTTATTATAACTTCAGAGAATGTACCATTTGTATTTGCTCAAATAGTCGATCGCGATGTTTTAATAACAAAAATTACTGGTTTACTTTCTAAATTGCATATGTAAGTACATAATCGCCCATGTTTTAAATTCTTTTGATTGAACAAATTATTTACATACATATATATGTATATATCGTCACCTAAAATGCAAAACGCCCTAACTAACAAGAAATTCTAAATAGACTTTTTTATAAATTCCGATGTACTACTTCATCAAAATTCTTTAGGGGAAATCACCCTTCGTAGGAAACTGCTATTGCAGACCTTGCAGGTCATGCAAGTCTAGGATATATGCTACAATATGCAACACAACAAGAACAAAATATAAGAAACTAACATTTCCTACACAGTAGCAGATATGCAATACTAAAAACTGTAGGAAACTTGTCTAGCATATATGCAATTAGCAAAATTACTCAGAGAGATTCTCTGAGAGTGTATAAAACATAAACATGAAAATAAAATACAAACTAATAGTAGGCTTCAACAAGAAAAGTAAACAAAGTTGGTTTGTGTGTGTACGTTTATATTATTTGTTCATTTATTTTATGTATTTAAATATCAAATGTATGCATTTTTAATAAATCTTAGTTCAGAATTAATCTACAAATATTAAATTAAGAAAAAATTAAAAGTAGTTTTTTATGGTACATTTGAAAATTTACATAGTTATACATAACACATATATGTATGTATGTATGTATTTCCTACATGTTTGAAGAAGACACTCATTCTTTGTAGCAGAAAATGATAGTTTATATCCTAGAGGTGCAAATATGCCACCAAGAGTGATTTCCGCTATTAGCTTTCAGCCTTGCGCAACGATTTTCTTTATTAGAGGGTAAATGCAGGTTAGCCACTAGAGATGAGTGATATTTCAGTACCTGTCATTTAATCACTGTTAGTGAAAAATCACGATTCATAGTTGTGACAAAATTTGTCAAGTAACTGCTACTTGCAAAGTCGTTCTTTTATATATGTTACACACAGAAAATTTTGATATTTCACTGTTTGTGTGGATAATAAAGTTTCTTTTATTTGCGAATAATAACAATAAACGAATAGTGTTGCTATTTCTTGTGTTCTCTTCTTCCTTATTAGTATTTCTTTTTTTAAAATTCAAAGTATATTTTAAGGCGTATTTAAATTTGCCTTGGTATATTAAAGATATTGCTATAAGAGAACTGAAAACACTGATCACAGTCACAGTTTTAAGTAACAGTGATTTTTTGAATCACGTTCACTGTTCACGAGGTTCTTTGAAAATCACGGGATCCCTCATCTCTATTAGCCACTACACGACACACTTGTTTTTCCTTGGACATTATTGCACGCAACCCAAAACTTACATGCTTATCTATAACAAATTTTGTAATTGAATATTTGATAAACACTTTAAATACTTGAAAAAATTTTTTAAATAAAAAATAATGGCAAATGTCTTTTGTTTAATAGACTTAGAGCCTATTTCACCAATTTATTTAGAAGCCTATTTCACCAATGCTATTTAAATATCAATCCATATTTAAATGTCGTTTTTATTCCATTTTTTTTTTTTTTTTGAAAAATTACTTAAACATGAATTGATATTTAAAAAACTGGTGAAATAGGCTTTTATAGCACTAAAAAATTATTAACTAAAAATAAAATTTGATGCGAAAACTATTTTATTTTATTGAAAAAAAAAATCCAATTGAAATCCACAATATTTTTCATTTTAGAATGTTTCTTACTTTTTAATGTAAAATTATTGAAATGTTGAATATGGGGTTTTGCGTTTCAGGTGGCATCCCAGGCAGAAAAAGACAATCAGTACGACGTTGGCACGATGGTCTGAGGGTACAACTAACATTAGTACAACATCTTGTTTACCAAAATTGTATGTACTTAGGGCCTATTCACATATTACGTAACGCTGTTTCCCCCCCATTTCCTCTTTGTAAAATTTTCAGTATAAAGTATTTAATCCGTAACAAATCTTTAATCTTTTTTTTATTAACGGGCCTATTCTGACACAGTAATAATAGTCAACATGTTATAATTTGTAACCAATGTTATAAAAATTGGAAATTGGTATTCTGATAATTTTTTATCGTAACAAAAGTCAATAAAACTTCTACCTACAAAAAAGTAGGTAACAAGAATTTATATTAAACATTTTTTATAAAATTTGTTATTAAAGTTGGCGAAAAATTGGAAACAAGCCTTTAAATTCATTAAACATCGCTCGAATCAATTTTACCGCGGAAATAGCGAAAATTCGCGAGAAATTGCAAAACTGCAAACGAGCACTAAATTTTCTTAAGAGTAGCTAAAACTGTGAGGAATGCCAATAATTCGGAAAAACTCGCGAAAATGATGAAAATTCGCAAAAACTTGCTAAGATTAAAAATATGGCGAAGTCTGATATTGATTAGACGTCGTTAAAACTATAAATAATTCAAAAACTGGCAAAAATAAATCACTTTTACCGCGAAAATTGCGAATTTGCATAATTTTCAGTTTTTTTCGAGCTTTTGGCATTTTTTTAAAATTTTAGCTAATTTTAAGCAATTTAGAGCTTGTTTGCAATTTTGCAATTTTTCACATATTTTCGCGATAAAAGTGATTTTTTTAGCTAAGTCTTTGTTTTTTTACAGTTTTACCGAATTTTAATCACTATCCTTTTGATGTCAACAAGTTTTTGCTAATTATCGTCATTTTCGCGATTTTTTCCGAGTTTTTGCATTCCTTATAATTTTAGGTATTTTAAAACAATTTGCAATTTTTCGAAAATTTTCGCTATTTTTACGGTAAACATGATTGTTTTGCGAGTTTTTGTTTTTTTTACAGTTTTGCCGATTTTTAAACACTATCAATCAGACTTCCCTATCTATTTAAAGTTAGGAAGTTTTTGCGATTTTCGCAATTTGGCATAATCAGTAATGATCCAAAAATATGGACGGACCATCACTCATTTTGCCACTAAGATTGTTCTACCCAAAGCTTTTGTGTGATTTGCAACTATTAATATTTTCCAATATGAATGAAATCTCAAAGAAATTAGGGCTTTGGGCGATTTTCTCTTGGGCGATTGTTTGTGTAGAAGCCAAATATTTCATTAATTTACGTTTTGGCAATCCACAATATTTTTTTGTCTCAAAAAGTATTTAAAATAATTAAATTTTATTACAAAAATGTGTCAATTTTTTTCACCACATTTGTTGAATTATTTTTTTTACAAATAAGAGTTACAATAAGGTAACAAAAATTCGGTTACAAATTTATTATTACCAAATTGCCAGAATAAGGCTGTAAAAAAACGATATTACTATTTTATTATATGCAATTTTTTATATTTGAGTTTTATAGTTGATTTTAAAAATTTCTTTTATTTATGCGACTTGAATGACTACGGATTTGAACCTGTGCCTACATGTTCACAAGAAAACGTCTTTACCACTAAGTCATAGAGCCATATAAAATATCAACAGCACAAAGTAAATGTAAACATAAAATTACTCTGAGAGCATCTGAGAGAGAGAGAGAGTTAAATTTATGTATGAACTAAAGTCACAATTTTGGTTTTACAGTATTGTAGTGGTACATGATTATTGTAAATATAGCTTAGAAAATTTTAGATCAAGTAGCCTTTCAAACAAAAAAAAAAGTAATTAAAATCGATCTAGCCGTTTGGGGCTATTGTGTCACAGGCACTCAGATTGAAGAGGATAGCGTTAGAAAGGAGATGATACATTCCAAACGACTAGACCGATTTTTTTCAAACATGTGTGGCTAATAACACTCTCGATCAAGTCACCTTTCGAGCAAAAGAAAAACCTAAATCAAAATAGGTCCAACTATTTAGGCTCTACAATGGCTTCCAAACGGATAGACCGATTTTCTTCAAACATGTGAGGCGAAAAACACTCGATCAAGTCACCTTTCGAACAAAACAAAAAATTAAATCAAAATCGGTCCGACCGTTTGGGCTCTACGGTAGCGCAAATAGACACGTAGCTTCACACCTCAAACTTATAGCGCATTTGGTTGGATGTTAAAAATGGTCAAACTTTTTTTTCAGAAGTTTTTAATTTGAGTGCTGAACAGAGTTGTCAGATGTGGCGATTTCTCGCCAAACGTGACATTTTTTAACTTCTTTGGCGTCTAAATTTTTGATTTGGCGACATGGCGATTTTTATGGCTATCTTTTTAAACAAAATTGAAATTAAAAAAATTTTTGTAATTGAGGAAAATTTGTTTGCTGAAGGAGTAGTTTCACAAATAAATCTGCAAGAAATTAAAACAATTTGATGTTGATGATTTTTCTTGTATTAATTATAGTCATTAATGCGTTTTGAATTTGGATGAGAACAATTTACAAGGAATATTTTTTGGCGATTTTCTGCTAAATTTCTTATACGATTAATTTATAAAAATTTATATTAAAAAAAGCGTTATATAAAAACAAATTTATTATCAAATATATATTAAGAAAAACTTCATATAATTGATTTTGTGCAACTTTTGGCGATTTTTAAAATCGATTTGGCGAAATAGGTCGGAAAAACTCTGACAACCCTGGTGCTGAAAACTGTATTGTTATATGTATGTGCGCGAATTGCGTGAAAAACACATACATACGAGCTAAGTTCCAACATGCCATCACAAAGTTAATTTGAAGAGTTACTATGGATTTTTACTAATATTCTTTAGAGTAAATTAAAATAATATTTCAATTTTCAGCCCCGTGAGTCGTGAACGTCCAAAATATGATATATCATGGAGTAAACAGTCTGCTTTGATCAATACTTTTAAAACGGACCTTAGCGCAGAAATGCAAAAAATACAAAATGAAAAACAATCTCGTTGGGAATCACATTTTCGTGATTACGGTCGTGGTACATCAATGTTTCGCACTACGGCAGTTATAAATCTTATTGTCGAAGGTATACCAGAAAAATTGAGACAAGAAATTTGGATGATTTTTTCAGGCGCTATACATGAAAAAGAAATGCACCCCGGACTTTATGAGGATTTAGTAGAAAAGGCCGCTTGTATTAAGGAATCATCTACGCATGAGGAAATAGAACGAGATTTGCGTCGTTCATTGCCAGAACATCCAGCTTTTCATAGCGAGGACGGTTTGGGAGCTCTAAAGCGAGTATTGCAGGCTTATGCTTTAAGAAACCCACAAGTGGGCTATACACAGGCTATGAATATCGTGACATCAGCATTCTTATTATTTTGTGACGAGGAAAGTGCATTTTGGTTACTGGCTCGCTTGTGTGAAAGTCTTTTACCGGATTATTATAAAGATAAAGTTGTTGGAGCTCAGGTACGTTTAGAAGAAAATTTCCAAATGCTTGTTTAGTAAATATAACTCATTTTCCCTGTTTAGATTGATCAGGGTGTATTAAATGAATTAGTCAAACATTTTTTGCCCGATCTGCACACTCATTTATATGAATTGGGTACTATTAAAATGATATCTCTATCCTGGTTCTTGACTATATTCATCAGTGTTATATCTTATGAAAGTTCGCTGCAAATAATCGATTGTTTCTTTTATGACGGAGCTAAAATTATATTTGTTGTAGCATTACAAATTTTAGAATGGAACAAAGATAAATTGTTGCGTTGTCATGACGACGGCGAGGCAATGCTAGTCCTTTCGAATTTTTTAGTAGGCATTTACAATCCTGACTACGATCTACCAGTTGCCAATGAGAAACGTAAACGAACCCAATCTGTACAAACGTTGATTCATGAAGCATATACAAATTACGGAGTTATAACTCTACAGAGAATAGAAGAGTTGCGTAATAAACATCGCCGTCTTACAATGCGTAAATTTGATTTAGACAACGAGGAGACGATAGTCAAATTCCATTCGGAAAATATGTATTTCAGTAGTGAGGAGCTACGCATGCTATTGGGTATTATACGAGAGGAAAAGATGGCATTTCGAAAAGCTCATCTTCAAAAGCTGCAGGCACATGTTGGTGAATCTCCCATTTTAGTGTCATCACCTTCACCAACTCCCGACAACAACTGTAGTCGAGCTGAGGCATATAGTGTTGATTTTGATACATTCCGTGTTTTATTTTATGAGCTGACTCCATGGCGCACATGCATAACGATTGATTTGTCTGAAAAGTTATTCCGGGTTAGTGAAATAAATATGTAAAACATCCAGTCTGTTAATAGAATCCCCACAGAGTTTCATTGGCATCGGAATTCAATTTGCATTACAACTTTTATTGCGTTCATTAAGGCCCCTACGTCTATACCTGATATATTTTTATATTGAAAAATTATTTGTTTTATGTTAGCTGTTTTGCTTATATGGAATTTGACATTTGTCATGATAAAAATATATCAGGTATAGACGTACATATATGATTCACAACTTAATTGTAGTAGTTAAATTCTTTTTATGGACTACAACTTTCATCAAAGTGAGACAACTGCTTTTTATCAGTTGTGTTTTGGTTTTTATTTCGACTATTGTGTTATTTTTGCTTACTTTTAAAATGCTGATTTTAGGGGCTAATCGATCCCATTTGTCAATCAATATTGTTGCCATATCCATAAAACATAAAATCTCAAGAAAAAATAGTAAGGCCAAAACTAAAAATATTTAAAAACTTTTATGATGGCTACTATGTTTTTAAAAAAATAGAGAGTGTAGATAAGAACCTTTTTTTCGAACATTATTTCGAAGAAAACTAAAATTAGTTGTGAATAATATAACAAACAAAAAAAGAAATGGTTGAGTTGGGTCGTAACATTGACAACTCAACCTAGTTGAGTGGTGAATCATAATAGGGGCCTACATCGTTACGAAGCTATTCAGTAAAACTCCTACTGCGCCATAATCAGGTTAGTTTACAAACTTGATTACATATCGTGTAAACCTGCTAACTGACATTAAAAAAATTTAAGAGTTTATACAAGAAAACTGTGTATATTTCTCATTGGCGATTTCAAAAGTAAAAAATTATTTTGTTGGTTTAATAAACAACAGTGTTCTGAAATAAATAGAATATATAATGGGGCATTTTAAACTAGCAAACAGAAATTCAAGTTAATTTTCAACAAGGACATTAAGATTTTCTGAAATGGAGTTAAAGGCCTTACACTCTAAGCCGACGATATGTATGTCATGATAACTATTAGTGATGTCCCGCTAATGATCATTTACTGTTAAGTGCCATTTGATCGCTATTTCATGTAGTTAAATCGTACTACTGTTCGCGGTCTTACGTTCGTATTTAATTTTTTACATTTAGAGAAACAGACAGCTAATTTGAAGGCAATCAACTAATTTGCTGAGAAAGTGGTGCTAATCAAATCCATATCGAATTCTATTAACAGGCAGAATATTAATATTCTAACATTTAAGTCGGAAGTTATTATTTCGGCTTAAGCTCAATACTTGAATTAATATATATTCAGATTATTTTTTTAAAGCGTGGAATATTAGAATATCTAATCAGACTAGCAGAACGGAGTAGTACTACTAATTTCGACAGCCCCTACACTATCATCATCAGCGTTCTTTGTTCACTTTTATCACGTTTGATCGTGGATACTAGTATTAAGGAAACATCAGCTATTTAACCACATTTTACGACGAAATGGAATATGAGACTCTATGATCGTTTTATCAATATGGTGAGAATGAAGTTTCAGCTCTGACTATTTATTCCAAATTTCCAAACTCCTAATTGTATTAAATAGTCAGAGGTGAAACTTCATGCTCACCATATTGATAAAACGAACATAGACTCTCATATTCTATTTCGTAATAAAATTTAGTTAAATAGCTGACGTTTCCTTAATACTAGTATCTACGATCAAACGTGGTAAAAGTGAACAAAGAACGATGATAATGACAGTGCAGCGGCTGTCGAAATTAGTAGTACTAGTACGTTCTGCTAGTCTGATTAGATATTCTAATATTCCACTCTTAATAAAATAATTTTAATTTACATTAATTCGAGTATTGAATTTAAGCCGAAATAATAACTTCCATCTTGAAACTATTCAGTTCGAATATTAATTACGTAGAAATATTATAATATTTAATTTTCTGAAATTACAGCTGACAGACAAAAAGAGTACTGGCATGTTGGACTTTTCCCAAATCCTAAATGCTTTAGGTCTCGTATGTTCCAGTAAATATACTGAAAAACTTAAACTTTTGTATATTTTGCATTTGCCACCATTGTTATCAAAAATCGAAATCGAACAGGTTAGAAATCCCAAAACGAAAACTAAAGATGATGCTGAAGAAGCTATAGAAGCTGAGGATTTCTTTGGCGATGACCCTTCTAAATCAATCGAAGCCTTGCCATCACCTACCGACAATAATTTCGATGAAAATGAATACGCTTTAATAACGGCTACTCAAAAGCTTCATTCACTAGCAGGTATAACAGGCAACACTTTTATGGACATTTTAAGAACACCTAATCTATCAGGAGCTTCAAATGCTTCATCAATGGCAGTTAATGCTAGGACCTCAACATTCTATGTTGACCTATCAGAAGATGAAATTAGCACACCCGGTGGAGGTCACACCATGGCCATGATGGGTGGTGTATCACGTTCTCAAAACGGTTCTTCGACTATTCCACCGCTAAAACAACAAGGTCGTTTCGAGTCCATCGATACATTTTCTGATATCTCCGATTTGGGTGCTGCAAAAATTACACCTCCCCAATTAAATGTCGAAACGATTTCAAACTTTTCACAAATTAGTGATTTAGTCATGAACACAAATGACAAACGGGACCGGACTGATTCGAATACCGATACAAAAAGTTTGGGTAGCCTACGCTATCTTCTGGATCAGCCAGATGATGCCAGTTCGCCTAATAAGAATATACCGAATATGAAAAAGATTAATTTTCAAATATTATGGAGAAGTTTAGTGGAAATTCTGGGCAAAACTGATGCTGATATGAACCAAGCTTGTAAGTAATTTCATATTATGTATGTATGTATGTATGAAATGAAAATAGTTTTAATGATTATAGCTAAATTATTTGCCACTTTCGTTTTTTATGAAAATCTATTATTTACGATCGTTCGCATCATTTCCCAAAGATTGAAAGTCATGTTACCGAAATACAGCGAAAGTAATTCCGACTTAAATGAACTTTGCTTTTAATTTTTTTTAGCGATGAAAAAATAATGTTCATTACAAAATACAATTTTTCAAGTAGCACAAAACGAGTTGCAAAACTGCAAGGATAATATATAATTAACTGATTTTTCATGACAGAAAAAAAACCTTAACCCATACATTATTAACTCGATTTAAAGAAACGATAACTAAAAATAATTCACCTGTAAAATTCAATATTTGAGTGTTATGACTTTCTTGCTGGGACGCATAGCTTCTAAATACTATTGTGATGATGCAATATATTCCAAAAAGAGATATTTCCCCTTTTCATAAAAGTTAACGTGTTAAGCGATCACACACAGACAGATAGATGAAGCCACGGAGGTAAACATAGTCTAATAGCTTCCCGGAATCTCAAAACGTCGAAATCTGATGAAAACTCAATTTTCGAAAATCTAGGTGAAATTAGTAATTTCACATTTCTTAATAGAGGGAAATTTAAAAAAATTATGTGCTTCTGTATACATAAGTATACTTAAATATCATCAGCTTATTATTGGTTTGGCGCACCAACCATTTAAAAAAAATTAGTTAGGCAAAACCTGTTTCGCGCAATTTTTTATGGTTTCTGAGCATTTATTTTGCTCAAACCAACAATTTTAATAAATTTTTTTTTAAACAAAAAAGAAACAGAAACCAATGAAAATACCAAGCTTCATCAATGTTGACTTTTTATTCCATGTAAATATCTTTTCTAATAACATATAGAAGCTTATTTTCATCAGAGAGAAGAAATTTTCATTTGGACAATAAAAAACTCATTACAAGGCAGTAAGTATACACATGCAGCACAAAAAGCTACTTTTGAGAAAACAATTGTGTATATGGCACAAAAGATTTTTCACTTTCAATAAAGGAATATTAACTTTTAACTACATTCATTAAAGTTCACAAAAACTAACATATTTTTTCAAAACACATGCAGGAAGCATGGGCCATTTTTCGTAAAACGAGCTGAGGAAATATTTTTTCCTCTAGGTATAGCGAAAAGCGGCTTCTTCTATGTATAAAGAAAAGCGGCTTCGCTGAGTAAAGATTTTTGCATAGCCGGCTTTCGGCGGGGTTAAGGGCTTTTCCCACTAGGTATATGGAAAAGCGGCTTCGTTGAGTAAAGATTTTTGCATAGCCACTTTTCGATATACCGAGAGAGAAAAACTCTTAAGCCCGGCAGAAGACAGGCTATGCAAACATTTTTATTCAGAGAAGCCGCTTTCCGTTATACCTAGAGGAAATAAATTCTTAAGAATTTATCCGTTCTTCGAGAATGAAAAAATTTTGTGGCTATTTTTCATTTTTCAGTTTGGGGCCATTTTTCCTAGTTGAGGGAAAAATTGCCCCAAACTGAGAAATGAAAAATGGCTCAAATATTTTCTATTGCAAACAACAATAAAACATTTTAACTTTAAACTTTAAAAATTTCATAATATCTTAGTTTTGATCCACTATAACTCAGGCAGTTTTTATCCGATGGAAGCCAATTAGGGATTATTCGACGCATGAGTAGCCTTTCAAACAAGATATAATTGATTCTAATCGAATCAGCCTTTGACTGTGGATACCGCCTGAAATGGGAGTATACATCGAAAAACAAAAATGTGTGTACCGTTATCCGGTAAATGTGACGTGATATGAATTAAATCAATAACGTTTCCCGTTATTTTTACGACAATAATTTTAATACCAATAATTTTAGTTTGAGAAAAAAAACCTGCAAAAAATATAATTTAGCAGGCGCGTGTAATTGAGCTTTTTAAATATTTGTTTATATTTAATTGTTTAAAAAAACTGTTCTCTTTCATTTTTAGACGAAAATCTTTTAGAGTTGGGCAAGGATAACATAAGAAGAGATTCGAGTTTGGAAAGTTTTACACAATTGAATCTAAATAGTAATGAAGAGGTGAGTGAATAATTATATATTATATAATTTTTAATGGTCATATGGACGCTAATACAACAAATACTTAAAGTTCATGAAAGTTAAAAATTAAAGGGTGTTCTAAAGTGAGCAACGAAACATGTTGAAATCCTAATGTAAAATACAGAGACTTGATATATAAACATGTTACCGCCGCCACTTGTTTACTTATTTCTTTAATTTATTAACTCCGTTTTTCTTTATATATAAACATACATAAATAGCTAAGTATGTATATACAGTCATGCATAAACATATACTTTTGCTCTTTTTCTCTTGTTATTCAATTGCTTAATAACGGTTTGGTTTATGATCGTATGATGTTTAAATACCGTTAACAACAATAATCTTTGCTTTGTTATCAAGAGTTTGTGATATAGATAGTTAAAAAAAGTTTTTTAACGCGTTCTAAATTATTCGTAGTATATAAAATTACGTTTTAATTCGTACAGAAAATCGTGTTAATTATTCAGAAACATTTAAATAAAATAACTTTGTTAAATTTTCTAAATAAGAAAATAAAGTTAAGTTTAATTAGTTGCTCTTAAAAGTTGTTTTTTTTTTTTATTTTAAACAAACTCGAATCCAACAAACACTTAACATTTTCAAAGTTAGTATATGTATATTATACAGACTACACCAATAAATACTGACAATAAAATGCATCTTGGAAACCGTAAGAGGCAAAGAAAAAAAAAAGCTAAAAATTCGAGGGCATTGAAACAAACAAAATTAATAATTAAAGGATAAATTATTAGTATGTATGTGCAATACCAACATTGAATTGGTTGATAATATAAGTTTCTTGGACGTAATTCTGAAAAATGTAATATTGTGAAACATATCATTAAACGTAAGATTTACACGATATGAGTGTTGTGTTCCAAATTTACACGATATCTTATACCGATTCTCTATAACAATGACCAAAATGTGGGGCTTATGTAAAGAAATTTGCATAAATTTTAAACTTATGGAGATCCCATTATAAAACTTTTAGATTATAATGAGGACACTCAGGCTAATTTTTGTAAAAAAATAAAACAGGTCGAAGTTAGAAAATATTTAACTTAAATTGGTCATTTGCTGTTTTGATCATGAAAAATGTTTTTTTATTAATTATTTTTTTATTAAAAGATCAGACGATCTCCTATAAGAATCACTTATTTAAATTTTTTTGTTTTATTTTTTCTAGTTCGAAAAAATAATTTTAAAAAAATAAAAAACGGCAACACTTTCGCACCCCCTAACTCGACAAATAAACATCGATTTATGAATTTGCACATATTTTCATCAATACTGTTAATCATATAAGGTCCTAAAGGGCTCGGTTTAATTAACAAATAAACAAATAAATAATTTATAGGGTATCCCTTCAAGTAATACAAGGAACAAGCCGAAAAGTAATAGCCAAAACAAAACAAACAAAAAACGCCAAACAAAAAAAAAACCAAAATTTAAAAAATATCCAAAACGAAAATCGCCAAAATAAAAAAGCACTAATATGAAAAAAGCACTGAAAAGAAAAAAATTCCAAAACACAAAACTAAAAAACAACAATTAATATAATGGTTTACCGCCAAATTTGAAAAATATAAATAGCATTTCTCTATTCAAAACTAGATTAAAGAATTTTCTACATCAAAACTTAGAGGAACTTCTAATGTAATTTTAATTTATATTGAATGTTAAAATATTATTTTTTTCCTTCTTGTAACTTTAATACTTTATTTATTTATTTATTTTTTCTTTTTATTATATTATATTGTTATGATTAACCAGAAAATATTTCTTAAGTTATGCAATATATTATTGCCAACTCGCCTCTAAAATGCCTTCAAGGCGCACAGGCACAAACATTGTAATGAATTCTGTTTTGAAAATAAATGAATAAAAATAAAATAAAAATAAAAAAACGTTCGGACCGAAAGTGGAAGTATGAACCGCACTGTCGACCCAACTTCCGGTTCAGACCGGAACTGGAAATATGAACCGCATTGCCTGCCCAACTTCCTGTCCAAATACGAACCGGAAGTGCAACTGCACTACCGCCACGACTTCCGGTTCAGTCCCTAAACCGGAAGTCTGAACTGCACTATCGGTCCATTTCAGGCGAAAGTCCGGAACCGGTACTGTCATCCCACTGTTGCAATATTCGTTTTGAGATGTGTACTTGGACTTACCCAAACGGTATGTTTGGAAAATTTTTACAAAAAACTACGATGACATGCAACGTCCATGAAAATTGCGCAAAAAAAGCGCAGTACTTTTTACTCTTACTCGTTTTATGCGCAGCGCGAAAATAATGGCGCGAAGCCAGCGCATCATACATAACAAACAATTCTTAAACTAAATCAAGCAAAAAAATTCATAAATATGTATTAGCTAAGATTCCATTATTACCTAAGATTCGTAAGTTTTTTTTAACGTAACAGCAGGGCTAGTAAATATAAAATACTCTAATTCATAGTACGTTGTACTTTTTAATAATATTTTATAGGACTGCATTTGTGTGTATCTTTGATAATATATAAATAAATAAAAAAATTTACGCAAAGTTCGGTGTTCGGCTAAAATTTTACTGAACGCCGCACATCATCCGAACATAGCTTTTTACCGTACTCCGACACCGAACCCGAACGTTCGGTCGAACACTAATCGCTGTATTGCCATTGTTATTCCCAGTGAGCCAATTCAGACGGGCATAATTTTTGTTCTTTCCAAAACACACGAGACCAATTCATCTGGCATAAAATGTATACGTATACACAGCTTTGTGTGTATTAGTGTCTTTCGAATTTATTTGCTTTTGGAAAGTGTGCTTGTTTGTATTAGTTTTGTGCTGCTAATGCGGGGTTGTGGCTGGTTCAAAAATTATGCCAACCAAAAACCATTCTATTCCCCTCTCTTGCCAATAAGCTAGCATTTTATGCCAGCACAATTGTTCTCGTGTTATCATAGCCAATGACATAGCATCACTTATTTTGATTGCGAAAAAATTTTTTTAATTAATTTATTTATAAAAATATTGTACTCTTTTCTGTGCCAAATTTCCTTTTTTCCCAAAATGGAAATGGCAACCCTAGTTGTATGCAAATTGAAACAGTTTAAATAAATCTTAGATTAGAAAACACTTCATTGGCGAAGGCGTTTGACATAAATTCTTTACTTGAAAAAGGGGCAACATATTTAATCGTAATGGAGCGATTAATGGGTTCGATTACGATTAAAAGGTGCAACTAATCGCGATTTAATTTACGATTATAATCGCTGTGGAAACCTTACTTGTGTCTTATGTATAGTTACTATAAATTATATCTTTAAGCTTGGGTTTTTGAGATGTGGATTAAGTCTAAACTTAGTTTAACGTAGTCTGAAACTCTGGATTTTCCGGCGAAATTTGATTTTTTTTTTATTATTTCATTAAAGATCAAAATTTTAAGCAAAACTAAGCTGTTCCGTCCAAATTTTGTATACAAACTTGGCAATGGCGGCACAAATCTGTTTTCAGATTTACTAAACCTAGTTTAACTGAGATCTCAAAAATAGAGCGTAAGAAATTTATTATTTGACATATTGTCATTTAAACTAGATGTGCCCGCCCGCTTCGCTCGCTTAAATTTCGCTTTATGACTATAAGGTGTCTATAAAATATAATAATATAGCGTTCTTTATATTTTGTTTAAAGTTCCCGTTATACAAAATAAACAGTGCTACCAACGTAAAAAAACAAAAAATCACCTAATTTTTCTATTTTAACTTAGAAATGAGCTATTTTATCGCGGTAAAAAGTACCCTATGTTTGAATCAGGACTCTAAAGAACGTCCATACCAAATTTCATGAAGTTCGCTTTATGAATATAAAATGTCTGTAAAATATAATAATATAACGTTATTTACATATTTTTTAAAGTTCCCGTTATACAAAATAAACAGTGCTACCAATCTTGAAAAAAAGAAAAACATCTTTCTAATTTCCAACAACATTTATGTTAGTAAAATTGGGTATATTTTCGTTTTTTCTGTTTTAACTTAAAAATAAGATATTTTATCGCGGTAAAAAGTACCCTATGTTTGAATCAGGACTCTAAAGTACCTCTATACCAAATTTTATGCAAATCCCTTGTGGTTTTTGCGTGAAGCGTGCTTGGACAGACAGACAGACAAAAATTCCAAAATTTGGTTTTTTGTGTTCTATATCGATTACTGTTTACGGCACCACAAAAAATTTCAAAAAATTATTCATGTACAGACACGCCCTTTTTACAGTTTTATTATATGTATAGATGAAGCTATATGCATTTCATTGGCGCTTTACCAAATCGTCAGTAGACTTCAACCATAATTTTGAACAGCTACAAACATCTTATCCTATGCACAGACTTTCAAAAACCATTTAAGAATTTTCAAATGATAATATTTTGGAAAATCACAAAAGAATAAAATAAGCATAGAAGGCTTAGAAACTTATAAAAAAAACCCACCAAATAATTTGCATACGATATGAATATATTTTATTTTTCTATACCTTTTCTACTGACGATTTGGTAAAGCCCTAATGAAATGCATATAGACAATGCTTAACTATCAGCAAATAAACTTCATTTAATATAAATTATATCTTGATATTAAATAATCTTTAGAGTCATCCTTTCATATTTTTCCAGTCACAAACATTAAACGAAGCTCCGTATTTCATTAACTTTTTTTTTACATTACAGCCCGACTCAAATGGTAATCCTACAACTCCAAGTGAACCACTGAAGACTGCAAAATTATTTGTAGATTTGGAGGAAGAACTGAGACGAGCCCGTGCCAGTAGTGGTATTAATAGGGATGGCGATGGGACCTTAACATCGACTAACCAAAAGTCCAGCAAAAATAGTAGTTGTAGTAATAGTTCACTAGACTTTGATGATTGGGAGATATCCATTAATCAATTTATTGCCACTGTCTTAGCAGTTACAACAATTGTTAAAGGTTTCTATAACCGATCGCCTATCAAAGATAATATTGAAAAAATGCAAAAAAATAGACGTAAATGTATATCATCGAATTATTAGCTATTTTAATAAAAAGTAAAATTAATTATATTATGTATAACATTATTTGCTCCCCGTTTACAGGCTTATATAGATAAATATAAAAAAATGCAAGTTTTTATATGGATATTTGATCATTTGTTTATATTTAAGCTAAAAATATTTTAGTTTTAAATTATATTGATTATAGTTATTTCTTTCTTTCATCAAGTATTTCAGCACGCCCTTTATAAATCTTATAAATACAAATTTAAAATTTTTAGCATTTTTGTATCTTGTGTTAAAACACATTTGTTATCCTAATCGATGGAAAATGGAATACAGTGATCTGGAAATGTTTTTATTACAGTTTGAATACGACCATTATCTTAATCTTGTATATTTATTTATAAGTAAAAAGTTGCATAAAAATTTGATCACATGTGAGCATAAATATAGTACTATCAATAAAGTGTAATATGCAAGAATAAATTTTAGCCGTCAAAAAGTATGGCTTCCATATTTTTTAATTATCCTTTTGTTTGTCTAGGTAAAACTCGATTTTATTTAGTCATATTATGTATTTTAAAACAATTATTATCCGCAAAAAAGTGTTGTAGTTTTGTTACTCGTTATACTCTACGTTATACTCGTCACAAAAAAAAGCAAAATGAATTTAAGATAAAATTTATTTTGAAATTTGTCCAAAATAACAGATTTTTAGAAGAAAAACAAAATCTAAAATCATTTTGGTTACGATTTTCTTGCGGTTAGGGCTCGATATAAAGGCTGAATTTTGTAGGCCAGTTCATAAGGAATGGTAAAGATTGTTGTTTATCTCTCTTAAAGAAACTCATAAAGGCTGAGCATTGTGAGGCAGAGCATAAGAAATTATAAAAGAATGTGTTTTTTCTCTTAAGGGAATTTTTTGCTGGTATAGGAAAAATAGCAAGGTCACATATTGATTAAACATCTCTAAAACTGTCAAAAGATAAAAAAATGTTAAAAGCACATGGTGAAAAAGTGCAAAATTTTTAAAGTCATATTATTGATTAAAAATGGATAAAAATGTTTGACCGTCTTCTTTTATGTTTTATATCTCTAAAATTACATCATTGCTGTTTTGCCCCACTGACCATTTTAAAAAAAAATTGAGCTAAGTGACTATCCTCTTTCAGAACTCGAAATCTGTTTCGCGAAATTGTTTCTGGCTTCTGAAATGTCAAGCATTCATTGTGAGATCATCAATTTTGATAAATTTTTTGTAAAAAAATGTTTTTGAAAATAACAAAAATAAAAAACAAATCAAGTAAAATACCAAGTTTCATCAATATTTAGTTTTTATTCCATGTAAAAATCTTTTCTAATAACATTTGCATTTCCGCTTATTTTCAATAAACAATAGGAGATTTCATCTCAATAACAAGTTACTCAATACACAGCAGTTAGTATACACTTGCAGCACAAAAAGCAACTTTTTAAAAATAAAATAAATAATAAATTAATGGCTCGATTATCGATGGCAACCGAACTTCAGTTTCGTTGTTTTTTTTTTTGTTTTTGCGCTTTTTCAATTTTCGTGATTTTTTCATTTTTTTCTCACGATTTTTCGTTTTTTGCAATTTTTTTGTTTTTTTGTCGATTAGTTTAGTTTTGCCGATTTTTTGGTTATGGTATTTTTGTAACGTTTTCACTTTTCTACAATATTTTTAGTTTTAGCGATTTATTTAGTTGTGGCGATTTTTTCAGTTTTGGCGCTTTTTTCGTCTTTGGGGATTTTTTACGATTTTTTGTGGTTTTTTAGATTTACCGTTTTTTTTACACTTTTTTTCGTTTTAGCGATTTTTTTTTTTGGTTTTTGGTGATTTTTTTAGTTATGGCGCTTTATTTGGTTTTTGCGCTTTTTTCGTTTTTGTGATTTTTTTCATTTATGGCGATTTTTTAATTTTTTTGATGATATATATAGTTTTAGCGATTTTGTAGTGCTATTTTCGTTGTGACGACTTTTTTCGGTTTTTGAAGTTTTTTTGGCGATCTTTTTAGTTTTGGTGACATATTGCATTTTAGCGATTTTTTTTAATTTTGGTGCTTTTTTCCTTTAAGCGTTTTTGTCATTTAATTTTGGATTTTTTTTATTTTTAGCGTTTTTAAAAATTTCATGATTCTACATCCTACGGTTTCAAAGATACAGTATATTGTCTAAATTACATAGTCAAAATTACATTAACTGATAAATACCCTTTAATTTTTATTGCTTTAAATATCGGTGTTAATTGGTGTAGTCTAGAAGAGAATAATAAAATATATAAATATCGATAGTTTTATTTTTAATGGACTCAATGTTTTTTCCCACTATCGATAGTATCGAAAAAAATTTTATCCATAAATTCTGACACCAGTAGTTGTTTAAAAGCGAAAATTGTCGATATATTATTATTAACAAAAATTGTTGAGTACTCCAGTTACTCTAGATAACATTAGAGTGCAAAAAAGACCTCATTATGCCCAAATTTGAAGCCTATGCGTAACATAATTCTCTCTGTGATTGAATTTGACAATCTCCTCTTACATATTATGTTACGTATAGACCTCAAGTGACAAATGTCAAATTCTATATAGGAAAAACAGCTAACATAAAACAAACTATTTTTCAACATAAAGTTTGACTTTTGTCAGGATAAAAATATATCAGGTATAGACGTAGAGTTAAGGCATTTAATTTATTGTATAAATATTCGATACATTCACCCAATTCACACGCTGACTTAAAAATCATGTTTTCTCGTATGATAAAACTTCCTCAAACTGTAAGGAATGTCAAGACCTCGGGACGCATCGCGAAAAGTACGAAAATTCGCAAAAACTTGCTTATGTGTGAAAGATTACAATGTTACGATTGATTAAATGCGCCAAAAATTGTAAGAATACTATAAACTTCGGAAAAATTATACCTATCACGAAAAATTTGCGAAACTTTAAAGAAGCCATAATTTTTAAAAATCTCTAAAATTGTAAGGAATGGCAAAAATTCGAAAACATGCGAAAACTGTCAAAAACTTGCTAACAGAGGCATGATAACAAAGTCTAATATGATTTAAAAATCGTGTAAACTATAAAGAGCATAACAACTTGCAAAAAGTCGCTTCTATCCCGAGTATTGCAAAAATGCATTTGTTTTTTTTTTAGTAATTTAAGCATTCTGAGTATGAGTTCGCTAATATATTTAAAATTGGCTCAGTACTTGTAGCAATTCTATTAACGTTTTGAGTATTTTCGAATAACAAAACCCTCTATATTTTCATAAAACTGCCAATGATGCAAAATTTTAAAAATAAATTACACCCAATATTGAGTCCTCGATTCTAAAATATATTATAGAACAAAGATTTTATTATAACCTATCAATTAACCAATAAACAGTTTTTATGGTCTTCTGAAAAGATGTGATTTTTAATATAGAGTATTTTGAACATAGGCCGTCGATATGGATTATAAATCACCCTAAAGCAGTTTTCATTTTAAAATTTATGCGTTTATTTTATGAAATATTTTTTTCTATACATACTTCCAACGGACACGAAAAAAGCATTTGAAATAAAAATGAGCCATATTATTTTTATTTTAAAATTTTTTGTATTACGCCAAGGTTGATATATAAGGTCTGTGCATCAATCAGCCCATATGTTCGGTAATTTTGCTGTCAAATTGTAGTGTACTTTGAGTTTTCCTGATACATTTTTTGACACCACAATTCCCAAAAAAGTTGCTTTGTTGTATCAGTTCGCCGATAAGTATACCTTATAGATCTACCTTGGTATTACGCATATAAAGCAGTTTTTGCACATTTATTTTAAACTAAATCTAAATAGGTACCATTAATACTTATTGTTAGTTTTAACAAATTTATTTTTAACATTAATGTGTGTATACTGACACATTCATACATCAAGTACAATATTAAACTGCATCCGCACAATAGATTAGACTGCAGTTGTAAAACTTAAGCAAGAGTTGATCAGTTATGTTTTTTGCTTTTTGACTGGAATTTAGGGCTATGTACGACTTTACCATAAGTTATGTGTGCACGTTTTATTTAACAATATATATTTGGAAATTTATGTTAGGGACAATTATTTGTTGTGAGAAAAGTAATATTGCTTGTACTTTTATCTAGGTCAGAAATTCAAAGGCATATTTCATATACATAATTGAAATGTGGACACATTAGTTTTAAATAAAGTCATTACAATAGAAATTTAATCATCGCATGGATGATTAAGCCGAAATAGATTATGACTAATTGTATACGTATTGAAATAATTCTTATGTTTTGGGATTAGAATATATATAGTAATAATTAACTAAATTATTTTCGTTAAAAGCAGAGAAAACTCTGCTACTATGACTTCACAATTACTTTCTTTACATATCTGTGGGCAAAATATCAGGTATTAAATATCTGCACAAATCTGTCTCATCTTTAACAAACACAACTTTTTTTGCTGTGTTATCATCGATCAATTGACGTATTAGTGGCCAAACAGTTGAAAATATTCCAGGTGAGTTGATGATAAGACAAACGCCCAATCGTTCTGGATAATGTTTACTCAACAGCCATATCATATTCTTTACCAATTGCATGTCCAAGCAAGATGCATTAAATTCGATTAAATCAAAAACAATGCATAGGTTATCGGTGACTTCTTCAAAGCACTTCCGGCAGCCCTCATCCAAACACTGTACAATAAATTTCGTTAATTCATCTATATCGCGATCACTGGAATTGTGATTTTTAGCAGGTATGTATATGACAGGTCGTCCTATGCAATCACGATGCCTCAAAACTCGAGCCTTGTTAATATGCTTCTGCAATTCCGGCATGTTTTTCAACTTTTCTACGCCATATTCTTCGCGCCATCTGTTGGTTTTGAGAATGGCCTGGTAGGAAAATAGAAGTTAAACGAAATACCACATCCATATGTACATGCATACGTAGTTATAAGGCTGATATGTTAAAGAAACTTACTTGAAATGCATCATCAGTTGTTTTGAATGCCCTTAAATACCGCTTTAATGAATATTCATTATGATATTGCTTAGGGTCAGCCTCCACAATTAGTTTCATACGTTGCTTTAAATCTTTTAAATCATTTGGATTAACAGGCGTGGCTTCCTCCTGTGACATATTGATTGATGGATTCTCGAAATATTATTGCATAAAGATAACAAGAAATCATGAAGTGTTTAAATATGTAGTGCAAAATGTTGAACTTTTCTGCACACTTTTCTGAGAAACAATTATAAATTAATATCAAGGTCAGAGTGCGAAGTCGAGCCGGCTCCCAGCCGCCGCCCAAGCTAGTTTAGTTGATTGAGCCGCCGCCAAAGCGTCCGGCTTATATCGGCTTGAATTTTTAGTGCAAGTATTTCAGAATTTGACAACCCCCGTTGATGAAACACTTTTCAGTGATTTTTGCCTATTTTCAAAAGTTTGCTGGGTATAACTTCTGAGTGCAAGTATTTCAGAAAGTGACAACCCCCATTTAAAGCAAAAATTAAAAGTCGTCTGTAAATGACAATTATGACAGACACGCAAAGTTACACCTGGGTCTCAAAACTGACAAGTCAGATGTAAAACACAGATAGTCTAAACCATTTTAAAAACTTATGTATTATCATCATGCCAGAGGTGTCAACATGGAAAATACTTACAACAGACTTTTGTTCTCTTTGTTTAAGCACGAAGTGAATTTCATAACATTTTGATTCTACAAAGTATTTAATACTTTGTATTACCATGTAAAGACAGCTTTAATACTATGTAGTATAAACTACTTTTTTATTCACTCTACCCATTGTGTTCGAATAAAATTTTTGTCCGGACAAAATTTATTTTATATTTAATTTGACGTCTACCTCATGAAGAGAATGTCATTCTACATATAAAATAAATTTTGTCCGGACAAAAATTTTGTTCGGACACAATAGGTGAATTCAGCTTAATTATACGAAAATTAATGTAAATAAAACATAATCCTTTATACCACAGGCTACTTTGTGACTATTAGTCCCGATGATCATCACCTGACTAGACAAAGTGTCAAACTCTATGTAAGAAAATAAACAAAAAATAACATGACAGATTGGTCAATGCCAGTTGTTGTTGCACTAATAAGGCCACTTTTATTAATACGCTTATTCGGCATGTTCTGAAAATCACTTTATCGTAAAGTAATTTGAAATCACTGAAAAGGTGATCTGCACACTAAAATTTTTGAAATCTCGTAATGTGAAACCGGTCAGCTAGCAGCCTGACGACTTCAAATCACTGGACGTTAGTTAAGTATTTTGCCAAGGCGAATTAATTTTACAGGTGGTGGTAATAATACAACAAACGCAATAATAATTCGCCTGGTTGGCCGTATCTGTCAAAAACAGAAGACGAAAATGTATCTAAAATGTACTTTTAACAACTGTGATTACAATTCACATGCCTAAAATAAATACCTTCTTTTGTTTATTGCCACATAAAAGTGTCTATGCCTTGCTAATCATTTAAAAAACAATTGACAGGTACAGCCAACGCGCCGAAATAGTCATATGTGCTTTCAACACGAGCTGTTTTATTGAATCATGATATTTTGCTTCATATGATCTGTTCTTTATTTGTTTTTGAGATAAAATTAATTATTTTACACAGAAAAACTTTAAAGTTTACAATTTAGGTACCCCCGCAGTGTAGTGGATAGTGTGCTAGACTATTAGCTGGGGTTCGCAGGTTCGATTCCTGCGAACACCCTGGTTGTTCTGCAGAAAAGCCGAAAAAGGCTTAAGCAGTATGTGTGTTCGTGTGTTCGTTTTTTTAATTTTGTTTACATATTTCGTTATTTACTTATTCCTTTTTGGAAGTCAAGCAAAGCAAATCAGTTGTTATCCCGTGATTTAGAACAATGCAAACACTACTAAAAACTAAAAATCTCCTGATTTTCAGAACACCAAAAAATCAATCGGGTAATTTCAAAATCGTTAGTGGTTTCAAATCATTATGATTTCAAAACATTCCTGTACAATTGGATCATTGTGAAGACCGTAAATCGGCAACTCTAATTTGACAGGTTCGTAGTGGCAACTTCTTAGATAAGTGGAGTGTGGCAACATATAATTTCCTCGTGTTTCGTTCGCTCGTTCGTCATCATTAGTGTGATGTGAAATTTTATTTATAACAACAGAAGAAAAAATAAAGCTGTGAAATGAACGCATTATCTCGATAAAACATTATTTGATATTCTGTAATTTGTATCAAACATTAAATTTTGTATCCGGAATTAATTATGCAAATCTTTTCATACAGACAGAAATTTAGTGTGCTCTTTTGTCTTAAATTTTTTTGTGTGTATAGTGTGTAGTTCTGCCACGAGCTTGCTTAAACATTTTTGCTTTGGACTTCTCAAATCGTCTGTCCAACAGTCTGCCTAACTGATTGTCTTCATTAGTTTTGGGTGATCAGACTGTCTTTGCGATAAGTTGGCTGGGACAATAAAAAAAGTCTATTTAGAGTATTTCCAAAGAGATACTTCAAGGTCTTTGAAGGCGCAGACAGCAGCAGCTTTGAGCTGCGCACGCATTTCAAAAGTGTTTAATTTTTTTGGATCTCGGATCTCCACTTCTGGTACTGACGGAGGCAAGAATAATTTCAAAGAAAAACTATTGGGGTGATATCTTCACCGTGAATTCCAACCGTGTATTCTTTTTATCTTCTGCAACAAATGGCTGACGTGAGTGACCCTAATGAACTCTTTGTTCTTGAGTTACACGAGGATGAAAATCCTCGTGATTCAGATGATGATAAAATCGAACTTGACGATGTAAGTATAAAATTATTATTAAAAAAATTTTGCGAAACAAATTTTCTAGTCAAGTTCTTTGCCTAAATCAAAACAAGTAACCAAAATAAAAACATGTCGATGCGTATTATAACACATACAACTAAATACAAAAGCTGAAGCAGACCGCATCGAGAATATTGAGTAAATCAATTGACAGACAGAAATCCAATAAAGAAAGAAAAAGATTCAAATCTTGATATTTTTCTGAATGCCATGCACTCTTGTCCACTATATACATACATACACACACTATACAGTGAGTGACATAATAATGGCAGCTTTTTGAATATGTACTTCCGATTAATCGTTTAAACATTTTTTTCCTCAACATGTATGTCCATATAAGAACATATTTATGTATGTTTGTATGTACTATAATTCACACTGCAATATGTTTTCTTTTAATATGTGTATGTACGCACACGACCATTATCTATTTGTTTTATTTTAACATATAATGACGGTACGTCAGGTAAATAAATAATAGCTCTGTTTCTTTACTTTTTGAGTACAATTCTTGCTACTGAAAGTAAGACAAAATTCTCTCATGAAATTTACAAAATGCACAAAAGTACAGGAGCAGCAAAAACCAAATTTCTACCATGAAAGAAACGCCAAAGTGTTTTGACAATTCAAATAAAACTTTGAAAGTAATCGCTACTTTTGAAACAAAAAATAAAAGTTTAATGTTCAATCACTTCTTATTTTTGTGTTTCTTAATATTTTTATACAATTTGTTTAAGGTATTTTCAATCTTTTAATACATATAAGTCACAACTTTTTAAAAACGTTTGTTTATATTTCAAACAGTCAGCTGTTTGACAAGTAACACAATTTACGCTATGATACAATAATATAATACAATAATATATATTTTATTGTATTATAATTTACATGAAGAAAAGTTTGGGCTGTTCCGTGCAAGAAGAAGGAGGATATTACTCTCTTAGAACCGCTCTCATTTACACAAACTTCAAGTACGGAAACGCTCTTCGTGCAAATTGGGATCCCGCGGGATCCCAAAATAGAGTAAAGAAACAGAGCTAATATATGTATTATTAAATGGTCACACCAGCAACGAAAAAAGGTTTTGAGAAGACTATAAAGATCGTTGATTTCCTATTAAATCTTTTAAAATTGCTCAATTTATGGTGCCCTTTAGATATTTCAAGAAAAAATATTTGAACAGCATCAACTGGTACTTTCATAGAGACATCACACTGAAAATTTAGGCTTTTGTCACACTAGAATATACAAACACACTGGAATATACTTCGACCTAATATGTACAAATATGACTAACACCCTCTACCACCGATTTTGTGTTTAACCGCAGCCACCACGTTAAATGTCGGTGGAAACTACAACCACAACCCACAAACCACAACCCGTCGCAGAATCATCTTTCACGTTGAGGGTAAGACAAAGTCCGCCTTCCGAATAGGAATATAGTATGGCATAGCGGCGAGCATCATCTGTGGGTCTACATGTTTCTGTAGTATCAGTGTATGGCCGGCCACTTGTCAGATTACGGTAGAAAACTCAGAAGGCTTCATTAGTCTTGACTTTCTGTTGCTGTTCTGTGCTGTGACGTTCTGTAGAAAATATTTTGTAATTACTTGTTCTGTGAATGGAATCAGCTGTTTTTAAAAGCAAAAGGTAATCAAAACAAATAAATTGAAATTGTGAAAATAAAGTTTTGTGAAAAATGTGAAATAAACACAAAGCCACAAAACCACAAACCACAAACACCAAAAAACACCACAAAAACTAATACATACGCACTGTTGGCTGTCACTTAACGTTGAATTCTATTTTCTACAGTTTTGTCCGCAACAGAACAGAACGAAAAAGGAACAACAAACCACTCATACAGATTTTCAATTGAACAGAAACGAAACAGCTGATTCAGAACAGAACAGCACGTACAAACTAATTCTGCCTAGAGTTTAACTTTCTATTTTAATTTGCGGAGACTAGGTAACGCTTCAAAATCTATCTGACTAGTGTAGGTCATTCTACTTTCTTTAGGGGCCATTCACATATTACGTAACGCTCCAGGGGGGTCAAAGATTTGTTACGGACTAGATACTTTATACTGAAAATTTTCTAAAAAGCGTTACGAAGGGGGGGTATAAAACATCCGAATATAGCGTTACGTAATAGGCCTTTATATACATACTTATGTGTGTATTAGGGTTTCTCTTAGCTATATGGAGACTTTTTTTGCATATTTTTTCACTCTCACCCCCTAAGTTTGGTGAATTTTGGTAAAAAAAAATCCTGAACAAAATTTCAAGTAAATCGGTTCGAGCTAAGACGTGCCGTGCCGCAAGCCCTCTCTAATTAGGGAAAAACCATAAAACTTTGCCTTCTTGCCTCTTAACTTCCAAAATATTAATCTCACAAAAAAGTTTTATAGGAGGAAAATGTTCCTTGTGAAGTTTGCAGCATTTCATTTCCTAACAACTTAATAAAATAAATATAAAATTTTCAAGCAACGTTAACTTATTTTAATGTTTCATTCGTCCTCCCAGCTCATGGCAACTAAAACACAAATTTACAAGGTTTTGGAATGGAACAACTAAAAAAAGTTCCTTATGTAATTTCAGCTGCTGAATCCGAATCTGCATTGAGTTTATTTTTATTTTTTGGTTCTAGTTTTCGAGATATTCGCTTTTTTTCAAAAATGAAGCAGTTGCACAGCAAAAGTTTACATAACTAGATAACGGATTGCCCTATTGAAAACAAAAAGCTTAATTCGACAACAATATTATCTTTAAGTCACAGGAATATTGTTTTTTAATCTGCTCATTAGTTCTTAGCTTCCGATAATTTGCACCGGAAAATTTTCCGATTTCTCAACTTTACGTTTTTAGTGTCCAATTTCTATCCTACTCACTGAATTTCAGCCAATTAAGACTTTAGAAAATACGCTTTTTGTATAATAATTTTTACCTGTCTAATATATAAACCAAAGCATATAAACCAAATTTCAGTCTAAAGGTACGTTAACGCAGACAACGAAATCGTCGACGAAAACGCAATTCTATACATTAGCAACGAAAAAATTTCATTTTAGAGCTATTTTTCGTTGTTGTCTGCGTAAACGAGCCTTTAGGAGGAAAGTTTCAGCTGTCTTAATTTTTCCGTGGTTTGTATGCAATTCCTACCCTATAGCGCTTTATGAAGTGCCGTAGAATTTTTATTAAATTTTTGATTTTTGAATTCTTGATTAATAAAAAATCGATTCTTAAGGACTAAACCTCAAAAAATTGCATATCTAGAACACTATACACTTCATCCTCAATTAAATTGATTCAGTATTTCTTAAGATAATACAGAAGAAGTGCAACAAAGTGTCATTTGCATTTATATAATGTACGACTCGTAATAATGCGTCCAAAAGTTCATATTGCATTCTATTTCGCAGATAAGTTATGTATTGAAAATAATCAGAATAAAAATAATGGTATTTTCCTTATTGACTTTAAGTTTCTCAAAGAAATTTCATGATTCATTAAAATAGCCAACAAAATCGCCAACTACTTTATAAATTGCCAAAAAAAAATCGCCATCTTGCCAAATCGAACGTGGCGAGAAATCGCCACATCTAACAACACTGCCACTAGGGATGTAACGATACGCCTTTTTGCGATACGATACCGATACTCAAAAAGAAATATTGGCGATACCGACCGATACCATTGATACGCATATTAAAATTTAATGCAAGTTTAAATTAACAAAACTCAAGTAGGGTAATTTTTTTTATTATACAAAATTACAGTGTAAGAGATTAATAAAAAATGTTTTCCTCATTTCTCTTATAACTGTTACGTCCCTAGATTATTGAATAATTTTATAGGTTATAAATTATAATACAATAATGACGTTAGCTTATTGTTATGATTCTAGTTGTTGCTATTAATAAAAATAGCAATAAATATTTACCCTTTTTAGATATTGTCAAATTGATATTATGATTTGCATTATTTTCTATTAGTCTGCAAATTTATTAACATATTTTTGTATAACAATTGATATTTATAAAGGTACAGATTTCAAAATCCTACCGGCATTATTTATTATCTTTTTATCACTTTTGAATGTATTTTATTGATTTGCTTTGTTGAAATTGCTGTTCTTTATAAAGGGTTTAACACTTGTTATTAGCTTGTAGGCAATCATGTTTTGATAACGAACACTGTAAACTACGATCAATGTGTTAATTATTTATTTCTTGTCTATCTTTTTTTGAATACAGTGTGCATGCTTATAATATGGGTATATTATATACCTTACAAACTATGTACATTAAACCGTCTCACCGAACAAAAAAATTTTGTTACCCCTCTCATATTTTTGTAGTTTTTTGCATCTTTTGGTATTTTCTCCTAAAACAACATCTAAAATTACATCTTTTGAAAGATCTTTTCAAGCTGCATCCAATGCTGCATTAAACTTTATCATTCATACCATCAGCAATTCGTTATTCCATAAAAACCACGATTTTTTAAGCGTTGTTATTACAAGTGCTACTTATATTAAAATAAATTTTACTTTTTTTTAGTATTATATAATTTGAGGCATTGTTTATTTAGTTATGTTTCTAGTTATTGCAAAAGTTCGCAAGTTTCTAAGAACAGAAACAAATAACCAATGCCTCAAATCAAATATTTCATAAAAAAAGTAAAATTTATTTTAATACAAGTAGCACCTGCAATAAAAACGTTTAAAAATCGTGTTTTTTATGGAATACTTCATTGGTGATGGTATGAATGATAAAGTTTAATACACCATTGGATGCAGCTTGAAAAGGTCTTTCAAACTAGGGATGTAACGATACGCCGTTTTGCCGATCCGATACCGATACCGATATTTAAAAATAATATCGCCGATACCGATTCCGATACCGATACGAATATTGAAATTGAGTTCAAGTTTAGATTAACAAAACTCGAGTGCAATTTTTTTTCTTATACAAAATTACAGTGCAAGAGATTATTAATATTTAAAATTTATATTAACCCAGTATAAAAAATTGGAAGTAATTTTTAAGGAGCTCCATTTTCTTTGCTTCCAAAAGACCTGTATTAAAAATATGCAGATAGTTAGAGAAAAGCAAGAAAAAATGTTAAATTCCCTTATAATTTTAAAAAATAATCTTCATGCTTTTTAAAAATCGATTTTTAAAGGATATTTATCAACTAATAGTCTTCTAAATAACTTAACAGCTTAATTATTAAAAGTCTTCTAAAAGTTTATATTTGATCACTTAAATTTACATGAAAATACAGTTTTCAATTTAAATTCGCATTAAAAAAAATTGTGAAAATGGGTAATTTTTTATCCTTTTTCCTTGAGGAAAAATCATTATAGAACACGGAAAAAGAATATTGTTCTAGCATCGCTTCCAATTGGGTGATTGGTAATCGAAAAACAGAACTTCTTGCAATGGCAAGGATATGTAAAAGTAATTAGAAATTGCGCAAATTCGCAAAACTTCCGGATCGCGAATTCTACATTTTCATGACTTCTTTGGAGTGTCTTTTTTTTTGCTGGAATAAGAGTTAAAAAACAACGAATTGAATTTGAATTCATGGTAAAATTAACAAAAATAAATAACTTTTTTACAAAATAACAGCATGAAATATTATTAATTTTTAAAATTGATATTAATAAGATTTAAAAAATAACGAAATCAATTTAGTTCATGGTAAAATTAAGAAAAGATAAATAATTTGTCAGAAAAAAACTCTGAAATTTTTTTTAAAAGTATCGTCGTATCGACAGTAAAATATCGCCGATACCGATGTATCGGAAAATCTGAAGTATCGCCGATATATCGGTATCGGTATCGGTATTCGTTACATCCCTATTTCAAACGATGTAATTTTCTTATATGTTGTCTTGGGAGAAAATACGAAAATATGCAAAAAAAAAAACTACAAAAATATACCTTTTTTAAACACGGTCCAGATCAAGGGCGGTCATCGCTAGACCCCTCAAATGTTTTAGGAATCCTCATTAAAAAGACCGGTCTTTAATCTGAGAGGGGTAACAAAAACACATTTTTCATCTTCATACAAGTCGAGTCGGTTTAATGTACATACATACTTAATAGATGGAATTATAACAATACCTAAAAATGTTCTTAATCAATTTAATGATAAATTAAATATTCTTGAAGAAGGAGCAAATACTGAGAATAAGTTTATATATTTCAATTTAATGATTTTGTTAATTATGTTTTATAAACCTTTAAGAAATTTATTATTTGACATATTGTCATAATTTTATTTTAAATGAAATTTATTTGCTGGAGTTTAAGCAATTGTCTATATGCAGCATTTCGTTGGTGCTTTACCAACTCGTCAGTAGACTTATTAACACAATTTTGAACAGTTACAACCCCTTTATCTTATGTACAAACTTTTACAAATCATTTGAGAATTTATTTTATTTATTTTATTTTTATTATCCATATTGTAATACAATATATAAATGATTTTCAAAAAATAAGCATAGTAGGCTTTGAAACTTATACAAAACCCAGCATATAATTTTTTTTTCGATATGAATCTATTTTACTTTTCTACACCTTCATACAATTAGAAATCCATTGGATAACAATAAAAGTATTTATAAGGCAAAATGAAAAATAAAATCTAAATTAAACCTTTAAGAAATTTATTATTTGACATATTGTCATAATTTTATTTTAAATGAAATTTATTTGCTGGAGCTTAAGCAATTGTCTATATGCAGCATTTCGTTGGTGCTTTACCAACTCATCAGTAGACTTCAAACACAATTTTGAACAGCTACAAACCCTTTATGTTATGTACAAACTTTTAAAAACCATTAAGAATTTACAAATATATAAATGATTTTCAAAAAATAAGCATAGTAGGCTTTGAAACTTATACAAAACCCAGCAAATAATTTTTTATTCGATATGAATCTATTTTACTTTTCGCAAATGGTTTTTAAAAGTTTGTACATAAGATAGAGGGTTTGCAACTGTTCAAAATAATGTTTGGAGTCTACTGTTGTGTTTTATAAATTAATTTTGATATTCCTCCCGTAATTTTGTAATTTTTTTTAACATTCATCATTTCAAAATAATTCTCTCTGTAAATAATTACTATTTATATATATTATTACATTGTATCCCAATTTAAGGATCAAAAAATATTATTGTTTTGTAATACAAATTTAATAAAGATGGTAGTCTACTGTTCGGAGATTGCCTGGCAAACCATTTGAACCATTTATGTATTTGTAAAAAGAACTTTAGGCATTGGGGAGATAAACTGATGGTTTTGACACGCTTTTCGCAAATGGAGGTGACCATTCCGCAATTGATGGAACAATGATCTACGCATTGTACCTACAGACAGGGCTGGGCAGTATTTGAAATACTTGTAATTCAAATACGTATTGGAAATACAAATTTATTTATTTTCTATTTGGTATTTTAAATACTTAACGCTGAAGTATTTTGTAAATTAAATACTTATGGCTTCAAAATACATTTCCCCCAAATTTTCCACGATAAAATGCTGCTAAATGGGCGAGGTGAATCTGTGCGTAAAGTTTTATTAATATATTTTAAGTTTTGTTGCCTCCCGATTGTGTCACAAGATTGAGATCACTACTTGAATTTTTTTTTTAAGATTAAGGCCCTAATTGTGTAAATCACATCACCGAAGTGAAATTTATATTAAGGCAACAATAAATTTTACCAAATTTTAAAAATTTGTGCTTGTTTTTCATACAAATTCTTCACCAAACAAACGTATAGAAATTAAAGCGTTGCTTTACCTTTCAAATATTTTAAAATTTTTATGAAAAATGAAACAAATTTATAAAATATTTCAAATTTTGTTTTTGTTCTCTATACAAATTTCACTTTGGTAACGTGATTTACACAATTAGGCCCTTAAAATTTCTAAGGCATTGTTTAAGGGTAATTAGTAGAGTCCGACCGAGACTAGTTTTTTGAGGCCGAACCCGAATCGAACCTAATATTCGGCAAAAAGGCCGAATATTCGGCCGAATCCGAAACTTCAAATTCAGCATACAAAACTCTCCGTACAATTATACGTTAATTTTTAACTGTACACTGCAGGGTTGGCTGCCCACTGGGTAACCCAAAAAACCCACCTGGGTTTTTATGGGTATTTTGTTTAAAAAAACCCAAGCGGGTTTTTTACGTTATATCCATTCAAACAAAGATGAAGATAGTTTTGAAGTTTTATTTACAGAAAAATAAAATAAAATCATTATAAAATTCATATAAACGAATAACCCAAGTACATACACATGTATTTATATGCCCATTTGTGTGTATGTACATTTAACAATAGTGGGGTTTTCAGTACTTTTAATTTAAATAAAGATAGTATATTATATAAAAAAAATTTAAGACAATAATTGAAAAATTCATAAAAAATAGTAGTAAAAACACGCACATAAAAAGTTATTTTAAATCAGTTACCACTCTGGTGGCTCAGATTTTATATGCTTTTAACTGCCATTTTCATAATGTACTATTAAAAGTTAACGCGGACTTTAACAGAAACTTTTCTATGCCGAACTTGCCATTAAAGTCCACGTTAACTTTTAATCGCACATTGTAAAAAGGGGTGTAAGAGAGCTAATGCTTTTTCCAATCTAAGGCCATTTCAAAGGTTACTCCATATTAAACCATAAGATGAGAATATCCTTTCTATTGATGGTGGCAATTCATTACTGAAGTGAAATAATCGCAAAACTTTGCAGTTAAACATTATTAATTTTTGTCTTTTAATATCTTCAACCATTTTTTTTTTTTTGTGGAAAGTGTTCCGCATCTCTAATTTTAGATGCCAAAAAAGGGTACTAAAAATGGGGTGCTTTTGACTTACGCATTCTTCTGCTATCTTTTCGATCTCTTTAGTAATTACTTTGCCCATATATTTGGAATGCACGCTTTTTAACAAAATCCTGTTTTGACAGTAGTATAGCATTGTTCAACAAATTACAGTCTAGGCACCCTAAATAGCACAAAAAACTAATTTGTACCTTAATAATTATAGTTTTTTTTACCGGTTAGGCTATATTTTTATTGAATTTTTTACTTTCTTTGTTATTGTTCCACTTCTTATGTTGTAGATTTTAGTATTTGCTATTTTTAATTGTTTGTTGTTGTTTTTCCAAATATTGTTAGTAAAAAATGTGGAGTCGCTGTAAGTTATGGTGAAAAACGTTAATAAAATATGTAATTGTTTCCTATATTTTTCAAAAAAAGTGCGGAAACACAATAACAAGACGTTGATGAAACACAATATAACATAACAGAGAATTATGTAATTGAATATACTATTTAAAAAAATGTTAGCATTAACAAATAGTGAAAACCCAAAATTTTTAAGGTAAAAAGTGACTTGTGTGCGCTATTAGGGTGGCTAGTCAAGTTCAATTATATTGATATGTTCACAAAATTTGTTCAGCTTACCGAACTACAAGTTTGCCGAATATTGTTAGTAAAAAATAAGGAGTACCAGTAAGTTATTCTGAAAAAAGTGAAAACAAATTTTTTCTTAATTTTTTTAACAAAAAGTGCAAGAAAAAATTTTTTTACATTAAATGGTAAAAAAAACTATTAAGCGGACTCATAGGTACATTATTGCCATATACAGTTAAGCGGTATCATTAAGTTTGAATTAGCTGTTGGCCAAATACTGAGGACACCGTTTTTTGAGGTCCCATTGATTTTCAGGAACTTTGGAGGTCCATGAAAAAAATTGATTACGAAATTCGCAAATTGAGTATAGGGTTTTACTACCCCGTGGTAGTAAAATCGAAACTTACTGTCAAGTCCTTGTGTTTTTCCAAAAGTCTTCATTTGTCGCATAGTTGTATTAATGATTTCCTTAATAAATCTATACTGAAAAGGGCTAATTTGACAACATTGCTTAGATCATAAAAAAACCAATTAAACCCAATAAAGCCCAATAAAACCCAAAAAAGCCCAATAAAACCCAAAAAAACCCATGATAAAACCCGCCGGGCTGGGTTTTATTTAAAAAACCCGGGTTTTTTTCCAACCCTGGTACACTGTGAAAAAGGGCGTAGAGTATTTCTACATACATACAGTGTCAGTCAAAATAATAGTAGAAATTGAATTATTTCATTCCATCGAGCAAATATAAAACTTATACATTTACGAGCATATGACTAATAAAAACTTGGCATGAAATTAACTTAAATGATGAATAGAATTGGTATATTGCGTTCGGTACACATACATTGAGGAGTGTTTTATCACTCTATTGATATAAAAATAAAAAAGTTAAATCGGAATAACTAAAAAGATATAAAGTGGAATATTTACCTATTCTTGACACTAAATTTATACCATTGCATTAATTTCTACAAAAGTGAAGTTTTTTTACGCCCTCGCGTTTCATCGATGATATACACAATAAAGAATTTTTCTCGACGGTATTGAATTTATCGAAGAGATTGAAAATGAGCTTTCTTCATATTTTGAAATTATTTAAAAAAATCTATTCTAAAAAACAAATAATCAATTTCAGTGCAAAATTGCGATTGCGAAAAATCGATTTATTATAACATAAAATAGATCTTCGGTTGGAATCGAAATCGGTTTACTATTCCCTAGCTTATGCTATTTATTTTGGCAACAAACAGTTGCATACTTTACGTTGCTATGTATATCTTTTGGTTGCGCTTAAAGCTCAACCAAAGATATGAAATTGGAAAAAACAGGTTCATGGCGGTGACATATTTTAAATTTGGAAAATATTATTTCGATTACCTTCCTTATTTATAGAGAATAAAAAGTTTCGGTTTCGGTATTCGTCCAAAAAGTTGGCTTAAACCGAGTATCAGCCGAAACCACAATTTTTTTTAATTGAATTGAATTTCAAATCCGCAATCCATTTTTCGATATGTTAAATATATTAACAGCATGTTTACAGAACCCAATACGCTTATAATACGCGTAAAAATATTGACGTCAATCATGTGTGCGATGTTATTTGCGAAATTTTTGAGTTGTGACCCTTTTGTATTTATGGTGCGATATAATAAAACTGTAAAAGGGGCGTGTCTGTGCATGAAATATTTTTTGAAAATTTTAATTTCAGAATTTTATTGGTGCCTTCTTTCTTTTTATTGATCGACATTGACCATTGTTGCGCTTCCCTAGGATTTTTCTTTTTATAAGCGAAAACTTTTTTCAGTGATTTTTGGAAAAAAAAAGTTAATACAAAATCAAATTAGAAAAAAACCAAAAACTTACAATATTTAATGAAATTATACAGTTTTAAATTAAATTACTATAAATTCTGAAAAATTTATGGGAAAATAAGTGTAAATTGTGTAGAAAATTTTATATAATGGCAAGAAAAACCGCATCCGCCACCGCAGTTCATTTAATTTGTTATTTCTTTGAGAAATGGAAACCGGGACCGCAGCCGTGATGTTGTATTTCTATCCTTATTCAGGTTGTTAATATTGATAATTAATTTTTGATCACAAACCAGCAAACAGTAAATATGTAATTTTTCTGCAGTTGTAATAAATAAATTAGTTTGATCGTCACGTTTTTAAATGTTTCCAATTTATGTTTCGCTTTAAATAGTGTTTCCACGTTGATTTATAATTTGAGAACAACACCACATCAAATTCATAAAACACTGATTGTCAAATGTTTATATTCAAATCATTATTAACTTGAATTCAAGTGGTAACTAAACAGAAACCTTTGAAAATGTTTGAGAATTGTGCTGGATATCAAATGATAAAGTCATCTTATTTCAAAGGTTTGACTTTGTGTTTGCTGGATAAAAAAATTTTTTGCACAATTAATTATATTAATTAAAAATCCAAAAATTTAATAAAATTCATAAATTGTAAAAAACACTAAAGAAATTTAAAATGTAGATGTATTAAAAGTGTTTATATTTGCCTTTTTTTAATTTTTAGGTTGATTTGGAACCGGAATTAAGCATAAATGTGCAACACGAGTAAGTAAAATTACGGTACTAACTTAAAATAACTGTAAAACATTTTTTTAATGTTTTTAAAAAATATATTTTCTTTCAAATGGTACTTTATAAAATTTTAATCGATTGTTTGTTTGTGAAGGACTTTTTGTAACTTCTTTACTATTCCGTACCCAAAGGATAACGAAGGAACGATATTTTTTTCGCTACGCTGTTCATCTTTCTGTTTGTCTGTCTGTCTATCTCGACAACCATAAGAGTTAAGTACATACCTTAAATTTTCGGGGAATATGTATAACTATGAATATAACAGCAAATACATAATAAAAATTTACGAATGTGAATAATTAAAGAGTGTGCTAAAGGGAGCAACGTGACATTTTGAAATTGTACTGTATATCGGGAACCGTAATTTGCACAGTCAGGGCCATTATTACAACTTGGAACGTATAAAAAGTTTTTCATTATTACAACTTTACTTTAATCTAAAGTGAGGATAAGTTAAGTAAAGTTGTAGCAACGAAAAGCTTTTTATGCGCCGTATAAAATCCGACCTCTAACTAAGGGGCCATTCACATATTACGTAACGCTATATTCAGAGTTTTTATAACCCCCCTCACTAAGTGGGACTTATTTTTGAAAATACTCTTTCAACAAAGTAATTTTCTGAATTATAAAAATTTTCAAGTTCGATTTGGTTAAAAAATTAGCCATAAAAATCGCCAGCAAATTTATTTATCGCCAGCAAAATCGCCATGTCGCCAAATCAAAAATTTAGACGCCAAAAAAGTTGAAAAATCACCATGTTTGGCGAGAAATCGCCATATCTGACAGCCCTGCTTAGAGGCACTTTTTGAATACGAGACTAGAGATTAAATTAAATTTAATATCTGTATTTACTAAAGAGCTGCGCAAAATATTCTAAATGTTCTGTGTTTTATTTCACACTACTTCCAAGCACTGTATTTTACTGTAAACATAAACTCCAAAACAAAACTAACAAAACATGACTCACTAAAACAAACCAAGCATAATTTGAAAAGTTTTTGTTAGTGCTTGTGTTTCCAAAACAAGTAGAATACTTACACAAAAAGCCACAATGAAATAAAGAAACGGTAAATTATAGCAAAAGTATCGAGTGCACTAGAACATATACAAAAAACGTAAATAAGAATTAAGAAAATTCACAGTGATCATTAACTTAAAAACAGTAATGGAAACATTAAATGTGTGTATGTATATTAATTTATTGTAACTAAAAACTTTTTTAAGCTTTTTCATATTCATAACAAAACGCAAATGTTTCTCCCTATGCAAATTTCTCTTTGGTCTATATCTATAATCAAAACATACAAACATGTTTTGAATGTTCTATTTCAGTTTTAATGTTCTACTTCATCTTTGTTCTGATTCAGCTTTATTCTATTTCAACATTGTTCTACTGCAGTATTATTCTATTCTTCAATAGTTTTATCGTAAAACAAAACAAATGTTTTTGGAAGTATGTGTTTTGTAATGAGAGAGTTTTATACACACACTATTTGAATTTATTGAAATTGCTTGTAAGCCATTTTTCTTATGCTTGTGCACCTCTTTAGTATTTACTCTTGACTCAGCCGCAAGAAAGACAGAGAAAGCAACAGAGTTTTTCTCTGTCTTTCTCGCGGCTTAATTAAAGGTTCCGCAACAAAAATTGCCCTGTGTGAACCCCGTCTTAGAGTTGACTTTTTTAAATCTTTTTTACGCCAGTTTAAGCGGCAATGTTTAATCCTAAACTAGCAAAAAATTAAAAAAGTCAACTCAAAGTGCAAATATAGTTATTAAATTACTTTAACAATCTAATCTCGTATTCAAAAAGTGGCCCTCAGTGTATTATTATGCAGAATACAATATTAAACACTAAAATTAAAAAATAAATAAAAAGTAATGGATATTGTATTAGGTAATGGAATTTTGAATGAGCTATATCTTAGAACCCGTAAGAGGCAAACTCTTGAACTTTGCACAGTATTGCAGCATTTAAAAGGCAACAGTAATGAATCTAATACAAATTAAAATATATAGACTTAAATAGTTGTAAAAATAATAAATTTTTTAAAAGATATTTATGAAATATGTAGTATTAAATATTTAGTGGCTTAGCCACCCCCGCCATAACGGCCTAGCTACGCCAATGTAATCCTTCTTGTGCGAGTCAAAGTCGCACTTTAGTGAATGGTTCATCAATAACCTTTTATAGCGATAATCGACAGGTCATGCGTTAATTCATTGCTAGCTATCTTTAACAGGGCTTTCATAAACAATCGATAGATATGATACCTAAGCATACAAATTATTTTTAATACGTAAAAAAAGATTTAAATAACACCTAAAACGATATTTTTCAATATAAATTAACTTGCAAAATATATACTTAAGGTATCTTTACATGGTAATACATGTATTACGATATGTCTGAAAATGAATAAAATCTTATCATGTAAAAGCAAAATGTATTGAGTAGGAGAGAATACGGAATACTAAATTTGACGAAGCGTTCGGTAAATGTTTATTTTCTAAACCATTTTAGAAACTCATGTATTCTTATCACACCAGAGGTGTAATCATGAAAAATACTTACAACAGACTTTTGTTCTCTTTTTTTTAAGCACGAAGAGAGTTTCATAATATATTGATTCTACAAAGTCTTAATACTTTGTATTACTATGTAAAGGTACCTTTATTTATGTATTGCAAATTAGTATCTTTTAACAGAGCTCAGTTTTATATATTATCTCTTTTTGATTCATTTTACGTATAGAGCTGAAGGTCAAGAAACTATACAGTTATCGGAAGAAAATGTAAATCCTGGAAAAATAAAATTAGGGCCTAAAGATTTTGAGTTGAAGAAAGTTCTAGGTAAGGGTGGATACGGCAAAGTATTTCAGGTATGTAATTGCAAAAATTAGATATACACAATCAGTCTCTTATTTTTTATTTTTATTCAAGGTGCGTAAGACTTCTGGCCGTGATGCTAATAAATATTTTGCTATGAAAGTTTTGAAAAAAGCCTCAATAGTCACAAATCAGAAAGATACAGCACATACTCGCGCTGAACGCAACATATTAGAAGCTGTTAAACATCCATTTATTGTAGAATTAGTTTATGCCTTTCAAACGGATGGCAAACTATATTTAATTTTAGAATATTTAAGCGGCGGAGAGTTATTTATGCATTTGGAACGTGAAGGTATTTTCCTAGAAGATACAACATGGTAAGAAGTAATTAAATCGACCATGAACAGAATATATGATTATCAATTTTTCTTTCGATCGTTGTAAAGCTTTTATTTAAGTGAAATCATTATGGCTTTGGGCCATTTACATAAATTGGGCATTATATATCGTGACCTTAAACCAGAAAATATTTTGTTAGATGCTCAAGGCCATGTGAAATTAACAGATTTTGGCTTGTGCAAAGAACATATACAGGAAGGCATTGTTACACATACTTTTTGTGGCACTATTGAATATATGTAAGAAAAATCAACCATATCTTCAAAACAACGTCTGCTTAAAAATTTATACTTTTCATTAGGGCTCCAGAAATTCTAACACGTCGGGGTCATGGTAAAGCTGTAGATTGGTGGTCATTAGGCGCTCTGATGTTTGATATGCTAACTGGTGTCGTAAGTTTAATTTTATTTATATTTGCTTTAAATTCCTTATACTAGCTAGCTACAAGTCATTAATAATATGTTTTTAATTTTAGCCACCCTTTACTGCAGAAGATCGCAAGAAAACTATAGAGACTATTTTAAAAGCTAAACTTAATTTGCCTGCTTATTTAACACCTGAAGCTAGAGATTTAGTTCGTCGGTTAATGAAACGTCAAGAGTCTCAACGTTTAGGCAGTGGACCTGAAGATGCTGCAGCAGTTCAGTCTCATCCTTTCTTTAAACATGTAAATTGGGATGATGTACTTGCAAGACGTTTGGATCCACCTATTAAACCTCTTTTGGTACAAAATACATAAATATTTATATATATTAAATAATGTTATTTATTGTTTACAGCGCAGTGAAGATGATGTATCTCAATTTGATACTAGATTTACTAGACAAATTCCTGTAGATTCTCCAGATGAAACAACCCTTAGTGAAAGTGTCAATTTAATTTTCCAAGTGAGTAAAATTTTACTTATATACTATTATACATTTTACTTTTAATCCGTTGTAAGTTTAGTCTCTAACTTTTTTTGACACTTGCATAAAAAGGTACGGTTAATGGCAAAACTTCTGTTTATATGCCAGGCACTAAGTGTTTTTTGTGTTCGTCCTTCACAAAATATTTCTTTCTTCACAAATGTATATCTTTGTTCAATAATGTCAAATAAATAACCAGCTCTAAAAGTCACCTTGATTTAAGAAAATAGGAAATATGTATGTATTCTTGCCTACGCACATTATTTTTAACCTTTAAAAACTCTAACTATTGCAGCTCTCCAGATATACATATGTAGGATAATTAAAAAAAAAATTTGTATGAGGGGTGTCCTGCTCCTATCCCGCCGGTTTTCCACCTACCTAATAGGGTATTCAATGGGTTAACCATTAATCGGTTAACCGGTTAATTACTACCCGGTTAACTGATCAGTTAATTTAAGATTGGCTATTTTCGATTAACGATTAAACCGGGTGTGTTTAATTATTTTTTTGTGTGCTTAGTTATTTGTATCGTCTCATGTACAAAAGGTACCAAGCAAAAACTTTTGTCAATTTTGTATTCGGTAGTACTTTATCAATGGGTTACAAAGTAATGAGTGGTACATATTTATCTTATTACTGTACTACTTCAAATTAGAGCTACTACTTAGTTTTTAATAAAAAATAGTACGTATTTTTCTCATTTATCTGAAAATAGTAATCATTTGTTGTTAATGTATTAATAAAATAAGTAGACAACCACTTTTTAAGTCAACATGTGTTTGCAAATGTCTTCAAATCTGAACAAGCACAGGTTCGTATCTGGGTCAAAAAAAAAAGTAAAACAACATTTTTTTTAATTTTAATTTGTTTATTTGACTACATATTTTTTAGCTTCAAGTAAGCCAAATAATAACTAGGTAAATGCTGTGACAATGTAAATTTTGGACTTTTCAAACAAAAATAAGTAGTTATCGCGTCAAATTGTAAGTAGTTACTTTTTGCCTAACAATAAGCAAAGTTTTTGCTCGGTATTTGTTTAGAAATTATTGTTTCCTACAAACAAAAAAGTTCAGTGATCTCAACCTAAGTAAAACTTTAAAACCTGTGGACGTGGCTATAAAAGAGCTTAGTAAAGACTTTGCTACTTTAATTGAACTTGAGGTAATTATTAAGCTTTTGATTAATAATCAAATAAAAGCCAATAGTACTATTGCCAACGGTTTAATTAAAAATTTAAGGATTATATTTAATGAGAGACGAATTCGAGTTTTAAATACTTATTTTATACCTCCACTAAGAAATATTTTCTGGTAGCCACAGTGTTTTAAAATACCCCAGCAAATATAACATGACAAACCATGTGTATAATCATGGGTTCAAGTGATGGCGAACTGGTTCGATTTAGCTGAAACATGCATGAGATCATGTGTTTGTGAGAAAATTTAAATAAATTGATCTCCATTAAAATTAATGAGTTGGAACGTGCAAGCTCCCTGATTCCAAGACGTTTTTTCATGTAAACATAAAACAACCAAAAATAAAAAAAAATATTGTCGCAGGTGGGATATGAACCGTGCTTTTCTGACTGCTGAGACATGCTTTTTATTTTCTTATTTTTGGTTAGAGATACAACTTGTTTTATGAAAATGTGTCAATGTGATGCTTTAATTGAGTTTCTTACTGCTTTTTTCTGTGGATATTTTATGCAATATATTACCTAGTAAAATCACATTCGTTTTTTATGAGTTCAACAACTATAGATTTATTTACGATTTACGATGACATTCAGAATACATTCGAAGAAACAAGTGCTCACGAAATCATGAAACAATATTTTATTTTGAACGTGCTCATTTATTTTTTGCTGCGACAGTGGAAAAACGGAAACTAAGGAATTCGGAAATACACTTTTTTGCAGATTGTTCGGTGCTCAGCTTTGCCGGGATGAGTCAGATGATGCCCTGACAAAAAAAGAAACAATCCAAACAATCTTTTAACAGAATTAACTGAAACAATTAGAAGTGTTAAGAATTAAAAAAAATTAAAACAGGACTTTAATGGCATAATGGAATATTTTATATGTTTAGAGAAATCAAGAAGAAGGTCTGGGAAATTAGATATTCTGTATTATGGATTATTTCTGATTTCTCCAATAGTGAAACGATTTTTTCCAAGTCAAGTTATATCAAAACTAAAGAAAACAATCACTTAAATCCTAAGCATTTAAACCAAATAATTTTTCTAAAAAATTATTTTACAAGATCTGCTTAAACTATTGCAATAACTAACAAAATGATGTCACGAACTTGTTTATTTTTTAATTAATACATTTTGCTTTACTTAGTTCAAGAATTGTTATGTTTATGTTACTGTTTTTTAATAATAAACTCAAAATAATTTATTGAAAACATTTACCCATGTTACAATAATATAAAGGTAGACCAATGGTATAAGTATATAAGGTAGTTCCACTTTCTATTTTTTTCTGACATATTATCATTTGACACAAAAGGAGATCTGACGTTTAAACTAAAAATCGTGCTACCATTCTTGCTTTACAAAATCCAATTTTTTTTAAGTATTAAAAAAGTTAAACGTTATTAATTTTCAAAAGAAAATAAGAATCGTACTCAGAGTTGTGAGTTCTTGGAGTCTATGGAAGAGCTAATTGCAATATCCGCGATGTTAGCAATTTCTGAAGCATTTTCGCCCTTTTCGCGATCTATCTGATTTTACGAGATTATGTTGTTCTTTAAAGTTTCAGTAATTTTTTCAGTACATTTTTCGAGAACTTGCAATTTTTTCGCGTTCTTTCGGATTTTTTGACAATTTTCTTTTAAACATCCTACAAAAGTCACGCACATTTACATTGCAGACTTTTTCTCTATGCCTTTTTGACGTTTATACACATGCTTAATGCTGAGTGTACGAAAATAAAAAAGAAAAATATCAAAAAACCCTTAAAATTTCAATTCGTGCCTTTTTTCTTACACCGTCAGCTTCTGAACACCTCTCTCTCTCTCTCTGAAACTAAAAAAGCCTGCCTTTAAAGCCAAGCAGAAAAAGGTCAATGTAAATTGCGTTAATTAATGAGTCAAGTACTTTTTCAAAAATATTGCTTCTTTCTTTGCCATGTACCAAAAGTTACGAAAATTTGGTCAAATATAACAAAATTATTAGGGTCCGACCGAAACCAGTGTTTTGAGGCCGAACCCGAGCCGAACCTAACATTCGGCAAAAAGGCTGAATATTCGGCCGAATCCGAAGCTTTTTAGCATTAACTGAAATTGACATTTTAAAGACTTAACAGAACTGAAAAGTCATTTATTTTATTAACGGCCCTTTTCACAATGTGATTAAAAGTTAACGTAGTTTTTAACGGCAAATTCGGTATACAAAACTCTCCGTTAAAATATACGATAACTTTTAACTGTACACTGTGAAAAAGGGTGAAGACTATTTCTACATACATACAGTGTCAGTCTAAATAATAGTAGAAATTGAATATATTTCATTCCATCGAGAAAATATAAAACTTAAACATTTACGAGCGTATGACTAATAAAAAATTCGCATGAATTTAGCTTAAATGATGAATAGAACTGGAATATTGGGTTCGCTACACATGCATTGAGGACTGGCTTATCACTCTATTGATGAGGTTACAAGAGCACCAATCAAAAAGTTGAATCGGAATAACTAAAAAGATATAAAGTGGAATATTTACCTATTTTTTACACTAAATTATACGATTTCATTCATTTCTACTAAAGTGAAGTTTTTTTGTTTACGCCCGCGTTTCATCGATGATATACACAATAAAGAATTTTTCGTGAAGATTGAAAATGATAATAATTGAATTTATCGTGAAGATTGAAAATGAGCTTTTTTCATATTTTGAAATTATTTAAAAATATATATTTTAAAACACAAATAATCAATATCAGTGCAAAATTGCAGAAGTAAATTCGACTGCGAAAAATCGATTTCCATAACATAAAATAGATTTTCGATTGGAATCGAAATCGGTTTACCATTCCCTAGTTTATGCTATTGATTTCGGCAACAAACAGTTGAATACTTTATGTTATTATGTCTATCTTTTGGTTGCGCTTTATAAAACTAAGTATAATTTTCATTCAGTTTGAAAAGATATGGGACGGGAAAAAACAGATTCATGGCGGTGACATATTTTAAATGTGGAAAATACTATTTCGATTAACTTCCTTATTTATAGAGAATAAAAAGTTTCGGTTTCGGTATTCGGCCAAAAAGTTGGCATAAACCGAACATCAGCCGAAACCACAATTTTGGCCGAATCCGAAACCGAATATTCGGTCGGACTCTAAAAATTATACATGTTAAATTGAGCCTTCAAAAGTTACGAAAAATGTAACAAATGGAACCAAACGGCATCACCGGTGAGTACATATGTATATTGATAAAATACATATAATCCTTGCTACCTATCGCTATACATATAATGCTACCTATACCTTATTAATCGGCCTTGATATGAAGCAAAATACGAATTTTATTTGCCTCTGCTGCCTTCTTATAAAATTAATTTGCCTTGGTACAAACTATAATACTAGATGCTCTAAAGTGTAAGATGAGCTTTAGAATATAATATGAAGTGTCGATTTAAAAAAATAAAATTTTTCACCAATAATTATATAATTTAATATAAAGTAACATCATCATATTTTATGACCATAGTTAAATAAATACTGCTAAAGTTTGATACAAATGTAAATCGCATTCTTTATTATCTGTCAGCGTCTAAATGCGCTACCACATTCAAAATGTGGCTCTTTAAGTGGTATACCAGTAGGTCCATCAGTAAATTCACAAAAATTCAAGCCGATTCTTCGTAAAGGATGGCATTTGCTCTTAGGATTTCCCCACTTTCCTTTAAACGACAGCCAAGAAGGGGCAAAGGCACGACCTTTAAGTATAAAAGTTAAGTGTTGTGTTTTTCTTCCGACGGGGTTTTTTGAATTTGGAACGATTTTCCGTCATCCCACGTCAAATTTGGTTTGTAAACAGACCGGTTTCGGCTATGTGCCATCTTCAGTGTTCTATTGAATAATTAGATGGAACACTGAAGGTGACACATAGCCGAAACCGGTCTGTTTACAAACCAAATTTGACGTGGGATGACGGAAAATCGTTCCAAAATATAAAAGTTAATTTAATTTTCCTTTAAGGATTTTGAATTGAAAAACTAACCATAAGATTTCAAGTTTTCGTAAGTAATCTGAATATATTTCCATGTATTCCAGGGCGTACCAAAACCATTAATATCATATAATCTTGCAACTTTAACAAACCGGTGTTTTCCGGGAGCTGTCCACAAACCATGGGAACCCTTAAATAAGAAATTATATTTACGTATAATGTGTATGTGTTAAAAATCGATATATTAGCTATGATTATACCTTAGCGGCAAACAATACCGGATGATTATTGAACGTTGTTACAGTTTTCGGAAAATTAGGCCTTTGTAAAATACCTTTGCGTGTTTCTTGTCTTTTGAATTCAAAAGAGCCGGTTAATCGGTTATAGGCATAATAAGCTCCAGCATCATGGGCGGAAACATACATAGCTTCGGGCTCGGCTGATCCTGTAAAATATAAAGTCATGTGTTCCCAATCCCCTATATGGCTGCCAATATCCTTCTTCCGTCCCAAACAGAAGCCGTAGACGGCTGGAAATGGTATGCTACCAAAAGGGCCTAAACTTAATGTACACATATTTTTTCCTTGACTATATGGGTAAAACATCCAATAAGTCACATGAAATGAGGGTATTGTGGTTCCCTTAGTGTAAACATATCCAGACATTTGCTGCCCATTCTCTTTTTCCAAAACGTTATCGTTTTCATTAAATTGTGTACTAAACTTAACATTATCAACTAAATTGGCAATAAAGTTATTTACTTTAACATTTTCGGACTCTTCATCGACATCAGATCTTAAAGAATCAGAAGTTGATAATCGATCCACAGGAAAACTATGTACAGATTCATCCAATACTAAATCGTATGGTGGCGTGACAGGTGGAGTGTTTGACGGATTTGATAAACTACGTTTAGTTTTATGAAACATAGAATATAAACGCGATGAACGCCTCAAATTATTATGAACTTCGTTTTGAAGGCCAAATGTTATTGGTATATAGGGACCTCTAGTTGGGTTAGCTATTTCCAAAGTTGATGGAAGAAAACCATGTTGCAAAACTGGATCTAGTGGTTGAGGTGAGTATGTAGTTGGAAAAGACGCAAATGCTTGTTCTAAATGTTGCTTCACTTCTTCATTTCGGCCTTGATTGCATAATGTTACTACAGCGTATATTGGTACTGGTGAGACATTGGGGTTTCGTCCGTATATAAATGATGTTCCGTTCTCCAATAATTTTTCTGCAAATAGATAGCAAATTTGAATTAATTGTATGGTTGTGAAATTTAAATTATTTTATATTCGCTTCTTTACCTATTTCTGTGTTTGTGACCAAGAATGATTTCTCCGAGCTATCTCCAAAAGGCATTCCTGGCGTAAAAGAATTGTCTTTACTTTCTGGATGGACGTGTCCCAAAAACTCCTCCACACCAAGCGGCATAAATTTTTCCTCTGGTGCTAACCATACTACGGCCGCCCATTCTTTGATTAAACGTTCAACTGAAAACAATTTTATGCGAGAAAGTGTTAGTATAATGTTTATAATATATCGACGGCCTATATTCAAAAGCCTCTATATTCGATTTTGAGGAAAATAACTTTTTGATGGCAAAGTATTGCGTAAAATAAGGCGCATCTATGGTATAAATTTTAAGTAAATTTTTTTTTACAATTTTATAGTCATTTTTTATTTCTCTATCTTACGCAGTTAACTTTTTACGAAGGCAAAATCCTCTATCTCATAAAATATTATTTAAATAAACTCAAGTTAAATTAAAATCATCTGACTTTTTTGATAATCTCGTATGATTAAAACATGCTCAAACTGGAAGGGATGTCAAGACCTCGGCAAAAACTTGCTAAAACATATATGAAAGATTAAAATGTTACGAATAAGATATGTTACGTAATATAACCATATACGGACACCAATGCGTGCGATAAAAGACCAAAAAAAAAGGCCCGTGTCTCCCAGTTTTGCCCCAACTCATGCACTTTTTATGGGCCCCCAAAGATTTGGGGACTCAGTGTCATTTTTGCAAACAACTGATCATTTTCTCAGCATCATATCTTGCAAACCGTTCGGAATTTTGATTTACTCTCTGAGGGAAAGTTGTAGCTCTTGTCATAAAGAACATATAAAATCTAAAAAACTTCATCTTCAAGATCAAAATTGCAAAAAACATTTTCCCCTGTTCAGGTCCATAGGTAGAAAACCGTTCAAAATTCAAGGAAACAATCAACTACAAAAATGTACAATCAATAAACAACTTTCTAGAACATATGAACTTCCTAGGAATGATTCTTAACACAGTTTAGGTAGCGCTTAGGTAGCCGCAAAAGTTAAAAATTTCCCGACATTTTTTTAATTTCATTTGTTTTTTCTTTACTTCAACATTGAGATACTATGCTATCTATTATAAAAATAATAAAAAAAATATTCGTATTATGTTTATAATGTTGATGACCCTGGACTTGCAAATCGCACTCTCTTAAGTTGTGGATCCAAATCGTCATCCGAATCGTCCGAATCTGACTCTAATTCAGAACTTATGGTGTCCACAGGTACGTTGCTTCCAGACTGCCTTCCATCATCAGCTTTTTCTTCTTCAAATACTTCATTAACATCATACAGGGTGATCTTGTGACTTCACCAACATACCTGAAATGAATTAGAAAAGCAATCAAAAAAAGAATGCAAAACAATGCATCAATAAAATTGATATTACATCTGCAAGCAATGCGTACAGTTTTTTGCCTTTGTACTGTTTTTCCATGGGCATTGTGGTTTGGAGAAACCATTCTCCTTGCACATCGGATTCTCTAGGGAGTTGTTTGATAAAATAGTCAAAATGAAAATGAAGAAAATGCCGCTTTAATGTCATCGAGCATTTCTTTCACCCATTATCTTGCTTCCGGTTCCGCGTCTCGATCCCCTCCCAAGACTCTGGTGCATACACGCTGAAGGTAAATCCATGCCATTGAATGATTTTTATCAAGCGATGAATCAAAGTTGTTCTTGAATAACTTTCTAATGTCAGGGTCATTAAGTACGCCTGTTAAATGAAGACAAAAAATAAAGACAGAAAAGAAAACATTAACATAGTGTAAATAGTACAATGAGGTGGACAAAATTCGTTTTAAATTTACTACAATACCTTTTTTTAATTTTGTCATCGCTACGCTTTGGGAAAACGTTTTTCAAATAGTCGAATGCGTTTGGACAATTTACAACGGCCACTTGGATGAATTTTTTAACAATTCCCAATTTTATGTGGAGCGGTGGCAGCAAGATGTCTTGAGTATTGTTAATTAAAGGTGCATTCTTCAGTCTATGTTGTTTCATTTCTTCCTACACACTTCCTCTTGGTTTCCACGAATTACATTGGAATTGATTCAGAGGTGAGGCGAATCCCAATTACAAAAAAAAAATAACAAAAGAATTTTGGAAAGCCGCCCTTATCGATGATCCCTTGCAAAATGTAGATGACCTTCAAATCACAGCAAATCTTCCATTTATTTTCGTAGTATTTGATTTTTTTCATTATATCTTTTTATGTTTCATAGCTTTCTTTCATGTTAATATCCATTGCTAGCGGAATGGAGGGTTTTCGGTTCGACACATGCAATAACACTGCTTTCAATCTTGAAACAGAACCATCAATAAATAATCTCCACTCACTAGCGATGTAGTTCATTCCTATTTTTACCACCAAAGCTTTTATATCGTTGCAGTAAGCGAACGAATTGTCATCATTTAGAGTGTAGAGGCTCTGAAATTCAGCTTGCCGTTTGCGTTACGCCGTAGAGTTAACATTAGCAATGAAATCCATTTCCATTTGTGTTATTAGTTGTGGTCCATCTCTTCCCTGTTTGGCGCTCATAATCGGTATCAAATGGACCTTCATAAGTAACACCACTTGCTCTAGTCATTCCTGTAAATTCTGTCCTACGATCTGGAGTTGGCGGCCTTGGTGATGCAAAATTTTCAGGTGCAAGCACTGGTATTGTGGCTGTTACAGTTGCTTTATAAATTTTGTTATTCTCAGCATTTACGCATGCATAGCAACTGGTTCCATCATGATCACCTGGGCGATTAATACAGTTTACCGGGTTACAACCATGTCATGAGATTCTTATAACATTGGCGACACACTGTATTAGCTGTGTAATTTTCACCGGTCAAGTCTGCTTCGTCGAAAAAAAACTTATATGCTCTTTTGAATTCACTAGTTAAAAGATTATTTTCCTTTTGAAATCTTGTACAACGTTTTTATCTGATTTGATGACCGCAAACGTAGCAAAATAAATCAATTTTTTCACACTGCATATTGAAATTGTCAGTTGCCAATGTTGTGTACGAATTATGCTGTAGCACTTTGTTTATAACTTTCACCGCTGAGCTCTCCTTGACGTCGCGCTGTTTAATGCCTCGATGTGACCGTCGTTTCGCTTTTACAAAATGATGCGCGTGCTGAGCTTACTGCTTTACCGCTACTGCTGCGGTCGGTGCGTGAGTTGTTTATTGAGATCTTAAGTACATTTTTGTAGTTGATTGCTTCTTTGAATTTTGAACGGTTTGCTACCTATGGACCTGAACAGGGGAAAAATGGTAACAAAAATCGAAGTTTTTTAAGTTTTTTGATCTTGAAGATGAAGTTCTTTGATTTTATATGTTCTTTATGACAAGAGCTACAACTTTGCCTCAGAGAGCAAATAAAAATTCCGAACGGTTTGCAAGATATGAGCCTAAAAAAATTATCAGTTTTTTTTTTCAAAAATGACACCGAGGCCCCAAATCTTTGGGGCCCATAAAAAAGTGCATAACTTGGGGCAAAACTGGGAGACACGGGTCTTTTTTTTTTTGGTATTTTATCACGTAGTGGTGTCCGTATATGGTTATATTTTTTCGTGTTGCACTGTGTAATAAATGTGCCAAAAATGTAAGAAAACTAAACTTTGGAAAATTACGCCTATCGCAAAAATAGCGAAAATTCTGAAAAAAATTGCAAAACTTTAAACTAGCCATAATTTTTATTAAAAATCTCTAAAACTGTATGGAATGGCAAAAATTCGAAAAAAATTGCTAACAGCGGCATGATAACAAAGTCTAATATGGTTTAAAAATCGTGTAAACTGTAAAGAGCCTAACAATTTGCAAAAAGTCGCTCCTATCCCGAACATTGCAAAAATTCGCGATAAGTTGCAACATCGGTCGGTAACAAGCCCTAACATTGATTAGAGACCGCCAAAACAAAAATATATTGAAAAAAATCACTAATATTGTAAAGAATAACAAAATTACAGAAAAAAAAGAGACTACAAGCAATAGGTTCTGACATTCTGGCCCTGTACGCAGTATACTTATGAACAGTACCAGAGCAGGACTTTTTGTATTGACACGGAAGAAAGCAGCCTTAGATATCATATGCAATATTACCATCATCTGACTTATCCGAAAAAATTGCATATACATACATAATAAATATGTATGGTAGATACATATGTACATATGTACTACATATCTGTAAAATTAAAAATGCAAAATTGTTACTTCTTGTTATTGAATCAGTCTTTTTTGGCACAAGTGTGTATGTTGTACATTTTACAAACTGGAAATAATAAAATTATCCAGTTGGCCAAATTGTGGTACACGACATTGTCTTTGGCGATTCATGCACGATTTGTCCAATATCGTATTAGGTTTCCTAAAATACATCATACATGCTATCTATCCTCTTGACGACAACGTTCGCGACTATCTCTTAGTATTTGTCATGTAGCATACATTGTTTACGACAAGATGGGCGACATCATCTTTAACCGATTACAACATAACATCCGATAAATCGGAAGCATATAAATTTATATATTTCTTAAAGAAAAAGAACATATATAAAATGTTCGGAATTATCAAAACATTGTTGTTATAAATATTAATTTGCAACAACAATGCTTTGATAATTTCACACATTTTAATTCCACGTGAAATACAGAACATATTAATATTGAATATTAATATTGAACGGATAGAAAAAATAATAATATTAGACATACATACGCTTTTGTTTTTAAACAAAAGTTGAATGTTTTTAGTCGAACTATATGGGTTTTGTCCAAAGAAGTTTTCTATTATTCAGGCTTAAGTTCGCTCAATTTAATTTTACAATTAAATCATTTTTTTTAGAAAGAATTTTTCAAAGCATGTAATTGAAAAATAACAAATACCAATTTCTTGACTTTTGTAAGGGTCGAACTGAGCATCGATGTAATAAATAAATCTAAACAAATTAGAAACGAAGAAGAAAGTAAAACACTGAAATTTACTTATTAAAAATATAACATTAAGATTGTTCCAGTATTAAATAAAAATGTAAATAAGCATCCAATGTAGAGTTGGGCGAAATCGTTCCTTTTGTGGAATCGTTCCGACTGATCCGAAAGATTAAAGGAACGAGGTCGTTCCTATCGTTCATCGTTCCTGCTTTTTACTTTTAACCATAAATGAAATAGAAACGAGAGAACTTCTCTGTCGCACCTAAAAACGTCAACCAACATTTTTCATAGCTTGTTTTCATTTGCTGGTATATTAACAAGCTATAACTTTTTGAAAATAATAAAATCTATTATAAACATAAATAAATAAATCATTCTCTATACAAAAAATCAACCTTGTTCTAATTGTACAGAAATAAGTGAACGAAACAAATGTAGCACACCGTCTTGAAGAGCCAACGATTTGTTCGCACATGTATCAAACGTATGCAAAAAAATATATAAAATTGGTGTTGAATTTTGATAACGATTTTGACATTTCTCAAAACAAATTAATTAGTCCTCAAGATGGTTTGCAATGCCGGAACGATAAATAAATTTAGTAAAGTGCGACTTTGGCTCGCACTTTTCGTTTTTGCCCCTTTTTTCATTTTAGTTTTTTTTTTAAGTATTTCTCGTCGTTGTTTTTGGCGCTTTTTTAATTTTTGTGATTTTTTCGTTTTTTGCAATTTTTTGTTTATTGCCGATTTTATACGTTATTTTCCTTTTTGACGATATTTTTAGTTGTAGCGATTTATTTTAGTTGTGGCGATTTTTTTTCAGTTTTGACTCTTTTTTTCGGTTTTGGGGACTTTTTTGGATTTTTGTTGATTTTTTAGTGATTTTTTTGGTTATGACATTTTTTCGTTCTGGCGATATTTTTAGTTTTTTTTGGGGGATTTTTCGTTTTTCGCAATTCTTTGTTTGTTTTTTTCCGATTTTTTTAGTTTTGGCGTTTGTTTTTGGTTTTGGCGTTTTTTGGTTTTGACGATTTTTTTAGTTTTAGCGATTTATTTTAGTTTTGGCGCTTTTTTTCAAATTTTGTGCTTTTTTCGGTTTTTTGGGTTCCTTTACACTTTTGGTATACGGAACCGTAAAAAGGAACCTTTGAAAATGTTCGTCCGCACCGTTCCTATTAGGGAATCGTTCCGCACCGTTCCAATTAGAGAATCGTTCCGGAACGACACAACTCTAATCCAATGCACATCCGTACTTTTTTTTCACAAAAATCAAGACTAACTTTCTCAATAGAACTTAATAGAGCTAATCTTAAGAATTAGCGCTTAACAAGTCCGTTATGGAGATTGTCTTCCAAGAAATCATTGACGACTAAATGAGGAACAACTTCGTTTATATAATACTCAGAGACCTGCGCCGAGCGATTTTGTCGGCGGCGGCGGCTCATGAGAAAATCGGCGGCGGCGGCTCAAATCCGGCTTCAGCCGACTCGGAACAAATAACATTAAAATCAAGTTTAAGATAAAAAATAAATAAAAAAATTATTATTTCATAGTGTACAAGGTCAATCGGCGGCTATTTTTCAGGCGAATTAAGCCGAACTTTTCTCGGCGGCGGCGCGAATGTCTAAAATTATTGGCGGCTCGGCTCAGCCGGCTGTGAGCCGTCACGGCGCAGGTCTCTGATAATACTTCTTGAACAGATTAATAAGTTTGTGGGTTATGTAATCATTTACAACTATTTGTATAGTGTAAACGAAAAGATAAGCGACATTCTCTCTCTCTATTGCTTTCTTTTTCTGGTTTCATGACACTTGGCGATTTGTTTCGGCTGTTCCCTGTTTGTAGATGAGGATTTAACATTGACATGTAACCGTTTTTAAGAATGGCTTAAGGACATGGTCAACTGGGTAATACATACTATATGTATGTAAGTATTTATGGGTGTATTAAATAAATATAATAAAAATTTCACTTTCACACTTACGACAGCAGAGACTGGATTTGAAATAACTGCTGTGATAAATTGTGATTTAGATTTAATGCACAAATAAGAATATTGCAAAAAATTGGGTTTGTTGGGATACCAGTCATACCTACTTCTTTTTCCAACTCCGACAATGTTGAATGATGACTACGTTTACTAACTGTTGGGTTATCTTCAGTAAAGCTTTTAGGAGTAGATACAACTTTTGCAGTAGAAACATTTGTTGTGGGTGTTACTACTGTAGTTGCAGCACCAATGCTATTTAGTGGTGAGGCAATTGCAGCTAAAGTTTCAACTATAATTGTATTTACACAAAGCAATTGTATAAACAAACTGCATAAGAACCAACAAGTGCTACTGCCACCACTGCTTCTACCACTTTTACCACTTTTTCCACGATTGTACCAATATTTAAGAGGAGGTTGCTTGTGTCTTTCATATAAAAATGCTAGAAAGTGCTGCTGATGAAAATGATAATAATATTTTTCAATATTTTCGTTTGACATCCTATTTATTTGTATGCAATTGAATGAAGTATATATTTTGCATTGATTCCAACTATCAAATAGAAACAACCTAAAAAAGTTTATACCATTTAGTTGGCTTTTTAGTTTTGTTTAACTAACTATGCCCACACAAATATATGTACATACATACGTAATCTGATGAATTCATTAAACAATTCATATAAACGCTTCTGCTGGGTTTAATTGTTTAATCTATTTAAATTGTTTAATCTTTAACTAATCTACTAATTGTTAAATATGAAGGCACCGCGAATACCAAGTCGAGTTTCCATTACATAATATGTATACTAATAATCATTCATTCACTATTAGGTATAATTTATAAGTGTTTACTTTAGCCAAGAAATATTCGTTATGTCGCACAGCTTTATAATAATTTAAATTATTCGTTGATGATTAAATTCAAAACGATATCAATCGCCGCGTGAGACTTGCTAAGTGGTAAAGCCCGTTTGTTTTTTCTTTCTGGTGTATTTTTACTTTTCTATTTTTAATATCTTTTGACAGAAAGAAATTGCACTTTCATCCCAACACGTTTGTCTTCTTTTCATATTGTTGCATTTTTGCTCTATAGTAAGTAATGTTGTAAAAAAGCAATCGTTAAAAATTCTATCGTGCCTTGTTCCATTTTTTCGAAAGTAACATACATATTTCACTTTGTCTTTTACTTATTAGTTTCTTTAAATCATGTTAAAGACGTCATGACCGCTTTTTATGTAAGTTTGTTTTATCTTTCTTTTAGTAAAGCACAAATTTATGGGTTATATTGGAACTAAAAAGTTCATGGGACTCATTTGTATACACTTTTCTCTTTTTAGATTATTTCTCTTTTTTTTTATGAGCATTCTATCAGAGGTATCACTTTAAAGTTTCAACACAAAAATTGGTTTTAAAACAGCAATTTCGTAGCTTTCTTTGCTTCTTTCTTTTCTGTTTGTTAATATTATTTGTGGTCTGCCAGTAAATTTTATGCGCTTGCGTGCCGTGCCGTGCCGACCACCTTGAATACGTACGCCTGACTAAACTTTTAGATCAGACTTTAATAGCCATGAACTAAAACAATCACTTTGTCTTTTGGTAAGAGATTTTTCTTTTTTAACTGCGCCAACTATTTGAGAAAATTGCATATTTTAACTTTGTCTGTGTGCAGCACTCTTAAAACTGATATAAATATTTTAGTTTTTATTAAAGAACTTTCATCTTTGCAGTTAATTAAAAAACAAAAATACAAACTTATTTTTCTCTTTAATTTAAATATTCGAAAATGTATAGTATTTTTAACTGTAGTTAGTATTGAGTTAATCAAGGTTGAGATATAATCTGATACATAATTTTGAATTTGAGTAATTGTTGGTTAAAGAAAAACTAATACAAAACAGAGATGTAGACGGAAGGACAGCAAGTCCCAAACTAAAAATGGTTTGGAGGAGGTCAAATAAGTCCAAATTAAACCGTGTTCTGCCACCAACCGTCTAATTTTAAAGTTCATTCAAATCAACACTGAAAATGACAAATAGCCGAAACCAGTCTGATTATCAATCAGGATGACGGAAAATCGTTGCAAACTCTATCAGAAAGTTTTAAAGGTTTTACAATGATTTAGTTTTATTAACAAATTTATATGCTATAGTTAATGCTGTGACGATAGTTTATTGATAATTTTTATTGGCGATATCCTTCTCGTAGAGTTGAAGATGTTCTGCTTTATGTTATCTAATCGTAAGACGTGCACACTCCACCTGTTAGCAAGCTTCGGTAAATATTGTGGATCAACATTTCTTCTTTTTCGGACCTCTGTCATAACAGATTAATTTAGTTTATGTTTCTAAGCTCCAATTGGCGACGATAAACCAGTTATTTATTTGTCATTATAATAATGAAATTGTTTTTTATGACGAAAAGTTAAATCGTAATTTTATTAAATTATGATCTTTTAAAATTGCAAAATGGGCGTTGTTTTGAGCTAAAGCTGTTAATCAAATACGTCATGAAACCAAAATATTGGTATGTCGGATAGTGGCTTTGCTGAAGAACTTTTTCCTCTGGGGTATGACGAGTTGTGCTTTCACTGAGTAAATATTTTATACCTAGCGTGCCTTTAGCCTCTAATGAAGAACACCCCTATTACAGGCCGAGCAGAAGCCCTGCTGGTGGCTGACTAGGCAAACAATGTTTTCTCAACGAAGCCACCACTCGACGTAACCAGAGGAGAAAATCCTTAATGCGCATGGACACTATTTCTTTTTTTAATGTCCATGGACGTTTCTGCATACCACCCTTTAGACAGTTCTACCTTGAAATATAATATTTAAAGTTTAAAACATAGTTAACTAACAAATATAGTTGATATTTATCCTAAGTGTGGTCTGTAGACTTTCAATTAAATCGCTTAACAAAACTGTTGATTTTTATTGAGTTAAGTCCCGTTCACACCATGACAGTAACTGCCGTGATAGTACTGCCATGGCAGTTCATTTTTATGGGAAATTATGACTGTTATTCTTACTGTCGCATTATCAAGCCCAATTTGATATTGGGACTTTGCTGTCGTGACAGCAACTGTCGTGATTACTGTCATAGTGTGAATGGGGCTTTAGATCATATATCGAGTCTGATGCTTCAAGGTTTGTTTCAAAATTAGTGTGATTTGATTAAGACCATATGGAGTTATTTCTCCACATATTGAGGAATAGGCTATAGCAAAATCAGAGACCAAAAATAACTATTAAAATTATTTTTGAATCAAAAAAGTTACAATAAATCAACAAATATTTTCATTTCATTGTTGATAATAATTCTTTGTAAAATTTATATTTATACGTTGCTTATAATTTTTATTTTCAATTTATATTTTTTTACGTTGCTTCATATTATTGGAAAACAATTTTTTACGTTGCACATGAATTTTATTTTCAACATTTATTTTTCTGTTATTTAATAACAATGGCGAGCGGCAAAGCATCAGTTGCAACGCACTTAAGCAAAGTCCTGCGTCTCTGCGCATTAACACGTAAACTTAATCAACGTCGAGAAAATGATAAAAGCTAAAAAAATCAGTTATGTATATCGCTAAAATTTGCAAAAAAAATTGCAAAATTGGAAACAATCCCAAAATTTTATTAAAAACCACTAAAAATGTAAAATATAAAAAAAAACAGGAAAAAATCGCGAAAATTACGAAAATTTGCAAACGCTCGATAAAAGATAGCAAAGTTTAATATTGATTAAACATCTATTAAACTCTTAAAAGTCAGCAACTGGCAAAAATCACTTCCTTTGCGAAAGCTCGCGAATATTTGCAAAATTTGAAACATTCTGAAAACTTATTAAAAACCGCAAAAAATTTAAGGAATGCCAAAAATTCTGAGCAAATTGTGAAAATGACGAAAATTCGCAAATGCTTGCTAAAATCGGCAAGATAACAAAATTCTGGCATTGATTAAAAATTAGTAAACTGTAAAACACTCAGCAATTGGCCAAAAATCGCTTCTATCGCGGAAATGGCAAAATTCGCGAAAAATTTTTAAATTGATTAAAATTCCCTAAAATTGTAAGGAATGACAAAAAGAAATATACGTTGAAAATAAAATTCATGAGCAACGTAAAAAATTTTTTTTTCAATAATAACTATTATTAGGCAACGTAAATAAATAAACGTTGAAAATAACAGTTATGAGCAACGGAAAAAAACTATTTTTCAATAATAACCCAGGAAAAATTTTGATGGCAAAGTAATGGGTTAAAATGTTAAAAAACATACCCTTCACTACTTCTACTTTGGCATTTTAAGAAATTACTTTAACATGGCGATGTCATTGGAGGCAAGTACTTACCACATTTGATTACAAATAACAAGTTATAAATTTCAATATTTAGAAGGCATCGAATGCACAAAACACAATAAAAATTAGATACCTCTGATAAGCATTGAACTTATGCCGTTTTCAGTTATTGTGTTATTTTATGACAAGTATTTTACTGACTAGGCTACTGCACAACTATTTTATTATGGGCTTAGCAATTGTTTTCACAAACATGAACACAATTAAAAAAATCAATTTTGCTTCCCCACGGTTTGAACTGTTTATCCTCTGTATGATAAGCAGATACACTAGTACTCTGCCAATAAGAGAATAGATGGCTTGTTTAATTACTTGTAAGTAATTGTTCAACTACTGTAAAGTAATTCAAACGGTATGTAGTTTGTGGTTGAAAAGTATGTTGTTGGGTAATGACAACTCATTACCAAGCTTGTGCTGGGAACTGTTATCAAGCAACGTAAAAAAATATAAATTGAAAATAAAAGTACAATACTTTAAGTACAATTAATAATTCTTCTAGTTTTTAGAAAATTTCCATATTGCAGCTCTTTTACTGTGATAAAATATATGTATTATCCTTTTCGTTCATTCGTACATATGCAACATTTTATCTATATGAAATTAAAATTTTGCGAAGTATTGCGAACAAAGTTCGACTTAAAAAGTAAGAGTATTTAAAGTGTTCAGATAAGGCTAGATCACAAAACGTAGACTCTGCAATTTAAAGCTCTTACGAATCACGATACATATTAGTCTGAAAAAAAAAATATAAAATTATTTGCATTGTAGTAAAGGTGAATATTTCGAAACTTTATTGAGAATGTATCCTTCTACCTTCCTATAGCTAGTATGTCCAAATTATTACATAAGTTATTTTTGATTAGAAATTATGATAGCTAAATTTGACTCAACACACTTTACTTTTTGCCATAGATAGTACTATAAATGTATGAATAGAATAGTGGCATATATTCTAAGCATTTATTAATGTTTCTGGTTTCAAAAAACTATTTTGGTACAATTAGGGCCAAAAAAGTAAAATTTTAATCAACAATTGGTACAATTTTAAAATATCATTTGCCATCCCTGTCGAAGAGTGTAATTTTTGCACTTGAAAATGCGGTAAAATATATCTTTTTTGCACACACAAACACTTTTTCATTTGATTTAATTATTTGATTTGTTTTGGAATAAATTTTATGTTTCTTCTTGCTGTAATTTTAAAATATTTTTTTAATTTGTTGAAATTTATCAAAGTTTTCAAAAATTTTTTTCATTCAACAGTATTGCATTTTTGTTAATATTTGGGATAATTTTTTTTAGTACCAAATAGAAAAATTGCAACAAAAAAATTAGCGAATCAAAATTTTTTGAGCTCAAATGCATTAAAAACGATTCTTAATTCATATTTTCATTCATTAATGCAAAATTAATTGTATATAATAACTAAAAATTTGTGTTTAATAAATATAAATTTTGTAAAATACTTTTTGTACTACTAAGTATGGTTTGGTGCTGTCGGAAAATTTTTATTTATGCCAATACTAATACAAATGTCTTACTAATACATTCTTAGACTTGGGTTTTTTTGACAACGGACTTAGTAGGTTTCTGACAACTATTTGCCATCAGTCAAGCTATGTACAGACGATTGTCAGTTCTCGCAATATTGTAAGTAAAATGTGCTAAAAAAATTCTTACAATCGTCTGAACTGAAAATTTTTGTCTGACAACGTTGGCAGAAAAAGCATTGTCAGTCGATTTTAATACTACCTGCTGACAAAAAATTGTCAGACATCTCACAATCGTGTGAACACATCGCGTTACCATTGTCAGATTATTGGCAGACAATTGTCAGACATTTTTTTAATTGTCAGATGTGCGAAGTTTCTGCATCTGACAATGGCGTCATTGTCAGAGACTTTTTTATATTGGCAGCACCGCACACATATTTTTTAGGGAAAAATTAAAATAAGAAAAATTATGCAGTTAAAATTGTTTCTTTATGTTTAATAATAATTTATATTTTTACTTTTTAAAGTTAACAGAAGCACAGATGATAAATAACACTGGTTCACAAAAAAAATGCACCTCGAAAATGAGATGTTTTTTAAGCTAAATCACGAATATAGCATTAATTTATTTTTCTTAAGAACCGTTTTCGAGATATACGCGAAAAACTAGTTTTTTTTGCAGTTTGTAAAGATATTTCCAAAAATCTTGAGTACTGCTTACCTGAATTGAGCAAGCTTGGCATTGTTGCATAGATATGTTTTTCCTCTTTCAGTTCATATTTATACTGTGTTGATCAGATAAAAATGCACTGAATTACAAGCTTTTAGATTTGAAAAAAATTAAATTTTTTGGGTTTTTTCAAAATTTACCATTTTTAAATGCTCCATTAAAGCAAACAAAACATTTAAAATTTTGGTTTTGACCCATATCTTCAATAAAATTTTGTTCCCAACGTACAAAAAGTAAAATTGTTAACACCGGGCAAAAATTTAGAAAGTTACAATAGATTTAGTGAAAACATCCGATTTTGAATTTTAATAAAAAAAATTTGTTAGGAGTATGAGAATAAGAAAGATGCCAGTGGGACAGAATTAAATATTTTGGAAATATATCAACCATTTCTAACTCTTTAGTCCGATCAGTATAAAATTTTACATGGAGATATCAAAGGAGTGTTCTTATTTAATTTAGGAAGATGAGCTTCCCATATTTCTCAGGTTCAGAAGTATGAAGTGCAAAGTAGTGCACTTCGGTCATGTAAAATTTTTCAACGCTTGTCTGTTTCTCACTCGATTCCAACATTTTTTTGTGTCCTTAAATACCTTGTCAAGTTCTAAAAAAGCCTTTGGTTAAACAAATTTCTTGTATAGTTAGTAAGGTACACTCATTTTAATATTAAAATTTCTAAATTTTTCAAATCCTTGATCCAGTATTTTTAAGATATCGGATCCAAATAACACCAGATTGTTACGATTATTTCTTTGTTACTTACATGACAAAATTTCGAATAGTTAAAAAAATAGTTGATGGAAGTATTCTTTCAGATTAAGAAAATATACAATCTTTAATATGAAAATTGGCTGGCACCCAACCAAAACGAGGTGAAGAGTCTGTCGAAATTCAAAGGCGATGCTGACAAATGTGTTCACCATGAGTCCTTAGACAATAATGTTGAACATGAGTCCTTTGATAGTGAAGGGATGGATTGAGGTTATGGTTAGCTACAATTGAGGTCAATTGTTCTGTCAGGTTGGTCGAAATGTAATATTTTGGATATAGCAATCTGGGTATTTATAATAAGTTTAACTTCAATCCATCCGAAAACTATATAAAATATAGTGTGGTAGTGTTGGATTAAATTAAGTCAGATAGGTGAAATTTCAAAGCTGACTAAATTTAGTTGAAATAAAAAAAAATGCAAGAATTTACCATGGATAATAAGTCTTGTATTCTATTTACTGGCAAAAAATTAGTTAAATAGCTGATGTTTCATTGAAAAAAGCATCCACCTTCATAAGTGGTAAAAACGAACAAGAACGCTGATGATGACGAGCGTAGCGGCCGTCGAAATCAGTAGTACTGATCCGTTCTGCTAATCTGATTTGAATATTCCAGCACTCCACTCTTAATAAAAATAATTTGAATTTACATTAATTCAATTATTGAACTAGAAAGCCGAAATAATAAAAACATTTTCAGACTATAGGGGATTGTTGTTTGAATATTGAAAGGCAATATACGTCTAAAATATATAACTAAATTCATTTTTGGAAAAAACAATATTAGTCGTCCTTTATAATATACATGTCTAAAAGGTGTCTTCACAGACATGATTTTAGAAAAACAACTTAATCGAATTTACTTTGGTGGGCATGCACCCTTTTAAAATCTACCTATTTTTTTTAGATTTATTGGAACTTTCTTAGGAATTCTAATGATTATGAGAAACAAATCCTAGTTTTCACATAAGTTCCTATATAACTGAAAAATTTCATTGGAAAATATCAATAATAAACGATTTTATAGAATTAAGAAAAAATTTAATATGAACAAAACACCACATTGCATCATTTTTTCACTTGTTTTGCCGTAAGTCTTTCATAAAAATTTTAATTATAAAAATCTGAATACAGTGTTGAAAACTACACATACTCGTAATATTGGTAACTTTGATATGCGATATGTCGACCTTTCTTTTTCAAACGAGTAAAAGTAATGGAATAAAAGCAAAAACTCGTACTGACCTGAGGAACAACCAACGCAAATTAAAATGTTGATGTGTTCACTAAATATGTTGTAACTTTCTTATATTTGGTCCGATGTAACTAATTTTACGCTTGCTATATTTGGAACAAAATTTTCTTTAAGATGTGGGTCTAAAATAAATTTAAAAAAATTTTTTTTTTGCCTTATGGAAAATTTAAAAAAAAACTTGTAAAAAACAAAGTTTTTTCAAATCTAAAGACCTGTAACTCATTGAATTTTGATTCGATCAACATATTTTGAATGTGGACTGAAAGAGGAAAAGTATATCTATGCAACAATGCCAAATTTGCTCAATTCAAATAAACAGTACTCCAGATTTTTGGAAATAGCCTTATAAACTGCAAAAAAACACGTTTTTTGCGAATATCTCGAAAACGGTTCTTAAGAGAAATATATGAATGTCATCATATTCGTGTTCAGTGACCCCAAATTACCCTAAAAAACATTTCATTTTTGAGGTGATCGCAAAAAGTTGAAAATTTGTGAACTAGTGTAATTGATGATTTCGGTTAAATGATATGCGTCCGGCAGCGCCAAACAACAGATCTGACAATTTTTGCATCTGACAATCGTGTGAACTGCCAATTTCTTTACTGACAATATTGTCAGACAACTGTCTGCCAATAAATTGTAAGCTTTTCTAACAACTTTGATACAGCCGTGTGAACTAACAATATACCTTGTGCTGACAATCGTCAGCACATTGGCAGATCTGACAATATTGTAAGATCTTACAACCGTCTGTACAGGGCTTCAGACTTCTATGTTTTCCATCACTGGTACACATTCAAATCGTCAAGAGAAATTACAATTTTTTAATTTTTTTTTTATAGGGCTTCACATATGTAGCGCCATCAATTTTGGAAGAAATGCAAAGAGCTAACCGTATGCCAGCTCGTTCTCCAAGACGTACACCAAGACAAGCACATGACGGTTCCTATCGATTACAATATCCCTTAGCTCCAAGAGGCATGTACGCAAGAGCCACGCCGCCACATTTGCAGGCTTTTCCACCACGTCCTTCTCCCCAGGACGAAATGATGGATGTGCAAGGTCTACCCATGTCGTAGTGCGTGCATAAAAGCAGCTGCAACTGCTCCTTCAATTGCCATCATAAATTCATCAAAGGCAATGTTTAAAGGCGTTTGGTATGCTGACTATATACAACAATGAATGTTAACTACACACATATTAAATATATAAATAAACAAAACTACATAAAATCGGATGATTAAAAAATAATATTTAAAAGTAAAATATAAAAAGTAAAACAAAAGAAAAGATAAAAGTTAAGAAAATGATGAAGAGGATGATGATAATTGTGTCAGTGATAATAGCAGTGGCCGGCCAGTCAAAGTCATATGTTTATTCATTTCCAACTTATGTACAAAATATTTTATGATAAAAAAAAAAGAAAAAAGAAAAAAGAAAATATTGTGGAAAACGTTTTTTCGCCGTAATCAATAGCTAAATAGTTTTTATTTATCGACTTAGACCACTTTCGTTATCATTGACACAGTTGTAGATTGATTGGTTACATTTAATAATACAAAAATTAATGTTAATGTTATTTTTGCTTTAATGAAGTAGAAATTTAATAAAAATAAAACGAGTTTGGTAATGGCCAATATAATGTACTACGGCGATGTGTTTATACAGAAATATAAATTAAAATTACACCGTTTTCGATTGCGAACTGAAATATAATTAATAACATAAAACCATTTTGAAATTACATACCTACATAATATGTATGTATGTAAGCATATTACATATGTATAATCAATCTGAACTTTGCTTTAAGCTTTGTTATTTATATTCAAACTGTTGAGATGGTTAAAACGATTTTCTAAATAGAACCGCGATCAAAACCCATCATTTACATTTAATGAAATTTTAAAGTAATAGCTACTACTACCATTATAAATACATACATACATCCATACATACATACTTACATATTTCAAAAGCAAGCTTTACTGAAAGTACATTTTTTTAAAAATCTTGATTCTATTTACGAAAAGTTTGTATAATCAATCACACACACACACACACACGCAATGAAATATAATAGACCAAGTTAAGAAAGAAAAGAATAATAATGTGCTTGCGCCTTATACGTACACAAAATAAAAATTATAGATTTTCCATAAAACAACTAAGACATATTTTATATAATAGAAGAAAAAAAAACATTAAAAGCTCCTAAACTGCTATTTAAAATACAACATACATACTTACAACTTGTATAATAATACTACATATATATACATATACAAATATCTTATATAATAGGAATAATAGAAAAATTTCTTAAACTAAAACAAAAAACAAACAACAAGATACAAAAAATAAAAATATTTATAGTAAAACAGAAAACTAAAAATTCAAACATTTCTTGTTTTTTTTTACACGTTTAAGTCATGCAACAAAACAAGAAAAGAAAACTTAGGATTACTTATTAAAAAAGAAATTATTGTTCAAATCATTAAACAAAATGGTTTTTCTAAAATATTTAAAATTAAAAATTGGTAAATATATTATACAAATGTATATTTTTATTAAATTTATGTTTAGTTCTTTTTTTTAATGAAAATTATTGTTATTATTAAAACAGGAAAAAATAAAATATTTGTCTTTTTATTTCATTATCTTAGTTCGGGGTGGCAATAAATTGTCGTAATATCATTTTAAAAGCTCAAAAGAGATAATTTTCAAACATAGCAGAAATTTATTGTTGGATAGGTAGAGCTTTGGAAAACTAGATTTTTTTGTGCTATCTGGCGGCTTTAAAATTGCTTAATTGTTTTAATTGACCTTGAGATATATAGGTAGCGTTTGGAGTAAAAAACTAAAAAAAAAAAACACGAAATTCTAACCTACATAAGCTCGTGTGTTGTGCCGTACTGAAAATTTTACTCTGGCGAGATAAGATCCCTTTTGTTATGACTCGTCACATATTATACTCCTTATCAGAGCAATTTCTCAAAACCGAATAAGTACATTTGACCAGACTCACCTACATACATGTATTTTGAAGAACAGATGGCGAAGAGAGATAGTGATCAACGTTGTTTAATTTTAGGTTTCAAAAAGCACCGAAACAACGAAAAAATGCGTAATTAAAAAAAAAACATTAAGGTCCTGTCCCACGATGTCGACAATTCTATAACGTTCTCTTATTTATATTGAAAACAATAAAAAAAAATTTTAATTTGTTTTTGTTTTCGATATAAATAAGAGAACGACATCGACTTGTCGACATCGTGGGATAGGTCCTAAATCTAAATTTTTTCGTTTTATTTAACAAAATTCTTATATACAGTAATTTCAATTTCAAATTTTCGATAATGTATGGATTTTTATCCTGTTCGATTATAATGACATGGCGCAAGAGTTAGTGCGATACCTCATGGTTTCCATTTGATAGCTGTTTGTACTTGGGCATCTCGGCAAGTATTGATTAGAATATATGTAGGTCGAATTTCGTTGAAATCGGAGAGGGTAAAAATATAAACTATTGTTTTTGTGTCAAAAAAATTTTAAATTAATATAAATAAAGTGCCAAGCAAACCAAATATGTACATACGTACAAAAATATTTTTCTATATGGAGCTTGACGCTTTGAAAAGTCACAGACAGCGTTGTCATATCGTAACGCCTTTTTACGATGTGATAAAACTTAAATAGTAATTAGCCTTGTCATATCGTAAGTCGCCAGTAAGTTCCCAAACAGCTAGACCGATTTTAATTTTCGTTTGAAAGGTGACGATCTAATATCTTCTAGTCTATACTTGAAGAAAATCGGTCCAGCTGTTTGGAAGTTATCATAAATTTTTTTGTTGATGAATCGATAATATGTTTGAACAATTGCGATTCAATAATATTCAATAATATTAGTGGAACATAGGGATCTTAAACTTTTGATACAGCGTCAACTGCATCGGGGGTTTTTAAAATTTTTAATTTTTGTTATTCATTATTAGGTGCATTTGTTAAGCGCTTAAAATCAATTTTTAGTTGCATGAAAGTCAGAGCCCTGGTAATAACTCTGTATGTATATACTCTATATTTCGGCTAACCAAAATTAACGTTGAAATAAAATGAATGTAAGACTTTACAGAAAAACTCTTGTATTCTATTTCGTGACAAAAATTGGTTAAATAGCTGATGTTTCCTTATAAAAAGCATCCACATTCATAAGTGGTAAAAGTGAACAAGAACGCTGATGACACGGTGTAGCGGCCAGTCGAAATCAGTACTACTGATCCGTTCTGCTAATCTGATTGAACATTCGAACACTACACTGTTAATAATAACTTAAATTTACATTAATTCAAATAATGAACTAAAAAGCTGAAATAATAAATTTCAGAATTATACCTATTCAGCTCAAAAATTAATTACTAAAAATCTATTTGCTTTAATTCACTTAAAAATTAGTTTTAGAATTGATTTTATATTAACTTTTATTTAAAATTAAAAGTTCGCAAATTTTCATTTAATAAAGCTACTTAATTTTTCGGGAATTTTCTATTCCCGGGAACTGCAAAAGCCCGGGAAATCCCAAGCACTAACATCAAAATTTTGTCGAAGAGTTGAAAAGGCACTAAAAATGGTGCGAAAACCACCCGAGTTGACATCGCGGATAGTGATAGAAAGCTTTATTCTTTTTACAACTCTGCTATTGTGCGATATGTTAATTTTACTGCATTATTGCAGCGCATCTGGTATTAAGTAGATGCACTGATAACTTTTCTCACTTTAAGGCTGAGGCCACACGGGCGTTTTTAAAACTAGGCGTTTCTGCTTTCTATATTAAATTTGAAAGTTCTCAATTTCTTAAAACTTCAAATTTAATATAAAAGGCAGAAACACCGCGTTTTAAAAACGCCCGTGTGGCCTCAGCCTAATTGTAGCCATGATCCAATAATCTGGTCAATGCAACTCGACATCTGTTTATCGTTTACCATCGTAAAGATGTCAAAATTCATATAAAAAAACCTAAACAAAATTTTTTATATATGGAGTTTGTTTTACATATTCACGATTATAGCATTTTTGTGTAGAGATGCATAGACCTAATTATTGGATCATGATTTGTAGCCAATATTAATTGTTTTACTTCGCCGACGATTTTGCTAATGCTGTGATACATATTAGCATAGAACAGTATCAATCGCTGCCGGTAATGCTTAGTGACCAGTGCTATGTTTTCATCACTTAAACAATCCAACAGCAACTAACACAACACCACACTAATGGACATCAGAAAAAATTTTGATGTTGATGATGACTTGCCTGACACAGGGATCGAACTCGGCATCATTGCTTTGTAGTCAACGCGCTAACTACTTCGGCTAACAGCACCTTTTGGCTTGTGCACCCTCAAAATTTCAGATTCGGATTCAGCGCGTCGAAATAAATACATGTTTTGTATGTTTTGAGCCGGTGTTAGTTATTTGGTGTCCGTTAAATCGCATAACTTACATACATAGATCTCAAAAGGACTATTCTACCTCATTTGCGGCCAGGATACAGTTAAACCAGGTAAACCCATTAGGTGATGATATATGCTGCGTTTCCTAACTGACAGGATCCATATGAAAACAACATAAAGAAAACTTTTTTTTATATACTAACTAAAAAAATTTGAAATACAAGTTTATAAAAAATATGATTTTGAAGAATTTTGAGTTGTGACTGATTCTGATTTAGCGTACGATATGAATAAATTTTTTTGTTGACAGTTAGAAAAAGAAATTTTTCTTGTTGAAGCGGGCTTACCTTATTTAATCTGCGTTGATTTGTGCTGTTGTTCTATCTGTTCTTGAAAATGCTTTTCATTTTCAACAGATTTAGTTCCTCAACTCTGAAGATTTTTTTAAAATGTCGGATGACAAAATGGAAATGGAAGGACTCGAAATTTCTAGCTTGCCTTGTTCTTTTATAAAAACACAATGGTATAAAAAATAACTATGAAAGGAATATGAGAAACTTAATCAGCTATACAAAGGATATATTATGTAGATGGCGCTACTGTATATTTTTGTTCAAAATTAATGTTGCATACCGTTGCCTTCAAGCTTTTTGTTTGTTTTACGGCTTATTTATAGCCAAGGCAAATTTAATAGGTACGGGCACTACTAAAACCATAGAAAATTTGTTGTAAAACTACCTTAACAAATGTCAAAAAACGTTGTACGACAGGTGGTATTATCAGCGCAGATATCTCGAAATAAATGTTAAACACCACACAAAAGGAAGTCTGTATATTGTGTTTGATAGTTTGAAGGTAGTGGTGATATCACTAGTATATCATCAGCACTACTAAGTTTGACGTTTAATCATGTGAGTAAGCTGACCTAGTGATCCCACCTGTTAGATACACCTTGTTTATAACCATATTAAGCCGAAGCCATTGAACGTTACACAGTGGGACAGAATCAAAATATTTGGAACATAAATCAGGCATTTCTAAACAGATAGTTCTATCGGAATAAAATTTTACATGGACGTAGCAGAGTAGTATTTATGCTTTAAATATCAGCTCTCTCACTTGCTCAGGAGCGGAGCTATGAAGTCAAAATTTTTTACTGCTTGCCATTTTTTGTTCCTCATCCGATTTCAAAATTTTTTTGCTGTATTATAGCCCTTAATAAGGTCAAAAAGACACATTTTTGGTTGTATATATATCTCTCTTATAGTTAGTAAGTTATACTCATTTGATATTTCTCACTTTTCACAAAGCTTTGGTTCCAGTATTTTCCAGATATCGGACTCAAATATCATCCGATTTATAATTTTTTTTCGTTAGTTGAAGAAAAAAATTTCATAAAATTCTGCCGTCTGAGTTGAAAAATACTCAATTTTTAAACTGAAATTCTAAAAAATTTTGAGTTTTCGACAATTTTTGCTAAAAAAAAAACACCATCAGTCTTTTATAAATGTATGTATACATATATTTTAAATGAAATTTATTTGTTGATGGTTATTAAGCAATTGTCAACAAATAAATTTCATTTAAAATATAATTATGACAATATGTCGAATAATAAATTTCTTAAAGGTTTAATTTGGTTTTTATTTTTCATTTTGCCTTATAATACTTTTATTGTTATCCAATGGATTTCTAATTGTATACAGGTGTAGAAAAATAAAACAGATTCATATCGAATATAAAATATTTGTTGGGTTTTGTATAAGTTTCTAAGCCTACTACATTTATTTTATTCTTTTGTGATTTTCAAAAATATTATCGTTTGTAAATTCTCAAATGGTTTTTGAAAGTCTGTGCATAAAATAGGAGGTTTGTAACTGTTCAAAAAGTTGTGGTTGAAGTCTACTGACGATTTGGTAAAAGCGCCAATGAAATGCATATAGACAATTGCTTAATAACCATCAACAAATAAATTTCATTTAAAATATAATTATGACAATATATCGAATAATAAATTTCTTAAATGTATACATATATGTAAAAAAATTTTTGTTTTAGAATATACAGCAAATGTATACTTATCTGCACAGACGTGAATCGACAGCAAAAATACAAATGAATTTTCTTATATAGTTGGACCCGTGCACTTCCTAATAGGACCTATTTTAAATCAAAATTTTTAATTTAGTCCACATGTTGTAAAATGCCAAAGCTGGGATTTCAAAACCATTGTCACTTCCCTTCTGTGTACGTAGTTATTTGGCAAAGTGTTGAATGGGCCGTGGAGCAAGTGTGGACGCTATGGGCAAAATTTTTCAAACTTGAATTTTTTGGATTTCTTGGCGCTTTCGTAAGAAATCTTAAGTCTCGGAAGAAATTCTTTATTTTTTTCATACATGGTATTTAGTACATAAATTCCTACATAACTGCAACATTTCATTCGAAAATATCAATAATCAACGGTTTTATACCATTAAGAAAAAATTTAACAACATAACAAAATTTGGCCCCTTGTGTTACAAAAGTCTTTCAAAAAGCTTTAAATTGTTAGAATCTCAATACATTATTAAAACTCCAAATAATTTTGTAAATTTTGATGTGATATGTATGCCTCTACCTTTCTCCTTTATGCGTGTAAAATGTATGGAATTATAAGTTCAGGTCTTAATAGGTTTTCCATATGTACTAACTTTTTGTTAATACTATAAAATCGTTGATTATTTTGATATTTTCGAATGAAATTTGGCAGTTTTTTTCCAGTTATATTTCTTTATTGTATCTTCAAGAAAATTGAACTAACAATAAGTAATCAAATCTTAACTCTAAAATTTTTATTTTTTAAGTCCAGCCTGTGCCAGACAAAAATATTTGTTTCAGCGGTTGGTTGTTTGCTTGTTTACGTCTCTCGTGTTCGGCTGAGAGCAAGAGTGTCCCTCCTTCTCAGCCGAGTGTGGCCTCTAAAGATAATGATGTTTCGGGCTAGAGGATTTGGGTGCAACTCAAGTTTTTTTATGTAGCTTGTCACGTGTTTGGAAAACACTGTCTTAACCAGCGGCACATCTAGGTCTTTATAAATTCGCTTGTTTCTGACATTTTGCAGTTATATTCGAATTTATGTACTAAATACCAGGAAAACAACTAAGATTTGTTTCTTAGTCTCAAAATTTTTAAGAAAAAAAAATATATATATACATATATATAATCAAACTTGAAGCAAAGTAGAATAAAAGCTGCTGCATATTGTGATATGTGAAATGAAAATTTTCCGAATTATCAAAGCATTGATATTACAAAATAATATTTATAACAATACAGAACAGGGTATATCTTCAACATTTTTAAGTCGATAGCTTAATAAGTATTTCGTTTATTTAGCTCTAGCTACGTTTTGTTATTTTAGTTTTGTCAACTCAAAATGTTAAAAATAAGAACCGTTTCTTAAACTTGAAGAAGTCGTTCTTTAACAAATTAAGTAATTATACTGATGAGTTAGTTAACAGTGCTTTGTCAGAACCGAAGTTGTTCAATAAATACACTTTAGTTTCTATTATAAAATTACTCATGGGAAACTAAATTTTTTTTTTACTTGCCATTATACAGCCCTACTACATACATATTTATGTTTGTATGTATGCATGTATCTTTATTTACAAAAAAATTACATAAATAAGTTTATTTTTATAAATGTTTAAACTAAAACAGAAATTAAGAAAGATGCAAATAAAAAACACGGGACTGAAAAAAAATAACCATAACTCAAGTAAAAAAATACACAAATAGCTGAATTTATAAATAATAAAACATTTTTATTTCTAAAAAAATATGATTTAAAGTAAAAACAATAAATATAAATATATTTTTATTTTCTTTCAAGTACGGTTTCCATAATCTAGACGCTTGTTTTGAGTAGAAAAAAACGGAGTACTTTTCATATAAATTTTCTGTTCAAATCGGCTGCGTGGATTGTGGAAACCGCACCTTAAGCTCAAATTCAAATTCAAACAAAGAATATTTGAAAAAAATGTAAAACGAACTGAACTGATAATAATAAAAACAAAATTTAAATAAATCTGCAACCAAAACAGAAAACAAGTCTAAAAAATATCAAATCAATAAATAAAGTAAACTTCTATTTATAAAAAATAAGCTAATTACATAATAAATAAAAAAAATCTTCCACATTAAAAAAATAAAAATTTCATTGTAAAGTTAATATTTTGGATGATAATATAAATACATACATATAAATATATGTATGTATGTATGTATAGTATATAGTTTGACAGCAAGTTCAAAATCATGCAAATATATTCTTTGATTAACTAAACTGTGATTGAATCAACCTACTCGTAAAGATATTCCAGTTCGAAGAAATTTATTTTTCGCAAAAAACATTTATTTTTCGCAAAAAACAGTCACAGAATATCTTAATGTTGTATATATTTAATTAAATAAGCTAAATTTAAATTTTAAATTCATCCAAAAAGCATAACAAATCGTTTTTATGGTAAATTTCTATGAAAATTTTAAATCGTGAATTTCGCGACTAACTTCGTAAGAGCTAACTTCGAAAAAAGGCTAACACCATTTGTATTCAGCGTAATCGAATTAACTTTACCAGTATGGTAACAAACTTGTTAAATTTTGCATAGTACTATTGATAAATTAACTCTACACACACATATGTACTCGTTAAAGCCTAGTACGCAGTTTTGCCTGACTTTCAGGCTGTAAAAACAACAAACTGAAATTCAGGTTTGAAAATTTTTCAGACAACTTTCCGCTTGGTAGTACGAAGCTGAATAGAAAGATCAGCACAATTTTTGTTTTATACAGAGATGGCATATCAAGTACTGGAGACTTTTTTCCGTCAACTAAAAAAAAAATTAATGTTCAGACAATTGTTTGCTCAAAAATTTTTTGACATTTTGTGTTTTTTTTTGTGTCTTTCGAATAATTTTTCATATTTTGTACGTTGTAATTTATAAAAATAAGTGAATTTACGTGAATAAAAACTAATTTTTCTACACAACTACAGCGGGGCCTCGATTTTCCGTTATTCGATTATCCGGGAAAGAAAATTTTTTATAATTTCTATAAATTTATTTATTTTTGCATCGATTAACCGTGATTACTTGTATTATCCGTGATTTTAAAAGATAAACTCCAAGTTTACCGCATTCATGAAAAGCTTAATAACGAAAACATGAATTTGAAAAAGAAGAAACAAACAACATTACATGATGTTTTTTAAGAAACTACGTAAAATGATGTCTTTATGTATCGTTTAATCTTTTTTTCCAAAATCGTCATTTTTTTCTTATATTATTTAAAAATTTTTATAAAATCTCTGGATAAATGAATTACATATAAGTAAAAAAAATTCAAAATTGTTATCAATTAACCGGGAAAAACGATTATCCAGAATGCCGGTCCCGACCATTACGAATAATCGAGGCCCCACTGTATTATTCCGTGTAGACATAAATATAAATTTGCAAACCTGAAATTCAGGAGGAACTGCGTGCTGCGCTTAATAAGATGTTGTCATTTCATTTGTCTGAGACGTCTGAGGCGAAGAATTTCTGGTTAACATGACATTAAAAATACTTAGTTTTAGTTTTAAGAAAGAAACAAAAATAGTGTATGTGTGATTACAATTAAGATATGTGTTTGTTAATTTAACGATATTTCAATATATAAAAAGAAAAGGATCAAATATACAGTGAAATGAATTAATTATACAAGTGTGTAATGGAAATCGAAGGACTTCAAAGTTATGTAGTAGTTTTTTATTTGAAAATTGTTAGGATCTAGTTTCTATCATAAAACAGAAAAAGCAGCCTGTTGATAGAATCCCTTACGGAATTCGATTGGAATCGGAACTCCAATCCAATTCCAATTATGAACGGATTCATGAAAACGCAGCGAAATTGCTTTCTTTAAAAATAGTTATTTTCGTACTCTGCATTATATATGTAAATAAGTACTGCATTTTAAATTGCAGTAATCAGTAAATTCTTACTGATAATGAAATTCAGTTTGCATTACCAGTAAATCTTTACTGATTACTAAAAACAAATGCAGTAATCAGTAAAATTGTACTGATACTGCAATTTAATATTCATTACCAGTAAATTGTTACTGGTTACTGCAAATTCAGTATTCAGTAAAAATTTACTGATTACTGCAATTTTTTTCAGTAAGCAGTAAGAATTTACTGGTAATGAAAAGTGTCCATGTATGATATTAAGTGGTTGAAAATATTCTAGCTATTAAAAGCATAAAATAAAAAGCTCCTGAATTCCAATTCATGGACGGCTGCATGAGCTAATGTCTGCAGTTGTCCTACTTTTTACCCGACTGCGCGACGCAAAGAAGGGTGTTGTGTTTATCAGCCTATGTATGTATGTATGTGTGCTCCTTTGCGGCACTATATATACCGAACACGTCGGCCGATTTTTATGATTCTTACGTCAATCGATTTGTCTTAATGCCGGGAGTGTCACTAAAGATATGACAGTAGTCAAAATAAAAAGTCGGCAAACTATATCAAAATGGGTATCATTCGCCAGATATTTGAAAATCATTTTTAGGTTTCTCTTATGATTTTTAAAGTTGGTTAACAACAAAAAAAACCAATTGCATAAAAAGTGAACCTTTAAAGGGCCCAATAAACTCACATACATGAATGACATACTTGAAATCTGACAAACATTGGTATTTGTCAGTTTTTCTCCTCACACTGTTCATGGAAACTGACAAACATTTATTTAAATTTTGTTCAAAAGATAACTGAAAATTTTTTCCAATTTTCAATCATATTTAAACTAGATAAAATTGCTACAAAACCAATTGTGATTTCAAATTTGAATTGAAAAATATAAATAATTTAAAAAAACATGTCGCTGCATATGAAAAAAATCTAAATTTTGTACGTTTTCCTTTGATATTTACATTCAAGTATGTCACTCTTCCCCTTACACCATATGAAATGTTTGAGCAAAGAAGAAATTATTAAAACTTTTTAATATTCGTCCAACATGTATGTCATACTAAAAATTTAACCATATACAGTCAGGGAATCTGTCCAACATGGCATATATGTCATACAAATATGTGAGTATAGGGTACCCTTAACAAAAAATCTAAAACCAAACTGTATACGAAAACTAAAACGAAAATAAAAAATAAATTAAGTTATGAGTTTTAGTTGAACTGTATGGGTTTTATATCCAAAGAAATTTTAATTATCTTGGCTTGAGTTCGGTTTTAATTTAATTTTTCAATTAAATTATATTTTTACTAAGAGATAAATGTTAAGCATGTAGACAAAGAAAATGTTGACTGCAGAAAAGAACTCTGAAGAGATTAGCGGGAGCTATCGAAACGTCAGTTCAACCCTCCGTGCAGTCAAAATTTTCTATGTCTACATGCTTCACATTTATCTCTAAATAAAAATACAATTTAATTGAAAAATTAAATTAAAACCGAACTCAAGCCAAAATAATTAAAATGTATTTGGATATAAAAAATTAATTTAAAAAATCAAAAAGCCCGACTGCGTAATAAAACTAAAAGAAAACGAAAAACAATTTCATAGCGACTTTTACAGTCGCAAAGCATAGAGTTGTGCTGTTCAGTTCTTTTGACTGAGCGCTCGTTTTGCAACACGATTCACCCATTTCAAACAATTTGTCTGGAAAATCAAAGCTACCATATGCCACATGTAAATAACAAATAAACATCTCGGACAAAATTTTTTTTCAGCAATTCAATAAAATACAAGTGTTTATGTTAATAACTATTAAACTAAATACTATGATATTACTTGCATAGAAATAAAGTATAGTACACATTGGCAAACATGAGTGACAGTTTTTCTCAAATTTTGGCTTGATCGATAGTGTGAACATAAATTTCGGCAGTCAACATCCAATCACAAAAATGTTTGCGGTTGAGTGACAGTCAGCGGCCATATTGGCTTTTGGCTGATAGTGTGAATTAAAAAGTTTCAGTCCAGAGTTATTTTTTGTAACATAAACTTCACAACTTGGACCCGGAAAACTATTTTTTTTAAGGAATTCATATATTTTTGACATGCAAGGTTATCTGTGCGAGATGTTGAGAAAAAATCGTACGAGGAGTTGTTACGCAAACATACTTTTTTCATTTGCACACAGGCTACACAAAACTAGCTCGTATAAGCAAAGATTTTTCACATTAATCACTAATTTAAATTGTAATTTTCCACGACAACCTCACACTATGGAAATTTTGTTGCAAATAAGCTAATTTTGCAATAGACTATACAATCAGTTTGCCACAAATTCAATATGGCAGTCAAAATATCTAAATCATGGTAGAATTATACTACAGGTAGTAGCGAAGCTACAACAACCCAACAACAGCAAAAACAACACGGCTTTTTATTGTTCTTTATGTTCGAGGTTGTCAAAAAGCACAAAAGAAAATTTGAAAAAAAAGTTATATGTTCACATGTGTGTGTTTACTTCGCCATGTTTTTTTCAGTAGTGTGGGTGTGTGTTGGTATAACATAAACAACTTTTGACAGAGTCGAACTAAAAAAAAAAAAAAAAAGTTCGTTAACGCTTCACCACTACCTGTATTATTCTACCATGATCTAAATTTTTTGATTATTCTGCAAGCAGCTTGCCAAGCCGCTTGTCAAACGTAAAAACGCTGCCATATATTACACAACAGGCTTGTAAAAACGTAAATTTCTGTTATTTTTGGCAAGCCGCTTGCGTAGTTTATTTTACTTTAATTTGCTAGAGTTGTGAAAGTGTTAAGTATTTGGCTACTTAGTACTGCAGTTGTTCATAAGGTATTCAATAGCAAAAACAAACTATCATGTACTTTTGAAAACATTTAAGTTTTAAGTAACTTTTCACACTATGCCTTTTTAGCCTGGCTTTTTCTGACAATTTCTTTTAAAACCCCTACGAAAAGTCACGCACATTTACATTAGTCTATGTCCATACGAGTAAACTTTTGCTGCGCAACTTTTGAGTTTATGGGAGAGAGAGGTGAGAAGATAGGGAAGGGGTACACTGCTTCATGTACATGCAACTCTCTTTTGTTTTCTTCTTCGTAATATTAAGCAACAACAAATTCTATGCAAAAAAAAAAAAACAAAAGCTGTGCAGCAAGAATTTTATTATATGTACACGAATGCAACTTCAAAAGATAATTTAAGAAAGTTGCAGAAGCAAAAGTTGCTTCATATGGACATGCACTTACAGACTTTTTCTCCATGCCTTTTTTTGACGTTTATACACATGCTTAATGCTGAGAGTACGAAAGCGACAAAGAGAAATATCAAAAAAAACCTTAAAATTTCATTTCCTGCCTTTTTCTTACCCCGTTACCTCCACCACACCACTCTCTCTCTCTCTCTTTCTCTGAAATTAAAAAAAGCCTGAAAAGCATAGTTGCCAGATTTGACGATTTATTGTCATTTTGACAATTTTTGGGCCTAAAAATAGCACTTTGACGATTTTTATTCTAAATTTGACGAATTTTAAAAATTAGAAGTTGACAGCTTTTATTTGTTCACAATATGCATTTATCGTCCTTTTCAATCAATTCTAACCATGGTGAAATAAGAGTACAGGTGACCGCATAAGGGAAACAAATACAAAAATACAAATAAAAATATATACGTGCTGGACGTGGATTATGCACAAAACTACCAGAGCAAAATATAATCAGCTGACGTTATGCTGCCACCGTATACTTATTTCACCATGATTCTAACGTACTTTTTTCGTCCCAAATCTTGAACAACTGGCATCTTTGAAATCTCGTTAAAAATATTTAGGTTCTTGAAGAGTAAACGCAACAGTCGCGCAGTCGCATCAAAGTCACTCATCGAGCATGCCAAAAAGCTAAATTTGTTCATTTTCGATTCAGAATCATCGGTTTCACACATATAAAGAAATTTTCACTTTTATCCGTATATGCTTGATGGTTATTATGTTTTCCCTAAGCATGATATGAAACTTTAAAATTTTTGGAAACGACTATCAGAAATGAAAATGAGATATATTTTGTGGCGAAAATGAGGCGTTTTGTACTTTAATCTACTAAAAATTGTCGAATTTGAAGTCGAAAATCGCCAACCACGATAAGGCCCATTATAGCCTTTTATTTCCTACCTTGTCCAAATTTATTCAAGCAATTTTAGTTTTACCATATTTTTAAGCAAATATAGAAAGGCATCCGACATGGTGATTAGAAGTCTACGGATGAAAATAATTTCAAATATGTAATTAATTTCTTAGAATATCTCAAATTAATTTAATATATATCGTCGCCTAAAACGCAAAACGCTCTAACTAACATGGGCAGGTCGCCCAATATCAATTTAAGTGCAGAAAATGCACTTCCTGTGCTGCAGAAATACACTGTACTCTTAAAAGCGGGATAGTCCCGCCTAAAGCTGGATGTCTGGTCAGGTTAGGCATGGGGTATATATGTATATATTTTTAATACCGTCGCTCAGAATCCGAAACGTATTTGACGAATTTGTTTCTGGCTTCTGAGATGTCAAGCATTCATGGTGTCCATATCAATAATTTGGATAAATATTTTGTAAAAAAAATTAAAACAATAGAAAAAATAAATCACAAAAATCAAGTAAAATAACAAGTTTCATCAATATTGACTTGTTATTCCATGTAAATATCTTCTCTAATTAATTTCAATAAACAGTAGGAAATTTCATCTCAACAACAAGTTAGTATACACAGGCAGCAGTTAGTAAGTATACACATGCAGCATAAAAAAATGCTTTTTAAAAATAAATGCAGCACAAAACAAAATTTTTTTAATTTCAGTGAAAAGATATTTGGCCCTGTTCTGTAAACCGAATCCGAGTAAATTTCTCGTCTTCACATAATTTTATTCGTTTTAAAATCGAGTAAGCAAACCTGCTCGAAAGTAAATCAAATGACGGTTTTGCTCGAGAAACTCTTTTCATCTGAAATCTTGAATGAAATTACTGATAGGCAATTCGAAAATTTTGAATGCAAATAATAATTGTGCATTATTGGCTGCAAGTTTTTAAAATACGATTTTGAGTAGGTTTGTTGTTGTTGTGAGTTATTTTTCAGATGTGGGCGCGTCAAAGAAGAGTTACACACGATCCCATTTGTACTACGTACGTAAAAATATTTGCTTATTTAAATTGATAAGAACCTTATTTACATCGAATGACCTACATAAATACGTGTAATCTAATACATGTCCATATTTCATCCATGTGTCACCAAGGCAACGAAAGTATTATTCACTATAGGCAACAAATAAAAAAAAATTTGTATGATCAATACTCTATAGCATCAAGTTATTAGAAAATCGATACCAATAAGATTTTATGGGAGAAACACACATAATCACGTGAATGGAAAGAAGTAAATCTATTTGTACAGAGCTTGTAGCGAAATTTAATTGGAAAAAACTTTTCGAGTCATCGTATTAATTAATACTGAACACATTCCTATAGACGACGATTTCTACTGTAGTTAAGGTTTCGTTGTAAAATTAAAGAAAAAATAGAACAAAAATTCGAGCTAAGAATTTTAATAACTGACATCTGAAAATTTAGTAAAAAGAACAGAAGAACGGTAGAAATTTTGAATTTGGCAATAATGTTGTCTAATATGAGAACCAAACGTGTTACTGGCATACATTTGTGTGGTAGAAATTTTGGGCCCATGGCTAGATTACCTCCAAAATATTCTGATGAAGATTGGGATTTCAATAATAAAATCAAATTTCGTATAACGTGTGACCAGGAGAGGTTGGCAGAACGTATAGTGGAGTAAGTGGAGTAAATTATAAAAAGAAAATATTGTGGAAATTATTTATTTTAAGAGAATCTCGTCGTGTTGTGGACGATGTTAATGATACGACTCGAAATTGGCAGCGAGAAGTTGAACACCATTTACGCGAAAGAGCCAGCGAAATACGTTTTCTATGCGACGAATTAAATAAGCAAAAGAAAACTGCACTGTTGGAAGACGAGGCTCTGAACACATATCGTTGCCGCATAATCAATGCCATTGGGTTTCTTAAAGAAAAATCTTTATTAATTTGCCAACGCTGTTTGGTAACGCGTGAAGGACGTTTAGGGGTGGATTTATGTGAAGACGAAGCTGATCGGAATTTACGCCGCGAACTTAAAGTTATCAAAGGATGTCAGGGTCTAATGGACAAGGCCTTGAAAGAAACAAACGAACAGTTACGTAAATTACGTGCAACAATGTATCTCTTAGATAAGGATTTGGCGCAAAAGGACAGGTCACTTTCGATTGATGAAAAGAATCTAACACTGAGAGATTCACAAAATTTAAGAGGAGGGGATTTAGCCCATCACCATTGGTAAGATTAATATAAAGAAGAAAAAAAAGGTAGTAAGTTGCTCCAAAGGCCTATCGTTTTCATTGTATACCAATCAGTTCAAGTACTGAATTTAATATAGACTAATTTCAAAAAATTTCGAATCGCTTTTCGCATGCATGTTAACGGATCTGAATAAGACTTTGTAGACCAATCTTTCACGTACATGCGTGCCAGGTGTAGTTTTTAGTTTTTTTTCAATTTCGCTGCAGTTTTCGAATTATCGTGGGTCAAAATTCAATTTTTTAGAAAAATTTAATAAAATACCTCATATTGAAATTAATATAGGTTTACAGCCGATAACGAGATTTGAGCAAATAAAATATTTATGAAAAGCTTCAGTCGTAAGATTTCAAAAACTAATACTAAAAGTATAGTTTTTCTATAGAGTTATTACAAAAATGCAAAATGAAATAAATTTTCAAATATCTCAAAAACTTCATCTTTAATATTTTTAATAAAATTTCTGGTTTCAAAAACTACTTTTAGTATTAATTTTTGAAACCAGAAATACAGTTTTTTTTACAGAGTTATTACAAAAATGCAAAAATAAAATATATTTTCAAATATCACAAAAACTTCATCTTTAATTTTTTTAATAAAATTTCTGTTGATAGGGCATAGTGTTATGCCTAACATATCCAAAATTTGGAATGGAAACTCAATGGGATAAAAAATAAACATACTTTACTAAGAGGTTCTCATATTATTTTCTAAAAAAAAATTAATATAAAATTTAGACACACTTACAAATTGGTACTTTTTACATCCGTTTTGAACAAAACTAAAATTTTACTAATCAGTTTGAAGAGCTAAGAAATACTGTGTCTTCAGTTTTTTCTCATTACTTACATATTATTTTTTTACGGGCATATTTAATATTTCAACTGTGTACACCAGTATATTTCACCTTAACTCGAGAACAGTATGACCGCTTTCGACGAACAAAACAGCAACAGATGCATGATAAAATTATCTTCAATCTATCTTAATACAATTAGCTAAATAAATCAGTGGTTTCTTAGTTATTCACAAATTAGTATCGAAAAACAGTGGTTTTATATGAGAAATTAAAAAAAAACTAACTTTTTCTAAAAGTTTTTTCTAATCAACTAATAGTCACTAATTATTAAAGGGCTCAAAATGTTCTACTTTTATATTATTTAATTTTCTCTTATTTGGTGGTTTTGTGGACTACTTGTAAATATGCATATATACAGGCATGTTCTGAAAATCACATGGTTTTAAATCACATGCGATTTTAAAATTAATAATGGTCCTGTAGACGTTACGAAAATCATATACGATAACTTTCTTTAAGAAATGATATTTAATGCTCTATACAATAGAAAATTAAAAAAAAATAGTGAAAGATTGTCTGCATGACCATTATTGATTTTGAAATCACATGTGATTTAAGGCCATGTGATTTTCAGAACATGCCTGATAGACTTTTTTATTTTTTACATTTATTTGCTCGCTGTTAAGTTGTAATACTAAATTTTATTGGCCAAGAAGCTAATTGTACTATAAATGGACTAATAAATAAATAAATAAAACTTTTAAAATAAATTCTGAAGGGCAGATGTGTTGCGAACAAAATAAGCCATAAATCATGAAAATCGATGGAGAAATGTCTATTATATTTACAATTAAGTGAAGGAACTAAGAAACCACTGATTTGTTTAACTAATTGTATTAAGATAGTTTGAACATAATGTTAGTATACATCTGTTGCTGTTTCCTTGGTCAAAAGCGGACATACTGTTCTCTAGTTAATGTGAAATATACTGGTATACCCAGTTGAAATATTAGATATGCCCGTAACAAAAAATCTTTAAGTAATGGGAAAAACTGAGGACACAGTATTTTTTTAGAGCTTCAAACTGATTAGAAAAATTTAAGTTGGGTTTAAAACGGTTGTAAAAAGTACCAATTTGTAAGTCTAAATTTTAAATAAATTTTTCTTAGAAAATAATATGAGAACTTCTTAGTAAAGTTTGTTTATTTTTTTTAGCCAAATTTTGGATATGTTATGCATAACGATATGCCCTGTCAACAGAAATTTTGTTTAAAAAATTAAAGATATTTGAAAACTTATTTTATTTTTGCATTTTTGTAATACTTCTGTAAAAAAAACTGTATATTTTTAGTATTAGTTTTTGAAACCTTACGTTTTCATACATATTTTATTTGTTCAAACCGCATTATCGGTTGTAAAGCTATATTCATGTCTATATTAGGTATTTTATTAAAATTTTCTAAGAAATCGAACTTTGACCCACGATAACTCGAAAACTGGAGCGAAATTGAAAAAACTAAAAACGACACATAGTACACAGGTGTGTGAAATATTGGTCTACAAGGTCTTATTGAGATCCGTTGACATGCTTGCGACAACCCATTCGAAAAATTTTGGAATTAGTCTATATTAAAACTGCTGTTTGTCAGCAGCATTTGTTCTGTACAACCTTTTAATCTCATACCGTTCAGCTTTTTGGATCACTTCCGTTCTATGACAACCACATGTTAAATTCATTGATAGACATATTTACATAATATCTATCTTTACACCTTTTAGCCAATATTCATTAGGCGAATGGCAACACACAACATATAAAAATTTAGAAAATAACGCAAAGGAATTGAACTCAGCTGCCCAATTGAGAGCATATATTGACCTACTACTGAAACAAGTGTGTGAAGACATGGAAAATCAAACTGATCGAACAAACGAAGCTTTTCAAAGTCGAATAGCCGAATTGAAACATGTAAAGAAATGTTTGGAAAATAAGCACAGTGATACAATGAATCATATCAATGAAGTGCAAAATAATATTCATTCTTTGGAAAAAGGTCTGGCCGATAAACAGCGCGCTCAACAATTGTGTTTAACACGTTTAAGCAATAGAGCAACACGACCTGGTCTAGAATTGACATGTGATGAGGTGCAGGACGCTCTCTATCACGAGCTTAACGCCTTAAAGGCATCGATGTGCAAACTAAATCAGAAGATACAGGAGAACAAAGCTTCTTTGCGTTATTTATTGCATGTTCAAGTTATGCAAGAAGAAGAAATAAATATAAAATCTAATTCTATAAAAATTGATGAAGTTGATTGTATGACCATACGTCAAGCTTTAAAGTATTCGACGTTTTAAAAGAAATTTTTGAAACTATAAAATAATTACATGCATATGTATTTCCATTACACAATACATACATATTTAATAAAACATTTATTTAATCACAAAATTAATATAAGTATGTACAATTAAAATTTCTTCTTTGATACTTAGGCATAAACATTTAGAGCCACTAATTTGGTTCGAAATCAATCTGTGTTCAATTTCAATCTGTGTTTTTTGTTTCTGAATTTACATTTTTTACCTTTACTTGCTTGCAAGGTGGTCTAATCTTACTCCACATTTGTTCATTTGTTATAAAATTTGGTGATCTTATCAGGCATGTTCTGAAAATCACAAGATTTTAAATCACTTGTGATTTCAAAATCACAATTGTGATTTGATGGTGTTCTGAGAACCACAAAATTTTTTACTTTTCGGTGTGATTTTATCTTTTTGAAAACACAAGAAAACAGCTAATTTTTTGTTTTGATTTGGTGACATTTCTTAAAAAAAGTTGCAATTAATTAGTTTTATAAAAAAAAATGTATAATGTGTTCCAAAAACTCGCAGAACTTCAAAAATGTCGAAACACGAAAAAATTATTTTATCGGGAATGAAAAACTTCTCAAAAATTGCAAAAACTAAAAAAACAACATTGGTTTATAATTATTGAACTTGTAAAAATAGTTAAAACTCCAAAAAGTCGCTTTCGTCGTGAAATTCACGAAAAATTTCTAAAATAATCATTAAAATTTATAAAGAACACATCAAATTATTAATTTCGGCATTTTTTTTTTTATAAAATTCATGAACAAGTTGTCGCAAAAATAAGCAAGTGATTTCAATTCGTCAGCAACTTAGCTAACCGGTTTGAAATCACATATTTTCAAAAAATTTTGTGATCTTTTTGTGATTTAAAATCACTTTTACAAAAAAGTGATTTTCAGAACATGCCTGTATATCAATGTTTCCAAACATACATATCGTTACCTTAATATAGAAAGGAAATAACTCATTTTTTAAACGATTTGGGGCCCTTCACAAGCTCGTATTAACGTCGTATGTGTTGTATAATCGTCTAATTACACAGTATCGTATTTTTGTTGTTGGCAATTTTCATACAAAAGTGCGTTATAATTATACGATTGAATTTTATATGTTTTCCAAATAGTTGTATTGTCTGGGTCCCAGAATAGAATAGTCCCAGACTCTGGGACTATACTATTCTATTAATTTGTAAAAAAATATAAGATACAGGTGGGAACCAGCTATAACAGCTTGTAGAAGAGTTGGAGTAAATCAAGTATATCGCGAATATGTCGAAAATTCGTGAAAATAGCAATTTTGGAAACAAGCCCCAAAATTGTAAAGAAAATCAAACAATCGGGAAAACACGCGAAAATTATGAAAATTTGCAAAAATTTTAAATATGTATATTAAAACAAAAAATTTTGAAAATTACTCCTGTCGCGAAAAAAAGTGAAAATTCGCAAAAAATTCCAAAATTTTAAACAAGCCATAATTTTGATTAAAAATTGCAAAAACTGTGAGGAGTGCAACAAATTTGGCAAAAATCGCGTAAATGGCGAAAATTCGCAAAAACTTGCTAATAGCGGCATGACAACAAAGTCTATTATTGCTTAAAAATCCGCAAAACTGTAAGGAAGCTAGCTGAAAACTTACAAAAAGTCTCTTTTGTCGCGAACTTTGCAAATATTCGCTTGGAGTTGCAAAATGGAAACAAGCCCTAAGATTGATTAGAAATCGCCAACATCATAAAAAAACCAAAAAGATAAAAAAAAGCCGAAAAAATGGCAATACTTTTGTCGGTTTTTTCAAAATGTTGATTTTTCGAATGTCGAATAGTCCGGTTTTTTTTTAATTAAAAAAACCGGCCCAGTCAAATATTTTTCGATTCGTATATTTTATTAGTTTTTACTAGGGATGTAACCGATACCGATATACCGGTGATACTTCAGATTTTCCGAACATAAGTATCGGCGATATTTTACTGTCGATACGACGATACTTTTTACAATTTTTTCAGAGTTTTTTTTTAACAAATAATTTATTTTTTGTTAATTTTACTATGAATTGTATTTAATTCGTTGTTTTTTAAATCTTATTAATATCAATTTTATTTAATAATAATATCTTACGCTGTTATTTTGTAAAAAAAATAATTTATTTTTTTTGTTAATTTTACAGTCAATTCAAATTCAATTCGTTGTTCTTTAAATCTTATTCCCAGCAAAAAAGACACTCCAAAAAGTCATGAAAATGTAGAATTTGCGATCTGGAAGTAGTGCAAATTTGGATAATTTCTAATTAGTTTTACATATGCTTGTCATTGCAAGAAGTTCTCTTTTTCGATTACCAATCACCGAATTGGAAGCGATGGTAGGAAAAATCTCTTTTTTGGCGTTCTATAATAATTTTTTCCTCAAGGAAAAAGGATGAAAATTACCAATTTTCGCAACTTGTTTCTTTTTGTGCGAGTTTAAACGCAAAAGCGTGTTTTCATGTAAATTTAAGTAAATGAATATAAATTTTAGAAGAATTTTAACAATTAAGCTATTAAGTTATTTCTGTGGTTTTCATGAATAAGCGCAGATGTCCATTTTTGTCGATTTTGAGTTATTGATGTCAAACTACATTATTTTATATGCTCTTTTACGTGGACCAAATATTTCGCTAATAACATGAAACCATTCCGCTTTTTTTTAACAACGTAACTTCTTAATTCGTTCAAATGTCTTTCAACTACCCTACGTCTCCACGAGCCATCGACTTGAACATGACGCCGGCAGAGCAACTGCAAAAAATTCATCAACTTCTTTGTTGTGGTGAATACGTGCGATGTCCATGTTCTGTCTTATCAATGTATTTGGTGGTAGTGCAATAGAAATGGAATATTTAACAATTTCTTTCTGTCTCTTTTCTTTCTATTAAAAATAGTTGTTGACAGCGAATCTCATGGCGAACATTGATGCTCAGCCATATGTTCGGCCATCGATGGCAGAGCATGGACTAAACATGGACATGAGCGGTCTACATTAGCCATACGCGATGTCCGACATGATGTTCATACCAACTTCATGGCTAATGTAGACCTGCAGTTACCGTTGAAAAAACACAGCCACATGCGTTGTTACGTTTGAACACATTTCCGAAATATTTTTTGGTTATAGTTCAGTTACCCCCCTTGCGGCATGCAAGTAATTACTTGCAACCAGTGTATACATATTATCAATGAAAATGTCGAAGAACAAGCCGAAAGTCTTGCAGGTAGCTTGCGTGTCTACACAGTCAAGTAAAAGTTCCTTTGCAAGTTGAAAAAATCCGAGCTGCCAAAACTTAACACATGCTCATTTCGCGGGGAAAAATTGGTATTAATTATTATAAATAAAGTGTGGCTCTTTTAGTAGAAAAGTGTGAGTGTATTTACTGAGTTTTTCGAACTTGTACTTGCATGTGGCAACGGAGGCTTAAAAAAAACTTATGCGCAAGCATTTTACAGGTAAAATATCGTGTGTGCTTCAATTAGTCCAATGTAAACAACTATTATCGACATAAGCTTTTTTCTGCACACACTTTTAGTGTCCTTGGAAAATTTATATTTTTTATATTATTTTTGAGAAATAATTTCTATTCAAGAAATAACAGTAAATACATTAAAATTTTTCTTTGTTTGAAAAATATGTACAAAATTTCAATTAGAATATGGTAAATTGATTTTATATTTCAAAAACTTGTTTGAGTAATGTATAAATTTATAAAAATTTCAATCGTTTTATTTTTCATTCTATTCACTTATTACAGCTATGCTTGGTATAAGGTTGGTTCGAACTAGGGATGGGGAAAAAATATCGATATTTTCTTCAAAATATGTTGATGTATATCGTCGATATTTTTAATTTCGATATATCGATATTTTTTCAAATATATCGAAAGTATCAAATTCGATATTTTTTAGCTTTAGTTTTGTTTTTCGTGCAATTTTTAAAAACATTTCGCTGCAATCTTCATCAAATAGAATATTACTAACCAAATCTTTTGTTTTGCTTATAATATTTTGTCTATTCGAAAAATTATAATTCTTTGAGTGCAATTTTGTTGAAATTAAATCTTTCCAGATTTTTTTTTTAATTTTGAGGACTACGTATGAACTGTCATTGTTGAAAAATATTGATATTTCGATATTATTCATTCGATATATGTCATGGCAACCGAAACGTCGGCACTTTAGACTTAGATCGTTACAACCGAGAATTCGTTATAACCGGGTTTTACTGTTTCGTTGTTGATTCCTTGACGACGGCATCTTCAAAACAAAATTATCTATCAAGTTGCTTACAGCCTACGTCATAGCGTCAATTTAAAGTAGTTTTAACAAGCAATACGTGTGATCAACTTGAAAGCAATTTCTTGAACGTGTAACTGCAGAGTAATATGTATGTGTGTTTTTTTTACAATTTGTTTGATTTTATTGAAAAAAGAATAAATAAATGTGTTAGATGTTTTTTTTATTTTTTCCATATTATTTATGTTCCTATACATAACATTTTTACAAATAGAAAAATAATAAAGTGAAATCTATAAAAAAAATTACAAAATGCCGTGCAAATTTACTATATGAATATATAAAATTTGAGTCCAAACATCAGTACGTTTACTCCACCCTTAACACAAGTTTGAATACATGAATTTTTTGTGACGTCATTCTGCCGACGTTATTTCTTACTGCACGTCTCCACGCGCAATATATATTTCCGAACGGAAGAAATAACGTCGGCAGAATAACAGTACAAATATGTATATGTATAGGCTTATGTTCTGAGCTATAGAACACGTATTGTGGCATTGGACATAAATTTAAAAAATTCACTGTGAATGGATCGATGTTTTTGTCTTTATTTTAATTTATTTAATTTTGTTTAAAACTATTTTATTTTAATTTGCTTTATTTTATTTAAAAAACTTTGTATTTTTACCACAGCTACAAGTTTCTTTTGTTTAATTCACGTAAACAACAAATGCCGATCAAATTTGACAGCTTATGTTCAACATTATTTCTTGAACATAAGTTTGAACAATTATGTCGCAATTTATTTGCAAATAAATGTTTCTGCAGTCCACACGTGAACATATGACGTTGGAAATAGAATTTGACAGATGAGAACATAATTATTTCCAAGTTTATTGCTCGTGGAGACACCCAGTTATGTTAAGAAATATCAAATGTCTCGTGAAGACGGGGTGTAATGCATGTACCTGTATTATTGTATCATGATCTACAATTTTCTGCTACCTCCATCTGGCAACGCTAAGGAGCTGTCAAAACAAAGTCCGCATACATAATTTTTTTTATTTCTGTGGATTGCATTTTTATGATATTTGTGAAGAGTATTTTTGTTGAATTTTTAAATATAAATTTTTAGGCCAAATATATATAAAATATTTTTTGGAATAACTGAACAAGAACAAAAAATATATATTAATTATATTGTAAGTATGTCTAGTAATCAAGAATGCGTTGCACGTATTTATTGACATTTTGGTAAAAACGTACAAAGTAACTTAGCCATACACATTTGCATATCGTCTTATGATTTCAAAAAAGCCCGAAGTTACAAAAAATTCAAAACCGACTTTTCTCTTCCTAAGCTTTACTCCTCTATTCGTTAATGTAAAATTTCTATTATAAGTATTCATGAACTGTTCATGGGTTAATTATTCATAATAGTTTTTTGCTTCTGTAAAATTATTTCAATGTAACTTATGGGTTATATGAATTCATATGACGATATTATGTACATACATAAATGTGGACGGATTTGGGTTGCAACGATATTTTATAATTACAATAATTGTTAACTTTTTCCTTTATTATTTAATTTGAATCTCGCTGAAGAAAAATGTCTAAACGTGCTGCTGACGATAACAGCGGTGGTAGCAGTTCTAGTAGCACCGCTGCTAACACGAACCTGGGGCAACCACCTATTAAGAAGGTGCATTTTGAGCCGCATTTAATTGGCCCAGTGTCTACATTGGAAGAAATGGACATAAAGGTATTGGAATTTCAAAATAAAAAATTGGCTCAACGCATTGAACAGAGAATGCGCACTGAATCTGAATTAAGACATCGAATAGAGCAACTGGAAAAACGTCAAACTCAGGATGATGCAGTACTTAATGTTGTAAATCGCTATTGGAATCAATTAAATGAAGACATACGTGTTCTGCTACAAAGATTCGATGCAGAGACTGCTGACGAATTGGAGAATCGCAATGAAAATGAGGTAACAACCTCCTTTTTAACTCAGCTCTCCACTTGGGACAAGGAAGAACTAGATGACAAACTTGCCAATCGTGTACAGGTATCTAAAAGAGCTGTGGCCAAGATTGTGCAAGTAATCGACAGAATCATGCAAAGAAATGAAAAAATTACAATGTCGCTTAAAGGTGAAACGTTGGCGACAGTCCCTCCCTCTTCAACATCAGAAACATGTGATGAATCGCAAACAGACTCTAATACAGTTAATAATATAACCAATATAGAGGAGACACTTAAGAAAACTCACATTGAGATAATGACAGAAAATTGTAATTTACAAAATCTTAACACTTCACTTCATGAAAAATTTCACACAATGTCTCTAAAGATGAAAGAATATCAAGATGCGCTGACTGCAAAAGAGACGGAAAATGCAGAACTTAAGAATCAAATTGATGAACTACAATATGACTTGGAAAAAATCCATTGTCGAAATGATAAGCTGGAAAATCATCTTGCTGAAGCCATTGAAAAGCTAAAGGCATATCACCAAATGCATGGAGATCCAAATAAAAGCACTACATCTTCTAAAGGCTCGGGGCACACCCATGTTAGTAGTCATCAAGTTGAAGATTTGCAAAAAGAACTTGAAGAGAACAGGGATTTAGCTAACAATCGTTTGCAAGAACTGGACAAGTTGCATGCAACTCATAGAGAAACATTAAAAGAGGTTGAAAAACTTAAAATGGATGTAAGTTGGAAACAAATTGTAATAATTTAAAAAAGATCAGTCAAAGAATGTTTCGATATCAATGCATAGTTGTAAGTTATTTTTTGCGAACGTAGGGCTATATCTAATTTTTCATTGGTTATTTGAAAAAATTGTTATTTGTTGTAGGTTTAGCTACCCTATATGGCTGCATGTCGTTGGTGATAATGCCAACTCATCGGTAGAATTTTAACCATCATGTTTGAAAAGTTTTCAAACTTAAGTTTAGTATGCATATGTACATATATACAAAATATTTGCTAATACTATTTTAATCAAGCTCATCAGATGTATAATTTAAACTTTTTACAGATCCGTCAACTTCCCGAATCGGTAATTGTAGAAACAACCGAGTATAAATGTTTACAGTCTCAATTTTCGGTTTTGTATAACGAATCCATGCAAATTAAAACGATGCTAGATGAAACTAGAAATCAACTCCAGACAAGTAAAAATCAACATTTGCGTCAAATCGAGGTCATGGAGAGTGAAGAACTGATTGCACAAAAGAAAGTTCGAAGTGAAATGATTCAAATGGAAGATGTGTTAGCACAAATACGCAAGGAATATGATGCTTTGCGCATTGAATTTGAGCAAAATATGGCTGCTAACGAACAGACGGCTCCCATAAACAGAGAAATGAGACATCTGATAACGTCATTGCAAAACCATAATGGACAATTAAAAGGAGAAGTACAGCGCTACAAACGCAAATATAAAGACGCATCGGCAGATAATGTTAAATTACGACGTGAATTAGAAGAATCTATTGCAAAACTAGAAGGAAGCAAACAACAAATTGCGTCAGGCCAAGGAGGAAATGGTGAAGATATCAAACAAGAAGGTACAGGTAAGATCAAAGAAGAACTTTCCGGTAACACGGGTAATTCTGGTAGCGCAAGCGGTGTTGGCGTAGACGGCAGTGTTACCGTTAAAGATGAAGGTAATGTCGTCAAATCTGAAGAAGAAACAATAGATGATGAATTTACTAAGGATCAAAAAGATGGTATTAAAAAAGAAATTGCCTCACCGGGAGGTCCGGATAAGAAAGAAAGTCAAACAGGTAGTAATACGGCCGGGTCCACACCCATTGCTGCTGCGTCAGGAACTGGAACAACGACAGTTAAACAGGAAAAAGACTTTAAGGACTCCCAAAAAGCCAAAGAAGTTAAAGTTCAAGAATCCGAAATAGTTCGAGATCTGAAGGCGCAATTGAAGTAAGAAATAGTAAATTTTATAAATAAAATAAATGAAATTTATCTGCTGCTGTTTAAGCATTGTCTATATGCATTTAATTGGTGCTTTACCAAATCGTCAGTAGACTTCAAATACAATTTTGAACAGTTACACACCCTTAATCCTATGTACAGACTTTCAAAAACCATTTCAGAATATATAAATAATTTTTAAAAATAAACATAGTATGCTTCAAAAATTATACAAAACCCAGCAAATAATTTGTATTCGAAATGGATCTATTTTTTTCTACACCAGCAGATAAATTTCATTTAAAATAAAATTGACAATATGTCAAATAATAAATTTCTTATAAAATAAAATATAAAAGAATCAAGAATCTATGTTTCAAAAATAAATATACCTGCCTGTTCTGTAAATCGATTCGATTTAAAACGACTCGATTTAGAAAACTTAAATCCACTAAGCAAAATTTTTACTTTTTTGTAGTTTTATATTTTTAACCGACTTCAAAAAAAGGAGAAAGTTTATCAATTTGTCATGTACTTTTTTTATGAATGTTCCCTCAAAACTCCGTCATTTTATAAACCGATTGCGGATTTTTTTATTTAAAAGGATTTTTGCAGACTGCTAGAAACCCACAGCTTCGACACCCTGTTAGTAATCGTCTTATATATGACAGATCTTTTCATGTGCGAGTTTCCAAGTGCTGGAACTCTTTACCACGTTCTCTAAGAGAATTTTACTTTACCCCTAATTCATTTAGAAGTAAGATTGTAGAATACGCTTACATGCATAACATGTAACACAACATTATGCTCTTCTCTACAGTTGAAAAGAAATATTAATATTACCTAAAGCGCAATACACTTTGTCACCTAATGTGATTATATTCTCTATTTTCTCTTTATCTTTTATTATTTTATTTAATTTTTATTAGTATTGTTACTATTTTTATAGTTTGTTGCCCAGATATTTACATGAATTTACAATTGTAGTCCACCAACTATATATGACCAAAATGCCTCGGTTGGTTATGGTAATGAATAAATAAATAAATAAAGGATGTACTTCCAGATTGGTCCCGTTGAAAAGTATGCGGGGTCACTCCCATATGAAGTAAATACAGATGGCTTTTCATCTTCTTCTAGTCATAGAAGTAAATACACATGGCTTTTCATCTACTGCTAGCCATAGAAGTAAATACACATGGCTTTTCATAAACTTCTAGTCAACCGATTCCTATGAAACTTTGCACACACATTAACCTTCTCTTTGAATACTACATCATGATTTTAAAAAAAGTGGGCTGTGCCACGCCTATGCAAAGTAAATATCCTTTTTTAACCACTTTTACTAAACCGATTCTTGTGAAATCTTGCATACACATTTAGTTATCGTTACAATACAACATTATTTTTAAGAAAGTGGGCAGTGCCACGCCAATGAAAAGTAAATATTCATTTATAATTCTTCTATTTAAACGATTCTTATGAAACTTCGCACACAATTAGTTCTCGTGAAAGTACAGCATTATGATAAAAATTATGGGTAGTGCCACGCCTATTTCAGTTTTTTTTGCAAGAATTATTTAGAGCCTAAAATATCATATCTTAAAATAATTTATTATATATGGTTTGAAATACACCTATGCAGCAATTATTTATTTTTGGAAATCGAGAAGTTTACTCGGGCCGATATTTTTGAAATATATTGCGTAGTATGAATAAAAAAAAACTACATATTTGCTTTTACTTAAAAATTTGTTTTTAAACCGAAAAATTCTTAATTTTATATTGAATAATTTCCTGAATTTTTAAGTAAAAAGCAAATACTTTTTTTATTCATACTACCCATTGTTTAATATTTAATAACTATTTATTCAAGCTTGAGGTCTTTTTTATAACAATGAACAATATTTTATTTATGTATATAATCGATATTTCGACAATCCTTTGGGTGTCTTTTTCAGGGGAAATAATTAATTCAATAATTATTTCCCCTGAAGAAGACACCCAAAGGCTTGTCGAAATAACGATTATATAAATAAATATTGTTAATTTTTATAAAAAAGACCTCAAGCTTGAATAAATAGCTATTAAATATTATTTAAAGGCCAATTAAAATTCTAAATATATTGTTTAATATTAAATACATACATATTAAATTTGGCAACTTTCTAGGAAAGCTCTTAATGATCAAAAAGAAATGAAGCTTCTGTTGGACATGTATAAAGGTGTGTCAAAGGATCAACGCGACAAAGTTCAGTTGATGGCTACAGAAAAAAAACTAAGATCCGAAATCGAAGAATTGCGCCAGCAGTTGAAAAAAATACAGGAGAGTAAAAGAGAAGAGCGCAAGAAGCTTGCAGACGAAGAAGCACTTCGCAAAATTAAACAATTAGAAGAACAAAAATATGAATTACAAAAACAAGTGGCCAATCAAAAACCACCCGACAACTGGGGACCTGGTGGACCAAATTACGGACGTCAATTTGTGGATTCTCATGAAGAAGAGGCTCTGCTAAACGAAATGGAAGTTACCGGACAAGCATTTGAAGAAATGCAAGAGCAAAACTCTCGCCTTATACAGCAGTTGCGGGAAAAAGACGATGCCAATTTCAAACTGATGTCCGAACGAATTAAAGCCAATCAAATGCACAAACTACTAAGAGAAGAAAAACAAATATTAGAAGATCAAATGGCCACAAGAGATACGCAAATTGAAGCAATGCATATAGTTTTACGCAAACTCGAAGAAAAGGAAAGGAGCTTACAGGCCACGGTAGCTGCCATCGAAAAAGAGCTTACATTGCGGCAACAAGCCATGGAGATGCATAAGCGCAAAGCAATTGAATCAGCGCAATCGGCTGCCGATCTAAAATTACATTTAGAAAAATATCATGCACAAATGAAAGAAGCCCAACAGGTAGTCGCGGAAAAAACTAGTTCTTTGGAGGCCGAAGCTTATAAAACAAAACGACTGCAAGAAGAATTGGCGCAATTTAAACGCAAAGCGGAACGTATGAAGAAAATCGAAATGGCTGGCACAACTATTGATGAAGTTATGCTCGAAGAGATACGTGAATACAAGGAAACCCTCACTTGTCCTTCTTGCAAAGTTAAACGTAAAGATGCCGTACTATCTAAATGCTTCCATGTCTTTTGTTATGATTGCTTACGCACGCGCTACGAAACGAGACAGCGTAAATGTCCCAAATGTAATTGTGCCTTTGGAGCCAATGATTATCATCGTTTGTATTTAACCTAAATTAGTTTAGTTAAACTTCAATTATTGCTTAGTATGAAAATAATATGCTAATTGTATGCATATAAATACATAAATACATACATAACAACATACACAAAAAACGATACCCACTTATAAACATTCATGCACTTCCATTTTTTGTTTCTTTTTATTTTACATGATACGTTGTATTTTATTTTAAATGAAACACTATATATACATACATACATACATACATACATACATACATACATACATACATAATCAATTCTAAAGGATATTTTGAAAATTTTGCTTCAAAATAACTACTTAGTTGGACAAGAGATGAAGGTATCAAGCGAAGTAAATATATATGTACGTACATATTGCAGAAAGAAAATGATTGCATACTTTGTTTTTAATTGTGCGTTTCTTTATGTTAGGTTATCAGGTCGCTGGTGAAAATTATAAAGAAAGGGTTCCAGCCCACTTGGGTCCAATAATAATGGTCCCTTTATGTTGGATTAATGCCAAAATCAGATCACCCAAACTTCAAAAAGCAACGAAAACTAGCGTGTTTTACCCAAGCTGGTAGTCTTATTTACTTTTGCTCTCTTTAATCTAACATAAAAAAAAAACAAATTAAATTTAGTATCTGATGGTCCGACTGGATTCGAACTCAAGCAAAACTAAATATCATTGAATTTATAATGCATACGATAGAAAACACGTAGAAAGAAGCCTGACTGTTGGCAAATAGCTGTCAGAAACTAAGTCGGTTGTCAAAAAAAACCTAAGCCTAAGAATGTAATCCCAGCAGATAACGCGACTAGTCCATACACGCATGTAAAGTATACTCCATAGAGGACTAGAGCTAGTCCAAAGGTGACCAAAGGTGAACATTACGATGTCCTAGGGCTGGACTATACAAGCCAACTTTTCACTACATCGGAGTAGTCTCAAAACTACTCCTTATCACCACTTGATGGAGCACTCAAGTGTTCGTGTTGAAATTGTTAAAACACGAGCACTTGTCGCCTAACTACAAACTCTTGTTTGCAAATGATATGGTCCATGTCTGCATTACATCGGACTAGTCTTAAAACTACTCTATGTTACTATTCGATGGAGCAGTCAAGTTTCCGTATTTTAACGATTGCAATCGTTAAAACACATACACTTGTCGGTTAAGTAGAAACTATTGTTTGCAAATGACATGGTCCATGAAATGAAGTTGATAAACATACCCAGTTGGCCACGTCCTTAAGACACCATCAACGACGGGTGCACGACAATGTTATATCCTCGACCACGTCGGACAGCCAGAACAAATCATCAATTAAAGTTTTCGAAAAAGTAGCGAAAATCGTGTACGATTCAATATGCGACAATGTCCTCAGATTCTCGTCAATGATTTTATAAGTGAAAATGTCACCTGTCTTGTCATTGATGATTAAAAAAGACACAATGTCGCCTATTATGTCGGCAATGACTATGTACAATGCTACAATATCGTTTATCTTTTCGCAAACGATTACATAGCGACAATGTCAACTAGAACGGACATTAATATCTTTAGCACACAAATCTTTGCTTACCTGTTTGTTTCAGTTTCACCAAAGATGATAAATGATATACAATAAAATTTTATATAAGAAATTGTTAAGTGGCTGCTAGACAGATCAATATTTTAGCTTCAATATATGTGCTTGTGTGCGTTTGTTATGAAAATCAAAAGCACTTTGATATAATTTTTAGTTGCATGAAAGTTCGAGCACTGCAAATGACTTAAATGGGGTTATATCAACTGAATATTTATATTTTACTTGGATAAAACTAAATAAATATGTAAATAAATTTGTTTACTCTTCCAAAAGGATAAAACAAGTATGTTTAGCAAAGGGTTGAATTAACAAAAAACTTTGCACTTGAAAATAATTTTTTTTACATAAATAAACTTACTTTGTATTCAGTCACAAATCAAGAGGACTAAAAATTAAACTAAAAAAAGTACCGAGCACAACACTAAACTTTCGAAAAGTTGAAAAAGCACTAAAAACGGCGCGAAAAGCACTGAGTTGACAGCGCTGGTATATATTATTATTTTTGCTACCATATTTTCTGTCGACATATGTATGTACTACATGCATATATGCACACAAAAATACATACATAAGTATAAGTATTTTTGTGTGCATGCATGTAATTGCAAACCAGTTATAAAAAATGTAGCTAATAAATAAAAGATGTAAGTATGTATTTCCAAAAAACCATCCTAAAATTTAAAGTATGTATGAAAATCTAAAATATCTCATGTAGTTCTTAATAATAAAAAATAAATATTTAATTACGTTTGACTTGGGAATCGAACAAACCAAATATTATTTTTAATTTGTTTTTTGTAAAAAGAATGTCGTCCAATCATGTTGGCTGGGCTGGCTTTGGCTCCACACTCCGGTACGCTATCCCACTACTGCTTACCGCGGGGACTCTTGGCTGCTGGTTTTCACCCCTGACCCGTTGCACCCCTCCTTAGCCAACCTGAATACCTTGGACTCCTCCATGGTACCCATATTGACGGCAAGCTTAGTGCGGACGTTCCGTCAACATGAGGAAATCCACCGCACAGAACCCCCAGCCTCAGGCCATCCGACAATCCGACTTCACAGAAGCGTGATTACAGAAGATGCCAACCTTCCAGTCTATGGTACTTAAACATTTTGCTAACATAAACACAATCAAAACTACTTATGGATGTGCCTTGTATCTGGGTTTGTAGTGTTCGATACTCCAATCTCAATCAGGGCTGCCAGATCATTTTGACGAAAAATCTAGAAAAAATCGACATATTCGAAAACTAAGGATTTTTCGTAGTTTTTATGAATTTTTATTAACAGTTGACTCGTTGTCTATACATTAACAACAGAAATATTATTGACGTTAGCTAATCAATAGCAAATATTGTTAAAAATGTTACAGAGTAGCAAAATCGACAATTTGCTAGTTAAATTTTTTAACAATAGTTAAAATTGAATAGAAAAGTGCTCTACTGATCAAATGTGTTTACTGAAATTTTTAAAAAACAGTTACAACACTTTATGTCAGGGTTGAATTTTGTGCAGAAGTCGAACAGCTTCTGGAATAGTCTAAAAACAGCTTTGGCGTGTGTTTTTGACAGCAATTGATAGTAGACTACCAACAATATCTAAAAAGAATGGGCCATACATATGACTAGACCCACCTATCTACAAGATTCTGCGACCCGTTTGACACGCCGCTCCTCAAATTTCGAGTAAATAGCGAAAACAAGAAGTTCTTCGAGATTTTTAAGAGTTTTTCGAAATTTGCGGGATAGCGAGCTGCGAACAAATATTGTCCTGTTTGAGTTTTATTGTTTTCTGACAAAACTGTCAATAAATGAATTGAAGATTTATTGCCCGATTTTTTACGATTTTTAATAGTTGAAATGACAATACATATCTTTTTCATCGTTTGACGACTTTTCCGCAAATTTTTCTGGCAGCCCCACTCACACATTAAAAGCAATTATCTTGTATATGCTTTGTAGTTATTGCTTGGGTGGATCAGCGTTGTCAACTTTTAAATTTCAAAAACCACTAAAACCAGTAAAAACGCGTTATTTCTGAAAAAAACACTAATTAAAAAATTTTCATTTTATATAAAAATGATATCTATTTAATCATTTCATAAAGTAAAATGCATAATTTTTGATGTATTAAAAGTGACACAACTCAAAAATATGGCTTTTTCAGAAAACGAGTTTTAGTTTTTCATTTACTCACACCTACAGGAAAATTTCGAAAAGTTGAAAAAGCACTAAAAACGGCGCGAAAGCACTGAGTTGACAGCGCTGGTATATATTATTATTTTTGCTACCATATTTTCTGTCGACATATGTATGTACTACATGCATATATGCACACAAAAATACATACATAAGTATAAGTATTTTTGTGTGCATGCATGTAATTGCAAACCAGTTATAAAAAATGTAGCTAATAAATAAAAGATGTAAGTATGTATTTCCAAAAAACCATCCTAAAATTTAAAGTATGTATGAAAATCTAAAATATCTCATGTAGTTCTTAATAATAAAAAATAAATATTTAATTACGTTTGACTTGGGAATCGAACAAACCAAATATTATTTTTAATTTGTTTTTTGTAAAAAGAATGTCGTCCAATCATGTTGGCTGGGCTGGCTTTGGCTCCACACTCCGGTACGCTATCCCACTACTGCTTACCGCGGGGACTCTTGGCTGCTGGTTTTCACCCCTGGCCCGTTGCACCCCTCCTTAGCCAACCTGAATACCTTGGACTCCTCCATGGTACCCATATTGACGGCAAGCTTAGTGCGGACGTTCCGTCAACATGAGGAAATCCACCGCACAGAACCCCCAGCCTCAGGCCATCCGACAATCCGACTTCACAGAAGCGTGATTACAGAAGATGCCAACCTTCCAGTCTATGGTACTTAAACATTTTGCTAACATAAACACAATCAAAACTACTTATGGATGTGCCTTGTATCTGGGTTTGTAGTGTTCGATACTCCAATCTCAATCAGGGCTGCCAGATCATTTTGACGAAAAATCTAGAAAAAATCGACATATTCGAAAACTAAGGATTTTTCGTAGTTTTTATGAATTTTTATTAACAGTTGACTCGTTGTCTATACATTAACAACAGAAATATTATTGACGTTAGCTAATCAATAGCAAATATTGTTAAAAATGTTACAGAGTAGCAAAATCGACAATTTGCTAGTTAAATTTTTTAACAATAGTTAAATTTTTTAACAATAGTTAAAATTGAATAGAAAAGTGCTCTACTGATCAAATGTGTTTACTGAAATTTTTAAAAAACAGTTACAACACTTTATGTCAGGGTTGAATTTTGTGCAGAAGTCGAACAGCTTCTGGAATAGTCTAAAAACAGCTTTGGCGTGTGTTTTTGACAGCAATTGATAGTAGACTACCAACAATATCTAAAAAGAATGGGCCATACATATGACTAGACCCACCTATCTACAAGAATCTGCGACCCGTTTGACACGCCGCTCCTCAAATTTCGAGTAAATAGCGAAAACAAGAAGTTCTTCGAGATTTTTAAGAGTTTTTCGAAATTTGCGGGATAGCGAGCTGCGAACAAATATTGTCCTGTTTGAGTTTTATTGTTTTCTGACAAAACTGTCAATAAATGAATTGAAGATTTATTGCCCGATTTTTTACGATTTTTAATAGTTGAAATGACAATACATATCTTTTTCATCGTTTGACGACTTTTCCGCAAATTTTTCTGGCAGCCCCACTCACACATTAAAAGCAATTATCTTGTATATGCTTTGTAGTTATTGCTTGGGTGGATCAGCGTTGTCAACTTTTAAATTTCAAAAACCACTAAAACCAGTAAAAACGCGTTATTTCTGAAAAAAACACTAATTAAAAAATTTTCATTTTATATAAAAATGATATCTATTTAATCATTTCATAAAGTAAAATGCATAATTTTTGATGTATTAAAAGTGACACAACTCAAAAATATGGCTTTTTCAGAAAACGAGTTTTAGTTTTTCATTTACTCACACCTACAGGAAAATTTCAAAAAGTTGAAAAAGCACTAAAAACGGCGCGAAAAGCACTGAGTTGACAGCGCTGGTATATATTATTATTTTTGCTACCATATTTTCTGTCGACATATGTATGTACTACATGCATATATGCACACAAAAATACATACATAAGTATAAGTATTTTTGTGTGCATGCATGTAATTGCAAACCAGTTATAAAAAATGTAGCTAATAAATAAAAGATGTAAGTATGTATTTCCAAAAAACCATCCTAAAATTTAAAGTATGTATGAAAATCTAAAATATCTCATGTAGTTCTTAATAATAAAAAATAAATATTTAATTACGTTTGACTTGGGAATCGAACAAACCAAATATTATTTTTAATTTGTTTTTTGTAAAAAGAATGTCGTCCAATCATGTTGGCTGGGCTGGCTTTGGCTCCACACTCCGGTACGCTATCCCACTACTGCTTACCGCGGGGACTCTTGGCTGCTGGTTTTCACCCCTGGCCCGTTGCACCCCTCCTTAGCCAACCTGAATACCTTGGACTCCTCCATGGTACCCATATTGACGGCAAGCTTAGTGCGGACGTTCCGTCAACATGAGGAAATCCACCGCACAGAACCCCCAGCCTCAGGCCATCCGACAATCCGACTTCACAGAAGCGTGATTACAGAAGATGCCAACCTTCCAGTCTATGGTACTTAAACATTTTGCTAACATAAACACAATCAAAACTACTTATGGATGTGCCTTGTATCTGGGTTTGTAGTGTTCGATACTCCAATCTCAATCAGGGCTGCCAGATCATTTTGACGAAAAATCTAGAAAAAATCGACATATTCGAAAACTAAGGATTTTTCGTAGTTTTTATGAATTTTTATTAACAGTTGACTCGTTGTCTATACATTAACAACAGAAATATTATTGACGTTAGCTAATCAATAGCAAATATTGTTAAAAATGTTACAGAGTAGCAAAATCGACAATTTGCTAGTTAAATTTTTTAACAATAGTTAAAATTGAATAGAAAAGTGCTCTACTGATCAAATGTGTTTACTGAAATTTTTAAAAAACAGTTACAACACTTTATGTCAGGGTTGAATTTTGTGCAGAAGTCGAACAGCTTCTGGAATAGTCTAAAAACAGCTTTGGCGTGTGTTTTTGACAGCAATTGATAGTAGACTACCAACAATATCTAAAAAGAATGGGCCATACATATGACTAGACCCACCTATCTACAAGAATCTGCGACCCGTTTGACACGCCGCTCCTCAAATTTCGAGTAAATAGCGAAAACAAGAAGTTCTTCGAGATTTTTAAGAGTTTTTCGAAATTTGCGGGATAGCGAGCTGCGAACAAATATTGTCCTGTTTGAGTTTTATTGTTTTCTGACAAAACTGTCAATAAATGAATTGAAGATTTATTGCCCGATTTTTTACGATTTTTAATAGTTGAAATGACAATACATATCTTTTTCATCGTTTGACGACTTTTCCGCAAATTTTTCTGGCAGCCCCACTCACACATTAAAAGCAATTATCTTGTATATGCTTTGTAGTTATTGCTTGGGTGGATCAGCGTTGTCAACTTTTAAATTTCAAAAACCACTAAAACCAGTAAAAACGCGTTATTTCTGAAAAAACACTAATTAAAAAATTTTCATTTTATATAAAAATGATATCTATTTAATCATTTCATAAAGTAAAATGCATAATTTTTGATGTATTAAAAGTGACACAACTCAAAAATATGGCTTTTTCAGAAAACGAGTTTTAGTTTTTCATTTACTCACACCTACAGGAAAATTTCGAAAAGTTGAAAAAGCACTAAAAACGGCGCGAAAAGCACTGAGTTGACAGCGCTGGTATATATTATTATTTTTGCTACCATATTTTCTGTCGACATATGTATGTACTACATGCATATATGCACACAAAAATACATACATAAGTATAAGTATTTTTGTGTGCATGCATGTAATTGCAAACCAGTTATAAAAAATGTAGCTAATAAATAAAAGATGTAAGTATGTATTTCCAAAAAACCATCCTAAAATTTAAAGTATGTATGAAAATCTAAAATATCTCATGTAGTTCTTAATAATAAAAAATAAATATTTAATTACGTTTGACTTGGGAATCGAACAAACCAAATATTATTTTTAATTTGTTTTTTGTAAAAAGAATGTCGTCCAATCATGTTGGCTGGGCTGGCTTTGGCTCCACATTCCGGTACGCTATCCCACTACTGCTTACCGCGGGGACTCTTGGCTGCTGGTTTTCACCCCTGGCCCGTTGCACCCCTCCTTAGCCAACCTGAATACCTTGGACTCCTCCATGGTACCCATATTGACGGCAAGCTTAGTGCGGACGTTCCGTCAACATGAGGAAATCCACCGCACAGAGCCCCCAGCCTCAGGCCATCCGACAATCCGACTTCACAGAAGCGTGATTACAGAAGATGCCAACCTTCCAGTCTATGCTACTTAAACATTTTGCTAACATAAACACAATCAAAACTACTTATGGATGTGCCTTGTATCTGGGTTTGTAGTGTTCGATACTCCAATCTCAATCAGGGCTGCCAGATCATTTTGACGAAAAATCTAGAAAAAATCGACATATTCGAAAACTAAGGATTTTTCGTAGTTTTTATGAATTTTTATTAACAGTTGACTCGTTGTCTATACATTAACAACAGAAATATTATTGACGTTAGCTAATCAATAGCAAATATTGTTAAAAATGTTACAGAGTAGCAAAATCGACAATTTGCTAGTTAAATTTTTTAACAATAGTTAAAATTGAATAGAAAAGTGCTCTGCTGATCAAATGTGTTTACTGAAATTTTTAAAAAACAGTTACAACACTTTATGTCAGGGTTGAATTTTGTGCAGAAGTCGAACAGCTTCTGGAATAGTCTAAAAACAGCTTTGGCGTGTGTTTTTGACAGCAATTGATAGTAGACTACCAACAATATCTAAAAAGAATGGGCCATACATATGACTAGACCCACCTATCTACAAGAATCTGCGACCCGTTTGACACGCCGCTCCTCAAATTTCGAGTAAATAGCGAAAACAAGAAGTTCTTCGAGATTTTTAAGAGTTTTTCGAAATTTGCGGGATAGCGAGCTGCGAACAAATATTGTCCTGTTTGAGTTTTATTGTTTTCTGACAAAACTGTCAATAAATGAATTGAAGATTTATTGCCCGATTTTTTACGATTTTTAATAGTTGAAATGACAATACATATCTTTTTCATCGTTTGACGACTTTTCCGCAAATTTTTCTGGCAGCCCCACTCACACATTAAAAGCAATTATCTTGTATATGCTTTGTAGTTATTGCTTGGGTGGATCAGCGTTGTCAACTTTTAAATTTCAAAAACCACTAAAACCAGTAAAAACGCGTTATTTCTGAAAAAAACACTAATTAAAAAATTTTCATTTTATATAAAAATGATATCTATTTAATCATTTCATAAAGTAAAATGCATAATTTTTGATGTATTAAAAGTGACACAACTCAAAAATATGGCTTTTTCAGAAAACGAGTTTTAGTTTTTCATTTACTCACACCTACAGGAAAATTTCGAAAAGTTGAAAAAGCACTAAAAACGGCGCGAAAAGCACTGAGTTGACAGCGCTGGTATATATTATTATTTTTGCTACCATATTTTCTGTCGACATATGTATGTACTACATGCATATATGCACACAAAAATACATACATAAGTATAAGTATTTTTGTGTGCATGCATGTAATTGCAAACCAGTTATAAAAAATGTAGCTAATAAATAAAAGATGTAAGTATGTATTTCCAAAAAACCATCCTAAAATTTAAAGTATGTATGAAAATCTAAAATATCTCATGTAGTTCTTAATAATAAAAAATAAATATTTAATTACGTTTGACTTGGGAATCGAACAAACCAAATATTATTTTTAATTTGTTTTTTGTAAAAAGAATGTCGTCCAATCATGTTGGCTGGGCTGGCTTTGGCTCCACACTCCGGTACGCTATCCCACTACTGCTTACCGCGGGGACTCTTGGCTGCTGGTTTTCACCCCTGGCCCGTTGCACCCCTCCTTAGCCAACCTGAATACCTTGGACTCCTCCATGGTACCCATATTGACGGCAAGCTTAGTGCGGACGTTCCGTCAACATGAGGAAATCCACCGCACAGAACCCCCAGCCTCAGGCCATCCGACAATCCGACTTCACAGAAGCGTGATTACAGAAGATGCCAACCTTCCAGTCTATGGTACTTAAACATTTTGCTAACATAAACACAATCAAAACTACTTATGGATGTGCCTTGTATCTGGGTTTGTAGTGTTCGATACTCCAATCTCAATCAGGGCTGCCAGATCATTTTGACGAAAAATCTAGAAAAAATCGACATATTCGAAAACTAAGGATTTTTCGTAGTTTTTATGAATTTTTATTAACAGTTGACTCGTTGTCTATACATTAACAACAGAAATATTATTGACGTTAGCTAATCAATAGCAAATATTGTTAAAAATGTTACAGAGTAGCAAAATCGACAATTTGCTAGTTAAATTTTTTAACAATAGTTAAAATTGAATAGAAAAGTGCTCTACTGATCAAATGTGTTTACTGAAATTTTTAAAAAACAGTTACAACACTTTATGTCAGGGTTGAATTTTGTGCAGAAGTCGAACAGCTTCTGGAATAGTCTAAAAACAGCTTTGGCGTGTGTTTTTGACAGCAATTGATAGTAGACTACCAACAATATCTAAAAAGAATGGGCCATACATATGACTAGACCCACCTATCTACAAGATTCTGCGACCCGTTTGACACGCCGCTCCTCAAATTTCGAGTAAATAGCGAAAACAAGAAGTTCTTCGAGATTTTTAAGAGTTTTTCGAAATTTGCGGGATAGCGAGCTGCGAACAAATATTGTCCTGTTTGAGTTTTATTGTTTTCTGACAAAACTGTCAATAAATGAATTGAAGATTTATTGCCCGATTTTTTACGATTTTTAATAGTTGAAATGACAATACATATCTTTTTCATCGTTTGACGACTTTTCCGCAAATTTTTCTGGCAGCCCCACTCACACATTAAAAGCAATTATCTTGTATATGCTTTGTAGTTATTGCTTGGGTGGATCAGCGTTGTCAACTTTTAAATTTCAAAAACCACTAAAACCAGTAAAAACGCGTTATTTCTGAAAAAAACACTAATTAAAAAATTTTCATTTTATATAAAAATGATATCTATTTAATCATTTCATAAAGTAAAATGCATAATTTTTGATGTATTAAAAGTGACACAACTCAAAAATATGGCTTTTTCAGAAAACGAGTTTTAGCTTTTCATTTACTCACACCTATAGGAAAATTTCGAAAAGTTGAAAAAGCACTAAAAACGGTGCGAAAAGCACTGAGTTGACAGCGCTGGTATATATTATTATTTTTGCTACCATATTTTCAGTCGATATATGTACTACATGCATATATGCACACAAAAATACATACATAAGTATAAGTATTTTTGTGTGCATGCATGTAATTCCAAACCAGTTATAAAAAATTTAGCTAATAAATAAAATATGTATGTATTTCCAAAAAAACATCCTAAAATTTAAAGTTTGAAAATCTAAAATATCTCATGTAGTTCTTAATAATAAAAAATAAATATTTAATTACGTTTGACTTGGGAATCGAACAAACCAAATATTCTTTTTAATTTGTTTTTTGTAAAAAGAATGTCGTCCAATCATGTTGGCTGGGCTGGCTTTGGCTCCACACTCCGGTACGCTATCCCACTACTGCTTACCGCGGGGACTCTTGGCTGCTGGTTTTCACCCCTGGCCCGTTGCACCCCTCCTTAGCCAACCTGAAAACCTTGGACTCCTCCATGGTACCCATATTGACGGCAAGCTTAGTGCGGACGTTCCGTCAACATGAGGAAATCCACCGCACAGAACCCCCAGACTCAGGCCATCCGACAATCCGACTTCACAGAAGCGTGATTACAGAAGATGCCAACCTTCCAGTCTATGGTACTTAAACATTTTGCTAACATAAACACAATCAAAACTACTTATGGATGTGCCTTGTATCTGGGTTTGTAGTGTTCGATACTCCAATCTCAATCAGGGCTGCCAGATCATTTTGACGAAAAATCTAGAAAAAATCGACATATTCGAAAACTAAGGATTTTTCGTAGTTTTTATGAATTTTTATTAACAGTTGACTCGTTGTCTATACATTAACAACAGAAATATTATTGACGTTAGCTAATCAATAGCAAATATTGTTAAAAATGTTACAGAGTAGCAAAATCGACAATTTGCTAGTTAAATTTTTTAACAATAGTTAAAATTGAATAGAAAAGTGCTGTTAAAATTGAATAGAAAAGTCAGCATAAAGCGAATAACACACAGGTTAATATTCAGCTTCAATATATTTATTTGTGTGCGTTTGCTTACAAAAAATTGTTATACATATACGGAGGGGAAATATTGAAGAATATCAAAATGCTTTTGATTTTCATAGCAAACACACACAATCACATATATTGAAGCTAAAATATTGATCCGTCTAGCAGCCACTTAAGCAAGAGGGAATTCACACACACTTATGTCTAAAGTGGCTGCTAGACGGATCAATATTTTAGCTTCAATATATGTGCTTCTGTGCGTTTGTTATGAAAATCAAAAGCATTTCGATATTCTTCAATATTTCCCCTCCATATATGTGTAACAATTTTTTGTAAACAAACGCACACAAACACATGTATTGAAGCTGAATATTGATGTGTTTAGCAATCACTTTAAGAAGTTTTGCTATTATAGTTTGATAGTTTATTCATACCTATAAATATACACTAAACAAAAAAAAAATAAACAAGTTGTACACTTTCTTCATTGATATAATTCGATCTTTTATAGATTGAAAATCAAATAAAACTGGACCATCTATGTCTTAAATATAGAAGGTAAGACAATATTTTGTTGTAAACTTTTGTTTAAGTCCACCAATATTGATGAAACATATGTCTTAATGTAAGTAGGTACCACAATATTTTGTTGTAAACTTTTGTTTAAGTCCACCAATATTGATGAAACGTGTATGGCTTAGAACGTATTTTTCTTTACATATGTACATATATTTTTTTGTCTAAAACCCGGTTATAAATAAGCCCGGTTACGGACCAAGTGGTGGAATTTCGACTTAGAAAAAACACTTTCTTAGAGAAAAAGTAACTTGTACACTGGAGATAAAATAAAAGCTTAAATAAAACTTTAAATTTAAAGCGTAGTAGGCTTAGAAAAACAAAAAATATATTCAATATTAATATATATCATTTTCGTACAACCATTAAATAAAAACTTTTTCAAACTGAAATTTGGAAAATATTTCAGATAATATTTTATTATACTCCAGTAAAATTTTACTTAAAAAATAAACTAATCGTTTGGCTCTCTAATACACTTATTAGTCCCAATTTTAGCAATGGACTAGGAGTATTAATAAGGTTTAATAAACGTCTGGTAGCACCATCTAAATAAGCTACCAGGGCTGTCAGATTTTTTCCGACCTATTTCGCAAAATTGGTTTTAAAAATCGCCAGAATCAATTTTATGTAGTTTTTCTTAATATATACATATATGTTAATAAATTTGTTTTTATATAATACTCTTTTTAATATAAATTTTTATAAAATGATCGTATAAAAATTTAGCAGAATATCGCAAAAAGTTTTCTAGTAAATTTTTCTCATCCAAATTTAAAACCCATTAATTACTATATTTAATATAAGAAAAACTATCCAAATCACTTTGTTTTAATATCTTACATTTATTTATGAAAATTATCTTTAAACAAAGTAATTTTCCTGAACTATAAAGCTTTTGAACTCTTATTTTGTTAAAAAATAGCCATAAAAATCACTAAAAATTTAATTATCGTCAGAAAAATTGCTATGCCGCCAAATCAATAATTTATCCGTCAAACAAGCTGAAAAATCGCCACGTTTGGCGAGAAATCGCCATATTGGACAACCCTGAGGACTATTAAACTCAACAAATGTTGAGTTTAAATTTTTTATATCCACCATTTTGTGGTGCTGCCAGTTAGTAAATTTTTTGTTTACTCATATCGACGTTGTTGCGTAAAAAGGGACATCTCACACAATTTTACACAGCAGATACTTTTTACGCAACAACGTCGATATGTATGTATATTTTATGTTATCTACCATATCTTATCCTTGCCAACATTTGGAAGTGCAATTTCTGATACATTTTCTTATAAGTGACTTCTTTAAAACATCTAAATGTTATTTGACAAATTTTACAAAAACACACATTGATTTTAAACTTCCTTTTACAAATTCTAGTATCAACAACAACTTTGAAGAAGTCACTAATAACTTAATTATAAGATTGTACAAAATGTAATAAATGCGACGCACTAATGTACATATGTATACGAGTGAAGTTAACTAACGAAACTAACATTTAAAAATACTTCCAATCGGACACTGGAAGTGACTTTGAGTCAGTGAAAATTTTACAAAAGCAAAGTACATATAATTATATGTATGTACAATAATTTCGAATTTTGATCTTCTTCAGTAATCATGATACAATAATATAGGTACCAGCACGGCGACAACATATACAATACCAAAAAACACATGTATTTATTTTAGTGGTAGAAACCAAGGCATATTCATTACAGGTACCACCATAACTAAAACAAATACAACACCAAAAAACACATGTATTTTGTTGGTAGAAATAATACCCCAGATATATGTCAAGTCCATTATCTGTGAGTCGCAGACATGTGTCAAAATCTATTGTCTGTGTGACGCACACATTCTAAAATTTACTAAAACAGCTGTTCTTGTAGTGGTTCAATCTACCTTGGTAGAAACTAAAGACGTCCACCATTCAGATTGGCGAGCCGAGGTATTTATATCGGCGGCGGCTGAGAGTGTAAAATGGTCGGAGGAGGCGGCTGAAATGACTGCGCCGTATGCTAACCGGCTGTATATATTTTTGTCGGCTGCGCCGCACTTTTATATGTTTACTTTTCTATGTATACCAGACATTTTTACGGTTTAAGCGTAGTATGCAGCTCTCACTGAAATTCAGGTTTGGAGTTTTGCATTTATTTCTACACGGGAAAATAATCGTGTAGAATTCTATACAGAATTTTGTTTGCATACACACAAATTTATATATTTTATAATTTACAACACACAAAAACACTAAAAATGAATTACAACGTACAAAAATTAGAAATGTCAAAAATTTCGTGGCCAAACAATTGTCTGAACATTAATTTTTGTTTCAGTTGACGGAAAAAATTCTCCACTTATTGTTATAACATGCCTGTAAATGTCAAAATTCCGTGTACTTTTCTTTTGGAACTGCGTACTTGTAAACGGAAATTTCTTTAAGAAATTTGCCAACCTAAATTTCAGTTTGTTTTTTTTTACACATACTTCTTATGGCAGCCTGAATTTCAGGCACAGCTGCATACTACGCTTTACGTAAAAATGGGCAATCTGCTGTTTATCAGGGGATCGATTCTGAATTTATGATAAAAATGAAGTGATAAAAAATTTATCATTTTCACTTCATAGCAATTTTTCACATCATTTTTATTTAGAGCGATGCTGATTGCAATTATGAAAAATTGAATCGTTATGAAAACCATCTGTCAGTTTTTGTTTTATTCCGCACATTTCTTGAATCATAAGCAAATTAAAATAAAAAATAATTTTATTGCAAATACACATTATGTACTTTCTGGTCTTCTGAAGCTTTGCAACATATTTATTTATCCATTGGGTTGTTTTTAAATATTAACTTTTGTAGAATTTATGGTTTTATGTGTTTACTATTTTTGTAAATACTATTTTTAACACTCATGACATTTTTAATGTTATTTTTATTATTTAAACTAATTAAAAAGCTCTTTAAAAAAGTTCTGTCTTGGACGTCCGTTTGTCTGTATGTACGGATCCTGTATGTGGTCACGATAACGACCGAAAGACTTCATAAATCGAGTCTTTTTAATTATTTTACGCTTCAATATAATTAGGAATAGAAGCCTATTTAATTTCACGGTCTAAATGAGATTACGAGGTGTACACTTTTGGATTTTCCAAACTATAGGTATGCGTGGTAATCCATTTTTAAAACGAATCCATTTTAAAAGGTGATTTTTAACAATAGAAATTATGTGATATCTTCTAAATGGCTGGACCGAGTTTCTTCAAACATAGCTAGGAACCCTCTCGATTAAGTCACTTTTCAAACAGAAAATAAATTTAAATCGGCCCAGTCGTTTAGTCTGTACGTGGACTCGTAGATACATACATATACACCACCCAGCAGCTAAATTTGCAACTAGATACGCATTTAGACAGTCACATTACTAGTTGTACTGTTACTGATCAAAAAAAGGACAAACATTTTTCTTGTTGTAGCAAGACTAGTAACGATACTAGTTAGAAAAAACAATCATATTACTGGTTGTATCGAGACTAGAACGATAATTATCAAAAAAGGAAAACATGTTTAGGTATACTTGTATATAAAACATATTTTTAGCTCTTATAAAAACCAGTGGAAAGTGGTTCAGTGGGTAGAGTACGTGCCTTGAAATATGAGGAATGTGTGTTTGTGCCTCGGTTGAGCCAAAGTTTTCTGTAGCACGCAAGTTTGATTTCAAATCAAGAATGATTTGAAATTAAACCTTTTCTCAAACGATAAACGTTTGAAAATGATTTGAAAATAACTTGAAAAACATAGCATTCTCAACAAAAAGGGGAAATTATTTCAAAATTGAGAAATTTATTTATTATAAATTCACTTTCAAACGTTTTTCTCAAAGGTTTTTCAAATGTGGATTGTGATATAATGTGGAACATAAATGAAATAAATTTTTTTTAAGTTCATATTTAAAATTTTTTATCTTAAATTTTTTCTTAATGATAACTAATTTTTGATCACAAACTTAATTTGATCATCATATTGGGTACAGTCGCAAATTCAGTAAGTGCCCAATAATCAAAGCTCGAAAACCATTACTTGGAAATAATTTTCTTCGCCAAGTTTCTTTACGCAAACATTTGACGATGCGATCAAGTAAATACATTTTCCACTAATGCGCAGTAGCCAAGGTAGATTGAACAGTTACCACTACGAGAACATCTTTTTAGTAAATTTGAGAATGTGTGTGTCACACAGACAATAGATTTTGACACATCTTTGGTATGTTTCTATCAACAACGGGCATGTGTTAGCAAATTTGAGGGAGCTTATGAATGTGTGCAACACACAGACAATACATTTGATATATTTCTGGTGTGTTTCTACCAACGAAATACATGTGTTTTTTGGTGTTGTATTTGTTGTCGTCGTGGTGGTACCTATATTATTGTATCATGGCAGTAGCTAAACAAAACCATGATACAATTATTATGGTATGCGATTTGAAATCGGCGGCGACTTTAAAAACAAATTCTACTGAAAGATGACTTATTTACCCCTTTTAATGTTTTCAAAACTTAAAATATTTTATTAGAATATTGTTTTTACAAAACAATAAAAAACGTAAATAAGTAATTTTTCAGCAAAATTTGGTTTTGAAATCCGTGCCGATTTGAATCGATCGATTTCCATCACATACCAGATTAGGTCATGCATCTCGACAACAAAAATGCCTAATCGTGAAGATGTCAAACAAACTCCATATATAAAAATTTTTTTAGGTTTTTTCATATGCAGTTTGACATCTTTATGATAGTATACAAGAAACAGCTTACGAGTTGCATTGATCTGATCATGGTAGAAAAATACTCGTATACAACAAGGTATCCCTGGAACGCCAGCTGATTATATTTTTTATATATTTTTTCATGGTACGAACTGTCATATGTTGTGTATATGAGAAATAACTACGTTGCACACACAATACCACACGTATGTTTGCTGCTTCTGATATACAAACACACATATACCCACTCTTTTAATGTTTGACATTTTCTATCCCAAAATGTACATTTGGATTAGTTATGCGGTTACCTGTTATATTATTCTACCATGCATCTGATTATTAAATCATGAACAAAACGAATATGCAAATAAAGTGAAAAGATAATAAAAACAATCAGCTGAGCCGGTAAAATCGGCTGGTAAATAAGCCGCCGATCAGACGATGGAATCGGCGGCGCGCCGGCTAGCCGCCATCCGCGCCGATGCGGATTACCTCTCTGGCACCATTATACCACAAAGTATTGCTAAAACAGATGTGACATAGGCTCAATTTAGACCATGCATTAAATGCATGCATAAAATTCATGCATTTTTTTGGTGGACGAGCGTGGTAGAGAAGATAACGGGGTATAAAAACGCCACGATTTCTGTTTTCTATGCATTTTTTATAATCTTCTTTAGCTCGATTTGAATTTTCTCTCATTTTCTCTCTCTTATGTGATTGTATTATGGTTTTTGTTGTTATGAATAAGTAAATTTTGAGAGAAATTTATAAAAAAGCATGAAAATAAAATTCATCGTATAAATGCAAGAGATTTTTAGATGTTTTCAAATATAAATTGAACAAATTCATGCATAAAACTTCATCATCTAAATTGGGCCATATACATACCTGTTACTATAAGTATAAATGATGGAATAAGTGTAACTGATATTGTATGATTTTATTCCACGCACATTCTATGCGTACTAAACAATAAGAGCAACATATTATTTTGCAATGGATAAGAAATTTACATGGTTTTTGTTTTAAATATCGGTTGTACCACCGATATTTTAAAATAATTGTTAATACCACAAATAATGTGTGTGTGTGTATGTTTCATACATATAAAACACATTCTCATCGTCTAAACGTTGACTTTAGACGATGCAAGTCTTATTGATCAGCTTCTTAGCTGTGCGAAAGAATGAATGCACATTTCTCTGTTTTTCTCACAGTTGAATTAGAAGCTGATCAATAAGACTTGCATAGTGTAAACTGGGACTCAGTAAAGTGATCGTTTCATTTTGCTCAATTGAATGAATGATTCAATTGAACTAGTTCCACTACTAGTTCGTTCAGGAGCCGCACAAATCTAATCTACAGAGAAAGAGTTTAAAAAGTGGGAACAAATGTACTCCAAACAAAATAAAAATTAGCCTTTGTGATATAAAATTGAAAAATAAGAAGAAAAAATAAAGTTGGTGGTACCCATATTTTCGGAGTTATGGGCCTCTGAACTTTTCATAAAAAACTGTGATTATGCATTACATTTATGAATTTAATAGGTCAATATTGGGGATTATTCACATATTACGTAACGCTATTTATGGAGTTTTTATAGCCCCCACCGTAACGCTTTTTAAAAAATGTTCAGTATTAATTATCAAATCCGTAACAAATCGTTAGCCCCTCGCCATTGGGCGTTACGTAATATGTGAATAGCCCCTTGGTGTCATTTAAAAGCAGTCGAATATTGTAGTTATTTTTATCAATTAAAACGCTACTAAACACCACTAAATATGTGTAAAGTTTGGAAAAAAGTTTGTTTTTAATTTTGAAGAATCCTTAATAGCAGGCCTTCGGCCGGGCACAAAAACTTTCTCCTCTAGGTATGTCGAATGGCGGCTTTGCTGAAGAATGATTCCCTGCATAGCCGGCCTTCGGCTGGGCTCAAGAATTTTCTCCTCTAGGTATGTCGAATAGCGGTTTCGCTGAAGAATGATTTCCTGCATAGCCGGCCTTCGGCTGGGTTCAAGAATTTTCTCGTCTAGGTATGTATATCGAATAGCGGATTCGCTGAAGAATGATTTTCTGCATAGCCGGCCTTGGGCCGGGTTCAAGGCTTTTCTCCTGTAGGTACATATGTCAAATAGGGGCTTCGCTGAAGAAAGATTTCCTGCATAGCCGGCCTTCGTCCGGGCTCAAGGATTTTCTCCTCTAGGTATGTCGAATAGCGGCTTCGCTGAAGAATGATTCCCTGCATAGCAGGCCTTCGCACGGACTAATGATGCTTCTTAAAAAAGATTTTCTGCAAAGCTTAAATGACACCAATATTGAGCTATTCAATTCATAAATGTAATGCATAATCATTTTATATGAAAACTTCAGAAGCTCATAACTCGGAAAGTATGTGTGCCGCCAACTTTTTTATTTTTTCTTTTTATTTTTAAATTTTCTTTCGCATTGGCTAATTTTTTTTTTGTATGGAGCAACATCACTAAAGTACATTTAAGCCAAAAAGTGTGTAGCACTTCTTTGTGTAGTAAATCAAGAAAATAAAAATAATATGATTTAAGGAAATCTATATAAGTAAAAAATCAAAAATGTTTGCGAAATTCAGTTTTTGTGTAACCACAAATATGCAATTGCATTTTTTTCCTTGCGATGTATTTAGTCACAAATAAGATATTTGTAAGTTCCAGAACTTTTTAAGAATTTTGGCATTGATTTGTTAGTGCATATTTTACCCTCGATTTTACGCTCGATTTGGAGAAACCAAATCCACTAATAGCTAGTTTTTTTCAGTTTCATATATTTTAGAGCTTAAAATATCATATCTAAAATTAATTTACTATATACGATTTAAAATACATAAATTGGGGCATTATTTATTTTCGGAAAACGAAAAATTTACTCGGATTCTGTTTACAGAACAGGGACAGGCCAATAGCCTCATACTTAGGGCATTTTCTAGTTTTTGTTGCATATTTGGCTCTTTTTTACATATTTTGGCCTTTTTAATGTTAATACGCATATTTATACAAACAGCAAAATCTATTTTATAATCGAAAAAATTTTAAATTTTTCAGTAGTTTTCAAATTTACAAATTTTTTTTCTCTGGCGATTTTAAGCTTGCTTTAATGTCTTTTCTTAAAAATTTTCTTTGTTCCATTAGTTTATTCCGAGTTTATTCCAAGCTTTCGCAATTTTAATTACCTTTTGGGGATTCTTTCGATTTTCTGATATATAGAAAAAAATGAAAAACGTGCGATGTATTACTAAAAATTTAAGTCCGGAAATGGCCTTGGTGTCCATAATTTTTTATACGAACAGATGAAAGCACAGGCTAGCGTTCTTAAATCACCCCCATGCCCATAACGGAACAGAATATACATACATACAAATATACTTCGTGGTGTCAGAAATGAATATTTAAAAACTATAAACGAAACTATAAAGTTTGTATACCCTATTAAGAGCATATTTCTTTAAGTTTTTAGAGCATATTTTTATGCTTTTGGTGCATATTTGATGCACATAAAACACATTTTTTTCGGTCATATTTCCGGTTTCCGTGGTGATAACATTATTTCATATTTAATTTTGGTGTTGTTAAGTCGACGTTTAGACAGTGCAAGTCTTATTGATCAGCTTCTTATTCAGCTGTGAGAAAGACAAAGAAATAAATACAATTGTCTATGTCTTTCTCACAGCTGTATAAGAAGCTGATCAATAAGACTTGCAAACAGAGTAACGGGCCGATCGGCCCAAAATCGGCGGTTAGCCGCCGCCGGTCCTTTTTCTCCAAGCCGCGCCGCCGCCTATTGACTTTTGCTATACAAAACAACTATTTTTCATTAAATACTACAATTTTCAGCTAGAAAAAATTTTTGTTCACAATTTTTTTATTTAAAAAATTTTTTCAGTATATATTCGTTCAAGCCGACATTTAAGCCGCCGTCGAGTCATCGTTGTAAACGCCGCCGCCGCCGACCAATATTGTCCGCGCCGCCGATGAAAAGGCCTCGGCTTGGAACTCTACTTGCAACGTCTAAACGTCGACTAAATATTGTAAACTCGCCTCACACACGCCTGTATGGCACTTAAAGACCAACCTAACAGACCACCCTAAATTACGCCGCAAAGCGTTTTCTGGCTGTCAAAATTTCTCATGCCCATACAAAATGTATGAAACCAACCGAAATAACGCGGCGTCAACGCTTTGCAATTGGAAAATCCAATTTTGACAGCGCGTAAAGAAGTGAAGTTGGCTGCAAAAGTACTGTTGTTTATTTTGTTAATGCCTACATATATACATATTTTGCAAATAAGTAATGTGAATTTAGCTACTTTCAGGTCAATTAAGCGTCTTCATCTCTATTTCTATTTAGAGTTTTTTATTAATTAAAGTGAGTAAACATTACTGTTTCTGGCGCAACGTTAACGCTTTAATTTAGGTTACTCATTTCAGCGTAAACGTTAAGCGTTAAATTACGTTGCGCTTTGCGTCGTAATATAGGTTGGTCTGTAAATTGCGACGCAAAGCGTTGTCTGGCTGTCAAAATTTCTCATGCTCATACAAAATGTATGAAACCAACCGATATAACGCGGCGCCAACGCTTTGCAATTGAAAAATCCAATTTTGACAGCGCGTAAAGAAATGAAGTTGGCTGCAGAAGTACTGTTGTTTATTTTGTTAATGCTCACACATACATTTTGTTAAGTAATGTAAATTTAGCTACTTTTAGGTCAATTAAGCGTCTTCATCTCTATTTCTTATTTCTATTTAGAGTTTTTTATTAATCAAAGTGAGTAAACATTACTGTTTCTGGCGCAACGCTAGCGCTCTAATTTAGGTTACTCATTTCAGCGTAAAAGCTAAGCGTTAAATCACGTTGCGCTTTGCGTCGTAATTTAGGTTGGTCTGTTAATATGTCATGAAATTATTTTTTATGTAAGTAACAAACAATTTAATTTAATTCCGAAGTTAGAAACTATTTTGATCAGAGAGCGATAATATATTCGACGAATTTCGACCGAAGTCCGTTTAAATTTGTTTACTTCTGCGGAACTTCAAAACGTTACTATTTTTAAACTTTTAAATTACAACAATTCGTCACCTAAACAGAAACTTTTTGAGCACTTTTTTATGACACTAAATATGTAGTTCCATCTGATATGTATTCATGCAGTTGCTCCTTTCTTCCCGAACGGTTACACTTTTATGAAAATTATTATATATGATAGTTTTGCACTTCATGTTGTTACGTTTTAGTGACAGTTTCGATAGAAAATGTTGGCAGGGATATTACATGTTTACGTTTTATTTCTGACGCTACGAATATATGCTTGACAAAATATAAACGAAACTATATTTGGAAAAAAAAACAAGGAAGAGATCTATAGTTTTCATGAAGATTTATGATAAATTATAGAGATGTAAGTTTATACCGATTGGTGAGTAAGTTTTTGAAATTAGTTTCTGGCAGCACTGATTACTGAAGTTTAATTGGTTGTATAAAAATGTACTACTATACATACATATTTAGTTAGATATCTTTAACTATAAATTTATTTGTTTGTTTATAGTGTTATTGGTAAAGTGTTTTATTTAATTTGTGATAAATGGATTAGTTTTTATCTTTAATAATCTGTAACAATAATTAAATTATTAAAAGAGTTTAAATATAAGTCGTTGCGACGCCCTTTGAATTCACCTCATAATTTTGTAGGTAAAAATTGCAGCCTGTGTTTTCTTCTATGTTTTCATTTAGTTTTGAGTTGGCCCTTGTGTTAGAGACATGTAAAAAGAAAACGGAAAAGCAATAACAGTACTGTTGGTTATAATTTTGATGTATAAATATTTTATTATTTTCCGGAAGCGCTTAAAGGCGTTTGTTTATGTGTTTTAACCGAAATCGTATGCAAGTTTTTGTGTGAATTTATGACTTACTTAAATGAGTTAAAATATCTAATAAACAAGTATGTATGCAGAAAATATTAAGTTAACCTTAGATAGTGAAAAGTGAAAAGATTTGTGTTAAACTTTTTTCTTGAAAAAAAAATTGATTTTTCCCATCAGCATTATTTCTTTCAAGAGTACAAAAAAAAGTGAATATAAACCAATTAATTTTTTATGAAGAGACATAGAAAGCAAACCAGCTGCAATAATAAAAGGAGTAACAAAACAACTTAACAACAATAAAAGAGAAGATAAGATGTAAGAAATATATTTGCCATAAAATCTGCTGCAAGAATGAATAAGTGCCTAAGTCGACATAAACTAATTTTGGGTTAATATCAGAATTGAATTCTTCATAAGCAAAATTACCTCTGCGCAAAGTTTTATTTATTTTGTGCGATACGTAAGCAAGTTAATAGCGTACTGATTTGCTGCTTAAAACAATTTTTGTTACCCCTCTCATACCCATTAAAGATCGGTCTTTTTAATGAGGTTTCCCAAAACATTTGCGGCGTCTAGCGATGACCGCCCATGAGCTGAACCGTGTCTAAAAGAGGTCTATTTGTGAAGTTTTTTGCATATTTTCGTATGTTCTTCCAAGACAACATATAAAAAAATACATCGTTTGAATTTGCAGGTCTACTTATGTTTAAATAATTTTTTTTTGTATTATATATGTCATTTAAGGCAATGTTTATTTATTTCCATTTCTAGTTATTGCAAAAGTTCGCACGTTTCTAAGAACAGAAATAAATAAGCAATGCCTCAACTCAAATAATACTTAAAAAAAGTCACATTTATTTTAATTGAGTAACATCCATATTAATATTATTTTACTATTTTTACTACAGCTGGAAGTTTTTAATACAAAAAGTAAATAAATTTTTCCAATTGTAGTAAAAGTAGTAAGAATTTCGAGTAAACGAACACAGCAATTATAAATGCGGAAGTAAGTTTGTTTGTTTGTTGCGCTTTAACGGCTGAACCGATTTTGATGAAATTTAAAACTTAGATAGATATACTAAGTCTGGAAGGAGCTAAATGGTATATATTTTCTTAAAAAATAGGAACAAGAGGGGGCAGGGGGGAAATTTCTGCCTCCGAAACTATCAACCCATTTTAACTTATTGCATTTTTATTGGCCATTTATCTACGCGTATGCAAATACATATATAGCTCGAGCGGAGCAGCGGGTAAAAGCTAGTACTTTATAAATTCATATACATTTAATATTTTGAATATTGATATTTAACGGAAATTTAAAAATTGTACAGGTTCTCTTCTAAATACATTAATATTTCTTTCATTTCCAATATGCATTGGTAATTGATTATAAATATTTAAACCTTTGTAGAAAAGTGATCTCTGTTTTGCGTTGTTGGTTATTCGCTGTGATCTGAAGTCTTGACAGTTTCTTAGGTTATACCAAAGCCTATAAATTTATAGTCTTTGGTTATACGGTTGTACCTCTCCAACATAAGTACATCAGTTGTTCACATATAAGTAACATAGCCCGGTTGGCCATGTCTTTCAGACATCTTGCAAGACCGATGCATGACTATGTTAAAGCGTCGATAAACTGCTGGTGACAGCTCAAACAGATCAGTGAGGACATTTTTAACAATTTGGGGAATTTATCGCGTAGAGAGTATTTAATACAAGAAGTTTTAATATACATTGTAACAGAACTTTTCATAAGCTCAATTTTAGCAAGCAGGAATGAATGAAAATGATTCAAACTGGTGACAGACTGATCGACAACGTTCACAAGAAGTTCATTTCATGGTATACCAAGAGTAGTGTTTTTGTTGTAACGAAATTATAAAAAATCTTAAATTGAACGTTGCAAGACTAGCTTGCGGACAATATCTACCACTAGTTGGCATGACCAGTATATTTCTTTTACCCATTCTATATATAGTATATTTTCTATTCTATATATAGTATATTTTCTTTTACCCATTCTTTTTTTTTCATCGACAAATATCGTGCATGACAAATGTCGAAATTTCCTTAAGTAGTCGTTGATGAAAATTTCCTCTAAACGAGTTGTCCAACCGGGTATGTTTGGATCTAAATATGCATGTATACATTGTATGTATACCTACGTGTATTATGAAGTGTTTTATTTGCTTTACGTAGGATATAAAGGAGCAACTTCAGGATCAGCAACAGTCTATGTATATGTATGTGTGTACGTCTATAATTTGGTAGCAGCTGTTAAATTCTCAACATGCATGCATACGTACGTACATACATATCAGGGATGATAAATAAAAAAATTCATTTCGTAGCAAGGGGCTACTAAAATAGTACTTTTTCGGCTCAAATAGTACTATAAGAAAAAAGTAAAAATACAAAAATCAAACAATCTAAATTTATCTCAATGAAATTTCATTTTTGGCGTATAACAATGAATCTATGTACTTAGCAAGTACTACTTATGCTGACTTTAGACGACATGTTTTTTACATATGGCTTGTTAGGTGTGTGAGACATATGTAACTTCGCATGTTTGTCAAATTTGTCAATTTACAGACGGTTTATAATATTTGCTTACACACGTACATGTGCAATTACATCTGACATAACCACACTTTTGATAATTTAATACAGCTGATGTCAGATGCCTTGTCAGATGAAAATAGAACACGCTCTAATTGAAAATTTTTCATCTGACTTTGCTTCTGTAAATGTCATCTGACAATGTTTCATATGTTTCACACGGCATGTATCACTTTTGCAGTGGGAAATTTGACAAGTCAGATGTAAAATACATGTCGTCTAAAGTCAGCATTACTAATTTCTTTATTCTTATACATTTTTTGTGATTTAATAATAAATACTGGTAACATCACCATGTTCAACAACCACTTCATAGTTTACGATGTACAAAAACGAATACAATTTCATTCGAATAGTCAAATAACTTTTTATTTTATTATTTTTAAGTAACACAACATAATTCAAAAAATATGAGCTTCTGACATATTTATTACTTTTACTTCATAGAAATGCTTATATGCTTTACTAATATAAGCATTTCTATGAAGTAAAAGTAATAAATATGTGATGAGCATAAAAGAATTAACACAATTTCTTGTATTCGAATGAAATGAGTATTTTAATATCGAGCTTTTTCAATTTGTTTTGATTTTATGTACATCACTAAAGCATTTTTTTATATTTGTATTTTTTTTTAATATTTTTATTAATTTTTCTATGTATTTCGAATCCACTGCATAATTTGGTGATGTTTTCCATCACATGAAACAAATAATACATTTAATCTAAGAGCTAAGACTTCAAGCTTCATTTTCAGATGTAACATGAATCAATATGTGCTGTATTAACAAAAATATTTGAGGTAAAAATACACATTTTGGAAATATCAACTTAAAGTAGTCTTAACAAACGTGTGTGCCTACTTTAAAATTTTGATATATTAATTTTTTTAGGATACAACTTTTCTCAGCATTGCTTGGCAAAGCTACTTTAAATTAGGGAAGTAACGATACGCCGTTTTGCCGATCCGATACCGATTCCGATACTTAAAAATAAATATCGCCGATACCGACACGAATATTGAAATTGAGTTCAAGTTTAGATTAACAAAACTCAAGAAGGGCAATTTTTTTATTATGCAAAATTACAGTGTAAGAGATTAATAATATTTAAAATAGATATTAACACAGTATATAAAATTGGAAGTAATTTTTAAGGAACTACATTTTCATTGCTTCCAAAGAATGTATATTAAAAATATGCAGATAATTAGTAGAAAAGCAAGTACAAATTTGTAACTCCTTTGTAATTTTAAAAAATACTCGCCATGCTTTTCAAAATTCTTGTGTTGTTTGCAAGGGTTCGCTAGTAGTTTGGCCCCATAATTCTTTTCGAAAATGGGAGGGGGAAACTTGCTTCCCTCATGCATAACTTTGTCATTGGGAACCGATTATCAAAATGTTTTTTTATTTTAAAGTGTTTGACTACAGTTTTTTTTCGAAAATCAGTTGCGAAATTTGCTGCAAACCCCCCTTCAGGTTGGTACCATAATTTTTCTCCAAAATCTGTGCGGGATATCCTCTTCCCCCAGAAATATTGATTATCGCATAGCTTCTCCATTTATGGGCCGAATTCCAAAATTTATTTTTTGTTTGGAAGGGTTTGCCTAGAGTTTGGTCGCATAATTTTTCTACGAAAATCTGTGGGGCAAGTCTTCCACGCCTCCACCCAAAATATTTATTAGAGCACAATTCCTCCATTTGCATACCGATTTTCAAAATTGTTTATATGGAAGGCCATCCAGTATATTACTCTTTATACTGAAGTCGGCTTTTTTTGCCAGAATTATTTGAGGAATCATTATAGAACACCGAAAAAGAAATTTGTCCTAACATCACTTCAAATTCGTTGATTGGCAATCGAAAAAGAGAACTTCTTGCAATGACGAGCAAATGTGAAACTAATTAGAAATTATCGAAATTCGAAATATTTCCCGATCGCGAATTCTATAATTTCATGATTTCTTTATAATGTCTTTTTTGCTGGGAATAAGATTTAAAAAACAACGCATTGAATTTGAGTTCATGGTAAAATTAACAATAAATAAATTATTGTTTTTGCAAAATAACAGCGTAAAATATTATTACTTTTTAAAATTGATATTAATAAGATTTAAAAAATAACGAAATGAATTTAGTTCTTGGTAAAATTAACAAAAAAATAATAATTTGTTTAAAAAAAATTAAAAAAATTGTTTAAAGTATCGTCGTATCGACAGTAAAATATCGCCGATACCGATGTATCGGAAAATCTGAAGTATCGCCGATATATCGGTATCGGTATTCGTTACATCGCTACTTTAAATTACTCAACTGTTTGTTGCCAAAATAAATAGCATAAACTAAGGAATAGTAAACCGATTTCGATTAAAATCGAAAATCGAATTTGTGTTATGTAGTGAATAGTAAACGAAGCAAGAAATCGATTTTCGACTTTTCGATCAATCATTTTCCATTCCGATTAATTAGCCGATTAATCGTAGGTAAAAATCGGTTGTTTTGTAGTCGATTTTTATTTATTTGTATATTTTTTTTTAATTAGACTAAATTTGAAATATTTCATGAAATTTGCGGCATGAAACTTTCTTTATTTGCTAATAGAATGGACTGCAAAACAAGTTGGGTTTGAAAAATTAGTACGAAATAAAATTTCAGATGGTTTTTGTAAATTTTCTTCATGGTTTTGAAAATTTCATGAAATAAATACCTATTTCATAGCGTAAATTTAGTATTCGTTTTTTTTTGTTTTATTTCTAATACTAAATTCACACGATGAAATATTTGTTGAAACTTTTTTTATTTGCTTCTTAATTGCAAGTATGTTGTAAAAGCAAATGGGTTAAAGAAAATTGACCAAAGCCATGTAAAATGGGTTTTTATTTAGTTTTTCCTTTTTCCTGTAAAATAACTAAAACTCGAGGAACGCCTCTTCTATATTGAACCATAGAAATTTATAAGGTTCATAAAACCTTTCTTTTTAAACATCATTGTTTGATCGTTTTTCTAATTTCGATTAATCGGAGCCAAAAGTCGATTTCAGTATAAAGTTGACAACTCAAAATCGATTACAAAGAATCGTTTTTCGACATTGAAATCGATTTTCGACTACAATCGAAATCGACTACGATTCACTAGTGTTATGTATAAGAAATCGATTTTTCAAAATTGAATTTACTTCTACGATTTAAAAAAAACTTTACTTTAGTAGCGATGAAATCGTATATGTAAATATATTGTCAGAAATAAGTAAATATTCCATTTTCTTATATATGTATTTTTACTTATGCCGACAAAACTTTTTGATAGGTGCTCTTGTTTAGTACAAATTAACGTCATCAATAATACACACCTAAATGTATGTGTGCCGAACCCAGTTCCTGTTTATCAATGTTAAAAATATTAAATGTATCTGAATTTATAAAGTATGTTACATAATACTAAATAAACATCCAATCCAAAAAATTCTTATGAGCAGGGAAAACGGAAATATGGGTTAAAAAAGGTGTTTATGCGCATTAAATATGCACTAAAAACTAAGAAATATGCTTCCAAAATCTAGAATTATGCTATTAAAACTTTATCGTTGCTTTTATAATTTATATAATATTAATTTCTGACAACACGAATTATATATGTACATACATATATTGGAGGCATGCAATAATGTACAAGAAAATAACGTCTGTGGACATTATTTCCACTTCAAAAAGGAAATAATGTCAATCGGTGTGTCGAATAGTGGATTTGCAGAGCAAAATACGTTTTACCAAGTCAAAAATGTAAACTCTGCGACGCCACTATTCGACATAGCCAGAGGAGAAAACTCTTAAGCCCGATCAAGGCCGGATATGCAAACCATCTTTACTCTGCAGTACCATTTGCATGGACTTTATTTGCATTTGTATGGACATTATTTCATTTTCAAAAGTACATAATTGAAAATTTTTAAAGCTGTGAATAAACCGGGAATAAATCAATTGAATGAAGAAAATTTTTAAGAAATCGGGGAAAAATACATTGGAGCAAATTTGAGATCGCAAAAGAATAATTTTCTAAATGTGGAAATACAAAACAATTTTTTTTTGGTTCTTGTAAGTATGCATATGAACATTCAAAAAGGCAAAATAGCAGAAAAAACAGCAAAATATGCCACAAAAATTGGGAAAATGCCCAAAATATGCGACTAAGTGTGAAATATGGAAAAAATGATGGAAAGGGTAAGATATGCAAAAATATGCACTAACAAATTGATACAAAACATTGTTGTTCAAAAATCGACCCTTATGCTATACATAATTCAGCATCAACAATTTTTGTATGTATGTAAGTATAAACGAGTATGTATGTATGTCCATAGTATATAATAATCGTGTGACAATTAAAAATACATGAAAAGCATGCAAAACACACACAAACATAGGAAATATCTCGTCCTTTATTTCGGGGTGAGTTGCTTGTTGAATTAAAAATAGTTGTACAAATAAAATGTGCAACAAAAAAAAATCGATACATAAAATTTTTTAAGCCTAAGAACGGCATGCCAAGCTAGCAGTGTACTAGAGTGATCGATTCGGTCTTTCAACCGGTTTTTAAACGGGTTTTTTCTCCAATAAGGTTGCCGGATTTTTCAAAATTTAACTGTACGTAAGCTCCGTCTACGTACAAGCTAAAACCAAAAATAAAAATAAGAGTTGGAAAAATTGGAATAAGTAATTAGAAGGTGAAATTTCGGCTCACCATATTGATGAAAGAAATAAGATACTCATATTCTATTCCCTCATAAAATTTGGTGAAATAGCTGATGTTTCATTAATACTAGTATCCACGATCAAACGTGGAAAAGCGAACAAAGGATGATGACAGCGTAGCGGCTATCGAAATAAGTAGTACTAATCCGTTGTGCTAGTCTGAATAGATATTCTAATATTCCACTCTTAAAAATAATTTGAATTTACATTAATTCAATTATTGAACTTAAGCCGAATAATAATAACTTCCGACATAATACCTATTTCAGTTCGAATAATAATTACGTACAAAAATTTAAAAACAAAAAAATTGTTTCAGTGATGTACATACAATGAAAACAAATAGAAAAAAGCTCAGTCAAGGCAGATTGAACAGGTACCACTACAAGAACAGCTGTTTTTGTAAATTTGAGAATGTGTGCGTCACACAGACAATAGATTTTGACACATGTCTGGGAGTTTTCTATCAGCAACGGGCATGTGTTAGTAAATTAGAGAGAGCTTATGAATGTGTGCGACTCACAGATAATGGATTTGACATATTTCTGGGGTATATCTACTAGCAAAATACATGTGCTTTTTTGGTGTTGTATTTGTTTTAGTTATGGTGGTACCTGTAATGAATATGCCTTGAGCTCAGTGATCAAATACTCTTTTCTGTCATATAAAAAGAGAAGTGTGAACCAGTGTTGCCGTCAAAGAAACTAAAAATAGTACAGAAGTTAAGCAAAAATAGTACAAAACCAAATGATATACATAGTACAAAAAAAAGATTTCGACATAAAGAATTAGCTAATACCCCCAATAATTAATTTCAAGGAACATTAATAAACATTTAATAGTAAAATATTAACTTGGGAAAAAGCTATTTTTTCATTTTAAAGAAATAAACACAACCCGCGAAGCGATTTAGGTTGTCTGCCGAAAAACACCCAAGGTCTATGGCGGGAATCGAACCCAAGACCTCTGGACTGATAGGATAGCATCGTTACCAATCATCCACATTTGAGTAAAGAAACATAAAAGGAATAGGCAAAATTTTAATAAAATTAATGAAAAATTGGTTATTGTTGTTATTATGGACTCTAAATCATTTATTAAGAAACAAATTTGTTTCTTAATAAATGATTTTAGGTCGACGTTACAGTCTTGTCTTGTTTTATCACTAAATCCGCAGAAGAACACGTCCCTAGTACATTTCTCATAATCGATGTCGCCTTAGTTCTATGCATATTCACGTTTTGTAATATTTCCGAATCTCTAAAACTCCTTTAATATGCGCACAATGTTCTCAATGCAGAGAAATGTAAGGTTATTAGCACCAGTACCGCCAATTGTAAATAAGAAAGTACGTTTGAGGAAGGTATCAGTAAAATTTGCTGTTTTCTTTATTATTTTTTATTTTTCAGAATTATACCATATTTACACTATGCAATTTTGTTGCATGCAACTCTCTTTTTTCAGTGAGAAAGACAGAGAAGAAATACAAAATGTGTACATTTCTGTTTCAACACTCTCACTTAAAATGAAAATTGCATGCAACAAAGTTGCATAGTGTAAATATGGTATTAGTAAAATAGTACGAAAACGGTAAAAAATTTAAAGGTACAAAAATAATACAAACATTTTTAAAAAGTACAATTTTTGTACTGTAGTACAGAAAGTGGCAACGTTGGTGTGAACAACATTTAATTTAATTTAACAGATCACCAATAAAACTCTTTTCTTTCGTATAAAAAGAATAGTGTGAACAACATTTAATTTGATATAACAGATCATCAATAAAATGGATCACCCACCACCAACAACCATAAACAAAAAATTATATTGAATTATTGTTGTTAGGGCGGTTTGAATATCCTGTGACGATATGTATAAAATGCTTTACAATCTTTGTTGTGAAATTATCACATAATTATAAAATTTGTTATTAGAAAATGTAAATTAAAAAAAGAATAAAAAAATGGTGGCCAGACATACTGATGTTTCTTAATGCAGTTGATGTTAAGAAACAAATATACTTAATTTTGTCTGTCGTCTGGAAGTTTCGTATGATTTATGTATGTATTCTTAGTTAATACCTGCATATTATTAATTTTAAGCCAAAACAAAATTGTTCTAATTTTTATATTCGAAAGCATTTTCTTTTGATGCCTACATACATAGTAGAGATGGGCAAGTGAAAAAATATATCGATAAAAAAATATCGATATTTTTTCAGACATGATTATTTTAAAACTAAAAAAAAATACTTTTTTTTTATAAATAAGTAATCTGAAAACAGTTAATTTCTAACAACCTTTACTAGAGTATTCATTTAATCTGGCTTCTGCTTTAATTGGTTAATAGCTCGATTAATTAAACGAGGTATTGGCTTAATCGGTTAATAATCAGTTAATTTCGGTATTGACCGGTTAACCGATTAATAACGTTTTTTCATAAATCAAGTAATTTCAACAAATAAAAATGCATACATTTTTTATTATTTTGAGTTTATTAGTAAAAAAACAACAACATAACAAACATAACAGTTCTTGAACTAAATCAAGCAAAAAAAAGTCATAAATATGTATTCCTTAAAAAATTAACAAGTTTGTGAGATCATTATATCAGGTATTTCAATAGTTTAAGGATTTTTTCTAAAATAATGTTTCAGAAAAATAATTTGGTTTAAATGTTACGATTCTTTAGTTTTGATAAAACTTGACTTGGAAAAATCCTTTCACTTGTCGTAGATGTTGAAGAAATCGAAAGCAATCCGTAATACAGAATATTTAGTTTCTCAGTAATTTTCCTGGATTTCTTTAAACATATAAAATCTTCCATTTAATTTTTTTCAAATTCTTAACACTTCTAATTATTTCGGTTAATTCTGTTAAAACATTTCTTGTATTACTATCGATAGTTTCTTTTGTTGTCCGGTAGGTCATCATCTGACTCATACTGGCAGAGCTCAGCGATGAACATTCTGCAAAAAAGTTTATTTCCGAGTTCCTTAGTTTCCGTTTTTGTTATAAAATAATTGAATACGTCTCTTATTAAATATAATCCTTTGATTTTTAATTAAATCGTTGGCAACAGTATTATTGGCTTTTATTAAATTATTAAACAAAAACTTAATCACCCCTATCGCGAATAACAAGTGAAACTTATGTTCCCAGGGAAATGTAAATTTCCCTTCGAGAGAAAATTGCTATCGTGAAGTTCCCGTGAAATTGTTTCCTGCCATCAGTTCTCAGTGAATGTAAATAAGGAAGAAGCTTAATAAAATAAATTAAAAATTAAAGAATTTTTTGTTAAAAAGTCAAAAAATGCTAAGAATTGGAATTATCTTTGCCTTCCATGAGGAATCTTAACAGAATTGAATTGTTCGTCCAGGATTGCCAGGTGCATCCATTCCTTGGAATACCCGAGCCATTGCGGGCAGCATAATTCAATCAAATAGTATTTTGGTGTTAAATTAAATTTTCTCAAGAGTGAGTAAAACTGGGGTTTTTTGGACGCGATGAGTGATTCTCTCTCTACAGACGCGGAAAAAGCATTTGCTATTCCATCACCTCAAAGATTAGTTCATGTGTGAAAGAAGCAAAATGGATTTTTTAATTGTGTTCGTGTTTGTGAAAACAAGTTTTAAGCGCATAACAAAATAGTTGTACAGTAGTCTAGAGAGCAAAACACTTGGCATAAAATAACGCAATAACTGAAAACGGCATGAGTTCAATGCTTAGCAGATCTATTTCATTTTTATTGAGTGAAGCGTAACTTCAGTAGCATTTTATCTCATTATTTTGCCAACAAAATTTTTGTTGGGTTGTTAAAAAAAAATATTTTTTTGTATTGATTTAGGAAATGAATTTGGTGCGTGAAGTTTTTTTTTTTGCAAAATAACCCAAAATAATGTTTTTCGTTAATAAAACAAAATTGCCCACTTAGAGCTACATTGCCCTAATGTACATGCTAGGTATGTACTTCTGTTAAATAGAATGAAAATAATAAACTAAAACAGAAAAATAACAATGACTTAATGACAATGAATTTGAGATTGTCCAAAGAAGCATAGTTATCATATTTTTAGTTTTGTTGTAATTTTTTGTTTTAATTTTCATTGAAGACAAAAATTTGTTCTATGGACACAAAACTATTGCTGCCAGTAGAGTAATCAAATATTTGACATATGTATATCAAAAACCGGTTCGGTTAAACGAGTTTTATTTTGTTTAAGAACTCAAAAAATAAAATTTGAGATACGGTTGACCTTGCAGGCTATCCCTGGATCTTCCCGCTAATTTCAAGCTCAAACTGCAACAAAATTCAAAGATTTTTGGAGTAATTTAAGTTTTTTTTTTAAATTTCCACAACGATATTTCCCGAATCGCATGATGTACTATCCAAAATAGAAATTTCTTTAAAACAACCTGAATTTTCAAAAGGAATTTATTATTGTGTAGTATTCAAAGTAATCGTGTAAAATCTAAAAAAAGACAAATACAAAAATGCCAACCAAGTGCTCGATATCTTATAATAATAATTCAAGATCAAATAACCGATTTGTTTAGTAATTCGAAAACCGATCATTTGAAACAATAGCTCTATAAAACCCGAAGAATCGAAACCCCGACTTTTTGAATAATTCGAAAAACTCTAGTTGTCAGATATTTATAATTAAAACGTACCGTCGACTTTCTAACAAAACTCTAAATGGAATTCAGATAAAAAAGTGTAATTTAGTTTAAATTTTTTTTATAAAGGACGTACATAAATATAATAACACTATGTTAACCCATTATATCCCAAGCATACCATATTACAACAAAATTTATCGCGAAACGGCAGCATAATTATTTTATTTACTTTTTTAAACAATAAAACGGAGGCATACAAAACTTATATCAAACTTTAATAATTAAAGTCAAATGCAGCAAAAAAAAAAAATGCGCAGAATAAGCCGAAATGATGTGCTCATTTGCTGTTAAATACGTTTGTATGTAAGTTTAATTTTATATATGTATTTAAGGTGGTTTTATACTATCTGTGTTTTACATCTCACTTGTCAAATTTCCCACTGCAAAAGCTATACATGTCGTGTGAACCTTTTGAAACATAGCCACCTGAAATTTACAGAACTAAAGTCAGGCGACAAAATTTTCAATTAGAGCGCGTTCTATTTTCGTCTGACATCAGCTGTTTAGTGTTAACAAGTATGTGTTGGCGTCACTTAGAGGTTATGTCAGATGCGATTATATATGTACGTGTGAAAGCAAAAATTAAAAATCGGCTGTAAATGACAATTTTGACAGACACGCAAAGTTACATGTGGGTCTCAAAACTGACAAGTCAGATGTAAAACACAGATAGTCTAAATCCACCTTTAGTAATACATATGTACATGCACAATATCTAACCAAGTATCAAAATTCCTTGGAGCATGAAATGGCAAAAATAAAAATAAATACTTCAGATATTATGTATTTAATGGAGATATGCATGTAATTTGATAATCGAGTAGGGAGACGTTAAGCTGTTTGCGTTAAATTTTATTTTTTAAAGATTTTAAAGAAACTGAAAACATTTTTGATATAAAAATATATAACATTGATTAAAGTTGATCAGCAATCGATAGCGATAATTCTACCATGGGTACATTCTCACATAACATAACACAGCGTCTTCACGAGACATTAACTATGAGATAACATGAGAAAAAACGTCGGCAGAACACTAAAAACAAAATGTTGCATTTTCTCTTAATCTCATATCAGGGGAAGACGTAATTTCACTTTTCCGATAAGATTTCATTTTATGCAAATGCTCATCGAGTTAACATGTACTACTTTTGCATAATTAGTTATTTTATTTTTAGTTTTTCATACAAATTTAAATATATAAATCAATTAAACACATTAATTCATTTATTTAATTAACACAGATATTTTATCAAAAACATCGCTTTTCATTTATTTTAATAAACACTCACACATGCACACTATTCTATTTTCATGTACATGTGTTTTTTGACAGTTCATCTCATAAGATTGTTGTTATAAGAATTCTTATAACAACGATCTCATACAAATTTTTATAACATTGAGATGACACTAATTTGAAGTCTACACGTAACATAATTCTCTCTGCGATTGAATTTGACAATCTCATCTTACATATTCGGCCATGTCACAGAGTTCAATTCCGTTCGCAAACGGAATTCAGTCAACCCTAATATGTCAAGCCCTAGCTAGAGCATACCGCATCATAATAGCGACGCCAACAGCCTGGACATACCTGACAAATTTGCGTATTTTAGTTTTCTTTTTTAGACACCAGCTGCTACAAAAATGGGATAGGTTGAATTCCGTTTCCGAACGGAATTGAACTCTGTGACATGGCCGATTATGTTACTTGTAGACCTCAAGTAAACCAGGGTACCGCAAAAGCAGGACCATAGTTTGCGGGACGAAAATGAGGTTGCGGCAAGAGGCACTTCGCAGGTTGAAGGTCTGTCTTCACTCTTATGGAGCGTTGCCGTAAATAAAATCGTCAAACTAAATGGACTGCACAAAAGTAGGACAACATGCAGATGCCGTAGTGCTCCTTGTCAGAGGTAAATATCTGCCAACGATTAGTGAACTCATGGAATCGACAATTAACAAACTACTTTAATAGACCGAAAAAACGGCTTAGGAACCAATCCTACAAATACAGAATTCGTACATTTACCAAGGGTAATTCCTGATTTTAGACCACCATATTTGAGTAGCACCAATCTAGAATTCTCGAAAGAGGCTAAATACCTTGTATGTACGAATATTAGAGTTTTTCTTTTCCCGGACTTTTTCATTTCCCGGGAAATCGGGAATTATTTTTAAATTTCCCGGAATCCCGGGAATTCCCCCTCAGAACAAATTATTGAAAAATAAGGGTAATATACATATACTTTTGTACTTTAGTCGATTGATTTATAAACAAATTTACACTCATAAAATCTATTATGAAGAAAAACAAATATAAGATGACAGAAATAAAATTTGCAAAATTCTGAATGAACTTAATAACTAAAAAAATATAAGAGTATCCATGTAACTCGATCTGAAAATCAACATTAAAAACAAAACGACTTAAAACCGAATATAATTTTCCGGGAATTCCCGCACTAGTTTCCCGGGAAATTGGGATTGAAAATTCAGTTGAATTCCCGGGAATTCCCGTAAAAAACTCTAACAAGTGGAATAAGTGGAACAGCAAAAAGTTAATATAAGCTTGAAATGAGTTTCAAAGCAGCTCTGAGAGTAAGATCGTTAGGGGTGCCAGATGATTTCTATAACAAAACGGAATATTTTCAGAAAAAAATCGCCATTATCGGCACTTCAATTAAAAAAAATCAGCAAGAAATCGGCAAATTCAAAATACTTATTTTAAATACAATAAAACATATCCCAGTAAACAATTTTCATGTTTTTTGAAGCACTAAAGAAATAAAGCGCTTCCTAATTCGCTTTAAAATATGAGCTTGTTCAGAAGTTGATTTCATAGCGTCACAACAATGCAGGTTTTGAAGCGAGAAAAGGATTTGCGTTTTTCTTATACAAAAGCTTCGTACACAAGCTATACAAAAAGCTGATTTCATAGTGCTGATCCAAAGCAGGTTCTTAAGCGAGAATGAAGTCGGCAAAATGCCGATAAATCGGCAGATATGCTCGGCCTGTTATGCACTCAACTTAAGAATTGATTTTGCGTCAGTTCTGGATTACATTGTAGTTAGCTTTTAGTTGATCTAAAAAAGTTAAACTATAAGTAGATTATTTCTGCAATCGACTACAGATTTGCTGGTAGGGTATTTCTATACAATATGGTAGGTATAACCCACCACCATAATCATTATTTTAATTATTAAATACACACTGCAATTGCCAATGCATTCATTAGCTTTCAAAACATGGTTCATGGTGTGTGTGTGTGTGTGTGTGAGTTTGCGGTTGCGTGTAGCGCGAGTTTAAAGTCTAATTTTTTAAATATTTCTTAAAATTTTTTTTATTTTGTATTATAACTTATTTTTACTTTAATAACTACATACATATGTACGTACATACATATGTAACTAATAAGCAGGGCTCGGACTTTCATGCAACTAAAAAGTGATTTTAAGCGCCTAACAAATGCACCTAAAAATGAAAAATATGCGCAAAAATATGAATTTACCTACGGACAAAGTACCAAAACTAAAACAATATGAAAATATTTTTTAAAATTATTTATTATTATTAGAGAAAGAACATAAAACAACCATAATTGGGCCTTTTATTTAATGCAACCGAACTTTAGTTGAGTTGCCGGTCGGCAACTGAAAATTAATGGTTGCCAGAAAGGCACTAAACAGCAACTGAAATTGACAGTTCTCAGTTGCCATCAGTAGTATTATTTTCAGCAACTGATAACTCAACTGAGGCTCGGTTGCTATGCATAATCGGCATATTAATATGTTTTTTTTTTTCAAAAATTGAGAAATATGTATTAAAACAAGTTTTATAACTCCAAAAATATGCATTCATTGCCAAAATATGCACTTATCACCAAAATATGCAAACATATGCAACTAAAAATCGATGCCAAACTACTTAAAATTTGATGACTTGCATAGATAATTAATCAATACGTCTTTATCGATCACCACAAAAAACATGCACTTGCATGAAAGTCCGAGCCCTGCTAATAAGTAAGTTATTATTGCCAAAGTATCAAAAATCACAAAATATGCTGAACATATTTAATTAAAAGTTTTAACTACTGTTGGCTGCGTCGCCTCATGGAAATGAATGAGTAAACAATTATTTCGTGAATTACTATTTATGATTTTGTGTGCGTGTGTTTATAGCTTGCCACAACTGAACAACTTGCAACATTTAGGTAACAATCATGCATATACATTTTATTTTTATCTGTTCGTCAGTTGGTAGTTGGAGACTGACTGATCATACCTTTTCTTTTGAATGTTTTATTTGTTTTAATACCACGATTGGAGGGTAATGAAGCGTGAAGTTCTTTAGCTTTAGCGGGACTTGTTGTTTGTTACTAATACAAATCGCTGAAATAAAACAAAAAAAAATTCTTTTTTAACTTTTATTATGAAAGGTATTTTAATATTTCTTTAATATAACTATTAAAACGGTTTCTTAGCTTTACAAATTTTCCTACAACTTTTTGTCTCATTTTCGTTGAATAATCGACATTCTTGTCGATATATTCAATTTTCACCTCAATATTGCTTTATATGTATGTACATAATTTTAGTGGAACAATTTGTTCACTGTAAGGCCCTGTTTGTACATTGCAAAGAAATTTATTTATTTTTAGCAAATGTCAAACTTAAAAAGAGAAAAATGAAAATTCATTGTGTGTACTTGCCAACAAGGTACCCGGAAACGGTAATTAAAAATAATTTTTGCATAAAAACCCGACTACAAAACATAAGTGCACTAGCCACTATGTATTATATTTTGTATTGTACCGGGAACTTAATGGGTGTACAAAGTTTCATAAGAATTGTAGAATTATGTAGCTAAAAAAGAATATATACTACGTTTGGGCGTGGTACTGCTCACTTTTCTAACCATAATGTTGTATTGCACGATGTGTGCGAAGTTTAATAAGAATCGGTTTAGTAGAAGCTCTTGAAATAATATAATGGCTTTGCATGGGCGTGGTACTGCCCACGTTTTAATAACAATGTAGTATTGTAATGGGAACTTAATGCACGTGTAAAGTTTCATAAGAATCGGCCAAGTAGAAGTACATACATGGTTGAAAAATAATATGTAAAGTACTTGTCTTGTACTGATACGAACCTGTACTCTGAAAGATCACAGGCTCGTATCCCAGCTGGGCAAAAAAAAACAAGATCTGAAAATTTTAAATATGTAAATATAGTGTGGATAAAATGTTTTTAAATTTAATTTTGTTTATTTTATTTTACTAATTATTTTTTAGCTTCAAGTAAGTGAAACAATAACTAGTTAATTGCTGTGGCAATGTAAGTACATTTGTAGGGGGTACCCTACATTTTCAACTTCTAAAACAAAACTAAGCAGTTGTCGATTCAAGTTATAAGTACTTACGATCTAAATCCTCATATACACACTTTTTTGCGTATCAGTAAGCAACGTTTTTGCTAGGAACTTTATGAACCTCAAAACGTCAAGATATGCTAAAAAATCGATTTTCGGTCCGGAAAGTTAAAAAATATATGTCTTGAACGTCTTTTGTATTTAAAATATTTACATGCAATAAAGGTTTTGTTTTCTAATTAGTCCCTGTCCACATACATATGTAATTGTTCATGTGCAACTCTTCTTGAGTTTATGGGGTCGTGAAAGGGAGAGTTGAGAAGATTGGGAAGAGGTACACAGCAGAGATGGCATACGAGATTTTAAAATTGTTCCAATTTTTGTCTAAAACTGTACTTTTTTGGACCTAATTGCACCAAAGCAGGTTTTTGACCCAGAAACATGTATTAATTATAGCAAATATATCACTTTTCTTTACATACATAAATAATAGGACAATCTGTGGCAAAAAAGAACGTGTGCTTAAGTCCGACTTAGCAATTTCTAATCGAAAATAACTAATTAATTTGGACATATTTGCTATTGGAAGGTAGAAGAACATATTCTCAATAAAGTTCCAAAATACTCGCTTTAGACTTTAGTATGTATTATGATCTGCGAGGTCTTTAAATTGCAGGGACTACGTTTTGCCAGCTAGCTTTATCTGACCAATTTAAATATTCCTCCTTTTATGTCGAACTTTTTTCTCCATGCTTTGAAAGTTTTAAATTTAATTCAGATAAAATGTTACATATGTTAGCCTGAAAACCAAGGTGAATTTATATCAGGTGGCAGCTCTAGGGCAACAATTACAACAATACAACAACAACGTGAATTGTTGTTTGTGTAAATCGCCAAGAAATGTCAAAAAACACAAAGAGGAAACGCAAAAACATAAAGAAGAAAAGCAAGAAAACACACACACAAAGTAAGAAAAAAACACTTACACAAAGTAAGAAGAACACACCGACAATGTTTTTTGACATTTCTTGGTTAAAATACGAGTAGAGCAAAAAATAGTCATCTGCCGTTATGCTGCCACCTGGTAATGGATTCACCTTGCTGAAAACACACCAAATACGACAAAACGTTATTGTCTTATACGTCAAACACACTCGTATTATTATAACGCACATAAAAAAAATTGGTGTGTGTCGTCTCATAAGAACTAACGTTCTATTGTCGTATAAGTCACAAAAAACAAATTTGTCTTATTCGGTGTGGGTTCAGCCGAAAGCGTAGTATGCAGCTCTGCATGAAATTCAGGCTGCCATAAGAAGTATGTGTAAAAAAACAAACTGAAATTCAGGTTGGTAAATTTCTTAAAGAAATTTCCGTTTACTAGTACGCAGTTCTAAAAGAAAAGTACACGGAATTATGGCATTTATTGTCTATTACAGGAATGTTATAACAATAAGTGGAGATTTTTTTCCGTCAACTGAAACAAAAATTAATGTTCAGACAATTGTTTGGCCACGGAATTTTTGACATTTCTAATTTTTCGTACATTGTAATTAATTTTTAGTGTTTTTGTGTGTTTTGTAAATTAAAAAATATATAAATTTGTGTGTATGCAAACAAAGTTCTGTATAGAATTCTACACGATTATTTTTCCGTGTAGAAATAAATGTAAAAATCCAAAACTTAATTTCAGTGAGAACTACATACTACGCTTAAGAGTGGGCGAAAAGGACAAAATATTTTATCACAATAAAAGAGATGTAATAAGGAGATTAAAAAAAAATATTGAAAAATAAATAATTGTACAAAATGAGCCATTGGTGTACTTTTGTACTTTTAAAGTTCCAATTGTGACCAAAAATTGTACAATTCTAGCAATTTTGCCATCCCTGGTACACAGTCTTATGTACTTGCAATTAATTATCTCTTGTTTTCTTCTTCGAAATATTAAACAACATCAAATTCTGTGGAAAAAACATAAAATCCAAAATAAAAATTTCATCACGTGGACATGAATGAATGCAACTCCAAAAGCAAATACAAGAAAGTTATAAAAATAAAAGTTGCATCATGTGGACGGGGACTTACTGAAAAGCATGTAACTGACTAGATTGAATTCCTTGCGATTCTATATACATATTTAATATATATATTGCAATTATCAAAGTAAACTTTATTCTATTCACTCCTTATTTCTGCATTAAGCTTAGGAAGTAAATCATTTTTAAGCCAACACAAGTTCTTTAAAGATACACATGAACATAACTATATATACCTATTTGCTTGAATACATGAGTGTGTGTGAGCGACTCCTCCTGAAAAATTTACTCCTTTAAAGTTCTATTGAAAAAAACAAGAACAATTCAATTAAATAAAAATGTCTATGAACATTTTTTGCTTTTATCTAAGCAGACATGAATGAGTGTGTTTTACTTATTTTTATCATTTTAGTAACTAGATCTAAACTCTCTCTTTTTTTTGGAAAAGTGTTTCTTAAAGAAACGTCACAATAATGAAGTTGAAAGTTACGTCTGTTTTGTGTTACAGTTTTTATAGACTTTTAAAAGTAAGTTTTCGGTCAATTTATAATGAAAGCAACAACTTTTTAGATACTTGTAAGACATACTGTATTATGGATATAAAAAGCCGGTACCACAAGAAACCACTTAAAATTCTATGCTGTTTATCCACTAATTTCTGTGTCTAGCTGTACATATGTACAATTTACAAACATTCATAAAACTATTTGCTATCCACGTAAACCAGTGGTGCCCACACATACACTATCCCATTCTGTGGTTTTGGCTATGTTTCGTGAATAAATACCCTACAAGCAAATCTGTAGTCGACTACAAAAATAATCAACTTGTAGTTAACTTTTTTAGAATAACTAAAAGCTAACTACAATATAATCCAGAACTGACCCAATGTTTAAATAGTCAGTTCACTCCATTAAAAGTAGTGCAGGCAGCAACCACTATTAGTTGCGAAATATTTAGCTTAAAGTGCGTTTAAAGTTAACTGAGTTGCTTATAGGGTAAATAGGCTGTGAGTCTGACACACAGTGTAAGTGTGAAGAAACAGCCTATGCACGAGTGCATAGGAAATTGTGACTTTGGCCACCACTGTCGTAAACACATCAATATTTATGAATATATTTCCTAGATATGGGATAGTAAGTCTATGTCCATTCGAGTAAATTTTTGCTGCGCAACTTTTAAGTGTATGTGAGAGAGAAGTGAGAAGATTGGGAAGGGGTACACTCCTTCATGTACATGCAACTCTATTTTGTTTTCTTTTTCGTAATAGTAAGCAACAACAAAAGAAAATTTAAGAAAGTTGCAGAACCAAAAGTTGACTCGTATGGACATAGACTAAGCAACTCTTCACTTATGATCATAAACGATCGCTGGTTCGCGATCAATGTTGCCAGTTTGGTTATATTTAACCAAATTTTGCTAACTTTTAATACAGTCTGATTAGGGATGGGCGATATCGATATATCGATATTTTAAATATCGATCAGCATCGATATATATCGAATAAAAAATATCGATATATCGAAATACCGATATTTTTTCAACAATGATAATTCATACGTAGTCCCCAAATGTTTTTATTTTTTTTTAGATAAAGCAAAAAAGTTCCTTTCTTATAAATAATTAAGTCGGAAAGACCTAATTTCCAAGATCCTTACTGTTCCACCAATATTTCATGGATCATATATCAACAAAATTACACTCAAAGAATGATAAATTTTTCGATCGATATATCGATATTTTTTGCCCATCCCTAGTGTGGATTCATTTTGTCTTTGAAATATTACTTTGGTGCTAATTATAAAAATTGATCTTGAAAGCTTTTAATAACTTAATTACCCGTTGAAAGTTTTTCGCTCCAATAGTCATTCAGAGATGGCAACTTGTTATAACACGTAAGCAATGAAAAGTCAATAAATACAAAGATTTTATTCGGATCGAATAAGTTTCGTTTTGACTGCGCACGACGATTAAAAGTTATCCGCCGCTGATTAGTGCATTCAGTAATTCAATGCAAAAACTGTAGGGAAATATTTTGCAATCGTCAGTAAGATCAAGAAGGATTTTGCAGTCTCGTTCAAATGGGAATTCGTATTTTCGTTTGAAGTCCCGACGTCCATCGTCATCTTTTCCGTCGAAATTAATTTCAAATTAAGATTATATGTAGTTCGTTTCTGACGCAGATTCGGTCTAATTCTCAGTCAAATATTCACAACGAAAATTGCAAAAATCGACATTAGAGTTTGACCCCCACCAATACGCTCAAGATCCTCACATTTTAGCTTTTTTTGGCATCTAAAATGTGTATTGTGACAATTAATCCTTAGTAGAAAAAGTAATGGGGCTATATATGGGCATTTCCAGTTCTCGAGTTCCAGTCGAGAAATTTTTTTAAAATTATATGTTGTAGCCTAAAATTAGCTCTATAAGGCTTCGAAATTTATGATTTTACCTCTCTTAGTTCAAAATCTGTGGCTGTTTCTTTGCGGCACAAAACTACTTTCTATGAAAATTGCATGTAGAAAATTATTGTATAAAAAACAACCATTATTTTTGAGCCGAGAGCGATAAAATCAAAAATGTGTGTGCATTTTAGAGTTTATTTTAAGTTAATATATATTTTGTTTCCAAAGACATATTTAAAGTTTTTGTTCAGTTGATCTACAACTATCCTTCCAAATCCTTGGCATAAAAACCACTATATCAATTAATCTAGATACTAAACATAGTTAAACTGCGTGCTCGGTTTTTCATTTCCTCATCTCTTGTCCTTTTTAAGAGCCTTTACATTTTTTCGAATACTTATTTTAATTTTTGTTTTGTTCAGATGAGCCGTGCTCGAAATTTTTGCCAATAAACGAAAAAACCAAAAAAGCTTGTTTTTCGCGAATATCGGGAAAACGCGCATTAAGAAAAATAAATGAAAACCATTTTCGTGTTCAGCGAGACATCAAATTAGCTTAGAAAATGTTTTTTTGCAAGGTATGACGATGACTTAGAAATTCGAAAATTTGCTTCATTATTTCATCTTAAGCTCGTCTGAAATCTGACCTTGTATGCATACAAATAGTGGATATTTTAAATGTAATGAGTTATAACAGCTATAAAGAGTTTATAATGTTGGATCATTTGATGTTTAACAAGTTGATCGATTTGATCCCATATTCAAAATCTTGATGCTGCGGTAGAGGGCTAAAAGTAGTTTCCAGTGCTATTCGAAGTTGAAATTCGCAAACAAATTCTCACGCTCCACCCTAATGTACATAAATATATATTTATACACAGAAAAGAAAAAATCCATCCGTACTTAAATTTAATCCCAAGCGGTGTCAAAAGTACGGTAATCCCGGTTTTTCTGAGATCAAGTACAGAAAGATTGATTCAAATTGGAATATTCAAGTGAAAAATGCTTAATTTTAGCCTGATTAGCCTTTATTCATGTAAAAATTCTTATTTTAAGCATGGTACTGTGTTCATCATTTCGTGCGAACTGCTGCCAAAAGTTCATATAAAAAAATTTTCACGAATTTCTCATGAAAAATTGTTGCAGAAGTAGTACTCCGTTTATTTTGTGAAAAACATATGAAATGTATCTACAACATTTTGAGTCTTCATGCGAAATAATATGAGCACCACTTTTTTCGTGTGGAATTTACAACAAACACATTCGGTTTTTTTAAACGTACACAATCGCAGCATACTTTCAAGGGCTATTATAATTGGTTACTTGTCATATTTTTCGTATGAAAAAACTAATGTTGATCAACATTTTTCGCAAATTTGAACAGAGTACTTAGCTTTAAGTACGAGTATGTACGAAGGTGTTTGTTTGCTGTTGTGCTCTTGTTGTTTTTTATTTTCATTGCTCGGGCATAGCCGACAAGTACCTGACAAACGTCGTATTACATGTAGATTCAAGCCCGCTGTATACTTGAATCAATCCCGCCGTGTACTGGAATCAATCCTAACCGCGTACTTGATATCAAGCCCGAATCAGGCTAACTTTTACTTATTTAATCCTGGAACAGACTTGAGAATTAATATTTTTTGACAAACATGCGACGTTACATATGTATGTCTCACATATCTGACAAGCCACATGTAAAAAACATGTCGTCTAAAGTCAGCATAACGACATGTATGCATTTAACCAGTAAATGGTTATTTTTATCAGCCTTTGCTTCATTTTAAATTAAAATTTAAATGCATATATTGAAGTACATACAATCACATGTACATAAATATTTATGTATGTATTAAATACATAACCGCAATAATAATAAAAAATGGAAAAAATAAACTTATAAGAAACGCAAAAACCTACACAGAAACCGAAGGTTTAACACTCAAATCGAAGCAAATGTGTGGAAAAAAGGGCGTAACATTACACATTTGTAGCACGAGTGTGTGCCACAAATCTGTAACGCGTGAATGTGTTGCTGTCATACATCAAGCATAAGGCGGAAATGTATAACTTCAATTCTAAATTTGAGAAAAGTAAAAATCTAAAGAAATTCGTGCCCGTCTATATATTGTGCTCATAAAGTATGAGTAGAAGTCAAATTACTTATATATATACAAATATGTAGAATATTAAAACTATTTTTCCCCTGAAGGAAATGTCGATAGTAAAATTGTACTGATTCACTATTGCCTTTGTCCCCAGTACTACTGACTAATTGTACCCCAGACATTGTTCTGTGCTATATGCATTTAGCATGTGCTTGTCATTGAGATTCCACTAGTGACCTCGGAACTATTGACTTACTATAGACTAGGTGGTTCTTATGGGACCACAATGAGACATTGGCACCAGAGATTCACTAGTGCATTTTAATTGTTCTAGTCAACACATATGAAACTTTTTACTATGAAACTTTTTACTAGACAATTAAATTGTAATCATATTCTTATGAAAATTTTTAATTTTGCATGCAGCCTCATTTATTTTCAACACAACAAAATGAGGCAATAAAAAATCGTTTTGTAGCCGTCAAAAACTTCTCTTCCCATTAAAGGGAAAATAAAAAATGTAGACGATTAGTTGACAATGTCGCCAAAAAGTCACAAAACTTGTCGACAAAAGTGGTGATTTGGAGACACTTGGCCCCTGGCTTCCTTCAGTGTCTATTTAACCAAATTCACACACAAGTGAGACCATTGTATGCATACGAGTACTTACTTACATATTTAGAAAATTAATATTTTAATTTTATTGTTGCTTCTTTTGTAATTCTGTGTGTTGAAGATGTTGCACGGTCCATCCTACATTCATTTTCAGATTTTGTATGTGTGGAATTTTGTTAAATATATTTTTATAAATAAATCAATTAAGACTGCTTTCATCGGCTAAGCCACACAGAAAAAAATAAGTTTCGTTTTTGATAACAAAAATCCCGGTATTCCATAATTAATTTTTTTTTTCAAATTTCCTGTGATAAAGAATTCCGCTATATTCTCAACAAAAATTCGAAAAAATTTTTAAAACTCATTACAACTCTACTAGAAAAAGTACTTATTTTTGTTGTTTTTTTGATGTTTACATCAAAGAAATAAGCACTTTTCTTTTTACATAAAAATTCCTTAAAATAATATATGTTTTTATTGTCTATTTGAAAAATAGCTGATTATACATATGTAAATTTGTATGTATGCATAAACTTCCATGTACCTATATAGAATAGGAAAATATTGTTTTTAGTACCGCAATAGAAACTTGCATTTTAGTTATCTTGAAGGGGGAATTTCCCTTTTCGCTTCTTCTGGATCCGCGCCTTGCATTAAGAACTAGTACTAATTGAATTAATTGAAAAACTTTTGCTTTAATAAAAATTTCTAGCAAATAAATTTTGTTTTAATTTAATTTATTTTTGTAATGTTTGAAGTTTCATATTTTCAATTTGGAAAGAGAATATAAATGTGAATAAGCCTACAAAATAATGAGTATAGGAATTTGTTCAAATTCAAATTATATGCTAAGTTTTTGCTGGGTTGATAACAAAATTATTTCAAAAGAAAAAAAAATATATAAATAAAAAAAAACTTTGATGTGGCTGGGATACGAACCCGGGCTTCCCGGACGTAAAGCATACTCATAGTCATATCCCAGTTATTTTTTTAAGAGATAAAACTTGTTTTAAGTACTTATGTATGAAAATAAAAGAAATAACCGGCATGGGAAAGAAATTCATATGTACAACGAAATATTGTATTAAGTTAATGACAAATGAGGGGCTTAAAAGCAAAAAATATAATTCTGAGTAATTAAGCTTCAAAGTTTTTTGTTCCCATGCATTTTCGTACATAATATTTTTAGTTTCTAATACATACCCCCTCATCGTACAGGTCTGAATTTTTGTAGAGTAATATATGTTGGTACTAAGTGTTGATTCCTGAATATAGCTAAATTTTTTAGTTTTGGCACTTGTATCACTGTGAAAAGTACCACTCAAATGTTATTGAAATTCATATTTTTTTCAATAACAGGGTTTTATTGAACATAATTCTTGTCTATTTTATTCTGTGCGTTTCTTATTATCCATCATCAAGATATGAAATAAATAATACGCCTTAAAAATATACATATATAAATATGTATATACTATGTACAGGACCGGATCCAGCTTGAGCTTTTCGAGGGGGAGGGGGAAGAGGAGAAAATGTAAAATTTTCCTCCCCACGGGATCTGCGAAGGACTATGTATGTGCGGTTAAAGTTTTCTAACCGCTTCCCGAAATTATTTCTGGGTTGATTCTTATTGTTTTGCCATTTTTTCAATTTTCACCGTATTTTCAGTTAAACTATTTTAAACCAAAGCAATTTTTTTCTTCGAATTTTGTCCTTTTGTGGTAAAGTGACTCATTTTTTTTTATTTGCTAGATATGCCTTCACTAAATTTTATCAAAATCCATTCTGTGTTTTTTTGCCAGATGCATCATCGGACAGACAGATAGTCATTCATAAGGGCAAAAGTGTTCAAGATTATTGTCAGTCCGGACGGTGATCTTGACACCGTGTGAATTTACTTGTAATAAATACACAGGTTGCAACTTCTTGTACACGGACCGCCACACTACACAGAAAAAATTATCACCAAAAAATTTTCAAACAAAAGTTTGTCTAAAAATAAATTTAATTTTCAGTAAATGTTCTGTCCATAATCTATGAATTGTTTGTTTGACTTTTATCACCAATTAATACCAAAAACAACAATAAAAACTGTGTCGTAAAAAACCACCCCGATGACGACATACACACAAATAACAACAAGAACAATCATAGCAAGAGGAATGCAATTGTACCAAGTTTGTTTATAAAAGATTTTTGAGTGAATCGATTAGTTAATGTCGTTCCAATAATTCTCATTCATTTTTTTAAGTATTTAGATAAACATTCAGACTTAAACACATTTAACAAAGTGAAATCTCTTAAATACTTAATGGATGATGATGACACAGACACAAATTTTTTTGGTATTTTTGTTTGATTAAGTAAATTATTTTGCTTAATAATTGTTAGCATTTTTAGACTAATTGTTTATTAAAGAGAAATATTGTTTGTAAATATTTTTGCTTGATTTAGTAAATAGTTTTGTCTACAATTTGTAAATATTTTTAGACAAATTGTTTTATAGATTTAAACAATTTGTTCACTGAAAAAAAACACGTTTTTTTCAATGAAATTGTTTTTGTCTATATTTACAAATTTGTTTGTAGGTCCGTTCATAGATAAAATATTTACTATTTCATTGAATTCCTTTACAGAAAATGAAATTTAGTTTTTTCTGTGTATGTATAAACATCTTGCTTGTCTGAACCATTTAATATCACACTACATCATTAGCTTACGTAATGCTGCATAGTTCAGCCAAGGAATAACCAGCAAGCTAGAAGTATACTTTAAAGGTGGACATCAGCTATACTTACTTTCTCCAGCACCCTTTCTGTTGTCTTAGCAACAGCACAAGGAGACACTTATATAGTTGTCGGAAGTCCAACCAGCCACTATGAATGGTTAAGCATCAGTCATTATACCAACAACTCTCCCAGCGATTTGAATAACAATCAAAGCCACCACGTGACACCACTCTAACAGAATCATCTTTACGTTGAGGGTAAGATGAGGTCCGCCAAAATATCCATTCCCATAGGAATAGTTGCAAGCATCATATTTTTAACCTTCTAGAGGGCAGGTCATCTGTGGTGGTACAGGTTTCCGTGGTACCAGTGTATGGTCACTTTTCAGTCCTCGAAAGAAAACCCCTATAGGTTAACTTTCTGTCGGCTTTCGTCCGGAGGGGAACCTTAGGTGTCGCTTCATCATCTACCAGACTAGCGTAGGTTATCCTACTTACTTTAGATATTTAAAAAGTACTCTCGTTGCTCTGTTATGTCAGAGATTGGGTAGTAACACATAAGTTTTAAGGGTAATCGGCTAAAGGTCAAGGTGTGGAAAAACTAAATTATTCTTTTCGCCAGAAAGCACAGCACCAAGGTTTGGCTAGTTGAACAGACAGATGAACAGACGGACAAAAAGTCCATTCTGCATCAATTACTATATACGCCACCATAAACATTTTAATAAAATATTTATTGTACATGCACGTTCCTTACAGCTTCCAAGCAGTGTGGCCATATCTGAAAATATTTTGCAGCTAAATCGGGTTAAAAATAATGATAAAATTTTAAAAGTTCTTTTTTAACTAGGATTTCTTTATAACGCGTTTATTTTTCATAATTTACCCCTATTTTCTGGCAAATATTTGATTTTATTCGAGTAAAGCAAGAATAATTAAAAATCAATAAAATAGAAATGGTTTATTAGGCCTGTTCTGTATTCCATGCGAAAGGAAAATGTGCGAAGCTATCAAAGCATTGTTGTTATTTAATATTTGCAACAACGATGGCATGACAATTCCGAACATTTTCATTACGCAAGGAATACAGAACAGGCCTGCATATAATATAATGCTATTGGGCAATTTCAACACAAAAATTCAAGCTTACATTTTTTTCATATTCGACTTTAGAGAAATTCGGTGTATATAATCTATTCTTAGTATCTTATGGGGCACGAATCGGTATAATACTATTTTGTAACCGTCTAAATTTCTATATCTCGACCATTTTTGGAAAAAAATTATTCCCTATATTCATAGAGCGCATCATCCTTATTTGCATGGATTAGGTTTCCTCTTTGCAAATATATACATATCTAATACAAAAAAGTAGAGTTTTTTCTGTTGCAATGAATGAAAAATATCCTTTATTCCTAAGTGCCCTGAAAATTCCACTTTAGTTTTTCTTATATTTTTTTAATAGCAAAGAGTTTAAAATGAAATTTGAGTTCAAAATGACATTTCAATATCTTTAAAAGTTATATAGATCTACCGATTTTGATTTAGTTTTATGCAGGTGACTTGATCGAGAGTGTTCTTAGCTATGTTTGAAGAAAATTGGTCCATCCGTTTAGAAGTTATCTGCTCTTTTCTAGCTTCATTCACTTGAACCGGTGTGTCTGTGGCACCATAGCTCCGAAACGGCTAGACCGATTTTAATTTAGTGTTTTTCATTTGAAAGCTGACTTGATCTAAAATCTTCTAGCCTATGTATGAAAAGAATCGCTCCAGCCGTTTGGAAGTTATCATTTATTTTCTTTAGCGGTTTTTAAAATTTTTAATTTAATGTAATTAAATTAATAATGTAATTTAATTAAAAATTTTAAAATTTATTCGCTATTCAAAATTTTCAAAACGTTGTTCTTTTAATTGGCATAATTTCGAATATGTTTGTGATAATTAAAAAGAAATATTTTATTGAATTTTGCATTTTATATATTTTAGTTCTTTATTAACATATGGAGTAATTAATGCAATTTGATGTAAGTATGCATGAATATTCATAAGAAATACAATACATATGTAGGTACATATATATGTATGTACGATTACATATATATGTATGTACGATTACATATGTAAGTATGTAGTAGAATTTATTCTGCAGTGCAGTAGCCTACCTACAATGTGTCACGTTTAGTGTAGAACAACGTCTTTTTTCCCATTTGTTTCTGCTGCCGATACGATATGCCATTTAAATGTTGCACTTTGACATTTTCGATTTGATTATTTGTATGTTGCAAATTTTTTTTTAAACGCGTTTTAGATACCCAGTTGGCCAGACTGCCTTGCACGACATTGTCAACTACGATTCTTGCACGAACTGTTCTCTGTCGATTGGTTTTCCAATCGACAATTGAAAGAAAATCGTCGTTCACGACAATCTTAGCGGCAAATCCTGCAAGTTGTCCTCTAGTAAACACTTTTTACCACAATATGAGTGACAATGTCTTTCGTTTTGTCTTCAATTCAACTTTGTTGAGGACAATATGAGCGACAATGTCTTACTTTTTGTCTCCATTAACATTGTGGAGGACAAGATGAGCGGAATATTTTCCTTTAATTGAAAAATTTATTAATCTGGAGACCCATATTGTCCTAGCTGTTGCCGATGAGTCTTAAATAGAAGCTTCCTATTTGGCTAAGCGTAGCAATTTGACATTATTTTGCCTCAGGTCCTTAGCGTTTGGGACTATATGCTGTATCTCGTCATAATGATCCAAATCAATATCGTAATCTAAGAATATTTAGATAGCTAAATTGTCCGAATTTCTGTGTAAACTTCACGTTCCGCCTAAGAATAGTTATTTATCAACCTTATTTTATCTTATTGTAGGCTAACCTCATAATGTTGCCTTTACATACCGAGGATTTAACAAATTTTCCGACTTTCTCCTTCGATATTGAAAACAATTATTAAATTTCGATTCGCCGGTTGATAATACATTATTCACAATGCTTGATCTTCTGTACAAAGAACGAATATTTCATTTGCAGTCTCCTACTTCTTATTGAGTTACTTGACCTTTATGTAGCTATATATTCCCCAACTATAGTAAACACGGTCATCCCTACACCTCGTACTTGTTCTGTTAAAACTACCAGAAATATGCTTTGAAGCGTTTTTGAAGTTTATTTATAGAATCCTCGGCAGTCTAGTCCCATCCTAAGCTGTATTTCTTGTAGTAAATAAGTGGAGAGATAGTTTTCAAATGAATGAGAGATAGTTCAAAATATTTATCTTTGAAACTTGCGATCCGACTACAAAACGATTTATCTAAAAATTATAGAGGAGGACCTAAGCTTTAAGAAAGTTGAAACTTGGAGCACTCTGTTGAAACATCTGTTGAAACACACGGTTAGCTACAGAATGTCAAAGTTGACTACATTGGGAATAGAAACTTGTTGGCCTTATAACTTTTACAAATATTATCCGATTTTATTGAATTTAAACTTGTTGTAAACCTTATAAATAGACAAAGAAAATACAATAATAATAATGTTTACTGTTCGTTTACTTACTACAATTTACTATTATTACTATAGCTGGAAGTTTTCAATACAAAAAGTAAAAAAATTTTTCCAATTGTAGTAAAAGTAGTAAGAATTTCGAGTAAACGAACACAGCTAATATTTTCAGAGATATTTGGCTTTAAATTTTAAAATTTTGGTTTTTGGCCTCGACTTTGTTCGCGAGTTCGTTAATATCTCTGGTAATAGCATAGCCAAAATTAAAAAAAAAAACATTTTATGATTTTTAACAAAATCCTTGATAATATCCAGAAAACTTTTTAAAGTTATCTCAATCAATTCATGTAGCCGTGAAAAAAATCAAATTCAAGACTTTGAAATGAGGGTGAAAAATGGCTAAACTTTGACAAAAATAGAGCTTAATTGTTGGGCGTTTTTCTCAAAAAATGTTCAGAATTAAAAATTTTCTTTTTCCATATTTCAAAAGAATTAACTTCAAAAATGACTGCAGTTGAAATTTTAAATCGACTAAAGCATGCACGCTACATCCAGCATTGGAGGAATATATAGAATATATAGTGAATTTTTCTACGAAATTCTAAATTAATCGCTCAAGAAAAAAAATTCCCATCGACTTTTTCAAATTTGTTTTATTTATTTATTGTAGGTTGAGCTAATCCATATTCCTGCGTTACGTTGGTGCCAACTCATCAGTTGATTCATAATCTTCCTATTGGACAATTTTTCAAAATTTGTTTGAACAAAACAAAAATTTACAAATTCTAGCAAATTTTTAATGTCCAGCTTTTTGTTGGCTTGTCAAGTTTTTTAATGCCAACGTCCAGCTTTTCGACAATCTGGATTTGGCATCCCTATCCTCGACACAGGATTCTTTTTTATTTTAAAATTTTACTTTCGGACAAACATTTCTTTGAAATTAACTTTTAAATTTAATAAATAGTTTGCTTGAGCTCTTTACCTCCACTAAAAACATTAATAAATATAGTTTTATTTTCAGCAAATGAGTTGTTTGATTGTACAAACATTTTTCACTACTCCGTATTCAGTAAAAAAGTTTATTTGAATTTATAAAATCTGTAGCTGATTTTAAAAACTATTTTTAGACAACTCTTTCAATTGGGTCAGTAAAAGCTTTTCTTTGAATTCTTTTTTTTCTCATTGTGGAATACAACAAATTTATAGCATTTTTTAATTAACAAGAATTTGTGAATCTAGACAATATTTCGTCTGAATTAAAAAAAATTTGCTTTTGTCCGCATTCATAATAATGAAAAATACATTTTTTGTGTAAAAAATACCCAATATCCACTAAATTTACACTAAAATATGAAAGTAATTAAAATTTTAAGTAAATTTGTACAATTCATATTAATATTGCCGGCAATTTGCACTTGTATAAATAAATAAATTAATATTAAAAAATAAAATAAAAGAATAGCACAAACATATCTTTATGCATTTGACGATGTCTTTGTTCAAAAAATCTCACAAAAAACTTGCTAAATATTAATCTTTTTATGAACTCAATTCATTAAACAACCTGATTTTATTTGTTTTTGTTTCTTTTTTACGTTTTTGTCGTACATAATTGTTAAACAAAAAAAATTCAAAAGGAAAAAACCATGTCATAAGTAAAATTGCGAGTCACACCAAAAATTTATCATTAAGCAAAAAACAACGAACTTATCTACAACAGTAACCCACAAATGTTTTAAGTCTAACAAGTTTGAATTTATTTATGTACGTACTCGTAGCATCCCTGAAGGAAGCGTGGGGCCAAGTGTCTCCAAGTCAACACTTTGTCGGCTATTTTGGTGACTTCTTAGCGAAATTGTTGGTAACGCATTTTTATTTCGCCTTTGATGGGTACAGAAAATTTTATCAGATGCAGAACTATAATTTTGTTGAGCTGAAAACACACGCGGCAAATATTACTAGTGTGGAAATCTAGTAAAAAGTTTTACATCTGTTGACTAGAATCTTTAAAATGCACTAGTGAGCCTCTGGTTCCAATGTCTCTATGTGGTCCCATAAGAACTAAAAACATTTAGCACATGCTAAATGCCTGTGGTATAATTAGTCAGTAGTAGTGGTGACAGAGTCAATAGTGAGTCACTACAACTATAACAATTCAAGTCACTACAACTATAACAGTTCATATACCCTATAGATGTTTTTAAAAAAATCCAATTGGACTTTTTCTCAATATTAGAATTTTTTGTTGCTGGTATAATATCATTTATAAAAAAAAGTTAATAGAATTTATTTTAAAAATATTTCATTTTAATGTTGTAATAATTCCAGTAAAATTTGAGAGTTTCTGTAAATAGACTCGTAAGGGAGAAATCATGAATTTCATTTGAAATAAACAAATTTGATTTACCTATTTTTTTTTTCGAAGTTACTGATTTCATTCCGATTTTCGAAAATCGAGTTTTTATCCGATTTCAACATATTAGATTTTTACAATTTTATATTCGAAAATATATATAAATTAATTTTGAGATCTTTACCTTGCCCCTGAAAGTATTTTCATGAAATTTTTGTACACGTATTATAAATAAAAAATGGAATGAAATAGACAACTTTCTTGAAATTTTCTTGTTCGTTTACACAGGAAAGTGAAAGTTCATTTTAAAAATGACGCCAAAATGAAGAGTTGTAAATATGTCTATACTTATGGAATTAGGACTTAGAGTTACCAAGAATATCGCATACACAAATTTATAGGGCAATAGTTGGAAATAATTATTATTGCTAATTTTTTAATGAGATTATTGTTATAAAACACATTAATTGTCTTCTTTGTGTGTATAAAACGAAAAATATCTCAACTGTTTTCATACATGTACAAATTAAGTTAAATTTACTTATTTCATTTTCTTACAGTCCTGCAAATTTGTAGTGAGTGGGCAACACTGTTTACCTCTTTATCATTTAACTTTCAGAAAAATAGTTCTCTGGAAAAAATCGTTGAAAGCTGAGTGGAAAGTAAGATAAGTTTGAGTGTTTTAGCGAAAAAGTGTGAGTGTATTGCGACTTTCTTGCATTTACTTTCATGTGTAAATGCTAAGTTACAAAATTACGTTGATTGCGAAAAGTTGTCGAAAATTTTTGAAAAAAAAGAGTTTTTAATCCAAAGATATTTTATTATTTAATTAGTTTGCTCAACATAATTTAACAATTAAATTATTTTTATTGAGAAAGTATTTTTCAAAGCATGTAACAATTGAAATTAAGTAATTGCATTAAGTAAGCTCCTTACTTACTCAAGTTTCTGCTTTTTTTTACATATGTAGTTTAGAATTTTTCAACTTCATTTGGATCTAGTCTTACACAAGAGTATAAGAAGAGCTCTGATGATGGGATCCTGGTTGTTTCCGAAAATATCATGGCGTTAAAGTTTAATCCTGATAGAAAATCAAGAATTAGTCTTTGTCTTTTTCAATTTTTACATGGTTTCAAAAATCTTTTCTCAATAAAAATAATTTAATTGAGAAGCTTAGAGCAATAACTCGGTAAGCCACAAAAGCAAAATATCAAATAAATCGACTTTGAGGTTTAAACAAAATTTAAAATTGTATGGCTTTAGAATTTTCTACTTTAAATACGCAGCATAATTATTTGCAAAATACTAGAATTTATAAAAAAAATTCTCTAGGATGCAAAGCTTTGGTACCTAGCAAAGGAATGAGCACATAAAACCCATTTTTAATTCCGTGTGGCTTACCGAATTATTGTTATGAACTAAAGCCTGAATAATGAAATTTCTTTCGATTAAAATCCATACAGTTCGATCGTCTGCTGATTACGAAAATAGCTTTATTATTTTTCTAGCGCCTCTAGATCCAGTGATATTGTACATTATAAAAAAATTCTTTAAATTTTTATTTTCTCCCGCCATCCAATGCTGGTTATAAGATTTGAATACTTATTAATAGGTCTCAAATCAGCCATGCCTTTTTCGCTGACTTTAAAGGCACGACTTTTTAGTTTGTTGCTGAGCGTTGCTGACAATCCTACGGGATAAAAAAAGGCACAAATTGAAATTGCAGATACATATTTCTCTTTGTAATTTTCGCATTCTCATTAAGCATATCTATAAACGTCAAAAAAGGCATGACGAAAAAGTTTTTTATGTCAATGCGTGTAACTTTTCGTATAAAGCCTACTATGCAGTTCTGCCTGAATTTCAGGCTTGAAATTTTGCACTTATTTCTACACGGAAAATATAGTTGTCTAGAGAAATTTGTTTTCATTCACGCAAATTCACTTAAATTTATTAATTTTAACGTGCAAAAATCATAAAAAATTATTCACAACACCACACAAAAACAAAATGACAAAAAATTCCGTGAGCAAAAAATTGTCTGAACATTAATTTTTGTTTCAGTTGACTGAAAAAAATCTCCACTTCCCTTTTATACAGCGTCTTCACGAGACATTAACTTTGAGATAACATGAGAAAAAACGTTGGCAGAATACTAAAAACAAAATGTCGAATTTTGGGTGAATTCGTAAATGCAGTAAAAATGTGCAACCGGTCTGCAAACTATTGCAACAGTAATAAAAATGCTGCCTTTGTTGGAGCAATCTGCGGCAGCACTGTCAAGTGTTTGCATAAAGAAAGTTTTGACGAAAAAAGTCGTAAGAAGTGTTTCTTTTCGAGCGCAGAACTTTGATTATTGCACAATTACTGAATTTACGAACGTACCCTTTCTCTTAATCTCATACTAAGGGAAGACGTAATTTTACTTTTCCGATAATATTTCATTTTATGCAAATGCTCTTCGAGTTAACATGTACTACTTTTGTATAATTAGTTATTTTATTTTTAATTTTTCACACAAACTTAAATTTATAAATAAATTAAACAAATTTATTAATTTATTTAACACAGAAATTTTATCAAAAATATCGCTTTTCATTTATTTTAATAAACACTCACACATGTACACTATTTTATTTTCATGTACATGTGTTTTTGACAGTTCATCTCAAGGGCCGAATCGTCGCATTCGATATCGTGCAGAGTTGATCGAAATTTTTCCTTTTGGGATTACGGCATACGATAATCGAGTAGCTGCTGTTTAAATTCCACTCGATAGCACTAGAGCGATCGAATACAATATTTTCTTTTATTGTGTTTGTTTTGCAAAAAAGCATGGAACATTAAATTATCTGTGCGACGTACACATTCTCAAATTTACTAAGTCAGCTTATCTTATGTTGGTACCTGTTTAATCTACCTTGGATAACACTAATTTGAAGTCTACACGTAACATAATTCTCTCTGCGATTGAATTTGACAATCTCATCTTACATATTATGTTACGTGTAGACCTCAAGTAATAGAAAAAATTTGTGTTGATTTTTCTTTTCAGCTGCGTACTACCAAACGGAAAGTTGCCTGATAATTATTAGAACCTAAATTACAGTTTGTTTATTTTACACATACTTCTCATAGCAGCCTGAAATTCAGGCAGAACTGTATACTACTCTTTAGTTCTAAAAGAAAATTTAGGAAAAAGGCAGCTTGTCAAAACGCATTAGATATTTTAGTATCGCCTAAATCTCATTAGGTCTTGTCAGTTCTCACTCGTTAATTCTGTCTGCTAGATGTATTAAATATATTGTAGGGTTTCAGAGCGAATTTAGTGCATTTGCTGTTTGGCTGCATTTTAGACTCTGTTTTGCGGTTGCTGCTGTTTTATAAATTGTTCTTCTTTATGTTTGATTTTTGTATATGTAGTTGTTTTTCTAATACATATGAATATATGTATACTATATATTACAAAATGTTAATGTGCAAAAAGTTATTGGCCCAATCATCTTACATATCTAACTTGACCGTAAAAACCAAATCATACATGTAAATATTAACACTTTGAAAAAGAACAGAACATACTATCATAAAAAATACATGTGTTCATGTTCCTGCCAAGATTCTTCAGGGCTTCCTAGTTTAATTTTTTAATGCTAATTTTTAATGTCTCTGTTTGTTGACGACAATTCTAAAGTTTAAAATATTTCTATGAATAAATATCTATTAAAAGCGCGTTTGAATTTATTTGGCGTAGAGAAAACAGTGCGCACTACATAATTTACTTAAATCTCTTTCACAAAAACAGATACTACACCCACCCACTTGACCAAGACTTTCGTTAATGATATCGATTTCGAATATATCTCGTGCATTTATCGTGTAAAACTATCGAGAATGACACTCAAAAATGAATCGAAAAAAGTTTACCTGTCGCTTAGTTTTGTTTCAAAAAACATTCGATTTCGAAGGTTCGCTAGCAATATCAAAAGTGAGCCAATATCGAACAAATTTCGATATCGCAAAAAGACAGGAGCAAAAGTAATTTTTTAAGATTATTATCATTACTTTTCAATTTATTTATTTTAACTTATTTTATTTATTTTGTACTTTTTTAACTTAACGTTGCAGTCAATCAGATTCGAACACGGTACTTTCAGGCTAACAGACTAGCACTCATCCACTAGGCTATCGCGGCAAATTTTTTTCTGTTCAATTATATTATATGTGTTTTTTAAATTCTTTGCCTTACACTGCAGTCAGACAGATTCGAACGCGGTACCTCTAGCCTAACAGACTGACACAGATCCACTAGGCTCTCGTCATACATTCGAGAAATTATCGAGAGAAGTTCGCTTTAGCGATCATTCGAAATTTTTAGATTCGCGAAGAAATATCGAACAATTTTGTTTTGAAATTTCTTCGCTTTAGCGACCATTCGTTTATATCGAATCTCAGGTCAAGTGGGCATATGTACATACATACTTACTGACATACATATGTGCATGTTTTGTTTATATATTTCCCCCATTTTAAACATTACACACAGAAAATGTGTTCGATTTGCAAGCCATGCAAGCATATGGTGCAAAATAAACATAGAAACTGACCTATTACAACAATTCCAGAAACATATCATTTGCAATATGGCCAATTATTAAATAAGCTCGCTATAACGAACGTTTTTTTAATGACATGGAATGACTTTTGGTAACACATATGTCTTTTAGGAGGAAATATTTACTTTACCACTCGTAGAAAAATAGCGAATGCTAATTGTTGTTTACCTTTCTTCAACTCATACAGCCGTGTCACAGATTCCGTTCGGATTGGTTTTGATTCCGTAGCTGTCGTTCCGAAGAACTGGATCTTTGGTGCTTTATAGTTTATTTTGTATTTCGTTTTTATAATGATAAAGTTTTTATACCTTGAGGTGCTTGTTTACTTTGTTAACACGAAAAGCTTATGGACAAATATTTATTTGACGCTCCGAAAAGTATTCACTTTTTTTTAGTATTATCTGTAAATGAAGTTAGTAGAAAAGTCTTTGTCAATTCTTGAAATTTAAAAGTGGTTTGATTACGAAGAAAATTTTCGTTTTCTGAAGAAGCAACTTACGGAATTGAAACCACTTCCGATTGGAACGGTACTCTGTGATATGGCTGATTATCTCTAACTAGCATAGAAATACATTTCTAAAAATCCACTTGAAAGTTCAAAAGCGTTTTCCTAGAAAACGATAAAATGGGACTTAAGCACTTCTTTCTTATTGCCAGAGATATTTATAGTTTCTTCAACTAAAAAGATGTCAGCATATGTGCATTAATCGATATGTAAGTACCTATGAAAGGTTTAACTGCAATAAAGCTTATTCATTCTTACATCACATATACCCTAGGATTTTTCTCTATAACGTTGGCATCTGGTGAAAAAGGAATAATTCTTTAAAAATTTTTTTATTTACAGGTTTTGAATATGAATTGAACTTAAAAGCAAAGTAAAACTGAAACATGTCCGCTATACTTTTTAATCCGAATACTGAACTGGAGTTGAGCTCTACCTCCTCAACACACAATGCAAAAAATATATCCGTAGACAACAACCATCCTGCTTATCATAATAATGAGCACCAACAGAAACAAAAGCTGGATCGTCCTTGTTCGGCCATTTATGAAGATATTTTAGACTCAAAAATGAATGGTCTGAAAATTCATGCAGACGTTGATGATGAAGTAGTTCCCACAATTAATGCCAATGTCGGACAAAACTATTGTGATGGCAGTGATAGTGGAGTAGAAGTTACAAACAATGTTAATATCGCATTGCAGAGAGCATTGAGTAATCAGAGTGGGGGCTATGCTAGCAGTACACAAGGTGGTCCAGATGATACGACCCAAGGTATAAATCTATCATGCAACTCAAGTATGATTAGCTGCAGTTCTGATGTATATGATTTGAAGCAACCTCAAAGTTTGGCGGGTACCAACATAAATGGTTGTCGTTCTTCAAACAATTACGAATGTTACAGTGAGAATGGTAGTGAGAGTAGCTCAATAGCTGGACCTACTACAATGGCTGTGCGCAGAGTTCACAATCACAATAATGTTAAGAAAAAAGTGGCAATGTTTGAGCCATCAATGCATGAAAGCCTTGTAATGAAAACCAAGAGTTCAAATAAGGAAATAACTGTTGTTTCAACTCCAGCCCAACAGCAGAACCGACCACGTTTAAGTGGTTTAAAACGGGCTGTATCATTACCCCGACCTACTCAGGGTACAGCTCAACAGGTACGCGAACGTTTAAATGACAAAATACACAACAGTTCGAAGACCAACAACAATTGTTTGACACCTTACCGAAACGCTCAAGCTCGTACTCCACAAGCAAAACTGCAAAAACCGGAAACTTTACCCAGCCAACTAAGTCGTACCACCTCGATGAGCATGCAGCGATTAGTCCAACGTACTCCTTCCTTAAGTCGGGCTCGTACTCCATCAACGCCCGATGATGGGCGGTGGCCCGGCGTAAATAATTCTAGATCTGCGGCCGTCAGAAGAGGTTTATCCGTTACTCCTGATCTGTCGTCTTTAAAAATGCGTTCTAGTATGATGGCTAGCATGGAAATTAAATCATCTTCATCAAGTCCTTATGGTACTTTGCCACGTAGACGTAAACAAAAGTCTGTGGAGGATCTTACTGGACGCAGCTCCAGAAGTAGTTCTATTACCAGAGAGTCGCGAATGACTTCATCCGTAATCATGACTTCACGCAAAAGTTTGGCTACTTCCTATGCTACGAGCTCTAATAGCACACCAACACAACACAAAACCATGGCCTCATCGTTATCCCTATCCAAAACATCTTCCCTTAGAAAACCTCAAATGCCTTCCTGCAAAACCAGAATTTATCATGAAACAGCCTGCCAAACCGCTTTGACTAACAGCGACATAGAAAAGGCTCTTGCAGGTGTGGTTACTTCTGCACGACCTATAGAATCGTTGGAACAGAAAGATCAGGAAACCCAGGCTGAGATAAGAGATCAAGAAATGGAACGCTTACGAGATGAAGTCAGAAATTTAGCACAGCGAGAACAGGATTTAACAATTAAACTTAAAAGAGAACGGGAGGAAAAGCTAGCCATGCAAAGAGAATTACATTTAAATACCGAAAAAGTTATAGGCCTTTTAAACCTTGCACGCATAGCCGGCAATGGCAAGATATTGGATGCCGGAACACCCACCTCTGATGAGAGTGAATCAAATCATGATAGCCTTCTTATGTTGGAGTCTCAGATTCAAATGTCCGGCCATGAACTTATCGAACGTCAGCAGGAAATTGGCCAATTGAGGAAATTGTGCAGATCTTTGCAGGTTGAGATGGAGAGATCTCTTATGCAACAAGAATGTTTAATGCAGGAAAAAGCTGCAATTGAACAGGAATCAAATGAATTGCAAGACTTTTTACAGCATGAAAAAGCTGCCATGTGTGATGCTCTTAAGGATCTCGAAATGGACTATCAACAATGTCAAAAACAACTGGCCAGTAAAGATGAGGAAGTAAAAGTGTTAAGAGATGAATGCAGACACTTGGTGCGGTTAAATGAACAGAGAAGGTGAGTGTGCGTTTTTGTATATTTTTGAAAGTCGCTCTTCAACGTTACTTTATTTGTCATTAACTAATTACAACTTTAATCGCTGACGGCCCTTTGCACAATGTACGATTAAAAGCTAACGTGGACATTAACGGCAAGTTTTGTATTCCGAACTTGCCATTAAGGCCACTAGACACGGTCAAAATGATTGATGTGAAAATCGTGTACGTGTGCTTGATGCAAAATAAAAACCATTTAGATTTTCCATCCAGCATCGTCGATGTCACACACACAAACAAATTTTTCACTAATGCCACCTTAATGTTTGATGTGATTTTGACCAATGTATAGTGGTGCCCTTTTAAATTTTCTATCAAGCGTCGTCAGTGTCGTACATACTAACAAATATTCACTCGTACTATAATCATGCTTGTCAAGCATTTTGACCATGTCTAGTGCCATTTAAAGTCCATGTTAACTCTTAATCGTACATTTTGAAAAGGGCCGTATTAAATAAAATAGTTCCTTGTGAATTACAATTATGTCTTTCCCATTCTTCTAGGCAAGAAAATCGGATGTTGCAAACAAAATACGCTGCCTTGGAATCAAAATCAAAAGATCTGATTATGCAACAAAATGCCTCAGTTTCCGGAGCTACTGCTGCCTTATCCGGTTTGCATGCACGATTAGACAATTTGGTCGAACAATTAGTATTTTCGTACAATATATCCGAACAAGATTTAGAGGTACATATGCCCGAAGTCTGTATTTTTTATGAAAGAATGAAAGGAAGTAAATTTTTCATGGCATATTGTTTTGTAAATATTTAGATTAGAAATTGAGGAATGCAACATTTTTAAAGAATGTTGAGAAATGACTTTTGCAAAATGTATGGTGTTAGTAAAAACACTATTTCATATTATTCATTTTCAATTTAAAATCATACACGTTTTAATACTAATACCTTAATATAGAAAGGCCCTAACTTAGTTTTCTCAAATGGAGTTAGGTCCTTTGTATATTAACGTAACGATATTCAGTTTATACATGCGAATGTGTAAAATTTGTTTAAATTTAATTTCATTAAATTGGTAATGTGTCGAAATTACAGAACAACATACCTCTGAATGATACACGACGCACCCTCTGCATTACTTCGAATCAGTTAAGTAATGACTTACTTATTATTTGATATATATATATTCACTTAACGCTACCTAATCCGTTAAAAGATGTTGGCTATCTTTTTATAGCCTTGAACGCAAGATCGGAGCTTGGAGGACATTGTTATAAATTTTAGCAGATTGCATATAATTGAAACGCAACTTGTAAAATCCTGTCTTTGGGTGTGTGTCAAACGGTAGAAAAGTACTATGGTAAAAAATATTTGCCAGTGGGGAAAAAATTTCATGTTTCTGCTGTGCCAAATGATATCTTTTTTGACAATATAAAATTTTGACTTTTGTAAAAACATTCATGTTCCAGCTGTGTGAAATTATACCTTTTTTGACAATATAAAATTTTGCGGCGGCGAAGGAAAAAATTTACTACAAGCCGCCGGCTACCAACAAATTTTTGAAATTACACTTTTGTACATATAAGACAAATTTATCTGCTGTAGCGAAAAATTGTATAATATGATGTATAATTTTTCGCAAATTAAAATAAACAATGCATTTTTCACAGTCTAACTACATTTAAGAGCCGCAAAAATCGATGTATTGGGCGACGTCTCGAATTTCCAAAAAACGACGGCGGTGGTTTTACCTTGTTACAATACCATGCTTCTAATTTCTGTCTGTCAAAAATGTATCTCTTGTGTCAAAATTTTGTTCACCTCAGAAGTGTCAAAAACTTACTTACAATAGTACTTTGCTACCGTTTGGCACACACCCTTTGTTGCACATTAGCTAATCGATACATACATGTGTAACGTCCATGGACATTATTTGCTTAGACGTTGTTACATGCCACCGAAATCTTACTAGCGAATTCATGAGCTTCGTTCCATAAAATTGACTAGCTTAGATTTTAACTTGCTATTATCTCTTAATAAATTTTTATTATTGAAATGTGCGGAATTAGCAAAGCATTGTTGTTGCAAATTATTATTTATAACAACAATTCAAATACAGAACATACGCAATTATTTTAGACCAACCAGTTGATAAATTGTTACATTTCCTTTAAAAAATTTAATAAACACTTTTGTATGTTTTCTTAATAAATTCTCTCTTCATAAATTAATAAACCCTAAAACAAGGCAGGCGTTCATTATCTTGCGTTTCTTAACTGTCAACTTTCATATAAAAGCTACATAAATATAATTTATTATACTTATCTGGAGTATGTTTGACAGGTAGGAAATGCAAATGTTTTAGTTATAGAAATAAGGCTATCTTGTTTCATCTGCCTTGAAAGAACGAATTTGATACTATACTTTGAGTTTCAAAAAAATCGTTACACAATTTAAGCCTAGTACGCAGTTCTAAGCATGTGTAAAAAACAAACTGAAATTCAGGTTTAAAAATTTTTCAAGCGACGTTCCGTAGTACGCAGCTGAAAAGAAAAATCAACATAATTTTTGTTTAATACAGGGATGGCATATCAATTATTGTAGACTTTTTTCTGAAAACTAAAACCAAAATTAATGTTCAGACAATTGTTTGCTCAATAAATTTTTGATATTTTGTGTTTTTTTGTTCTTTGAAATAATTTTTCATATTTTGTATGTTGTAATTTATAAAAATAAGTAAATTTACGTTAATAAAAACAAATTTGTCTACGCAACAATTATTCCGTTTAGAAATAAATAAAAAATTTCAAACCTGAAATTCAGGCGGATCTGCGTACTAGGCTTTAATTATAAGTTCTCATTTAGTTAGTCTATGTTCATACGAGTCAAGTTTTGCTGCGGAACTTTTGAGTTTATGGGAGAAAGAGGTAAGAATATTGGGACCCCTTCCCACTGCTTCATGTACCTGCAGCTCTCTTTTGTTTTCTTCTTCGTAATATTAAGCAACAACAAATTCTATGTAAAAAAACAAAAGCTGCACAACAAGAATTTCATTATATGGACACGAATGCAACTTCAAAAGAAATTTTAAGAAAGTTGCAGAAGCCAAAGATGACTCGTATGGACATGGACTTATGACACATAAATTTCCTGGTATTCTCTTTCCTGGTATACTAATTTGAAACGGTTAGAAGCTTTCAGTTTTACAAAATAAGGCCCTAAATCAATAGCAAAATGTATAGAAAGTTTCGACAATTATGTAGACTTTTATACTTATTGAGGACTAGGAGACATTTCTTACACTTTTGATCTTCAATTGTCTTCAAAAGGTGAATACATCAGTCGTTCTATCATGATAATATGTGCGTGCCTCAGTCCGAAAGCACAAAACGGAATACTTCAAACAATTCAATATGTCATTTCGAAAAGGTCACGAGTCTATTGATTTAAACTTATCAGCATTAACAAACATATGTTAAAAAAAACGTTATATGGTGCTAAATCCTTGAAATGCTTCTTCATATTACAATGATCAATCATATTTATTATTTGATTCATACTTAAATGTACATAAATAGTTTTAAAAGTACACGATTTATGTCTAAGTTCAAAATAAAACTTTATTGTACATACTACTAAAATTAATACCATATTTTTTAAAAATAATGGAGTCTTTGTTTGTTTCATTACATTTTTCACAGCATAGCAGCAGTGAAGATGAACAAGTCTTGCACTGACACTGTCTCTTAAGATTAAGTAGGGTGGGTTTAACAATATCATAATTTTCTTTAAAGGACTTTTAAGCTTGAAATTAGAAAATCAGCAAAAATTTTTGAAATAAAGAAAGAGTACATTTAAATCGAAAACAAAGCATGCACTCATTCAGCGTAGAAGATTAATTATTTATTTATATATTCTCCCGGTACATATACATATATAAAACTTCATTTTAATTTATAAATAAAAATAAATATATGTAATTGAACATCATTTCAAATGAATAATTGGTGTAGTTATAAAACAAACAATAAAAAAATCTCTGGCTTGTTATTTTTATATTTAATTTTATAACCCACCATAACAAAATTCGAATATATAAACTAATCTATTGTCATTGCAGGATATTGGTTTTCAAAACGATGTACAAACTAATGTCAGTGCCAGCGGTGAAAGCTCTGAAGTAGCTCAAACGCAGCAATATGCACACAGTCTTAATCTTTCCCAGGCTCAAAATAATCACCATCATACACAATTCCAATTACACACAGCCAGTGATGGTTCTTTGTCACCACAAAGGAATCAATCCTTTATAGCGGCTGTTATCAGTGCCATAAGAAATGCCACAACCCACTCGGGAAAACGATTGCTAGTAAGACATAATAAACGGCACAGTATTGTTGGAAGCAGTGGCTGTGGGGGGTCCCTCCATAATCTTCAGAAGAATCAATCGAGTGCAAAAAGTAATACAAATAATAATCCACATAATAATGAAAATAATGCAGGTGAGTCAAACCTTAGCATCAATTCTTTAATTTTTTATATAGAGTTTGACAGGTATGCGATAAAAACATCACGAGCAAAAATCAATCAGCTATCATAGTGACGCCAACTGGTTGCCAATTCGCCTTGGTTGCTAGGTATTATCGTCTGCGTCAACGATTGATATGAATTTGAAGTCATCCCAATTTTCAATCCGAAATTCACAAGAACATTTGTGAAAAATATTCGGAAGCCAGAACATAGGCGATACGCCTTGTAAATTGTAATTTTTAGAAATGGCCCGTAGTGAAACTGTTTCCTTTTTAATTTTTGTTAAATAGTATCCTTTGTTTTTGCAAATTTACTCAGACTGTCTAGCAAATTTATCAAATCGGATGCTAGTTTTTAGTTTAAAAATTAAATTAAATAAAATTATTATTTTACAGATGATTCAGATTCTACCGAAATGTTGGACTCTGAAACAGAACCCTGTCTCATGATGGACAATGTATTAGAGGATGCACCTATGCCGGATTCTCATTCCCACAATATGGTTTCTTCGTGTACGGGTATGATATCACAGATAGAAATACCTTCAGAAGTTCTCAATGTGACAACAGCCGATGAATCTTTGCAAAATCTTTCTCAAGCCATTGTCAACCGACAAAATATGGAATCACAAATAAATGCATTAAATGTACATAAAATGAATTTACATTTAAAGTAAGTAAAAAACTAAATAAATAAAACTATTTGTATCTTGAACATTTTTATCTTATTCAATGTTAGTGACCAGCCAAGCTGTACAGAAGAAATTAGTTGTCATGATTCAGTTGCTGAAATGCCGTCATTGGTTGAGTATTCAGTTACCCAAGCGGTAGTCGACCAGGTGATTGAGGTGGATAGTTTGGTAACGAAATTACTGAAAGTATTGCGTCTCATACAGTTGGACAATGACAATTGTATACAACAATTAATTATGGATAAGTATGTTGAAATTCAAAACAGAAAAATTATGTACCATGAAGCTTAAATTTATATTTTTTGTTCTTTAGAAATAAATTGCAACAAAACAAGGAAGACATGTTGGAAAAAATTAAAGACCTACAAGATGTTAATGTTAAACTTCAAGACGAACTTATGGATGCCACTCAAGAGCTAATGATGAAAAATAGTGATTTATCAAATACCAAAGCAGAGATACAGCGTCATCGTAACGAGATTGATGTAAGATTTTAAATATTTTTGTTTTGTTTTGTGAGACCTGCTTTTTTCTTTCCTATAAAAAAGGACACTACATATGTATGCAAATTTATGTTACATTTATATTTTTTTCACATTACATTTATATACATAGTAGTTGTACACTGTTCCTTTCTCTTTTATACTGTATTTCCTACTTAATTTGTAATTCGATTTTTCTTATTATGGTTTAGTGTATTAAATGTATTCCATTATGTAAAATACGCTATTATATAATGATTTAGTTTTGACTTAGATTATATTTTTGGTCTCATTTTATACCCATATTTTCATCGTCTTTTACATACATACTTATTTCAATTATACAAGTAGATATTTATTATGAGTAAAATTTTTGTTTTAAAGAATATTATCGGTCGTATGCATAATCAAAACGTAGCAGGAACTTAGGATAACTGACGAAATTGAACTAGGTCTTAAAGAGGGTTTCCACACAACTGAATATTAAAAACCACTGAATCTTGTAGTCCTGACTCATCATTATATTGTAAATTGATTTTTAATGTCAAATAGTCCAATACAACTCGTTAAGAGCCAGTTCAATTTTATCGGTTATGCTATCTTCATAATAAGTTTGCGTTATGGATATGCCCTATATGCACGTATGTATCAGGGTACACTTAAAACAGATACACCCACAAGAGCAGCTGTTCATTTATATTGCGTTTCCTAACTGTCAGTCTCCATATAAAACCAAAATAAAAAAATTTTATGCATGGAATTTATTTGACAGTTAGGGAATGCAAACGAAAGTGGGGTTACTTTGTTTCATCAACATACATACCTAGGTTGTATACATGATACAATAAAAACAGGTAGAGCTGTCCCTACAACAATACAAAAACAACAGGCGTTTTTTTACTGTAAAATGTTTCGTAAGTGTCAAAAACAGAGAAACAAGTCGATCGTTTAAAGTCGATCGCTGCTTAGTTTTTGAAAATTCGAGGCGCCGCAAAATACATTGGCTTGTTACGATTTTTATATGCAGTTAGGCTGTGAAAAATGCATTATATATTTTAATTTACTTAATGTGTAATAAAACTTTTCTTTACAGAAGAGAAATTTATCCTGCCCTGTAGCGGGATTCTGTAACTTTTAACGATCCGGCAATCGTTACATTTGTCGACATATTTAATCGCTTGCTGTAACGATAGCGCCATTCTGTTTTATTCGATATCATGTAGCATCTCTGTTAAAAAAAGCGAAAGGCCCAAAGAGGAATAAAAAAAACAAATGAATTTGTCGATGCCAAACAGTGTACAGAAACTTTTTTCATAAACTTTTTTTTAATTTTATGAAATATATATTAAAATAAATGTTTAACTAATAGAAATATTATTATTTATACATAAAAGTGCTTATATGTTTCTATATTGTTGTAGAACAATAACTTTAGTTGTTGTGCTACGGCTGCACAGCTGACTCTTGTCTATTCATTAACAACAACAAAATTATTGTCGTTAGTTAACTGACAGCAAATATCGTTATAAATGTTACTGAATAGCAAATTCGATAAATTTTCGTTATATTTATTTTAACGATACGATTATCGTAATAAAAGTTACAGAATCGCGCTACTGTAGCTCAATTTTGTAACTTTTATTACGATAATCGTATCGTTAAAATAAATATAACGAAAATTTATCGAATTTGTTACCTAGTGACATTTATAACGATATTCGCTATCGGTTAACTAACGACAATAATTTTTCTGTTGTTAATGGATAGACAAGAGTCAGCTGTGCAGCCGTAGCACGTACTTTATGCCAACAACTAAAGTTATTGTTCTACAACAATATAGAAACATATAAATACTTTTATGTATTAAAATAACAATATTTCTATCACTTAAACATTTATTTTAACATACATTTCTCAAAATTAAAGATTTTAATGAAAAAACTTGTCTGTACACTGTTTGGCATGGATACATTCATTTGTTTTTTTTTCATTCCTCTTTGCTCTTTTCGCTTTTTTTTAACAGAGATGCTGCATGATATCGAATAAAATTACACAATCGCACTATCGTTACTGCAAGCGACTAAATATGTCGAAAAATGTTACGATTGTCGGATCGTTAAAAGTTACAGAATCCCGCTACTGGTCTGTAAATCGATTCGATTTGAGAACGCTCGATTTAGAGAAATTAAATCCTTAATAGCAAACTTTTTTCAGACTTTTTTGCAGTTTCATATATTTTGGAGCTTGAAATATCATATCTGAAATAAATTTATCATATACGATTTAAATTACATTTACTTTTGGAAAAACGAGAAATTTATTTGGATTCTGTTTACAGAACAGGGTCGTATGTTTCATATACAAATGTTCATATAAAAATTTATTCGTAACAGGCGGCTTGTAGTAATTTTTTTTTGTTTAGCCGCCGCCGCAAATTTTTCATAGGCTTGTTTCTCTGCTAAAGCGGGTTTGATATTTGGGAAATATAAACGCACAACTACAGCTGCGCTGACAGTTTTACCTTGTATTATTGTATCGTGGTTTTATATTGTTCAATTGTAATTCTAAAGTTTTATTGTATATTTAATTTTTACTTTATGCACCTCAAAATTAACAAATATTTTTGATTTTTAATAAAACAATTTAGAAAAATAGTATTTTATATTGCCTTTTTGTTATAATTGCTTTTTATTTTATATATCACATATATTTATAAGTATGTATATGCTTTATAAAAATTTTATGCAATAAAAATTTAGTTTTTGGCCAGTTGTCAAAAAATTTTAACGAAAAAAAACGCAGTTTGGAGATTAGATTTTTCTACTTATACAATTAGAAACCAATTTAGAAACCCGACAGCATTAAGTTTTAATAACTTCGAATGAATACAGAAAATTTTTCCATCAAACTAAACAAATTTATAAGGAAAATCATTTATTTATGTCTGATTAGAAAAAAAATTCAGTAAACTGCGAATTTGGGTCGCACACGAAGGTACTTGTACATATATTTTTTCGCTTTTGCTCTTTTTTTCATTTTTGCAATATTTTAGTTTTGATTTTTTGTTTAATTTTATTTTTTTTTAGTTTTTAAGTTTTTTCGTTGTTTTGAATTTTTGTAGTGCTTCTTTCATTTTGGTGATTTTTTCGTTTTTTTACGATTTTTCGTTTTGGACAAGTTTTTTTTGTGATTTTGACGATTTTTTTGTTTTGCCGTTTTTTTTTGTTTTTCGACGATATTTTTAGTTTTAGCGATTTATTGTAGTCTTAGCGCTTTTTTCAGTTTTGGCGCTTTTTTCGTTTTTGAAGACTTTTTCGCTGTTTGGTGATTTTTTTAGTTTTAGCGATTTTCTTTTGGTTTTGCCATATTTTTTCATTCTGCCAATTTTTCGGTTTTTGGAGATTTTTTAGTTTTGGCGCTTTTTTTTCGTTTTGGTGCCTTTTTTCCATTTATAGCGATTTTTTTTTCGATTATATGTTTAGCTTTAGCGTTTTCTTTTAGGTTTTAGTGCTTTTTTCGCTCTGACGACATTTTTTTGGCGATCTTTTTAGTTTTGGAGATTTTTGTGTTTTAGCGATTTTTTAAAATTTGGCGCTTTTTTTCCTTAAGCACTTTTTTCATTTTGGGATTTTTCGTTTTAATATATTTTTAATTTTGTAATTTTTTAGTTTTAGCGTTTTTTAAAACTTCAAGAGTTTGCCTCTTACGGATTGCAAGATACAGCAAATTGTCTAAATTATAAACCCAAGTTTTTGATAAAATCGTAGTTATTTGAAAATATTTCTTAAAATGGATGTATTTGAAAAAAGTAATAAAAGCAGTTTTGTAGGGAATGAAATTCTTTACAGAAAGATCTTGTATGCATTTTTCCATAAATTTCATATTTATGTGGATATTCTCAATCATAAATTTATCAACTCTATATAGTGAATAATTTATAAGATCTAGAAGTTATTTTTCCTCAATCAAAAAAAAATAGTTTAAAAAACTTTAACCCGACTACTTAACTACAAGGCAAGAAAGTACCCGTGGCCGTATGCCACCTAGGCCTAAGTATCAGGGTTGTCAGATCTTTTCTAGCCTTTTCGCCAAATGGATTTTAAAAATCGGCAAAAGTCGCGAAAATATATTTTGTGCAGTTTTTCTTAATATATATTTTATAAAAAATTTGTTTTTATATAACAGTTTTTCTTTATAGAAATTTTTATAAAATAATCGCATAAAAAATAGAAGAAAATCGCCAAAAGTAAGAAAAATATCGCCAAAAATTATTTCTTGTAACTTTTTTCATAAAAATTCAAGAACCATTAATGATTACAATTAATTCATATAAGAAAAATGGAATGAGTTCTAACACTTAATATGTTTTTAAAAATATCATCAGATTAGTTATCCTGTTTCAAAAACATTGTGTGAGCGCTGCAAGTTTTGAACATAACAAGGTGCGAAAATTGCAATATATTTGCGGATTCAGCGTTTGATGCAAATAGTTTTGTATTGCTTAATAAAACATCAAAATAGCATTAGCGGGGTTCAGTTTTTGATGCAGATGGGCTTGCAAAAGTGAGAATGTAACATATCGCAGCTTTTTTTTTTATAAAATCCAACAACAATGTTTTGTATTTTGCTGTTGCTTTTCATAAAAAAGGTACGATATTTTGCATTTGCACTTTTGATAAACGTTTGTCCAAAATTTATTTTTTGTTAAAAAGTAGCCATAAAAATCGCTAACAAATTTATTTATCGCCATGTCGCCAAGCCAAAAATTTGGACGCCAGACAAGGTGAAAAATCGCCACGTTAGGCGAGAAATCGCCATTGTTGTTTTTGATATATGGCCAATTTTTATGTTTTGTGTCCTTGATTTTGAAATCTTCAGCTAATAAGGCCTAACGCATTTTATGTCAATAAAAAACTTTTTATTACATATTTACCCAACGTTTCGTCAATTTCTTGTTGACTTTTTCAAGGGTTTCGTCTATTTTAAATTAAAAATTTTTTTAATAAATATTACAAATAATCACACCAAAAAACATGATTAACTTACAAAATGATATTAAATCACATTACAAATATATTATGGCTTTGATAAAAACCAAAAAATAATGGTAAAAAGTTTTAAATTTAAATAGAACATAAAGATTAATTGATGTCACAGTTACACTTTGCTTATTGCAACACTATAGTTTGTATTTATGTTATTCGTATCTTCTTTTAATTTCATGGTTCTGTTTATATTTTGTTGAATGCGTAGACTTTCTATAGTGTACCTTTTTCTTCCTTTATTTTCCTTATCTAATATTTTAACATTGTCAAAATCAGCTACATGTCCAGTATTTAGTATGTGCTGTGCTAATGCTGTTGTTTCTCTCTGTTTTGTGATGTCATTTTTATGTTCACTCATTCTTGTCTCCAAAGTTCGTTTTGTTGTTCCAATGTATATTAAATCACATTTTTGTTTATCATCGCCTTTACATTTTACTTCATAAACAACATTGCATTGTTGTTGCTTTTCTACTTTGTGTTTCATGTTAGTGAAAATTGTACTAAGTGTAGAATTAGGTTTAAAAGCCATTTTCATATTTTCTGCTTGCATTATTGTTTTTAACTTTTTGTTGTCTGTTAAGCCTGGTATATAGGTTACACTGTAAAAATTATTTGGTTGATCATTGCTGTTACTATTGTTATGATTTTGGGAATATATATTTTGGAGTTTTATTTTTGTTTCGTATATTAAATTATTAATAAGGTTTATTGGGAAACTATTGTCCTTAAGTAACTTAGTAATTTTATTTATATTTTTCGTGTGAAATTGCTCATCACTTATGTTCAGTACTCTAAAAATAAAGCTTTTGGCCGTATTATATCGTATATATCTGACAACCCTGCTAAGTATTGTTTATACTACAACAGGGATGCAAAATGAGATTTTACAAATTGTACTTATTTTCAAGAAAAATTATACTTTTTTCAGTCCGATTGTACTAAATTCTAAGAAATTACTCATTATTGACTCATATATAACTAATAATTTTGAACTTAGGTACATCAGATACTGACATGAAATGACACGAAACTGATGTTATTAATCTAACGTACATACATATGTACATATTTTCACTAATATACATACATTTAACAGGCTGCATTTAAATTCATCTGGGTTCTTAGTAGGATGTTAAAGAAATATCTTGCTATTCTGGCTTTTATTTTTCTTCCGTCTTAAATGTACTTTAATTGCATTATAGTCCTGCCTGGACATAACTCATATCCTCTCTTCGTTTTCCTACAGCTTTCCATTGTTTAGTTTGCTATATTTTTGGAAATCAATTTTTACAATTTAAACTTCACTTTTATTAAATTATTTTAGAATTTAAAATTTGGATTTATTTCAAATCAAATAATTATCCGTATATCATACCTTAGTCACAATTTATATAATTGGTAGATCAATAATACGTAAAATTTGATTACCTAGCCATGATTTACCAATGATGTCAAAATTAGGTCATGTGTTTACTGGGATGTACCTAATTTTTTTTGTGACTCGATTTTTCGCTTTTGTTTTTTTTTTATTCATATCAGTTGGTAAATTCAAAACTGTTTTTATTTTTGTATAAAAATTGTTTTTTTTTATTTTAATTTGTTTTAAATTGTTTAGTTTATTTTTCCGACCTTTTTTAATTATAAAGACAATAATACGTTTTTGTTTGAGCTCGAGGTCAAGAGTAGGGTGTAAATTTTATTATGTTATGCCAATATATCGCTACAATCTTCGCGTAGCATCATCAGGGCTTATTTTCTAAAAACAATAAATATAATTACATATATAAATATAAATACCCAGATACAAAGATAATAACAAATAAAAATATATGTATGTAAAACATCAATATTTTTATCAACAAACTAGATTAACGCACAAAACAAAGAATGTAAAAATATATAAATAAAAACCAATATTTTAAACAAAAATTGCAACAACAACCTTGCTTACATTAATTGTTTACACACAACCAAACGAGTGTACAGACATCGAGTTGTCCAAGCAATCGTCAAATATACACTAAAAGGGTAAACCTAATATTGCACTATATATTTTTGTATTTTGTTATTATTTAATTTTCTTATTCACTAGGTGTCTGTATATTTGAGCACAATTATCTGTGTCAGCTTTGTAGTTAATTCTCTCTTTTGTTGGTATGTTAATTATTTATATATTTTTACATTCTTTGTTTTGTGCGTTAATCTAGTTTGTTGATAAAAATATTGATGTTTTACATACATATATTTTTATTTGTTATTATCTTTGTATCTGGGTATTTATATTTATATATGTAATTATATTTATTGTTTTTAGAAAATAAGCCCTGATGATGCTACGCGAAGATTGTAGCGATATATTGGCATAACATAATAAAATTTACACCCTACTCTTGACCTCGAGCTCAAACAAAAACGTATTATTGTCTTTTTAATTTGTTTTAGATAAAATTATTTATAACGTCGTAGTAGTACATAATTGCAAAAATCATCCAAATTGATTGCTTAAAAGCTTTAAATATCAAATTTAATGCATTTAACTTCCTTTACTGAAATGAAAGCGAATGTTAACACATTTTATTGTACCATAATCCTTTGAATCAACCAACCTATCAATAAATCTTAAAAATCTTTGCAATGCAATCAATCCACTTTTGAATCTTAACAATTAAAAAAAACCATGATCATCAAAATAACCATTTTGCTGTCTCCATCAATCACCAACCACCATTCATCATCGTTGTTGTTGTAACCAATGTCACCATTAATAAATAATAATTTTTTATAATCGTTAAAATAAAACATTCTATTAAAATAACACAAACAGAAGAAATCCCTTTTTCATTAACATAAATAAAAATTAATTAATTATTGAAATAAAATATACTCATGCACTCACAAAAAACAAAAACAAAAACAAAAATAAATAAAATAGCGTTTAACCGAGGACATCTGTAATTTGAGTACGTTGTGTAGTAATTATCGCAAGCTATCGCCCAGCACAGAGTTCCCGCAATTTCCGGATTTAAATTTCACTTTACAATCGGAAATTGTTGACAAACAGGATGATGTTGGAGGCATTATAAATCTGTTAAAAATGTGGCAAGCAGATGGACTATTTAAGGAGAATAGAATACAACAATATATGACAAAAATTTTAGAATTAAATGTAAGTAATCAACATAACTTTTATACTTCTGGGTCCCGTTTCTAAAAATTGCAAGCTACAATAAATTTTGCAAAGGTGTTGTTGTCTTGTAGGTATTTTACTTGTAGATTTGTAGCTTGTAGCTTTGAGAAATGGGCCCCTGATCGATCACACTTGTGGTGTATTAAGTTTTCTAAGTTTCTATATATAATTATACTTCTATTTTTGTTACATTTTAGACCTCCCCGAAAAAACACAATGATGTAACATACCCTTTAAATGAACGTTTACGCATATATGCCAATCAACTGGAAAATATTTTTACGGTATTAACTGCCGCCAGCCCTCAATTAATTAGTGATAATCCTGCTTTACATCAGCTTCACAAAGACTTGGAAATTGTTAAACTTAATGCCAATTGGTCCCAATTATTGGCCGAGAATATAAGTCGCAATAACTGCAACGAAGATATAAATGCCAATTAAATTTTAAAATAAAAAATAAAAAAAATATTTACAAAAAATTTACGTCCATGAAGTTATGAAAGAAAGCGTAAAGAAAACTAAAATAGAAAACTCAAAATTTACAGTATTTTTAGCTTTTAAATAAATAAATATTTGGCCAGTTCACAACATGTTGTATGTGTTGTAGATCGGTATAAATATTGTTGGTGTTCTCCATATAAACATTTGCTTAGAAACATGTTTATGTTGAAATTTCCAACAACTTTTGTACGATCTAAGATACTTACAATATGTTGTGAATTGAGCAATTGAATTGTTTTTATTATAGAATTTAATAACTCAGCTCGTAACTACGTTTCTTTCGAAATTGAGATTATTATTGAAAAACATTCTGTAGCATTTCTATTACGTAATTTACAGCTATGCTCCTTATCTTATTATGAATATTTAGCTGAATTAAGTAAAAATAAATGTTTTTATTGATTTCCCGAAAATTATGATTTTGCAGATACGAGGATAACATAGAACGATATGTTCATATATTGGACCATCCTGATGAAAAGGTACCTTTACTTACCAGGAAGCAATTTTCAGTAGAGCCAAAACAAGATGTTTGTGTAAATTTTGTCCATTTTGAGATTATGGCTGGTATTACTGTTCAAACATCTTCCCCCACTTTACAAATGGTATTATCCCTATATTGCGGGATATCGTCCACAATATTGCGAAACTTTAAAGTTTCAAAAATTAATATCTCGGTAAATTTTTGGAATGTCATGGTAAAAAACGGCACTATTTTCAGAATTTGTAATGGAGCTAACTCAATTTCGGTCACCGTAAGATAAGGTCCCTTTTCATCAGGATCATCACATATGTATGTACATAAGCATTGTATGCGAAAATGGAAACTTATTTCTGTATATGTACGTCTCCAAATACATCTTCATGTATGTATATAAGTAAATGCTGTATGCTGTAACCAACCCCCATATGCAGAAAAAAAAAGGATTAAGTGTGCTTGAAGGCTTGAAGTGTACATTAAAGTGGTTCGGCCTTCAGAAAAAAAATTGATCCAGGTTAAAGATTAGTTGAAACAATTCCAAAAATATTTATTTTTAATTTTTTGCCCCGCCTTTGGATACCGTCTATTTATTTTTTGTATACTGCGTCGCCATTTGTAGTCCGATCATAACATATTGTATATCGTTATTCATGGCTTGCCTTAAATTTTGACTTTGGCAGCTTTTGAATCCGACATCAAATTCTGGGCGCCACTTATGCCATCTCGGATCCTTCCCCCTAATAACTAGTTTTTTGCAAGCGACAAGAAAGCCCCTCTAAAGCTTTTATGTCTAGCTTTTAATAAAATCACCTCTGTGTTCTGTAAATCGGATCGATTTGAAAACGCTCGATTTAGAGAAATTAAATCCACTAACAGCAAAAGGTTTGCAGACTTTTTTGCAGTTTCATATTTTTCATGATTTAAAATACATCAATGCTTTTTCTCTTTTAGACATACATATTAAATTAAAACATGTCGATCAATATACAAAACAAAAAAGCGCATCAGTCGCAATACAATGAAACTTATATCAACAAAATTTCGAAAACTGCAAAAAGAGCTTTTTCCACGCCCAAAAAAACAGCACTTTTGGTTTTTATGTCGTCATATAAAGCACAAACTGCCCTAACTAACAAAAAAATGTAAATCGACATTTTTTCTAAATTCAGATGTATTTCATCAAAATACAAGACCACAAAAAAAATCTGAGTTCCCAGAACTAAAAGGCAAATTTATTGAGAAAATAGAACACCAAAAAAGAGCTGATGAATTACATTATTTTTTTATTCCTCATTTAGTTTTTAATTTTCTTTTATTTTCCTATAGTAGCCATAGCTGTAGACATCCTCTGAGAATTTCGAGAGTATAGCTTTTATGTTTCACAAGATACAGCCGAATATCAAAATTACACTACTTGCTTTGGGACATCCTTTAAATATTAGGTTTTATTTAATATTTGGTACATGTGAAAATTTCAAGTGGTTGCATATTATGGTTTGCAAGATAGAGCCCAATGTCAAAATTACACTACATTCTTTACGACACCCTTTAATTGTCAACTTTCTTTTATTTTTAGTATTTGCTGTTAAAGCGGCAATACCCAGCAAAAGCTTTGCTTACTGCTAGACAAAAAAGTATATGAGGATGTAAGTCGTAACTACTTACAATTTGACTCGATAACTACTTATATTTGTTTGAGAAGTCCAAAAAATGAGGGGTACCCTTACTAGTTATTATTTGGCTTTCTTGAAGCTAAAAAATTAGTCAAATAAAGAAATTAAAATTAAGAAAAATTAAATGAAATTTATTTGCTAAATTTCATTTAAAATAAAATTACGACAATATGTCAAATAATAAATTTCTTAAAGTATGTATAAAGTATGCACGAACAGTACATTTTAAAAATAAAGTAAAGTAAATAATTTTAAAATAATGTATTTGTAAGAGTAAGCTTATGTTAACTTCGTGCTGCCGGCTTGCAACAGTGTTTTTGGTTCAGTGGTTGATGCGATGCGTTGGATTTCAAATCAGAAGGTGTTTAGTTCGATACTAGTTGAAGTTAAACTAACAAACAGTGAGTAAAAATACAAAATTAATAATTAAAGATAAGAAATATTAAGCCTTCAACATGACGTTAGCCCATTTGTGAACACGTCCATCCATCACCCACGTCAATCTATATCGAACAATTTTTTCCACATATTTTCAGTTTTAGTGCTGAAAATTTTGATGATTTTCAGCAGTAACGTAAGCATTTTGTGGATACAGAAACTATTGCTTCTAAGCGGCTCATCGCGAACAAAATTCATGCATTATAAAAGCGCAATTGCAAGTGCTTCCGTTTTGTTGTTTCCCTTACAAAAGTCTCTCCAACAAGCAATAATTTTTGCTGGGATATTTTGCTTTGAACTGTGTAATAATATGATTACATAGACTTAATATGATTTATTCTTTATTTGTTTTTGTAATGAAATTAATTATTTTACACAGCAGAACCTTAAAATTTACTAATTTGGGATGACACTGAATTTTTTTGTGGCAACTTCATTTAGTTTTGTGTACATTTTTCGTGATTTACTTTTCCCTTTTAGTAGTCAAACAAAGCAAATTAGCTGTTATCTCGTGATTTAGAACAATGAAAATCACGACTAAAAATTAAAAATCTCGTTATTTTTAGAACACCAAAAATCATTCGGGTGATTTCAAAATCGTTCGTGGTTTGAAATCACCGTGATTTCAGAACATGCCTGATAAATACTTTTATTGTTATCCAATGGATTTCTAATTTGGAAAAAGGTTTAGAAAAATAAAATAGATTCATATCGAATACAAATTATTTGTTGGGTTTTGTATAATTTTCAAAGCCTACTATGCTTATTTTACATATTTGTAAATTCTCAAATGGTTTTTGAAAGTCTGGAGCTTTTGGTTTCAGAAAAATATGAAGCATAAAGCCCTAACTAACACAACTCTTAAAATATTACAAATATATAGAAAATTCATGCAGAAATGTACTTTTCATGGGGCTTTTTACTATATTGGAGAAATTCGCATTGAAAATCTCAATATTTTTAATTTTAACTTATTTTTTTTGCTTCTCCTGAACAATTTTCAAAATATTAGATAGGGCCGTTTGCGTTTTAGGTGACGGTATGTAGCGTCGCCATTTGAAGACCGATCTTATCGTATCAATATCGTTTTTCGTACTTAAGCTGAGGCTTAATTTTTGCCTCTGGCGACTTTTAAACCGCCTAGAATTTGATGTCGGTTTAAAAGTCACCAGAGGCAAAAAGTAAGCCTCACTCATGGTAGAATAATATACAAGGTAGCCCTGGAACGCCAGGTGATTATTTTTTTTTATTTGCTTTTTTCATGGTACGAACTGTCAAATGCTCTGTATATGTGAAATAACTACATTGCACACACAATACCACACGTATGTTTGCTGCTGCTGTTATACAAACACACACACCCTCTCTAATAATGTTTGACATTTTCGATCCCAAAATGTACATTTGTATTAGTTATGCGGCTACCTGTTATATTATTCTAACATGGCCTCACACAAGTAAAAAAAAAACGATATGCGATAGGATAATATCGGACTTTAAATGGCGGAGCTACATATAAAAAACCAAAAGTGCTGTATTTTTGGGAGTAGAAAAAACTTGCAGCTCGCGAAATTTCGTTGATGTAAGTTTCATTGTGTTGCTATTGATGCACTTTTTTGTTTTGTATATGCATCGACCTGTTTTAATTTAATATGTATGTGTAAAAGAAAAAAGGGGTTTACTTTTTGGGCGTGGCATAAAAGTGAGTATATTAAAAGCTAGACATACAAAGCTTTAGAGGGGCTTCCTTACCGCTTGCAAAAAATTGGTCAGAGGGATATCCGAGATGGCATACGTGGCGCATAGAATTTGATGTCGGATTAAAAAGTCACCAAAGGCAAGCAATGAATAACGATATGCAATATGCTATAATCGGACTACTACAAATGGCGACGCAATGCACAAAAGCCTAAAAGGGCGGTATCCAGAGGCGTGGCAAAAAATTAAAAAAAAAATATTTTTGAAATTATTTTCAACTAATCTTTAATCCAAGGATCAACTTTTTTCGAACCCCCTTAGTGTACATTAAAACATAATTTCTATGGAAATTTTGCTTTAACGTACACTTCAAGTACACTTAATTTTTTTGAATATGGGGGCATATTCTCTGATGCAGTATATACATAAATGCATACATATATGTATGCAAATATAGTAAATGATTATTTTTAGCTGAGAAGTTTAAATTGTAAAAAAAATTAATACATAATAAATTATAGTAGTTATTTTGTAGTTAAGTGTTACTTATACAAATTATCTAAGTATATTTTTGAGATAAATTATTACGCCTCATTTGCTTAAAACTTACTAGAATAGAAAGCTAGCTGTCAAGATCTATACATAAAAAACGATGCTTACTTTTGTCTTATATTTATTATGGAGTTTGACAGGGACCGTACACCAAATATGCGTGTTGTTTTTGTATTGTTGTATATGTTGCCGCCGCGCTGCCATTATTGTTAAGGGACAATTCACATATTGTGGTATGTGATGAAAATCGTTCGATTTGAAATCGGCGCCGATTTCAAAAACAAATTATACTGAAAGATGACTTATTTACTCCTTTTAATGTTTTCAAGGCATAATTATTTTATTCGAATATTTTTATCGATACAAAACAATAAAAAACGTAAATAAGTCTTCTTTCAGCAGAATTTGTTTTTGAAATCGGCGCCGATTTGAGTCGATCGATTTCCATCACATATTAGATTATTTAATGAACTTTTTGGCATTTTATCCACCCAATTCGTATCAATTGCAACAATTTTTGTTTCAAAAATATATTTATTTGTTGTAGGTGCATTTCGTTGGCTGCTAATGCCAACTCATCAGTAGACCTTTGACCATCATATTTGAAAAGTTTTCAAAATCGTATGCTAATACACAAACTCTCAAACAAGAAATGAGAATTACAGATACAAAAAGCATAATATGTATTTAGAATTAAAAAAAAACTTATACAAACAAAATAACAAAAAACTTTTACTCAATATGAATCGAGAAAGTATTTATTTTTCTTACAAAAATCTATTGATGAATTGGCATTACCACCCAACGAAATGCAGGCATATAGATTAGCTATCCCAGAACAAATAATTATATATTTTGAAAAATAAATTCTTGAGAATATCTCGAATAAATTAATACATTTTGTATCAACTTTCCTCCTCCCGCCCTAAAGTTTCAATAAAATATAGTTAGTACATACACTAGTATATGTATTAATTAGGATTAACCAAATGTTTGTTTAATTAAAACTCTCACTGAGCGTTCTGATTAAGCAAAATGCCGATTAATCAAACACTTTTAGTTTTGATTATTAAAATTTGAATAGTTTTATTAAAAATTATAGAGAGCAAAGCAAAACTATTTGAAAACAAATGAAATTTATATATATGGCCATGTTCTGTAAATTGTTTCGTTTTGAAATCGTACGCTTTTACAAAAAACTAACTCTAACTATCAGACTTTTATTTGAATTTTTCTATTATATAGAGTTCAAATATCTTATCTGGAAGAAAATTATCGTATATGATTTTAAAAACGTCTGCCTGATCATTATTAATTTTGAAAATCGGACGATTTCAAATCGATTTGATTTACAGAGCAGGTTCGAAAGTAAATAAAATAAAAAAAAACAAAAGGCAAAAAATAAAAACCCTAATTTTTCAATTGAAGGGCTTAGTGCAATAACTGGGTAAGCCACATGAAATCAAAAATTGGTTTTATATGCTCATTTCCTTGCTAAGTACTATATCTTTGCATCCTACACTGAAAAAATTCCATGCAACATATGCACGAAAGCGCTCGTACATATTACGAAATATTTCGTAATTTCGCACCACGAAATTCTGTCGTAAAATATACGAAATGTACGAAAATAATCAAAAAATAAAAGAAAGAAAAAAGTATGGCTCAACCGGGGCACGAACTCGCAATCTTCATATTTCCAGTCATGTACTCTACCCACTGAGCCACTTTGTACTTATTTTATAAGAGCTAAAAATTTGTTTTATTTACTTACATCTGAAAAATACGTCAATTTATAAAAAAATTTTTTTAATATATTTTTTTATTTCAAATATATTTTTTAACAAGGAAAGAAGTTTACGAAAGGTATTCGTTACTTTCGTAAATTCAAAAAAATATTGCCTTAATGTTTTTTCGTGATATATATATGAAAGTTTCGTATATTCTACGAAAAAAGTCAGTACGAAAGTTTTTTTCGTAAAACAAAAAAAAAATTAATTTAAAATTTGACGTTTATTTGTTATTTTTTGAGCAGTGTTGCCCCGATTTGAAATAAAATTTGAATGCGAATACGAAAGTCTTATAGAATACCAAATTTCTTTCGCATCGCATTTCATTTGCGCATCGCATTAACTTTCGCATCGCAATTCAGAATAAGCCTCGTGGTATTTTACTTGATTTCTGATTTTTATTTTTTTTATTTAAAAAAAAATTTTTTTTACAAAAAATTTATCAAAAATTATGATATCGATCGAGCACAATGAATGCTTGATATCTCAGAAACCAGGAACAATTTCACAAAACAGTTTTTGGGTTCTGAAAGAGGGTATTCAAAATATATATATCCCATACTTAACCCAATTTTTTTTAATAGTCGGTGGGCCAAAACAGGACCTAGGTCGCGATATGTATATACTAAATGTGAGCATAAAACTTCAGTTTGTAAAGTGTTCATAATGTACATTATTGCATTGTTCTCATCTCTTATTGCTTTTGATTTTATGAGAAATTTAAATTGTTATTAACTTTTATGAAAGCACACAACAGCAATGCCGACCAACGGCAATGTTTATTGTTGTGTCGAAGCAAATTTCAACTGTGACACAAGGTAGATCGAACAGGAAGGTTCCACTACGAGAACAGCTGTTTTAGTAAATTTGAGAATGTGTGCGTCATACAGACAATAGATTTTGACACATCTCTGGTATGTTTCTATCAACAACGGGAATGTGTTAGAAAATTTGAGGGAGCTTGTGAATGTGTGCAACACACAGACAATAGATTTGACATACCCAGCAGCAGCTAAATTAACAACTAGATACGCTTTGGGACAGTCATATTACTAGTTGTAATATTACTGGTCAAAAAAGGACAGTCATATTCCTAGTTGTAGCAAGACTAGTAACGATAGAAGTAAAAAAAGGACAATCATATTACTAGTTGTATCGAGACAATAACGATACTAGTCAAAAAAGGACAAAATTTTCACGTATACGACTTTATATAAAACATATTTTTAGCTCTTAAAAAAATAAGTAGAAAGTGGCTCAGTGAGTTGAGTACTTGCCTTGAAATATGAGGAATGTTTGTTCGTACCCCGGTTGAGCCAAAGTTTTTTAAGAGTTACAAAATCTAAATAATCAAACTAGTAAGAGCACTAGTTTACAACAAATATGATTCTAACTGGGATATACATAACTGTATACAAATGAACTAGTTGGGCTCCTATGACAACCTAATGTTAAAATCGATAGTTCGATATTTGAAAAAAAGACAGATGGGCAACTAGTCTGTAGTAAAAAGCAACTACTATAGTTCTAACTGCATACTAGTTACTTTGTCTGCAGGGTATTTCTGGTGTGTCGTCGTGGTGGTACCTATATTATTGTATCATGGGTGGTACCTGTAATGAATCTGCCTTGCTGTGACAATTGCGTCAGATGAAATGAAATATTGTTATAGTGTGACAACATCTGTATGCATGCGTGAAAGAAGAAACAAATAGCCAAGAACTTTTTATTTTTGTTGCTTTTTTTATAACTACAATCACCCCTTTTTATAATTTTCTGCTCATTCTATAAAATATAATATGTATGTATGTATGTATGTATGTATGTATGTATGTATGTATGTATGTATGTATGTATGTATGTATGTATGTATGTATGTATGTATGTATGTATGTATGTATGTATGTATGTATGTATGTATGTATGTGTGTTTTTTTTTGTTGGACGTAATAATAGCGCGCTATCATCCAGTGGTCCTACGAAATCTCCACTAGCACCACCATGGGACATTTTTAGCATTTCATCAGGGTGGGTAGTTGTATGCGTGTCATTCGTATGTCCTCCTTGTAGTAAGGAGGTTCGGAACTACGGTGCATCGCTCCTTTAAAGTTCTATTTACCTATATAACTTTCACATAGTTTCCAGTACTCTGCATGCCTTGTACAGGATTTTAATTGTACAGTTGATACAAGTGTCGATTCGAATTTTGTACAATAAATTTATGCATTGTTGTTTCATTGTTCTCTATATTAGCTTTACGCTCAATTAGAATTACAACTACAAACAATATTTTCGTTTGAAAAAATACAATAATGTGCATTTTTAATGGCAATACGCACACGTTCAGTATTATACTACATAACTAAAGGTTGGAACCGAAAAGAATTTTACATTTTATTGTGTTAATAACTTAAAAATCAATAGCAACAAAAATGAATTAAGTACAGCAAATTGTTTGAGTTACTTCAAAGATACAAATAATTAAAAACCATTAAAATTCATTTTTAGATAAAACGAATTTTCAAAATTTCGCTCTCAGACCTGCCAACAGATTTTGAACACCTACTCCATCAACTCTTTTGGCAACATGATTCCAACTTACATACAATTTCCAACTTACATAAAATTTTTTGTTCTTTGTGTATTGGGCGCAACTCAGGGCAGTTAGGGAATTGCAGTCCTTTTACGGTTTTATGAAAATCGTGATTATATCAATAATTGCGAATAAAATAAAAAATTGACAATCGATTTTAATGGATTATGGCATGTTTTGCTTGGAACATATCAATCCAAATGCTTTTAAAAATTATGGAAGTTTTGATTTTTTATTTTTTATGAATTTTTTAAAAACCAAAATTTAAAAACAAAATTAAAAAAAAATTTTTTGGCACAAGTTCGCAATATTTCTGAGGATGCTGGGCAAATTGAGAAACATTATTTTTAAGGATTAAAGATAATTTTTGTTTCGCGTTGCGGACTTTTTTTTTTTAAATTAAAAAACCAAAATTTTTTTCTGCTTTTTTCCAATCTAACTGTTGATGCCATACGTCACGTTATACATTCTTGATAGACAAAAAATTAACAGCTAACGGGATTTTTGAATAGTGGGTAAAGCGGTCATATTATTTAATGTTAAATATGTAATTTCTTTTGTGTCCAACCTTTATGTACTCGAATACATATTTAAATTATAAAATATCTAAATATTTATTTATAATTTAATGCATAAAAAGGCTCAACGACAATGTCTTGTAAATTTAATAAAACTTTATTTTGTATTTCCATATTTATATTTTAAATAAAACAAACTCTTTTTAACTATTAAAGCTATTGAATTATTAAATAAATAAGTATTGATGAATTGTAAAAATAAAGCCTTTAATTAACATATTGAATTGTAGACGTTTAATTTTATTGAAAAATTAAAATAAAACTAAAATATTTTAAATTAAGAAAGAAAAAGAAAGTAAAATAAATAAAAAACAGCGAATATTGTTGTTTTATAAAATAAAAGTTGATGTATTTTTATGATTGAAATAAATAAAAACTGCGTTTTATTTAAAATCGTGAATCAAAAATTATTTATACCTATATCAGCAATATTTTATAAGTTAATGGTTTTTTGGCCGTTTTTAAATACATTTAGGTGTTGTTTCCACAATGCAAACATTGTATTTGCATGTTTGTCTAAAATTTATATAAAAGCACTCAGTTTTTTTTTAGCATTTTCCATACAAATTTCTTACTCAAGTCGCTTGTTTGCATTGTGGAAACAGCACATTAGTGAAAAAAATGGCAAAAAAATATCATATCAATAATCAAATGGGAGTTTTTATGTAATAATAGGCAAACACGTTTTCTTAGATTCCTTATACTCCCGTAATACTGTACCGATTTTGGAAAGATTATACGTTTTTAAATGGTTTTCTTACATAGAACCGGACAATCTTAATTTTATTTAAATCGTTTCAGTACTTTTGGAGTAATACGACTATCAAGTTCTTACTAACACCAATAAACAAATACGTGTACATATGTATGTTTTTTCTCAGCTAAAAGTAAAACACACAAGTAAATATTCGATTGTTTTTGCACAAATAAAAAGCAAAAATAAAAACATAGAGTAAATCAAGTATATACCCAGTGGTAAAAATACCCGTTACGTAATTGCTGGTGTAAGCAATATTTAGTAGCAGCTAGTGATGACGGTTTGGCTTATTTTCCCATTTAGATTTAATATAAGCGTGTCATCCTAGTGGTAAATGAAGCGAAGTATTTAGATAATAATCAATGATGTCAGTATGACGTTCTAAGCGACCATCTTAGTACTTAGATTGTAATGTACGTGTAATCTAATATGTCATTTACTAATAATAGCTTCGATTATTTTGCATTGTGTATGTGAGTATTTCGTTGTATTTCATAGAATTTATCCCTTATATGTTCAAAGTAAAAAATTGTGGCCTAATTTTGGGTTATATTTAATCGAACAAGCTCGCTTACAGTTCCACTTATTATTTAAACTCGCAGTAGCGACGGCTACTGATATCGTAGCTTAATTTAATTTAATTAAACAATTTTTAGAAATTCGATTACACCCTCAAAACCGAAAATTATTGATAAAAAAAACATATTTTTTAGACTTCACGAACTAAAATAAATTTCACTACGTTATTTCTGTATCGATTTTTAATTTTTGAACATTGTCGAATAAAAGAAGCGCTAATTCTTGGAAAATTCCATTTATTAAAAACCAAGCTATAAAGGGAAATAGTTGGTATTGGATGCCCATCTATGTTGTAAATAATATGTACTGTCCATGAGGGTTGTGATATCGATGGTGTTGCGTAAAAAAGTAAAGAAAAAATTAAAAAGTAATATAGCTTTAAGCCAGAGTTCATAATTTATTTAATATGATTACTTAGAACTTATTTGCTTGTTAGGCTAAGGTTCGTAACGTTATACATGTACAGAAAGAATCAGGCATGTTTAATATTCCAAGGAACAAGGGAAAAATTAACATCAACTTAATTCTTACACGTACACAGCAGAACATAGCAGTGCTACTTTCGGAAGCCGCTACATTTCCATCATCAGTACTCATGTGTATTTTTCTTATCACTACTTGTGAGGGGGATCTGTTGAATGTGATTTCAGTTCTTATATATACAAACTTTTCGCGAAAATTAAATACGAGAATTAAATCGCTTAAGTCGATGTTAACTAACCTGTTTATCACAGCAATTCCCAGTGTTACTGTTGGTTTATTTTTCTTCATTCCGATTTTTTCCTGATTTCTTTAGAGCTCATTATCTTTATTTCATGAACAAATAAGACATTTTTACCAAACAATGAAAGTTTATTTAAAGTCGGTAGCACTACCGTTAGAAATATTTGATGGCTAATCGATTGAGCTCTTAACTAACTTCGGATTCTCAGTTGATGAAAACCTATGTATGTACTTTTTAATAAATTCTTGTGCTATAAATCTTTTTTGGAAATTATAAACGACGAAACTATAAGTTTAAAATTTTTTTCCCAACATTTTAACTGATATTTGCAGTCCTGATAAATCTATCGTCACCTGAAACGCAAAACGCCCTAACTAGCATTTTCATAATTTTACCGGAGAAGCAATAAATATACTAATTTATGTAATTGACCGTGTCCTTTTCCTTTAATATTTTCCTAATTATATCGCTATTTTTGTTCGGGAAAGTCTGATTTTTATAGTAATTATGTGTATTGGTGAAATACAGCCGGTTTCAATTGTTTGTTAGTAAAAGCTTTTTGCGTTTTATTTAACATGTAGAACATAAACTTCGATTTATGCAAATATGTATTTTCAAATATGTACGTATGTATATACTTATGTACAACTTAATGCAAACATATCGATGGTGTTGCCTAAAAAGCGCCAATCTTTCATATAAAATGTTGCGAAACTGTCCATTTTTGCGCAAAACCATCGATATGTGCTTAAGATTTTATTGGTAGCAAAATTATTGGAAAAAAAACTAATTTCGTTTTATTTTCAAGTCCTACTTTTTTAAGCAAATGTCCGTGGTTTTTTCCTCTGATGTCCTCTTTTTATAAATTAAGCGATAACAACCCTAGGTATGTTAGAAAAAATGTTGAGAAAGGAAAATTAAGTGGGATCAGTCATACATTTGACTCGTCTAGGGGCATCCTGGGCGCTGCAGGGGCAAAATTTATCAATTTCATTAGACCATTTTGTTGGTTCATCACAAATTACAATATTAGGGGGTGTAATTTTTTTATATGTTTTTTTTTCAAAAATGAGGGGTGTCAAAAAGTTGTGTTTTGGTTATATATTCACAATTATATTTACAAAAACTGGCAATTATATTGGTTTGCTCGGCAAATAGCTGCTTCAAAGTCGAGAATTTTTATGTATGGGAGCCCCCTTAAGGAATGGAGATGGGCAGGTATGTTTAGAAAAATTGTTCAAAGTAGAAAAATAACGGGATTCGGATATACATTTGACCCGTTCAGGGGCCAAATTCAGCAATATATTTAAAGCACCATATCGTCACCTCAAATGCAAACGGACGTAACTACATAAAAATTGTTTATATACTATACACAGTATATAATATATGTTGGTTTAATAAAATTGTTAAATTTGTGCCCTGAAGCTCCTAGGGGACCCTAGACGGGTCAAATGTATAGCCGACACCAGCTTGTTTTCTAGTTTGAACAATTTTTCTAAACATATCCCGGGATTCGGGATTTCTCAATCTCAATACGTAAATACTAGGGATTGGCATCCCTAGTATTTACGTATATATGATAGCAAGAAATCTTATTACTTTGTTTAAGGTTCAATTAGTTCTGACATAACCATAACCATAGAAAACAGCTGTTCGAACCAACCTTATGGACAACACTGTGTTTGATTATATGTGACTTGCCATAACCATAGACAAATTTTGGTTTTCTGCCATAACCATAAGCACAGAGAACGAATTTATTGTATATTTTTCTCTTTTATTTTTATTTTTCACCTTCGCTGTATTTTTTTAATTTATATTTTCGCTTGTGCTTCTTCGTATATTCTTAGATATTATTTTTTAGCGTATTTTCTAATAAAATGGATGAAAAATAGCTGCTTATAGTTAAGGCAAAACTAATCGAAGACAGTAAGTATGGTTACGGCTATGGCCACAGTTATGGCTATGGTGTTATGGTATGGTACGACTAATTTAACAAATACTTTTATGCAGATCGCACTTTTTTATTAACAAAACAACGGGTTGTTAGATAGCACAATAACAATTTTATGAAAAAAAAACATTAAGAAATCATTTTTTTTTTTCAAATAAAAATGACAGATGACAATTCATTCAGAGACCATGTTGCTATGTATAATAAACACATTTTCGAGAAAATTGGAGATAGCACTATTTGAATATAAGCCCTCGATATAATTTACAATAAAATTTGCTCAGGTAAGCAAACAATAAATTTGACAGAAAGAATTGCCGCCAAAGAAGCAAGCAAGATGAGCATAATCCAGCCATGCATTTTATTTTATAAAAATCCACATGTTGTTTTGTAGTCAAAAAAACTTTCTTTAATACCTTTTAATTCATTAAATAGGTACCTGAACCGAAATGAAACAACAACAATAAAGTGAAAAATCAAAACAAAAGATTGCATTTTCAAAGGTTTCCCTTAAAATAGAAAATAAATATATATTGGAGAAATGCAAGGAAAACCGGAACGCAAAAAGGAAACTGTTTATTGTATTGGTGACGACTAGGGTTTCCACAACGGTTATAATCGAAATCGCGATTAATTGCACATTTTAATCGTAATCGAACCCATTAATCGCTCGATCACGGTTAAAAGTTTTGCCCTTTTACAAGCAAACAAACGCTTTCGACAATTTTCTAATCTAAGATTCATTGAAACTGTTTCAATATGCTTACAGGGCAAGTTTGACTCAAAAAGAATTTTAATTTAAACTTTAAATATAATATACAGTATACAAAGTTCATATTCGTACACCCTCCATAAAAAAGCACACTGCCTTGTAATGAATAAAATTACTTAAATTACTTGTTTATTGCAAGATTTTGATCATAGAGGCTATATATATATAACACAGCGTTTAAATAACAATACATTTCATTAAAATTTTTTTAAAGAAAAGCTGAATTTACTAATTAAAAAAAACAAAATTGATATTCGTACACGATTTTTTTTTAAATTGTATTAGGAACTGATGCAATTACAAAAGAAAAAAGAAGCTCGCATTAATACAAAAAACATAGAAATATTAAAAAAAAGTGAATGTAATAGAATTGATAAATAAACAAGCTTAAATTAAAAATAAATAAAAGGAAAAACAAGACTTTAGACTCTTTGATAGAAATATATTTCGTTATGGAAAAAGTTTCCTATCAAGAGATAGATTTCCCATAGTATTGTTTTTGATACTCATAAGTTATTGTTTACAAACTTTATTTTACATGCTTTACAATTTTCTCCAAATAAAAATATAAGTTAATTGAAAAATTAAACTAAAACCCGAACACAAGTCAAAATAATTAAATTTCTTTGTATTAAACCCATAAAGTAATTTTATTTTGGTTTTAATAAAAATTATGATATGTAGCATATTTTCTTGCTTAATCGCATATTTTTTAATCGTAATCGCGACTATGAAGATCTGTGATTATTTGCAAACCCTAATGACGACCGACTAAGAAAGAGACTAGATTTGGAATTAACGAAAATCAAAATGATTTTTGTTTGTTAAAAAAAAAACTAAAAAACCATCATCTACTCGATCTCAATATAAGAAATTGAGTTTATGTATCTAGATAGTTTTAAAGAGAGCTCCTATAGTGTTGACAACTTATTAAAATTTATTAATTACAAAACACTAAAAGTATATAAGTACATACATACATATTTAAGTAATATAACAAGAAGTTTTTATATATGAGAGGCTTAGTGCAACAACTCGGTGCGCTACAGAAACAATCCCGCTTATTCCGTAACTATCTGTCGACGTCACGTCAAGACAATACCAAAAAATTGGAGCTTGTCTACTCGCTTTCGACAAAAATTTACTACTATTAGCAGTCTCTTCCCATTTTCTATGCCTTAGAGAATAATAAGTGGCTGTCAGTAATAGTAAACTGTTGTCGGTGACGAGTAGAAATGTGCCAATTTGTTGGTATTATCTTGACCTGACGTCGACAAATAGTTATGGAATAAAGGGGAATATATTGAATAAACCGACTTTTAAGTTTAAGCAAAACTTAAAATTGTATGGTTTTTGGAATTTTCTACTTTAAATATGCAGCATAATTATTTGCAAAATACTAGAATTTATCAAAAAATTTCTCTCAAATGCAAATCTATGGTACCTAGCAAGATAATGAACACATAAGACTAATTTTTGATTTCATGTGGCTTACCGAGTTATTGCACTATACTAGAGAGATGTTGCAAATTTAATTTTTGATTTTCGTAAAAGCTTAGTATCCATGTTTTGTAACTAATGTGAGAACTTTTCAATGCGAGTAAATTGTTTTCATCCTGTAGAACACAAAAAACTTCAGATTTCTTTGTTTATTTTAATAATTAAGAGGCTTAGTGCAATAAGTCGATAAGCCACAAAAATAAAATATGGAATAAATCGACTTTTAAGCTTAAACCAAATTTAAAATTGTATGGTTTTTGGAATTTTCTACTTTAAATAAGCAGCATAATGAGTTGCAAAACACTAGAATCTATTCAAAAATGTATTATCTGGGATGCAAAGCTATGGTACTTAGCAAGGAAATGAGCATATAAAACCAATTTTTTATTTCATGTGGCTTGCCGAGTTATTGCACTAAGGCCTTCAATTGATATATATGTATATATTTTATTTTATTTAAGCTTAAGGTAAATTGTAAAAATAAAAAGGTAAACAATGGATAAAAGAATCAAATTGTTTATTTTAATGTATCCAGTTTAATTATTTTATAAATCACCCTGCAAAAAATGGGCTGACTATTTAAATTTAAATTAAATTATAGTCTAATTAAAATAACTATTAAATTTTTCTCAATGCGAAAACTTCTCACAAGTTGCAGAACATGGGCACAGGCTTAAATATTGAAAATTTGAGTTGAGTTGGGCAACTCTAAGTCGAGCCCCATTGAATTCACCATTTACCAACAGTTGATTAGAGAAAACCATCAAAGTTGTTGTTTTAAATATTCTAAACTATAGCATATAATAATTTTTTTAATAAACACTTTTGAGTCACGTGGGACAAAAATATTGCAAACTTTAAAAAGTGCCCAAAGTGCTCTTCTAAGCAGTTTGATATACAAAATGCTGCTCAGCTAGCTAGCAAGCAGGTTGCCTAGAAATGATATACTATCCTGATGGATGTATGTATGATTGGTTCTAGATATCTCCTAGTCAATATCAAATCAAATCTTCACTAATCGGCTCTGTTTAGTAAACCGAATCCGAGTAAATTTCTCGTTTTCCAAAAATAAATAGAATGACTGTAACGGAAACTAGAATGACATGTAGGTAATGCCACTTTTGCGCTGACGCCCAGTGCTTTGTCCCATAGGCAAAACTAGCAATAAATAAATTGCTTAGAATGTTTATGTAATATACATTTTTGTAAAGCTAACATAATACCTTAAATATATATTCAAGTAGAATTTATCATCTCCACTTTTTGTTGACAGTAGAGGGCGCTAAAGTCAAACAATTTTTGAGCTAAAACTGTTAACTGAAAATCGACTTTTACTTGTTTTACTAAAAAAAATTGTCAAAAACAAATTTTTTAAAGTATTCTTTTGAAACTTAACAGATTTGTTTACTACTAGACGTACAAAAAAAGGGAAATTATTTTTATTAAATACATTTCGTGAAAAATTTGTTTGTGCTACCGAAAACTTTTGAGACTTTTATTTATTGGAATTACCAAAATTGGTTAAGTTTTGTAGAATAAAAGAAAAAAATTTTGAAGAGGTCGCAATTTTATTGCATTTTGGAGTGCGTTAATGGAATCTGCAAAGAAGTTCTAGATTTTTTGGCGGAAATATAAAAATTATATCAATAAAAAATTAACTCAACTTTTATGTAGTGTGCAACTGAAAATCAAAATTGGAAGCAATAAATTTTTTTTTACGGACAAATAAAAAGTGGGCTTTTTTTATTTTTGATTTAGATACTTCGTTAGGATTTCTAACGACTAGTGAAAAAGAAATGATCTTCTGCTGGAAAATGGAAACTGTATTTTTTTAAACACCTAAATTTGTTAGTATTACAGCGACAAAAATTTTTATTTTTGAAAAGCTAAAATTTTCTAATGCAATTTTTTAGGATAATTAAGATGTTAGATGAAGTAAACACGAAAAACCACGGTACATATGTGTTTTTCGATCTATACTTCTCTTAAAAGTGCCATCCAGAGTCAAAAGCTGATTCGATTAAAATAATTTATATCCTATTTGAAAGGAAAATTGTAAATGTAATTTTTTTTTACTTTTAATAAAAAAATCGTAATTTAGCAATATTTTAAAGAAAAAATTCACCTTTGTAATGAATGACACATTAATTTCTAATAAATTCTAGTAAATTGCAAATTTTCATTAAAAAGTGCAAACAATGCAACATTTTTTTGTGGAAAACAAAAGGCCATAAATTACGCGTCGAATAATGACCAATTCGTTTTGTGAGTTGTAGTGGATCAAAATTAAAATTCGGAAGCTGTTTTTCACCACAAATAATAAATATCCATAGTTTTACAATTTTATGGAATAGGCAATTCGATAATAAAAATTTTAAGCCATGATGTTTCGAAATAGGATAAAAATCAAAATGCTTTAATGGAAAAACTAAAATAAAATATCAATAAATAAAATGGTTCGGATACAGATCTATCTATCGTCAAAGAAATTAAAAAATGCAGTTTGAAAGACAACATCATAAATTGCAATTAAAATACAAATAAATGAAATTTATTTGTTGATGGTTAAGCATTGTCTATATGCATTTCATTGGTGCTTTACCAAAAGTACCTTAAATTTGGGTTTTTAGACCCAATCACTGAGCATCTTAATTATTTCAATTGACTTGCTCCAATAACAACGGCATGTAAAAGTTACCTGTCCCTTTCATATAAAGCTCTGGAACTCGAACCCGTTGCATGTCCTAATCAAATATATGTATATACAGCTAAAATCTAGTTTTTGCAAAAGAGGATATATATGGGAGGTAGTAATGACACAAATGAAACAAAATTCACAATAGAGCTAAAACGCATAATTTTAAAAATATATGTACATATATTAATTTTTATTATTAAATTTATTTTTTGAGAAAAAGGATATATGGGAGGTAGTCATGTCGTTGCACCGAATGAAACAAAATTCACACCAGAGCTAAAACACATAATTTTATAAACATTTATAAAGTTTTAGTGGTGTAAAACTTAGTATTAGAGAAAAAAGATATATGGGAGATAGCCATGTCCTTGCACCGAATGAAATAAAATTAACAACAGCGCTAGAATGCTAAACTTTAGATACAGATACCAATTTTCCCACATTCTAATAATAACTGAAGCTAAAATTAAAATTTTAAAATTCAGGATGTATGAGAGGTAGGCATGTCCTTACACCGATTTTTCTCAAACTTAAAATTTTCTTAGTTTAGTCCTTGGGCCTTATCGTGGTTGGCGTTTTTCGACTTCAAATTCGACAATTTGTAGTAGATTAAAGAAAACAAGCGACATTTTTCTTTAATCTAGTACAAAACACCTGATTTTCACCACAAAAACGCCAACCACGATTAAAATAATTAAGTAACGGGTGGCCCAAAATTAACGAAGGGGTTTGAATAGTCTATAACTTTATTATTTTAACATTTTTTTCTTGTATTTTTTCAGATTGTTGCAAAGAAGATTTGGGAAATTGATACTGGAAAGGTTTACTACTGAACAACGAACATACAGCAAAAGAAATAATGGCGCAGTTACGGGACATATTCGTGCCTTGCAATGGCTCTTTTCAAGATTTTTGAAGCCATCGCTCGAATTTCTCGACTATTATTTTTTTTAGGTTGGGTCATTTTCTGTGACTTATTTACGTATGCGCGATCTTTAAAATACGGCAAGGAAAAAGCTTCGGGAGCGGTTTAGTCCGGCTAATAAAATCACTGCTTCCTGAAATAATGCCTTCGATGAAAACGCTCCGTAGCAGTATCATTGTTTCTCTTACGGTATGATCGTTGTTCAGAAGTAAACCTTTCTATTTTAAATTTCCCAAATCTTCTTTGTAACAATCTAAAAAAATACAAGAAAAAAATGTTAAAATAATAAAGTTATAGACTATTCAAACCCCTTCGTTAATTTTGGGCCACCCTGTATAAGTACGCGAAATTCATATTTCTGTGACAACTACTCTAGTGTTATGGGGACAAAGGTCTTCCTATAAAAATTCATGTCGATTTGCGCGGGATTAGTATTAATTTCCGAGTTATGACTTCTTAGCAACAATTTCTTAGAATTGTCCGCAGATTACGTTTCTGCTATACGATTTTGTCGTTTTTTTTTATGTATTCATGTATTTGAAATCATATAAAATAAATTACTTTTATGTATTATTTTAAGCTCTAAAAATAGAAAACCACAAAAAAGTCTGAAAAAAATTTGCAAGGTTTACTGATACTTTTTTAATGCGACAATGCACTTCTCACATCGCCTATGTTCTGGCTTCAGAATTGTTTTCACAATTGTTCTTGTAAATTCGGATGCTAAAACATATGCTACATATGTTTAAGTTGAAATTAAGAAAATAAAAATTAATAGCATGTGTTCCAGCATCCCAAATTACAAGCAAAATTTTTAAAAGTGACGATTTTAAATTTTTTGATTATCTCGTTTCGTTTTGCTTTCACAACACTACTTTCAAGTGAGAAGAACAGGAGTTTGTTTGCTCAAAAGTGAAAACCAGCCGAATATAAAAGCGACTCTGTATACTTAATGAATTTTCTCGTACATCGACTAGTATATCGGGTAAATTTCAGAAACTTTAAAAATTAAACAACAGGAACGCTTTTTGTATGTTTTAAATGCAATTGAACATATTTTGGATGTTTTTTATGTGCAGTTTTTTCTCGTGAAAATAATTTTTTTTTCTTCTAAATTTTCAGTTTTTTTTAAGTTACGGCAACGCTGCTCATGAGACCCTTCATTAGCGGAGCAGGGCATTGCACCCCCACAGAATGACCTTTCTCCGACAATGAGGATATAATAGCGAAGGTGTTGTACCAAGCAAGAATTTTGCCCTAATTTTGGACTCAGTACCATTTATTTCCACATTTTTGTTTTTGTGGGAATTCATCGTATTAGATTTATCTTAAAAATTTTGTATGTGTAGCGTTTTTTTGTAAATTATAAGAAAACTGCTGCATACTTTTCAAAATATTCGAACCCTCCTAAAAAATACTCTATAACCCGAAAATTTTTTTCAATATTTCAATAATTTTGAAAACATTAATTTATTTCAGTCGAGGAAAAAGTCTCTTCTTAACATCCCAGCAAAAACTTGGTAATGAGTTGTCATTCCCGAACAACATACTTTTCAACCACAAACTACATACCGTCTGAATTACTTTACATTAGTTGAACAATTACTTACTAGTAATCAAACAAGCAATCTATTCTCTTATTGGCAGCGTACTAGTGTATCTGCTTATCAAACAGACGATAAACAGTTCAACCGCTGGGGAAGCAAAATATATTTTTTTTAATTGTGTTCATGTTTGTGAAAACAAGTTTTAAGCCCATAACAAAATAGTTGTGCAGTAGCCTAGTGAGTAAAACACTTGGCATAAAATAACACAATAACTGAAAACGGCATGAGTTCAATGCTTAGCAGAGAGATTTAATTTTTATTGTGTTTTGTTTATTCAATGCCTTCTAAATATTGAAATTTATAACTTCTTATTTGTAATCAATTGTGGCAAGTACTTGCCTCCAATGACATCGCCATGTTAAAGCAATTGGTTAAAATGCCAAAGTAGAAGTAGTGAAAGGTGTTTTTCTAGCATTTTAACTCATTACTTTGCCATCAAAAATTTTCCTGGGATTGTTCTTAAACTTTTTTTATAATAAAAATAAGTACAAAAATATTTACCACCTTATTCGCAAGCGATTAATAAAGTTAAAGTTGTTTTAACGTACGAATATGTTTTATGGGAAGCCCGGTTTTATTGTGTACTTTAACAATCGCTTATGAATAAGGCAGTTAATGCTTCCTTTCTGAACTTTTCTAAAATTTCTTTCAATGCAGTTTTAAGAGCAGGAAATTAAAAGAAAAACGTTACATTGGCATCATTTTGTGATCTTATGTAAGTAAGAAATACATAAGTATGTTTATACGAGTAGTATCTGTCTGCACTTTGTGAATGGGAATAATGAGAGTTTTAGGAATTGTATCTAAAAGATAATAAAGAGAGAGGTTTTCTTTAAATTTTAATTTAAGTCATTTAATTCGGGATAGGTGAGATTTTTGAGGAATCATATTAGTTGTTTAAGAGATGTGCATAAGTTGACATTGCGGAATAAGAAGATACGTTGGGTTATTCAATTTCTTTAAAATATTTCTTCATTGTAAATTCGTTGCATGTATGTGAAATAGTTGTGCGACAATTTATTTGTATTACAAAATTATAATTAATTAATAAGGAAATCGTGTTAACTTCAAGGAATACAAACAACGAAACCAAATTATTTTTTAAAGAATTATAAAAAAAACTCGTATTTATTTGTATTTCATTTTTTAATAACGAAACAAATTAAAGCAAAGCCGACCGAAAATGTGTGGATTTACAATCAACAAGTCGTACAAAAAGGGAGAAACCGGTTTAGCAGCCTCTTAAAAATCAAATGAAAAAAAAATAAGTTAACAGAACCCAATCCCATTTACACAAATAACTCCAAACTATACTCTGCTGCAAGTACTAAGTACTATACCTTACAGAAAGGCACACAAAAGCAGATCTGGCTAAAGCTGAGATACCAGTTTATCTTGCTGAACATTCTGCTTAGTTCGCATTTGGGTACCATAGAAAGAAGGAAAGAGTTCACATACTCACTGATCCATTATTATTTATTTATAAACAAGAAAAAATGCATTTAATTCTGAAAAATGTTTTATTAATAAACATAAGAATAAATTAATGAAGATGAATAGTTATGCATGTGCTTATATAATTTATGCATGAGCATATATTATGCGTAAATGTGCATGTTAAACTGCAATATATCTCAAGCCGAAGAGCAGGAATGAATATTTGTACATATTTTTTAATTAGAAAGATCAAACAAGCAAAGGCAGCAGCAGCCAGCCAGCCAGTGGAAAGCAAAGGCAAATAATAAATACATTTGCACAAAATGGAAATGGAGAATGTTGGAGTTGTTGAGAGGAAACCCATTAATATGCCAAATTCTATAAAAAGATCTTCATTGAATCCTTCCTTAACCAGTTCTATAGACAATGTTATTTACCCGCCATCACATCAGTATCATTATATACAATATTACCAACAGTTGCCGCCGCAGCAACTTAAACAATACCAGATGGAACAACAACATCATCAGTATGCAAATCCACCTGCTGCTCTTCTATCAAGTTCGACAACGTGCCAATGCAGCTGCTCCTGTGGCAATCAAGCCCAACTACAATTACAATTGCAACAACAGCAGCAGCAACAAAAAAATATTGTTGCACATCATTCTCACCAGAGCAGTGTGGACTCACAAATGGTTAATGTTATTGTACACCGTCAGGCGAGTGGCAGCAATAGCAGTAGTAGCAACGAAAATACCTCCTCTAATACCTCCACCGCACAAGCTCTTGCGCATAATCAGAATCAACCGAAAAAATCACAATCAGAAACATCCCTGCTAAATCATTCCTATCAAGCTTTAAAAATGTCGGAGTCCCTTTCAGAAAACATATTTGATTGTGCTTCGGGTGGCAAAAAGAAATTACGAAGATCTTCTAGTTGTGATTGTGATTTAGAATGTACGTGTGTGGAAAATGACAATAACGATGAGGAGGAGGTGGAGGTGGAGGAGAGAGAAAGAGAATCCAGTTCTAATCACAATAAACGAAAGGATCACCACCAGCACCGTCACCACCACCAACACAGTGCTGCACATCTGTCGCATAAACAACAATTTGTTTTATCGGAAGCCATGCTAACGGCAGATGAAATAACGGTTAGTGAATCGGATAACAATAGTACGACGGTTAAACGTTGTGAACGTAATCAAAATAACAAACAGTAAGTGAAGCTGTTGGTTTTGTTAAATTCTTTCATATATACACACACACACACACACCCACATACGTACTTAAATATATTCTTACTTGTATCTATCAGCAAATCTCCAGGGAAGAATTCTAGAACTGATGACTCAAATTATCACAATGCCAACAATATCGATATTTATAGTGATGGAGATGCTGAGGCTATAACTGAAGCATGCCTGAAAGAAACAAACGGATTACCACATGGAGGCACATCGGATTTAAGGCCGCCTTTGCCACCTAGACCACCGCCACGACCCAAAATGGTGGCAGGCTCATCAAATGGTAAGATTTTTGCGTGACTAAAAAATATTTTTCAAATCCAATAAAGAAATGCTGAATTAAAAATGACTTGTGAAGTGAAGTTTTACGTAAGACATAATCGGTCCTGTTCTGTAAACCGAATCTGAGTAAATTTCTCGTTTTCCAAAAATAAATAATTGCCCCATTGATGTATTTTATTTAAATCATACATAATTTATTAATTTCAGATATGATATTTTAATCTCTAAAAAATAGAAAACTCGATTTGCAGAACTGGACGGACTATAAATACAAACTAGCCTCATAAAATCCGGATTTGTGGGATATTTTAGGAGGTGGCATGTCATAATGTCCAGTGACATAATGTGGTATGTGATGGAAACCGTTCGATTTGAAATCGGCGCCAATTTCCAAAACAAATTATACTGAAAGATGACTTATTTGCCGCTTTTAATGTTTTCAAGGCTTATAATATTTTATTCGAATATTTTTTTTTCGATACAAAACAATAAAAAACGTAAATAAGTCATATTTTAACAGAATTTGTTTTTGAAATCGGTTCCGATTTGAATCGATCGATTTCCATCACATACCAGAATGTCCAAAAGTGTCATAACGTCCATGGACATTATAACACTTTTGAAGATGTCATAATGTCCATGGACTTTATGACATTACTATATTATTATTATGGAAATTATGACACCTTTAAATGTGTTATAATGTCCATACTTTTAAAAATGAAAACAAATTCAAATATATTTAAGAAATTTATTATTTGACATATTTTCATAATTTTATTTTAAATGAAGTCTGTTTGCTGATAGTTAAGCATTGTCTATATGCATTTCATTGGCGCTTTACCAAATCGTCAGTAGACTTCAACCACAAAAGAAAGTCAATCGACGTCAACAAAAATTTGGAAACATTGTCAACAATGCTTAAAGTGTGTCAACTTTAATAAATATTTGGAAAATAATTGGAAATTTAAAGAAATTGTACTTTTATTACCTACTAAATATTCTCTGCGTATGCGGCCGGGGTTACGGGCTTCTTCCTCTCGGTATATCGAAAAGTTGCTTCGCTGAGTAAAGATTTATGCATAGTCAGCCTTCGGACGGACTTTAGGGCTTTTTCCTCTCAGTATATCGAAAAGCAGCTTCGCTGAGTAAAGATTTTTGCATAGCCGGCCTTTGGCAGGGCTTTCTGCTGGCTAAGCAGAAAATCTCAGATCAGGGAAGCCGCTATTCGATATACCACGAGGGAGAACACTTAATACCGGCCAAAGGCCGGGTATGCAAAGATCTTTACACTCTAAAAAGTGTCATAATGTCCATGGATCTTTCGACACTGCACTCATGGACGTTATGACACCTTTTGGCCGATCCACCATAACAATGTGAAAAGGGGTGGGGGACTTTAACTCCTCCTAAAATGAGTCCCAGAGGTAGGCTTTTAAAACGCCGATACTTGTAGATTAGAGTGGAGCGTTGGTGTATGAAGAAAAGAGGTCTTCCAATCGATTTCGAATACCTCCAGAATGTTGTATTTAGCTAAATTGTAAACAAAAAAGTTTTTAATTTTTTTCGACATGCTTTATAAAATCCCGTTTTTTTAAATATTAAAAAAATTAAACGTTATTAATTTTTAAAATAAAATAAGAATTGTGTTCAGAGTTGTGAGTTTTTGGAGTGTATGTAAGAGATAGTTGCAGTATACGCGATGTTAACAATTTCTGAGGAATTTTCGTCATTTTCGCGATCTATCTGATTTTACGAGATTATGTTGCTCTTTACAGTTTTAGTAATTTTTTCAATACATTTAGCAATATTCCGCTAACTAGAGATTTTTTCGCGGTTTCAGCGATATTTAATCAAAATTATGGCTTGTTCAAAATTGAGCAATTTTTCGCTATTTTCACGACAAGCGTAATTTTTCCAGTTCTTTCTTTCTAGCGTTTTTATTACGCTTTATAATCTTTAAAAATTTAGCAAGTTTTACCGAATTTTCATAATTTTCGCCATATTTTCCCGAGATATTGACTCGTCACATTTTTAGCGATTTTTAATCAATTTTAGGGCTTGGTGACAATATTGCGATGTTTTGCGAATTTTCGAAATTTTCGTTATAGGCATGATTATTACAAGTTTTTGCACTGTTTAGTTTTTGTGGATTTTTGGAATTTTTCCGTTTTCTTTATTTCCGCAATTATTAACGAATATTTTTCTGAGTTTTTGGTATTCTTGACAGTTTTAGCAATTTTAATCAACGGAAGTATGTAAAAAGTTTCACGAATTTTCTGCATATTCGCAATAGAAGATTAATCAATTTTAGGGGTTGTTTCCATTTTTAGCTATTTTTTGTTGTATATTTTGCAATATACGATTAAGAGATTTCCATCGACTCTATTCGAAATCAGCACAAAATTCGAGTACATAATCACAAAATCAATACTACACATACTTGCATAAAATTGCTAGGAATATTTTCCCTTTTTCCATGTGTGGCAAGGCTATTTTAAATATTTACATATTAACTAGACTTCAAAAATATCGATTCTTGTCAAACAATTTTTAGTGGAAGTATCTTGTTTTTTATATCATGCTTAAAAGTATAAAATAGTCAAATTGATTTGTATTAGTCACGATATACATAAGTACGTACCTATCCAGGGTTGCCAACTCAAACATTTTCAGGCTAGATTTAGCCCGTTTTTAGTCACTCAAAACGTGAAAAACATTTTAGCCCCAAACTAAAAAGCGCGCAAATCTATCACTTTTTACAATTATCATTCAGCCCACTTTTTGCTCAATATTGCTATATTTTTATTTTTGCAAAGTTGTTTTTTCCTTATTCTAGCAATAGCAACATATTAATTAACGTGAGAAGATTGTTTTTAATCACTTTTTTCTGTAAGTTTGCTTTAAATAAACAATAAATGCTTAACTGTAGACAAAATTGTATTAAACTATTGATTCTGGCTTATTTTATAGATGTAAGTTCAACTATGTCCTGTACGTGGCGCGATTTGTCTGTACGTGACAAAATATAAAAACGTATTTTTTGCAAGCTTGATTCTTGTTTGTAATTTGCTTCCTAAACACTTTTTCCCCATTAGTAATAGTTTGGCTGGAATTTTCACTCAAATCAAGAATTTTAAATGTTGGTTGACTGAAGCTGTCCCACACGTGACGGTCGGTCCCACACGTGATGAACTATTTAAAAAGTTTCTATGTAGGGTTAAAGGCTAGTATGTGGTCTATTAAATAATAGAAAAAAATTAGTTATCTGCTTTATCAATTAAGATTTATATACAATATATGCGCTAGAAATAGTTGAATTTGTCTGTATGTGACAGTGGAATGCTTCTTATTATAAAAATATTTTTTGGGGATAAAATTGGGGATTTTTACTTTTGCAATGGGGATTTTTGGACACATCATTCTTTAAATTGGGGACATGAGGCAAAACTTTTCTGGCAATACTGATAATTCTAGTCAAAAACCAACCAATACTATTTAAAACGAACACCATTTAAAAAAAATAGTAATATATTTATATATAGTAGTATGCATATAGAAACTTTTACAACAATAATAAAATTACTAAAATTTCAAAAGATTTTTTTTAACTTCTCTTGATACTGAATACTTAATAACCGTTATTACAATTACAATTACTCTTCTTTTTCTTCTTTTTCTTATCAGCATATTTGTGTATCGCCTGTTGTACTCCTGTATATCACATTTCAAAAAATCAACAAGAGCGGTGAACTTTTTTTTTACTTTTGGGCACATAAAAGTACAAAAAGTCACAGTGTGCAGCGTAGCGAAAACAGTTGAATTTCTTTCACTTTTTGTGTACGGAAATCTAGATATAAAAAGAGAAAATTTTCAATATCTTGAAACTCCTTAGGTCTGTTTGCGTAGTTTTTTGGTAAAAATTTTCAGTGTATTTTGGATAAATAGTAAAAAACGTTCGCATTTAAAAGTAAACGAACGCGATATGGTAAAAATGAGTAATTTGTGCAACAAATTATTGCAAGTTATTATTGTTCTCACACGAAAGTGCAGTTTTCTTCATTTGCGGATTATCGAATAATTTTTAAAATCAATTCAATCGAAAAATACAAGAAATTGGCCAAATAACATAAAATTAAGGCGCTAAATCTTAAAAAATACAACTGAGAAAACTTTCGTTTAGAAAATGTTGATTCCACTGCCCAAAGTCTATTAGAATATGCATATTAAGAAACTACGAGTATATTTGAATATTATTAATAGGGCTCGGACTTTCATGCAAATGCATGTTTTTTGTGCTGATAAAGAGGAATTGACTAATTATCTATGCGAATCAGCAACTTTTAGGTACTTTGACACCGATTTTTAGTTGCATATTTTGGTCGTAAGTGGATGTTTTTGCATATTTTGGTAATATATGCATATTCTTGAAGTAATAAAAATTTTTTTAATGCATATTTACCAATTTTTGAAAAAAATATTAATAGGCCGATTATGGATGCCAACCGAGCGTCAGTTGGGTTGCCAGTTGCTGAAAATGATACTGCAGTTGCAATTTAGTGCCTTTCTGGTAACCATTAATTTTCAGTTGCCGATTGGCAACGCAACGAAAGTTCGGTTGCATTAAATGATATACTGAATTATGTTTGCTTTATGTTTTTTCTCTAATAATAAAAAAATTTTTAAAATACATTTTCATATTATTTTAGTTTTGGTACTTTGTTCGTAGGTGAATGCATATTTTGCGCATATTTTTCATTTTTAGGTGCATTTGTTAAGCGCTTGAGATAAATTTTTAGTTGCATAAAAGTCCGACCCCTGATTATTAATAGTTTACAATTGTGAAGTATTCTTTTAACAGTTTTTACTAATTAAAGAACTTAAAAAAGGAAGCCATGCGCATTAAAATCCACAATCTGAAAATTTTTATAGCATTTATTAGCCATAATATTAGGTTTGCTATAAAAGGAAGCTTTATACATGAACTGTACATACACATACGCACACACACAATAAATATATATCGTCACAGAAAATGCAAAAAACCCCTATCTAACATTTTAAAAGTTTTGCAGGAGCAGCATAAGACTTCTTTAAATGAAAACTATATTGGCAATTAGAGTAAAATCTTGCAATACAAGTAAAAAAGGGCCCACAAATTTATATATTTATTGTAAAATTTTGCACTAATTGTCAATATATTCTGTCATGTAAACAAATTGTATGCTTCTCCTGTTAAGCTTTTAACATTTTAGATAGGGCCTTTTGCATTTTCTGTGACGATATATAAAATGACTTTTATTACAAAAGATGTGGGTAGTTGAAATAAGGATAACAAAAAGCTTTTGAAGTCAAGAGATAGAGATTTGGAAATTATCGTAAAGGAATTTCTCAAAACAAAAGCATATGGGGATAGATACAAAGTCAACAGCAAATTTGCCAAGATGAAAAATTTTAAGGAAATGGAAAATTAAAATTTCCACAAAACTTAAAAGTAAAATAGTGAAACACTAATGAGTTTAGGCAAACTCGCAAGTGCTAAATAAATTTATTGAAGTTTTTAAAAAGTGTGACACACAATGCATGGCTATCCCGTCATGCAGTATATGCCGTACAGTATGCCACCATCGACGTGCAACTGGATACCACAGCAAAATTCTCATCGAGGTCTAATGAGAGAGCGACATGGTGGTTATCCTTTATGTTAGCGTTCGAAAATATTTCTAATAGTAAAAATAATAAAAATGATGATTTCCTTTGCAAAATATATTTTTAGCAGGACGAGCTCGATCTGGGGTCGTAATTAAAAAATACGTGGTCTGGTGCCTGGTATGTGGAGGATTTTCCTGCATTTTGGGAGTTTTGTTTTTAGGGGTGTATTTTCTACTGCATTCTTATACCATAACTGTGGGTAATTTTGAAACCGTTCCGACTTTTGTACCTGCTACCTTGGTAAGTTTTTTTCTCTCTTCCAAAATATCTTAATTCACTTAAGTTTTGATCCATATTTATTCAACTTGAATTTAGCTTATTCTTACTGGTCTATGCGTCATGAGTTTGGCAAGAAGGCGTAATCGTTACAGCTATTTGGTGGGTAGTAAGAACATTCGATATCCAAAGATGAGTTCATCATTAATTTGTGATAATTTTCATTGAAATCATATTTTAGATAAAATTATCGGGAGCATGCGGACTGATTTCAGCTTTGACGTGTGCTTTAGTTACTGTTACTACAACAGTTTTGCATATGAGCCGTTTACAGGCCCTTAGAGAATGCGAATATGCTCAAAAGACCCGTACGTGTACATGTTACTCAGATTTAATAGAATCACAAGTGGATCGAGTAGATAAAGGTAAATATTTATAAATTTTATAGTCTTGTGATCATTTTCGTATTGGGTTTTCCTTTATTTAAGAGGGCGTTCGTTTGGTTTTTGATTCATTGTCCGATTGTGGTGTAGTCCATGGCTCTTTATACTCCTGTCTTCGAGCTATATTTGGATTATCAGTTGCTGGAGTCTTAGTGGCAGTTTTCAGTTGCATGCTAGTCTATCAATTATTAAGGTAAACTTAATTCGTTTATGTTAAGCAGAAAAAAAATAATAGTTTTTGCTAATTTTCTTTGTATTTTGTAGCCACGAACGCAAAAAAATGTATTGGGAGCAATTAGAACTACGTTGCCGTTCTTTGTACACGCGTCCACAAATGCCACCACAAAACATGGCTGCGGTTGCCGTTCCACACGGCTGCAGATGCTGTGAACAGTGCCATGCACACAGACAGGTTCCAATACCGGCCTCCGGTTATCCCTGGGATGAAAGTGCAGAGCCAAGGTTTTGGTCCACTCAACCTCCAGGAAATTTCTACTCTCCCAATCCGGGAGGTGATGATTTAACAGGCATGGGCCCTGCTTGCCGAGGTCATGAAATGTCTACTTCTCGCAGTAGAGGTATCGGATGGAGTTGGAACCGTTGGTGGCAGCGCAACTCACCAGATCCCAATTCACGCTTTCGTCAAACACCCTCAAGTCCAGACTCACAATATGGATTTTCCAACAATACCAACATGCCTGTAAATACTTTAACAGAGGAGGTGTCAAATGCTAGCTCAGGACAATTTAATGTTTTACCCAATAATTTGCCATATGGTGTATGGGGACCTCCACCACCCTACAGTGATCCCAATAGCCCAGCCCGACGTGGTTACTATCAGTATATTCAGCAACCACATCACATTAGCACAACTAATTCTCAAGCAAATGCAACCAATATGATTAATATAAGTGCTAATGAGAACTCTCACAATCAATTCATGGAGCAACCAGCTGCATCAAATTGTTGTCAACAATCGTCTATGTCACGATCCACCAACTCAGCCATGGGCAGTGTTGGTAATTTCAAGTCAAAAGGAGAATATGAAAATACTCCTTCTGACAGCGATTGCGGTGCAAATGTTAGAGAGAGGGATAGATTTTCAAACACTCTGCCTACACGCAAAATCAAGAAACGTTTAGATCCTGGAAACAAAAGTATCGGCCCCAATTCTCAGAGCTCTCAACGTATCAATGTTCAACAAGTTTTTGCCAATGTTGGCCAGGGTGAAGATGAACAAGAATATCATGAACCACAAAGTTTAGAAGAGGAGGACACTGCCTCGCCTGTACAACGCAACAAGTGTGGAGTTGAGAATAATGCTTTCCAGAATAGCTCTGAATCAACGAATACAGCCCAGAATTTAGACCAACACACACAATCTTCCAGTGATCCAGCAGAATCCGAAGTTTATTTTGCAGATGTAAGTAGTTGCTGCAATATGTCTGTGAAAAATGATCATTACTATGAAGACACTAGAGCTTCGCAAAGAACTTTAATGCCAACAAATCAACAGCATCATGTCCATAGTCACTCGCACCATCATCAACATGCGCACAATGGCAGTGCCCAACATCAGCATCAGCATCAGCACAGCAATTGTAGCAGCAGTAATAATGAAGACTATTTGGCTCAACGCTTCGGCCAACGAGAAAATTCTATACGTAGTCGTCTTCCATTTCCACAAAATTCTCATATTGTTAATGATGGCTTTGTGGAAAATTTGAAAATATTGAGCACCACTGCAACTAAAGACAACCAGCAATTAAATCATGCTCATATCCCTAAGGATACATCGCGCCAAAGCATGTGTTCTGTAGATTCAGAGGCCAAGACTGAATTCACTGATCTCTCACCGTTAACGCCATGTAGTAATAAGATTAATCAGTTGCAAGATTTTGTTGAAGTAAGCTCTCAGGAAGCAACAACTCCAACGAATTTTGTAGCCTCATATCCATTTTCATCAGAATCTCAAAGTTTAGAAGCCCACCGACGCTCAACCAAAAATCTTACTGAAGCTCACTATGAGATTATAGATGACCAACAGCCTGGCCATCAGGTCAACCGTAATATTGTTCGCTCAAACAATAAACAGAAAACTCCAATTAAACCCACAGCCAGAGATCGCAAAGATAATAGCGATCGAGAGTGGTCCTCAGATAATAGCAACGGAGATCGTCATAGATTATGAAATGAGGTTTTCGTTTAAGACTATAATGAAATTAGAATTTTATAGAAAACTAAGATACATACAAATACAAAGATGATATAATACATACATACATAAGTATATGTACATATATGAATGAATATGTAAATATTTTTGCCAGTCTTATAGTTACATATGTGTATATAAACAGGTCTTCTGGAAGCCCTTATTTATCAGACACAAGGTCTTATTCCCCCATTCCATACTCACAAATTTTTTACACGCTATGTCCTAGCTAGCCAAGCCCTTCTGCGTTCCCTTCTTCAACAGGCCTGATAGATGGCCTTCTTCAGCAGTTTACTTCTATTTTTCTTTTCAGTTTTTGCATTTTTATTTAAGGTTTTTGTATTTGGAATGCGATTTGTTTTTAAATTAGTAACGGCTTAGCAATTTTGTTGCTACAAACGTAGTACGTGCACAAAATGAATGTATGTATGTATACATACACATAACAAAAAACAACATATGTAGAAGGGAGTAGGTAGACCTTCCGTAAGGCCTTCCTGATAAGGCAAGCGAGTATGAGTGCTGCATCTAAAAAAGGTCTAGGAATGTCTTAAAAAAGTCCTTATAAATGAAGACCACCAAAAGTTTGCCGCTTGATATAATAGTTTAGGTTGCACAAATTACGTTTCGCAAAAAGTTTTTTCGAAAAAAGTGTAAAATTTTGGTTGAGGCCAAGTGAGGAGTGATTTTTCAAAAGGACTTATTACTTACCACTTCCGACCTTGAACAAACCTAAAAGCGCCATCGCTTTTGTTATGCTGTATGCTGTTTTGTTAACTGTATCCTCCATATCAAAATCCATTATAAAGAAGGTATATTCCCATGGATAAAAAGTACAGTTTGGATTAAAAAAACGATTTTTCTATAGTCGCTATGGCCACTGCGCATGTGTCCCACCCCTAGGATAACCTCGTCTACCAGATACAATAATCACAGACTTAAGTATCCACGAAACATTTACAATAAAGCGGAATAATTTCCAATAAATATCAATTAATGTAATAAATACTCGTACCAATAAGTTAGAATAAATGCTTTAAGAGGGTCAGAATATTAGATCAATACTCTATAACACTAGAGACATTAAACAAAATAAGTTACTGTAAACAGCTCCAGAACATTTTTTCTCAATACTGAAATTTGGCTTAACATGGAAATAAGTCCTTTTGAGAAATCACTCCTCAATTGTTTTTTTTCGATTTTCAATTGTTGTTGAATTCATCTTTTGTTATTTTTGATTTTCATTGCAAACTAACGAAAAATTTTTCTTCAATCTTACCGCCATTTAGGACCAAATTTTTAGTACATATTTAGTTAAGTAATAGCAATAGTTTAATTGATCATCAGGGCTGTCAGACATGGCGATTTCTTGCCAAACGTGACGATTTTTCAACTTGTTTGGCGTATAAATTTTTGATGTTTATGGCTATTTTTTTAAACAAAATTTAAGTTAACAGTTTTTGTAATTCAGAAAAATTATTTTGTATAAAGATTATTTTCAAAAATAAATCCCACCAAAACTCGTATGCAAAAATTGAAACAATGAAATTTTGATGGGTTTTCTTATATTAATTATAGTTATTAATGGGTTTTGAATTTGGATGAAAAAAATTTACATGAAATAATTTTTGGCGATTTTATTTCTACTTTTCTGCTACATTTTTTAAAGAAATTTTTATAAAAATTTATATTGAAAAAAGTACTATATAAAAACAAATTTATTATCAAAAATATATTAAGGACAACTACATAAAATTGATTTTGTCGATTTTTAAAACCAATTTAGCGAAATAGATCGGAAAAGATCTGACAACCCTGTTTTGATCATACATAAACCATTTCTTAAACTATCGACATTAGCTCCGATCCCGTACTTTTTGGGTAAAGTTCGGTAAAATGAGGGTAAGCAAGAATTACTCTCACGAAACACTAAAGTATGGGAACAGCAAAAATCAAATTTTTATCCCAAAAAGTAACACGAAAGTGTAGTGAAAATAAACAAAAAAATAAAAAGCAACATAGTGATTTTTAATAGCATTTTCAGTTTTTAGATACTTTGTTGAATATACGAGTATACAAATTAGGGATGTGCGATTAATCGATTAATCAAATATTTTGATTAATCAAAATTTCAATTATTCAATTAATTGATTAATCAAGAATCCTGAATAATCAAAATGCTGATTAATCAATTAATTTTAATTTTGATTATTCAAATTTGAATAATTTTATTCAATATAATAAAACAACAATATTTCAAAAAAAATTAATTTAACACATACATATATAAAACGAAAGACATACAAAAAAGCATAAAATAAAAAAAAAACAAAAGACAAAAACTAAAAACGCAAATTATTCAATTGTTCAAAATATAAATTATTCAAAATCATGATTAATCAAATAATCCTCATTTTGAATAATCAAATTTAAAATTATTTGATTAATCAGCATTTTGATTAATAAGGATTCTTGATTAATCGATTAATTGATTAATCACAATTTTGATTAATCAAAAATTTTATTAATCGATTAATCGCACATCCCTAATACAAATGTGTTTTGTTTTGAATTTTGCAAAACTAGCAATTATATCGTCAGTATATTTGTTGACTAAAAACATATTTTTCATTTGTTATTGTGTGTTTTTCAAACAGCTGACTGTTTTGCACTTTACACAATCTGTCCAAAGAAAAAGTACGGGCTGTAAGAAATAATGCTCTAATACGATTATAAGTACATTCTACATCCTATTCTTTATTAATGGATATTATCCACTGAATCATTTAGTTATATAAATGTTGTATTTAAATACATACATATTTACATACTTAAATATAATCCTGTACATTTACTTACCTGTAGTTAATCAAATATTATAAAATATGTAGTATATATTCATATAGCCAATAAATATGTAATAAAAACAATTAAGTATTATTTACGTTTAATAAAATAATTGTTTACAATTGATATTTTTGTGTAAAATACGGACAGAAATTATAAAAAAAAATATGTGTTATCATAAAAATGTTGGCTTAAAACTATGTATGTATAGTATGTGTGTGTGTGTATTAGTTTATAAATGTTTATGAATACGACAAATTTAATTAAATGCATAGTAACAATTGTTTAATATTCTTCCAAATGAAAATATAAATTATTTAATAACCCATGAGCACTTATTTTATTACACTGCCTTACAAATTTTTATGTTTGTAAGTTATAAAGTTTCTAATGCATTTTTTTCTTAGGAGAAAAATTAATAAAAACTTCAGTTCGGCTCGCCCATTATCCAGATAACGGTACATTTGTGTTTTTCGATGTATACTGACTGCCCTTTAAAGCAAAGTAAATTTAAATGCTACTCTTTTCGGTTTTACTTTGTAAGTGTTGATTTTGTTATTATTTGTGGTACAAAACAGCTTTCGAATAGACAACAATTGCTGAAAAGCGTTAAAAAAGTCATACAATTTTAAATTTTATGCCCTATAAATCAGTAATTTTTTATCCGATCAAAGCCAATTATCCACTATTCGCGTAATTTTGTAGCCTTTCAAATAAGATATAGAAAGATATCGAAAAGCACAAACGCACCGTTATCTGGACAATGGCCGAAATGATTTTCTTTCTCGTGCTTAGCACACAAAAATTTCAACAAAAAAAATTGCATTAGCAACTGTATACCTTTTGCTTGTGAAGCAGTGTTATTAAAACTTGGCGAGGGAACGTGATCTAATTAAGATTTTCTGTCAATCTACTTGTGTACATCATCTGAGTATATAATCGCTAATGCATGTGCACCAAATATGTTGTTTTCTTGCACAAGGCAGGCAATTTTCCACAAAACAAAATTGTTAAATAAATGAAAATGTTGGAAATAACAAGACATAAGTTTAAGAAATATCCCTGCAAGAAATGTTGTACCAATTATCTTGCACGTACTTGTCCTATCACAGGTGAAATTTGGAATGGTACAAAATGTTGCTGAGTTGCGATGCATGAAAAGAGAACATATCACACAACTATAGCAACAATGTTAGCAAAACACTCTCACACTGTACAAACAGATTTTTTCCCAATCAAAAATATTTATTTTAAGTACAGTAATTTGACTAGTATTAAAGAAGCCACCATAGGACAAATACATTAAGTTTGGGTCTAGAATCTATCACGGAGTATCTTAATTATGTCAATTGACCCCCTGCAATGCTAACGCCATGTAAAACTTACCGGCCCTATTAATATAAATTTCCTGAACTCAAACAGTTTCTATTCATTGGGAAGCAGTCAAGTAACCTGTCTTCTGACAGATTCTCTTCCTTCTAGGGATGCTAGTTAGAACCTATCATTTTCATAGTTTAAAATATTTACCATTTGCAGATCAAAAATCAATAACTTTTTTTTTTCGTAGTATTGATCATTGATTCTGACTTTATTAATGATACTATCCAGAAAAAATCGTTTTTATAATCACAGTAGTTTACTTTTTATTAAATTTTTTATGTCTCCTGAAAATGTTTTTAAAAATGATGATAGGCTTTTTGCATTTCATACAACGATATGTATGTGTGAAAATTATTTTGTTCGTACAAAGGGTTACACTTATACATCGTCCTTAACGTGTGTAGGTTTCGTAATTATGGCCTCACCAAAAATTGGTTAGATTTGTCATTCCGTTTGGAATTTCAACAATTTTTATTTGCGACTCAATAAAATATATATATTATGACGATCCTTATGAAAAGAGACCTTATCTTCCCAGCAAGAATTTTCAGTAGCCAAAAATAGATGTTTGTGTATCACTGCTCAGTCATTTTCCCCCATTTTGCAACTGGAATTATCCCTATATTTATCTCTATCTTAAGAAGAGATTCCTCCCAACATCTACCTTCTTCCTCAACATTGCCAAAATTTAAAGTATATTTACACAAAACTATATTTTTACATTTATAAAATTCAAAAATTCAGATCTCTAACTCTGAAAATTATTATTTTTTATATACTAAAATATGCTATCTCAGAAAATTACGCAAACAAGTGTAAAACATGAAAATTTTTGCATAGGTATAAATTAGTAAGAGCCACTTTTGTACTTAAAGAAAAACTACATTTGTCAGTCAACTGTAGCTTAAACTTAAAATACTATTTTTCAAATAAAGATTATCCAGTTAATAATCTAAGTTTAACCGAGCAACATTGTTCAGTTAAACTCAAGTTAGAATTGCCAAAAAATAAATTAAAAAATTCGATACTTGAAAAGAAAACTAAATAATTTTTACAAAAATTCAATCAATATGTAAAGAACTGAATAAAAAATTCTTTTACTTAATACTATTATGCGGAAAAAAGTGGAAAACTGCATTTCCGATCTTTGCAAATGAAGGAAATATTGAAATTTTTCTTGAAATTTACTTATAATAAGAAAAAGTTCAAGAATGTCACATATTGATTGAAAAAATTACGGCAGAGCTGGCAAAATTGACAGGCCCTGATCCATTATTGAAAAACAGATTTGCTGGTTAAAGAACGTTTAAATTTGTTTCTGGTTTAATTTAAACACATGTTAAACTAAGTAAAAAAGTAAGAAACTAGTTCTAAGAATATTTAAACCTTATACAAGGTAGGTACATTGGGGTGACCCTTATTTTGATTTCTCCCAGTCTCAGCCCCCCAATTTGGTGAGAATTGATAAAAAAAAATCCTGGAGGGGGGTGGGGGGTGGCCGTCAGCCCGTTTAAATTTAGAAAAACCTATAAAATTTAGCTTTCTTACCTCATAGCATCAAAAATATTAAATTCACAAAAAAGTTTTGTAGGAAAAAAATGTTCCTTGTGAAGTTTGTAACATTTCACCCATTAACAACTTTTCTCTAAATCTAACAGTTAACATAATAAATGTAAAATTTACAAGCATCATTAGCTTATTTTAATGCTTGATTTGTCCGTGATCCCAGCTCATAACAACTAAAAACTCAAATTTGCAAGATTTTGGAATGGAGCAACTAAAATTGTAATTTGCGGCCCTGAATCCGAACCTAATTTCGGTTTATGTATTGTGGTTATAGTTTTCGAAATATACACTTTTTTAAAAAATGAAGCAGGTACACAACAATTGTTAACATAACTGCATAACGGGTTGCCCTGTTCAATTAACAGAAAACCAAAATTCGACAACAATATTATCTTTAAGTCACATCAATTTCATTTTTTATATGCTGCGAATTATGTTTATGAATATTTATAAGTCAGAAGTTATTATTATTTGGCTTAAGTTCACAATAATTGAATTAATGTAAATTCAAACTATTTTTAAGAGTGGAATATTAGAATATCTAATCAGACTAGCAGAACGGATTAGTACTACTAATTTCGACAGCCGCTACGCTGTCGACAGGACGCTCAGCGTCCTTTGTTCGCTTTTACCATGTTTGATCGTGGATACTAGTATTAATGAAACATCAGCTATTTATGTTTATGAATATTTTAAAAACAAAAATTTTTATAAAAAAGTATCTTTTTGCATAAGTTTCACGATCGAAATAAGCGTCACACTAATGTACATTGTTTATTTTTACAATAATAAGCGAAATATATATATAATTAGCCAGAAGTTACCTTTTTGAGTTGGCATTTATTGAATATAGGCTCTTGATTTGTCCATAAGCATTGTCTATGAAGTGATTAATATGTTCTATTTTTTTAATTTTTGCGGGTTTTATTTTATGTAATAAGTAATTTGAGTTGGAGATTAATATAGCTAATGTCCATTACTGTGTATATTGCAGTAACTCGATATCTACGACCTTTTTAAAAAAGCATTAAATTTCCTATAAAGTCGCATATTTTTATATATCGTGTACTTAGAGGTTTGCACTGATAAAACACTTTGAGAGCAATTATTAATGAACCATTGCACTGTAGGAAATTTTACCCTTTTTTTGTACATTATTAATTACAGCCAAACGGCAACACCGATTTAAATAATTTTTTGGGTTTTTTTGGAACCCTCCCCCGATAATGCTATACACTCATAGAAAGCACTTGGGCAATACAACAAGAAACTAGAGGCGGTTGGTCCAATTGTTTCTCACGGAAGGAGGTATAGGTGGTGGAATATGACAGAGGAATAGAAAATGTAGAGTCGGTGTGTCGGTGTTTCTCATTTAAGCCGCTATAGGGGCTGGGATCTTAAAGAGACATAGAAAATTCGCAATTTAAAGTAATAAATCGATAAAAGGGACACTTGTAGAAGACCTGCGCGGTAGTGCTATACACTCATAGAAAGCACTTTGCCAATACAATAATAAACTATAGTCGGCTGGTCCAATTGCTTCTCAGGTTACGGTCCTCACAATTTTTTATCACTTAATGTCACGAAGAAAAAATGTTATTACTCACGCTCACTCCTTGTCACGCGTAACAACTTTGAAGCACTTCTGTTTTATACCTTTTAAATTTGGTTAGCCGTGCATTAACTTTTTTTGTTTTAAACTAGATTTTATAAATAAAATTAGATTTTTGATTTTTCCCCATACAGTAAATATTTCTGATTTTAGTACGTTAAAATTACCTAGAAAAAAGCGTTTTTAAACAAAATTGCAAATATTTGCAGCTAAAATATTTCAAATTCTATAGATAATTAATTGATTGTCTTCTGATGGTGTTATAGCTATCATCTTTTTGGAAGTCCAAATAAAAAAAAATTTATAGTTCTATTAATTTAACTTAAGGTCACTTCAGTTATTTCCATTTATGGTGTTTTCTTTTCTACAAAAAATGCTACATTTCCATTAGGGATGGGCAAAATATATCGATATATCGATATTTTCTTAAAAATATATCGATATATATAGTCGATATTTTTAATTTCAATATATCGATATTTTTTCCAAATATATCGACAGTATCAATTTCGATTTATTTCCGTGCAATTTTTAAAAACATTTCGGCACAGTTTTCATCAATTAGAATATTACTAGCAAAATCTTTTGGTTTATTTGTAATATTTTGTCAATTTGAAAAATTATCATTCTTTGAGTGTAATTTTGTTGGTGTATGTTCCATGAAATATTGGTGGAACAGTAAGGATCTTGGAAATTAGCTCTTTCCAGCTTAATTATTTATAAGAAAGGTACTTTTTTGTTTTATTAAAAAAAAAATTGGGGACTACGTATGAATTATCATTGTTGAAAAAATATCGATATTTCGATATATCGATATTTTTTATTCGATATATATCGATGCCGATCGATATTTAAAAATATATCGATATCGATATATTTTTTTCACTTGCCCATCCCTAATTTCCATGTATAAACTGCAGTTTGGTGTTCGTTTCTTAAAAATGTTTTGCTCTCTAAAAGGGTGGTATGTTTTATTCTAAAAAAAATCACCCTCACTAAACCTACGTCTATACCTGATATATTTTTATCATGACAAAAGTCAAACTTTATATTGAAAAATAGTTTGTTTTATGTTAGCGGTTTTTCATATATGGAATTTCACATTTGTCATGATAAAAATATATCAAGCATAGACGTAGGGTAATGGTGGAAGAAGGCATTGGCACTTTATGCCCGTATAAATCTACGGTGCTGTTAATGCCCTGTAAAATGGTGGCTTTTGTTTATAAATCGTGCTGCCAGACGAAGTTGGAAAAAAATCGCCTCGAACTAGAAAGTAAAAAATAAGTTTTTAATTATAATTTTTCTACTGTTTTATAGAACAATGATGAGAAAACATTATACCGTTAATTCTAGATTGTCAGTCATATAAAATCTTATTGAATTCGATGTTATGAAATTGTTCTCAAAATAGTCTTCAAATAAAAAATCGTTAAAGCTTCGGGCTGATAAATCGGCAGTTTGGTAGCTGTATTTTATAGCTGTATTTTATCTGGACAATGGCCTAAATGATTTTTTTATTCTATTTTCGTGTTTAGCACATCCCAATTATCCTAAAAAATCCATTAGAAAATTTAAGCCTTGCAAAAATAAAAATTTGTTAAGCAGTGTTATTAAAAGCAATCGATTTTTTAGTAGTATTGTAGTATTAGGAAATTCCATAACCTGATTAAAAATTAAAAAAAAAAAATTATTTACCCAGATCGCACCCCCCATTTTACTGCCAGGCCCACTATGTCGACACGATTCTTTCTTTCGCACAATTACATTTATAACAACAACATTTTAAGATTTGTCAGGAAGTTATAGCGTAATGAATTGCTGCTTATCTTTTTTCAACTTATAATCTAGCCTTAGGGAAGAGCGAGTGGAGCGGTCGTTGAGGCGCCAGATGGCAAGTTGTGCCAAAAAGACAAATTCGAAAAACAATTTCCAGCACAATTACATATTTTAATTATAAAAAGTTATAAATATGAAAATTAGTACAAAGTACTAAAAGTATTGGCAAACAATTTGGAAAGCTAATGCTTTTTCTTAGTAAAACACTGAGCTAAAAATGCGGCGGTTTTAGGTATCAAGAAGTACTAAAAAATAGTGCCAAAAGCACTAAGTTGACATCGCTAACATCTTGAAGTGAAAACGTAGACAAAAGGGCGCCAAAAAACAATCCCGCTCCAACCCGAATCAAAGGCTAGGTCCGTCGCTGTATCTATATAAAAATTCACTTGAACGTTTAAAAGTGCTCTCCTACAAAACGATAAAATATGACTTTTTTTAAATGCTTTTTAAAATTTAAAAAAGAATTAAAATCAAAGTAAACGTACTCCAAAGGAAAAAGAATTAAGTAATAATAAAAATGTATTTATGTACATACTATTTTTATTTATTGTTTTCTACATGTATTTTATTAAATTTAATAAAATTTTAGGTTTTACCTGCATTAAAAATATTAAAAAAAATGTATGTTTTTATTAAATGACTTCGAAACAATTATTCGTATGCATCTTAATATGTTTAAAATTTAAAAATAATATTTTATAAGACTAATGAAAAAACTCCCAATACAACTGCAACAAAAAATGGATATTTTAAATTAATACAACTACTTTCATTGCTATCACCCTTATGATCCTCTACCGAACCATGTGGTATCTCATTATCATCAATATTTGGTTCTGAATGATCGTCATGGTCAGGATGTTGCGGATGATCATGCTTATGTTTAATTTCATCTAAAGCTAAAGGTACAGCTTCATTAATAGTTCTGAGAAGAGGATAATTATTGTTAAGCCGATGAGGAATCTTTATATCCAAATGTTTAAAGTGTCTGAAATCTTCGTAGATGTCCGTTTCAGCTTCACATTCGCCCAGAAAGTCGTCGGTATCAATCGACCAAACCATTATACCAGCTAATTTCTTTTCAATAGAATATTTTACTTTGTTGGCTATTGAACGCGAGTTATCAAAAGTTACTACATCTACAAGTGCGGTAAAAACATCTTTTTCGGATCTCGCCAACGCTTGGGATGTTTCGGGGTCCCACATGGTAGTCCAACCAGAAGTTTTATTGCTCAAAATTTTACAAATTTCATTGTAGCCTAAGAAACCTTCTTCGCGAGTAAATGGGCCTTGGAAAGCAGTGCCATCAGTATCATCGTCAATATTGCCATCCAAAGGAGTCTTAAACGTGCGACCATAAAATGGTACACCCATAACAATTTTCTCAGAAGGAGCTCCTAGTTTTAACAAATAATCGATGGTGAATTGCTGAAAGAAAAACAAAAAGTATTAGGGAAATATTTATACTTTTTAAAAATATTTTGGTGAGAATTTTAAGAAACGACTAAACTGATTTTTCCAAACTGTAATTGGTAGTTAACGGATATATTTGCACATGAGTACTGGCAATGGAAGTGCGGCAACTCCCGAAAACAACGTTGTTTTGTTCTGCTGTATAGGTTGAAAATTAAATTGGTATTCATATTTTCATGTTCCTTGGAATATTGATCATTTTTAATTACTTCTGAATATGTATCACATTACGAACTTTAGCATAAAAGTTTATGTGAAATATTTGCTGCATACCTCTAATAGTGGCATGTACAGCAGAATGATACTCATTAGATGTCAAAATTGAATATGTGAAGCAAACTCGATGGTTCATATTTTAGAAACCATAATAAACTTCGTGAACCAGGTTTTTAATTCAGAAAGGCGGCATCTAACAAAATTTTTTTTCAAAAATGGCCGGAGTGCCAAAACAATGCTAAGCTGACGATAAGGATTTTATAGTTTTACGGTCGTATGCATAAAAAATCTTTGCATGAACTTAGTACAAGTGACGAAATTGAAGTGGGTCTTACCGAGTTTTTCGTTAGAATTTCACATTAAAAATCACTATAGATTGTAGTCGTGAATCATGACTATATTACTCGGTAATTTTTAATATCAATTTATGTGAATAAGCTCGTTCAGATCTAGTTTAATTTCCTCACTTATACCAACTTCATGTCAAGTTTTTGGTATGCATAATGAATTACTGTTTACGCCACCATACAAATTTTCAAAAAATGTTTTATGTACAGACACGCCCCTTTTACAGTTTTATTATATGTATTTTGTTATATGTATAGATATGCCGCAAGGGTTTGGGGAACATGTCTGAGCAGTGATACTAACCACAATCTCAAAATCGAAAATTTATATCAGCTATTTTGGACTCTACTGAAAACTATTGTCAGGAAGATATTGTCCCTTTTCATCAGGATCATCACATATGTATATTATACTACTCTACTTAAGACCATTTCAGACTATAATACAATTATTAATACTTTTGACGAAAATGCTTCCCTGACCTAATTGTTGTTTAAGTGTTCACTGGTAAAAAATTCATCGTTGCGGTCCCTGGTGTGAATTTGCATTGTTTGTGGACGAAGTTTTAAATATTTATTACACAAATATTTATTCACAAAAATTTTACGCCTCGCCACACATGCAAATGTAGCAGTCTTTCTTCAAATGCGTCCACACCAGAACAGTTCGTCAAAATACCAACAAGACACGGACAGAGTTGACAGATTTTTCCCGACCTATTTCGCCAAATGGATTTTAGAAATCGCCAAAAGTCGCCAAAATCAATTTTATGTAGTTTTTCTTCATATATATTTGATAATAAATTTGTTTTTGTATAACACTTTTTTTAATGTAAATTTTTATAAATAAATCGTATAAAAATTTAGCAGAAAATCGCCAAAAGTAGAAATTAAATCGCCAAAAATTATTTCTTGTAAATTGTTCTCATCCAAATTCAAAACGCATTAATGACTATAATTAATACAAGACAAATCATCAAAATCAATCGTTTTAATTTCTTGCAGACGAATTTAGGTAGGATTTATTTTTGAAACTACTCCTTCAGCAAACAAATTTTGCTGAATTACAAAAATTTTCAAGTTCAATTTTGTTAAAAAATAGCCATAAAAATCGCCAACAAATTTATTTATCGCCAGAAAGATCGCCATGTCGGCAAATCAAAAATTTAGACGCCAAAGAAGTTGAAAAGTCGACACGTTTGGCGAGAAATCGCCATATCTGACAGCCCTGGCTACGGATCGTGTGGATTGAATGTGACGAAAATTCTTGCGTCGCAAATATTTGCGGGTACGCATTTGTTGCGGGTTAAGCTAACGTACATATGTATGTATAAGACCGCATTTCTTTGATCCTAATGCAGTCTTATAGGTATGTTGATTAACTTAACCCACAACAAATAAATATTTATAAAATGATTTAAAATAATTACCACGCTCAGTACGTCGCCATTCGGTGCTGTCAACGGTGCATTATAGCCAATTTTACGATCCCAGCTGCCATGGTAATCGTAGCACATGATGTGTAAATAGTCCAAATAACGAGAAATCTGGCGAATGTCATACGCCTGATCTATAACATTTTTTGCAGCTCCGATAGCGGTTGTCAACAACAAACCGTGCGGGTTAAATTGTTCTCTTAAATCCTTACAAAGTAAAACGAAATTCTCACGATCTTGAGGAGCACCACCTCGTTGAGTGGGATATTCCCAATCTAAATCAAGGCCATCGAAATTGTATTTTCGAATAAACGAAGTAGCTTGTTTGACAAATTTCTCTCTTAAAATGGGATCGGCTACCATAGTGGAATAGTTTTTAGATCCCTCGTTCCAACCACCGATTGCCAGGCTGACTTTCAAATGAGGATTAGTGCGCTTCAGACCGGTTAAACGTTCATAGCCACCTTTACCATATTCTTCTTTTAAATCTTGCCAAGGATCTGCAAGTAAAAATATAAATTAAACTAAATTTCATTGGTGCTAATACCAAATCATGAGTAGACTTTAATCATATTTTTACAAACAGTTACATCATGGGTTTGCAATTTTTTCTTCCCTTTTTTATACAGCAACCTGGTAAACTAACCTAGTCTAATCTAACCTACAACCAAAGCCTCTTAGTTTATTCACAAACTTTCAAAAATCATTACATTTACAGAATAAAATTTCTTTGTTGCATTTTTTATAAGCTTCAAAGCCTACTACGTTTATCGGCTGCACAATTTTAAAACACAGTAAGTCAAACTTTTTCGGAATCGACTTTTTTATATTTTTAAGTCCTGTATAGTCTTGTGCATATGATTCGATATAAATTTCATGAATATTTTTTTCTTTTTTTTTCATTCAGTATTTGCCTAATCAATATTAAAATTTTCATATATTTCTTCTATATTTCTTCTTGCAAGAAAAAACTTGTTTTATTCGTTTCCTGAACAATTTTGATTTTTGCTGCTACTGTGTTTTGAAACTATGCAACCGTTATTCTTTTGTAATTCTCAAATGATTTTTTCAAGTTTGTGAATAAGACCAGAGGTTTTATTTGTAATTTTTTAAAAAATATGGTCTACTGATGATTTGGTATTAACACCAATGAAACGCAGGCATATAGACATGCTTAGCCCGCAACAAATAAAAACTTTTTTAAAAATATTATTAGGTGAATATCTCAAGTAATAAATTTATTAAATGTATAAATGAAAAAAATATATATATTTACGCACCCAAAGATTTTATAAATGATTGTTGAGGATCGATACCGGCAAAAGCATACACAACATGTGTACATAGACTAGGATCAAAATTTTCTATGGAATAAGCACCCCGACCAGGACGATAAACTGCCCATGTTGATATGTAGCAAACTACAACCTTGCCATGCATGGGCCCTAAAAAAGAAAAGAAACGTAAGAGTCATAAATTTGTTACCCCTTTTTCGGTGGTTTTACTTTTTATGCTTTTCAAGTATTAAATATCATTTATTTACCAGTTTCTGCTTTGGTATTCATTATACAAACTGAGGAAACCACTAAAAATATGAAAAGCAACCTGTTTCCTGTGTAGATGTGGTGCCAGGTCATCTGTAAATAAAAACGGGAAAAAAGAAAAAGAAATAACACAAAATTATAATAAGAATTTTAAATACTTATAAAGAAATTCCAACGGGTACTACTATTTGCAAAGAAACAAAATATTTAAATGTGTATGTGCAAACATGTATTCTATTGAGAAGCTCTTGATATGCTCTATTCTATTGTTAAAAATCTATCGAAGGAATAAAGGGTGCTTGCTCCATTAACTACATTCATATGTTATCACATAAATAGCAATAAAAATTTTGCCAGTGCATATTTTTCCTTTACATTATAGTTTTGCATATAAATTAGGGTTTAGGAATCGGGAATTCCCGGGAAAAGACTAGCTAATTTTCCCACAAAATTTTTGAGATTTTCCCGGGAAAATGGGAAATTAAAGTACACATTATTTCATACATGAACTTTATATGACATATTTATAAAATGTCGTAAGTAAGTAAGTAAGTTGCGCAGCAAAAGTTGATTCATATGGACATAGACTTCCCAATCTTTTCACCTCTCTCTCCCATATACTCATATAGACTTAGACTATGTCAACTTTTTCTGCGCAACTTTTGAGTTTATGGGAGAGAGAGGTGAAAAGATTGAGAGGAGGTACACTGCTTCATGTACAGGCAACTCTATTTTGTTTTCTTCTTCGTAATATTAGGCAACAAACAACAAGTTCTATGTAAAAAACAAATGGTGCACAGCAAGAATTTCATTGTATGGATACGAATGCAACTTCAAAAGAAAATTTAAGAAAGTTGCAGAAGCAAAAGTTGACTCATCTGCACATGGACTAAGTAATCAACACCACAAAATATGATCAACACTGAACTTTTTTTAATGAAGTCAGTCAGTCAGTCGTTCATACGACAGTATTGTCGATGATAGAAATGTTTACAATTAAATCATTGTTTGCAATTAAGCAAAAATCAAAATTTTAAAAAAAGTAAAAGAGCGTTTACTGAAAAAATAAATAAATAAATGCTGGAAGCAGGAAATAAATACTTCTTTTGACGTTGTCACACACATGCAAACGTACTTGTATGTATTAATTTATTTTTTTGTTGTTATCAAATGGATGGATGCATAAATAGTAGTTGGAATTTAGTTTTTAGGCCAATTAATATTTTTTGTTCTGCAAATAATTTAGAGTTTTCTTTTATTTTTCTCTGTGAAACAGGTCTTAGTATCCAGTGAATCTAGTTCTCATAGAGCATAACTATGGTGAATGTATGTACAATGTCTTTTAATCAACATACCGAACGATGGCTGCATTTGTGGTTTAATGGCTGCTGAAGCATAATGCAAAATTAATAGGGGAAAGAAAGCACTCTTCGTAGGAAACTGCTATTGCAGACTTTGCAGCTCTTGCAAGTCTAGGATATATGCTACAATATGCAACACAACAAGAACAAAATATGTATAAGAAACTTACATTTCCTACACAGTAGCAGATATGCAATACTAAAAACTTTAGGAAACTTGTCTAATAGAAACTAACAGAAAAATACAAAAGAACATACAAACTAATAGTAGGCCTGTTTACTTACTTTTACAATACTTCAAATAATAAATTAAGAAATAAGTAAGAGTAGTTATTTCTTTATGGTACATTTGGAAAATACATAGTTATACATAATATATGTATTTCCTACATTTTTGAAGAAGACACTCATTCTTTGTAGCAGAAAATGATAGTTTATATCCTAGAGGTGTAAATATGCTACCAAGAGTGATTTCCGCTAATGTATATTTATATCAAAAAGTGTTTCATTCATAGACTACTATTCCACTTTTATATTCCCATCCCAGCGATGGAAGTTAATAATAAATATTTTCTGTGGTGCTTAGGTTAGATTAGATTTGGAAAATATTCATTATCGTACAGTGAACAAAAAAAAAACTTGTACACTTTCTTCATTGAAATAATTCGATCTCTTATAGAATGAATATGAAATAAAACCCAACAAATTTACCAAATTGAAGGGTAGACTCCATAGAGTTTGAAGCCACAAAAATGTTTTTGAACACTCTCTTGGAAAAATTTTTGTAAGTCACAGAAACAAAAAACACCAGGTTCTAATGAAAAATAAAAACTTGTACACTTCAAATAAAAGAAAAACTTGTATACGGCAGCAAAAATTTTAATTATTTTATTTATGGCATTCGGAAAAAATTAGCCAATTTCCCTGTGTAATTTGTAGTAATTTTATGCAAAATGTCCCATAGTGCACCTCAAAGTCTTTCTTCATGATGCAAAATAATGTAAAATTGGCTTCTATTTAAGCCTCATCGCCAACAGCTAGGAAAATATGGCTCTCCATATCAATGAGTTTTTTAATTAAAGAGAAAGAAAGTTTTTGAGGTGCACTATGAGACATTTAGGGACGTGAGGAAAGCAAAATATCATAAATAAAGTATTTAAAATTTTTGCTTCCGTATACAAGTTTTTTTTTTCTTTTATTCCAAGTGTACAAGTTTTTTTTTTTTGGCATTAGAAAATTATTCGTGATTTTTTTTTGGGAATTGCTAAAATTTATGTTCTTTAAATTTATAATCGCACTATTTCCCAAAATTAATATTTTGCTTATTCAGTAGAATATTAATTGTTTATAAAACTACATTGACATTGATTACTAATGCTGACTTTTTGAGATCTCAGTTAAACTAGGTTTAGTTAATCTGAACAAAGATTTGTGCACCATTACCAAGTTTGTATACATACTTGTGACGGAACAGCTTAGTTTTGCTTAAAATGTTGGTATTTAATGAAATAATACAAAAAAAAATCACATTTCGCCGGAAAAATCAGACTACGTTAAACTAAGTTTGGACTTAATTCACATCTCAGAAACCCAGACTAAGTAATTTTTGGAAATGGTCGTGGTAAGTTAGTGTAGGTGGCACAGGCTGCCTGTTTCTAAGAACCAGCCAACTTGGGTGCTTTGCTCCCTTGGTGATGCCTGAAACAGATACGACAAAATTTCATTAAATTTATGCTGAAGCTGAGCCGTTATTAAACGAACCCCACTAAATGAGTTTATTCCCTTTATATCGCTTTCCCCAAGCAAGTCTGCAAGTTCAGGAAGTATCGATATTCTAAGGTTTAATGCGCTATTTCTAGAAAGAGCTGGATATCGACAGAAGAGGTGTTTGACAGTTTCTTCCTTCTCCTCAATTTGTCAACTCCTGAAGAAGTCATTGGAAGGAAGATTTAATCTCGTAGCATGAACAGCAATAATACAGTCCCGTTGCAACGCATTGTGAACGCTACGAATATACGTAGCTGTTGACGAAGAAGCCACAGTATGGTTGCACACCTTGCGAAGTTATACCGGGGCCAGATGGATTTAGTGACCTCATATGTGACTTCGTTTGTCCATCTGGTTTGTGCTTCTTTAGGTACTTGGTGCTGGATTTGTATTTTACAGCTTTTCTGTGGAACCCTACTAACCAATCAATGTACCTTTCTAGGAAGCGGGCACCACCAGCCTAGTTCGTCCGTATTAATGTTACATGTGCATGCTCTGGTACACAGAGAAGCTCCCGGTTGAACTCATTGGCATTCTCTAGCCAAATCCGATGTTGTGTAGACACCAGAAAGAGGGTGAAACACAGCCTTAAGGCTCAGTTAGCCGACCGTAACGTTGATGTAGTTGGATGTTCTGATCGTTTCTGTTACATTGAAAACTTATGAGAGAGAAACGATCAGCACGTGCAACTACATCAACGTTACGGTCGGCTAACTGAGCCTTAACTGTCTGTACATATCGCTCATTTGTTGCAACGTCGTCATAAAATAAAATTGAATAAATATAAATAAAACATAATGCGTATAAATTTTTTTTTAATTTTCATTTGTTTATTTGACTACTTATTTTTTAGCTTCAAGTAAGGCAAATAACAATTATGTAGTTCATTGCTGTGACAATGGGTAGTATGAATAAAAAAAAGTATTTGCTTTTTTCTTAAAACTTTGTTTAAAACCCAAAATTCTTCGTTTTATATACAAAAATTTCCAGAATTTTGTATTTTAAAACAAATTTTTAAGTAAAAAGCAAATACTTTTTTTTATTCATACCACGCAATGGGTAGAGTGAATAAAGAAAGTAGTTTATACTACATAGTACTAAGTACTAGCACTAGCTTTAACTTTTCAGTACTAGCTATGTTGAAAAGTATAAACTACAAAAAGTGTGAATAATTATTTTCTAGTGCTACATAGCTAATGCTGAGAGTTGGTAGCAAAAGCTGAAAAATATGATACACAGAATATGAAACAGAGTCCACAACTTTGACGTTTAATATCACATATAATCATGTGTTATGCATTACTACCATAGCATGAAAGAGATAGCCAAATTAAAAACAATGAGATTTGCCACTCCTTTCATATAATCGTGGTAATGTTGTAAGTTGCCTGGTTCAGATAGTAGTCTACGATGTGACTGTTAAAACAGCTGGCAGAAATCGTTTATGAGCTACCACATTTTTCACAAAGGTACACGAAACGAGTTATAAAGATTTATTTAAAAAATCCCACCTGCCTTTAAAAAAACAGCAAAAGATGATGCAGAAATATTAATATTTAAATGAAAATAAACTATAACACGTTTTTTGCTAAATGAAGCAGCAAAATGCCAACTTCCACCACTTCAATCACATGCTTACAAAACTCGAAGCATAAAATAGTAATTTTAAGCATTTGCTAGTTTTTATTCACACCTTTTTTGAAGTTAACGCTGGAAAAACTAGTTTCTACTAGTCAGTATAAAGTACTAGCTTTAACTGAAATCTTTATTCACCTCAAAGCTAGTTTAAACTCAAAATTTGCTATTATTAGCTTTAGCTACCTTTTTATTCACACGGCCCAATGTAAATACATTTGTAAAGGGTACCCTTATTTTTTGGAATTCTCAAACAAAAATAAGTAGTTATCGAGTCAAATTGTAAGTAGTTACGACTTAAATCCTCATATACTTTTTTGCCTACCACTATGCAAAGTTTGTGCTGGGTTGTTACAAATAAAATGAGCTAAATTTTATTAAAATCATTTCACAAGTTTTGAATTTATTCACAATTCAGTGGTAGTACCTATTCTCTTTGGGTATTTATCAAAACAAACTTGTAATACTTTTACCAATATACTTTTTTATTTGTTTCTTTTCTGAATTTTTTAATATTGAGATATACGGAGATATACCACTCAATTGTGAATATATTCAGAATTTATGAAATGATTTTAATAAATTTGGCTCATTTTATTTGTAACATATGAAGTTATCACAATTAAGAATAAAATTTAAAATTTTCTTCAGATTACAATTTTAATGAGTCTTTTAAAAAATATGCATATTTTTGATACAAATTTCTGAATATCTCGGAAACTATAGCCGCCAGTTTTTGACATAGTAATTAACTCCTATATTCATAAATAAATAAAATGTATTTGAAATCAATTTTAAGAAAATTTTGTATGAAAATTTTGATATAAAATACATTTCAAACTCGTTTTAAATTCTATGAATATGGGGGTAAATGTTTATTTTGTTAATTTTCATATAAATTTAAATTGTTTATCAGTCGTATTTAGTTGTTCTTATTTAATTGAGACAAAAATATGGTAACAACATAAAATACTATAAATTTCCCAAAAAAAAGCGGTAAAAGAAAAATCCTAAAACATATATTTTTCTCGATTCAGGAAATAAGAATAATAAAGGGTTGGTGCAATGTTTTAAAAGAATAAAAACAGCTTACAAAATGATAGAAAACGAAATATAGACAAAGAAAGCCAAAATTTCACGCCAACAAAAGTTCATTTGTCAGCGGCCACAAATTTTTTATTTACACAAGAAGAACAAGCAGTTAAAATCATATGGTAATGTATAAAAAAAGATTGGTGAATTAATTTTGATTTAAGTGTTTAATGCAAAACAGAATTTTGTATTTAAAACGAATTTAAACATAAATGACTTTGAAAATCCAAGTGGAAAATTGCTCACAAGACTGCTAAAAAATTAATTAGTACGTAATTTAAAGGTTATTTTGTTTCCGATCCTTCTGTTTTTTTTTTTTATTTTAATCTCGAGTAAACGCAAATTATGTGACGCAGCATCCTCTTTTTTCTACATACATACATATAATTACAATGGAAAATATTGAGATACAGAGTCAATTAAAAAAAAAGTAATTTATAGGCATTGATGCTCAGTACCAACTGTATAGGAACAAATTGACTACGAAACCTTAGACCTTACATTAAAAATTTCCTCAATTTGAACTTCGACCTCTGTGCGTCGCGGTTTAAAATTATCCGATTTGGCTCATATTTTCACCATATTTTTCTTTAGACTAAATATAAAAATATTGGGGGGAGCACTTTTTCGAAATTCAACATTTTTCAAAATAAGCGGCCCCCTAATGTACATGCTTATGTACATTTATTTTTAAATTTAATTTATATTCTAAGCACAGCACTACAGTTAAACTAACGAAACTTGAATTTTTGTTTATTTTCCTTACTTTTTACTGTTGTACTCAAAGACGTAGATGGAATATTCTGGGGATGGTATGAACACGCTTGAAATTACTTTTACAAGCCTCATAATTTTTAAGGTTTCACTTCATAATTTGACTTAATTTTTTCCGGCGGTGTGAAAAGCTCATCTTAAAATGGCAAAGTGAGCTTTTGCCATCGCCAGGCAACTTTATTGCTACGCCAATGGCTGTACTAAATTATTTCTTTTTAAAACGCCGTGTATACGTGTAATGGTATTAATAATATTATGAAAGCAACGCTAGAGAATAATTTCAGAAAATATTTCTCAAATTGGTAAAAGTCTTCCGTTTTTGTTAAGAAAGCTTCATATGGGAATTTCCATGCTATCGTACGTGACGTTTGTACGCCTACAAAGTGGAATAGATTTTGCAAAAATAGGAGTAACTGACAAAAAATTGTGGGTCTATTTCATTCAAAGGGTACTATATGTGAACAAAATGTATCATATTTGGAACCCTGTTGTCCAAAATATCGGGGAAAATAAGGGCATATCGTATGTGACATAAAACGGAAGTGATACTGAGGTGCATGTAAACATGTGCGAAAATCTGCGAATTGTGAGAAGCTTTTTATAATGAATAAAATTTAATATCATTTGTGACATACCGTACGTGACAGATTGTTCTATTATAGTTTCTTATATAATGAAATATATGTTTTGTAAATATTTGGGCATTTCCATGAATATGTCAACCACGACTGAAAAAATTAAAACCCTTAAAACTTTTTTTAAGATTGGTAAAGAGGAGAAAAATAGTAAAATTTTACTATTTTACAATTTTTAAATATTAAAAGTAACGAGTGTTGTGTTTCTCTTCCGACGGGGTTTTTTCTAATTTTGAACGATTTTCCGTCATCCCACGTCAAATTTGGTTTGTAAACAGACCGGTTTCGGCTATGTGCCATCTTCAATAGAACACTGAAGATGGCACATAGCCGAAACCGGTCTGTTTACAAACCAAATTTGACGTGGGATGACGGAAAATCGTTCCAAATTAAAAATAACAGCTAAACTGACTACCTTTTTCATTAATTCTAAGACATTGCAATAAACAATTTTATATTTTCTAGCGATTAAATTCAGATATTTGTAACATTGCAATTACAATTTAAAATTAATGTTCCAACATAAAAGAACAAGGTACACGAGGAAAGATAAAAGATAGAGTTCGATTAGTGGTATATATTTGATTTCCTTTGTACGCTATTCTAATGTCACGTACGTAGTGCAAAAACATCATTTGTCTACGTCATTTGTATTTTATCAGTAGCAAGTGCTTTAAAATAAAAGTTCTAAGCAAACAAATATTGATCATGTTTTTTTTCATTTTGGTATAATAAAAATTTTAGAAGCTTTTAAAGTTCGTCACGTACCACAAATGCAAGCAAATGTAAATGAAAAATAGCAAGATATCCAGCCCGTTCCCAAAAAAAAACTTCACCCGTTTTCATATCGTGACAGTCAGTTAGGTATATAAACAATTTTGAAACTGTATGTAGAAGGCTAAGGTGGCGTCGGAAACTCAGCGCCCAAATACATAGTGCGCCGTAAGAAATGAATTTGAATCTTAATTTTTTTTATTACTATTATCACCGAATACATAGTACGTGACGAACTTTAAAAGCTTTTAAAATTTGTATTATACCAAATTGAAATAAAATTACGGTAAATATTTGATTGTGACAAAAATCTGCGTTGAACTTTTATTTTGAAGCACTTTCGACGTATAAAATACAAATGACGTAGACAAATAATGTTATTGCACTACGTACCAGCGATGCAATTTTTAGCTTTTTTTTACGATATGACAAAAAACGATATGACATACTGTGTTGTCATATCGTAAGTTTTTTACGATATGACAACACTGCGATATGGCTATCATATATACCGCTAATCGAACTATATCTATTAGCTTTCCACAAGGACTTTGATCTTTTATGTTGGAACATTAATTTTTAAGTATAATTGCAATGTTACAAATAATTGAATTCAGTCACTAGAAAAAGAAAATAGTTTATTGCACTGTCTTAAAATTAATCAAAGAGATATTTAGTTTAAGGTGTTATTTTTGATATTTAAAAGTTGTAGTAAGGTATAAATACCCCTGCAGAGTAAAATTGTATTGTTTTTTCCTCTTTACCATATCCTAAAAGAAGTTTTAAGGGTTTTAATTTTTTCAGTCGTGGTTGACATATTCATGGAAATGCCCATATGTTGTGTTTGAATATAGAATGAAGAATAATGTATGTATGTGCATGCGTATGTGCATCTGTATGTATTTTAATTTTTGACAGTAGTTTGAGAATAACATTTGATATTATGTATCTAAAAAAACTAAATTTCTACTAACAAAAAACCTAAAGTTTGAAACGTTTGATTTCGTGTTTGTTGAGTCAGTCGACTCGACTGTTGGCCATACTAAATATGGTATTTTTATATTAAATAAATTTTTTTTATTTCTTTTTATGATTTTTTTTCACATCTGCAAATTTGCACAAATGTACGAACATGTTTGTATGTTCTACAATATTTTTTTTATCAGAAAAACAAAAGCAAGTTTAGAGACCACAATTTAAATTTTTGCCGTGTGACTAAGCTGCACGGTGGGTAGGCTTGCCAGGCGGGCTTGATAGTCAAGATATTTTTGGTGTTGTCAAGTTACAAGCTCAAAAATAAGTTGTCAAGCTGAAATTATATTTTTTATTTAATCTGTTATGTGATGGAAATCGATAGATTCATAGAATCACGTCGATTTCAAAAAACAAAATCTGAAAGATGACTTATTGATGTTTTTATTGTTTTCGAGACTTAGAATATTTTATTTGAACTTAAATTCGATTTCACTGTATCGTGCGATTTACATAACACATATTTGGCTATTATTAGTTTTATGAAATCGAGTGATTTGAAATCGGTAGATTTCCATCGCATACCAGAATAATGTTTATACATAGAAAAAGAAATTTAAAAAAAAATTAAAGTTTTATGAAAAAATATCTCAGTGTACAAGTACCAAAACTGTTTACAACTTAAAACAACGTTCCTTAAATTAATATTTTGTGTGCAATGTCTTGTTTTTCATAACCATTTGGAGTCTCTTGCGAATAGATGCGACTAATTTTTGATAGTAACCATCTATATGTTTCTCCATTCTTCTAATATAACCCTCTTTGGCTCAGATTTGATGGAAACCATGTGCTCATGGTATTTTTTATTGAGATAATTGGGTGATTCAAACGGTGTCTTATCAAGTCATATTGTCATAATGTCTTAATATTTTACAATATTTTAAAAACGTTGTTGTTGTGTTTCAAACACAAAAATCCTAAAATAATAAGACTTTATGTGCTGTGTTTATTGTTTGTCATAACTACACAGTCAGTGTGACCAGATTTTAAAATAATATAAAGCTAAATCAGGTTTTAAATAGAGCTAAAAAGAGCTAAAGAAGGAATTTTAATGCCAAAAAATAAAGTTAAATTTTTTTACAGCTTTGCAATAGTAACTTTTCATTATTTTAAAATTTTTTATACTTTAAATGGTGTTTATATAGGTATAAATAATATGAACATATATTTTTGGCTCATTTAAATGAAAAAAAATTCAATCAATAACAACCACCCAAGTGCTGAAAAAAGCATTTCGCAAAATAAATACGATTTCGACTCGAAGTCACTTCTTAAAAACAAAAAATTAAAAAATTTTTTGCCACGACTTCCACCATATCTCTGAAACTAATGAGCTGATTAAAAAACAATGTTGCTTTCGCACTAGCAAAGTTTTCTTCGCAAAGCTTTAATTCAGCTGATTGAAAGACAGAAAGGGGAAGTATTCCCTTTTCTCTTCATCTTTCTACCGGCTGAATTAAAACTTTGCAAAATAAACTTTGCTAGTGCCAAAGCGGTGTTTTCATGGCTTAAAGATAATGTTGTTGCCGAGTCTCGGATTCTTTATTTAACTGAATAGGACAAACCGTTCTCCAATTAATATTTGTCGTGCAACTGCTTCCTTTTTGACATAACGGTATATCTCGAAAACAAGAACTAATTTGAAGAAACCGAGTGTTAATTCGAATTCAGCGCCCCAAATAGCAAAACAACACTTTCCGTTGCTTCAGTCCAAAAATTTACCTGAATTTGTAATCGGTAATTTTAGAAATTTTTTTAGCAGATGCTCAGAGAAGTTTTAATTATTTTTTTAATTGAACTCATTGTTTTCATAGTATTTTATTTAGGAACTTCATTAATATTACTTTTTGTAGTATATAAATTTTAAAATTTTTATTTAAATTTTTCTTGTAGAATATCAATACCATTAGAGTAGAGTGTTCACTTGCTTCTAATGAATCGATTTTACCAATTTATCATTATATATGTAACTATTCTGCAGACAAAAGTACAAAATTGCTTAAGCATTGGGGAATAAGTTCTTGATTTTATTAAAAATGTCAGTAATATTAAGTTATTTTATCAGGAAGTCGATTAAAATTCTCGCAATAAATTCCTGGGATTGAAAATTTTGCATAGTTTCCGAGAATGTATGCAAGACGGAACTATTTTTTTTAGTTAACTCAAAAAAAAAAGGTAAAGTATCGCAAAAAATGACAAAAGTCGCAAAATAAGATGAGTTTGAAAAAGTCGCACAAAAGCTCGCTGGCCGTCAAAAAGGTGGCAAAATGCGACTTTAGTCGACGAACAGTAACGCTGGGTACAAATGACTGTTCTGCTCTTGTTGTTGTTTATTTTGTTTGTTTGTGTTGTGTACATGTAAATTGTCGGCTGTGTACATAGCTCACTATATTATGAGGGGTTGCTCACAGCTGTCATATTTTTTCGTGTTATTATTTTAAAACATATGAGTTTATGACTACCTTGTGAATACCCCAAGTATCATAAATTGTTTAAAATGTTTCCATGACAAGGGGAATATTATGTAGAACCCAAGATCTTACTACGTGGGCCTTGAGTTTATATAACCATTATCCGTTCTTCAGGGTAGGCTTATGTACACTTTTCGTCAAGTTTTCTTTTAAAATGTCTAAATGAAGATTTTGATTTATAATTGTGTTAATAAAATGCAGAAAATGAGCCCCAGCCCATCACTGAACCACCTCAATGCTTTGTGTCGATTTTAAGTTATTCGAACGTAGTTCTTAATTTTATCCCCTCCATACTATGACCAAAATTTGCTTTCACCGGTGGGCATTACGTTGCTCTAACAAGAAAAATCATTATTTTTGCAAATATTAGTCGTATGGTTTGATTACGCTTACTAATAACCGGGTTTTGTCTAGCTCTTCTACCATTAAAACCAACTCTATGAATTAAGTTTCTTATTGTTGATGAGCTTGCTTTCTTACATCCCTTTTGCACTAGGTCGACGTTTAGGCGATGCAAGTCTTATTGATCAGCTTCTTATTCAGCTGGGAGAGCGACAGAGAAACTTGTATTCATTTCTCTGCCTTTCTCATAGCTGAATAAGAAGCTGATCAATAAGACTAGCATCGTCTGAGCCTTGACTAGCAAAGTTTACTTTGCAAAGTTTTAATTCAGCCGGTAGAAAGACAAAGACAGGAATACGTCAGCTCTCTGTCTTTCTACGTGCTGAATTAAAACTTTGCAAAGTAAACTTTGCTAATGCGAAAGGAGTGTTACTAAAGTAACTTTAAGCCATAGAATCAAGCTTTGCAGCACTTACGAGCGAGATAACTTTTAGTTTTCTTTTTGTATTTTGTTGTTGGCATGTTCCGGTTTGTTTTACACATTATCTTTTGAAAATCAAGCTGATTTTAATCGAATGTCAGTATACTATTTGAATTTGGCAGCCCTAACAGTGGGGTAGAATAAATATATTTGAAACATAAACCAGGCATTTATAAACGGATAGTTATATATAGAAATAAAAAAAAATACCATGCAAGAAAAAAATAAAGATTTTCTTCTGAGAATCTCAGAATTCTTAAGAAAGTTGCAAGAAATCCAAAATATGTAATTTCGAACAATTTTGCCCATAGCGTGCACACTTGATCCAAGGCCGATTTAACACTTTGCCAAATAACTACGTACACATAAGGGTTTTCACAAATGGCAATGGTTTTGGAGTCCCAGCTTTGGGATTTTAAAACACGTGGACTAAATTCAACTATACATATTAGGAAATTCTTTACGTAATTATGCAATTTATTTTTTGAACTTCGTCTTTTTAGTTCATTATTTGAATTAATTTATATTCAAATTATTATTAAGAGTGGAATGTTCGAATATTCAGTCGAACATCATCAGCGTTCTTGTTCACAAATTTTTTTCAATAATTTTTTTGCCGTAGGTGTAGATATCTTTCTGATAAATGTACATTTGCGATATGTTCCAAAAGAATTTTTTATATATACTCGTAGATAAAAGAGTGATGATGCTTTTTTTTTAGCAAAAGTTGACGAAAATTCAAAATTTTTCAAATTTTAAATTAAAATTTTAATATTTTTCAACTCAGAATTGCATCAATTTGTTTTCAACTCTTTAATTTTGTTCTTTAACTAACGAAGAAGAAATTTTATAGATCGGATGATATTTGGATCCGATATCTGGAAAATACTGGACCAAAGTTTTGAAAAAAATGAGAAATTTTAATTTTCAAATGAGTATAACTCACTAACTATAAGAGATAATTACAAAGAAAAACACGTATCTTATAGATCATATTATTTAAGGGCTAATACAGCAAAAAAGTTTTTAAATCGAATGAGAAATAAAGAATTGGCCAGCAGTAAAAAATTTTAAATGACCGGGCACTTCGATACCTCCGCTCCTGAGCAAGTAAGAGAGCTGATATTAAAAACATAAATAGAGATACTCCTCTCCTATGCTCATGTGAGATTTTATTCCGATAGAGCTATCCGTTTAGAAATGCCTGATTTATATTCCAAATATTTTGATTCTGCCCCACTGTGCGCTGTTGCAGTATTCTCACAAACTAATTATCTTTCAAACCGGAATTAACTCAATTCCACTCATTTTACTCTTATTTATTAATGAACCGGCTGAATGAGTATATATATCAAGTAGGGATGTAACCGATACCGATATATCGGCGATATTTCAATCAAGTTTGCTTCTTCAAGAAACTTCTTAAAATTTGTTTAGAGTTTTTTTGAAAAAATAATTTATTTTTTATTAATTTTACCATGAATTTACATAATAAGCACTAAAAAACTTAAACTTCCAGTACTTGAAATTCAACTGGAAGTAAACTTCAGTTCAAGCTTTGCTTCAAGCTCTTTTCAAGTTTGAAAATAATTTAGAACCAACCAAAATGTATGCTCAAATTATAAAAAATGAGCAATTATGTAACATATGTATCAGTGGTGGATAGATATTCTAGAATCGATTTGTGAAAGAAACATGCAAAATAAAAATTTATTTGCAAAAATTTCAAAAATACATAAGGATGTACCTACATAGTATATGTTTATAAAAGTGAGTGAATGTGTACAAATACGTTGGTTTGATTTTTGGAACGCAAGGAAACGTTTACTTCTCTGACGCGCTTTCCAGAATAGCCACCATTAATTTATTAATTTAATCTTTGTTTGTAATAAATAGTTTTCTAATAAAGCTTGAAATTGACTTTATTTTCAACTTGAAGCAAACTTGTACTCAATCCTTGATGTAAACTATATTTCAAAAATTAAATTAAACTATAATTCAAGGCTTGAATTAAACTTTTTACAGCTGTAATGTTTTACTTGAATTCAAGTTCCCGTAGCACAAGAACGATCGAATACAATATTATCTTTTATTGTGTTTGTTTTGCAAAAAAGCATGGAACATTACCTATAAACCTTATTACAGTTGGCCAATCGACTTGGTTGTTGCACTAGCTGCTAGAAACATAAAATTGTTCTTTAATGTATTACAAATTTTTAGTCGATTCAACAACCGGTATAAAATAAACTTGGTACACTTTTTAGACATTTCGATTCGATAGGCCCCTGCATTTCACTCGCAATGGAGTAATCGATTTTAAAAATGTATATACCAACAGAAAAATATTTTAGAGCACTTTCATATGATTCACATATCGTTTACATGTTTTCCATATTCTAGGAGTTATAACCAATAAAAATAAAAGTTTTGATCCACGTAACTCCCTATAAAAATTACACTGACATTTTAAGATTAGCTAAGGCTAACACCTTCTGACTTTTTTTATTTTCAACGATGCTGGAATTCTTGACCTGAGTCAATATTCTATTATATTGAACAGAGAAGAACATCAAAAATTCAAGTATTAAAAGTGTTATAACAATCAAGAGGTTTAAAAAAATAAATTGATGTTTTTTTTTCATTTTGCGGGATCAACGTATATTTTAAATAAGTGATTTTATTTTTATACTAATGAAACATTTGAAAGTGGCAGTGCACCACTGAAATTTACCCTACGTCTCCACGAGCCATCGACTTGAACATGGCATGAACATGACGCCGGCAGAGCAACTGCAGAAAATTCATCAACTTCTTTGTGTGGTGAATACGTGCGATGTCCATGTTCTGCCTTATCAATGTATTTGGTGGTAGTGCAATAGAAATGGAATATTTAACAATTTCTTTCTGTCTCTTTTCTTTCTATTAAAAATGGTTGTTGACAGCGAATCTCATGGCGAACATTTATGCTCAGCCATATGTTCGGGCATCGATGGTAGAGCATGGACGAAACATGGACATGAGCGGTCTACATTAGCCATATGCGATGTCCGACATGATGTTCATACCAAATTCATGGCTAATGTAGACCCCCATTAAGTAGCTGAATACACGACGACAATTGAAGCCAACAGCATTTGTAGTCGTGTAGGCGCAGTCGTCTAAGTGTTTATAACTTAAGGATGTACGAAAAACTTTAAAAACTATTTTTGTACTACATACTTAAGAATGTAAATTTTTTTGGAAGTTATAAGTTGTTTTCTAAATATTTCTCGATACTCTCAATGGATTTCCAATTTTTATACAAAATATTGTTCATTGAAATGTCAATTTTATGCTTAAGCTGATATTACACTGTCAGAGTTTTCGTCTGCTTTCAATACGTAAAAGTAAAGTATTGTGTCTAATATACAATTTTTAATTTTTCGACTGTGCTCAGTTGAAAATAGAACCTAGAAATAAATCAACTTGAAAGTCCAGTTCGTTTTTCTACAACTTTCGTTGCAAACAACATTTCAATAATTTAATTACATACATACATATGTACCTATCTATGTACTACATAATAATGAAACAAAAATGTTATTATGTATCCAAAAATGGCTAGACAAAAAAACATTTTGTCCTTTTTTCAGTAATTGCACTGTAATCGGCAACACTGCAAACCACATCTCTAGCATATTAAGTATATACCTACATAGGTATAACTTTCCGTTTCATATACATTTTGAATGAACACACAAACAAAAGCTAAAACAACCTGAGATACAAATTTTCATACAAATATACATACTAGTGATGTTACGAATATTCGTATTCGTATTCGAATCGCCGAATATTCGCCTCTTTCATGATATTCGTGTTCGCCAAATTCAAGCGAATATTTCACGAATATTTTGTGAATACGTTCCAACAAATAATACATAAAAAATACTGAAAATTAAACAAAAAATATTAATTATTACAAAAAAAAATTTGTCTATAACGCAAAACAATAACCTTCTTTTAGCAAAGAAAAAATAAACAATATATAGGTATTTCACAACGACATGGTATTTAAAAAGTAAAGTCCTGCAGGGGCCTAATCGTCGCATTCGATATCGAGCAGAATTGATCGAAATTTTTCCTTTTGGGATTACGGCATACGATAATCGAGTAGCTGCTGTTTAAATTCCACTCGATAGAACTAGAGCGATCGAATACAATATTTTCTTTTGTTGTGTTTGTTTTGTAAAAAAGCATGGAACATTACCTATAAACCTTATTACAGTTGGTCAATCGACTTGGTTGTTGTACTAGCTGCTAGAAACACAAAAATTTTCTTTAATGTATTACAAATTTTTAGTCGATTCAACAACCGGTATAAAATAAACTTGGTACACTTTTTAAACATTTCGATACGATACTATCGAATGCGGTAATCCATCCATTCGATACGTGTCGAAATTTTATTCGATACGATAGTGTACTCGATATCGAAAGCGACGATTTGGCCCCTGTTAAATTAATTTATTAATCATGTTAAAGTAATACTCAAAGCTCAGTAGAGGAATGTTGAACTTTAAAAATAAGTTTTGAAGTCTTTTCTCCATCAAGCCTATTGCGCGGTGTGTAAATAAGCTATAGGTAAAAGGAGCTCGTATTTTCCATTATTTACTTTCCACCAAAAATTTAAAAAAGTGGCATTCATGTGCTAAGTTATAATTTCAAATTCCGTCATCGGAATATCATAATAATGTTAAATACCTATAGTATTGTGACAGTTTTTCTCAATTTATTGTTATTGACGCAAAGGGTAGATGTTTTCAATTAAATTTGAAGTATTAAGTGGTACTAACTATTTAGATTGAATATTCGTAAAAGTATTCGAATTCGGCGAATATTGTTTCAGATATTCCTATTCGCGAATATTAAAAATTGATATTCGTAACATCAGTAATAGTTAGATACATACAAATATACATCCATATGTATATATATCCATGCATGAATATACGAACATTTATTCACACACACAATAAGAGAAGTACATGTGAATGTTTTTCAACTCACGATACTTAGGAAATCTTTTATTACACTGTCACCACTCATAATATATATTTTCTTTTAATTTGTCTTAAACGAACTTTTCCACAAACGCTGTTTGGTGTTGGAAACGGTATTTGATTTCAAAATTCATACATATTAATCATCAATACGGCCGTTTTCCGGAGTTTTCTCGTATCACTCACACACGCGTGATTTATATCTGCAGTTGCACATCTCTATACATTATTTAAAGTAAAGACAAATTGGCCAGAAATAAATATGTACACAGATATCCATACATACAACTGATTGCGAACGAAAAAATCGTTGTGTGTTGTGCATACATATGTAAGCAAGTAAGTTGCTCATGCGCACTTTATTTCTTTAAAAGCTTACTTTGCAGGTAGTTTTATTTATTTATTTTCTTTATTAACAGAAAAACAAAGTTAATTATTTATTTAAAATTTTAAAGGAAAAAAAAACAACAACTCCGTTACAACTTTTGCGTTCACACGTTTTTTAATCAAGTGCCACCGTTGCTCTTCAACCACAAACTGAAGTGTTGTATCTTTTATCAATCCACTGTTACCTACTTATGTACATATGCTTTTTACTGCTGGTCAACACACACATTTCATTCAATAAGCCACAATTTTATTCTTCGTGTTGTTATTTATGTAATTATAATTGTAATGTAGGTACGGCTGCCAGAAACTTTTTTCGTGCTCTTCATTTTAAAAAATTAAACTCCCAAAAAATTACCTGTTAAAGAAAAGAACTCAATATAAGTATGTAGATATATATACGGCTAGGTCTTAATGAGTAAGTACTCGACAAGTCTGAAAACGGGACCTTTTCATCTAGGAGGACTATGGTGCCTCACTTCCGTTATACGTAGATAGCGGAAGACAGGTGGTTGAACCCATGTCAAATCGACAAAAAAAATTTAATTTTCAGAAACAGCAACTCGGATTGCGATGATATTCACCACAAATGTTATCCATTAAAAGTATTGGAAAAATTTTAACTTTCAGACCTCGGACCCATCACGTTTTTGAAATATACCGTCATGAAAATTGGAATAAATGTAAAAATTTTACTAAAGTGGACATAAAAAACTAACCATAACTTCTAAGCAGCGTTGCCAGTTTAGAATATTTAATGCTTGATCTTGCATTTTTTGAGCTCGTGTAGCATGAAAAAAAATTTTTAGCATATATCATGTTTTTCAGAATTTTTCCAAATATTATTTATCATTTTCTAGCTTATTCTTGCGTTTGAATTTTTATGTTTTACCTTAATTTGTACCTTATTAACGAATGTACAAATATCTAAATGTGATGTTCCACATGGAAAGGGACCTGGATTTTACTCAAAAGATTTAATTTTGGAAATAGTTTCTTTATCTTATATTAATATATCTTAATTTTTTTATTTTTTTTCTACTGGCTTAACAGTTTGTTATTCATTTCGTTTAGTTTGTTATTCAATATCTGGAGATTCCAATTTAAATTATCTTTCCAAAATCTAAATCCATTTTTGGTATTTCCTAAAAGTACACATTATTGCTAACAAAAATGTATGTAAATAGCCAGAAAATTCCAAAATATTGTTTAGTTATAGCATTTTGAAGTTATAGTATGGAAATCTCAAGCTTTAGAATATGGAGGTTCAAAGTTTATAAATTTTTCAAACTTTTCCTAAAATCTGATTCACAGTTTTCCGTAATTCGATATGTATATGTCTTAGCGCCGTTATCAATAAAAATATTAAGTTGCAGTTAACACTAAACTCAAAATTTAAATCTTGATTAATACAATTTTATTGACAAAAAGCTGATTTACATATTAAATTTCAATTAAATTCAACTTGAGTTTAAGTGCTTAACTGAAGAAATTATACATTTGAAAATAAATTGCTTTTTTGTTATTTTGTAAATATTTAACATAAATTTTCAAGAATAATAACAAATTCAAAGCTTCCTAGGTGAATGCAGTACTTCTGTGTGCAGCAATCGTACTCAGCTGCTGTTGATCCATGATATTATTTATATAAATGTCAAAAGTTTTTGAATTTCTCAAAAATAGTTTATTGCAGGCAAATACAAAAGTCAACATTTTTTATTGTTAACGAAAATTTTTAGCTTTTAGTTAAAATTTGAGTTTAGGCAAACTGAAAGTTAATAGCTAAAATCAACATAACTGAGCTTTATGTTACTGGGAGTTAGTAGTGTTATCAACTTCAACCTTAAATTTACCTAAACGTCTGTTTTTAGTATATCTGTAAAATTTGGTATTTTTTAACGTGCTTTTTCCCAACTTAACATTTTACTTTCTAAGTAAAATATAAAATTTTTATTAAAATACATTGAAATTGATTATGGAGGGGTATTAGCTAGTTCCTATGGCCATTTCATTGGGGCTAATACAAATCGCCAGGGAACCTTTACCAAAAAATCTCATAGAAAAACTAAAGATATTATATTAAACTCCTAATCATAAGAATATGAAGTTTATAATATCAAAGTTGAAACATGAGCTCCATAATCAATCATGTTTTTTATTTTCTTTACTTGCGTACTACAACAAATTGTCTCAATTAAAAATCCATGTCTGAACAGGGTATTATCGTGTTTGGCGATTTTCGCCTTCGACTACGACATTTTTGTAATAGATTAAAGACAGCACGCTATATTTTTCTTTAAAAACGTAGTCGAAGGCAACAAACGCCAAAGACGGTAAGGGCCAAAATGTGTATTCGCCCGATTTTGATATATTCTTGTCAAGTATGGTTTCATAAAGCTGCCAAAACATACAAGAAGAAGCTTCAGATTATTCAAAATAAAAATTTTAAGATAATTGAGTAATGAATTTTTAGTTGAACTGTATGGTTTTTATCCAAAGTTATTTAATTAGTTTGGCTTAAGTTGATTTTTTAACTTAATCTTTCGATCAAAATATTTTTTATTTAAGAAAGAAATTCTAAAGCATGTGAATATTGAACATTCAAAGAAAAATTTGGATGTAAGGAGGGTTAAACTGACAGCTGTTTCGTGACTACCAAGTCTACTCGTCAGAGTCCTTTACCTACACTACCACTGACAGTGGCAACAACACTGTAGCGGAACTTCACTAACTGTCTTTTCATAGAATGTTCAACTATTCTTTTAAAATATAATTTTAAAATAATTGATAACCTACTCTCAAGATTTTCTACCGAACTGCTACCTAAGAATTTTAGTTATAATTTAATCACCACTTCTGCAAGGGAACTGACTGACATTTAATGAAAAGTGCAGAGTATTTAATTTTGATTCAATAAGAATCTTGCTGTACAATCACTGAGCTAGTGTTTGTTATTCAGGATACTTATAATTATTAATGTTGTTAGAGGTTTTTTTAAAATAGTTTTCCTTAATATCTGTGATATTAAAATTAGTATCTTTATTCAAGTATTTAGATGTTTAATTGTTGTACATAATGCCTTAAGTAGAACCTCATAATCCTAAACGTATTACAGTGAAACTTCGATATAACGAACTTTGTTTTAACGAAAAACTCAATATAACGTATGTTTTATTGAGTCCCTTGAGAAAACCTCTTTATTGCAAAGTTTTTCATACAAAAATACACAATAGCTATACGAACAAATTCTGAGCAAAACAGCCTCTATATAGCAAAATATTCATTCAAATGGCTCAATATAACGAAATCAGAATATATCCTAAATGGTAAAGTTGATTTTTCCAAGGCTTCGGATGTGGACTAATATGTCAGAATTTCCATTAAAATGATTGACTTACCATGGGATTTGAGTTCATGGTTATTGGTGAAGGGTATATAATAAGATTCGGCATAGCCGAATATAGCACTCAGGGCGCAAAGTTTAAAGACAAATCCGTTACCTCGAATTTTTAAAGTTGTCAAATCAAGTGTTGCATACGAATTTTTTGCAGTGATGCCACTTAATAGAATTAATAGAACTATGTAGTCGGTATCATGAAAATTCATTACAATTCTTCCGACCTTTTTGAAATTGCACAAAACACCCTGTTCATTTCACTGTTTATTTTTTTAATTGTGTGTTATCAACAGTAGTAACTTTCGCAAGAACTTTTTAATTTAATAAAAAAAAAGAAAAACTTGAAAGTTAACAAGGTTTCTCACATTTAAAATCTTTTCAAAATATATAAACTGAGTGCAAGTTAATCAATGGATTGAAATTACAATTTAACGGACGGTAAAAGGAATTAAAGTTGGAAAATTTTTGAAGCAATCCGAAATGGAGGACGCAGCTAACAATCAAGATGAATCTGCTCCAAAACGTAGCCGTTCTAATGACGAAATAAAGGCAGATAAAGATGCATCCGCCAGCGGTGATAGTGGGCAACAAAGGTAAACCAATATAGCTCAAAGTATTATTAAATAATTTATCGATTAAATTATGCGAATTTAGTTTTTACTTTTCCTAAATTACAAAATGGGTTTTTCCATTGTTTTGTTATTTATAATAGTCCACAAGACAAACAAGAAGAAAATAAGCAGAAAATAAGTGCATGCAATAGCAATAACAACAATAGTGACGGCAGCAATAACCCCATTAATAACAATAGTGATAGTGGTTTGAGTTTCAAAATGGAGGACTCACCATGTGAAGATGTCGTTATAACGGGAGATGGTTTAATGAAATGCGATAAGCATCAGGAATCCAAGAAAACGAAAGATGATGAAGACCATGAAATGTTAACTTGTGAAAATATTCCCCAAAAACAAGAATCCGAATGTGATATTGACAAACCGACCACTTCGGCAACGATACCTCTAATAAAACGTCATAAAAGTAATCGGTCTCGTAATTATCGCGTGGCAGGCCGATCATCATCTTCCTCTTCCAACTCATCAATAGAGAATCGTGATGAGGTTCAGCCAGAAGAGCCTCAACAAGAGCAGGATGTAAGTCAGGAAACCACTATCGCTTCCGAAGATCCTGCTTCACCGGACAACAATAATGCGGAGGAACTGCCGTCACCACCATCGCCTTATAATTTTGTAAGTAAAATAAGCGCAACTTTATAATGTTTAATATGTATATTCGTTCCAGAGTCAACGTGTGGTTCGATTAAAATAAGTTACCTACATACATATGTACATAATATGTATATATTATATCTTATCTGAAAGGTTATTAAATTACTCGCCGAATAGCAACTACATATGTAATTTGCGCTATCATATAAAATACGATTAGTACAGCGGATCGAAACTAAAATTTGGCTGTATGAAATAACGCCCAACGAAATAACTTCCAAATAAAAAACTAAAAACATCCCAAAAAATTTCCATACATTTTGGCAGTTATTGCATTATGAAATAATTACCAAATTTCGGGATTTATTTAATTTTGGAAGTACATAATTTCACTTTTTTTTAGGAATTATTTCATTTTATAGAAAAAACTGCAAATGAAATAAAACCAAAAACATTATGTCATTTTTTTTAAATTGTAGGGAACTCCACGTTCCAAAAGTTGGACAAGTCAAGAGACATATTTTCAGGGTAATGATCCAGATGATATTTATTCTTTTTAATATGTACATATATGTAATATTTTATTCTTTCTAAAATATTTGGCGGAGAATTTAATCCCACAAATGCCAGGTTCTACTCCAGGAGAGCTTCCTTCATGAATCGTCACACGATCTATACCATCATATAGGAAGAAGAAATCCAAGCTATCCGCTCCCAAGTTTAATGGTCTCCACCAGTTTAATTTCGATTTTTGGTTGGTACTCGTCACCAACGATTTCATGAATTCTGCTTAAAACGTGCATGGGCTAATGGCCACCGACGCGAAACTGTACACGATACTGTTAACCGACGCCAACCACCACACACATGCGATCGAATCGCAAAACTCTCTAAGGCCAATAAACGAACAATGGCCTGGTTGCATTTACGAAGTAATTGCCAACGACGCTTGATGTTGACTCGCACAGAGCTGCTTTACGACTGTCTCAAAACATTATGTTGGGGTCTTATTTCATTGAAAAAAATTTTTTTTTGGGATATACATATAATTTTTTCCGGATTTATTTCATTTTTTTCAATACGATGTTTTCTCTAAAATATTAAGTTGAATACTTCTTGAATAATGGTTGTATTGAATAATTAATATACATCATGAAAGAATAGTAAATGTGTTTTTTTTTAAAGAAGAAAATCCTTGCAATTACTGATGATTTTCGGCATTGCCGGTCTTCGGCCGGGCTTAAGGATTTTCTCCTCTGAAGTATTTCCTAAATCTGCTCCGCTTACTGAAGGTTTTGTGCATGGCCGGCCTTTTTCCGTGCTTCCGGATTTTTTTTCTCTGAAGTATTTCCAAAGGCGGCTTCTCTTACTGAGGGGTTTTTGCATTGCCTTATAGATTTGCTTATAGATTTTTGCCTTCGAGGCATTTTCTAGACCGGCTTCGCTTAATGAGGGTTTGTTCCATTGCCGGCCTTTGGCTGGGCTTAATAATTTGCTTCTTTAAGGTTTTCTATGTTCCTGTTGCAAAAATTTTCACATCTCAGAGGAGAACATTTTTAAGGCCAGTTGAAGGCCGCTAATGCAGAAAACCGTCAGTAAGCGAAGTAGGTTTTGCAAATACCTCAGAGAAAAAAGTCTAAGACCGACCGAGGCCGGCAATGCAGAAAATCGTCAGTAAGCGAAGCCGATTTTTGAAATACCTCAGAGGAGAAAACCCTTAAGACCGGACGAAGGCTGGTAATGCGGAGAACCCTTAGCAAGTGAAGCAGGTTTTGGAAATACCTCAGAGGAGAAAATAGCCTTGAAGACCGGCCCAAGGCCGGCAATGCAAACAATCATCATTAAGCGAAACCGCCGTTTGAAATACCTTAGAGTAGAAAATCCTTAAGCCCGGCCAAAGACCGGCTATCCAGGTAATCCTCTTCGCTTAGAGAGGATTTCCTGGATATCCGGCCTTAGAGTAGAAAAATCAAGCCCGGCCGAAAGCCGGTAATGTAGACAAACCTCAGCAAGTGAAGCAGGTTTTGTAAATACCTCAGGAGAAGATCCTTAAGACCGGCCGAAGGACGACAATGCAAAAGACCCACAGCAAGCGAAGCGGATTTTTGAAATACTTTAAATGAGAAAATTATTAAGCCCGGCCCGAAGTTGCCTTCGGAAATACCTCAGAGAAGAAAATCCTTAAGCCCGTCCGAAGGCCGGGAATACCGGGATTGCATAAATCTCCAGTAAGCAAAGCATGTTTTGGAAATAGCTCGGAGGAGAAAACTCTTAAGCCCGTCTTCGTTTTTGGAATTGCCCGCCTTTGGCCGGGCTTAAGCAATTTGTCCTCTGAGGTATTTAGAAAACAGTCTACGTTCACTACAGATTTGCTAAAAAAAACATTTTTTGTCATAAGCCCATAAAGAATTATGGACTTATTTCATATATTTGGGCTTTATTGGATTAGGACTTATTTAATTTTTTTGTGTGGGAGTTATTTCATTATGAACCAAGTTCCAAAAATTGGAATTTATTTCATTTGAGGTTTGGGAATAATTTCATTTTTCTTTGGATTTATATCATTAAATTTGTTTGGACTATTTCATATTTTTAGGTCCAATTTTATTGGGCGTTATTTCATAATGCAATTTTTAGTGATGTTCACCAATTGTTGTAATTTCGGAAGCTGTTTTGTAATTTTAAGCCATCGGATAAAACCTAAAAATGCTATAATGAACAAACGAAAACAATAGCATTAAAATTTATTATATGTGAACACCGAAGAATCAATGTCCATCGATGCACTCTTCTGATTTAGCCCAAGACTTTTTTGCCTCTGGTATCTAGTTATTTGGCGATACTATAATTTTTTTTTACTTTGCATGAGAAGTACACATTATCAATCTTACCCTTTTTCTTGTACACTACACATGTTAGTAGCTGAGTTACTCCCTCAAAATATGAAGTATCTATTACAGTTCTCTATATACATATGTACATATATTATAAAACTACTTTGTGTGGGAAACGCCACTCTTTTATTTAGAAAACTGACAGAATTTTCGGGATGTTTATATTTTTCCTACCATTATAGGCGGAAAACTAAGTAAAATAAAAAAAAGAACGGACGGTGCCATGGGACACCGGGTAGGAACGAAGCTCCAATCGCCTTCGGCCTACAACCTATCGGCTTCGGTTGGCCATCTTCAGGCTGTCAGCTTAGGTTGGCTACGTCAAGTCTGTCAGGTATGGTCACTTTCAGCCAATCGGACACATTCCGCCTGTCGGCTTTTCTGTCAAACACCTTCAGCCTGCAAGCTTCTGTCAGACACCTTCAGAATGTCGGCTTCAGTCAGACACCTTCGGGCTGTCAGCTTCGGTTGGCCACGTGTCGACTGCGGTCGGTCACCTTCGGCCGGTCTTATTCGCTCTGTCATATTCCGCCAGTCATATTCATCCGCTTATATTCGGTCGGTTATTTGGTGGCATTTCATAATGTGCAGTGACGTAATGTCCATGGACATTGTCACTTCAAAAAGTGTCATAACGCCATTAACATTATGACACTTAAATGTGTCATAATGTCCATACTTTTAAAAATGAAAACAAGTTCAAATATCCTTATTTATATGTTTATATATTTTTATATCCTCGAACTCGGTCACCATGGTGGGAAATAAAGTCAACTAACGTCAACAAAAGTTTGGAAACAGCGTCAACAATGCTTAAAGTGTCTCGACTTCAAGAAATATTTCGAAATTAATTAGAAATTTTACTTTTATTACTAATGATTCTTTTCGTAGACGGCCTTCGTCCGGGCTTAAGGATTTCTTCCTCTCAGTATATCGAAAAGCGTCTTCGCTGAGTAAAGATTTTTGCATTGCTGGCCTTTGCCAGGTCTTCAGAATTTTCTCATGGCTAAGCAGAAAACTTGTGCTCAGCTATTCGATATACCAAGAGGGAGAACGCTTCAGTCCGGCCAAAGGCCGGCTATGCAAAGATCTTTACACTCTAAAAAGTGTCATAAATGTCCATGGACCTTACGACACTGCACTCATGGACATTATGATACCTTTGAAAGTGTCAACGTCCATGGACGTTATGACACCTTTTGGAGTGACATAATGTCCATGGACATTATGTCACTGGATATTATGACATGCCACCGGTTATATTAAGGCGGTCACTTTCGGCCTGTCATATTCGGCAGGTCATATTCGGCTGGCCATATGCGGCTGGTCATACTCGGACGGTCACCTTCGTCTGGTCATATTCTGCCTGTCATGCTTGACCGGTCATATTCGGCCAGTCATAGTCGGCTGGCCACCGGCCGGCTATATTCCGCCAGCCATATGTGGCCGACAATATTCGGCCAACCATATTCGGTCGGTAACCTTCAGCTGGTCATATACGGTAAGTAATATTCGGGCAGGCATTCCGTCGGTCAGCTTTGGCAGGTAATATTCGGTCAGTCATAACCGGAAGGTCATATTCCGTTGTTTATTTTCGGCTGGTCATATTTGGCTGATCATATTCGTTTAGTCATATTCGGTCGGTCCACTTGTCATATTCGACCATTCCTTCCGTTGGTCATAATCGGAAGGTTATTCGGTTGGTCATATTAGGCCGGTCATATGCGGCCGGTCATATGTTATGCTATGTTGGTTATATAGTTTCGGAATGGCAGATCTATCCATGTTTTAAGTTTCATTAGAATTGGCCAGATAGTATCAGAGAGTCAGATATTGCCCCTTACCTCACCTCGTGTTCTTATATTTGCAAAAATATATAGCCCTTTCAGACTCAGATCTATCCATGTTTTAAATTTCATTAAAATTGGTTAGGCAGTTTCTAGCAGAAATTGTCCCCCACACCCCCGGGGTCCTATTTATGAAAAAATATTAAGTCTATTTATTTGATCTTCCAGAGTCACATCTACTCATGTTTTAAATTTCATTAGAATTGGTCAGATAATTTCAGAGGCAGAAATCGCGCCCTACCTCCTCGTGGTCATATTTTTGAAAAGCCTATGCGTCCTTCCAGACTCACATCTAGTCATGTTTTAAATTTCGTTATAATTGGTCAGATAGTTTCAGAGAGGCAGAAATTACTCCTTACCACCCCTCATGGTCATATTTTTGAAAAAAAAAATATGTAGCCTATGTGTCCTGCCACACTCAGATCTATCCGCCTACCAAATTTCATCCAAATCTATTAAGCGGTTTTCGCGTGATAGTGGATCAAAAATCATGACATCCAAACTCACAAATATTTGTGACCAGTTTTTGTGCCAGTATTCGCGCCCAGTATTTTTTTTATTCTCAAAAAATTTTCTTTTAAAAAAATTGAGCTTTGTGTGTGCTAGAAAAAACTTAGAATTTTGATGATCGGTAAGTGAGTCAGTGATAAAATTTGTGTGTTTGCATGTAAATTGCCAGTACATATCGAGCCTTTGCTGCAATAGAGTCATAACTCATAAAATGTGATTTTTGAGTTAATAATGCAGAATTAATAGTTATATCGTTCTTCATATTGTGTAAAAATTTCATACAAATATCTTTTATACTAGCTCTTGAGAGAAGAATTAAATTTCCTATTACCATTAAGATGTTAATAAATTCACAACTTTAAATTTGTTTTCTGCAAAACAAGTTTTTTTGAGTTATGATTATTGCAGCAAAGTCTCGATATTTCCTTTTGGACAAGTAGAAATAGTTGAAAAATAATATTTATACAAGTTTCATACAAATCGTTTAGTTAGAAGCAGTTGAATAATAATGTGGAATTAGTATCAGCATGCCTCTGCCCACTTTTCTAACCCCGTAATCTAATTTGTGTGCAAAGTTTTGAGCTTATCGGACGTCTTTAAATTGATGAAAATCACACTACAATATTCCATTACATCCAAGGTTAGATGTGAAGCTAAGAAAAGTATTAAAAATACCATTGCAATGGACCTTATAAATATTTTTTTGTACGTTTTTGTGCTCCATTAAGTGCTATGTATGTATATCCCCTGGCAGTAAAATTTTTGTTTTCTCCCCAAAATTTAGAAGTTGTGGCTGTTGTAGTGTATTTAATCAATTGGACGGTATTGTATATTGGTAACATGCGATCAATTTTTAATGCAATAACTGTAAAAGTAAATGTTACTTTATAAATTCAGTTGCAGTGGCGCCCAGTGATCTGCCAGTAACAGTGATTGAATCGCAGATACTGAAATATTATCCAACTCTACTTTGTACCTTCTTTAACAGCGATTCCCTGAAATAGCAATTTAAAGTTATTTTTTAATGCTTTCTTCATTTTAGTTGAGCAGCATGCACGATTCTTCAAGTAGTAGCTCTTCAAGTGATAGTTCATCTGACAGTAACGACGATGATACCGATTTTGAACCCTCTTTATTTGGAGATCGTTTAAGTCCCGATTTCGCATCCATTGATTCGGGCGACTCTAATCGTCTTAAAGAAAAAGATGAAGAGGTTGACAAAGTACTGAATAAACAAAAGCCAGCTTACACTTGGTGCGGCAGCTACGAACTGATGCGCCGTGAGCATGGTTTAAGTGGTGACGGCAAAACTTCTTTACGCAACGGTTTCTCATACGGATTTCAAAATCGTTTTTATGCTTCTCGTCACATTGTTGAGAGAATGAAAATCTCACATGTCTTGCGCAAACACTCAGGATGTGTCAACTGTGTAAATTTTAACAAAGCTGGCGATTTGTTGGTAACAGGTTCGGACGATGCACGTCTTATTGTTTGGGATTGGGCTGGTAATAAAACGAAACATTTTTGGAAATCCGGTCATAGTGCCAATATATTCCAATCGAAATTTTTACCCTCATCATCGTGCATTGATATCATATCAGCTGGGCGTGATGGAAAAGTGAGGCGTTCAATAGTTCCACCATCTGGTGGGAAGGTACAAGTCTCTCATCTTTATTCACATGCAGGAGCGGTGCATAAACTAGTCATTTGCCCAGACAATCCATCGGAAATTGTAAGTGTTGGTGAAGACGGTTGTATCTTTAGCTCAGATTTGAGGGATGACAAGCCAAAAGTTGATATTGTAAAAGTTTTCTCGACCACTAAAAAATCACGAAAAGTACGTCTGTTTAGTATATCGCATCATCCATTTGCTCCTGAAATTTGCGTGAGTGGTAGTGATCAATATGTGCGTGTATATGATAAAAGATCAATGCGAGAACCGGTGCATACTATGTCGCCGGAACACATATTAGAAGTGAGTATTCCGTCCATCAAATTAACATTTCATTTATTAAATTTCAATTTATTAATACTAGACACATTCTCCCAACGTTACTTGTTGTGTTTATAATAATACGGGTACGGAAATATTAGCCACCTATAGCGAAGATAATATATACCTGTTCGATAATAAAAATTATGTGCCTGGAGAATATTTACATTCGTACAAGGGTCATTTGTAAGCATGAACAAAATTAATAATTAAGTAATATAAAGATTTACATGTATGTACATACTTTTTACTTTTTGCAGCAACCAAAAAACTATAAAAGGTGTTAATTTCTTTGGTCCGAATTCTGAATACGTTATAAGTGGAAGTGATTGTGGCAATATTTTCTACTGGGATAAAAACACTGAAGCCATACTTAATTTTATGCCGGGTGATACAGCTGGTGTGGTAAGTAAAAAACAATTTTTTTTGTATTTAGGACATTAAATTACAAATTTTGAAAACCCCAAAGAAAATGGATGACAACATCAAAATGCCTGGACCAATTTTTTTTTCAAATATAGGTTAGAAGATTTTTGATCAAATCATCAAAAAGAAACTAAATTAAAATCGATCTAGCCGTTTGGGAGCTACGGTGCCACAGACACACATTTTCAGGAGGATACCGCTGGAAAGTAGGTGATAACTTCTAAACGGCTGGACCAATTTTCTCCAAACATAGCTAAGAACACTCCCAATCAAATCATACTTGAAACACAAAAATCAAAATCGGTCCAACCGTTTAGGCTCTAGGAGGGAACAGACATTCGCACAGATACGCAGATACGCACTACAAACTTATAACAGCCCTCTTTTTGTGTCGGGGGTTAAAAAAACAATAAATAAATGTACTTACTTCGTCTTTACAACTTATTTGCACATTATTTTGACTTATTTAAGCTCGAATGCATTAGTTTTTGAAGTAATATAAATTAAATCAAAAATCGGAAATACGATGGTTAATGTTTTGATATTAAATTTAATTAATTTTTATTGAAAGTTTTTATTTATATTATTATTTTTTCCATCTTCGAGAACTGCGGTCGAATTTCAACGACTAAAAATTTAATTTTCCCCGACACCCCCTAAAAAGCAGATGACACACTCCAAATATGTTCAAACTTGAATCATTCAGCAGAGCCACCTGACAAGCACCGATGATGGAAGTGTAGCGGCTTCCGAAAGTACCGCTGCTATATTTTGCTGTGTATGTTGAAAAATTAAGTTGGATGTTAATTTTCCCCTTGTTCCTTGGAATATTAATCATACCCGATTCTTTCTGAATATGACGTTACAAACCTTAGCCTAATAATCAATTTGGGTTGAATATCAATTTTTCTCACAAATTTAGGACATATCCAAATTTGTATGTTTAATTAATTATTAAAGTTTAATAAATGTAGAGCGCGTTATCTGATTTTAATAAAAGTAGTGCCACTTGAAAGGTATTGATCTCTTCTTTTCAAATGTTTTATTGTTTTGTTTGTAATTTTATTAAAATTACAAACAAAATATGATTTTACAAAGAAATTAACTAATCATCTACAGCAGGCACGTGTTGTTTTTAATTAAAATAATATTTCGCATTTTCTTCGGAAAATGGAAAGCGTCGGAAAAAATTTGAACTATCTGGCTAATGTAAATAAAACCAAGCGATTATTATGTATTTTATTCACTCGAAAGCACTTTTTTTTATTTTAACTACGGAGTAAAATATTAAAATTTATATAAAAAATCTTATAAATGTATGTTTTAAATAAAAATTTTAATACAGGTCAACTGTTTGGAACCCCATCCTAATACGCCAGTTTTGGCCACATCGGGTCTTGACCATAATATAAAAATTTGGACACCAAACGCAGAAAAGGTAATGCAATAAATAAATAAATTCTTATAACTAGACTTATTACAAGTATCGTGACTAAGATAGCAACACTCATGAATAATTCTTCTTCCTCTCTTAGCTAGCAATAAGCTTCTCAATTATATGTAGTTACTCAGAACAGTCTGTAAGGGAGTAGAATTTAATTTTCAGGAGTTTTTTAGAATCCGCAAATTTCTACAGCTTATTACCATTCCAAAATAATAAAAAAATTTCATTTTCAAAATCAAACAATTTTAGATGTAAACAATATTTTTTGGATTCATGGAGAAATTATGCTAACGCCACTGAATATATTATATAAAATTCTTAAAAATTCAAGGCGAATGAGCTTTCGACGTTTTTGAGGATCCCCAAAATATTAAAAAAACTATATTTTTAAGGTTTTTCATGGATCTTAACTTTTATTCACAGTTTATTTTAGTTTTTTTATGATTTATATGTTTTAGGTGCGTTTTCAACTTCTTTTTGTACACAGTTTCCTGGAAAATAATGTTTTGGCAAAACTTAAAAGTAGACCTGTTTTGAGAATGGTCCAACTCACTAATGGTTATCGTAAAACATTTCGAGAATTTTTCTTAGAAAATGCCAAAGATTGCTATCAGGGGCCACAAAATTTTTTCTTTCTGAAACGACCATCTTGCTTATTAATTATATACTTAGATAACTTTCAAACCCGGCATTCTATTAAAGTCAATCTAAAAATTGTTACGTTAGTTAGTACACTTCGAAGTCTTCAGCCCATTATTATGCCTAAAATACATTGATTTAAATCGGTGACAAAAATTTGTGTAAAAAATCGTTTTTAATCGTTTAAAGTATCAATGTCTAACTATGCACATGTTATATAATATGTGCATTAAGGGGATATTTTTATAGCCTTTTCACACTCGCATACATTTTGCAGGAACACATGGAATATGTTGAAAATGTGAAAAAGTCATTCAAACTTGCAACATCTAAAATCTACCATCTTCCAACCCTCAGAAATGTGACATGACGCGTTGTTCTTAATAAACTAAAATATATGTATTATTAATAAGAAAAAAAAAAATGAAAAAATGTTTATTTCCAAACATATTAGTTGTACATGCATACACACTAGAGTGACCCTTATTTTGAAAAAAAAAAATCGATTTTTCCTACTCTAACCCCCTAACTGGTTAGGTGACAATTGGTAAAAAACTGATCATGCCAAATTTTCAGGTAAATCGGTTTGGGGTAAGGCGAGGCACCAGCCCGCTCAAATTTGGGAACAACCATAAGATTTTGTTTTCTTGCCTCATAACTTCCGAAATATTGATTTCACAAAAAAGTTTTATAGCCGGAAAACGTTTCTTGTGAAGTTTGCAACATTTTATTCTCTAACAACTTTTCTTTAGATCAAATAGTTAATAAAATAAATATAAAATTTTCAAGCAACATTAGCTTATATTAATGCTTCATTCGTCCTCCCAGTTCATGGCAAATAACAAGGCTTTGGAATGGAGCAACTGAAAATTGTTTCTTATAAATTAAGCAAAACGCTAATTCGACAACAATATTGTCTTTAAGTCACACGAATATTGTTTTTTAATCTGGTAATTAGTTTTAGAGATATCGTGGAACTTGTCGAAAAATTTTTTTTTATCAAAATTGTCAATTTTAACACATTCAGAAATAATTTAAAAAATAAAAATTTTGGTATTTTTCTACAGCTCATAGAAAACTATATTTCAAACAAAACAAGCCATATTTCATCAAAATTGATACACAACTTTTGATTTTATTCTAAATTAAATATGTATGCAGAAAATTAGAAGCGAACAAAAAAATGTGTTAATTAATTGACAGTTACAAGAAATGCTAGTATAACTGGAGAACTGGTTGGTTGTCCTATTCAATTAAAACAAAAAATCAAAACTCGACAACAACATTATCTTTAAGTCGCACCAATGCTGTTTTTTATCAGCCTTTTAATTAACTCATTTGAGTTTTTCTTCCTTAAGTATATTGGGGCGGCTTGCTTGACCTGACAGTGGTGATTTCTCTTGGGGTTCTTTGTCTTTTTTTATTATTTACAACTTCAAAATAACGATCAATACCCATTTGGATTTCTGGCTTTTCTGAATCATTTTCTAGGGGGCCACTTCCTGTCGTTTTTTCTTTTTCGGCTAGATGTTGGCTCATATTGTTGGCAGTTGTGCTTTGCTGTGAAGCTAGTTTCAATAAATATATGCTGTTTGTCATTGTCATTGAATTTGTTTACTGGGCTTTCACATTCTGTTTTTACACAAGCGTTTTACGTAATACCGATAAAACGCGGCGCGATTGATGAGACAAAAATTTAAGCAAATGAAGAAAATCATTACCGCACAGTACTTACGGAGTTTGAAACACAAAATAAAAATTTTTACACCTACCAACTGAAAAGTTTAAAAGGCCTCCAGGTAGCGATAAAAGGCATCGATTCATACATGGATTCAGAAGAGGTAAAAGCGAGTCTAGTAAATAATAATTTTAAAGTGAAAAATGTTACTAGCATTAAAAATAGAGAGCGATTCCACCAACCACTATTTCGTGTGGAACTGTAACCAGGTGACATGAAATTAAAAAAGAATGAAGTACACCCCATTTATAGCTTCAGATATTTGCTGCACCGACGAGTTACCGTAGGGCCCATTCAATGCCTGAATTGCCAAGAATATGTCCACACCAAAGTTGAGGCATCTTTAGATTTGTCTTCAGATCACTCACCAACTATTGTCACTATATGTATATTCACATACAACTTCTTCACTCACTTGTGATTTAACGATGACAACCACACGTATTAATTGATTGAAATACAACAAATATTTGAGTGCTCATTGCACAGAAAATATTCCATTAAAAACGGCTGCTGACATAGATAAATCTATTAGAAAATTTAAGGCAAACCTTAAGCAAGCTGCTCTAAATGCTACTACTACAAATCTTCAGGTGAGATATAATAAAATTTATTTAACAGATGTAGAACGGCTTTTATCTGAAAAAAAGAAGAGTTCGTAGAGAATGGCAAGGCTACAGATCCCCTCAGCTAAAATCTAGGCTGAAAGAATGTACTAAACAGCTTAAAACTCTATTAGAATATAAAAAACCCGCATTTCTTCAAACATTTCTGAATGGGCTCGACGCAACACCTGAAACAGACTACTCGCTATGGAGAGCAGCCCGAGACTTCAAATGACCAGTGATATATAAGCCTGCATTGCGAGCTTTGAATGGAGACTGGGCTAGACCTTCAGCGTCAGGTCTAGCTAGCAGGTACTCTGTTTGTAAACCACTTGCAGAAAGTATTTACTCCAAATACGTCTGATACTATAGTTGAGCTGCCACCAGTCCTCGCTATACTAGATGTTACCTTGAGGTTCAATATACGTGAGATTGAACACTGTATTACGGATTTAAGTTCGAAAAAACTCCAGGCGCTGCTAAAATAAGCAATAAAATGCTTTTAGAGCTAACCCATACTGCAAAAAGGATAATTCTATTTATTTTCAACGGTATTTTGTGCCTTAAATGCTATCCCAATGATACCTGAGCCAGGCAAAGATCAAGCGAAGGTGGAATCCTATAGGCCTACAAGCCTATTGTCTAACACGTCAAAACTATTTGAAAAGCTACTTATGAGTAAGATAACACACATATCACTTGTCATTTGTTTATATTGTATGGAAGCAAAAACAAATACCATTTTAAGATTAATATGAAGAAAATATATTTAAAAAATAATCTTAAGAAACAGTATTGCATAGTAGACATATTTTTTACAAAAATTAATACTTTTTTAAATATTGCCTGCCTGGAAGATACTTAAGCTAGGATCCCACAATCGTCGCAATGCACCGATTTTCGTCGGCTCGCTGCAATGAAGCCATAGGTAATAAAGCCCTATTCCTCAATAAATTGCGAAATAAGGCCGTTTGGCTTTATTACTACAGTAGTGTAGCGCAATCATGCCCTTGTTTCTCAATCAGTTAAGAAATAAAGCTATTTGGCTTTATTATCTATGGCTCTTTTGCAGTGAGCCGACGAAAATCGGTACATTGCGGCGATATTGGGATATGGGCTTTAGGTGATACTTCTCAAGAATTTAGCCGAGACGCCTGGTGTTTAGCCATCCTTAGATACAAAACCGGTCTAAGAGTTCCCCAAAACTGGGAGAAAAATCTCCCAAAAATCCCACAAGTTCTCCGGATTCCCAAAAACTTTTACAAAAATCCCCAAAATCCCAGAAGTTCCCCGGACTCGCAAAAACTTTTGCAAAAATCTCCCCAAAATTTCAGAAGCTCCCCGGAAAACAACGGCAACACTGAAAGCCGCGAAATTTCAAAACAGCAACACTCAGTAAAGGTGTCTACCAAATTTGAGATAAATCGGTCAACAGGAAGGGTCTAAATTTTCAATTACTAGATTTGACCAATACATAGTACATAAATATGCCCAATCCACATACAAACATACATAAAAACAAAAAAGGAAAAATGACACTAAACACATATGTGTGACACGCAATTTAAATCATGTCTTACAAGCTAAAATGATTTACTGCTTTTTCTTGTTCATTGCCCTAAACACATACATATGTATGATTTATTACTTACAAACCTATGATTTGTAAATCATTCCTGTTTTTGTGTGGCGTGATGACATAGCTGTAAATTTCAAGTCAAATCAAAGCACGATTTGGAAAAACATAGTGTGATTTAAAATTTGCTTATGTCTAGTATTTACATACACATATCGCGACCTCAGTCTTGTTTTGACCCATCGACTATTTAAAAAAAAAATTGAGTTAAGTATGGGGTATATATATTTTGAATACCCTCTTTCAGAATCCGAAAAATGTTTCGCAAAATTGTTTCTGGTTTCTGAGATATCAAGCATTCATTGTGCTCGATATAAGGGTTGTCAGATTTATTTTGACCTTTTTCGCCAAATTTTATGTCAAAAACCGCCAGAATCGCCAATTTGGGTTTTCTTTAGTTTTTCTCAGTAATATAAAAATTTTTTTAATTTTAAAAATATTTTTTATAATTAATAAAAAATAAATTAAGTCCGAATCGCTACAATTCGCCAAAAATAGAATAAAAGTTGCCAAAATGTATATTTTGTTTAATTTTTAATGGAAAAATGATTAGGAAACATGAAAAATCTACAATGTTTTCTATAAACTAGTTTATAGTTTAATTAAAGCAATAAAAGATTGCGCGTGTCAGCTACGACGCACGACTGTAATAATAAAAGAATGTACAGATAGATATACACCCCTTCTCTAGGGTTGGTGGGGGAAATTCCGACATCAGATGAGCAGCTATTTAAGGGGGAAATTAGCGATAATTTGCACATCCTTAGTATTGGAGTATTGGAGCTGTCGAATTTCTTAATTCTTACGCATTTAGTGTGAAATTTCTATCTTACATACTGAACAGTCATCTAAGACTTTATGAAGTACGCTTTTTATATACAAATTTTACAGATATTCATCCTTTGTACCCTATAAAACGAATTGCAGTTTGTTAGGAGGAAAGTTTCCGCTTTCGCAATTTTTCCGCAGTTTATATGCAATTCCTAGATTATATATCAACTTTGAGTTTTCTAGGCCTTTCAGAATTTTGATTTCATTTTTAATATTTAAAAAATACTTAAAAAAATGTAGATATACATAATTACAGTTTTATTATATATAAAGAAAAATATTCACTTCATCCTCAAGAGTAGGGTGATTAAATTGGTTCAGCATTTCTTGAGAAGGTACTGAAGAAGTGCATCAAAGTGTTATTTACATTCATATATTTTACAATTCTTAATAACGCTTCCAGAAGTTCATATTGCATTCTATTTCACAGATGAGTTTGTTGTGTTGAAAATATTCTTTCCATACATTTTATTCTTATATATACATACGAATATATAAAAATTCATACATAAAACTAACAGAATAAAAATAATATTATCTTTTCATACTAAGTTTCTCAAAAAAAAAAAAATTCATGGCTTATCAAAAATAGCCAACAAAATCGTCAACTACTTTACAAATCGCCAAAATATCGCCATGTCGCCAAATCGAAAATTAAGACGCAAAACAAGTTTTAAAATCGCCACGTTTGGCGAGAAATTACCAAGTTTCATCAATATTAACTTTTTATTCCATGTAAATATCTTTTCTAATAACATTTATACGCTTATTTTCAATAAAAAGTAGAAAATTTCATCTCAGTAACAAGTTACTCAATACACAGCAGTTAGTATACACATGGAGCACAAAAAGCTAGTTTTTACAAATAAAATAAAAAACATGGCTACTGGAGCACAAAATAAGTTTTTACAAATAAAATAAAAAACATGGCTACTGGAGCACAAAATAAGATTTTTTACTTTCAGTAAAAATATGTTAATTTCTAACCGGATTGATGAAAGTTCTCAAAAATTTACATTTTTCTTCCAAACATATGCCTGCCGAAAGCAGTGGTGAGAATACAAAAAAATTCTATCGGGTATATTTTGAGAAAACTTTATGTAAATCTTCTTTGTTGTTTTTCTCCATTCCGACTTTTTGGCATATGAGCTAAACCAATACTGAGGTCGCGATATATGTTTTCACATTTTCTTCCTATTTTATAGTGATGACACTAAATTTATCGAATGATGGAGAGTGGAACAAAATGAGTTAGGAATATTTTATAATGATTTTGAAATATGTTGACCGTTCAGCCCTGTATAATTCTTATGGGAAAATTTCAACATCATCGCAAATCGATGGTAGATGTTAGATGTTGTTAAGTGTGAAAAGCCTATTAAATATGTAGTTTCTAGTATCATATTTCTGGCGTTACTGATTTTGAAACTTCATGCTTTCCCTCTATCATGTACTTAAGTACATATTTACAAAATGTTATATGTATGTAATTATAATTTAAATTGAATTATGTATAATCAGATATGTGATGAAAAACGATTTAGATGCAAAAACGATTTGAAAGCGATAAAAGGTGTGATGTGTTTGCTATAGTCGTCTTGTCAATAATTTTCAAATTTGTTTTTAATCGTTTTTCAACCATTTTTGATAAATTTCTCTTCACAGTTCCATTGCATTGCTTATATTTTATCTTCTAGTGAGCTTTTTAAAAGTCAGTAGTTTGAGATTGGTTCAAAACTAACTGAAAAGATTGGTCGGAATTCAGAACACCTTTTCAAAACAATCGTATTGAAATCGTTTTGAAAACGATCGTTTTCCATCACATACCTGAATGTATTAGGCCAGAATTTATATTTCTATAAACTAAAAAAAAAAAAATTAATAATTTTGTAACCTTTCTAGCATCCACCTGACTTAACCAAACTTACACATTGTGTGAGACGTAATATACGACGTACAGCTATAAATCATAATATGGACTTTGACGATGGACAGATGCAATTTTTCATAAGACAAATATTATGCCGTCATCGTGCCAATCGCCGCCATCGCCATCGTGATGGTAATAATGAATCAGATAGTGATAACAACATAAGTAGTGATGATTCATCGGTGCCTGACATGCATACCGAAGATGATGATTCAGATGTTGATTCAAATCTACGAAGTTTATCTTGTGCCACACAATAAATCTGCCGTCTTTTCTGTTTGTGTCGAACTAATAATACATGAGAACTTGGCGGTAATAAATACAAGATGAATTGAAATGTAAGAATTAATTGAGAACGAGACTGGGGTTTTAAGTGTTGTTTCGGTTTTGTTTAAACTATTGTAAACGCAGCGTCATTTAAATTTGAAGTCTTTTATTTATTTATTAGTTTTTGTTTATTCTATGTTGTCTTTATTCCATTGATTTTTTTTAAGTTCGGTAAAAATATCTTCGTATCTTCGCATTATATTGGCCTTAAAACAATCTCTGTTTTTTTTTTTGTAAACGTGCATGGATATGAAAATCCTTGTTTAATGCAAAAATATAAATTATTGAAAAGCATGTGTTTATAGTTTTAAAATCAGTTATTTGTTAATCGAAAATATATATTTATTTATGAATAGCATTATTATAAATTTGATGAATATAAATAAATGTTATCGTAAATAAATTATAAAAGATTTCTGTATATTTAATCATTTGTTTGGCATATCAAGGCTACGCTTCGTTTAACCCAATGTGATGGCTTAATTTTGGTGTTTAATAGAATCGGTGTAACATAGTTTGTAGAATGGCCTGTAGTCGACAGAGTACCTTTGCGTTCAGCCGTTTTGTACATGGGACTTTTATAGCGGTTGCCTTCCTGTAACTGATTTACAATTGTCGGTTTGAGATAAATTACAGGCATATTATATATTAAGACTTTGGGTAATTGTTCATCCAAAATATTTTGTTCCCAATTCCATCGTGCTCCTTCTAAGAATAAACCATTTATGTAAACGCCATCTTCGGGAGCATTTTCTTTGCTAAAGTATTTGTAAAATTTCTCATGTTTTTGGATTAAATATAATGCAATGCAACTTACTAAAATTCGTTAAGGACTTCATGATCAAATATTATGGTATCAATTGGTATTTTATACTTTCTCGCAAAGTTTTGCATTGCACCAGTTAAGAAGGCTTGAGTAAAGAAAAATCCAGATATCCAAAACGTTGGAGGCTTGCTATGATGATGCCTGCAAAATAAATGCTTTATAATTCAAAGCGATTGTTTAGGCTAAGATTCGTAACGTTATATTCAGAAAGAATTAGACATGATCAATATTCTAAGAAAGAAAGGAAAAATCAACATCAATTTAATTTTTTAACGTACACAGCAGAACAGATCAACGTTGTTTACGGAAGACGAGAACATTAAACAAACAAGACATAAATTTAAAAAATCAAAAAACCCGACTGCGTAATAAAACTAAAAGAAAAAAAAATAAGTCCAGTGTGCGGAACACAGCGACTTTTCCAGACGGGAAGCATTAAAAATCGAATCTTCAAATCTTCGCAATAAAGGTTCCCGGATGTAAAAGTCGCTGTGTTCCGAACACTGGACTTGTTTTTTTTTTTCTTTTAGTTTTTTTACGCAGTCAGGTTTTTTGATTTTTTAAATTTATTCTGCCTGTTCTGTAAATCGAGTCGATTTGAAAACGCTCGGTTTAGAACAAATAGCAAAATATTTTCAGCCTTTTTTGCATTTTCATATTTTTTAGAGCTTAAAATATCACCTGAAATTAATTTACTATATATGTACTATTTAAAATGCTTCAATGGGGGCATTATTTATTTTTGGAAAACGTGAAATTTACTCGGATTCGGTTTACAGAACAGGGCCGTATGTCTTGTCTACATCATTCTCTCAATCTTAAAACAATTTTCAATTTAGTTATTTTTTTAATTCTGAAAAATGGTTTGATTTTCCATTCTTTGACAAACAAAAGAAAGTTTGAGCATACATTTTTGTTACTTTTAAATTATTTTCAAACTTGAAAGAACTTTAAACAAAGCTTGAACTGAAGTTTACTTCCAATTGAATTTCAATTACGGAATTTTATGTTTTTGAGTGTTTATTGGGTATGATTGGGAACAGTTGTACATCTTTAAGGAATTTTGCTTGAGGAAAATAACACAGGTCTGCGATGAAAAAGTTTTTTACATAATTTCGTAAAAAAAACATGTAGATTTTGGTACATATTTCGATGTAAACTTCTCTTTCAAGCGTCATCCATACTCAAAGGCTAGTTCGATTAAAATTAGTTGTATCTTATTTAAAAGGCTGCTAAATTACGCGTCGAATAGTGACTATTTGCCTTTATGAAATTTTTCACGTTTGTCACCAATTATTGACACTTCGGAAGCTCTTATTTACCACAATTAATAACAAAATCCATACTTTTAAAATTTTATTTGATAGTTAGTCCATTCGATTACAAAAATATTAAGCCATAACAGTGCGTCTTCACGTAGCAATATTTATTGCTGAGCGCAAGCAAAAATGTCGGCAGAATAATTTTTATTTTTTTGCCTCTTGCTTGAGGTGGAGAATACGTATAGCAATTTTAATTTTTTCCACAAATTTTACACATTCATGTAATGCCTAAAATATATATGTAATTCCAATGTAAAAATATGACAAATTTATATGTATTTGTTCTTATATTATATTTTCAGATAACCTCTTTTTATAATTTTGCCCGAATATTCTGTTTTGCAAAAATAAACAAAAAACATAACAAAAGTAACAGCAGATTGCTTGGCAATAATTGCTCGAGCAATCAGCAGAGCAACTATTGCGAAATGGATTGCCACTCATGGCAATCTGCGGTCCACACGTCGCAAATTGTATGGAGCAATCAAATTTGATGTTTGCGGCAATAAATATTGCTACGTGGAGACAGCACGTAATGGGCGGGAATCGGACGAAAGCTGAAAATGCTATAATGAAAAAACCAAAACAATAGCATTTAAATTCACTAACAAATCCTTTAACTAATATTTTTTATTTTGCTAGTGCATTTTTTTAGTAAATTTAAACGCTGATGTTTTCATTTTTCATTAAAACATTTTTAGTTTTCATCCGATTTCGGTCCATTATGGCTTGCAATTTTTATAATCGAATGGACTATTAAAAAAGTTATATGTTATATATAAATAGGCCACACAATATTTTGTCGTGCGCATTTAACTATCTTATTGTCCGCTTATATTGGTGAAACATATAACCAGGAAAAAAGTGATGAAAAAGAAGTAGAAAAATCACCACAACTACTGATACGAAGCACTTGAAACTCCGAGTAAAAAGTAGCGTGTCATTTGGGGCGAAGTGGTTTGTTTTTGCCAAGCCGTAACTAACTCTAAAATAAGATTTTTTATTCAATACCTTTCACATGTAGGATGTGGTTATTAACCACTTTTCCAAAGCAGCTAAATTTCTGCTTATTCAGTGATTTATAATTCCACTTGGATAGGTTTTTAATACCTCAAAATGTAGAAAGACTTCTTTTTTATTATATTAAAACGAAAAAAGGAAATTTATTTAATTGATTCGAAGTATTAGGCATACTTAAGAGAAAATAAAATTGATATCTTTTAAAATAGCGCTATTTGCCAATCTTAGTTCATCCCTCTAAGTTGCTTTAGTCGACTTGTCGATGAAAGTCCCATCATATGCAGCATCTAAACAAGAAATTTGATTAGGTAGCTCTCTTCAAAAATGTTTTCGAACTAATTTTGTTTCTTTACCATTCTTTTTTGGCTTTTCCTTTTGCGAAATTTAATTATTCTTCTTTCTTATTATTGTTGTTATTATATAAAACTTTTTAATTAAGAAGTCAATTAACTTAACAAAACTCCTTTTTAGCTGCACGCGTCTTTTTAAATTCGTTTGCAGATAATAAATCAACTACAATCAACTTCACGTTGTTTTGTTTTTGAAATAAAGTTATGAAATTGTTGAAAACAAAGTAGTCATTCAAATCTTCATTTTATATGTGATTAGAAACAACTTCTTTGCTATATAAAAATAAGCATTAGCTACTTTGGAAGTAATTAAGAAGTGGTTTATAAAGAAGTACTTCATTTATTTTTTGCTGGGTATGGTTGAAAAGGTATTTTCCTCTAGATGTGCAGAATATATTTCTTTTGCTTAAAAAACCGGCTAAAAACAAACCCGGTTACTGGTCAAGTGGTCGAATTTCGACCACCGGGCGGGATCCTAGTAACTATAGATTGTGTGAAAAGAAAAAAAAAACAATAAATGACAACACTAGCCTTTGACTAGCCATTGACTCTGCATGGCGCTTGAAAGAGAAGTATATGTACATCGAAAAACACAAATGTTCCTCTATCTGGTAAATGTGACCGTGATGTAAATCGTATCAATATCGCTTTCCGTTACTTTTACGACAATAACAACAAGTACTTATAGTTTGAGAACAAAACTTGCAAAAAATCATTTCCCAGACCTGTGTAATGCTTTGTAAACCTGTTTCAAGTTTTTACGAATACGGCTGTCTGATAGTGATACGGAATAATATTATTTTCGATGATTTTTTCTTACCAATGATGTAACCAGTTAAGCCTTTTAAATAGATCTTTTATATAAGATGCTAAAGGTTTTAAACTGGGATACGATTTTTTCATCCATTTTGCCGGTATAAGATTAAGTTTAATAGAAGTTATTACGTTTTCTAATTCGGGTGTCATTACAATAATTCCATGAACAGCGTGCTCAACGTCTCGACAGGAAGAATGAATTTCCAACTGCAATTTAAGAAAACGTTCCATTTCCTGTGTTATCACCGTGTTCATTGATTCGTTATATTCTACGGGATACTTTTTCTTTGCTGCTTCCACGTCCATGTTATTCGGCATCTCTATAACAATCTGTTTAACTGTATCCAATAAAATTTGGTCAGCACTTTGACCTACACCGCCACCTGAAGTAACTTCACTACCAAATATTAAAATCATTGAATTTAGTAAAGTTTTGGTAGTTTGCAAGTCTCGCATTATGCCTGAATTGGCATGAAGGCCATAGACATCGGGGGCTGCTAAACTGGGATAGTTATCATTGACATAACGTAAAATCTCACGATGTTCAGTTTTACGAGGAACTGTAAATCTATCGTCCATAGCAAATTTATATCGATTGTTGAATACGACATCAGAATTTACATAGTCGGATAGGATTGTAACAATAGCACGACGATCCCACGTATCAGTAACCCGTCCACCATAATTACATTCGGCTGTTAAATATGATATGGCATCGTAGGGCACATGCTCGTATTGATTTAGTAGCGTCTATGGCAAAATAAAGAGGAAATGAAATGATGAAACTAATCATAAAACTAGATACATATTGTAAAACATACACTTAGTTGCATAACAGATATTTGCAAATCGGATTCATTAAAGCCATAGGCAATATTCCACCCCAATGGTCCGTATTTACGACGTTCTTGAACTACAGCATGAAAAAAACATATACCAAAGAGTAGACGAGTAAAAGCACGATCTTGTTTAGCAACTCCCGTATAGAAAGATGAATTGTTAATGGGTTCGGAGTTGTATGAACGCATTATATTCTCCTTTAATCCTGTTGGTGGTTCATTAGTCATTTTGACACCATTTTGCAGTAAGGTGACGGGAAACTGTGGTGTCGGATAGCTAGTTAGCCACAAACGAAAACCAGCTAAAAACAAAATAATAATTAATAAAACTAAATTTCTTTTCGTTTTATATTTTTCTTACGTGATGTGTTGAACGTATCCATATTTTCCCATATAAATTCTAATGTAGGCATCCAAGATGCTGCCAAATGACAATTTTGCAAACATACCCAATATCCTAATTCTTGTGCAACTTTTATAAGATTCTGGGCTATTGGACCCTGTCCTTGACCCAATGAAATACTTTGAAAGGTCTCATCGTAGCCAGTCTTTTCAGCAAATGACAAAAGTGATCCCAATGGGTCGGAACCCGGCGAGAGTATAAAAATTAAAGGAGTTAATGCAGTCGATTCCATAAATGATTTGCTAATATTAAAGTCGGGAGGACTAACAAATTGAGGACCCATTTCAGCTGATATAAAGTGACGTATGGCCAAAAATACTTTATCAGGTCTTAAGGATTTTAAAATGATAATTTTTTCAAATCGTGTAGTCTTGTTGTGCCAAGGTTCTGGTAATGGCTGCAATTCAGGTTCTGAATGGTCGTATATTTTCTTCCAATCCCCAAGATGAGATTGGAAAAATTTTACTATGCCTTTTAGCTCTGGTAATTCTTCTAATCGTAAAACATTTGACCATATAGTATCTGTAATCCATGAAGGATCTGGATTGACAGGATCATGTCCGGTTTCTTTAGCTGCGGTTAATGCATGTACCAGATGACGCATTTCTATCTGATTATTGCCTAGCAAGACGCGGCAACATAATATAAAAGAAAACAGCAGTTTATCTTTATCAAATATTGATCTGCAAACGTTATTGTAAAGATTCTTGGTTACTGCGTCTACTAGAAACTTTATACGCCTGGCCAATTCCTTAGATTTATTAGCGTTTTCTATTGAAAATATGTACAAATTTATATACCATTGTAGGGAAAATTGGTACATGGGATCTATATTGGGTAAATCGGTTATGGAATAATATAATATGGAAGAATGCACGGCTACCGGTTTGTAATTTAGTCTGAAAGCCTCTATTTTTTTAGACGTTTCTTTGGATGCTTCTTGTTTTGCCTCTATTGCCGAGGACAGAGTCTTTGACTCTCCCAAAATCACAATGGCACCTTCATTTTCTAAAATATCTCTTTCCGAGCTGGTTAGTGTTTTCAATATCATGTCTTCGGCGTCTACTAAAGCTGCCTTATTTTTGGCCGCTTCATCTGTCAAATTCATACGAAGTTCTTGCAAATCTGGTCTTTCTTTTGCAACAACTATACTGAGTAGCTGATCCTCTAGAGCACCTTGTGTTAAAGCAAAATTTATAACAGTGACCTTGTTAAATGTTTCCGGTAAAAAGTGAGGATTTCTTAAGTTGCAAGTCATGTACAAACGAAAGTTTTTGTGAAGTGGCACAATATTATCGCCCAAACTTATAAACATTTGTCCTCCCTGTTTGAACGTTTTACGTAGCAGTATGGGATCTAAAGGCACCTCTAGCTCTTCTAAGATATTTTCTATTATTACCGGATAACCATATTCCATGGATTCGGCTATAACTTTCATGTAATTCGCTTGATTAAATTTCACCGCACTAAGATGATTTTTACGTTCTGAATTTTTAATCCATGCATTGGCTTGACCCTGAGGGTCTATGAATAGACTGTAACGACTTGTGTTGAATGAAATAATAGCATTTTCAGTTGAAAATGCGTCGTTGGGCAATCCATTGATATTCCAGTTTTGTATGGTGATTTCTAAGCCCAAGGCTCCCGTTATACAGAAATTTTCAGAAAGAGGTATTTTGTGTTTCATACACTTCTGACACCAGTCCTCTACACAAACTGAACGATATTTGTAATCGACAGCTGAAAGATAGGCTATAATTCCACACGACAATAATATATCTCCTGGCAAGTTATCATAAAGACTTTGTAAATCTTCAGCGGCCTTTGTCCATCTAAACCTTTCTCCGCCTAAACCATCTATCAATGATTTGGCCCTGCTTAGTTTATTTTCACAAAGATCGGCCTCATCTTGAGTTCTTTTCATTTCACTGTTTGCCTTGTCCAAATCCTGGTTAAGTTTTGCTACTTTAGCCTCTAAAGCCGTCATCAATTCACGCTTTTCATTAAGGAAAATCATAGTGTCTGCATATTCCCTTTCAGCTGCTAACAGCTTTGCCTTTTTCGGAGCAACAATTTTCGCTACATTATCGTAGAGATCCATGGCTATGATCCATTGACATAAACCCTTGGCTGCACTTGAAGCTTTTGCTACAATTTTTGGATTAAAATCTTTGTTAGGTATGAAATCTTTACGTATCTTTTTCATTATCTCGGGATTAATATTATCTTTGTCGAAATCTTTGAGAGCCTGCAAAAAGTTTAAATCTCCCAGTATTCGTTTGCTGGGTCCCCAATAATCATTTGTCATTTTTCCTGTAGTAGGATCTGCTATGCGATCCGGTGGTATACCTTTAATAACGCAAACAGCTGCCATTACAAGTTTTATAACCGAGGGAGGATTCTTCATTGATTTGACGAGAGTTATGTCGGATGGCTTAAGAGTATTTAGAGCTTGCAAAGCTTCTTCTAGCACAGGAATTGCTTGAGCTAAATCTTTTTCACATTCACTTTTTAGTACCTGGGCCGCCTCTGCTTGTATGCCCGCCACTATTTCATCCTTTTTAACTTGCTCGGCTGCAGCCTGAGCAGCTACTGTTTCTGTATTAATTTCCATCAACATCTTTCGTGAACTTTCTGCTAAAGACAACAACTTTGGTTGTAAGGCATTTAATTCTTTTTGCATAACAGATATAGCAGCGGCTGCTGAAGCTAAAGTATCTAGACCTCCTATATAACGCATTTTTGAGTCCATTACTTCATGTTGCTTGCGACCAATCACCTTTTGAAAAGATTTTATCAATTCCAAAAATGATGCATTGGTCAAATATATATAACGGCCGGTAGCTTCACAAAATTTCGCACATACTGAACCAGCAGTGGTGTGAAAATATTGTGTTGTCACCACCATGGCCTGCTTTATTTCGTCAGATGGAACATTAACATTTTCTAAGGATATTTTGGATATCGTTTGCAAAGCCTCTTCAGGCCAACTTTGGTACCAATCTATTGTGCAGCAATTTACTAAGGAAGGATATAAGCGCACACGTGTTCTCAGAGCATCTCCTATCGGAGATAAGCACAATACAATGTGCAATTTCTTTCTGCATCGGTTAACAAAAAATGAAAAAACTTGCAAGGGTGATATATCAATATTACGATTGCCTCCCTGAGCGGCTAAACGCACCATTTCTAAAATTTCCTGCTTCTCGTCGATGGCATATATATTAGGAACTTCTCCTTGATTCAATAAACAGTCTATGTCTTGTAAAAACAATTCCATTTTTATTTGATTTTCGGTTATTAAAAACACCGTATGCTTGTCCAATCCTCCAGCTTCCTTTAAAATATTTTTCAAGTCATCATGCCAATCGCTGGCACCATAATTTTTAGTAATTTCTGGTTGGAAGAAGGAAGCCTGTACCATATTTGTAGCCAATTTCGTTAGAGACTGACGACCTGAACCGCCCAAGCCAATGAGAAGAGCACTGGCACCTCCAATGGAAATAATGCGGCATATACGATTTAAATGCTGCAAAGCAAACGTAAATAGTATTATATCCATTTTTGATCTTCTCGTGGAATTGTAGTCGTCTAAACTTGTCATGGCCAATTTATAAAAGGCATCCATTGTGGGAACTTCTTCATATCTTCTCTCATCGGCTACACTATCTTCATCAAAATACACACCGAAAAATACACGACTGACACCCTCTAATGTAAATGAGGCTTCACCGGAATCACCAGTTTCACTACAGTATTGTTCAAATACTGTTTCTAATTTCTCTTTGAAATTTGCTTTTACACATTCGTTCAATTTACTAAACATCCATTTCTGATCGTCCTCATCGACTAAGCGATCATAGAACACTCTCAATGCTTCGTGATACCACAAACGTATAAACACCTTTTTATCATTAACAGATTCTTTACGCATTAGCGAGCAGCCTGTTACTACGCGTGATATATCTCTTAGATTAAATATATAATGACTTTTTGCTGGCGTAGCTCTCATTTCAGTCTGGACCAATTTGTAGATTTGTTGCGTAGCCGAAACAATTTGATTTACTACAAGAAAGACATCGTTGCCATGGCCCGTTTTCCGAAAACCATTTAGTAAAACATTAACGAAAATACGATTCATTGTATCATCGCTAAAAGTGTCAATTGAAAAGATGTTGAAGTGATTCAAAAATCTGGGATAAACATCTTGCCGACTGCCGCCCGGTAAACCGCATGCACTGACAAATGTTACATTATGAATTAATATTTTGGTGCTATCTTTGAGATCATAAACGTGCCCGTAATCGAAATATTGTCGCAAAAGTTCCAAAGGAGGCTGAGCTCCATACTCTTCCTTAATCGGCATATTGATATCATCCACAAAGAGTACAATATTTTTATCTTTAGGTGCGCCATAAATTCCTCGTTTCCACTTTTGAAGCTTCAAAGGTGAAAAATTTTTAAAAACCATCAATTCGTAATTACGAAATCGTTTCTACATTGACAAGGACTTAATAGTTACTATAACGCATATTCGATTAAAATTGTGCATAATTATTTTGAATAGATTTTTATTTTATTTCTTAACGGCCCTTTTCACAATGTATAATTACAATTTAACGCGAACTTTAACGGCAAGCTCGACACACAAAACTTGTCGTTAAAGTCCCCGTTAACTCTTAATCGTACATTGTGAAAAGGGCCGTAAGAGTAATTATTATATCCAATTTTTATTTAAAAAAAATTTTGATAACTATTATGGGCATCAAATAAAAGTATTTCTCAGGCTTAACTATTACTATCCGATAGATATGTTTTTTAATTATTTTTATTATTAGGAATAATAAATATTATATAATATGTGTTATAACTCATTTTACATATTAAAGTTTAGTTAGACAAATTAATTTATAAATGGTGTGTTTTTGTCCTCAACATTTTAAAAGTGGAAAATGCAATTTTATTTTCTTCAAAACATTTTTTTCTTTGATAATAGTCAATTAAGTTAGGAGTTTAGTCGAACTATATGGGTTTATATCCAAAGAAATTTTAATTATTTTGGCTTGAGTTCGGTTTTAATTTAATTTTTCAATTAAATTATATTTTTATTATTACTAATTATCAATGATAATTCATACTAGAATAGAGAAATAATAAAAAGAAGCTTAACACAAGATAAAGAAAAAACTGAATATCAATAACTATCAAATGAAATACAGTTCTAAGAGTGACAGTATGAATTGATAAAAGGTATATGATATTCAGCTTTTGACTGCAAACACCCGACTTTGGTCGAGTGGTCTAGGCGGTAAAGAACTCTGATGAGATTAGCGGGAGCTATCGAAACGTCAGTTCAACCCTCCGCGCAGTCAAAATTTTCTTTGTCTACATGCTTCAAATTTATCTCTAATAAAAATATAATTTAATTGAAAAATTAAATTAAAACCTAACTCAAGCCAAAATAATTAAAATTTCTTTGGATATAAAAAATTAAAAACTTTAATAATAATAATTATGGATAAGAGAAAATATTTATCGATTATAATAGTTATGAGCCAATGAAAAAAGATATTGGGGTATGTTCTGTATTTCATGTGGAATTAAAATGTGCGCAATTATCAAAGCATTGTTGTTTTAAATATTAATTTGCAACAACAATGCTTTGATAATTCCCGACATTTTCCACATGAAATACAGAACATATCCGATTAATTGAATATAATAGTCATGTTCAACAAATATTTGTTTTTGTTATACATATATAATAATTAAAACCAATTTTTATAGAATATTTCTTAAAAGTGATCGATTTTTTGCTACCTGAAAAATTAGCAAAACTGTTATTTAAAGTCCTTGTACTTTGATCTTAGATAGAAAATACGTACCTTGGAGATAAACAACTCTTGAGTTTGATTAGCAGTGATCATAACGGTGAATGTCATAAATGCAGATTCATATGTTTCACAAGTTAGACGATTCATAAGATAATTCTGTATATAAACACTTTTTCCGGTTCCTGTGGGCCCAACTAGTAAAATTTTCTTTTTATGCTGCAAAATCAATGTGTTAAAAAAAGTTAATAACCCTTATTCTATTTGGCGTCGTCCACATAAGACAACGCCGTTTTTAATCGTTTGTTGTAAATCCGTATTCCCGATGATAGTATTGCCATTTTTCGATGAGTGGCAACATATGTTCGGTATTCTGTAAGAAAAATTGACGTTGATGTTGCCTTCAATTTCGTGGTCGGTGTTTTTGGTATTGTGTTCTGTTGTGTGCGAACAATAATTTAAAACACACATTTAAATAGTAAAAGTAAATGTGTTAAAACATGTGCAAAATATATGCAAAATGAAAATAACCTTAAAAATGCATGACTTCTGTCTGAAAAGAGTCATATTTCCACTATTATTTTTTTCATTTTCTTCGTCACTGGAATCCGAATCGAAAAGAAAAAAAAAAATATTTTATTTTAATGTATGCAAAAAGTTTTTATTTATTTAAAAACACTTTTACCGAAAATCGTGAACAAAATGAATCAGCTGGCTCAAATATTAGATATGTGTGTTGTATTTAATTACTAGTATCGATAAACAGCCAACGTCGTCAGGGAATACAAAATTAGTATTGATGTTGACTGACTTCCAAAACGTATCAATACAAAGTTTGTATACAGTTCTGCTGCGGTATTTAGATCATGTATGTATGCGAAGTTGCTAAACATTGCATCAACTTTGAAACCGATACCATGATTACTCATTTACGGCGTTTCTGATACTTGTCGACGACGTTTTGAAAAGGTATGCATTGTCAATGTTTTGTACTGCGACGATATGAAACACTATACATTGTTCGAATACAAAGCAACTGACGTTTTGGAAGTCAGCAATTGTGTTAAAGTGATGTTGACTCAAAATTGACGACGATGTTGCCGACGCCAAATAGAATAAGGGTGAAAATGATAAGTGGTGATTAAGTAGTTAAATATCGTAAAAAATATTAAATAAAAATTAAAAAAATGTATGAATTGGAAATTGTTTGCAATAGACAATCATAATATTCAAGCAAAAATTATTTGTTAAAGATTTACAATAAACAAAAAAGAAAACAACGACTTGTTCAACGATCTCGAACGAACGAAAAGTCTGATATTCTTAGTTACAAACAACAGATTTGCGTCCCACTAGCAGCTTCTTTGATTTATTTAGTAAGTAAATAAAATGATAAATAAAATCGCTTGTTAGTGGGGCGCAAATCACTTGTTTTTAGGGAAGTGCGATTAATCGACTAAACGAATTTGTTGATCACAGAAAAACAAGCTACAAAAATATCGGTCCTGTAATAACAATTATAAACAACCTAAAAAATATTTCTCCTTCCATAACTATTAAAAATGATTTTTATTTTTTAGGTCTTGTTAAGCCATTAAAAAATGATTTTTATTTTTTTGGTCTTTATGAAAATTTTTTATTTTTTAAGTCTTCTTGAGCCTTTTATAAATGATTTTTATTTTTTAGGTCTTTAAATAACAGATATGAAAGATTTTTATTTCTTAGGTCTTCTCGAGACTTATATAAGATTTTTATTTTTTCGGTCTTCTTATCCATCATGTACAGACGTACTTATATAAAGGAGTAACATTATACCTCCGGATATAACTACCGTGGGTGAACAAGAAGCCAAAAGTCGCCCATTACTTTTATCGCAAAAATGGAGAAAATTCGCGAAAAAATGCTAAATTGCAAACAGGCTCTAGCATTAATTTCACATCCTTAAAGTTGTAAGGAATGCCAAAAACTTGAAAAAAATCGCGAAAATAACGAAAATTTGCAAAAACTTGCCAATATCAAAAATATATCAAAGTCCGATATTGATTAGAAATCAGCAAAACTGTAAAAAAGCCAAAAACTAGCAAAAAAAAACTGGTATCGCGACAATAAATAGCGAAAATTCGCGAAAAATTGTAGATTTGCATGCAAGCTTAAAAATATCTAAAATTGGGATGTATGCCAAAAACTCGGAAAAATTGCGAAAATGACGAAAATCCGCGAAAAATTGCCAACATCAAAAAGACAACATATTTTATATTTACACCACGCAACTTTGTTGCATGCAACTCTCTTTTTTCAGTGAGAAAGACAGAGAAGAAATACAAAATGTATACATTTCTATTTCAGCACTCTTTAAGTGAATGAAAATGAAAATTGCATGCAACAAAGTTGCATAGTGTAAATATGGTAATAGTTAGATATTGATTAAAAATCGGCAAAACTGTAAAAATGCCAAAAACTAGCAAAAAATAGCTTGTATCGCGACAATAACCAAAATTCGCGAAAAATTAGAAAATTTCAAACCATCTCTAAAATTGATTAAGCTTGTTTGCAATTTTGCAATTGTTCGCGAATTTTTGCTATTTTTGCCATAGAAGTGATTTTTTTCTGTCAGTTTTTTTTGCCTTTTATGCAGTTTCACCGATTTTTAAGTATCTTTTTGATGTTAAAATTTTTTTGCGATTTTCGTCATTTTCGCGATTTTTCCGAGCTTTTGGCATTCTTTACAACTATAGCGATGTTAAATAATTTTAGAGTTTCTTTGCAATTGTTCATATTTTCGCGATAGAGGTGATGTGTCGATAGACAAGAAGACCGAAAAAAACAAAAATCTTATATAAAAGTACCGTGAAGATTTAAAAAATAAACATCTTTCATAACTGTATTTTAAAGATCTAAAAAAATACAACTCATTTATAAAGGCCTCAAGAAGACCTAAAAAATAAACATTTTTCATAACTGTTATTTAACGATCTAAAAAGAAAAAAAATCTTTCATAACTGTTATAAGAAGACTAAAAAATTTGTGCTCATTTTTAATTGTTGTTCATTGAGCACTTTTTTAAAAAGCTTGTGTTAATAATTATTTGACGATTTTTTTCAAATATAGGTTATAACTGTTATGTTCCTGAAAAATACCGATTAATCAAATAATTTTAAATTTGATTATTCAAAATGAGGATTATTTAATAAATCATGATTTTGAATAATTTATATTTAGAACAATTGAATAATTTGTGCAAAGAAATTTATTATTCAGGCTTAAGTTCGTTCAATTTAATTTTACAATTAAATAATTTTTATTGAGAAATAATTTTCAAAGCATGTAATAATTGAAAAAGAACAAAGACCAATTTCATGAGTCAACGTTCAGACGATGCAAGTCTTATTGATCAGCTGGGAGAGCGACAGACAAATTTGTATTCATTTCTCTGTCTTTCTCACAGCTGAATAAGTAGCTGATCAATAAGACTTGCATCGTCTGAACGTTGACGGTCTTCTGTTAGGGTCGAACTCAACATCGATGTTTTCGGGATCAACCACAGCCCTGACATATTTGTGTTTTTCATTTTTGTCTTGTGTTTTTTTTTATTTTATGCTAACTAACTAACTAAGTAATTAAATATTCTTCATTGATTTAACTTTATTAAAAAAATATACGATAAATGAATGGTTAACTTTGCAGGTAATTTTTTTAATAATTAAAAAAAATCTTTTTTTTTTTAGTTTTCGATAAAGATCTCCCGTTACGGCTTAGCCGATTAAGATAAAATTTGCGGCAATCGATGGAGTATTCCAAGGCCCAAAAACAGCAAATAAAGAAATAAATTTGACAAGAATTTTATCCGAACGGTAGATACATATATGTGTTGTTTCCATAATGCAAACAAGCATTGCTTGTCTAAAATTTATATGAAAAGCACTAAAATTTTTGAGCAATTTCCATAAAAATTTTTTACTAAAGTCGCTTGTTTGCATTGTGGAAACAGTACAATAAACTTATTTCAAAAATATTATTTTCGAAAATTCTCGACCTATATCAAGCCGGGTCGGTTCATATTCGCACTATATCTACATTAGTGAAGCAAATGTTGTTCCGATTGGTTCAGTCATTCGAAAGCCATGAGAGGTTTACATACATATCGATGGTCAAAGGTTGACAACACGTAACAGTTTTGTTTCTTATTAATTTTTACTAAAATAATTCTTGCAAAAAAAAAAAACTGACTACAAAATAGGCGTGGCACCGCCCCCATATTTTATTATCATGTACTTTTACGAGAACTAATTGTGTGTTCGAAGTCTCATAAGAATCGGATAAGTAGAAGTAGTTAAAATTAATATTTGCTTTTCGTGGGAGTGGCACTGCCCACTTTTCTAACCACAATATTATATTGTAACGATAACTAAATGTGTATGCAAAGTTTCATTAGAATCGGCTAAGTAGAAGCAGTTAAAATGCTTATTTACTTTTCATAGGCGTGGCACTGCCCACTTTTCTAAACATAATGCTGTATTGTAATGATAACTAAAGGTGTATGCAAAGTTTCATAAGAATCGGTTAAGTGGAAGTTGTTGAAAAATAATATCTACATTTCATGGGCGTGGCAGAGCCCACTTTTTGGGTCCTGATGTAGTATTTAAACAGAAGCTTAATGTGTGTGTACAGTTTCATTAGAATCGGTTGAGTAGAAGTAGTTGAAAACGAATGTATATTTACTCTGTATAGGCATGAGCCCGCCCATTTTTCAACGGGACCAATCTGGGAGTACATCCTTTTGAATAGAAAAAAAAATCTGAAATCTGTTCATAAATGGCGGAGTTTTGAGGGAACATACATAAAAATAAAAAAATACATGACGAATTGATAGATAACCTTTCTCCTTTTTTTGAAGTCGGTTAAAAAACATTCTTAACTGCAAAATAAAAAAACAAAAATTAGGTAAAAATATTTACTGCGTTTTTTATTTGAAGTTTGGTAATGTTTTCAGCAAGGTTCTAACACAATTTGGTCATCTGAAATGTTTTAAAAATCAGTTACGTTTTGTCCACATTTGGCCTTCGATATGTACATATATACATTAGGGCGGGTCGATTTATTTTTTGAAAAATCGTATAACAGAAACGTAATCTACGGACAAATCTAAGAAATGTTCGCCAAGAAACCATGGGACGGAACTGAATTGCTAGCACGCGCAAATCGACATGAATTTTTTATGTGTTATACCAACAATCAAGGGGGTACTCTGTATTTCGATTCGAAAAGAAAACTGTTCGAATGTGTATGTTATTTACATTGCAATTCGGAAGTGTTTTCTTTTGATTCGAATTACTGAGTAGCCTAGCTCCCAAGTTCTCCTTCCTCTAGCATAACTAGTATTAATTCAAAATCTTAGCACGTTCCCTTTTCTGGTTCGCGAAATATAGCGACTTTAAAATGTAAAACTTCAACAAAAATGTACTAAGCCGACTTTCAAAATTTATTTATATATTGGAACCTACACAGAGGCAACAGATTCGTTGAGGTAACCGAATTTGTTGCCAATCGAATTTTGGCAGTTGCACCAACTATCACAGAATTCTGCTGTAACAGCAACAATTTTCTTGTGGTAGCACTATATTTTTAATTATTACCAGTAACGTAATAGTTGCAATAGCAGATAAAATTGGTTAACAGTAAATGGTTAGCATGACTAAAATAAGAGCATAATTGGTACCTGTAAAAGAAATATTGACTTTCCTAGCAGAAATAAAATAAAAATAGACAACTGAGGCAAATAAAAACATACAAGACTAAATAAAAATTTTATAACACATTTTTATTAATTGCACTTTTTTAGGGATCCGTACACCAAAAGTGTAAAGGATCCCTATTGTTTTCGCTACGCTGGCCGTCTGTCTGTCTGTTAGAGGCTGTTTTCTCGAGAACCGTAAGAGCTACGGACCTGACATTTTCACAGAATATGTAAAACTTTGGCCGCTACAACAACAAATATATGACAGTTAAAACGTAAAGGATGTTCTGAAGCGAATAACGAAACATTTTGAAATACTAATCCAATATACAGACATTTATATGAGTAGTCCATATATAGACACATGAACTTTTCAAAGTTAGTATATTATTATACAGACTACACCAATTAACACTGATATTTAAAACAATAAAAATTAAAGGGTATTATATCAGTTAATGTAATTTTGACTATGTAATTTAGACAATTCGCTGTATCTTGGAAACCGTAAGAGGCAAACTCTTGAAATTAAAAAAATGCTAAACCAAAAAATTCAAAAATTAAAAAAATATCAGAATAAAAAATCGCTAAGATGAAAAAAGCGCTTAAAGGCAAAAAAGCACAAGTGAAAAAAATCGCTAAATCGCAAAAAATCAACAAAACTAAAGAGATCGCCAAAAAACTAAAAAATCGCCAAAAACCGAAAAAATCGCCAAAACGAAAACAAGCACTAAAACTGCAAAAAATCGCCAAAACAAAAAAGCACCAAAACTAAAAAAATCACCAAAAAGCGAAAAAATCGCCAAAACGAAAAAAATTTCCAAAACTGAAACAAGCGCCAATCGCTAAAACTAAAAATATCGCCATAAAACGAAAAACAATTAAAACAAAAAAGACGCAAAACTAAAAAATCGCCCAAAACGAAAAAGCGCCACAAATCGAAAAAAGTCGAAAAAAATTGAGCTATAAGAAAACTAAAATTACCCAAAAAATAAAATGAAAAAAGGGAAAGGGAAATATGTGTATTCGTACGGAGTCCTTCGTGTGCGAGCAAAGAACTCTGACGAGAAGACCGGGAGGTCTCAAAACATGCCAGCTCAACCCTCCGCGTACTCTAATTTTTCTTTGTCTACATGCTTCACATTTATCTCTAAATAAAAATATAATTTAATTGAGAAATTAAATTACAACCGAACTCAAGCCAAAATAATTAAATTTCTTTGGAAAAAATCTTATTTAAAATTAAAAATGGAAAATAACTTACATCAATGTGCATTTTCAGTAAGTGCATATAACGTGCCGTATCCACAGTGGGGACTTGAACGCCTAATGACGTCTCTTCTATTTCCATGCGCTTAGCCAAATCTGGCCACGAGCGCCAAGCACCGCGTTGCTTAAAAATGTAAACATAGTCCACTAAAAGCCCTTCAACTGGTATAGCAATTTCTAATTTTCCAATGTTTGATGGATAATTTTCCTCATCAGACCAAAGCTTGTAAATAAAATAAAAAATTAGAATACATACATAATATTTCTACAGTGCTGTAAAACGAGTGATTTGAACTCGTGTTATTTCCGAAAAAAAGAAATTATGGTGTGTTAAAAACCACTGGATTTTCATAAAAGCGTATAAATGTACCTTTCTTAAAAATGTGTCAAATTTTGCCCTGGAGCTTGAGTCCAATATACCGGCCACGCCCCAAATCAATGAAAATATTATGGCTGCCTGAAAATATATTTGCAAATATTTTTGATAATCGTCGGCATTTTCCTCGATGGCCTCATAAAGACACATTTCAAATATACTAAAGGTTGTTAAAATACAATTATATTCTCCTGGTTTTAAATATTGACTGCAGCTCTTGCGAACAAACTCTTGACACTAGAAAGATTTTTCAATAAAAACAAAATTAAAATAAAATTGGAAAAAGTATAAATTTACCGGTTCCAATAACCAATTAAATAAAGATTTAATATACGGTATAGTATCTTCATCGGCCCATCTGGTGTCTGATTTTTTGAGCCAAGTGTTAGCAAAAGCATTCCAACCTAAAGTGCTGGGTTCCATGTATATCATGCCACAACGAGAAACAGTAGCTGGCGATGCCTGTGCCAAGTCCATGACTTCAAAAATCATAGACATTTCTTTAGTCATGGTTATAACTTCGCCAGATGTAAGGCACAGCTTTTTATTGTCATCTAAAACAGTATTCATATTTTCTATCCAAACAGCATCTACTGGGCCATCAAATATGACCTGGATACAATGTTAATGATAAGAGCAGGAAATTGATTTTATATAAAATAGCACATTTTAAATAAATTACCCATTTTCTATCTGGAGTTGGAGTCATGGCAAATTCTCTAAATATACGAGCCACTAAACCATCTGTCCACTCATACGAAACTGGATCGAATGATCCATACAGTTGGTTCATTGTTATTGATTTTGGATTCATAATGCCCATTTGTACATGCTGGAAATAAGGACTTTTATCAGGAGACTTTATCTTTAAAGATGATAAGATTTTAGCCAAAATCTCTAATGTTTTCGATTTTCCCGCTAAAGGTTCTCCCACCAGCATAAAACCATGTCGCACTATAATCATTTCGTATGTCTGTATTACTTTTGTGAGAAAGCTGTCGGTTGGTTCCAAAATCATTTCATTACAAAACCTCTTGAACTCTGCTTCGATAAGTGAATAATCGATCGTGGGTAATGTAATGCCAGGGAAGATATCCGATATTATACCCTCAAAAAGAGGAATGTCAAAAGACATAAATTTTGGTAAATTCACATCCATCAGAGATCGTAACAATAAAATATCTTCGAGTTCATTGGGAAATTGTTTCTTGATATTGCCACAGGCGGAAAGCACTGTTTTCACCGCTCTCATACCGTAATCGTAATGATTTTGCATAGACAATTGCTCAGAGCATAAACGATAAGTGGTAACGATTTTCACTGCCAATTTGCGTGCATCGACAAAACCATAAGAATAAAGAGAAATTTCACCAATCATAGCATAGTCCGGAACCATCATTGCCACTGATCGAAATAGAACCTTTAAGTTGTCTGGCAACTCGGAACGTCCTGCATAGCCAGGATTCATGGTTATGCAAACATAACAAGCAGGATTTAAAGATAATTCTGTATTTTCAAATACAAATTTTACTGCATTTGCTCGTATAGCTTGGATAATTGATAATATTTGCTGTGCGATTACGGAAAGCACCTCCAATTCGATGCGATTAAATTCATCAAAGCAGGCCCAAGCACCGCAGGAAGCTAGACCTTTGAAAAATTTTCCCATAGCTTTGTAGTCTAGGCCATCGGAACAATTGAATACTTTGCACTGGACCGCCAAAGCTTTCGCTAGATCTTTGGTTGTTTCCGTTTTTCCCGTTCCAGCTGGACCTTCTGGCGCTCCATTTAAATGTAATTGATAAGCTCCCACCAATGTTCGATAACAGCGATCTGTTAATGGAGTTATAACCAAACGATCCGAATTACCCAAATATTCATTGGCATAGGGAACGGTTGCATTAATAATTCTAACCCAACTGTCGCCTTCTTCCCAGTAGTAACGTAACTGGGACATCCACTGAAAATCATATTCACTGTTTATTTTCAAACGTATCAACTCTTCTATCACGTCTTTTGCATGAACATCTATGACTATCAAAGACTTGATGGTGATTCGGTTTAAATTGGTTATTTCTGTCGATCTAACTAAACTAACAATTTCATGTAAATCAGATGTCAATTCTGTAAAGAAATTATTCAAAGCCTGGTGATCTGTTAGCGACTGTCTTAGATTGATATGAACGTTGGCAGCCCAGTAAATTTGTGATACACATAATATCACCATCTGTGGCCAATGCAGCACCCAATCGTACCTCTTTGCTTTGGAATAATTTTCGAATGACATTCCCATTTGTTGTCGCACGCTCTTTAACATTTCAAATTCTACACCCAGTAGCCATTTTTCTACACTGCCACCTGCAGCCGCTGTAGAAACTTGTTCCACGAAGGGTACAATTTCCATATCTGCACTTATCATAGACAAAACATTATTCTTTTGATCGAACTCCAAGCTATTGATGCCTTCAAAACATTTGCTCAGGTGGGGTAAAACTCTTAAGGGATCTTTCGTTTCAGATAAAATTTCCAACATTTCGTCATTGGAGAGGAAAAAGAAACGTGGGAAGTACAATCTTTTCTTTTCCAAATAATTATTTACACCATTGGTAATATCATCCAAAAGTTCTACTGCTTTAACCAGTGATTCAAGCAGACCAGGTACCGGTGCAGTTTCCATAACTAACGGTTGTCTCATTATCATGCCCATATTTCGATTAAATGTCTGTTCTACAATTAAGAACAGTCTTCCCTCTTCAGGCATTTGAGCTACAATATCTTTCGATGAGAATATGGGTAGCAAATATAAGAAATTTGACTGTACCTTTCCCCACTGTTCCAATGTTTCATTGACTCTTTTAATTTTATCATACCAAGTTAAAACTTCGTTTTCACAAGGTTTCATAAAAGCTGAGCCGCGCATAGATAATGTTTTCAATATATGATCATCCAGTAGAGCCTGTATGTCATCTAAATTAGATAATATCTGAACTCCAGTTTCCTTATAGGGTCCCATTGGAAAATTCTTATTATCCCATTCCTGGATCATAGCCTGCAAGGCATTCCATAATTGCAACTCTTTATTAGCACCTACACTAATTATTTCAAATTGATCCAGCTTCGCATCTAATTTATAGTTTATAATTTTTCTTAATGTGGTTCCTGCGTCAGGACTTATATCAAATTCTGCTATTTCGGACATTTCCTTCCAATGACGGTTCCTTAAGGCAGGATTACACATATTTTTCACTATAAATACGCCCGTAGTAAAATCTTTAATTGATTGTATCATTTTGTTACAGAGTCTCAATGGTACCGGATGATTTTCGGGATCAGGATCTTCAGTTTGACCCTAGAAAAGAATAATATTATATACTTTTTTTAGTTTTTAGTTTTTTTTAATTGGTAGCACGAACATACCTTAAATTTGCAAATTGGATTGTCAATTATATCCTGTTTGATTTTTTGCCTAAAGTATTTTTGACTCTTTTGGAATTCCTTAAGATATTTTTCGGTGGTAAGTTCAACAAAATTTGGTTCTAAATACTCAAATGGACCGTCTAACCATACACTATGATATCGCATCCAATTTATGCATAATCTAAAATGAAATTTCGGAGTAAGCGGCCTGGCCTGTCAGCGTTCATATGAATCAGTTAATAATTAAACTCACTTCATTAATGTTGCAAATGGATAAACAAATGTTTTTAGAACTTCTAATGTTGGATAAGTTGTTTGTGGAATTTTAAAAAGCTTTTCCTCCTTATTTACCCAGGCTACATAGTCATCAAATATTTTTAGCTGATCTATAAAATTCTGCAGCATTATATAGTATTCTTTGAACTTTTTTGGATCACTCATATCATTAACAATCGCTATTTTTGGTATAAGTTCTTTAATATCTTCATTTAGTTTTTTGATAACTTCCTGCAAGTGCTCCTCAAACAGATACTTGTAATTCTCCTGCTGAGATGCGTTAAAATCACAAATTTCATTGATGTCATACAACCAGTTAATGGTGGTTATGGTCAAATCAAAATGAATCTGAGACATTTCACATAATTCGACCAGATTTGTGCCAACTTGCAAACAAGTTTGTATGCGATTTCGCAATTCGGAGAGTTTTTCTTTTTTAACAAAAATCATATATTCGCTGGCGGCCAAAAGTTCTTCGGTGGTTTTTGGTATTTCCAAGGCCTTATCTTTAATATATTGAAACTCGGTACAAATGTCTTGTTCGGTTTTTATATGCTGTTTAGTTATTTCAGCTGTAATACGAGATATTAAGCCATCTGCTATTTGGCGAAGACGCTTTATGGCCGGCTCATTGTTTACAATGGCCAATACAAAGAAATCCTGACGCGGTTCGCTACGCAACAAGTTGATATATTCAAAGTAAGAATATATTTTGGAAAAATATTCCTCGAATGCTTTTGGTTTAGACAAAAACTCATTCAAATCATCGATAGCAGTTTGGCTGTAGAGACTGTAATATTTTTTCTGATATTGAATCAAATACTGTTCGATCGGTTGATAGGTCTTTACTATAACACCTTTTAATTCTTTAAAGTATTCATCGAGGTAGTTGCGATTCAGATTAATGTGTAAATATTTAGCAGCCTGACTTACCGTTGAGGCATCAATTTGTGGTTGTATCGGTTCCATTCGACATCCCACTTCGGCTATCTCCATGACTATAGTTTCATAGAGCTCCAATATTTCCTCTATACTAGGACTTGTATCTATAATATTTTCATCGTCGTAACACACTAAATTCAGGCGCAGCATAGGAATTTTTCGTTCGTTAGAACATACTTTAAGCAATACCATTAGAGTCCTTTGCTTTAAAATATTTAGCTGTCTATTGATGAGACCCTCCATGCACAGAAATGTCGTTGGCCATAATTTGGCTACTATTACTCGTTTTTTATACATACGCTTTATGCTACATATAAATTTTGGATACCAAGTCCATCTCAAATATGTATTGTGATTATCTAATGCTGTTCGACAATACTTTAGCAGGGTCTTGTGTGAAATACATTCCTTTTGGCCCAAACCCATTTGTACCAAGGCAGCCTGTGTCATCTTGAGTTGCAAAGGATCAAATTCAATTAATAATTCGGGAAACTCCAAATCCGTACAATTTAATACATATCTAACGGGCACGTGCAAAATCAGTAAGCGCTGTTTAATTTTTTTTCGATTTCGGACAAATTGACTATAATTTTCTGTTTTTCCCGGTAGTGAAAATCTAAAGTCGACTTTGGGTAAATCATAATCGGCTGGATTTTCATCAGGAAACTCTGGTTTAACTAAAATACTTTTCATGCTATAAATCTTCATTAAACGATTAAATTCCTCGTGAACATCTTTCATGTAGGAACTTACAATGTTTGGAAATTTTTGCATTAAATGTTTGGGTGCATAACTCAGGATTTGTTTTTCCGTTTTATTCAACATTTTTGGAACTACAATTTTACGAACACATCTTCGCAAATTGTTCACATAATGGGATTCGGGCAAATAACGTATGTCGGGTTCTGGTGGTAACCGTTTTCTTGCCAATTTCATTTTCACCTCAGCTGCCCGATATCTTAAGAACATATGATGTCGTTTTTCGTATAAATCGGACAAACGAAATTTTAGTAACGGGTTTTTCATGTATTCCTCATTGTCGTATCTATCTAGATTTGCTGGAGGATGATACATTCGATCTAACTTGCGACTGAACATCATGTAATAATCTGCTTCTTGTAGGCAATAGCTTCTTTCTTTTTTACTTTATTATTTTTATAAATTGTATATTAATTGTTTTCTTATTATAGTTGATGTTTTTGATATAAAAAAATTTTCCTCTGTCAGAGGTTGTAGTTTTCTGGTTTGATTACGGTAAGTTTTATGCTATTAATCAGAAATAAAGGTTGTTATGTAAGTGTTTTAAATTCTTAATAAGTTAATCGGTTGCTAAACAACGACTGGCCGTCCGGACTGGCGCTTTTTTTTTATTGTTTCAACACAGAATGCATCGCGTTCAAGTAACAAAATATGGATAAATGAAGTTGTCTCACTCACTATTTCGATTTTGTCCAATAATGAGTACAAAAAGTAAAAAAGTAATTTATCTAATTCTTATTTTGCCTTTGTTGTAAATTTATAGGCTCCTTGAAAAATGGCACCAAACTGAAAAATGCAAAACGGCACCAAATTGAAAAATGCAAAATGGCACCAAACTAAAAAACGACACCAAACCAAAAAATAAAATAGGAAAAATGTCGTGAATGCAAAGTGATTATTATTTATACAACCATTTAGTTATGACAGCTGATAAAATATTATTAACTGAAATTTTGTTCGAGCTCTTGGAGCTTACACTGTCGTACACGCAGAAAAAAGATACGGTTGTGGCATGGTTGCGTTAACAATGTCATGTTTCCCTATATAGCTTATGATTGATTGTGTACCTTAATTAGTTTTTGTACCTTAATTAGTTTACGACACAAAAGTTATGCTTACATTTAATCATGACATTATTAGCATTCATATTGATTGCAACATGGTTGAATTTATTGCTAATAGAACATGTGTCGACAAGATGTAGGTATTATCTATGTGAAAATAGATAATACTTTTTATTTCAGATTCCAAAAATTTTATTTTATATTTAATTTTAAAACTATTTTTTAGCTGCTGTCAATTTTTAATCAAAATACCTTTCAAACCTTTATGTGGTTATTGAGAACCATGCTATTTTTATATACAAATATAATATGATTTCTTTAAATCGTAGTACATATATTTACATTCAATTAAACATTAGGTTGTATGAATCATATTAGTGTTATATAAGACAACTATATTATATTTAGAACATATTTATTTTCATAATAGTATGATTTGACTCCAACCATATATGTAATGCAATCATATTATGTTGCTCTTAGGTTATAGTTGCCCCAACTATGTTTTTTCTTTGCGTGTAAGCAGTTACAATTAAAGTAAGATCCAAGCATTCTCAACAAATCTTCTAAATAAGCTGGAGTATATTTTGAGCCTATTAGATGTACTAAGTGACAAGAGCACTTGCCAACACAACAAAAGATGTTTGGTCTTTTAAATTAGTACAAACAGAATTATAATTATCCATAATTATTATCCATATACATGCTCGTATTTTGCTTTAATAGCGTGTATATATCCGTTGCGGTTGAAGCTTGACATTCTTCCAAATAGAAAAATGCATGTTGTAATTTAGAATAGCTGTCATCAAATTATATGACAACAAATGCGATGTTTTCTCACCTTTTTAATTTTTCATATAAATGATAAAAAAGAACTACGGCGTAACGTGTTTTTCCATACAAATTGACATTTCAGTTGAGTAAAGAAAAATAAAAGCAAAAGGAAAAATGTTAATAAAAGCAATGAGAAACTTGCCACTTCGGTCATCGTTGTTATTATGGACTTTATTTCTATTTGAATGATAATTTTTTGCTGGGTACATACTTTCTTATTATTAATATAACATTAAATTAAAAACTTTAGAAACACCCGAAGAAAATAGACGATAACTTTAAAAAGCGCTGAACACACTTTTTCAATTATCCGTTAAACGACTTTACATCAAGTCACCATTCAAACAAAATAACTTTAAAACTGATTGGGAGCGACGGTGCAACAGACACGCAGATTCAAGAGGATTCCACTAGAAAGTCGCTGATAACTTCCAAACGGCTGGACCAATTTTCTTCAAACATAGCTAAGAATACTATCGATCAAGTCACCTTTCAAACGCAAAAATCAAAATCGGTTCAGCCGTTTAAACCCTAAGAGGGAACGGACAGACACAAGTATACACAGATCCATAGATACACAGATACACACTACAAACCTATAACATACATCTTTTTTGGTCGTGGATTAAAAATGAATGGCAAATATTTTTTCATTTTTATATTAATTGCCCTGATTTATTATTATTTTATTACATAGAAAGAAAAATCACTTAATGTTAGCTATATGTATGTATATAATGTTTATGTTGATATATTATGACGTCTACAATGCAGCTTAATCTTAAAACTTTAAGGATCTACAGATTAAAAAATAATTATTTTCTAGTTTTAAACGAATGATATTATCTTCTCAGACTTTGAATAAATTTTTTTTATTATTCAATAAGTTTATCGAAATATTAAATTAAAATCTAATAAGAGTTTTCAGTTGTAAAAAGTGTAAGTTTCTAGAAAAAGCTTATTTGAATGGCTTCTGTTAGAAATACTATTTAATAAGGAAAGTTGTTATAAAATTCGATCTTAATTTTCAATTTTACTAATTTCTATCTACTATATTTTGTTCATTAGATTGTTTGGATTGCGATTTTGTCTACTTGCTAAATTACTGCTCAAAATTTAAGACATAGTCTTTAAGAAGACTGGGTAATTTGAGTTTATTTATATTTTGTGCTAACTTTCTATTCAAAGATTCATAGATGGCAAGACGCGATAATTGTTTAAGGTTGCGAGGTTTACGATAAAGCGACGAAATTACAGCAATTAATTGTTCGGTCTTTTTGCTGGGCACTTGAGCCACATAAAAGTTATGCAACGATTTAAGGCAATTGTATAATGCGTCGTGTTGCATGGTTGCGTAAAATAGATGTATAATACGTGTAAAATTCAAATCAGGATCATTGAGTATAAATTCTTTTTTTGTGATCAACACAATGTAATAAAATAACAAATATCGGGAATTTGTACGGAACGAATTGCGAAATGTTGTATCACCCAGAGATTGACGTGTAACGCCAACTGAATCTACACCACCAACTCCACTACCTCCTACGCCACCACCAGTACTGCCAGACCCATTGCTAGCACCAGTGGAGCTGTCGACTGAAGAGCCTGTCAAGCCTAAGGCATCCCCAAATCGAGCTATTTCATTGGAATATATGGCTCCACCTGTAGTCATGCTACTTAATACAATGTTTGGATCTGCACCATATTGTATGAGCGTCAGAGTTAATTCATGTATCCGCAGCATATCTTGAGAATCTCGAACATTACGTACCATGTCCATTACAGCCTGTAGAATATTTTGATATGTCTGATTGCAGTCTAGGCCATGTTGCAAAAGCAGAAGTAAAATATTTTTAATAAAATCAAAATTTGTGCGTCTTAGAGTGTCACAGCTCAGCGTAAAATTTTCACTAACAGTGAAAACTAAAACTTGTAATGGTGTTAAATTATGATGATATGAACAGTTTGGATTGGCTCCGTGTTGTAATAAGATGCGAATACAATTTACGAAACAAACCTAAAAAGATAATGAGAATTTAAAAATAAACTTATCGCCACTTTCATTTAGAAAATTCCTTCAAATATATGGGTCATTCTCATTTTGAGTGTACATTCACGCATTTTTTTTATCTTTTTTTGGATACAAACCACGATTGATTGATGAAACCTTTTGTAATATAATAATAATATTTAACAAAAGTTCACAAAACTTTTAAATCATTAAGAAGTAGAAATCTATGCTGTTATATTAGTATGTGCAGTCAATGCAATTGCAACAATTAAACTGAATAATGAAGCATACTAAAAAAGAGCAACGCTCAATACAAAACATTGCGGACAACAATTATAAGTCCTATTATTTTTCAAATATTTCATGTGTAAAACAAGAAAAGCAAATGCAAATATTCTGCAACCGTTATAAATCGACTCTCGTTTTTGAAAAGTTCATACTTTCTTAATATGGAATATCAACAGCATTCAATTTGGGCACGTAATTTTGTATGAAAGGAGAATAAAGAAACATAAAAATTCAAGTTGTTCGTTGGTTAAAAACATTTATAACTAAACAACACAAGTAAACTTTTGTACTTTACGCCTTCCGGCTTTGATAAAATTTTGTACGAATGATACCTCTAGTATAACTCCCATTAATGCAAAATCTTGACTCATTATACATTCTTACTCGCGAAATATAGCGACTTGAGTATATTTTTTGGTGAATTTAATCATTTTCATCTCGTTATATTTCGCGAGCCAGAATGTATAGTAGAGATGAGCGATATTTCACTACCTGTGATTTAATCACTGTTACTGAAAAATCACGATTCACAGTTGTGACAAAATTTGTCAAGTAACTGCTACTTGCAAAGTTGTTTTTTTCTATTTGTTACATACAGAAAATTATGATATTTCACTGTTTTTGTGGGCAATAACGTTTGTTATTTGCGTACAATAACAACAAACGATTAGTGTTGCTATTTCTTGTGTTTTTTTCTTCCTTATTAGTATTTCTTTTTAAAATTCAAAGTATATTTTAAGGCGTATTTAAATCTGCCTTGGTATATTAAAGAACAACGTTTTTGTTGTAGAGATGCATGTGTGTTTTGATAATTATTTATTTTTTTATTTAAATGATATTAACCTTGTATAAATATAAGACTAATATGTATACAAAGTATATAGCACTAGCTACTTGGGCTATCGGCTATTTTGATAATTACATTGCTATAATAGAAATGAAAACAGTGATCACAATCACAGTTTTAAGTAACAGTGATTTTTAAATCACGTTAACTGTTCACGATGTTCTTTAGAAATCACGGGATCGCTCATCTCTAATGCATAGTGAGTCAATATTTTTCGTTAATTGTAGTTATGCCAGAGACATCATTCGCACACAATTTTATCAAAAGCGGAAGAGTTAAGGTCAAAAATTTTTCTTATATTGTCTGGTTATAAATGTTTTTAGCTAATTAAAAACCTTAATTTTGGTGTATCTCAGAGAATTTTGGTGTCTCTCTTAGAATTTTACGTAGATTTTGTTTTTGATAAAAGCAGTTTGACAAAAACAATTGACCCACCCTAATTTATATATACAAAAGGCGAATAAAACTAATTAATTAATTACCTTCATAGAATGGGTATAGTGCTGTAAAGTATCGGTATTAATCAAAGGTATCAATAAAACCATAATAGGTACGGAACCATCACGACCCACAATATTCGGATCACCTAAATTAATATAATTAAATTTAAATTGTAAAAAAGTGATGGAAAAATAAAATAAAAGTAGGCCTACCATCTTCCTTAATTAACATACTCAATAGTTCGAAACAAACTTCCATATCGCGTATGTGACGAAAAACACACGCTAAAGCGCTATTTCCAGCCTGATTAATCGAATTCTTGGCACCATGTTGCAAAAGAAAACGGACCAAATGTAAGACATCCCATTTACTCCATTTATCATATCCGTATCTGAAACAATTCAAAAAAACAATAAATACAAATTTGAAAACTGCAAAAAATTTTAAACTCAACCTCGCCTCTTCTAAAGCATATCGTACTATCAGAGAATGCAATGGTGTATTACCCAAAACGTCGGGTTCATTTATAAGCTCTTTGCATCCGCGTTCCAATAAAATTCGTAAAATACTCAGAGTATCTTCCGCTGACTTCCGTGCAATAAATATTACTAATAACATAAAAGAAAGCAAATTATTTAATTATTTTTATTTATTTAGTTTTTCAAGTATTATTTTACCCATGTGTAATAGTGTAAACTGTTGCGTACATGTCCGCACAGTTGTTACTGCTCCATGATGTATAAGCAGCTCTAAAAAACGGAGCTCATGTAAAACTGCATGATGTATGGGATAGTATTCATCCTTAATGAGATTTATTTCATCTGATCTTGTTACTACTAACTGTTGCACACAGTTCCAAGCACCACGTTCGCAAGCCATATGCAACAAGTGGAACACGGGCTTCTTTGATCTGAATGGAATCTGTAATGTATATTTCAAGTACATACATACATATCTATTTATTTAATATTTTTTATAGATTACATTAGGGAATGGTAAATCGATTTCGATTCCAATCGAAAATCGATTTTGTGTTATAAAAAATCGATTTTTCGGAATCGACTTTACGTCTGCGATTTTATACTCTAATCGATTATTGGGTTTTTAACATCGATTTTTTTTTGTCATATCAAAATATTGGCAATTCTAGTGTGTTTTAATGAAGTATTGAGAAGCATTACTGTTGAATTACGCCAATATATAAAGGGACCAGAGTTTGATCGAAATTTAAATCCACTAAACGAGTGGAAAACAGCAATTTATTCCAACATATATGTAATGGAAGGCAAAGTTTGTGCATCCTTGAGATATCAATGCCATCTGAACGTTTGTTTTCTAAAAATGAATCAATAGTAACTCTGCAAAGAACCAGACAATGCACTTATCACTTAAATTAACATCTTTTTTACAAACAACATTGAGAAATCTTTCTGCAAATAACTACGCCGAATAGTTTTTATTATTATTTTTTAGATTTACCTAATTTTATAAAGGGTGCTGTTGGCTGAGTAGTTAGCGCGTTTGACTACAAACCCTGAGGTCTAGAGTTCGAGACTAGTTTCAGGCCAACAACATCATGCATTTTTCTCATGTGCATTGGTGTGTTATTGTGTTGGTTGTTGTTGGACTGTTAAAGTGATGAAGGCATAGCACTGATGACTTTGGCAGTACCGGCGGCGAGTAATACTAACATATCCTAATGCACTTCACAGCACCCTCCTTCGTCGGTATTGTAGCAAAACCGTCGGCGAAGTAAAAGAACTAATACAATGGCTACACAGATTAAACCACTCGATGCCTCTACTTGATACCAGAGGGGCTTGCAACACTGCTCTACATAAAACGCGCAATAGCAGGGTTGTAAATGAATTAAATTTCTATCTCTCTCCCACTTCACCACCGGTTCTCTCTACACTATCCCTTTCTCAAAGAAGGTAACACATTAATTAATTAACTGGTAGGCATTAATTGCCTGATTGTGTTACTTCTCCAAAAAATAAAAATAAAATTTATAGAAAAGGAAATTGTTAAAATTCAAAATTTTATATGTTGTTTCCACAATGCACTCAGTTTTTTGAGTGATTTCCATACAAATTTTAGACAAGCAGTGCTTGTTTGTTTACCATTGTGGAAACCGCACATTAATTTTTATTGTGTTTTTGTTTGGTTTTCTTCGTTAATGTTGTTTAACGTTTATTTGAATTTCAATGATTAAAGTTTTTTATGTTTAGAAATTTTGCAAATCTATTATCATCTTCGATTTTAAAATCAATTTTTAGGTCCGATTAATCGATCTTGAAAATCCAAACGAAAAAGGTTGATCGAAAAATCGAAAATAGATTTTTGAGTCTGTTTACCATTCCCTAGTTTATATATACGCTATCGTTTGCGAGCATCTTCGTCTGCGTGAACTTTGGGACTTTGAATAAGAGATATCCTATATATTCTTAATGTAGGTGTGCACAAAACGTTTTATATAATTTTGCAGCAAACAAACACAAACATGTACTCGTACAACTTTCGCAACATTCTTATTGCAAAATTAACAAATGCCTTAAATATCCTTACAAAACGTTTTGTGCACACCAATAATTCTTATGTATGTATTTAGAATCGAAGGAAAACATTATTGAAATGTTTTAACAAATCATAATTTATTGTAAGGGGCTGCATATTTTTTAAAAGTTGTCGCATACTGATGAAATAAAAAAATTTGAATTACTTTCTTTCCGAATCGAAAGATGTATGTACATAATTATTCCTATGTCATAAACTATCTGTGTGCCCAATTTCATTCAAACGCAATCTGTTATTTTGGTGTGTTTGAGTAACAAACATTCAAACACTCAAACTTTCGAATTCATAATTTTAGTAAAAAAATAAATATACTCCAAAGCTTATGTTGTTTCCACAATGCAAACAAAGACTGCTTGTCTAAAATTTAATTTTTTTTGAGTGATATCCATACAAATTTTAGACAAGCAGTGCTTGTTTGCATTGTGGAAACAGCACATTAATGTACTGTTTCCACAATGCAAACAAGCGACTTGAGTAAAAAATTTGTATGGAAATCACTCAAAAAACTGAGTGCTTTTCATATAAATTTTAGACAAGCAGTGCTTGTTTGCATTGTGGAAACAGCACATAATAAGAAAAATTACGTTACATTGTTGAGATTTCGGAAATGAAAAAACAGCTCGAAATTATAAAATACCAAATGGAAGAATGCATCATATTTTCGTGTTGTTTTCAGTTTATCAATTTGCTTTCATTATTAATTTTTGGTTTGGATCTACTTAGATTTTGACCTGATGCCTTTACTTTTAACGTTTAAAGTTCTTAATATATTAAATAAACAAACTCACCCACGGGTCATCCAATTTTTGTACTAAAATGTTGAGTACATTTATTTGGTCGCCGTCTATGGCATAACAAATCGCATTTTGTAGCTTGGAATTATCGAAGCGGTCCCGATATTCGACATCTTCATAATGGCTGGTATTGTATTGGAAAAGTTCACAGTTTGGACTATGACAACCGGGAAAACACATACGAGAGTCACACTCTATGCGAGCACCATACTTGAGCAACATTTCTACACACGACTCGTGTCCCTTAAGACAGGCGATATGCAGAGGCAGGGAACAAGGGCTGCGATTAAGATCGGGTCGATGGCGTTGCAAAAGCCATTTCGTAAGCTCAATGTGGTTAAGACCCACACTGCGTTGTAAAATATTAAAGCCACAATCGTCATGGATAACCAATATGTTTTCGTTCTGTAAAAAATAAAAATCAATATCAAACCCAGCAATGTCAAATACAACAAAACCAACCAACCTTTGGAATTTCTAAAAGCAAACTCTCTAATGGTTGAATCGATATTTTGGGATTTGCTCTTAAGATCTCAAATAAAGTCTTAATTTTTTCTTCGGTAGCTTTTGAAACCTTGTGGCCATCACGGTGTGATAACAGGGCAGAGCCAGAACGAAAAATTTGACTGACAGAACCACCCATAGTAAATTATTGGTATGATCCTTTCTGGCTTTATAAGCTGGCCTTATTAATTAAAATAACTATTGAATTTTCTTTTATTTATTCATTATGTCGGTCATTGATCAACATTTTTGTTTTTGGAATGAAAATTCTTTTTGGTTTTAATTTTCATTCGCTTTTACATAAAATTAAACTCAAATTTGTTTATACTTTTACACAAAATTATATTTTTTTCAAACTCTTTAAGCCCTTTATACTTAGTAGCACATTAGTTAAATATTTTGGCAAATATATTAGCTAAGCTTAACTTTTCCAAGAACTTTATTATTACAACTAAAAAATCAATACGCACTTTTAATAGCAACAAAAAATCTGTCTGTTTGTTACGTTTCGTTTTTCACGCATTTCTTGGGATCAGCTGTTGTGATTGTTTTCAATTGAAAAGTGAACAGGGCATACTGAAAGATACAAAAACAATGCAACAGGGTATACTTTAAATAAAATATTAAAAATTCTGTCGTTGTCACAAATAACCGCGTAAGTCAATTTTGGTTTATTGATGCCAAATATCTTTATTATTTCAGAGGTATTGAACATATCTGGGAACATATGTACTTAAGTGAAGTTGCTCCAAACAAAATAAAAATTAGCCTATGTGATAGAAAATTTATAAAGTATATATATATATATATATATATATATATATATATATATATATATATATATATATATATATATATATATATATATATATATATATATATATATATATATATATATATATATATATATATATATATATATATATATATATATATATATATATATATATACATACATATATATATATATATATATATATATATATATATATATATATATATATATATATATATATATATATATATATATATATATATATATATATATATATATACATATATATATATATGGACATTAAGACACTTTTGAAAGTGTCATAATGTCCATGGACGTCATGAATTTGTATACTTGTGTTACCAAATCATTCCGTTATGGTTTGTGTGTCGTTTGAGAGATTTTGGATAATTTTTGATATTTGATTGTGTAAAATTGCATTCTAGCACCGACAGCACTGGTATACTCCATTTGTTTTCCTATGCTCTCTCTACCACCAATATGTATGTTGTCAATTTAGTGCTTTTGTAATTTTTATTTTTGCCATTCAAACAGCAGAAAATTTACACGATATTATTTCAGTTCATTATATCATTATATATTGGGTATGGATTTGATTCTTGGGTGGCTGAAGTATTAAAAACGGCATTTTTGTACTATTCGAATTAGATATATATATATATATATATATATATATATATATATATATATATATATATATATATATATATATATATATACATATATATATATATATATATATATATATATATATATATATATATATATATATATATATATATATATATATATATATACATATATATATATATATATATATATATATATATATATATATATATATATATATATATATATATATATATATATATATATATATATATATATATATATATATATATATATATATATATATATATATATATATATATATATATATATATATATATATATATATATATATATATATATATATATATATATATATATATATATATATATATATATATATATATATATATATATACAACGACTCACCGAAAAAAAATTTTCTCATATTAAAGATCCGTCTTATTAATAAGGTTTCCCAAATCAGTTGTGGGGTTTGCTACGGATATCAAAACAAAAAGTTTGATATTATAAAAAAACCGACTAACCTCTAATATTGCATGAGTGCACAGTTAGAGCCATGTTTTAAAACTCTAATTCGAATAGTACAAAAATGCCGTTTTTAATACTTCAGCCACCCAAGAATCAAATCCATACCCAATATATAATGATATAATGAACTGAAATAATATCGTGTAAATTTTCTGCTGTTTGAATGGCAAAAATAAAAATTACAAAAGCACTAAATTGACAACATACATATTGGTGGTAGAGAGAGCATAGGAAAACAAATGGAGTATACCAGTGCTGTCGGTGCTAGAATGCAATTTTACACAATCAAATATCAAAAATTATCCAAAATCTCTAAAACGACACACAAACCATAACGGAATGATTTGGTAACACAAGTATACAAATTCATGACGTCCATGGACATTATGACACTTTCAAAAGTGTCTTAATGTCCATGAGTGCAGTATCGTAAGGTCCATGGACATTATGACATATTTTAGAGTATGAAGAATTTTGCATAGCTGGCCTTCGGCCGGGCTTAAAGGTTTCCCCTCTTGGTATATCGAATAGTGCTCCACTGATCTGAGATGTTCTGCTTAGCCAGGAGAAAATGCCGTATAGGCATAGAATTTTATAAATATAATAAAAGCAGAATTACTTAAAATTTTCAATTAATATCCAAATATTTCTTTGAGTCGACATACTGTAAGCATTATTGCGCTATTTCCAAATTTTCGTTGACATGAATTGACTTTATGACACATTTAAAAGTGTTGTAATATTCATAATAATAAAAACGTCATAAAGTCCATGAGCGTTATGACACTTTTTGGAGTGACATAATGCAAACTGCTTACAAAAAAGTACATACATACATTATATATTTGCCCTTTATCGCCACCTAAACGTATTTGGAGGATTCTTAAAGAGAGAAGAATCAAATTTAAATTAAATTTCTATCTTTATAATTTTAGGAGATAAATGGGTTACCAAAAAATAAATAATTATATATTTAACCCTTTTTCTTCCCGCAATTCGAAAATATCAAAAAAGTGTCCAAATCCCGCCGTCCGCTCTTTTCGATCTAGTTTTAATGTTTTTCCAATTTTATGTGTGATTTAGTTAGATCTTTTTTTTTCTTAAAATTTTAATATCCGAAAATCCTTTTTTAGTGGATCTATATATCGCTGAGGGATTCTTTAGGGGAGAAGAATGCAGTATAAATGTTATTTCTAACTTTGTTACTTTAGAAGATAAATGAGATACAGAAAAGGTACAAAAATTATATTTTTGCCCTTTTTCGCGACTAGATGTATTTGAGGGCTTCTTAAGCAGAGAAAAATCCAATTTAAATTTAATTTCTATCTCTATTACTTTAGGAGATAAACGGTTTACCAAAAAAGTACTAAAACTATATTTGTACAATTTCTCGTCCCCTAAATGCGAAAATTTAAAAAAAGTGATAAAATTCCGCCCGCGATCTAGCTTTACTGTTTTTTTAATTTTGCGTCTAGATTAGTTAGATCTGGAGATATAATATTACCGAATTTACCAATTTTTCTCCTTCCCAGTGAACACATTGATATCATTCTGACGTCAGCATGATATCATGAAATGTCATACCTTACATAAGAAATTACTCATTATTGACTCATATATGACTCATAATTTCGCACTTAGGTACATCAGATACTGACATGAAATGACACAAAACTGATGTTAAACTGACATTATAATGATCTTTTATTTTATTATAAAATTATATTTTCTTTATTACTCCAAACCACATATACATATATGAATTTCACACATAAAACCCTCCCTTACATTCTAAACGAAACGTTCTAAACATTGAACATTTTTATGGAAAAATTTTGGAAGTATTCTTTATAGGCAGTTGTAAGGTACATACATACTTTCACTAATATACATACATTTAACAGGCTGCATTTAAATTTATCTGGCTTTTTAGTAGGATGCAAGGTAGATTGAACAGGTACCACTACAAGAACAGCTGTTTTAGTAAATTTGAGAATGTGTGCGTCACACAGACAATAGATTTTGACACATGTCTGGGATTTTTCTATCAACAATGGGCATGTGTTAGTAAATTTTAGAGAGCTTATGAATGTGTGCGACTCACAGATAATGGATTTGACATATTTCTGGGGTATTTATACTCAACAAAATACATGTGTTTTTTGGTGTTGTATTTGTTTTAGTTATGGTGGTACCTGTAATGAATATGCCTTGGTAGGATGTTGAAGAAATATCCTGCTATTTTGGCTTTCATTTTTCTTCCGTCTTAAATGCCATTTAATAGCATTATAGACCTGCCTGGACATAACTCATATCCTCTCTTCGTTTTCCTACAGCTTTCCATTGTTTAGTGTGCTATATTTTTGGAAATTTTTTTCCAATTACATTTTTTACAATTGAAACTTCATTTTTTATTAAATTATTTTAGAATTCAAAATTAGGATTTATTTCAAATTAATTAATTTATCCGTATATCATACCTTAGTCACAATGTATATCACTGGTAGATCAAAATTACGTAAAATTTGTAGCTATGATTTACTAGTGATGTCAAAATTAGGTCATGTGTTCACTGGGTTTTTATCCTCAAAAATCCCATTTTAGTGGACTTGTACATTGGCAGGCAAACAAACCTACATAAAAAATTTCTTCCAATACAAAATATACTGAATGCATATGTATCAATGTATAAAAATAAATTCAGCTAAATTCGAATTTGACTCGCACACGAATATATATATAGATATATATATATATATATATATATATATATATATGTATATATATATATAGATATATATATATATATATATATATATATATGTATATATATATATATATATATATATATATATATATATATATATATATATATATATATATATATATATATATATATATATATATATATATATATATATATATATATATATGTATATATATATATATATATATATATATATATATATATATATATATATATATATATATATATATATATATAAACTATCTATATAACTATCTATCTATATATATATATATATATATATATATATATATATATATATATATATATATATATATATATATATATATATATATATATATATATATATATATATATATATATATATATATATATATATATATATATATATATATATATATATATATATATATATATATATATATATATATATATATATATATATATATATATATATATATGTGTGTGTTTTTTACGGTTTTCAAAGATGTTTTTAGTTTTAGCGATTATTTTGTTTTTGGCGACTTAAGTTGGTTTTGGTGCTTTTTTCGTTTTGGTGATTTGATTATTTTTGCGATTTTTTCGGTTTTTTACATTATTTTGAGTTTTGGCGATTTTTTTTAGTTTTGGCGCTTTGCTTTTTTACGGTTTTTTTTTTAATTTTGGACTTTTTTTTAGTTTTAGCGTTTTTTTGTTTAGGCGATTTTTTTTTGTTCTGGCGATTTTTTTTCGTTTTTGGTGATTTACTTTTTGAGTTGTTCCTCGCATTACTTAATGGAATACACTTTTAATAATTAATTTATCCATGAATTATCAATTTTGTTTGTTTGAAATGTTTCGTTATTATGGTTCAGAAGATATAATTAAATTTCAAAATTACATAACCAGATATAATACAACTTAATTTTTAAATTGTTTTTTAGCACTAGCTAATGTTGCCTTTAAGTGTGAATTAGGTGTGAACATTTCAAGGGGTTGCCTCTTACGGTTTTCAAGATACAGCTAATTGTCAGAGATACACAGTCATAATTACATTAACTGATAGAATACTCTTTAATTTTTATTTTGTTTAAAGTTCAGTATTAATTTCTGTAGTCTGTATAAACACTAACCGCCAGTTTTTGATATATTAATTAAATGTCTATATTGTTAATATTCATCTAAATTTAAATCGTAATTAAATAAAACTTTTGTTTCAGTTGAATTTAGTTGTTCTTATTTAATTGTGACAAATATTTTGTAGCACCATGAAATACCATAAATTTTTCATAAATTTCCCATAAATTTCCTAAAAAAGCAGCTGTTTAACATAAACAAAGAAAAATTCAAAAAAATATATTTTTCTCCATTCAGGAAATAAGAATAATGCATTTTACTAAATTGTAAGTATAAATTTGGAAAAAACGACGTTTGAAAATTAAAATTATTTTTGATGGTTAAAATTGCTAATACAACTTTTAACAATTATTTTTGATGGTTAAAATTACGAATACAACTTTTAACAATTTCTGTGGCTAAAGTTACCAATTTTTATGGTTAAAATTAGCAATTTAAAATAATAACAGCGAAAATAGTTATTTTACAAAAATTTCTGTATTTAAGTCAAGCAAGTCACAACATGTCTATGTATTCTTTGTGCTATCGTTATTTAACAAGATGACTTAGCTGAGATGGTAAAAGAACCAATAGTCAATACCAAAAAAATACGAATAAAAAGTTGTTTTTTTTAACAAGCACACTTACTGCTTAAGCCTTGGCAGGAATCTGCGACCTTCAGGTTAGTAGTCTTACACATTATAAACTGAACTACGATTCCATTGGTTGATTTTTACTGTATTTTATGGGTTGGCGCAATTGGTTAGATATACCAATATTTTATTTTGAGTGTACAAACTGTTTCAGCATTTGTAATTTTTCTTAGAATGCGGTAGTCCTCTGACTTTGGGTCAAATGTTAGTTGCGCAAGACATAACTTCCATTCAGGGTTGTCAGATATGGCGATTTCTCACCAAACGAGGCTATTTTTCAACTTCTTTAGCGTCAAAATTTTTGATTTGGCGACATAGCGATTTTTCTGGCGATAAATAAATTTGTTGGCGATTTTTATGGCTATTTTTTAGCAAAGTTGAACTTCAAAATTTTTTGTAATTCAGGAAAATTAGTTTGTTGAAGGAGTATTTCCAAAAATAAATCCCACCAAAATTCGTCTGCAAGAAATTAAAACAATGTGATTTGGATGATTTTTCTTATATTAATTATAGTTCTCAAATGGTTTTCGAAAGGCTGTGTATAAGACAAGAGGTTTGAAACTTTTCAAAAGTATGGTCGACGTCAACTGATGATTTGGTAAAGCACCAAAGAAATGTAGGCACATAGACATGCTTAACCCACAACAAATAAAAAAAGAAAAATTAAATTGTGGGTTGAGGGAATTACAAAAGATGTTATTATATGCATGCCCATGAAACATTTTTTGCCGATATGTCTGACGTCAGAAAAAATTTGAGACTTTACCAGACAATCAACCGAGTTATAAAAAATTCGCTGAGACATTTGTCAGAGTAGTCAGCAGATTTATGGTTCGACGTTTCTGCACATTTTATTTATTTCTTAAGAATTTGTGCACAAATATTTGAGTTTTTAAAGTAGTAAAATATTTGGTAAATAAGACTCTTATACTAAAATTTTGATAAATTTTAGGTCCGACATAAAATCTTAAGTAGTTTCGCATAGGTTTGTAGTTGCATATATTGGTGGTAATTGCATATTTTTGCATATTTCGGCAATAAAAGCATATTTTTGGAGTTATAAAAAATTTTCAATGCATATATCTCAATTTTTGGAAAAAATATTAATAGGCCGATTTATTATGGCAACCGAACCTCAGTTGGGTCGCCAGTTGCTGAAAATGATACTACTGATGCAACTTCTGGCAACCATCAATTTTCAGTTGCCGACTGGCAATGCAACTAAAGTTCCCAATTATGTCTGGTTTTTATGTTTTTTTTCTAATAATAATAAAAAAAATGTATTTCCATATTATTTTAGTTTTGGTACTTTGTTCGTAGGTCAATTTTTAGTTGCATGAAAGTCCGAGCCCTGATTATAGCTATGTACATACATTTGATGGTAATTTTACCAAATAATACGAGATCAACTCTCATCAAATTCTATTTATTATTTTAAGAGTTACGCGCATTTTAAACAGTTATTTTTAGTAAATTAAGAAAAGTGAAAATTCAATGGTCAACAAATTATAGAGGAACCCCCCAAAATCCTGCTCGAAAAGTGTCTCTTTGGTGCAATTGCACTTTAAATGTTTTACGCTGAGTTTAGTATCTTCTACGTTATTTCTTAAATTTGTAATATATGTTTTAATAAAACGTAATATAAGATTATTGAACAAGTTGTAATATATATAAAACAACACTTAAATAGAGAATGCGATTTTCTTTGTCGCAAATAGCACGGTGTTGTTTATAAAAAATTCTAATATTTTAATTTTCATATATGTATGTTTTTTATTTATTTTTAACTATATAAAACAAATGTTAAACGTCCATCTTAATGTTAAACTTTTAAGAAGAAATATTTGATTTATTTTTGACCCCAGTTTTTTGATAATTATGATGTATATAGGAATCGGCAACACTGGACACTGTCAAAAAGAAAGAGAGCAGACAAAGACGTACGTACGTACATAATAATGATTTGTATGAACTTGATGATGTTGTTTCGTGTTTTGCTTTGTGATGTGGGGAGCTCATTGTGAACAAACTCCAACATTTCGTATTTAGTCTATATCGGACTATTGTATCGAACGGTTGTACAATAAACTTGAGAATACAAACGTGCAGGAAAGTGTTTGTTTGACAAACAAATGCAGTTTTAACACATCGACTGTTTTATTTTAGTCGTCTTCTTTGAATCGCCAAAGGCGCCAAGATTTTTCCAAACGTTACTTTTATCGCTAAAATAACAAAAGAAAATTTCGATTGCTGAATAAATTTTCGCCCAATTTAGGGAATTTTTTAACAATACCGGTCTTTTAAACCGTTAGTGAAGTGATTGAAAATGTTTTAATTAATAAATGTGTATAATACTTCCATAGCTCCAGTTATTGAAAAATTCTCTATAAATGCCAAAAAAATAAATAAATAAATATTCATTCAAAATCGAATAGTTTTATTTAGACTTTATTTAACCTAAACAAATTATTTGAAAAAAGAAAACAAAAGAAAAACTGCCTTAATGCCACTACCTACATCCTCTCTTTACTGCCTTATAAAGAAATAAAATAAAAAAGTCTGTGAATAATATAAAAAGTAGTGATATCTTAATAAAAGTATATATTAAAAAAAAAAACGTTTTTAACAATAAAAAGCATGCATATGAATGTATCTACAAAACTAAAAATATGAACCTATATACATATGTAGGTACGTGTAGCTACATACATGCATATTTTATTATAAGAATTTTTGAAAATAAAAATCTCCAGTTTTTTTGTTAAAATATACAAAAGGATTATCGTTTTGATTATAGAATTTCATCCGTTACAAAAATCTTTAAATCGATCGTTTTCCCTGCATTATTTTCAAATTCGAAATACCTACATAGGTAATTTTTTTTTATTAATTTTACAACTTGATACTTTGGTAAGAATGCGGTAAATACACGAGTAACGTATTTACATATCTGCAAGCGCCAAAAAAAAAAAAATAAAGTGAATCAAACAAACAACCACACTATCCTCCCAACTCAAACAACAACCAACCAAACATCATACAACTTTTACTTATCCTGCCCACTATCTCTACAACTTGTATGAAATAAACACGGATATTTTGCAGTCAAGTTTTCCACAATAACAACGCTCTGTTATTTTTCCTTTAATTTTTGCACTTAGCTCAAACGATCGAGCAATACGAAACAATGCAACGCGTTTGGTGGTAACGAAATTTGTTCGTTATTTTTTTTATTTTCCATACAACCAATGATTACCGCGATAATAATGAAGATTACGTTCGCTTGTTTGTTCGTTCATTGATACATCATACTTGCTCTCATACCAAGGTCAATAAACGTAAGATTGCACGCGATATCAATACAATAAAAACAACAACAATTTAAACAGCAACAACACTAATAAATTAAAAAACCGGGGTCATTGGTAGGAAGGAGTATAAGATCGTACCGTCGTATACGTTCACTCACTTGCTGTATTTGTGTGTGTGTGTGTGTTTTTTTAATGAAATAATGAAAATAAAATGTGAAATTATTTAATGCAATAACGACAACAACAACAATACAACGAAAATAAAAAGTATAGAAAGAAAGAAAGAAAATTACAACAATATACCAAAAATATTGTTTACAACAATACGAGTATGAAATCTTAATAATCATTTCAATAAAACCAGTGATTTAAGTGGATTAATAAAAAAGTATTTAAATAAAAAATAAGAAAAAAAAAAATCAAATACATATTTATGTACATACCTACTCAAAAATAAAAATTGCAATTTCTTAAATTTCTTTAGCTGAGTTTGTTGGATGCACACAAAGTGGAAAAAAGTTGCAACACAAAGATTACAAAATTTGATTTTTTCACATCATGTCTTTCATGTAAAAAGGATTTCAATGATTTGTATGAGGTAAGTCTGAAACAATTAAAAAAGTTTTAAATTATTACAGTTGAACTTCTATAATTTTAAGTTTCATACAAATTGAAGCAAATATCACCATCATTTGATAGTCTCCATTAGTCGAACTTTTTCTGGATAATTGTGATTCAAGTTATGCCAGCTAAACTGTATCTACAGATGCATATATACATATATGTATATGTATCATATTTAAAGTTGCTTTTTAAAATTGTGACTGGTGAGACATTTGAGTAGCATTGAACTGTAACAATGTCATTGAACCGTATATAATACTCAATTTGATTTTTTAATATCGGTACATAGATAAATAGCAATGTAATACCTATATTGAATATGTTCACTAATTGTAAACTATGCTGTTATTTCTAACTATTATTTGAATAAATGTGATCGGTGTGATGTTATTCAAAATGTGTCAAATGTGTGATAGAAATCGATTTTGAAAACAACGCAATTTCAAATGCCATTTTTAGTACTCTTTTCATCCAATTTTTATAATTTTTGTGATAAAATTCTTTTTAATAAAGAAATACAGTGCACTCGGGATAACGTCAACTAATAAAAACCGCGAGTGTTGACGTTTACCAGATTGTTGACGTTTAAGAATGTGCAAATTTAAGATCAAAATATTATTGATACAATAGTTTAAAGCGTTGTTATCGTTTATTAATTAAAACCCAGGAAGAAACAAATAAGAAAAGGTTTTCAACCTAATTAAAAGCAACAAAAATATATTACATGAGATCATGGCATATATGTATATCTATACTTTTACATATCTTAAATTAATCTGTTGTTTTTTCTGCACATATATGTGTTACACATAGGTTTTAGTTGTTACTAAAGCTAAAAATTTGCTTTATTTAGAGTCGACGTTTTAGAGCTTTGTGATTTAGTTGACGTTTTAGAGTAGACAATGTCAATGAAAAGGTGTTGACGTTTTGGGATGTTGACGAAATGGGGTGTTGACGTTATCCCGAGCGCACTGTATGTATTATTAAAAAAACATCTTTTAAAATTGCTTCGCTTTCGAAATAGATTTCCATCACATACCTGTATATTAGGCATACATACATATAAATTTTTACAATTTTTGCAAATATGAAAAATGGCATAGCATTGTCGAATAGAGCATAAAAAAATAAGAAGATCCATGACAATTTTTATGTCGCAACTGCAAAAAAGTTTCCGCACCAAACGCAATTACTTTTTTATCAGATTTTTTTTCAAATATACGTTCTTCCTCATATAACTATAAGTGGTACAAGTGCTAACGGTCCTAATGTTCCCAAAACCTTTTTTCGAGCTAAGGGAAATATCACACCCATATGCAATCAAAATTATGGAAGAGATTTTGTCATTGTGTAAATCATCACATACTTTAAAAATAAAATTTATTTCATATAAAATTTGAAAACGTGTTTTAATAATAACGTTGGATGCATGCAAACTGAATTTATTTTACAGGTGACAGCACCGAGGCAGCTGATTATATATTTTTTTGGTCAAAATCCATACATAAAACTCGCTGCTTATATTTTTATATTTTTTCTTTATATTTCATAAGGTGTTTGACAGCGACCGTAGACATGTTGTTTTTGTTTGAGCTTTTTAAGTGTCTGGCTGTATGTATTGACTTAATTGCTAATAAAATCAATATTTGCCCATCCATTTTGTGCCTTATTTTGTTTCTAATACAGCTTTAAGGAAAATAGTAAAAATTAAAGTTTTTGCACTTTAAAATTTTTTAATGAGTTCTTAGACTTTTTTTCAATTTTTCATAAAAAAACACTATTTTTCGATACTAATTTCTGAATAACTAAGAAAGCGCTGATTTATTAAATTAACCATATTAAGATTGTTTTGCGGTAATTTTATCATGGATCTTTTGGTGGTTTCCTGATGAACATCGGACATACCCTTCTCCACTCAAAGTGAAATATGCTGTTGTACTTAGTGGTAATATTAGATAAGCCCATAACAAAATATGCAAATGTAGAAAAATAAACTGAGGACGCAGTATTTTTTAGCTCGTCAAATTGATTAGAAAGGTTGTAGTTTTGTTCAAAAAGAACTTTTACCGCAAGTCTGTGTTATATTTCATTACAAAATGTATGAAAACACTTAATTTTTATTCAAATTTTTAATGTTCAGAAATTACAATTTTATCCGAAAAATGTAATTAGAGAGCAATTCCAAGTGAAATCAACAAATAGGTGTACCGCATAGTTTTCAGAAACGCAAAAGCGCCAGCCACCCTTTAATTTGTTGTTGTATAACTTTAGAGTAGTAGCCACCCGAAGTACAAAATTCGACCAATTTTACACTTTTTTATAGCTGCTCCAGATTTTTAAGTGGAAAAGATATGATCTATGATTTATTTTATAAAGCAATAATCCGCATTTCATATAGGCTCGTTATAAAATATAAAGGGCCCAAAAACCCATGTTAGGATACAGATAAAAAATCGGAAATGTTTCGAATATATATATATATATATATATATATATATATATATATATATATATATATATATATATATATATATATATATATATATATAGAATAGGCTACACCAATTAACACTGATATTTAAACGATAAAAGTTAAAGGGTGTTCTATGAGTTAATGTAATTTTGACCATTTGCTGTGTCTTGGAAACCGTAAGAGGGAAACTGTTGAAATAAAAAAACGATAAAACTAAAAAAATTCTAAAATTAAACAAATGTCTAAACGAAAAATTGCCAAAATAAAAAAGCGTTTAAAGGAAAAAATGCGAAAGGGGGAATGGGTCAAAATTACCCGGCAACTTTTGAATTGCTTGTGGTTTTATAACTACACGTGCGACTATGTCGCTTTTCTCAGTAGCTGGAGTTATTGAATCGCTCTAAACGGTTTAAATTTGAAATCAGTCGAACGGTGATACCACTTCGAGTTATACGTACTGAAAGTTAAAAAAGGTAAATATGGCCTATCCCCGCAATTAATGTAGCTATCTTGCGCCAGGTGTATTTTATGTATTTTGGATATGTGAAATTATTGTTTGTTGCTAATATCTATTCCCTTGACATTTTTATGTGGAAAGCTTTAATTTATTGTCCCAAAATCATAAAAGAGCCATTAAAATTGAAAGACAGCTAAAAAAGAAGTGTTTTTTATATCTAAGCTAGATTAAGCTACTTTTTTGTTAACTTTTTTATTGTGAAACGGTTTTTTTTGTTAAAAAATAAAAACAAATATTTTTCTGTTAATAAAGGTCATGTTATATTTCCTTAATAAAATCAGATATAATCAAAAGTAAATTTTTTTTTCATAAATATAATGAGATAAATGGTGTTTAAAAAGTGGATAATTGTGACCCAACCCCCCTGTCCGTTTTGCCTTTTCCTTTTATTTTTCTTTACTCAACTGAAATGAATGTCAATTTTTATGGAAAAACACGTTGCGCCGTAGTTCTTTTTCATCATTTATATGAAAAACTAAAAGTGTAAGAAAACATCGCATTTCTTGTCATTTACTTTGATGATAACTATTTTAAATTAAAACATGAATACGAGGATGTATTATGAAAAAGGCAATCCCATTTAAAAATCTTGTTAGTTCGCAGCAGACTCACCAAATGTCATATTCCATAATTATGATTCCGTTTGTATTAATTTAAAAGACCAAACATTTTTTGTTGTGTTTGCAAAGTGCTCTTGTCACTTAGTGCAACCAATAGCTTCCAAATATATTCGAGCTTATTTAGATGATTTGTTGAGAATGCTTGGATCTTACTTTAATTGCCACTTCTTACGACAATGTAAGCTCAAAGAGTTCCAACAATATTTTCAGTTGATGCAATTTTATCAGGTGTCACAACTAAATGGTTGTCATTAAAGGGTTGCATAGATCGTGTTACCGAACAACATAAACTTGTGAACAGCAACATCTACATATTTTTCTCGCAAACAATAATGAGTAGTGATGTCAACATGTATTTTTGCGTGAGCAATCACTCACTCGCTTATACAATTAAAAAGATTTTTTTGGGAATTTTTATATACATTGAAATTGATTATGGAGGGAAGTGTATTAGCTAGTTCCTTTTGCCGAAAAAGTTTTTTGTACTATATCAATTGGTTTTGTACTAATTTTGCTTAACTTCTGTACTATTTTTAGTTCGTTTGGTGGCACCACTGCTGAGTAGTTTCCTGGTGGCCACTTTTTCAGTTCAGTTTTGCTTAGCAATATGAAATGCCGACTACTGTCCTATAAAATAAATCATTAATCATTTCAGTATCTTTTCCACTTAAAAATTAAAAAAGTAGGAAATTAGAAAAACTGTTTACTTCGGGTGGCTACTACTTCGAAGTTATACAATAAAAAAACTAAAGGATGGCGGTTTTGTGTTCCTGGTACCTGCAAGATTATCCTAGATCTTTTTAATTAAAATTGAAAACCATGCGGCACGGCACAACTATTTGTTGATTTCACTTGAAATTACTCTTGCATTACATTGATCATGATTTTACGAACCAATTCTTCTTTCGTCTGAAAAGTGATTTTAAAATATTTAGATGTTTCTCATTTATTAAAAGCTTAAGATCAATACGATCCTACGAGTATTATAAAAGTGAAAGGATTTGAACGAAGTTTCGTTTAACCTATATTAACATATAAATCACTTTTTATCTCTAATTCTGAAGTCCATGCAGACCAAGCCGCCTGCAAACATTGGTGGTTTTACAAAAGTTTTATGCTATTTCTACATACAATTTGAATCATTGAGTCTGAAACTCACATTTTACAATTTAAAAGTCAAAAATGTAAAATGAAATTTATGTGACTATTTTTTAATTAATTCGTTTTGTATAGGAAATCTAAAAATGTTTAATAATTTTTATTAAAAAGTTTATTTATTTAACAATCACTATCGATCTCACTTTTAGAGCACCATTTAACTTTTCATATGTATATTTATGCTATCAAAGAGGTCATTGACTTTTAAGTGTTATAAAATTTTTTATTAATTGCAATTATTAAAACTTAAGCCAGAGCCACAAGAAAATTTTTAATAAAACTTTCTGTTATAAGCCACCCAACAAATTAATCAATTCTTTAAGTGGGTTATTTTTTTCATTAAGTAAGCGTTTAAATAAATAAATAAATATGTAAGTTGTAATTCTATAAAACAATCAACTTTTCTCGAATATAAATTTACCTGTTAAATTTTTTACCTTACTAACTAATTACAAGCATTATACATGTGTAGTAAATAAAAAAAATACAAAACAAATAGCGGAAATCACTCTTGGTAGCATATTTGCACCTCTAGGATATAAACTATCATTTTCTGCTACAAAGAATGAGTGTCTTCTCGAAACATGTAGGAAATACATACTACACAAGAGCTTTTACTATTATTCACTGGATTTATTAAAAAAGTAAACAAGCACGCCTACTATTAGTTTGTATATTATTTTCATGTGTATGTTTTTACACTCTCAGAGAGTCTCTCTGAATAATTTCGCTAATTGCATATATGCTAGACAAGTTTCCTACAGTTTTTAGTATTGCATATCTGCTACTGTGTAGGAAATGCAACTTTCTTATATTTTGTTCTTGTTGTGTTGCATATGATAGCATATATCCTAGACTTGCAAGAGCTGCAAGGTTTGCAATAGCAGTTTCCTACGAAGAGTGATTTCCCCTAATATATCAGCAATATTTTACAACATTCCTCTAAGACCTTACAATATTGTACATACATATGTAAATATAAGAGTTTTTCTTTTCCCGGAAACCAGGTTAGTTTAACATTTTTCGGTAGTGATTTTGCTTCATAGGTGTTTGATGTTAATTCAACATGATTTACAATAATCTTGAAAGAACATTTATCTGTCTGAATTAAATATATTTCATGCTGATTTAATATTTCAGTACAGATAAATTAAAATGAAGTTGATACGGAAATTTCGAGTTGAAACAACGTGAATTTGATATTGAAACAACACGAAGAATCATTTTGAATCAAAGTAATTTCCAGCTGAAAGAATGTGAATTTGATATTGAAACAACACGAAGAATAATTTTTTTAAAGAGAAGTAACACAATCAGGCAATTAATGCCAACCAGTTAATTAATTAATGTGTTACTTTCTTTGGGAAAGGGATAGAGTAGAGAGAACAGGTGGTGGTGAAGTCGGAGAAAGATAGAAATCTTCATTCAACCCTGCTATTGCGTTTTTTTGTAGAGCGGTGATGCAAGCCCCTCTGGTATCAGTTAGAGGCATTGAGTTGTTTAAGCTGTGTAGCCATATTATTAGTTCTTTTACTTCGCCGACGGTTCTGCTACAATACCGACGAAGGCGGGCGCTGTGAAGTGCATTAGGATATGTTAGTATTAACCGCTGCCAGTACTGCCTAGCTGATCAGTGCTATGCCTTCATCACTTAAACAGTCCAACAACAAGCAACACAATAACACACCAATGCACATGAGAAAAATGCATGATGTTGTTGGCTTGCCTGTAACTAGTCAAGACCTCAGGGTTTGTAGTCAAACGCGCTGATGTTTATGCATTGTCTATATGCATTTCATTGGTGCTTTACTAAATCTTCAGTAGACTTCGACCACACTTTTGAACAGTTACAAACCCCTTATCATATGTACAGACTTTCATAAATTATTTGAGAATTTACAAATAATAAATGATTTTCAAAAATAAGCATAGTAGGCCTTGAAACTTATACAAACCCCAGTAAATAATTTGTATTCGATATGAATCTAATCTATCAGCAAATGAATTTCATTTAAAATAAAATTATGACGAAAACCATAATTTGACAAAAATGTTATCTTTAAGCCGTATCATCATCGTTTTTAATATGTTCAGTAGTTTTAGAGATATCGTAGGTAGAACTTGTGCCAAAAGATTTTGTTTGATAAAAATTTTCGTTTTTAAAAAATGCATTAAAAGTAACATAAAAATTCCTTCATTTTTCTACTAGCATATAAGTAAATATGTGCAAATCCTGCGTGACGAACGCTACATTCGTACGCGTTTCAGATTAAAATACAAAATTTTTTGGTATTCCAAAAGAGATACCATCAACTTATGCATAGTATTTAGTGGGACTTAATTGTACTTTCGAATGACATAAAACATAATTTGTTTTAGCAGATATTTGTTGCGAGATAATTGATCACAAAGTTTAGTTATGCACGCTACAAAAAGTGGAAGTAACTTTGAAAGTTGAACTGTGTTCTTAAAATCTAATTCATAAAAGAAAGAGGAATATAAGAAAATTCTAAAATAACTTAGTTGCAGTCAGAAAAGTAGTTTTTATAAAAATCCGTGAATCCTTTGTGACGCCAACTTTTACACTCATGGAAAAAGATTTTAAAATAAAGTAAATCGGAACTAAAAGCTCAAAGTCGACTTATCATATTATTCATGAAAACAACAGAAATATGCTAAGTCAACTTGGCATGTTTTTGATTTTTCAAAGATTTTGAAATAGGTGAAGTGGTGTAAAAAAGGCGAAAAAGGAGTTACATAATATGTGAAATGAATATGCAGAAATGAATGAATGAATATATGCAGAAATGAATAGTTTTGCAAGATATCGCACGCATGCAAATTTTGAGTGGTCTTCCTGAAAAACTCGCTTTTCCAACTTACATAGTTTGGAAGCGTCGAAATGGAGATAAAAAATTTAAATAATTTAAAAATAAGTACTACCGATGTATGTAGGCAGTTAATGTTATTGCATATTGGCATTTGATAAAATTTACTTAATTTGCTAACTTTCTAAAAAGCTGTAAATCTTTTAACAAACTGTGTAAATTGCGCTAACAAACTTTTACATATTGGTCAGTGCAATATGCACTGGTACCTACATACTTACATAGAAATAAATGTTGCATTGCGTTGTTGTTGTTGGTATAGTTTATAAATGTATTTAAAATGTAACATTGACACAAACGTACAAACATACACTGAAACTGAACATGAACGTGAACGTCGTCATTTTATAGTGACCTAGACATTGACTATAACTGACTGAATGACTGCACTTGCCTGATGTGATTGATGTTGTTGTTGTTGTTGTTGTTATTGTTTTTAAAACACAACACACAAAACTACAACAATATACACTGCAAATACAATAAAACGCACACCATAAATTAAATTAAAAGTAAACTTCTTAACAAATCATCAAGCGTTTTTAAATTCCAACAGTCACTTTAACAAATCGGACGGACAGATTAAATCTATTTAGTACCTAGTCCATTTCATAATATCTGTATTTATGTATATAGGACATACACATGTATATATGTGCAATGTACATACATACATATGTATGTAGTATGTACATTAGGGTGCCCTTAGCTATATTGCGAACTTGTCAACTTTCTTTTTCTCTCACCCCCAGTGTGATATTGATAAAGATAAAACTTGCATACATTTTGATTTATTAAAGCTAAATAGCTTTTTTTCAAACACACTTTCCATGAGAGTCAACATTTTTGGAATATAATGAACCAGTCTCGATCTCTTTTTGTGGACAACAACCCATCTTCTATATTGATTAAATAAATTTTCAGCAATAACAACTTAAGTATTCGCGTGTGATGGATTATTTAAACACACAATCTGACCACATTTTGAAAATTTTAAAATTTTTTATGTTATCGAAGTCGACAAAAGAGGTTATATAAATCTTTGCTAGGATAGCGCTGCCATACGTCCTGGCTTTCCAGGATTTCTGCTGGTTTTACACAAACTGTCCTGGTGTCCTGGTCCACTCTTAAATTGTCCTGGTTTTTTGATACAGGCAGTGCAGACAAAAATTTAATTTATGCTGAATGGCGTTATGAACAGAGGTTAAGTTTTCTGTTATAACGCTGTTTACATGAACCAATTTTACCAACATTTGTTGCCTGGGGGTTATTTCGTTCAACTACTCGATGAAATAAACACAGGTGGCCTCGCCAGCCCATGTGTTTATTTTCATTTTTTTACTGTTGCCGAAGTTATCTTCATCTATATCCCAAAAAAAAAAAAAAAATGAGATAAGACCGTTTCCTATGATAAATTTTTTGATATTAATTAAATAACTGAAATGTAATGAAATGAAATTATCAGATCTATCGATTTGTGCGATTTCCAGGTGTCTATCTTTTATGTTTTTTGAGATATTATGAAGCCGTTTTAATGTATATCCACTTTTGAGTAAAATGTAATGTGTTATTATAATACGTTATTTGATAATTGTCGATGAAAATTTACAATTAAAAAACTTTCGTTATCTTCACGTATGTGAACAAAAACTATTTCGTTGTACTTAAGTTAAATAAAAAAAAATGAGATAAGATCTCTTGGTGTAAATTTGTTAGGGCAATCGATCTGGATAAACACATTTAACATTTAACTACATAGGTATAAGCCAATAAAAATATAACAGAATTTTTTTAATTTTAACTGACTTAAAAAAAAAGAGAAAGGTCATCAATTCGGCATGTATTTTCTTCTTATATAGGTATGAGAAAGAAAATTAAATATTATGGCTTTTCCCAATGCGAACAGACAACCAGGTGGCGTTAGTACGACAGCCGGCTACTTTTTGCTCGTGTTGTATGGACCGCATACATGCCAAGCTCCATATTAAAAATAAAATTGTAAACAAAATTTGTCTACATTTTCTATGCGAAGTTTAACATATATGCGGTTCAAGTAAATTGACTACGGCGAATTGAATTCGCCATTGATACAACATTGTATAGATTCGTCTTTGTGTTTCATACATTTGAGGGGGCTGGCTGCACGACGTCTACCCATCCGATTGATCTGAAAATTTGGAAAGATTTTTTTTTTAAATCAATATTCGCCAAAGTAGCGGCTGATACTGGGAGAAATCTAACATTTAATTATAAGGGTCTCCCTAATGTACGTATGAGCTTAAAAAGGTGTTTTTAAAACGTTTTTGCATTTGTTTTTTGTTTACATTTTATTTTACATTTAAAATGTGTTTTTAATTGCTGTCTGTTTTTTTTTCTTACCTTAAGATTCTATTTTAAATACTTTTGTAGACTTTTTTCTATTTAAGTTAAGCTAAACAAAATAATATTAATATTATTAAGAATACATACTTACATATGTACATATGTGCATACATACATATTTGTTAAATGCTCATTCGCATTTCAAAAACATAAAATTGTAAAAAACAACGACAAAATATACAAAATGAAATTGTTTATCTTTACGTGTTTTTTTACAATGCCAAACCAAACTACAACAACAACACAACGATACAAAAACTACAGTTAATTTGTGTTTTATTTTTCAAGGTTCTATACAACAACTACAACAATAAAAAAAGCTCTAAAGCGTATTACACCGAGAAAAAAAACTCAATTCTGTATTCACACACACACACACACACTCACACACGCTTACATAATTATAAACATGTCAATTTAAAGATTTTCTTTTTAGCCCACCTTCAAAATCTTAAAAAAGAAAGTGCTGATTTAAAATTACTGAAAAAATTAACCTTTTTAAAATTCAATTTAAAAGTAAAACGTACTTTCACTTCAAGTTCATCGATATTTTTTGGCATAGGAAGGCCATTATGGGATATATTTTACCCTTCTTGAATTGCTGCTGCCTTCAAGGCTTTCCTGCAGATAACGCCACTAGTCCATACACGCATGTAAAGTATACTCCATAGAGGACTAGGACTACTTTGGAAACCCTAATGTATGGAGAAAACATGGTCGATTTAACATTGCGATGTCCTACGGCTGGACCATATAACCCAACTGTGCACTACATCGGAGTAGTCTCAAAAATAAAACGTTTCGATACGTTTGAAATTTAAAAAGCATTTCGTTATTTTTCATACAAATTTGAAATATTCAGGAACAAAATTTCGTTACAAAAAATTCCGTTACAAAAAATTTTTGATATCGTTTTTTTGTTAACAAAACGATCCATACGCAGTGACGTCTCGTTTAAAAATGCTGAAATTCTCGTAGAGGATTGCTAACTCAATAATAAATATTTTAAGCTTTTAGCACTTTTAGCAATACATTGACTTTAAATTCACAATTGATGGGTCTTTGCGCCGCTGTTCTGAAAAGTACGAATTTGCATATATTGTTAGACATGGTAGGGACGATATTATAGCCGTTGATAAGATATACAATATCTACGGATCTACAGATCTACGGATCCAAATATGAACCGATTTTAAGCACTTTTCCTTTGTTAGTTAGTAGAATAAAATTTAAAAGAGTTTAGAAAAAATTTTAAAATCTGCCGTCTGAGTTGAAAATTATCCAATAGTTAAATTGAAAATTGGAAAAAGTTTTGAATTTTCGACAATTTAACAAAAAAAAAAAGCACCATCACTCCCTTGTATGTAAAAATAAATTCTGTTAAAAATATATTCTTTTGGAACTTATAACAAATGTATACTTATCTGAAAGGTATCTACACAGACATGAATCGGCGGTAAAAATAATTGAATATCCTATTTTAATTCGACCTGGGCCCTTCCGAATACGACATATTTCTCTTAAAAATTTTTACTTTAGTCCATATGTTCTAAAATCCCAAAGCTGGGATTCAAAAACAATTGTCACTTCTTAAAACTTTTATGTGTTTTTTTGTAAATCTGGAAAATCCCTACTACAGAACTCATCCCCCACGAGGTTTAAAGACCCTAGCCGTTAAAGCTCTATATGGGCTGTGACACGCTCTCTGTTCGAACTCCACCAATGTTTGCCACGATTGCAAACTTTAATAGATGAAAAAAGACACTCAATACACTTTCAAAAATAATAGCACATATATGAAAGCAGGAAACAATTTGGGTACGTATGGACCTGGTAATATTCATTGGTATACAAAAACTAGGAAATATGTACCTGTGTATATCAATATAAAGTAAATAAGTATATACTATGTAGTTGAGAAACATGTTTTGTTACTTCACTCCGCCCATGATCAAAAATAAAAAAATCGCACGCAAATGCACGAATCAGTCGTAAGAACCTTGGTATTTTGAAAGAAATTTAATTTTGTTCTACAGTGTTATCAGAGATGGGGAATTTCGAACTAGCCAAATTTGGTAACGATGTAAAAGTAAATATTAAGAAGTCTTAATTCTTGACTTCTTTCTATTTATATCTTTTGGTTAAATAGTTGATAATAAAGTTAATAAACTTGTTTTAAAATGCTTGTTTTGAGAGTTCTGTGGTTTTCTTGAATAAGCCTGTATGTCTAAGATACTTAATTTTTAATACTACAGACACTGTATGATTTTCATCAAACTTTTTTTTTGGTCAGTCTTGTAAACATATGCTGTAAGAAGTTTGTGTAAAAATTTCAGAAAAGATATCAGTAAGGTTAAGGATTAATTAATAAAAACTATGTGCCAAGGATACTAAAAGTGTGTGCAGAAAAAAGCTGAACTAATTCAAGCGCACAAGCTGATTTAAGCTTTTTTAACTGAAAAATACTTGCGCAGAAGTAATTATAAGTTTTTATTGACTGAACAATGATAAAAAAAATATTTCGAAACTGTAGCAACGCATGTGCCTATGAGTTTTTTTCAACGATAATAAATTGCCAGCGCACAATTGTACGTCGATTTAGTTTATTAGAGCTGAAAAATATTTGAATAAATAAAGAAGTTACGTTGTTTTTAGAAAAAAAAAAATCAGAATTGGTTCATGTTATTAGCGAAATTTTTGGTCCATGTAAAAAAAAGCATATTAAATAATGCGATTAGGTATCAATAACTCAAAATCGACAAAAATGGACATTCGCACTTATTCAAGAAAACCACAGAGTTATTTTACATCATAACGTTGTTGGTGGTGGTTCGATTTTTCTGATCTTTAGCATTGTGGGAAGGTTAGATATAAATGGAAAAGGTTAGGTATAAATGGAAAAAGAGATAAAAAAGTATTATTTCTATAGATCTAAAAATTTGCATATTTGTACGAAGTGATACCAAGAATTCGAAAAATTTTTATTTAGAGGGCCAACATAATGTACATATCCATAATTCTCATACATATATTATTGATTTAATTTTGTTTAACGCAAATTTAATATGTTTGTGTTGTTTGTCCCATTTTCTTAATTTTAATCCAGGAGGCTTGATTTATTTTCAAAAAATTAATAAAATTTTTCTATAAGTATTCTTATATTGAGTAAAACCCCTTTTTTATGCACCACAATCAGGCAAATTAATGTGCACATGCTAACATACTAATAAGGTCAGTGAAGGTCGACGCTAGTTTGATAACAGAACATCTAAAAAAAAATCGCACATATACATGAGTATTTACTAGAGTTTTCAAAACGAAAACCGGTTGACCGGATTTTTGGCTTAAAAACCAACAGTTTTCGATTAGTTTATACCAGATCCAGGCAAAGAGAAAACTAAATAAATGTTTAAGTGTGTTGGTGTTTAATTGCAATGTTTATATGTATAAACAGGGCTGCCGTTTTGCTTACTTTTAACCAGAGTTGCCAGCTTAGGGGTTTTCCCCATAGATTTTTGGTTTTTTTTTTCATTTAGGCGCAAATTTAGGGGCTAAAATTCTTAGGGGGAAATTTAGGTGGCATACATTTATATTTAGGGTACTTCTAGGGGATTTTACTATTTGCATGTCTATACACGACGTAATTGCATGCCTCATTAGCGAAGCGTTGAAGTGGATACTACTCTCACTTCACGCGAAACTACTGATTTTTCAAACTTTAAATGGCTCTATTATTATCATATATTGCACTTGTAAAAAATATATACACACACACATATTAAGAAAAAATACTATTTTTAACACTCATGACATTTTTAATGTCATTTTTATTATTTAAACTAATTAAAAAACTGTTTAAAAAAGTTCTGTCTTGGACGTCCGTTTGTCTGTATGTACGGATCCTGTATATGGTCACGATAACGAGCGAAAGATTTCACTAATCGAGTACTCTTTTCTTTTTTAATTAGAAATAGAAGCCTATTTAATTTCACGGTCTAAATGAGATTATGAGGCATGAACTTTTGGATTTTTCAAACTATTTTTATTATATTTTACAACTGGTCGACATATCTTTCGCAGTAGATAATTCAGTATCATTGTTATATATGATAGCTAGGAGATTTCCCTATAACTAATAGTTCAGTATTTTACAACTGATGTATTTCGTTGTCATTGTAGATAAAGTAAAATCAAACTACATACATATTTTTTAGTTAATTCAAGTGCAAGATTTACAAAGAAGTCTTTTGAAAATATATTGTTTTTCAATTTTATACCTAAAACTTTTAATTCTGATAACATGTACATATAAAATTAGCGATGATGATTTGGCAGCTCTTGATATTTTTGAAGAAACTTGATTCCAATGTTTATAAAAACAAGTTTTTTACTAGCGCTACTTTGATATAAAATTCAGTTTATATACATACTTACATATCGTCATATAAAATGCTAAAGGGCCTACTATCATATTTAAAAATTTTGCAGGAGAGATAAAAAACTTAATAGCAAGCAAAGTATTGTGATTTCAAAAACTTTTTTTTAAGGATAGTATCATTAATTCAGACTTTATTAATGATACTACCCAGAAAAAATCATTTTTATAATCATAAAAGTTAGCTTTTTATTAACTTTTTTATCTCCTGAAAAACTTTTTAATATTATGATATGCCCTTTTACTTTTTATATGAAGATATGTATAAGTATGTTTTTTATTATATAAAAAATATTTAAAAAACTAGAAAAATATATTTGGGGGGAATTTCAGAAAAATTTTTAAAATTTAGGCTGTTTTCGCCTAATTCAGGTAATTATATTATTACGTAAATTGAGACTGAATCAAGTTAATTTACTTTAAATTAAACTATTACATAAACTTTTACATTTAGGGGTTTTATTCTTAAAATAGGTTAAATTTAGGGAATTTTATATATTTTTTTGGGGACAGAAAAAAAAGTTACCTGGCAACACTGGTTTTGACCAAAATTGTTTTCTTTTTTTTCAATGTGCACTTGTGTACTTTTTTTCTATATTGGTTATTTTTTTTCGACACAAATCCGTGGTTTTCTTGAATAAGCGCGGATGTCAATTTTTGTCGATTTTGTGTTATTGATGCCAAATTATATTATTTTATATGCTCTTTTACATGGACCAAAAATTTCGCCAATAACATTGACCCATTCCGAAATTTTTTTCTAAAATCAACGTAACTTCTTAATTCATTGAAATATTTTTCAGCTCTAATGAACTAAATCGTCAATTGCGTGCTGGCAATTTATTGCTGTTGAAAAAAAACATAGCCACATGCTTTAATACTTTTGAACACATTTCCGAAATATTTTTTGGTTATATTTCAGTTAATAAAAATTAGAGGGCTACAAAATACATACATATGTTGAAAAAATATTGGAAAATATTTTTGGATGATTTTTTTCTTCTTCAACATCGATATTGCTATAAAAGACATTTTATTAAAAGCTAGGATCTACTCAAAAACTTTAATAAAGAAAAAAAAGTGGACAAATGTGGAGGATCTCTTTTACGATGTGTAATTTACATACATGCAACAAAGTGTCGTACAAGAAAAGTAAACAGAGACATTTGTAGAAAAAAGTTGAGCAAAAAAAATGACGCCAATAAAAAGTCTCTATTTTTTTCTGGTCTCACTGTATCTTTAAGGAGCTATATCTATCTTCTTCCCACAACTAGTTTTACAGAAAACTTGTTTAAAGTCTTCAATTTACATACAACTTAATAAAAGAATTAAATTTGCTTCTTTTCTCAAGAGTTTACAAGATATTTACATGAAATTTTTACATTATATGAAAAAGGATATAGGGATTAATTCCGCATTATTAGATCGAAAATTTACACAAATTTACAGTTATGACGACTTTTCAGCAAATGAGCGATATGCACTGTCGAAATTCGTTACTGATATGCTAATCCATTTAAAACCTGGTTCTTTTAAATCACAATCTTTTTATTTTTCTAATATTTATGACGTTAAAAATAAACTTTAAATTTCAATATTGAAAATCACAGACTCACTACTTTCTTATCTTTTATTATTTTTTTCTCACTGTTTTTATTTTATTGAAACAGATGACAATGTTTCGTTTTTTGTGATTTTTTTTAATATGTATAAATTTTTCTACAAGTGTAACAAATAAAAATATGTACTCGTATAAGTATTTTCAAGTAAAATGCGATAATATACACTCGAGGCAATGTTCATCGTTTTGCTCTCTAACGCAAGCTTTTTAGGAAAAACAACAACAAATATACATATGTACTTTCATACAGATACGAATAGTACTTTTTATTTGCACACGAACAATGACGAAAAACACAATGCAAAACTATTAAAATGCCAAACAGTTTTTAAAAGAACAAATTCTTCCTCTTTGACATTTAAGCATGAATACCCCAATTTTTCAAAGCTTGTGTTTTTTTTTGTTTCTGTCTCAAGTACTTATCTTTTGTAGTTAGTGAGTTATACTAATTTGGAAATTAAAATATAAAAATTAAAAAAAAAATTTGTCCACCATTTTTAACAACCGATAGTAACAATTGTTTCTTTATTAGTTATACAAAAAATTTAAATTGTGTAAGAAGAATTTGATGGAAATGTTCTTTTTTTATATATTTTTTCAAGAGCATATAACTGAAGGGCTGAAAGGAAAAGGGGTACAAGTGAAAAAAGAACACTCTTAATAATTACGTTTCAAAGTTTATTGTCCCTATGCATTTCATACCTAATATTTTGGCTTTCTAATATATATACTTAGCTTTTTGTGCTATGATGAATACAGGTCTGAGTTTTTGTAAAATGATAGATATTAGTGCAAAAAAGTGTTGATTCCTGAATATAACATATTTTTATTTTTATTTTAATTTGGACACTTGTACTCATTTGTTTTTCAGCCCTCAATTATTATACACGTGTCTAAAATGTATCTTCACAGACATGAATTACAAAAAAGAAAGTCAATCCAATTTACCATTTTCGTTGGCCCTGGAATTTTTGAAACATTTTAAAATTTCTAAAATCTGCATATAATTTTTTAAATTTTGATATCTGATATGGCTACCCTTCTTCTTTAGGTGTGCAAAATTAAGTGACTTATAAGTAAAAACTTTACCTGGATTTGTGTGCTATTTTCCTCCACACGTATAATTAATATTTTTCTTACAGCCTTTTCAGTACGAGTTTTTACTTATATGCATATTAATTTTACACGTAATATTCAGCTTAAAAAGATATTTTTATATATTTTAAGCTTAGAAGTGGAAGATATGTAATTGTAAGACAAGCAAAAGAAACACAAAATCATTAAGATCGGACGCTATAAGGAATTAAACCTTTTAGATACATACTATATATTTCGAAATGCAATAATCGTAAGAAATTCAGCTTATTCCACATTCGCACCCGGATACGGAATACATAATAATTACATTTTGTATTTGTGTATGTTTTCAGAGTTGGTTTACAAAATCAATGAATCGTTACATTTATGAAACTGTCTCTATCAACAATACTATGTTCTTGTTTTTGTATTTTTTTGTTGTTGTTGATAAAGCTGTAAAGAGAGCGGCAAAAAATGACCGTCGTCGCAAATCATAAACACTAAAAATTTCAAAGCAAATCGTATATTTTCTTCCGACTTTTGCGTTTGTTGCACAAAGCCACACACTATACAAATGCTTGCGTCCAATAGAGGCTAAACAAGCTTGATACGTACGACATGCATCCATACATACATATGTATCTACATCGGCATTCCCAGCGGTAAAACTTACAAGGCATTCACTAAACAGGCCTTTTTACAGGACTTCCAAGACCTGAATTTAAGATCTAAAACTAATTACTTTCTGCCTTCTAAGGATAGGCAATCCAGAAGGCCTCTACACTGGTTTCTTTTGGAAGGAGTATTTTATTTTTAGTTTTTTGTTTTGTTTAATAAAAAGTGTTCTTTACGTACAAGAGGCATCATACATGTTGCTATTATGTCGTTTATGTTGCAGCTACTACATCATGTTAAATTCGTTCCTAATAAATAAACGAAATTTAGCCTCCCTCATATGTATAAAAAATTACTTTGGATGAAAAGGAGTTCGAAATAAACAATCACTATAATCCAAAATATAGAATCCACTATAAAAATACCCAGATAAAGAAATGTACCTCCATTTGATTTTTAACGGACCTTCCTAGACCAGACCTTCTATCAGGCATGCCACGTATAACCTGCAAATAGGCCTGCTAAAGAATGCTGAGTATGGGTCGAGGAAGGCCTTAATCTGCAATGACATCGCGTGTAAAAAAGATATGAATGTGCAGTGGGAGTCGAAGTACTATAGACTGCTAAATAAGGCCTTATAGAAGGCCTCTTTGCTCCTTCCAGTTGACCGCTGGGTTTTGTATGTAAGTAAGTTTGATTGTAGTATTTAAATGTGTGCAGCTACAACAAGCGGATCGATAGAGAGCTACTAGACGTTTTTTTTTTGATTTTAGCAAAGCTACTAGAGGTTTTTGTGTCCATTTTTCTCTCGTGACCCTGGCCTGCTATTGAAGCTCACTAATGCACATTGATAGTGCTGATTGTTGGTGTAGTAAATCGCATACAAGCATTAATATGGAAACATGTGTGTGTGTGTGTTTTGTATTGACGTTATAAACAAACATCCATATAAACAAGTACGAAATTCGAATATGAATGAGCAGAAACACAAACGTATGTACACACACACACATACATACGTGCAAAATACAATGCACATGTACATACAACCATTTATACTTGCAATATTGAGGTGTAGAAGGTAATAGAAATACATTTCATAAAAAAAAAATGTAGCGAGGCGACTGGCATTTGAAGGGGGATATTTAGCAACAAAAATTTGCAAAAGTACTTTTTGTTGATTTTTTATTTGCTTTGAGTTTTTTATTACATTTTACTTTGAGTATTTTAGCACAGAATACGCAAAACAAACATTGAGAATAACCTCAAAATTTATCGGCAATTTACATATACAACTATATATCCATTTAACCCTTCAGACTCCTTTCAAAAACTACTTCTTATCATTATACGTTTTATGTGTCACATACCTACAATGTATAACGAATGAAGGATCTGACACTTGAATCATGTGCTAAATGTGACGTTAACGACAATTGAATTTTCCTGTATTATGAAACGATGCTCTATAGCCCAGAACACACCGAAAATTTTTTGTACCTCGCTCGGCTAAATTCTTGAGGTGGCGCAGACGACTTGAAGTTTTGCATCAAGCCATTTTTTGAAGTAAACTTATCGACAACTTTCCGCGAAATTATCGTAAGCGACATTTTTTAAAGAACTATTTTTTTATTGAAATCAAAATTTTATGAACCTTCTCATTCTTTAAAACTATCAAAATGTCAAAATTGTTAATAACTTTTGCAACACAGGCTGTGAGATTTGATCTTAAGCGACAGTTTATGAATATAAATCATGTTTCAATAAAAAAACCCTTCTCCTGAAAAATTTAACTTTTGTCAGTTACGATCATTTCGCGAAAAGTCCATACTTTGATTCTGGTCCACCGACAGATATTGAAGTCTCAGTTACGAGTTTGGGGACTGTTCGTATATTATGTAACCTATTAGGGGGACTGTAAACTTTTTACGGAGTTGAGAGTTTATACTAAAGCTTTATTAAAAACCGTTACGAAGGGGAAGAGGGGGTTAAATACATCAAAAGAGGCGCTACGTAAATTCCTTTAGTATATCAAGAAGCAGGATCAGAAAAAAAAATTGTATATTATGTACATATGCATAATACATCTATGTATCGAAACCAAGGACTTAATAGTTATAGCTTTTATTCGATAAAAATTGCGAATAGTTATTACGAATACATTTTCATTTTATGTATTAAGAATAATAATTATTTCCAACATTTATTTTTAAAAATTGATGATAACTATTATGTGTATCAAATAAAAGTATTTCTCAGACTTTACTATTACTATTCGATAGTTATATTACTAATTTTGTTTAATAGTTATGAACAGGGCTCGGACTTTCTATGGGAATAATCAAATTTTAAGTAGTTTGGCATCGATTTGTATTTGCATATTTATGGAGTTATAAAAACTTTTTTATGCATATTTCTTAATCTTTGAAAAAAACATTAATAGGCCGATCATTGATGGCAACCGAGCCTTAGTTGGGTTGCCAGTTGCTGAAAATGATACTACATTTAAAATCAAGCAAATATTCCAAATAATTATTATCGTAAATAAAAAATAAAAAAATCTTTAGTAAGAGAAATAAATATTTATCGATCATAATAGGTATTGGGCCAATGTAAAAATATATTAATTGGATATAATAGTTATGTTTAACAAATATTTATTTTCATTAGACATAATAATTAAAACCAATTTTTTAAAAGTGGTAAATTTTTTGGTACCTGAAGGGTCCTTGATCGAAGCCCACGTCTCTGCAACGTTATAAACATGTACGATTCACTTGTACGATTCTATAAAGGATTCTATAAAGTTTTTTCCTTATCCCGTACAATTTAATGTTTTTCGTTTCTTATAACGATATATGATGTTAACTGATAATTAAGCTTTAGAATCTAATAATGTTGAATTAGACAACTGTCTAATTTGCCTATACATGATATATACTCTTGGGACTTTAAAATTATAAAAATAATTAGCTATTGAAGATAAAACAAGCAAAAATTAACGCCCTTAAACCTGAACATAACATTTAATGTAATATAAAAAATAATAAAAAAAAACAAAGAGAGAAACAAATCTTAAATAAGTTCATAAAAAACATGACCTTCCACAATGCCAGCCAGTTAAAATAACTAGCAGCAGATTTAACACAATTAGAGCCAGCCAGCTAGATAGTCAGCCAAGCAGTCAGCCATCCAGTGAAATAAACAGCAACAAGCAACCCATGCCATCAAGTTTTAGCCAGCAGCAGTCGCTGCAGTATCCAACTCTTTACGTTTCAATTTATTTATACGTCACGGACGGACAGGCAGACGGATAAGGGTATGCTCAAAAAATTTATCAATTTGCTTTACTTTACTACGATAATTTATTGTATGTGTGTAAAATTGTATAGTATTCTCGTGAATGTATGTACGTAGAAACAAAATACCCGTCTATAGCCGAAAAAAGAAGAAAAAATAACATAAAACCGACGAAAAAAAAATTTTTTTAAATAAGGCCAAGGTGACTCACCTTGATTTAGACTCACAAAAACTTTAATGACCTCGCCAAAGCTTGATACATAACAATTAACAAATATACATCCATACATATGTATGTATGTATGTACTTATGTATGTATGTATATTCGTTCATACAGACACACAATTGTAAAATTAAATAAATATACGGTGTTTGTATAACTACGGACGTTTAGCAACGAAGAAAACTGTGTAGCGTTGACGATATCGTCAAGTCTTTTATTTCTAACTCTGCTATCCAACATACTAGGGATGGGCAAAATATATCGATATATCAAAATATCGATATTTAAGAAAAAAAAATATCGATATATATATATCGCCGATATTTCAAAAAAGTTTTCGATATTTTTAAGAGCTTTATAAATTTTAGCCGTTTTTCAACTTGTATACGAAACTAGCATCACTGCCAGAAAGAAAAAGAGATTTTTCATGATAACAGTCAATACGGAGACACTACAAGTAAATTTTGTATATCGTTTTGTTATGAAAGACGTTGGTTCGTATTAATAAATATGTCTTCTGTGAAGAAATTAAAAAAAAAAAAGATTCCGAACCCGATTCTCGTAATTTGTGTGGTAAGACATATAAAACGAGTGGAAACACAACAAATTTGGCTACACTTCTAGAAAGCAAACATCATTTTTCTTATTTGCAACTTCCGAAAACATTAAAATTCGACAATGAGACTGAAGAAAATGCTTTAAAATTTTTGATCTGCCAAGCTTCTTCAGTATCGTCCGAAAGAGTTGCTTCTGCTGTAAATTTAGCAATCCCTGATCAAAGAAGCAGATTGACAGGGGTACACATAAAGCAAAGACTGCCCCTGATGTCCATATCCGATGAGTACTGGTTTAACTAAAATATAAGTGTAAGATAATGCTCTCGTAATTTATTTGATGTCATTTAAAATGTTGTCATTTATTTTTTAATATGGGGGAGGGGAACTAGAATTTTTTTTAATTCATACTTTCTTTTTCTTTATTTTTTTGTTTCTATTGTTTTTATTTAAATACGTTTCGATATATCGAAATATCGATGTTTTTTAAAAATATATCGATACTGTTCAAAAATATCGATATATATCGTATCGATACATTTTTTCCATTTGCCCATCACTACGACATACGACAACAAACAACTTTTTGTTACTGTTTTTACTTCCTCTCCGCCTAATTCTCTGTAATATTAACACACGATCTATGTACGTAAATTTTGTGTGATTGATTGACTTATTTGTTTCGAAGCTGCGGAACTAAAAATAAAATCAAAATCTATAGACGAAATTTCAGTCTTATCAAAGCAAAAGCAAAAAATAAAAACTATATTTGAAAATTGTAACTTCGGTAGATACCTATAATCTATATGCAAACGTGTTATGCTTTGCCTACATACGTACACACATAATATGTATGTATGTGTGATATCAGATACACAATACATACATACATACATACATACATAAATACATACTTCTCAATATTGTGTGTTTTAAGTTGTGCTTTTTATTTGTTGCAGTTTTAGAGCTTTTAGAGCAGACTTAGTTGTAAAAATTACTTCCTAAAAATATTTTTTTTATTTACTTGCTCAAAATGATAAAACCTAAAAAGCCATTAGAATAAATCGACGTCTTAGAGCCAAATTATCGTAAGGCACAAAATTTTAATTTTTCAGGCGAAGGTTTATTTTCATTATTTTGAACAGTCGCTAACAAAAAAAAAATCTTTCAGAAGCTATTAATATTTTTGGCATTTTGACAATTTTAAACAACATGTTTGCAGACCGACAATATTTTAAGCAATAATCGGCCATATCCGTTCGGAAATGGAATTCAATCAACCCTAATACGCCAAGCCCTAGCTGGAGCATACCGCACCATAATAGCGCCGCCAAAAGTCTGGACTCACCTGACAAATTTGCGTATTTTATTTTCCTTTTTTAGACACCAGCTGCTACAAAAATGGAGTAGGTTGAATTCCGTTTCCGAACGGAATTGAACTCTGTGACATGGCCGAATAAAACAAATTTTAGAAATGTCCTTTGCAATAACTTGGCGTTAAGGTGTGGGAACTTGAATTAAGTTATGAAAAAAATATATTTACTACATTTCATTATTTTTTAACTACGTGGTTTGAAAACACAATTTTGTCCAACAGCAAACATGCGATTAATTTGCTTTAAAACTTTCAAAAAATATCAGCTGGAGCAATAATATTCCTAAAGTCATTGAAAAATCAACAGGACAATTCAGAAAAAGTTGCCGTTTGGTATACTTCATGTGACGGTGCACAGTGGTCCCAATTAGAAAAAAGGGTAATAAATATGTACATATGTATCTTTCAAACTTGCGATCCGCGTACAAAACGATGTGTGTAAATATCCTAAAAAGGAGCATACGTTTTAAGAATGTTGAAATTTGGAACACCCTGCTGAAAAGCACGTTAATCTACAAGGTGTAAAACTTTACTAGCTCGGGCATGAAAGCTTTGTCGGCCTCATAACTATTACAAATATCCGATTTTAATAAATTTAAATTCAGTGTAAAGTTAATAAATGGATAAAGAAAATACAGTTTATTTTTTAAAGATATTTGTAACTGTTGAAAAGTGTGATTGAAGTCTACTAACGATTTGATAAAGCACAATTGAAATGCATATAGACAATGCTTAACCATCAGCGAATAAATTTCATTCTAAAGATATCTTTATAAATATTTTCAAAGATATTTCGCGTAGAGTTTTAAAATTGTGGTTTTTGGCCTCTTCTTTGTTGTAAATTTCGTCAAGCATAGCCAAAAATTTCCAAGAAATATTTTATGATTTTAACAGCAATTTAGTGCTTTTAGCGCTTTTTGATGTTTTAGAACTCCAAATTTTTAGTGTTTTTTAAGCTGCTTTTACATGTAAATTGTACTATTTACGGGCCTATTCTGACACAGTAATAATAGTCACCATTGTTATAATTTATAACTAAAGTCATAAAAATTGGAAATTGGTATTCTGATAAGTTTTTATCGTAACAAAAGTAAATAAAACTATTACCTACAAAAAAGTAGGTAACAAGAATATATTTTAAACTTTTTTTTATTAAATTTGTTATTAAAGTTGGCGAAAATTGGAAACAAGCATTTAAATTCATTTAACATCGCTCAAATCAATTTTACGGCGAAAATTGCGAAAATTCGCAAGAAATTTGCTAAATTGCAAACGAGCACTAAATTTGCTTAAGAGTAGCTAAAATTGTGAGGAATGCTACTAATTCCGAAAAACTCGCTAAAATGACGAAAATTCGAAAAAAGCTTGTAAATAATTCAAAAACTGTCAAAAAGAAATCACTTTTACCACGAAAATTGCGAATTTGCATAATTTTCAAAATTGTGTGCGGGATTTTGGCATTTTTTAAAATTGTAGCTATTTTTAAGCAATTTTGCAATTTTTCGTATATTTTCGCGATAAAAGTGATTTTTTAGCTAATTCTTTGCTTTGTTACAGTTTTACCGAATTTTAATCACTATCAGAATTTTCCATATTTTTACTTTTTCCGAGTTTTTCCATTCCTTATAATTTTAGGTATTTTAAAACAATTTTAAGGTTTATTTGCAATTTTTCGCAAATTTTCGCAAATATTCGCTATTTTTACGGTAAACGTTATTGTTTTGCTAGTTCTTGGTTTTTTACAGTTTTGCCGCTTTCTAAACACTATCAGACTTCTCTATTTATTTAAAGTTAGCAAGTTTTTGCGAATTTTCGCAATTTGGCATAATCAGTAATGATCCAAAAATATGGACAACCGATTACTTGTTTTGCCACTAAGATTGCTCTACCCAAAGCTTTTGTGTGATATGCAACTATTTTTATTTCGCAATATCAATAAAATCTCAAAGAAATTAAGGCTTTGGGCGATTTTCTCTTGGGCGATTATTCGTGTAGAAGCCAAAATTTTCATTAATTTACTTTTTGGCATTCCATAATATTTTTTGTTTAAAAAAATTATTTAAAATAATTAAATTTTATTACAAAAATGTGTAAATTTTTTTCACCACATTTGTTGAACTATTTCTTTATTACCATATTGCCGGAATACCGGAACAAATGAGAGTTGCAATAAGGTAACAAAAATTTAGTTACAAATTTATTATTACCAAATTGCCAGAATAAGGCTGTTATTAGTGTTTTTTTAGGGTTCCGTACACCAAAAGTGTATAGGAATCCTATTGTTTTCGCTACGCTGTCCGTCCGTCTGTCTGTCTGTCCGTCTGTCCGTCTGTCTGGATGTCTGTCACAGGCTGTTTTCTTGGGAACCGTAAGAGCTACGGACCTGAAATTTTCACAGAATATGTAGCGGCCAAAGTCGCTATATAATGACAGTTGAAAATTAAAGTGAGCAACGAGACATGTTGAAATACTAATGTAATATACAGACACTTATATATAGACACTTTAAACTTTCAAAGTTAGTGCCCCTGTGGCTGAGTGGTAGCGACGATAGCCTCTCAGTCCAGAGGTCGTGGGTTCGATTCTCGCCATATACCCTGGGTGTTTTTCCGCAGACAAGCTGGTCGCTTCGCGGGTTGTGTTTGTTCTTAAAAAAAAAGTATATTATACAGTAAAACAAAGGATCTATGTATCCTATATTAGACATGTCAAATGTTTTTTATAAAATTCCATGTAAGGGAAATGATAACGAGATTTGCAATAAAGTTTATGTAGGTACAACACAAAATAAACTTAAAACTAGATTAGCTGGACACAAATCCAACCTAAAATACAAAAACTATACATCATCACAAAAAACAGCATTATCATTACAATGTCGTGACACAAATCACTGTCCAGACTTTGTGAATATATCCATTTTAAACACAGAGAACAGATATAAACGTCGTTATATGATAGAAATTTTAAGGCAGATACTGCTAGTATAGACATTTAATACACAAAGCTTAAGCAATTAATAGATTGAAATTTTAACTGCAGTCATTTTTGAAGTCTATTTTTTGGAATATTGAAAATAAAAAAAAAATATTTATTATGGGTAAAGGTACCATGACGATCTGCAATTTGTCCAAGTGAAATGCACATAGGAACTAGCTAATACCCCTTACTGATCAATATCAATGTGTTTTTGTTTAACAATTAATGTTTTACGGAATAAGAAAAATTTAGCCATTTTCAGTCACATTTTAAAGTTTTGTCTTAGATTAAGTTCAAAGTCAATAAGTATTTTTTTTTGTAAATTTAGGCTATACCATTAAAAGAGATAGAACGAAATAGAGAACAAATTCGAGGCCAAAAACCAAAATTTGAAAATTCAAATTGAAAATATTAAATATATCTTAATAAAATAAAACGTACTTTCTTTATCTATTCATGAACTTTACGTCAAGGTTAGATTCATTAAAATCGGATAATATTTGCAAAAGTTATGAGGCCGAAAAGGGTTTTCATGCCCGAGCTAGTCAACTTCGACACCTTGTATTTCAACGGTGTCTTCCAAATTTCCACATTCTTATAGCTTTGATCCTTCTCTATGCTTCTTTCATACATGGTTTTGTAAGCGGATCGCAAGTTTCAAATATTCAGGTTCCAGCTGGAACCACTGTGCGATGGTGCACATCACTTAAAAAATAATTATGGTCGAAGCCCATGAGTTACCTGTGATCAATTTATACACATAATCAGGGAAAGCACAAATATGCATTTGCATGTTTTTTCCTGCATGTTGTATGTAGGCACAAATAAGATTTATAAGTTTCAGAACTTTTTAAGAATTTTTGCATCGATTTGTTACTGCATATTTTTGCATATTTTACCCTTTACAGCATGTTTTTGTATATTTTACACTTAGCCGCATATTTAGGGCATTTTTTTCTTCCATTTTTTTGTGGCACATGTGGCTGTTTTCCTGTATATTTTGGCTTTTTAAAATTTTAATATGCCAAAAAAGTCTGCTTTGCCATCGACAATTTTGAAATTTTCCCAAATTTAAAAAAAAACTTCTTTTGGCGATTTTAAATTTACTCTAATGCATTTTTCCCAATTTCTTGAAAATTTTCCTCACTCTATTGATTTATTTCCAGTTTATTCACAGCTTTAAACAATTATGCAGCTTTGAGGATTTTTTTTTAGCAATTTCAATTTTGTCAAGATTGTTGGCTTATTTGCCTTTCATGGAAAAATAGAAAGGAAAGAATAGTTGCGTTTTGCGAATATTTAAGCTATTTATGCGATTTTGCTGATTTGTTCCAAATAGAAACCACAAAATATGTCTTGGCGTCTTGGTGCCCAACATATTATATTCGAAAAGACGACTCTGGCATTGTTAAATTGACTCCCGTACCCATAAGTCCAATAAAATAGTATCCATGGACGTTACTTCCACGTTGAAAGGGAAATAATGACCATAAAAAAATGCAAATAAAGTTCATGCAAATGGTACTGCAGAGTAAAGATTGCCTGCACAGCTGGGCTTTGGACAGAATTAATTGTTTTCTTCTCTGGGTACGTCAAATAGTGGCTTTGCAGATTTTAGATTTTTGACAGGCAGAAAATATTTACTTTACGAAGCCACTAATCGACATTCCCATGGCCATTATTGTCTTTTTGAAGTGGAAAGAATGTCGATGGACGTGGAAATAATGTCCTTGGACATTATTACATGCCAACAATGTATGGACTTAATTCGTGGTGTCAAAAATGTATATTATATAAATTATAAACTAAATGATAAAGTTTTAAGAGCATATTTTTTACATTTTGGGAGCATATTTTTAAGTTTTTAGGGCATATTTCCAGCGTTACAGTGCTACAATCCACTCGACGAGTGATAAAATTAATTGACCAACAAAAAGTTGGGTTTGTGGAATAAGTAAACAAATTTCATGCTTTCCAAATGCGCTGTTTTGAAGCGCTTCCGAGGATGCACATAAAGAATTTACAGACGTTTCCATTTCATTTTAAGCACATAGTTAAATCTCATTTACAGCATGAAAGAGCAAGATTCATAGACAATGGCGCGGATACAAGCGAGGGGGGAGGGGATATATCTCCTCCAAAAACGAGTAAAATATACCCAACTTCTATTGAGTTTCTAAAAGAAGTTTTGTAAATATGTAGTATGTTTCAGTTAGAAGTCCCCCCAAAAGCTCAAGCTGAATCCGCGCATGTTCATAGATAATAATGTGCACGATTTGATTTGTTGTGGTTTAAAGAAACAACAATGAAGTTTACTGATTATTTAATTGTATGACAGAACAAGATCAAGAGACGTGATTTTAGAGCATTTTTGATGCTTTTAAAAAATGCGCACTTCTAAGCCAAATGCCTTTTTGGACCGTTTTTCGAAGCAGGAGATACAACAACAACCATCAACTCTCGTTTAAAAATCTGCTTCATTCGAATCCGTAATTTTTTCTGGGATTTTAGGAAAGAGTAATTTAGTGAAATTGGCTCAGTTCATTCGTACGATTTGGTGCCATTAGATCATTAACGTAAAATAAAAACTTCTTTGCATATTTTTTTCAGTTAGAAGTTCTCCAGCTCTACAGTTGATAGAAATAAGTTGCTGAAACTAAATTTTTATAATTTTTGCACACTTTTTTAGCCTCTTAATGGTAATAAAATATTTATAGAAAAACACACACGTTTATCTTAATGAAATAAAAAAACCAAAAGATGCGTTGGTAAAGTAACAATAGGAAGACCCAGCGAACATTTCTAATGTAATTTGGGTTTGTTAATACGAATAGTGAATTATCACGCTCGATCATGCATGATCATGAGTAAACTTTGTACTGCACTAAAAATAGTGAAAATGCGCGAAAGTTTCTCTCCGCTCTCTTTTAAACTGTATAGTATATTTCAAGCCATTTTTAATCTGAACTATCATTTCCGTCTGTCGTCTAAATGTTCTTCATATTGCCGCTTATATAGGAATTTCTTTGGCTTTATTTTGGAAAGTTTCTCCAGTTATAGCCAAATGTCAATTACACTGGCAAACAAAAACGAGGTATTCTGTTTGCGTACATTAAAAATTTTCCTGCTTCACTGTTTTACCATTTCGCGACCCAAAATTTATGTGTTTGAAATTATGTAAAAGATTTTCTTGCGATCTAAAAAGGGCATATATTGTGAATATGTGCATACTTTTTGTACAAACCTGGCACTGGCAAGACCTTTCGATCATCGATAATTTTTTTCAAAAATTTTGGTTTTATTTTTTCATGAAAGTGAGCACAAGATATATTTTTTGTGCGCAATATATAAGACACTAAATATATAAAAATTGCCTGCTCGTTAAATGCGATTTTGGTTAAACTGGAAAACGTAACCAAGTCTACAACAATACCTGACACAATACCGGCATAAATTAGCATGAGGATAAAGGAAATAAGGTGTTACCTAAGAGTTGATAAGATAGGTACTCTTCCTACTCGTGAGCGTGCATCACCATGAGTAAAAACTTACTCACGTTCTCGTCTCTAATTGAAAAAGTTCCAAGAAACAGCAACAGAATAAAAAAAATCAATGTTTCACTTAACCTTGTACTGAGAATTAAGACAGACTAAAATGTAAAAAAGTAACAATATAATAAAACGCAAACACACAAAAACATGAATACAAATTTAAAATTTATGCCTAAAATCGAAATTTAAAATTTTACTTTAAAAGCGATTGTGTTTGGGTTCTTTTTGTTTTTAGTGTAAAAAAAAACATCAATCGCTGAAGGGGAAAAAATACAAGTTAAATATTAAAAATAACAAACATACATACTTATGTACATAAATCGGAAGCTATTAAATAAACTTTGGCCATGGTTGGCGTACAGTAGGACAAAATTTTGTCATAATAAAAAACAGTTTAATGTTTTTCGCTGTTCTGATAAGAACTTGTATTCTTTACGGCTTAAAAAATATAATAGCACTGCAACAAAATCAAAAATATACGCGTATCGCCTTTTTAAAAAATTTCATCTGTGATTGATTTATTTTAGAGGGAGCTAAATTTCCGCCCTTTTCCCCCATTGTTATTGTGAATCTGCATAAGAATTTTTGTAGTCCTTACGTCGGATCACGAGAAACATTTTTGTGGAACATTTTACCACTCTAACTCTTCGCTGTATGAGTCTTTTTTTCCTTTCTTAATGAAAAGCCGTCTTTAATGTGCTACAAAAATCTTCAAAAACATTCAAAGACTCCAAACTTAACTGTACTGACAGAAATCATTCAAGACTTAAACCGGACTTTATGAGGCTAGTTTGTATTAAAAGTATGTATAGCTCCACATAAAATGAATCGCGTGCGTAAACTTTTAAAACGTTGATACACGTATATTTTGTTTTGTTGCCCTCTACCAGATATGGTCGTTAGAGCCATGTTTTTTTTTTAATTTTATGCTATACAGTGTAATTGTTTTCTAAATTATTCACCTATTGTAGAGAAACAAACGACTATTTCTAGGAGAATAGAATTGGCAGTCCAATACTAATAACAAGATTATCAGTGCACACAACTTAATCTGAGATCCTATTATCGTCGCAGTGAACCTATTCTCTTCATCCAAGTTTTTTAAGTTTATAATCGCACTATTTCCCAAAATTAATATTTTACTTATTAAGTAAAATATTATTTTACTTATTAAGTAAAATATTATTACATAATTGTTTTATAAAAATTCATTGACATTGATCACTGAGGAGTATTAGCTAGTTCCTATGCGCATTTCATTGGAGCTAAATGCAGATCGTCAGGGAACCGTTACTCAAAAATCTCATATTAAAGCTAAAGATGTAGCAAAATTTTATTTAAATAAATAAGAAGCAATGATGTTTTTTTATTGTTTTACTTTGCCATACTATACAGGCGGCCATATTCCTATTCTAATTGTAGCTGTAAAAAGGTATGTATAAAAACAAAAGTAAAAACAACAACAACTATACGTTTAATATAGTGTGTTATCAAACAAGTGTTTCTTTTGGACGGGTGCTGCCATGTTTTACATTAGTGTTTTTTTTTTGGAATTGCTAAAGTTTTTTAAATTTAGAATCGTCAATTGCGAAATAAGGCTATATGACTTTATTACAACTGCAGCGTTGTGCAATTACACAATTATTTATCAATCAGTTGAGCATTAAGGCTCTTTTACTTCATTACCTATAGCAGTGAGTCGACGAAAATCGGTACATCGCGCTGAACTCCGCTTTGCTCATGAACAAATTTATGAAGCATTTTTCCCCCAAACCAATTTTAACGTATATAAAGGCTTTAGTGTAAACACATTAAAACCAAAAATTATCACGTTCGTTATTGTTGCCCTAACTGAAATATAAGTTAACGAATTATTATTGTTGGTGTAGTGTGACCATCGAATAGGTAAAGTTTAAGGTACTCATCACAAAAAGTACAAAAAAAAAAAATAAAATAAAATGTGAATACGACCGACCAGTATAACAAACATCACTCAACATTGCAATAAGTATTCAGCAATTTTAACAAAATATTGGTGCTGTTACAGTTGCATGTCAGGCGTGTGACGGAATGTGGAATAAAACAATAACTTTTTGCATTCAATTGCCATTTGTTTGATGAAATGTTTTTGAAGAGGTCATTCTCCTTTACGATCACCATTATGATCAACATACACAACTTTGTTTCCTTCTTAATGACCGATATTGACTTAAAAAAAAGAGTTTTTTTTTTAAATATATTTCGCTGAAAAAAAACTATTTTTTTTTAAATTTTATGGGCTTAAGCGGTTGATGTACGTTTTCAAGTACAATTTTTAAAAATGTTTCCCCTCCAAAAAGGCTTCATACTCGTAGGTATGAGGTAATGTTTTTGTATGTATGGATGTACATACCACACATATGTACTCGTATGTAGATGCATGCGTATGAGTTTTATTTTTGTGAACTGTTTTTTTTTATTTTCTTATTTTTATAAATACATACGAGTATTTTTGTTGAAGCTCAGTAAGAATATTTTTATGAGGGTCATTGGAAATAAGTGGTTTTAAAGTTTCCATAAAGTAATCAAAATTTATAATTTATTAGCTTATTTTACTTTTAAATTACAAGAAAGTCAACGTAGTGTTTTAACAAGAGCATAACAATACTGAATACTAAGTTATATTGCTCCCTTAAATGATCAATGACAAAGGAAATCGTTTTTATATTATTGTTGTAAAATTTCATTAGAATTCGCGACTTTTTTTCAAATCAATCATAATATTAAGCTATAAATCATGTAAGATTTTAAGCGCTCACAATTTTGCTAGCAAAGAATATGTTAAAAAAATGCATATGTATATCCCGCCAACAGTGTCATCTATTATCGGTTCTAAGGTGCCTCGAAATTGATATTGTCTGGAGATCCTGCCGTTTAAAAAAAGTAACAAAAAGTAAATAAAAAATTCGTAAGTTTTGCTCTGTTGACGTATACGTGTTATTTCATAACTTATACGTATGTCCTGAATAAGAGACCAGAGTGTGCAAACAAACAACAAAACTTTTCGCAAACGTTTCATCCGAAGACACAAACTTTTAAAATATTTTCAATCGTTTCTTACATGAGCAAAACCAAAACAAATACTTTTGCAATGACAAAGATTGCAAACAATACAATTGGCTTTTCACTCATCTGCTTGCTTTATTATCCCGTTTCAATCGTACAACTGTAAACGAAAAAAAAAAAACAGAAATGTATTTTCTTGAATGGTTCATTGTATTTACCATAAATACACTAACACTTTCTCGACTATGATGAGTAAATCAATCGGGAAACGTTTGCAAATGTATTTTCCTAAAACTTTTCAATGTTGTTCTCATTGTTTGCTTTTCTAGCTGCCTGTGTACATTTAGTGTACACAAGAACAAACAATACAAAACTAAATTCGACTATCATTCTCGTTGTTTTTGTTTTGTTTTTGTTTTACACATTGAAAAATAAAAAACAAAACGAAAGCAAACGTTTCTTTTATTTTACTTTCCTACTCTGTAAGAAACATCAATATGTATTCCTAACCTGACCAGAGGACATCCCGCTTTTAGCGGGGCGATCCCGCTTTTAAGAGGTCGATCGCGCCTAAAATATTTATCGCGCTTTCTCCCGCTTTTTCGAGCTTTAAAACTTATAATTTGATGTATGAAAACATATAAAAAATGCAAAACATAAGAAAACTTTGCTGAAAATAGCACGCAATACAATACTAAATAATCTTTTACAATCCAAAAAAGTGATTGAATTACACTAGTTTACAAACACAAATTAATCTAGAAAACAGTTGTTTTTAAAGCTTATTTAATTAAGTTCACTGAAAACGAATATGAATTCTTTCATTCATTCTTATGTATATTTTTTCTCAATAAAAGATTTCGATATAATCGCGAAAACGTGCGTTTTCTGTTTTTTAGTTATTGCAAAACAAATTAAAACAAAATAAAATCTAAAATGTTTCAACTTAATAAAAAAGGTTTTAAAAATTTTTCGTAGTTATCTTTCTCCCTTTTCATCCGTATAAACTATTTGTATTGATCGGATTAAAACTCATTGAGTTAAGGACCATTAAATTTGAAAAAAAAGTTAATTTTAAACGTTTCTTCGACATTCATTATTTAAAAATTTTAAATCCAAAAGTAAAAGATAATTTTGTGCCGAATAACAAAGTTAACAAAGTTAAAAGACAATAAGTGAAAAAAATTAAAGATTTTTTTATAAAAAATAGATTTTGATCGAAAATATTATTTTGCTACAAACAAAATTTAAACAATTTTGTATGAAAGATTTCGTGTGTTCGATTATAGGATTAAAACTTAAGGATCCTAAATAATAATTGTGCTAATTTTACAGGTACCAAAAAATTAGTATCTTTTTACATTGGCTCATAACTATTATGATTGATAAATATTTATTTCAAATGCGATGTTTTCTTAAACTTTTAAGTTTTCATATAATGATAAAAAAGAACTACGGCGCAACGAGTTTTTCCATACATTCAGCAACGTTTTAGCGCTATATAATATTGAAAATTAAAAAAAAACTTCGACGCTCCACCCTAATACACAATACAATGAGCAAATTTAAATTCCAAATTAAATAGAAATTAAGTTTTCCTTTTCAACAACTTTGGTTTCTTCTTGCCATAAATTCTATTTGACTTTCACCATTTACGTTGATGTTTGAAATAAATATGTAGCAGGTATAGAGATAAATGAAAGCAGAATGAACGAACCTACCTCAATCTATTTTTTATTTGGGAACGAAGTCCATATTTTGTTTGGGAACGAATTTTTTCCCAAAAGCATTACAAATAAACTGAAAAGACAAATAAAAAAGGGAGACAGATTATTCTAGATGAGCATTAACAGAAAAATAATAATTAAAATTAAAAAAGTTTTAGTTTAGTTTCTAGCAAAAAATTGAATATTAATTACATTTACACTTTATGAATGTACCTAGAAAGAGTTATTATCGCTAGTTCATTTTCAAATTAAATTTTATTTGTATATAAAACACACACACATACATATATACACTGTAAAACATTACTTGAAATTTAGTATCATATATTGTCTAAATTTGTGTTGAAAAATTCCGGTTGTCTAAAATTGCATCGAGTTTGTTGTTATTTGTAACAAAAAAAAATATAATTTGTCTAATTTTTCGAAAAAATCCAAATCTGCGATTAAAAATATTTATTTTTGAACAAAGTATGTCTAAATAACATTAAAATTTTGAACATTAAGCAATCTGTCTAAAAAACAGCAGAAAAATGTTTAAACAATAGAAGCACGCCATATTTTTCTTCGGTCATCAACGTTTAATATCTGGTACTTAAAGGTTTTAAATAAATTTTGTAGGTATTGGTAAGCAAATATTGTTAACTTAAAAACAAAATTCTAAGGATTTTTCTTGTTTTAATAAATGTAATGAATTATGAAAATGTACTTCATTCATTTTTATTAAAGAAAAAACTTTTCAAACTAAACATATTTAGTCCAAGTGAAAAAATTTAACATAAAGTATAATACGCCTATGGCTGAATAGTAGCTACGATAGACTATCAGCCAGGAGGTCACGGTTCGAAACTGCACACAGCCAATCGCTTCGCAAAGGTATATATATATATATATATATATATATATATATATATATATATATATATATATATATATATATATATATATATATATATATATATATATATATATATATATATATATATATATATATATATATATATATATATATATATATATATATATATATATATATATATATATATATATATATATATATATATATATATATATATATATATATATATATATTTATATATGTATATGTATGCATGCATGTATGTATGTATGATGTAAATAAAACATTATATTAGCATAACAGAGGGAATTGATAACATTTATGTTAATAATACATTGCTAGTTGCCATCAAACATAAACACGTGTACGCGTGTGCATGGAAAAGTATGTTGACCTTTGCCGTTTTCCCGTTATTGGTTTCTTTATTTTGGCTAGTAATTTAAAAAAAAAATATACATACATACATACATATGTACACTTATTATTGTATTCTCTTTATTTGCTTATAATCAATGAAAATCAAAAGACCAATAAGCAATAAAGTCTTTGGACTTTAAGAAATTGTTATTGAACTTCAGAAATCAGGTTTACGGTTTAACAGCTTAATTTATTTTTATATTGATTTTTGTTGTTGTTGCTGATATGCATGTGCATATCAGTGTGTTTTTTGAGTGATCGCATTTGAGTCATCTCCGTTTAAGGGAAACGATGACAAAAACAACAAAAATTTAATTAGAAAAAAAAAATTAAAATACAAATGTGTATAAAGGTTGGCCCGATACATTTCATTCACCCACCTTTAACTGTTATTAAAACAGCACACAGCCGGTATAAAATGAACTGCATTGGAAAAGTTGATTCGCTTAAAGAGAGTTGTATGAAAAATTAATGAAATTTCATAAATTTTATTGCTATTAATTCCGTATGTTCGATGCAACCAGTGTTGTCATATTGTTTATTAAAAAATCTTTTAATATCTGAAAAAAGATGTTTTCGCCAAAAAATTTTTTAAAATTATTAACAAACACTAAAAATTCATGGGGTTTTCAGTTCTATTAAAAAAATTATTATAGAAATAATATATGAGACATTTCACGTCAAATCGAACGGTTTGATTTTTTTATTTTCCCAATTTTGTGATATTTTTCTGTACCCCTCAAAAGAGACTTCCTAGTAAAATTTTAGATTTTTTGATTACTCGGTTAAAAAATTTTAAATAAAAAAAAAACGGAACGCACATAACGCGAGAGAAAGCTGAAAGTTGCTGAACTTTTTGCCCCACACGCAAAACTCGCTTTATAGAAACACACTATTTCAACTTTTTTGACAGCAGTCTTTAACACGTTGCGACGCGCAACGCGTGCTATGTAACCCCACCTTAAGACTTACAAGATTTCTTATCGACTGCTAATATTCAAAAGCCTCTATATCCGATTTTGACGAAAATCATTTTTTGATGGCAAAGTATTGCGTAAAATAAGCCGCAGGTATGATATGAATTTAAAAGTAAAAAATTCGCATATTTATCGTGATTTATTATATCTCTATCTTACACAGACAGTTGATTAAAAACTCCAAAAATGTAAGAAAACCAAAACATTGGAAAAATTACGCATATCGCGAAAATTCGCGAAAAATTCCAATACTTTAAAGAAGCCATAATTTTGATTAAAAATTGCTTAAACTGTAAGGGATGCCAAAAACTCGGAAAAAATCGTGAATAGGACGAAAATTCGCAAAAACAGCGGCATGATAATAAAGTCTAAATATGGTTCAAAAATCGTGTAAACTGCAAAGAATCTAACAACTTGCAAAAAGTCGCTCCTATTCCGAACATTGCTAAAATTCGCGAGATATTGCAGCATTGGAAACAATCCCTAAAATTATATATTGATTAGAAACCGCCAGAGCTGCAAGTTTAAATATATTGAAGAAATCACAAATATTGCAAAGAATAACAAAATCTTAGAAAAAATTCTTAGCATTGCAGAAAGTGTAATGCATAGTAAACGGGTTCCTTATGTCGCAATAAAACCTCATCATATTATTTGTTAAAAATTTACTGAATTCATTACATCAATTTTTTTTTCATTATACAAAATTCTCTATCTTAAAACGTATTGAGTATTTTCGAATGAAAAAACCCTCTGTCTTTTCGTAAAATTGCCAGTAATGCAATATTTTAGAAATAAATTACACACAAGATTGAGTCCTAGATTTTAAAATGTATTATGGAATAAAGATTTTAAAATAACCTATCAATAAACGAGGTAAACAATTTTTATGCTGTCCTGAAAATTTGTGATTTTTAATATAGAGGCTTTTGAATATAAGCCGTCTTTATGCTTTACAGAATTTTTTTTTTAATTTTCAAAAAGCGAATAAATATTACCGGACAAGGCCTGAAAGTTGTTGGGTGGATAGAAGTTAAAAATTAAAAATCAAAAAAATCGAAGGATACAAAAACACAATTTAAAATTTCAAATCCAAAAACCAAAATCTGTAAAAGGCATCTATATGATATTTTCGAAACTAATACATATTTTTAAAAAATAATTCAATACATTATTTTAAAAAATTATTACTAATCTAATGTAAGCTACATAAATTTCCGAAATACTTAAAAAAAAAATTAAAAAAGCTTGCAGAAACAGATAAGTCTGACGATATGACAACACTGGAGTGTAATTAAATTTCCTATTTTCTAAAAGTTTTCTAAAAAATGAAACAATGAACTTAAATTGCGCTAATACTAATGATGATGTCCAGTGATACCAACTTAATACCTTTGGCAATGTTTCGAGTTCCTTTTTATGCCAAAAAACGCAAAATTTTTAACTTGAGCGCCAAATTAAAAACAGATAAAAGTTTTTATGTGTATGTCTGTATATTTTTGTACAATATTTTATAATATAAATTTGTTTGTGTATGAACTTTTATAATAAAACACATTTTTATCTCTCATAATTATTTACCTGAGTTTAATTCTGGCAGGTGTTAAGTATGAATTTGTCTTTTGAACCAGATAGTGCTTATCGCCTTAATTATACTATCCAACAATAAAACTAACAAAGATAACTGGTATAACTTTTTCATGTATCTCATGTATTTCATGTCCTCTATCTGCAGAAACAGTTGAAATTTAAAATTCTATGGATAAGTTTTTTATTTTTATAAAATTTTGGACTTTTAAAAAGGCTGCTCTGCTCTGCTCCACTGATTTATTAGAGCTTGAGAGTGACTTGTAAAGCTTTTATGTGAAATACAAAAAAAAAAGTTATTGCAAGAGCAATTTTATTGTTGTTTGTTTTTTGTTTGTAACTATTTTTGAACAAATCAAGCAAATCATTGGGAATTTTTTATAAGAACAAAAGGGTCAAAACTTTTTTCTTTTATTGTAGTTTTCTGTATGTATATACTTAACATTATTGCTCTTAGAAGTGTGTATTTTTTACTTGATTTTCATTTATTACGATTTTTGTAAAATTAATCTGAGAATGAGTTACCAATAATGTTTTGGAGTTTTTGCTTCCGAATTTTAACAAATAAAATAAAACACCACGCACCGCAAAAAGAAGAAGTACCAATTAAATTAATGTAAAATAAATAAATAATACTAATATTGCTGTATTAAGTAAAAATATATTATGTGAAATGCTCTTTTTTCTCTTTCAAACAGCCAAATCACATGTTACATTCCATTTTATACAGACAAATGCATACGGGGCTGGGAGTCTGTGGCATAAATAGTCTAAGTATTTTTATTTTATCAGGATAAATATCCATACTTTAAGTATAAAAATACTCTAAGTATAAGTATGACAGATACTTAATACTCCCAAACGCATGTGCCTTTCTATTTATGGTTGTAGAGTATTTAAGGTTTTCGGATAAATGAAGTAGAGATGCGTTTGTGTGTTGGAATCGAATATACCCTGCAGGAAATGCGAATAGTGAAATTGTAGTGATTTACTAGTGACATTGTCAGCAGTACTACTGACCAAGTATACCCTATCTAATTGGCATTTAACATTAGCTTGTAATTGAAAATCCACCAGTAGACTGTAGCACTACTGACTAAGTAGTCCTTTTGGGACTACATGGAGACATTGGAACCAAAGATTCGCTAGTAAATTTTAGTGGCTCTAGCCTACAATATTGATGTTTCCTCGCTCGATGCCGATAGTGCCGAAATCGTAGTGATTTACTAGTGACATTGGCAATAGTACTACTGACCAGGTGCACCCCAGCCAATGTAATCGCCTATTGACATAAGCTTGTCATTGAAAATCTACCAGTAGACTTTAGCATTATAGACGAGCTAGTTCTTTTACGACCATAAGGAGACATTTGAACCAAAGATTCACTAGTACATTTTAGTAGCCTTTGTCTACAATTTTCTAAGGGTTGGGAGAATACACTTAAACAAATGTATATATTTCTTTATTATTATTTTTTATTTAAAATTAAATAAACTATTTTTAAATTATTATTTATTTATTTATATACATTTTTCAATCGCAGCTCAAAAATATCAATTGAAATTATAAAATTTTCAATCGAAATTAAAGAAATATCAATTCAGTTTGAAAAAATATCAATTAAAATTCAAAAATCTTATTTGAAATTAAAAAATTCCCTTTGAAATTTCAAAATTACATTTGGAATTAAGAAATTTTATTTAAATTAAAAAATTTCACTTGAAATTGAAAGAATGTCAACTGAAATTTAAAAATTGCATTTGAAATTTGAAAACTAGATTTTGGAAATCAAAAAATAGCAATTGAAAGTAAAAATATTACATATGAAATTTAATTGGGTTTTTTTCAAATGCGGTTACGAAAATATTTTTTGAATTTGAAACAGAGTATTTTTTGAATTTGAAATGTAATTTTTAAATTTCTGAATTTCAAATGGAATTTGTTAATTTCAATTAATATTTTTTTTAATTGGTTTGATACTTTTTGAATTACAGTTGAAAATTCTATAGATTAGATGAAATAGTTTACGAAAAAACTTCTATAATATTCAATGTGTGTGAATTAATAAAATAATTTTTTACCAAATATTTTAAGCCGGACATAAACGTTCAATATTATTTTTAGTGCTCTTTCGAAAATTAGCTAATCAATAAAAAGAATTTCAAAAATACTTTGCTCTGATTGGTTAATTAAAAAAAAAATGTTTCAGTAATATTGAAAAAGATTTAGCCAGCTTCTTCAAGGTTTGGCCACCTTTCATTATTTTTAATTATCAAACATTTTTTTGTAGTATGAGATTCTTAGTGCAATAACTCGATAATCCACAAAAACAAAATATGGAATATATCGACTTTTAAGTTTAAACAAAATTTAAAATTGTATGGTTTTTGGAAATTTCTACTTTGAATACGCAGCATAATTAGTTGCAAAACACTAGAAATTGCAAAGCTATGGTACCTACACAGAAAAAAATAGACAAGAATTATATTCAATAAAACCATGTTACTAAAAAAAAATATGAATTTCAATAACATTTATCTTTAACATAATAAAATATTTCGTTGTAAGTATTTCTTTTCCATTCCGGTTATTTCTTTTCTTTTTATACATAAGTACTTAAAACAAGTTGTATCCCATAAAAAAATAAATGGGATATGGCTCGGCTAGAGAGTGTATGCTTTACGTCCGGAAAGCCCGGGTTCGTATTCCAGCCATGTCAACATTTTTTTTAATTTATATATATATATTTATTTTGAAATAATTTTGTTATCAATATAGGGGAATTCTTTATCACAGGAAATTTGAAAAAAAAATTATTGAATACCGGGATTTTTGTTATCAAAAACGAAACTTATTTTTTTCTGTGTAGCAAGGAATTGAGCACATAAAACAAAGTTTTGATTTTATGTGGCTTACCGAGTTATTGCACTAATTCATTCATATATGTATGTAGTTAAAACTACGTTAGAACTATAAATTGTACATAACACTCTGTTTTGATGTTTGAGGGCTCATTTCGTTTCAGGCTAGCTTGCCCTTTATAAATATGTATGTACAATATACATTGTACATACATATTGATACATACAATACAATGTACATTGTACATACATATATAAAGATTTGAATACTGAACCAATTCAAACTGAATGTCATTTTCAGTCTGCTCCCGTACGTGCACAAAGGTACCCAACCAAAACTTATTCGAAAGTTGTATTTAAAATGTTTTTGGGTAAGTTTGGGTAACTTCGTGTACGTACGGGAACAGACTAATTGCTTATTCTGGAAAATAACAATAATTTTCCATACATTTTGTTGCTTTAAAATTTTACTTTACGCTGTCTGTCTGTCTGTCTGTTACAAGCTGTTTTCTCGGGACCTGAAATTTTCACAGAATATGTGAAAATTTGGCCGCTACAACAACAAATATATGTTAAATAGATAAAAATTAAAGGGTGCTCGAAAGCGAGCAACGAAACATGTTGAAATACTAACGTAATATACAGACACTTATACATATATATACACTTTAAATTTTCAAATTAATTGTTAATTGGTGTAGTCTGTAGAATAGACTACACCATATAGCACTGATATCTAAAACAATAAAAATTAAAGGGTGTTCTATCAGTTAATATAATTTTGACTATGTAAATTAGACAGTTTGCTGTGTCTTGGAAACCGTAAGAGGCAAATTCTTGAGATTTAAAAAAAACGCTAAACTAAAAATTAAAAAATTAAAAAAATTTCAAATTGAAAAATCGCCAAAATTATAAAATCGCTTAAAGGAAAAAAGCACCAAAATAAAAAAAAACGATAAAACGCAAAAAATCACCAAAACTAAAAAGATCGCCAAAAAACTAAAAAAACGAAAAAAGTTGTTAAAACGATAAAAGCACTAAAACCTAAAAAAATCGCTAAAACGCAAAAAACGGAAACAATTGACAAAAAATGAAAAAAACCAACAAAACGAAAAAAGCGCCAGAACAAAAAACTAAAGCGCCAAAACTAAAAATAGCGAAAAACCGAAAAAATCGCCAAAACAAAAGTGTCAAAACCAAAAAAAAAAAAATCGCTAAAACTAAAAAATCACCAAAAACCGAGAAAGCGCTAAAATTGACAAAAAGCGCTAAAACTAAAATAAATCGCTAAAACTAAATATATCGTTAAAAAGCCAAAAAACGTTAAAACAAAAAAAAAAACGCCAAAACGAAAAAATCACCAAAACTAAAAAAAGCGTAAAATATAAAAAAATAAAAAAAACGAAAAATCGTTAAAAAGAACAAAAAAAAAGCGCCAAAAGCAAAAAAAAAATTGCTGAATCAACAAAAAAAACCTAAAAATAATAAAACTAAAATTAAACGAAAAAGCAAAATGAAAAAATTGCCAAAATGAAATAATGGCAAAAACGAAATGGGATATATGTGTATTCATACGGAACCCTTCGTCTGCGAGCTAAAGTTGCACTTTACGTAATTTATTTATCGATGTCGAAGAAATTCTTTCTTTCGTACAATTATATAAAGCCAAACTTTAGAATTTGCAATTCTTTTTAGTTAAAATATTATATTATTTTACTAAAGAAATTTGTTTAAAATTGAAAAAGTCAATCGGAAGCCTCAGCAGCTTGCCGCCGATCGGATTTCTACTCTGCTATTGCCTGCTTTCGTTGACAATGTCACCAGAAGTACACTAGAACTGTTGTCTCTAACGTATCTCTACTCGCACAGAAGAGGAAAGTTGTCGGTATTTTAACTAGTGCAATTGTCGCTAGAGCAAGGAGTACTGACCATGATCCAATAATACAGGTCGTGTTGAAAGCACATATGAATATTTCGCTGCGTTGGCTGGACCTCTCAATTGTTTTTTAAACGCGTGTTTTTAAATGATTAGCAAGGCATAGACACTTTTATGTGGCAATAAACAAAAGAAGTATTTATCACAGTTGTTAAAAGTACATTTTAATAAATTTTCGTCTTCTGTTTTTGACAGATACGGCCAACCAGGCGAATTAATATTGTGTTTGTTGTATTATGACCACCACCTGTAAAATTAATTCGCCTTGGTACTGACACAGACTAGAGGGTACTTATAGTTATGTGTACGTACGAATTATTTGTGCAACAATTATGAGTATATGCAGTTTTAATTAATTTAAAAATTAATAATAAAATTTAAGAGTAAATATTTACTTAAGTATATTTTTTTGAGTTCTTAATGTCATTCTCTGATGTGGAATACAATAAAAGACGTTGTTTGTGTGTGTGTGTGTGTGTATTTTTTTTATTCTTATACAGATTTAAGTTTGATATAAAAAAGTACCTATACTTTGAAAGAAATCTTAATTGATAGTCGTTTATATAAACTGAAGATGAATTATACAAATTTTTGTGAATTAAAATACATACATACTTATGTATTTACATATTTACTCGTATGTACATGCTTAGAGGACTTATATTCAAACTAAGATTCCCTCTTATTTCATAATTTGTATCTACATATTTGAAATTTGTATATGTTTCGTAAACGCGTCCTTTTAAAACTCTGCATGGCAAAAACATCGTATATTATTTGCTTTTTAAGCTGATGATGATGATGTTTGTACGGTATGAAATGGTTCTGTCTTTAAAGGCTGTTTGCCTGGTTATTGCTGACTTGCTTTTTCTGTTGTCGATGTTTGGTGGTACTAAAGAATTTTTGTTGAATTTACATTTAATTGTTCAAACACTCAGTCGCAACACTGCGGCAGGCACATATCCACTCCTTCAAGACTGACTGACTGCATAAAACATATTCTGATTAATAACACAACACAAACAACAAGCAATTCAATCAACCAGCCAGCATTTTTTATTCGCAGCAGCAGGCAACAAACTTAAAATTTACCAGGCAAGCAAGGAAAGAAAGCATAGTAGGTTCAGTCACTCTTCCATCCAATCATTTGCTTTAACATATAAACATACAACGTGAGCGTCATCAACATCAACATCATCACCATTTCCATCGTCATCAGCAGCAACAACAACAGCTAGAGGAACAGCAACAGCAACAGCAATTTTAAGTACTTATTTTGTTGTAAAAAGTTTTTCTTTCGTTTAATTTTTTTTTGTTTGTTTTTAGAGTCAGAGCAGAGTATAGAGTTGTGTTGGTTCTGTTGCGTTGTGAGTTGTTGCTGTTGCTGCATTTGTATTGCTTTGTTATTGTTAATGTTGTTGCTGTTGCTGTTGTATACACACAGTGCAATGACTACCCATGCTCATGATGATAATAATAATGATGATGATGATGATGGTTATCGAAGGTCTTTCACCCGAACTCGGTCATTGGCGTACATTTGCTTGTGAATCCAGAGCTTTTCAAAGTGTATTGTATACAACTACTACGTACATTCACACTCAAACAAGCAGGGGAGACATACAAACATGTATGTCGCAATTTCTTAAGAAAGTTCAATTGCCTCAACAATCACATTCACTGTCGGTTTCTGATGCATTCGAGCTGTATTGCAATGGGCACATACTACACACATGAACATTTGCAAAAGATAGAGCAAAACATCACCAGCAATAAAAACAGCTACAGCAACTAGGCACAACACTAATAACAAGAAAATGATGAAGAAGAAGAGGAAAATAATAACAAAACATGAACTCTCGTTCAACAAACAAATAGAAAAATTTTTTGTTTAAAGACACTCACACGCTCACAAGCTATTTCTATATGTAAACGTACAATGCACAGTGGTCATGATTAAAATAGAAAATGATTAAACTTCACTTTCAAAACAACTATAAATCATGTAGATTTAATATGCAACGCTAGTGGTACCTATAAAAATGGCGAATACTATTGACTCACAATTATTTAAAGCTAAATCCATATGAATTCGATTATGCGAACATCGCTTTTAACGAACAGGTCAAGGTCAGTTCGCTCCATTGAGTAACTTATGTAACGAACAAAAATATTTTTTTGTGCTCAGTTTAACGAACAAATAAGATTCATAATTTTAGTTAAAGAAACATAATCTTAAGAAATTTCTTACAAGAATAACTAAAAACAAAGCGAGTAGAAAAATTTACCGCTATCTTAGTCTCGGTTCACACTATGAAAGTTTTCTTTCACACACTTGGCAAATTATTTGTTCTTTGAATTACTCTTTTGTTTTGTAATTCATGATGGCCAACCTGATGTTGGCTGCAGCTTAATTTTACATTTTCTTTTAAATTTCATTAACAAATTTCAGTGTGTAGACATGAACGAAAGTTTAAAAGAGAATTAGAGAAAATTTTTTATAGTCTTTTTGTTGATGATCACCAAAAAGGCTTGCGAATTGCAGATTTGTGCAAAAACAAATATTACTCGATAAAAACGACAAAAAATACAATTCTAGTTATTTATTAATCCATAAACTGGCTATTCTACTAGCTATTCACATCTCTCAGTTGCCAGTTGCCATCAGTAGTATCATTTTCAGCAACTGGCAACCCAACTGAGGCTCGGTTGCCATCCATAATTGGCCTATTTTTATTTTTTTTAAAGAGAAGTAACACAATCAGGCAATTAATGCCTATCAGTTGATTAATTAATGTGTTACCTTCAATGGGAAAGGGATAGTGTAGAGAGAACAGGTGGTGAAGTGGGAGAGAGATAGAAAGCTTAATTCATTTACAACCCTGCTATTGCGCGTTTTTCGTAGAGCAGTGTTGCAAGCCCCTCTGGTGTCATGTAGAGGCATTGAGTTGTGTAAGCTATGTAGCCATTCTATTAGTTCTTTTACTTCGCCGACGGTCTGCTAAAATACTGACGAAGGAGGGTGGTGTGAAATGCATTAGGATATGCTATTGTTAATCGCTGCATGTACTGCCAAGGTGATCAGTGCTATGCCTTCATCACTTTAACAGTCCAACAACAACCAACACAATAACACACCAATGCACATGAGAAAAATGCATGATATTGTTGGCTTGCCTGAAATTAGTCTTGAACTCAAGACCTCAGAGTTTGTAGTCAAACGCGCTAACTACTCAACCACCAGCACCCTCAAATTTTTAATGATATTTAATTCTAATATTTTTTTTCTTCAAAAATTGAGAAATATGTATTAAAAGTTTTTTATAACTCCAACAATATGCATTTATTGCCAAAATATGCAAAAATATACACTTACCACCAAAATATGCAAAAATATGCAACTACAATTTGATGATTCGCATAGATAATTAGCCAATACCTTTTTATCTATCACTACAAAAAATATGCATTTGCATGAAAGTCCGAGTCCTGCTCATAATCCTAATGGACATACATATATGTAGGTGGGAGGTAAACTAGTTATACATGGTACTGCTCAAAACCATCTCCGAGGTAAAGAGCACCAAGTCCTTTATAATAAGTAATGGAATGTTTATAGGATGTAAATTTATTGAAAGTATCTTCGATATAAAAAAATAATAATAGAGTTATATAAATTAACAATTCAAATTGTTAATACTACAGAGATAAAATTATTTCTGATTTCCAATATGTTTTTTGTGGTCTTCTGTAAAATATTCAAAATGTGAGTTGGTGTAGCTTACCGCCCACGACCCGCTTATCGCAGTTCAATGTCCGACTTTTTAATGAAAAGTGATTGAAAAAACCCTGTTGAAAAGGCATAGTGGGCATAATATATCCAAAATTTGGAGTGGGATCTTCAATAAAAAAAAAAAATAATGCATGTTTTAACCAAAGAGCTCATATTTTATTTGTAAGAAAAATGTTATGTACTATATGTTTTAGATCTGTCGATGTTCCTCAACAATTTTCCTCGTAGTGTTTTACATAAAGGTGTTGCAAAACCTAAAGGCGTAGGTAGGTTAGGTAATACCTAAAATGTAAGGATTTCGAAATTTTCTATGCCGATTAAAATTTTTGACTTTGTTTTACAGTGTTTTTGTTATTAATCACAAAAGTGTACAAATCGTGTCATAACCGCCAAAAAAAGTTTAAGCGCAAAAAGTAAATTTTATCGGAGAAGTATTTTTTAATTATCATTGGTTTAAATCAAAGTAGAGCGTTAATATTAGCCACATAGGTTTGTAGTGGACTGTTATATGTAATGTTAATAGTTTTAATAAATTTCATATAATACAACGCATGTTTGTCATGAAAAATAAGTTAATTTAATCAAAATATTTTAAAACTAGTAATTACACTGTGTTCGAATTTCAAACTTTTTTCGGGCAAAGGTTCTGATAGTTGGTCTTATATAATTTGGGGCCGAGGCATCGAATTGCGTTCACCGCTTTGTCAGATTGGCTTGAGATATTGGTATATTTATTTTTGCTGTCCAATCATTCGAATATTTTATGTTCGAATATCGAATATTTGATATTCGAATATTTTATATTCGAATATCATGTTCGAATATTTTATATATAGCAAGCAGTGACGTTAGGTTTTGCCACTCACTTGATTTTGAGTAAAAATGCCATTAAAAAATATTGTAACATTAAAAAAATATAAGAAAATTGTCGAAATTAAAAAAAACGTCGAAAATGGCTTTATTGTATTTTCTATTATGTAAAAATAGGGATATAACCGTTTTCCATTCAAATAACTTGGGTATAAGTTATAGGCCCCTATTATGAGTCACATCTCAACTATATATATATTCACAAATCACCATTTTTAAAGTAACACAATAGTCGAAATAAGTAACACAATAGTCGAAATAAAAACCAAAACACAACTAAAAAAGTTGTAATCCACCATAAGAATTTGACAACTACGACTCAACTATCAATTTAATTGTGAATCATAATAGGGGTCATAATAATAGGGAATCCAAAGAAAAATATTAAAATACCAATGTCTCGAAAACTCAAGTCAATCTGACAATACGGTGAACGCGATTTGATTCCTTGGTCCGAAATTATATATGATCAACTATTAGGACCTTTGCCCGAATTTTCGACACCACAGGGTTATTATCTTATTTTACACTAACTTTGCTTTACTTGAAAAAGAGAATTTTAGCTCAAGCGACACTTTGCAGTTACAAAAAAATTTAAGTAAATTAAAAATTTAAAGGGAAAATCGACTTAACCTAAAATTTCTTTTGGTGTATTTCCGTAACGGTACTTGACATGAATTTGAAACTTTGACAGATAGTCCAAATTATAGTAAATAATCGATTATAGTAAAAAAAAAACGATTTCCGAAAAGCATGTCCCTTAATATTTTTTGGCGCTTATGCCTCAAAATAAAACATATTATGTAACAACAATTCAAATCGAAGTAAAGAAAAATAACAAAAACAAACCCGAAGAACATAAATTAATCAGACTCCTTGTTATGCGACGAACCCAAAACCCTAAGGATGATAGACTGGCTACCCATATTTTTACAATTTAGCCCACGGTGCGAAGATACAATCAAACAAACTGCATTTTTAGCATAACAGTAGCAACAACAACTAAATATACACATGTGCTTCACTTTTGTTTAACAGCTTAAATTGTTGTTTTTGTTGCTTCTGCCTGCTGTTGTTTATTTTTTATATATTTTGCATATTTTTTCGGGAATATATTTTTCTTTAATACCAGGGATGCCAGAATTTCTTCACCAATAATGGCTAAATGTAAAAATAGCTTCTGTAGTTAGTCGAAGCACTCTAGCACAAGCTCGGATGATAAATTTTCATGAAAGGAGAGATTTCAGATGTGCTGGGTTATCCGAAAAGATAGGTATAAGTGAGCTCTTAGGACTTTTATTTAAAATAATGACGGTAAATGTTACAATTCTCTCAATTCCCGCCTGAAATACCGTAGGCAATTTGCACATTGAAACAGATATTTTATCATCGGGTCCAAAGACTCACGCATATAAACACGCGTATATTTCTGGAATCCATAGGTGAACCAACATCCTCACACGTAGCCTTGAGGGCCCTAAGCGGAAAGGTGACATAATATTTTGCCGAACTTCAGTTCATGGTTTGTGCTGTCATTCGGCATAGCTTATAGTTCTCTGTAAGATATTGTACTCAGGATCGATGAATGCTTGTTGCCAACATAGTGAACATAGTTTCCAAGATCCATCCTGTAAGCAACCACTGCTGCAGAGGATGTTATGAAGATCTAAATAGGTGTTGGACTATTGAAGGGCTGAATGGCAAAGGCTGGACATATCCTCATTACATCGGTAGCAAGAAGCTATGCCAACGTCTTGACCTTGCATATCTTAGTAGCTTCTACAACCAGCCGAGCTCTCGGCCACCATGCAATCGCGACGAACGTGATAATCGGTCTGATATTCAGGCATGTTCTGTACTACTTACAGAATAAAAGTGTTCGTAGTTGTCATAGCATTGTTATTATAAATAATAATTTGCAGCAAAAATGATTTGATAATTCCGATTATTTTCATTACGCATGAAATATAGAACATACCCGTGTAATTTCATAAATCCACATGATAATTTTAGGGCTCGTACTTCATCCAGGTGCATCAGCACAGCTCTAGACTCTTTTTATATAAATAATTCTACATAGGTATTCCAAGTCTGCATTCTTCCAAAAAATCACATAAGCTCCTGACATCAATAGAATGAGGGATATTGTATCCATTTAACGATACTATACCAAAATCCAGTTTTCTGCTAAGAGTGAAGTAGAGCACAAGCATCATTAATGACGCCTGATAAAACTCAGCCGAATTTCCCAGTTACCATAATCGGTGTATCCAGTCAGTTCATGCCCACTTTCACTACGAACGTAGAAAAGTTCGTCTATCACCACCGACCAGGGGAGTGGGGATGGAGGATACCCTTTGCCAACCATAATAAATTTAAATTCATAAATTAGTGTTACAATTGTTACTTTTCATTACGAGTTTTTTGTATAAGAATATTAATTTAAAAAAAACGCAATCTAAATATTTCGGAATTCCCAGGAATTTTTTTTTACGGATTCCGGGATTCGGGATTTGTCAATCGCGAAAAATCCCGGGATTTTCGTGATCGGGCGGGACTGGCATCCCAAATATACACACATTCAAATGCATTTAACTTTATTTGTTATTTGTGAAAATTGTGAAAAAATCTTAATTTTTTTGTTTTATGAAAACGTCTTTTTAATTTAAACATTCAATGCGATGGATGATGATTCGTTCGTTCGTTCGTTCGTTCGTTCGGTCAATCAATAATTTAAATTTTGGGATTTTTATTACATACTTATGTATTTATATTTCACTTTTTTCAATTTTACTTTTACTCTTTGCAAACAATGAAAGCAACAACAAAAATGTAATCAAGAGAAAGAGAGTTTATTAACGTGAAATTAATTTGAAAAACAAAAAAAATCTTTAATGGTTGAAATCCGAAAAGGTCATTGAACCTTTTTTGCATTTGCTGTGCAGTTATTAATAAAAAATGTATAATTTTTTGTTTATAGGTACCTACATACATACTATTTATTTCCATTCTTAGTATTTTTGTTAAATAAATTGTGAGAACTTAGCACCAGTGGCTTTTAAACTGTTGTATGTTAATGAATTTAAAATGTACATATGTACATACATATGTAAGTATGTACATACATATGTATGTATGTATGTATGTATGTATGTATGTATGTATGTATGTATGTATGTATGTATGTATGTATGTATGTATGTATGTATGTATGTATGTATGTATGTATGTATGTATGTATGTATGTATGTATGTATGTATGTATGTATGTATGTATGTATGTATGTATGTATGTATGTATGTATGTATGTATGTATGTATGTATGTATGTATGTATGTATGTATGTATGTATGTATGTATGTATGTATGTATGTATGTATGTATGTATGTATGTATGTATGTATGTATGTATGTATGTATGTATGTATGTATGTATGTATGTATGTATGTATGTATGTATGTATGTATGTATGTATGTATGTATGTATGTATGTATGTATGTATGTATGTATGTATGTATGTATGTATGTATGTATGTATGTATGTATGTATGTATGTATGTATGTATGTATGTATGTATGTATGTATGTATGTATGTATGTATGTATGTATGTATGTATGTATGTATGTATGTATGTATGTATGTATGTATGTATGTATGTATGTATGTATGTATGTATGTATGTATGTATGTATGTATGTATGTATGTATGTATGTATGTATGTATGTATGTATGTATGTATGTATGTATGTATGTATGTATGTTTTTGAAATGAAACACGTTTAGGTCTCGTGTGTAATAAAAATTAAATAAATTTCAAAATCTACTGAAAGTATTAAACCAATGATTTTCAAACTGTTTTTTTTAATCGTATTGATTTTCTCTATACGTATAGATGGTCATACATTTTTGACAACACCTAACTGATATTATATTTTTTTTTACAAAACGCAGAAAACGTTATATATGTCGCTGAAAAACGTTCCTATCCTTAAAATAAGAAAAACCGAAATTAGTTAAGAGTACCTACTAAATATTTTGCAACTGTTTTATTGCGTTGCAAGTATCGCTTTCAGCCTATTTGTAATGAAATTACTTCAACTAAAAAGTGTTAAAAATCAGTTACGTGTTGTCAACGTATGACTATCAATCAGGGACTGAAACCATGAAAAAATGGGTTCAGGTTCGGGTTCGGGTTAATCAAAATAAAAAGTTCAGGTTCGGGTTCGGTTAAGGGTTCGGTTCGGGTTCGGGCTTAAAACCAAAATTTAAACGCGCGCAATTATTTTCCTTAATAATAAAATACATAAATCGATTTTACATTCACGTTTATACGTTTAAACTAGGGATGTAACGATACGCCGTTTCGCCGATCCGATACCGGTACCGATATTTAAAAATAAATATCGCCGATACCGATTCCGATACCGATACGAATATTGAAATTGAGTTCAAGTTTAGATTAAAAAAACTCAAGTGTAATTTTTTTATTATGCAAAATTACATTATAAGAGAGAATATTTAAAATTGATAAAACATTGGAAGTAATTTTTAAGGAGCTACATTTTCTTTGCTTCCAAAAAATTTATGTTAAAAATATGCAGATAATTATTAGAAAAGCAAGAAAAATGTTTAATTCCTTTATAATTTAAAAAAATACTCGCCATGCTTTTTAAAAAATCGATTTTTTAAAGGACATTTTTCAACTAATATTCTTCTAAATAACTTAATAGCTTAATTATTAAAAGACTTCAAAGTTTATATTTATTCACTTAAATTTACATGAATATGCAGTTCTGAGTTTAAATTCGCATAAAAAATTTTGAAAATGGGTAATTTTTTATCCTTTTTCCTTGAGGAAAAATCATTATAGAATACTGAAAAAGAAATTGGTCCTAGCATCGCTTCCAATTCGGTGATTGGTAATCGAAAAACAGAACTTCTTGCAATGGCAAGGATATGTAAAACTAATTAGAAATTATCCAAATTTGCAATACTTCCAGATCGCGATTTCTACATTTTCATGACTTCTTTGGAATAAGATTTAAAAAACAACGACTTGAATTTGAATTCATGATAAAATTAACAAAAAATAAATAATTTTTTTTACAAAATAACAGCATAAAATGTTATTAATTTTTAAAATTGATATTAATAAGATTTAAAAGATAACGAAGTGAATTTAATTCATGGTAAAATCAAACAAAAATAAATTACTTGTTAAAAAAAACTCTGAAAAAATTTTTAAAAGTATCGTCGTATCGACAGTAAAATATCGCCGATACCGATGTATCGGAAAATCTGAAGTATCGCCGATATATCGGTATCGGTATCGGTATTCGTTACATCCCTAGTTTAAACACTACCTGCCTGTTCTGTAAATCGAGTCGTTTTAAAAACGCTCGATTTAGAAAAATTAAATCCACTAATAGCAAACTTTTTTCATACTTTTCAGCAATTTCATATTTTTTAGAGCTTAAAATATCATATCTGAAATTAATTTACTATATACGATTTAAAATACATCAATGGGGGCATTATTTATTTTTGGAAACCGAGAAATTTACTCGGATTCGGTTTACTGAACAGGGCCGTATATTCTTTTTCTTTTAATTTAATTAAATTTAACTTATTTAGCTTTCAAAAAAAAAAACTTTTTTCAACTTTGTAGCGTAAGTACCGCATTGACATAACAAAATATACTTCAAATAAGAAATTATTAGAAATACCCAGAAGAAGAAAAAGCAAAACATTTTGGCAACCATTCGACAGTTTTAAAAATTGCAAAAAATAGTCGGCTTTCGGGGTGTTGCCACCTGGTATGATTTTGCTTCGGTCGTTATTTTATTTTGATTTTGTTTTTAATTTTTTTGCATGCAAGAAATGTTATGTTTTTTATTATTCTTCTATTAAATATTTTTTTTTATTTTTGAACCCGAACCTTGCTGAATTTTTGGGTTCAACGGGTTCGGGCTCAAAGTCTTTATAAACAGCGAACCTGAACCCGTTTGGGTTCAGGTGGATTTTGCTTAAATATTTTTAGGGTCTGATTTAGCAAAATAGAACTGTTGTAAAGCATTGTACGCAGTTCTGCCTGAATTTCAGGCTGCCATAATAACTGAAATTCAGGTTTGAAAAATTTTCAGGCGGCTTTCAGTTTGGTAGTACACAGCTGAAAAGAAAAATCAACACAATTTTTGTTTATTGTAGACTTTTTTCAGCCAACTAAAACAAAAATTAATGATCAGGCAATTGTTTGCTCAAGAAATTTTTGATATTTAGCGTTTTTGTGGTCTTTGAAAATTTTGTACATTGTAATTTATAAAAATAAGTGAACTTAATTGAGCAAAAACAAATTTGTCTACACAACAATTATTCCGTGTAGAAATAAATATAAAATTTCAAACCTGAAATTCAGGCGGATCTGCGTACTAGGCTTAAAGGTTTAAAATATGTATGAAAAAATTAAGTTTCAAACGAATATGCAATATTTCCTATATTCAGGACATTAAGTAAATTCTTATGTACTCTTCCTTGTTGCGTTGTTTGCTGAGTTCTTTAGGTTTTTCTGTTTGTATATTTGTAATTCTCATTTCTTCTTAAAGGTATGTATTATATAAACAGACGAGTGTGAAAACTTTTTAATCATGTTGGTTAGAGGTCTACTGATGAGTTGCCATTCATTATCACCAACGAAATCCAATGCCATGTCAAAAAATACCATAAATTCCGTAAGGTTCTTTCTTAAAAAAAGAAAAACAAAATTTTCTGTATAATCAAGCCACTTATAATATTTAAAATGGAATTGACAAACACTTTAAAAAGGGAAAAATACTGAATTTTCTGCTTAGTTGGCCTTCGGTCGGTCGAATAGTGCCTTCGCTGAGTAAAGATTTTGGCTGGACAGAAAATCTTACCCCATCCACTGTCCGAAATATCCAGAGGAGAAAACTTTAAAGCTCGGCCGAAGGCTGGCTATGCAAGTAATCTTTACTCTGCTATATCATTTTCATAGGCTTTATTTTTATTTTTTGATGTGAACCATTTCCTTTTTAACGTAGAAATAACGTCCATGAACATTATTTCCTTGGACGTTTTTGTATGCCACCACATTTCCGCTCCAACAATCTTTATATTCACAAATATTATTTAAAAAATGTTAGCCCTTCAACGCCCACAAATTGAAAATTCGGTCTACATTCTGCATTGAAAGTTGTCGCACGCATGTTGATGCAACTACTGTTTTTGTTGGCAGCAGTAAAATGTCCAAAATAGAAATTGCTCAAAGACCAACTTTTTTTCAATTAAAGCAAAATGATTTAAGCGATTAAATAATTTCATTATCAAAGTTATGCAATTGGCAAAGAAAAACTTGTATGTTTCCATCCATTAACATATTTATGTATTTTTGTTTTTGTATCTAACACTCGTTCGTTATGTTTCTCTCCAGTGCCAAGAAACGATGGCTGACACTGGCAACTCAACACAAGCTTATTATTGTACAACAGTATATTTTTTCTTATTTAATTTAGTGAAAATAATTAAACACTACATTTATAGTTTAGTTTGATTTTTTTTTGTTGTTGCTGAAAATAAAATGCATTTACACAAAAATGCACAGCACGCAGCGCAGTGCATGTGCAAGTTTAATTTATGTATTTTGAAAAGCATTTCACTTTTTTTTGAACAAATGCAAAATTAAGTATACAGATAATGTAATAATTTTTATAATTTTTTTTTAATTTGAATTAGAATTAAAATTTCAAATTTGGACTTTGGTAGTTGTATGTGATGCCGCCGTGGTCCATTGTCGATAGCGTGCTAGTCTGGGGAACGTACATAGACTCGATTTCTGCCTAGACCCTAGATGTTTTTTCAAAAAGGTATCAGAATTTGTGTATTCAATATATTGTAATTAGCAGGTCCCGGACATGCATGCAACAAAAAATTTATTTTAAGTGCTTAACAAATGCACCTAAAAATGAAAAATATGCATTTACATACGAACAAAGTACCAAAACTAAAGTAATATGAAAATAATTTTTTTAAATTTTTTATTACTAGTATGACCAGCGGACGACACAATCGTCCGTATTCTATTTTTAATTTCTATCGTTTAAGCGCTTTTTCGTTTTGTAAATGTTTTAGTTTTGGCTTTTTTAACTTGACAATTTTTTTTGGTGGCATGTCATAATGTCCAATGACATAATGTCACTCCAAGAAGTGTCATAATGTCCATTGACCTTATGACATTATTATTACTATTATTATTATTATTATTATTATTATTATTATTATTATTATTATTATTATTATTATTATTATTATTATTATTATTATTATTATTATTATTATTATTATTATTATTATTATTGTTGTTGTTGTTGTTGTTGTTGTTATTATTATTATTATTATTATTATGGACAGTATGGGCACTTTTAAATGTGTCATAATATCCATACTTTTAAAAATAAAAGCAAATTAAAACATACATCTTTATGTGCTTACATTTTTTTATCCTTGAGCCCGGTGACCATGGTGGGAAATAGAGTCAATTGCCGTCAACGAATATTTTGAAATAGCGTCCGTCACCAATGTTTTAAAAATGTCGACTTATAGAAATATTTGGAAATAAATTAAAAATTTTAAAAAATTTTACTTTTATTGCTAAATATTATTTGCATAGTCGGCCTTTGGCCGTGCTTAACGATTTCTTCCTATTAGTATATCGAAAAGCGGCTTTGCTGAGTAAGATTTTTGAATAGCCGGCCTTTGGTGGGGCTTAACGATTTCTTCCTCTCAGTGTATGGAAAAGCGGCTTCGCTGAGTAAAGGTTTTTGCATAGCCGGCCTTTATCAGGGCTTAAGGACTTTCTCCCGGCCAAGCAGAAAGTCTCACGTTAGCGAAGCCGCTATTCGATATACCAAAATGGGAAACCCTTAAGCCCGTCCAAAGGCCGGCTGTGCAAGAATTTTTACGCTCTATAAAGTGCCATAATGTCCATGGACCTTACGACACTGCACTCATTCTTTCAAAAGTGTCATAATGGCCATAGACGTTGTGACACTTTTTGGAGTGACATAATGTCCATGGACACTTCGTTTTGGTATTGTTTTTTTTTTGGTTTGGCGACTTTTTTTAATTTTGGTGAATTTTTACTCATGGTGGTTTTTTTTGGTTTGGTTTTATTCGTTTTTGAGATTTTTTGAATTTTGGTGATTTTTTGGTTATGATGGCTTATTTTGTTTTGGTGCTTTTTTGCTTCAGCGCTTTTTTACATTCTGACGATTTTTTTTAATGATGTCTACTCTTTTAGTTTAGGTATTTTTTTTCCGTTGAGATGCTTTTCTGTTTGGTGATGTTTTAATTTTTGCGGTTTTTTTCGTTTTGGTGTTTTTTGTTGTTTTAGCGCTTTTTTCAATCTGCCGAATTTTCTAATGCTGTCTACTTTTTTAGTTTTGGCGTTTCTTCTCGTCTAAGTGCTTCGTTGGCGATCTTTTTAAATTATGGCGATTTCTTTTAGTTTGTGCGTTTTGTTTGGCGATTCTTTTAGTTTACGCGCTTTTTTTTGGTGTTTTCTCGTCCTAGGGATTTTTCACCGATTTACTTTTGGGCTTGTTCGTTGCATTACTTGAAGGGATATCGTTTAATTATTAATTTTGTTTATTTAATTGTCTATTTATTGCGGTTCATAAGAAGCATTTTTATTTTCAAAATCACATTTCTTACCTATCGAAATACCCTTAAATTTTTAATTGTTTAGCATTCGTTACTGTTGCCTGTAAAATACTGCACTAACTGTGAACATTTCAAGAGTTTGCCTCTTACGGTTTCCACGATGCAGCTCATTGACAAAATTACATCGGTAATATTAAATTACATGATAGAATACCCTGTAAGTTTTATATTGTTTAAATTTCCGTACTTATTGGTGTATTCTGTAAAGTAATACAGTAATAGGGGATTTAGACGCTGAGTTTTCTTATAAATTTCCTTTTAAAGTTGCTATTCAAAATCATAAACATTTATGCGATAATTTTCATTTTTTTTTAAGTTTAATTGTAAAATTTTCTTTGAACTGAAATAAATTCTAACTCTAATATGAAAAAATGAATATATATAAATACAAATGAGTTTAAAAATAAATTTCAAAAACAACCATGAAAACACAAATCAAGATATTTTTCCTACCCGGTTTGTTTTTCTACACCCTTCACCTATAAACTAAAAACTCAAGACTGAACAAACACGTAAAAAAATCAGCGTCTAAATCCACTATAACTCTGAATATGCCAAGAGTCCATATATTAAATTACGATTTTAACACGTTTCGCTGCTCGCTTTAGAACACCCTTTAATTTTTAACTTTCATTAAATTTTAGAAGTTGTTTTTGTAGCGGCCAAACTTAAACATATTACATGCAGCGTATCATTTTCACCTTTGGTGTACGGAACCATAAAAAGAGCGGTCAAATATAAAAACGAAACAATCAAATCAATTTATTGACCCCTCTTCCCTTTTGTTCCGATTCCATTCCTAAAATTCTCCCACATCAAAACATAGAAACAAATGTCTTATTGTTGTTACTTTCTTTGCAAAACCAGTTGGAAAACAATACATATACATTTTTGTTTTGTTTTTGCTGTTTTTTGTTCCTCTTATTCCCCAGCAGAAAATGTCGATAGTAAAATTGTACTGATTCACTATTGACTTTGTCACCAGTACTACTGACTAATTGTACCCCGGGCAATGTTCTGTGCTATAGACATTTAACATGTGCTTGTCATTGAGATTCCACTACTGATCTCGGAGCTATTGACTTACTATAGACTAGGTGGTTCTTATGGGACCATATGGACACATTGGTACCAGAGATTCACTAGTGCGTTTCAATGAAAGGCAATTAAATTAGATTTTTTATGAAAATTTTTAGTTTTCCGTGTAGCCACATATATTTTCAACACAACAAAATGAGAAAATAAAAAATTATTTTCTAGCTGTCAAAAACTTCTCTTCTCATTAAAGGCAAAATAAAAAGTGTAGACGATTGGTTGACAATGTCACCAAAAAGTCACCAAACATGTCGACAAAAGTGGTGATTTGGAGGCACTTGGGCCCTGGCTTTCTTCAGGGTCATGTACATGCATGAGTAATACATACAATGTATTAGTAGCAACTTTAAATGCTTATAGCTCCAAAAATACTGAACCGATTTTAACGAAATATGAATTTTACATATCTGTGAATAAATATGTTTGAAATGGTATATGTTTTTTTTTTATCAAAATCGGATGTACAATGTGACCAGAAAATCCTTCACAAGGAATCGGGTTGCCTATTAGTTATATAGATTATTAGAAAAAAAATATAAAACAAACATAATTGTGTCTATTATTTAATGCAACCGAACTTTAGTTGCGTTGCCACTCGGCAACTGAAAATTAATGGTTGCCAGAATGTCACTAAATAGCAACTGAAATTGACAGCTCTCAGTTGCCAGTTGTCATCACTAGTATAATTTGCCGGAAATGGCAACTCAACTGAGGCTCTGTTGCTGTCCATAATCGTTAATATTGCTGTTAATATCTTTAAAAAAAAAATTCGAAATATGCATTAAAAATATTTTATAACTCCAAAAATATGCATTTATTGTCAAAATATGCACTTACCACCAACATATGCAAAAATATGCAGCTACAAATCGATGTCAAACTATTTGAAATTTGCTGATTCGCATAGATAATTTAGTCAATACCTCTTTATCTATCACCACAAAAAACATGCATTTGCATGAAAGTCCGAGCCCTGGTGATTAGGGAAGCATCGATACGACTTTTTGTCGATAAGATACCGATACTTTTTCATTAATTTAAAAAAAAATTACAGCGTCAGAGATTATTAGTATTTTAAATCAATATTAATAAGATTTTTGTATTCCCAAATTTTGTAAAGAAAAACGATTTCGCACTTCTGTTTTGAACGAGTCGTTCGTTCTATAGAAAATAGTGTCGCTGATGTATGTGACAGAACTCATTTGAAAAGTAGTGTACGGCTGCGCGATTGTTTTCAAGTTTAGGTATATGATATCATTGTGCCAGAAAATAGCCGGACCTGCTTCGGTAGATAATTATTTAGGTGGCTATAAGTACCTCTCTTCTTTATTCTTTAGAAAAAAATACAGATTAGAATGGACAGGGTTCTCGGATTATCCAATAGTTTGTTTTTTTCACAAACACTCTAAACTCCGCTTCTCGTTGACAAATCAGGACTTGTAGGGGTAAGTCAAATTGTTATCTATTTTTTTTTGTGTAGTAAGTAGTATATACATAAGTAGATAGTTAACAATTCAAAAATTTTCCATCTCTACTCATTTCAAACAATTAAAATAGATGTTTAACACTTTCTGAGAGGGAGTAGACACTCAGACAGATAGGAAGACAGACAGACAGATAGATTCTATGTTGTAGAATCATTGGTATTAAAAAATGCAAAAAAAAGAACAAAAGTTTTGTTAGTAAATTGAATGCAAGTGCTTAATTTCTTGTTATTGATATAAAATATGTACTTATAAACTCGAATAAAAAACATATTTTACTTCTCGAGCTTTTGTTGCTGTTGTTTCTTTTCGATTTTATTTTTCTACAACCACAAACAATTTTTTCTATTCTACACATACATACTTTGTCTATTTGTTGTCTATTATTTTTGCTTTTGTTGATCTTGACGGCATTTTTTGTGTTTGTTGTATTTAATTCGTGCATGCGCTTCCAATCGTTATTTTATTTATTTATTTTTTGTTCGTTATTGTGTTTTTTGTTGTCGTTCTTGCCTATTTTATTTATATTATGTATTCTTTCTCTGTTTTTGTCTCGATCGCATTCATTCGCTTTTCAATGAGTCAATCCTTGAAATTTTGACTTCCTGATACGCATCATATTAGTTGTTTTATTAAATAGTGGTAGTATCTAGTTGTTGTATTTGTTTTAGTAGTTGTTTCTCTATTTGAACAGCGAAACAATGGCAGCAGCAACAATAAAAGCAATTGCAGCGAAATATCTACATATGTATCAGAAAAAACAACAACATTTTAATAATACCACAACTGTAAAAGACTACAGACGACATACGTATGTTTGTACTACACAAATCCACATGCATACATACATACATGTATAGGAAAATACTAATACACTTACAGATATAAACTTAGATACATACTATTTACAAACTGACTTTTGTTAGGCGTAGATATTTTTTTGAAGGTTGCGTATTTTTTATTTGCATTTCAGTTTGAAATTAGAAAAAACTAAATTTACAGTTTAATTTATAAATAGACAAATATTATTTAAATAAATGTAATTAAACCAGTATATTAATTAAATAGGCATTATATTTCATATATTCTTATTTTTATTAAATTTATTATTTGAGACATTCTTCCAACTTTATACTAAAAAAAGGTTTATTTGTTGCGGGTTAAGCATGTCTATAAAGGTATAGAGAAATAAAATATATTCATATCGAATCAAATTGTTTGTTGTGTTTTGTACAAGTTTTTAAACCTACTTCGCTTATTCTATTGCGTTTTTCAAAAAATCACTTGTAAATTCTCAAATGATTTATGAAAGTCTACATCCAGAAAAAAGATTGGTTGATAAATTATTAGGCCGATTAAATATTAGTTGAATATACTATATTTCAACTCACTCTATAAATTTTCTATGAATCCAAAAAACAATCCATGTTCATTACCATAAGAGCATAATTGTAATAAAGATATGATTCTAACAATTCTTAAACTGATTAGATCAACCGATTGTATGCTTTTGTCACGACTAAGTCAACGAATATGATGATCACAACCGAATAAAATATAATGAATTGGATTTTAATGCCAATTAATGGTACCTATTTGCAACTAAAAACATTTTCTTTCTAAATTTACTTTACTATATATCGGTGGTTGCAACTAACTATCATTGATGAACCTAACCGATTAAACGGTTCGCATTAGCAATTATTTATTACTGTAAAATAACATATTTTTCAATAGGAATTCTATGACAGTTGGTGAAACTGCAAAAAATCGATTGGCAACAAATTCGGCTGTCTCAACGAATCTGTTTTCTCTGTGAATGGATAAGATAAGAGGTTTGAAACTTTTCAAAAGTATGGTTGAATGAAGTCTACTGATGATTTGGTAAATCTCCAAATGCACGAATACAGACATGCTTAACCCCAACAAATAAAGCTTTTCTTAAATATATTTTTACTGTTATTCGATTTGACGTTCTTCTAAAATCTTACTTTGCATGAAAATCAACCAATATGTATTATTACTATGTATTGTAGTAAGAAGAACATTTTCTTAAAACGTTTGTTCACCGTATAAAAATTGTATATCTTTCGAAGCAGGTAATGCACTTTCATGATTTTTGTGCTAGCACATCTCCTTTGTATGCAAGCACGAAATACTGCAAAGGCTTTCAAATCTGGAGTTCCCCATGTAAAAAGCATGACTTTGGAAGCGGCTTTACAAGCGGAAGTATTGCTTCTCATGTAAACTATTTTTTCTATGTTGTTATTAAATTTTTAATTTATAAGCTTTTAGCTGAAAATTATATAAAATTTATGGTATGGGTACATATATCAGACATACATATATCCAAGTACGTACATATGTATGTATGTATGTATGTATGTATGTATGTATTTCTTAAGCTTGTTTAAAAAAAAATCAATTTGGAAATAGTCGTCTCGTGTGTCTTGTTGACCTTCCAAAGGCCAACTTTTTTAAAGTTTGAAAAATATTTATGTGAAAAAGCAATTTGACGTAATATGTATTTAAATTTTATTTAATACCCAGGATAAACTCTCCTAAATAATATTTTAACACAGTTTTTTAAGTACATTAAATACATTACAATTTGCCACTGCCATCAATGATATTTGACAGTTTTAAAACTTGCTAAGAACTTTTCTGTAAGCAGGTCTTTGATTATTTTTTTTTTTGTTCGTTTTAAAGCTACTTACAACGAAATTAAATTTGAATTTATCTAAACGCATGATGCAGTATTCATATTTTTGTATGTTAATTGAGGGGGTGAAAAGCAAAGGGATATAAATGACAAAACTAAAAAAATTTAGTTATATGCAGAAATCAACAATTAATGCCAATATCTATCACTCTACAAAAATTCAGACCTGTACGATAACTTAAAAAGACTGTATGTATTATAAACCAAAAATATTATGTATGAAATGCATGGGAAGAAAAAACGTTTAAGCTTAATTAGTCAGAATCTAATTTTTGCACTTGTACCCCTTTGCTTTTAAGCCCCTCAATTATGTTTCTGAAAAAATTTCCATTTGCGATATGTATGTATATTTTTACAAGAAATCGATTTTTGGATTTTCCATCGGAGCGGGGCACCACCCTAAAATATGATGGAGAAAGTTTCAGTTCAATCTGATGATGCCAACATGTGCCGCATTGCGGCTTAAGGTAAGAAAAACCGTACAATTTAGTTTCCAAAAACTTTAATTTCGCAAAAAAAATTTTGTAAAAAGAAAATGTTGCTTGTGAAGTTTACAACATTTGATACCTTAACTAGTTATCTCTAAATCTTGTAGTTACCGAAATAAATATAAAATTTACAAACAACAGCTGTGTGTGTGTTGTGTTTTGTATCAAAATCGCAATTTTTATCAACTGACTTCCCTCACTTAATTGCGAATAAAAGCAAAAGGTGGGGATCGATTTGAATGAAATACGATTTGCTTTATTTGAAACACATTTAGCTGTATCGTTAGTTTATTATTGGTTTGACGCATATGCTACAAACTCGGAATGGAGAAAAACGAGAAAGAAGGTTTACATAAAGTTTTCTCAAAATATACACCCCCCACCCCGTCCTAAAAATTTATATGTATGCTTGGATGCGTAAATTGAGGGTATATGCTCCAGATATGACCCACACATTTTTCATATATTCATACATATATCATCATATATGGAGTTATATATGAATATATATGCAACATATATGAAATATATATGGAAGCATATATCCTCAATTTTCGAATCCAATGATGTATGGCGCCTACATAACTTTAGCTGGGCCATAGAATTTTTTTTTTGTATTTTCACCACGCCTTCCGGCGTATGTTTTGAAAAAATAGGTAAAATTTTGTGAGCTTTCATGAATGTAGTTAAAAGTTACTATTCCTTTAATGAAAATGAAAAATCTTGTTTTGTGCCGTGTATGCAATTGTTTTCTCAAAAGTAGCTTTTTGTGCTGCATGTGTATGCTTATTGCCGTGTAATGAGCTGTTTGTTGTGGAGACAAAAGTTTCTTCTTTCTGATGCAAATAAGCTTATATATGTTATTAGAAAACATATTTACATAGAATAAAAAGTCAATATTGATGAAACTTATTATTTTACTTAGTTTCTGATTTTCCAAAGTTATTTAATTAGTTTGGCTTAAGTTCATTTTTAATTTAATCTTTCGATCAAATTATTTTTATTTAAGAAAGAAATTGTAAAGCATGTAAATATTGAACATTCTAAGAAAAATTTGGCTGTTAAAAAACATTTTTTTTTACAAAAAATATATTAAAATTTTTGATATTGAGCTTAATGCTTGATATCTCAGAAACCATAAACAATTTCGCGAAAGAGGTTTTGAATTTTTAAAGGGGATAATCAAATTACTATATAGACCTAGGATTGCCAGATGAGTTTGGATGAGCTTGATTTTCAGGATATTTTAGGTGTTGTCAATTTACAAGTTCAAAAATAAGTTGTCAAGCTGGAATGATATTTTTGATTTAATAGTGCTTATCCATAACTAAAAAGAAATAACTTGATAAATTTTATGAAAAAATATCTCAGCGTATAAGTATCAAAACTATTTACAACTTAAAACAAGGTTCCTCAAATTAATATATTGTGTGCAGTTTCTTGTTTTTCATAACTATTTGGAGTCTCTTCGGAATAGATGCGACTAATTTCTGGTAGTAAACATTTGCAATTTTTTCTATTCTTCTAATATGACTTTTTTGGCTCAGATTTGCGGGAAACCATGTGCTCCTGGGATTTTTTATTGAGATACTACCATAACATGGGGTATATTATGGAGCAGCCATGATCTTACTTTGTGGGCCTTGTGTTTAGGATCATTACATATCCGTTATTCAGATTGTTGATGAGCTTGCTTTTTTACTAAAGCCACTTTTATCCATAGAAGCAAGTTTTGAAGCACTTAAGAAGGATTTAGCTTTTAGTTTTCATACAAGACAAGTCAAGTGACTGGTTCCCAAGGACAAGGCTCGATTTATGGAACATTATATAATAAGGACCTGTCACTTTTACATGGAGTTGTCATTGAAGGAGTCAGTTGGCATAATTAAGATACTCAGTGATATATTCTAGATCCAAACTTAAGGTACTTGTCCTGTGGTCGTTTTTTTAAATACTAAATAGTCGAATTACTGCACTATAAACAACTATTTTTGATTTGGGAAACATCTGTTTGTACAGTGTGGATATTTTGTTAACTTTTTGTTCTAGTTAAATGATTCTGTTTTAACCGCTCACCACTTAGGAACATATTGCACCACTCCCATTTTAACCTGTCATAGGACAAGTAGGTCGAAAACCCGCAGGGTCCTACATATTAAGAAAACAGGGCTAAAAAATGAAATGTGTTCCTGATTTTTTTGGAAATTTATTATTTTCTCAATGAAATGACGATTACATTAATAATTTCAGAGTGCGTTTTGTTTTTATTCTATTAATATATTTTACGATGTTGACGCTCTTTTTTTGAACGTTGTTAGAACGCCTTCATTAGAATGGCAAGGATTCAGAATTTATAATTGTTTAAATAACTTTATCTGTTCAAAAACATTGTAATAGAATGTGCGTTTGCTTATCAGTCACCGTCATTCAAAATAAGGAACTTGAAATTAAATTTTTCTTAAAAAAAAAACAATAAACACTTTCAATAATATAACACATATGTTTATAAGTATGTATGTATATGCATATGCATGTACATACAAATAAACAAACCTACACGAACACAGTCAGGCACATAAAGTGAGTGCATTCGTATAAAAATATTGCCGCATATCCCAAGTGCGAACTTGAGTGAACGTAAATATTTTTGCTTTTTTTTAATTTATTTTATTTTATTCAATGAAATCAAAAACAATTTTTTTGCATTAATTATTCATTAGATGTAGTTTGAAAAAATAAATACACACAGCGCACAGTGAGGCAGAATAAAAAGCTATTTCTGAACAGATAATCCGATCAGTATAAAATTTCACATGGCCTTAGCAAATGAGTATTTCTATTTAACCTAAGAAGATGATCGTTCTATATAGCTCAGTGCGGAGCTATAAAGTCCGAAAGTAAAACATTTCAGCTGTAATTTTTTTTGTTCTCTTCGATTTAAAAAAATTTTTGTGTCCTTAGAGCCCGTATCTTATCTTAAAAATGAAAATTTTTCAATTTTTCAAAATCTTAGTGTAGTATTTGTAAGATATTGAATTTAAACAACAACCGATTGTCACACTCCACAGTTGGGTAGAATCAAAATATTTGGAACATAAATCAGGCATTTCTAAACGGATAATCCTATCGAAATAAAATTTTACATAGACATAGCAGAGGAGCAAAAAAGTTTTCAAATCGGATGAGAAAAAAATGTTTAGCAGTAAAAACCGTTATATAGACGAAGTTCGAAGTTTATCAGATATTCTGAGATTCTCGAAAGCAAATCTTAGTTTTCTTTGTCTGCTTGGTATTAAGTACGTAAATTCCTATATAGCGGCAACTTTTCATTCGAAAATATCAATAATCAACGATTTTATAGCATTAAGAAAAAATTTAATACATATGCAGAAAACATCATTTTCCCCTTGTTTTTTAAATAAGTCGTTAAAAAATTACGTATACTTATTATTATTAAGTATACGTATGGAGGAGCATTATATATTCAAAAGCCAAGTAAACCTATTTCATTCAGTACGAGATTTTACTTATGAGTCCATATCACATCATATTGCATATCAAAATTTACAAAACTATGCGTATTTCGGTTTCAACAATTTAAAAATTTTTTAAAGACTTACAAATTGGAAAAATAGTATTATGTATTGCTTTGTGCATATAATATGAAATCGTTGATTATTTTGCATATAGGAATTTATATAGTAAACAACAAACAAACAAACAAACAAACAAACAAACACAGAAAACTAAGATTTGCATCAGAGAACCAGTGTGGCGCCATATCTAAAAAACAAAATTTAACATGAAAAAAAATAGTGCTAAAAAATTAAAAGTTCTTTATTCGGAGCTATCAAAGTTCGGAGTTATCAAATCATTGTTGTTATTTAATATTTACAACGACGATGCTTTGACAATTCCGAACATTTTCATTACATATGGAATACAGAAGAGGCTGCATATAATATTTAGAATGCTATTGCGTAATGTTCAACACAAAATTTAAGTTTACATATTTTTGCACTTTCGACTTTAGTGAAATTCGCAGTATATTCTATTCTTAGTATATTATATAGCACGAATCGGTATAATACTGTTTTGTAGCCTTCTAAATTTCTGTATCTCGACCATTTTTGTAAAAATTATTCATTATATTTATAGAGCGCATCATCCTCATTAACAAAGATTAGGTTTTCTCTTCGCAAATATATATCTAATACAAAAAATGTATTTTTATGTTGCAACGAATGAAAAACTATCTTTTATTCTTAAGTGCCCAAAAAATGTTATTTTAGTTTTTCTTCTTTTTGCACAGCAAAAAAGTTCAAAATGATATTTGAATGTCTATAAAAGTTACGGATCTTTTGTAATGATAACTAACGCATTATTTGATATGATCCTTGATCCTTTCAAAATATCAATTTTTAATTTTTAAACAACAAATAATAAATTTACACGATAAAATTCTCAATGATTTTTTTTTTCAATTACAGTCGGCTAAAATTGTAGCCGGGTAAAAATGACGACGATTGAAATTTGTACAAAAATTACATGAAACTGAAGTAATGGCATTTTCCTAACCCGTTCGCCCTTCTACAGAATCTGGAAGTAGACCCGTTCATATGAAATACAATTTTTCCACATCGATCTATAGATGGAGCATTAATAAGTGAACAAACGTATAAAATGAAGTAAAATATACACAAAACAAAAATTAATTTTCTAAAACTCTTGCTGTTTTTGGGTGTTCTACTTGTAGGCTTGTAACTTGTTTTTTCGAGAAATAGGACTCCAGGGCTCATTTCTCAAAACTACAAGTTTCAAATCTACAAGTAAAATACCTACAAAACAACAACACTTTTACAAAATTTTTTGCTGTTTTGTGAGTATTTTACTTGTAGTATTTGTTTCTCCCGTTTCTCAAAACTACAAGTTACAAATCTATAAGTAAAATACTCACAAAACAACAATAAATTTTGTGTAAATGTTGTTATTTTGTACGGACTCAATTAATTGCCAAATAAGGGCGTATGGCTTTATTACCACTGCAGTGTAGTGAAATAGCCTTTGTTTCTCAATTAGTTAAGAAATAAAGTTTTTTTTGCTTTATTAGCCATGGCTCTATTGCAGCCAACGAAAATCGGTGCATTTCAATAATTATTATTTTTTGAACCGCTTGAAATTTTGTTTTAAAATAACAAATAATTAAAAGGTTGTTTTTTGCATCCCATATCTTGAAAATACTGGACCAAGGTTTTGAAAAATTTAGATATTTTAATTTAGACGAGTATACCTCACTAACTATAAAAGATAAGAGCTTGAGCAAACATGATTGTGTTAGAGCTTTTAAGGGCTATAAGAATACAAAAAATTTTTGGAATCGGGAGAGATACAAAGAAAAATGACAAGCGTTGAAAAAGTTTACATACACGAAGTGTCCTACACACAGAAAAACTTGGTAGTGATTTTGCTTCATACGTGTTTCATGTTAAATCAACATGATTTACAATAATCTGGAAAGAAAAGTTATAATTTTAAATTAATTATATTTCATTTTAATTTAATATTCTAGTACAGTTAAATCAAAATGAAGTTGATACTGAAATAATACTAAAAATCATATTGAATCAAAGTAATTTCGAGTTGAAGAAACGTGAATTCGATATTGGAACAACACGAAGAATCATATTGAATCGAAAGTTATTTCGAGTTGAAAAAACGTGAATTTGAATCTGAACAACACGAAGAATCATGTTGAATTAAAGTTGTATCAAGCTGAAACAACATGACTTTAATGTAGCTATTCTCTTAATTATTTTACTTGCGTGATAGTCATCAGAAAACTTTGTGTTGTAGCTGGCTGCCCCAGCCAAAATTTGAACTTGTGCCACCTGCATGATAGTCCACGCGCTAACCAATGCAGCCACAACAGCTTCTAACTTTACTTTACCTATACACTAAATAAATACCATCGTATGTAAAATGAATTTCATTTTAATTCAACATAATTTAAATTATTATTTAACATAAAACTTATTTGAAATTAAAGTTATAATCATGTCGATTGAAAATGAAATGTAACGTTTATAACAAAATTGTTTTAACAGTGAATATTTTTAAATCAAAGAGATGTAAGATTAGTTTAATCTTTTTCCGTTTAAAATGAATATGAAACAATGGTAATTCGCTTTCTGTCGTCTACATATACACACAGGTAAGAATAAACAACAACAAGTCACACAACTAAGCAGATCAGTGAATTGTAGCAATGAACAAAGCAAATAAACACTAGCACACTTAAACGACAAATTATTTCCTGCAAATTTAATACAATCAAAATTGCGGCATGTTGATTTTACATTCCGGTTTTTTTTCTGTGTGTACTTGGACTTCATAGCTCCGCTCCTGTACAATATGTGAAGCTCATCTTCTTAAATTAAATTGGAATACTCACCTGTTACATATATCCAATTTTATACTGCTGATAGTCCAGCTTAAAAATGTCTGATTTATTTCCCAAAATATTTTAATTTTGACCCACTGTACACTGTCCATACATACATATTTACATGCATATTTGTGCACAAAATTTTTTCATTTTAATGAACTAAATTAGGTCCCAACAAACATGAAATAAATGCTTGAAATATGATGGATTTATTGTTGATATCAAACGTTATTCACAATCCTTTTTCAGTTGAGAATAAGTTTTGAACGAATGGCACCTTCCTAATTTGATATCATGTGTTATTCTGAAATCACTATCTTTGAAGCATCACTAGATGTAGGAGAACATGTCACAAGATAAGTCACGTGACTGGTTCTCAAGGAATAGCAAGCGGTTAGAGCTCTAGAACTTTATGTGAGAGCAGGGGTGCCACAAAGAAAAATTATTTTCTTCCAAAATTCTACTCAAAACCGACAAAAATCTACCAAAACCTACCATTTCGCTTGAGTTTATTATGTTTCTTTTATAAATCCATTTGAAAACAAAATTTGTTTAGAAAATAGATTTGATACTATTATTCCGAGCATCATTTCGACAAAAGTTCTAATATTTTCAAAGAAATATTTTAACACAAATGATATTTGACAACTCGTCCAGAGTATTTCGCATATATAAATAATTTTGAGAGACACATGAGATTATGAATTTAAATTTACAAGTTTTTTTTTCTACCAGAAACCTAAAAAAACGTAATAAACCAACCACACTACCAATTCATCCAAAAAGAATTTTTTTTTATCAGTTTTGGTCTGATCAGACCAAAGTGGTAGGTAGCCCTGTGTGAGAGGTACCTGTCACTTTAACATGGCCTGGTCATTGTAGGGATAAATTGACATAATTTAGATACTCAGCACAGAAAAAAAATTGTAAATACAATTAATTTTTTTGTCATATTAATTAAATAATTAATTGATTTTGAATTTACAACGATTTTTGTAAATACAATTACAAAATTGTAAGTTAAAGGAAAATCAGAAAAAAATTTCAAACAATTTTTTGTTGATTTAAAATTTATTTCAATTAATATTATTGTTATATCAACAATGTGAATTGTTGACTATATATAACGAAAACTCGACGCGCCCCACGGTTTTATTTTAGTCTGATCAATGCCCTATGTTGGTGAGGAGGTGGGGTGTGGTAGCTGGTACCTGTTACTACGTAATTATATTTTAGCTTTTTGTGCATTATCTGCATCATTATTATGTTTCATTGCCATAAAACCATTTAACTTAAAAAGTTTTTTTAAGTATTTAATTTTCAAGTTTTTTACTTTATGTCATATGTAAACTCTATAATCTGGCATTTTGTTTCGGACTATAACTTGGAGATACTTTTGTTCGTGATGTACTGCATTCTAGTAGCCAAGCGCTTTTATTTAATACCCATATTGGGGGGTTGACAAAATATATATGCATGAGTATAGTACCCCATTTTATACTGGCCGCCATTTTGGGATTTGAAGTTTTTCACGACGTACTGTATTCTACTAGTCAAACCATTTCATTTGATATCCATATTGAGGTGTCTGTAAACGAATGACTAATTCTCCATTTTGTGGCGGCCGCCCGCCATCTGTGATTTACAATAATGCTGAAAATATACATACTCGGAACTTAATCAGATCAATCAGTCATGAAAAGTAAATGTGTTCCCCAAATTTCAGATCAATCAGTCAACAGGAAGGGGGTAGAACTAAATATTACTTTTTATGGCCATTGCCATGAAGGGTAAAGTTTTCTACCAAATTTCGCATCAATCGATCAGGAGGAAGGGGGTAAAAGTCAATATAACTTTTTATGGGCGTGGCAAAACCAACTTTTTAATTTTAAAAGTGTATAGTAGTCAAAAAGTAAAGATGTGTATCAAATTTTGGATCAATCGGTTAACAAAAAGGGGATTAAACTTAGTATTACTTTTTATAGGCGTGGCGCCGCCCTTTTTTGTAATTACAAAATTGTAAAGTCATCGCAAGAAAAGGTGTTCATTAAATCTCAGATCAATCGGTGAACATGAAGGGGCTAAAACTAAGTATAACTTTTAATAGGTGTGGCGCCGCCCTCTTTTTGAATTACGAAATTTTATAGTCATCGTAAGTGAAGGTGTCCACCAAATCTCAGATCAATCGGTTAATAGGAAGGGGTTAAAACTAACTATTACTTTTTATTGGCGTGGCGCCGCCCACTTTTTTAAATGAAAAATTGTAAAGTCATCGTTAATAAAGGTGTCTACTAAATATTAGATCAATCGGTTAAAAAGAAGGGGCTATAACTAAGTATTACTTTTTATGGGCATGGCGCATCCCACTTTTGTAAACACAATATTAAATTGTCATCAAAAGTAGCGGCGCTTACCAAATTTCAGATCAATCGAGCAACAGGAAAGGGGAGAATTTTTAATTACTAGATTTGACCCGACGACACAAACTCCACAAACTCCATAAACAGGGTAAGTTAAATAAAACCATTCGATTTAACCATTCAACCTACCTATTTATAAGTTTGCCAATAGATCCATTTCGAAATTTGCAAATAAATTTCTTTTTTTTGTTGAGATTACTATATATCTCCAATTAAATTCAAATAACTTTCTAACGTTTATGCTTTCAGACAAAGCTTGATTTAAATTTGAGATCAAACCTGAATGTTTGCTGGGATGTGTACATAAAATTTGTATGTGTAGGTGTGTTTTTCGTTAAGATTTAACGTATTGTAGTAGGGAAGATCAGTGGTAGTGCTCAGTGTTTGATGCAAATGATTTTGTGAAAGTGCAAATGCAACATATTGTTTGCAGTCCAACAACAAAATATTCACATTTATAATTGCCACATCAATGCGTTGAAGCAATAATTAAATTTTGTAGCTTTTTTGCTACGAACATTGTTTTTTCAACTCTTACAGTCGAAACGCTGCCACTATTGTAAACAATAATTTTGTAACCATCAAAAAAAATTTAGTTATGAAACCGATAAACTATTAAATAATAATAAATAGCTTAGACAAATAAAAAATGCTTTATTTACATTGTATGAGCGTGGCATTGCCCACTTTTTTTTAAACATTAAATCGTATTGTCAGGGAAACTCAATCGGGCATGTTTTGAAGACCATTTCGTTTTTAAATCGTAAAATTTCAAAATTTCTTTTAATCACACAATTTAGTGCATTCGAAGTTAAGTTCGGATAAAATATCTCAAACATTAAAAAGCTACAATATGTGAGCTTTTTAGATGAACTCTTTCCTGAAATTTGGTGATTTCAAAACGAAATGGTTTTCAGAACATAGCCAATGTGTGTCCAAAGTTTAATAAGAATCGGTTTAGTGGAAGTACATAATTAAAAATAAAACATTTTCTCTGTCTGGCTGTCCGCTTTCTCATCATTAAATTGTCAGAGGAGTTTAATGTGTATGCAAAGTTTCATAAAGATTTATATTACATACTGTTTCATCATTAAATTATAATGTCAAGGCAGCTCAATGTGCACGCAAAGAAAAAACATGGTTGAGCCAACCATAATCGAAAAGCAACATGCATACTATGATTGAATATATGGTTGAAAATCATTCTGTTCTAAATATAATAACCATATTAAAGGTTTAAAATATTCAGTTATAATCTAAAACGCACAAAACAAATAATAATAGACAAGATTGCACTAGAATCATGTTAAAAACATATATTAGCCCTATTCTCAGTCTTGTGCAAATGGTCTTGCATAATAGGATTTGCTAAATATTAATATTTTGTTAGTGGATCTTAACAATATACTATACCATTTTGCAAATGCTATGACGCAAGTTCATTTGCACAAGATTATAAATAGCGTTATTTTGAATTTAGCAATAATGCAATGGTAAAGCATGGTTTTGCATTTACATATCCGAAGAAACATTTGCACCATGCGCTGAACTACGCTAATATAATTTATAAATTCATAAACAAATTGAGACTTTTTATATGAATATTTTTTTTTTGAAAAGCACATACATACATAAATTAATTAATAAATATGTATGTGTGTATGTATCCGAGCGTGTGCATAAAATCAACTATTGTTTTTTTAAGTTTTTGCAGCCATGACAGTGTGAGAAGGTCATCATAACTACATTCATACATACATAAATATGTACATACTAGTGATGTTACGAATATCAATTTTTAATATTCGCGAATACGAATACGAATATCTGAGCTAATATTCGCCGAATTAGAATACGAATATTCAATCTAAATAGTTAGTGCCACTTGATATTTCAAGTTTAATTGAAGAAAATTTACCCTTTGCGTCAATAACAATAAATTGAGAAAACTGGCACAATACTATAGGTATTGAATATTATTATGACATTCCTATGACTAAATTTGAAATTATTAACTTACCACCTGAATGTCACTTTTTTAAATTTTTAGTGGAAAGTAAATACGGAAAAATACGAGCTTGTTTTACCTATAGCCAGGCAATATTTAGTTACACCACCAGCCTGAGTTCCGAGCGAGCGAATGTTTATTTGTTCGGGGCTCATTTACACACCGCGTCGCATAAGCTTGAAGGAGAAAAGACTTAAAAACTTTTATTTTTGAAGTTCAACATTCTTCTACTGAGCTTTCATTATTACTTTAACTTTATTAATTAATTAATTTAACAGGACTTTACTTTTTAAATACTATGTCGTTGGGAAATATATTTTGTCTCTTTTTTCCTTACTAAAAGAAGATTATTATTTTGCGTTTTTGTTTTTTTTCAGAACTTGGATTTGCGCACTCTTTTTGCTCATTGCGCACTTTTTACAAGCGTATTAAAAATACGTACAAGCGCAAAGAGCGGAGCGAAAGAAAAAGAGCAGTTGGTATGTGGAGCGCATGCGCTTTCGTTTTATTAGCGCCGCTCTTTGCTCAATTGAGCGACGCATTGCTCGCATGCTTTTTTTATACCAACAGTGGTTAGTTTGAGTTTATTCAGTGTTGCAAAATACACCTTTCGTAGTGACATAATTTTAAGACATTTGGATTTTTAACAGTATATCGTTCTTCTTTACTTTTTTATTCTTGATCCCATGACCCCTAGACGGGTAAAACTTCCGGACTGGAAATGGAAATATGAACCACACTACTGACCGAACTTTCGGTCCGGTCCCTAAAACTGAAGTGCGAACTGCACTATCGGACCGACTTGCGGTCCAGCCAGAAACTGAAAATATGAACCGCACTACCGACCAAACTTCCGGTCGAAACCGGAAACGAGAATATGAACCGCACTATCGACCCGACTTCCGGTCCATCCCCTAGACCGGAAGTGCGAACTACACTACCGACCCAACTCCCGGCCCAGTCGCTAAACAGGAGGTGTGAAGTACACTAGCGACCCACCTTCCGGTCCAGTTCATAAGCCGGATGTGCGAACTGCATTACCGATCCATTTCAGGTGGAAGTTCGGAATCAGTACTGTCATCGCATTGTTGCGATGTTTGAAAAATTGTTCAAAAAAAAAACTACGGTGACATGCAATAACAGCCATGAAAATAATGCCCATTGCTTTTTACTACTGTAAATGCGCCATGCTCATTTCATGCCATCTTGGCTTTTTTGCGCAGCGAAAAAAGTACAAAGAAAAATGCTCCTTTTTGTGCTTGCTTATTTTACGCGCACCGCGAAAATATTGGCTGAGCGCAAGCGCAATAATAACTTGGCTCCGCTCTTTGAGTAGATCGCAAAAAAGAGCAAAAAGAGTGGCTCTGAGCAGCGTTTTTTCGTACTCTAGCTTTTTTAAGTAAAAATTATTAAAAATTAATATTATTGTTTAATTTACAGTATTTTTTATGTATTATTTTTTGGAACGTATTCGCAAAATATTCGTGAAATATTCGCTTGAATTTAGCGAATACGAATACGAATACGAATATTTGTAACATCACTAGTACATACACATGTATTTACGAATGATTGTGTAGTGAATTGTTGTGTGCAGGTTTTAAAATTTAAAATTTAAATACTCATTTGGTCAGACAGACTTACACACAATAATTAAAAGAGTAAAGCGAAAACTACTGATAATAAAAATAACAGTATTGCCATTTTGATGCTTTTAGCATTTTCAGCTTGCACGGGGGGGTTTCCCAAATGCCTCTAAAAACCCGGATATTTATGAGAATTTTTAAAGTGCACAATGTTTTGTTTTTAAGATGCATTTTAACAACTGCATATTTTTAAGTGGTTTAAAATTCCAGATTTAAACGATTATTTAAGTTTCTGCAAATTAATAAAAAAAATCAAAAGTAAAAAGATAAGAAAAACTGCAAAGAAATAAACTATTTATATAAATATGTATGTATATTAATTATTAACAGCGTAGGCACCCCTTAATTACATGTTTAGTTCGTCATATCCAGTTAATTACCGAAAATAAAAATCAATTATTAAAGACTAAACTAGCTAAACATATGTAAAAACAAAATAGTTTGATCTCAAAAAAAGATTACAAAATAAAATATAGAATATTTGGAAAATAGTCAGAGATGGGGAATTCCGAATGCCGAAGTGAATATAAGGACCCAGCAAAACCTACTGCTTCGGCCGAAGCAGGTTTATAAGCGAGAGAAGCTAGTTTTGTTGTTTCTACTGCTTCGAATAGCGCTTCGAACATGCATGATTTTTGTTCGCGATGTCCCACTTTGGAGCTCTTGTTTCTGATATAAAACAGCGCTTCTCTCGAAGCATCGAAAATGCTCTAAAATCATGTCTCATTTTATCATCGTTAAACTACAGACAAAACAAATCGTGTTTTATTATAAATTTCTCTCCCATGCAATATGTGGGAAATGTAGAAAGAGAGCATACTTTAAATGGGTTTTGAATTTTCAAATGTGTTAGTGTTTATTTGAAACAATGCGTGCGACAATTCATTAGAACCTATATTGTTGAAAGCTACAATGCTACTTATTATGATTTTGTTTATTTTGGAGGTCGTATTGAAGAAATGTTTGAAATTTTTTTTATGGCACATTTTTATTAATTTCTTTTGAAATCATTCCTCTTTGAGCTCTCGGCGCTTTTGATGTTTCAAGTGTTGGCAACACCGAAAGTAATACACTTAACAATAATAACACTTGAAACAAGCAACTAACGATATTGTCTTCCATCGTTAAGTTTTTATGATATTTTTTTTTATTTTAAAAATTCTTCTCCAAAGTTCTGCGCTTTTTAACTTAAAAGATGAACAGTGTGATTGGCAAAATAAATTTTGTTTTATTTTAATTTTGGCAAATTTTAGCCGTATTAAATTAAGATTCAACAATTCACATTGATAGTTGCTGAGAATTTTCGAAAAAGTTAACATCTTTGAAATGCTCTAGAGTAGAGAAGGCGTTTTTAAATTTAAGGATAGATGCAACTAGACTACTTACAAAAACTTTTCGCGCTGTCAAATTTATATCTGGACCCCGTAATACAGTCGAAGGAGATTAAACACGACACAAACCCCCTTCGGTTTACGTCCCAGCGGTAAAAGGCAACAGGCCTGAAAATTTCAGGCCTTCTTGAAGGCCTGCAAAACCGATGCACATGCAAACTGCCCTCTTGTAGAAGCAGGGATGCCATAACTTCTTCACCAATAATGGCTAAATGTAGAAAAAAATTTGGAACGATTTTCCGTCAGGTGAGTAGAAAAAATGGCTAAAAACTAGCCAAAAAATGGCTAAGTGAGATCCAACGCAAAATTCATGAAGTAAGAAATCAAAAGTAAGAAAGTAATTCATATATTATTTTTTACATCAAATTGGAAAGATTATTTTTTAAGTAAATTAAACCTTATGTAGTCCAATTATTGCGCTCACCGGGTATGGCTTATTAGTGCAAGAATTTCAGAAAGTGAAACCCCTGCTTCTGCTTTGTATTTTTACCGCCTATCAATTGCCATTAGCCATTATTGCGCTCGCCGACGATTTTTATAAACGAAACACTTTCGATGATGTTTGCCAATTTTTAAAAGTTTGCTGTGTATAACTTCTGAATGCAAGTATTTCATAAAGCGACAACCCCCCGTTTATCAATTCCATTTTCGCTGGGTATAACTTCTTAATGCAAGTATTTCAGAAAGTTTCAACCTGCCTTTCTGAATTCTATTTTTGCCCCTTATCGATTGCCATTAGATAATATTTCGGTCAGCGAAGATATTTATTTTTGAATGAATGAACAAACGAATATGAATGTAAACAAAAATTAATAACAAAAATACATTTTGCCCATCTCTGCAAAATGGTTTGAGGTTTTACCAAAGTTTGTTTTATTCTCATGCGTGCAAAAGCAAAACATATTGCTCTGTTGTATTTTTTGGTAGTAAATAAGTGTTCCTTTGTTGCGAGCTTACATTTTTTATAAAAAATCGGTAAAAATTTCACGGATGAAAAAAATGGCTAAATTAAAATAAAAATGGCTAAAAAATAGCTAATGGCTAAATTAACTTTTCTTCTGGCTAAACCGGATGAAAAATGGCAAATTTTAGCAAGAAAATGGCTAAATTGGCATCACCGTGTAGAAGGGAAGGGGGAAGTAGTACATAATTTTTTTGATTTTTCGTTCGATAGACATTCATGAAAATACTGAAATAGAAAATATTGTGCACTCCATTTGCTTTTTAACAAAATGGCATGCCAGAATACCTACTTACATTGGGAAGCGGCTTAGAAGCCCTGCGCCGCAATGATAGCATGGGTAAAAATGACATGAGTATGGAATGCGGATTGGCAGGCCTTCTGATAAACAGGCTTTCAGCCTGCTAAACAGGCCTTCCAGAAGACCTCTTTACTCCTGCAATTTACCACTGTGGTATTATGAACATAAAGCAAAGCATAAATTACTCCAGTATACTGGCACAAACAAGTGATGTTGAATCGTGTTCGAAAATCATGTCATACAAGCATACTAGTGCAATATTCATTTCTTTAAAAATTCTGTACGGATGAGTTTGTTGTACCTAGTGCGAACCGCGTGTTGTTTATTAAAAAATTATTAGGAATGTTTTGTTTTATATCAGAAACACTTTAAAATATATATTTTGTTCCTTTTTTCTTAATTTATGAGTAGTTTATTCAAGTAAATGTGTTTTATCCCGATGTTTGGTATACGTGGCTTCCTACTGCACGCAAGCAATCAAGTAGAATCAATAAGATTCCGTTTTGACAATCCCGATGTTTACTCTTTGACAACTTTTCGCAACTGAGCTAATTTCACCATACACAATACCAAAAACTGGTGCCATCAGCAAAATATCAAACTCTATTTGACATCGATACAGCAAAGCGTACAATCGCACCAAATGCATACGGGTGTAGTGTATGGGGCCCTTCAGAAAATCATATAAAAGCGTTTCACTCATTTGCTTGCTGTTGTTTACCTCGGAGATGTTTTTGAGAGGTATGAGGTACCTTGAAACATACTGGAGTATACCAATCGATAGAGGAAAAAATGCTGATTCCATCAGTATAAAAAACGTATAAAAAAGTGACTTGATGTAGTTTACCTCCCATCTACAAATATAAATCTTTAAATTTCGGAAACATGTGCTTCCTGACATATTCTTTTAAAAACATACACACATAAGTTGATAATTCTCACTCAGCACGTTCTATATTTAAAAAAAATAAAATTTTTTTATCTTACAAAAATAAGTAGTTTTATCAGCACAAAATGTTTCTCTGATGTTATTATACAAAGCTTTTATGACTTATATTCACGTGACTCATAAAAATAAAATTCGAAAAATTGTATGTCTTCATGGATCGAAATATAATCGTGTCCCAACGAAGTCCATGTTCTTACAAATTCTTAGACCACTGAAATGACCAAAAAGAAGAAGAAGAAGAAAAACGTAGCTACTATCACATGTACTATTTTAAAAAAGTGTTTTTGTTTTCCTCTAAATTTTATGATATTGGGTAGGTAGTATGAATAAAAAAAAAGTGTATGCTTTTTTCTTAAAATTTTGTTTTAAAACCCAAAATTCTTCATTTTATATTCAACAATTTCCAGAATTTTGTGTTTTAAAACAAGTTTTTAAGTAAAAAGCGAATACATTTTTTATCCATGCTACCCATTGTAGTTACATGGTTTTTCGTTTTATACAACGATATTATAGTTTTTTGGGTTTTTATAACGCAATACCCTTCAAAATTTGCGTAATTTATCACAGATTGCGATAATAGCTTTAAAAATAAAAAAGTGGTGATATAGAAATATCCGTAGCCTATTTGACTAATTCAATTATGAAAAACCAAAAACTATTTTTTCGGGACACGCCGATGTACATGTAGTACATACAATATACAATCCAGAATTACTCCAATCAATCACAAACTATTTAAGGACCTTTCACACTGTAATACAAGCTTTGAGATTTTTATAAGATTTTGTAAGGCGAAAATCAAATCAAAATCAATCTGACTGTCAAAAAATCTTTAAAAAAAAAATATTTTCATTACATTTTGTTTCTAGCATCTACTATCATATTCCAAATAAAACTTAATGCAAATAATTTGCAATAAAGCAAATTTTCTTCGTTCTTCTTTTTCTTTATTTATGGCGGAAAATAAATTCACAGCTGTTTTTGTTATTCCCATGTTTGTTTGTGCAAAAGACAACCCTGATAAAATTAATAATGTGATTGTTTACAAAATTTCCTAAAAATGACAGATCAATTTGTTTTTCCACTGTTGGATTTCTACGTAAGATTTGAGTTTTTGACAAGTATTAATACTAAATCTAATAGTTTGAAAGGAGCTTTGATAGAGTTTTTATAGCATGGAAATCATGGTACAATTGTACTTTTTTGATACATTGTGGAACTTGTTGGTACTGTGGTACTATCGCGACTTATAAATACTGTCTGTCGGCGTTCTCTTATATTTCTGGTTGTTTTTAAATTTTATACATGAAGAGTGAATAAAACAGTTCCAATGATTGAAAAGGCAAAAAGAAGGAAAGAAAAGAATATAAATGAAAACTAAAAAAAAAAACTAAAAAGGTCAAGAGATAGTGGAAACTTTGACCGATTTAAAAAAACACATAATAATTACTATTCAAATGAGTGACACATTTTTATGTTTGGTTCAGCTGAAGAACTTCACCATCGTGTAGGAAAGAAATATAATATAAGTACCTATAGCTGTGTACTGTAGCTTATTATCAACAAAACTCTTATTGAAGTCACTTAACTCCTTAACTGCTTCAATTTTGAAATAACACAAGTATAAATTTAAAAAAACATTTTGCTTAACATTAATTTTAAAACAGTATATTCTTTCCATCACTGTGCCACTTGTTACACTCACTTTGTAATACTTAATATTATAGATGGCCATCGCTTACGTGATTTACATAAATCATGCATAATTACGAGTGATCACGAAGAATCATGAGTAATTTTTCACTCCTATTACGTATGCGTGTATAAACTTATATACGTATAAAAATTCGGCGTTAATGAGCGTGCATGCGTAGAAATTTTTGGTGATTCTTTCGTGATTGAAATATTCTGATATGCTGTTTGAAATTTCTAGAAAATAATTATGAAATAGAAGTAAAAGTGGCGGCAAATTTGCAACAAAAAAAAACATTATGTTTAAAATAATTTATTTGTTGCTTATAAAAGAAAAAAGAATCTTTTCGTATCTGTGAGCAATTTTTATGACTTAATTGTTTAATGAGGAGCTTTTTATCACTTTGTCTGAAATTTAGACTGTTAATCAGTTTTGTTGTGTAGTAGTTGTTGCCGAATAAATTGGGGCTCATTCGGCTCATACATTCTTTATTTTTGCAACCATGCCCAACATTTGTGAAACTACAAAATTATCTCTTTAAAGATATCATAATTAAATTATTTTATAAGGTGTATTAAATCTAATTGAAACATGAATTTTTAACTTGCAAAACCGGCTAATTCCATTTTTAGATTTTCAGTTCTAACTCCAAACAACTTTATTAACTTATTGTTTAAGTAAAACGTACTTCAAAACTAGTATATATTGGACCAAATTAGTTCAAGCTTAACCAGCATAAAAACGAGTTAATGCATACTTGTATTGATGCTGCACTGGTTCAAGTTCGGGTAAAAAACTCAAAGACATGCATGTTCTCTGCAACTTAAGTCTGATTCACAAACTTCCTAGTACAACATTTTTTTTTCATTTTCTTTTCCGGCAAGCATTTGTTTGAAATTCGCATTAAATACAATAAATAGTTTAGCTGATTCAATAAATGTTTCCTTTTGAACTCTTATGTATACTAAAAAGCAACAACAAAAACATGTTTTATTTTTAGTATATATGTGGTTTGAGTTTACAAATATCATTTACAGGACCTCTCTGAATTTATAATTTTTTTGCCGATTATAAAAAATATTTTTACACAATTATTTTATCTGATTCAGTAAATTATTTTGTTTGAATTTGGGTTTTTCATAATGGAGCAAAACAAGACATAAACATAGCATCACTTAGAACTTACATATTAAGTAAATCCAACAGTTGGTAATTTTTTGCTATCTAGATCTAGATGAGTTATTTTAAGAACGTAATAGAACAATTTCGCAGATTTGTAGTAATCACGATACTCTAAGCAGCTAATCTAGGACAAAGAAATTCAGCAAAGATATTTAAAAAACAAATGAAACACAAAAATAAAAGTTGGCCTGTACATTTGACCAGACCAACATACTGTATTTCAACGCTCTGAATCCGATTCTGAGGTCCGTTTGGCTCGGACCCCTTGAACATTTCGAGTAAATTGCGAAAAACTGTAGTTTTCTCGATTTTTAACGGTTTTTCGCAATTTACTCTAGACTTTGAGAGTGTATAGGCCAAACGGACATCCGATTCGTAATCAGCGCGTCGAAATACATATAGGCAGGTGGGTCTGTCTGGTCATATTTACAGAGCAATTTTTTAACCATGTATGGGGCTACCAATAAAAGTGGGTGGATCACGCCCATTTTTTCTACAAAGCTTCACTTATGTATATACATTATCTATACCAAATTTAATTTTGATATCTGCTCCGGAACGAGAGTTATTATATATGGCCACCTAAAATTGCGAAAAGTCACACTGTGCCTCTATGACTTTTGCCTACAATACTTTTTAATCCGATCAGTAGTTTAGAAGATATATTTTTGTTACCATTATTTTTGGGATTGGCCCCACAGTTAAAGCTAAAGATATGTAATAAAATGCAACTTTGTGCTTTAATTATTTTCGGGTGACTTATTTAAGCCATCGTCACTGTATGAAAGTGTGAAAACATTTAAGAATAAAGCTTTTTATTTCATTGGTGAGTGAACGAACATGTGTGCGTTAAAGCTTCTTTATTCAATTGTTGTTGATTTTGAAAATAAACACAATTTGTTTAAGGAAATAAGGAAGACATCGTTATTGCAGTTGGCTTTGTGATGAAATGAAAAACAATGATTTAATAGGATTTTCAAATGGAATTTCTATAAAATGAAACCGGTTTTAATAAATTTTCCTTTTTTTTGTTTTTGTAATCGGCTAATGGTTATTAAAATCTTTAGATGTGTGAACGTCATGGAGGAATTTTATAGAAACTTATTTTTACTGTATTGAGCTAAATTTTATAAAAATATTGTTAGTCATGCGTTTTGTTATTGACCTTCAGAAATAAAAAAAATGGAAAAAAGTGTTTGTGATTTTTGTTTTGATTGCCTTCCTATTTAACTCTCTTAATTTACACACGACATAGAAAAAAAATCTAAATATTGTTTATTTATTAACTGGTTTGAGAATATATACTTTGCCAGCAAGTTTTGGAAATTGAAAAATCATCAAATCAAAACAATTTTGTGAATAGTCCGACATATTTTAATTAAATATCATGCCTTAGATATGAAATGCAAAGTATGAAACTACAATAACTTACAGAAGCAGAGATCCCACTATGAGGCCTATTGAGCTTTGGTTAATTATATTAAATTCCAAACCATTAGCTTGTACGAGTCTAAATGAAACCAAAATTATCTGACAATTACGCAGTTTTTATAAAACTTCATTGTATTTATTTCCCAATGCAGAAGCCAACTTTGCAAGAAAGTTTTTTCACAACTATGGCAAATCAAATAAAGGTCAAAAGTAAGTATGTGTATTCAGCTTCAGGCCTTAAGGTTCAATTAGACGTGTAATAGCCATAATAGTAGAAAACTGCTGTTCGAACCAATCTTAAGTACGACACTGTAAATGATTATAGCTGACTTGCCAGAACACCATAGCCATAGCCATAACCATAACCGTAGAAACCAGCTTAATTTTGGTTTTCTACCGTAACCATAACCAGCTAAACGAATTTATTGTATGTTTTTCGGTTGTGTTTTTATTTTTGACGTTTGCTACATTTATTAATTTATATTTTTTGTTTGTGCTTCTTTTTGTTTTCTTAGATTTAATTTTTTTTTACAATTTTGTAGTAAAATGAATGACGAAAAGCTGTTTATAATTATGGCACCACTAATCGACGGCAGTAAGTATGGTTATGGCTATGGGGTTACGGTATGGTACGTCTAATTGAACCTTTAAGTTGCCCCTGATCAGCTACGAATTTCATGTTTTTAAAATCGTGTTAAATTTACTTCAAATGTACACAAACAATTTTTAAATATGTACAATATTTTATTATACACAAGGAACATATTTTTATAGTTTCAATGAACATATTTAGTTAGGCTCGACTTCGAATCCATTCACATCATATCGGATAATGAAAAATATTTAAATATTATTTCAAATGATAATTTTTAAAGAAGATAAGTAAATTAAATTAGACGAGAAGGAGCATTTCTCATATTAAATTTCTATAGATTTTTGGTTCAAAGACCGGATGCTTGTAAGTAATGTAGTCCAAGTGAGTGTACGTAAAAATGCGCCTTCCTCCAGCTGCTCTAGTTTTAATTTTCCTATAAGTCCTTAATAATTGCTGCATTAATTCTAAATACATGTTCGTGCTTAATATAACCGGCTGTTCAGTAAATTGAGTCGACTTAAAAACGTTCGATTTAGAGAAATTAAATCAACTAATAGTAAAATTTTTTAAGACATTTTTGCAGTTTCATATTTTTTAGAGCCTAAAATATAATATCTGAAAGTAGTTTGTTAAAAATGATTTAAAATATGTCAATGGGGGGGCACTATTTATTTTTTGAAAACGAGAAATTTACTAGGATTCGGTCTACAGAACAGGGCCGATAGGATTGAAATATAAAACCAAACTTGAAACTTACTAAAATTATTTATTAAATTAGAATTTCTATGAATTTTTGGAAAAAGTTAACTCAAATATTTGATTAAAACTCAAAACACTTTATTATTCTAAGTCTTGTCCGTATGTTTTTATCTTCTCGAAACTAGTAATTCAATTGTATTATTTATACTTAAGATTTTATATTTACACTTTGATTTCATTGTCAGTTTTTTTTTTGTATTTCAATGCTAGTCGATTGTAAGTATATTTTTGTTTAAATTTTTAAACTAAAATAATTAAACAGTTTTTACGCACAGGTATTGAAAGAATACAGGTACATACTTCAAGATACTGACTCATCTACTTAAAAATTCCGGAAGTGGTTGCATTAAGTATTTGAAAAGAGATCACATGTAGGAAACTTTATGAACTTGGAGCTAAACAAATCAAGGAAATTAATTCTAAGAAACATTTCAAGTGAATTACATATTTATAACAATTGGAAGGGATCCTTTCAAATAACACTTATTTACATAGAAAAAAAATCATCACACCGTTATAAAAAAACGTTCTAAATCTAAGCTTTTTCATCTTGCTTTTGGTAAACGTCATGCTTAAAAATTTAAGCTACGAATATTAGTAAATTGCACTTAAAACGAAAAAAGAGATTATTAAAAAATCAATCTCGGAATTCTTTAATCAAGTATGAAAAGATTCAAAGTCATAAAAGGTCTACGATGACTTTGCTCTGTCGATAGTTTAAATATTGATGTAACATACATGCCAAAAAGGAATTATGAAATGGATCGTATGGATATTGCACTCACTGATTTAAATTCGGGAGAAAAACGCATGAAAATTACATTGTAGAAAAAAATGAAAATAACTGGGTTCGAAAGACTGATTCTGGTGGAGGAAACCAAACAAATATATATGTGTAGCGGCATTTTGAAAATTTATATCTGGTATTCATTTTAATAATATTATAATATAATCCCATCGATTCTATAAGGCAGAGGCTCTCACCGCTTTTGGGCTCGCGGACCTTGTATGAGCTTTTCTGCTTGCATGCGGACCCCTTATTATTTTGCCTTTTTAGTAGGTGTAAATTTGTATTCAAATTTGATATCTAAAATTTTTTCTATGAAAAAAACATACTATATTTGTTTGTCATGGTTAGCTAATCTATATGCCGGCATTTTGTTGGGTGCTAATGCCAACTCGTCAGTAGATCTCTTTAAACAAAATCAGCCCAATACCTGTTGTCTTCCAATGGAGGAACGAACAATCAGACGCCAAGCCAAGCTGATGAAATATAAAATTGAAAAATATAGACAGACTTTTAAATAAGAAGTGAGAATCACAATACAAAAGCATAACAGTTTTTTTTTAGCACAAAACTTATTCAAAAAAACAACACATCAAACAATTTTTATTCGATATGAATCAGTTTATATTTCTATTTTTAGAGCCTGTTTTGGCAAAAAAAAAATTATTTACACAATCAAGATAAAATTTTCAGCACAAACATGTGTAGAACTGGAACAACATGACAATTTCGGAGATGATGAATTCTCATCATATAAATTCATGTACATATTAGTTCAGTTGTACCCGTGTTGGTGTGAAAATTTTATATTTTCCCAGAAGAATTGGCTAACAAGAGTTCGAAAAATTCTGTAAACTAGCAAAATTAATTCCTGAAATGTTCCTGCACATTTTTTAATAATTTTTCTCTTCATAAAATGAAATTTTGTTTGACTAAGTTTATACGATGAAATACTTCATTAAATTTTTTACATGAAACTTTTTTATTTGTTAAGACTGGAAAGGCAAGGAAACAAGTTATGTGAAAAAAGTGGTATGAAATAAAATTTCGGATGTGCTTTTCACGTTTCTTTACACCATTTGCTTCTGAGCACTTGCATTAAGCAAATAAAAAAGTTTACTGACGGAAATTTCATTAAATATTTCATCGTGTAAATTTACTTACTTAGGTGGCCGTTTATAAGTTGTTGTACTCATTGGCCGACCTTTCCAAGTGTTTCCATCTTCTGCGCTTCTTCTCAAATTTTTGACAATAAGCTTTGAGATGTCTTCTTCTACTTGGTGAGCTATCACCAGGATCGTTCTCGTATGGCTTTTTTGCTGGAACACTTTTATCCATTCTCAAAACATGATCTAGCCAATGTAATCGTTGTATCTTAATACGCTTAACTATGTCAATATCATGGCTCATACGATGTCGGTATTCACCATCAACGTAGATTGCTTCATATATCTTGTGAACTGAACTGAACTGAACGAATACTCCAAGTACTGCCTCGTCTGCTTTCGCAAGTACCCATGCTTCTGACCCATACAACAGCACGGGTAGTATCAGTGTGTTTTGTAGAGTGTGACGTTCGTCAGGCAAGAGGTGAGCTTATTTCTAAGCCGCTTATTTAGGCCAAAGTAGATAAACTCACTGACAACCACAAAGTCAAGTCTCGTGGACTTTCTGTTCGTCGATACCATTAACTTGGTCATGTCTCCATTTGCTGCCAGACAGAATTTTTTTTATTCTGTTGCATTTCGTATGACCTGAAACCTCGTTTGCTATCGAACGGGTCGGAGAGGCTCTTTGCAATTTTAACTGCGGGTCTTGTGCCAATTAACGTCATCCTGCAAGCTCTAATCAATTTTTCGGGGATACCAAACTTAAACATAAATTTTGGCTTTAATAGAAATTAACGAGCTTGAGCTTGAATTAAACAATTCTTTGGAATAAAACAAATCCAGTTCGAAACAAATCACCACGAAGCTCAATCGTAAAACAATAATGAACATATCGTGACCTCAGTCTTGTTTTGGCCCACAGACCATTTAAAAAAAATTGAATTAAGTATGAGTACCCTCTTTCAGAATCCGAAAACTTTTTCGCGAGATTGTTCCTGGTTTCTGAGATATCAAGCATTCATTGTCCTCCATATCATAAATTTTGATAAATTTTTTGTAAAAAAAAATTGTTTTTAAAATAAAAAAATAAAAATCAGAAATAGAGTAAAATACCAAGTCTCATCAATATTAATTCCATGTAAATATCTTTTCTAATAACATTTATACGCTTATTTTCAATAAAAAGTAGAAAATTTCATCTCAATAACAAGTTACTCAATACACAGCAGTTAGTATACACATGGAGCACAAAAATCTACTTTTTACAAACAAAATAAAAAAGATGGCTACTGGAGCATAAATCGGATTGATGAAAGTTCACAAAAATTTACATTTTTCTTCCAAACATATGCCGGAAGCAGTGGTGAGAATACAAAAAAATTCTATCGGGTATATTTTAAGAAAACTTCATGCAAATCTTCCTTGTTGTTTTTCTCCATTCCGACTTTTTGGCATATGAGCTAACTAAACCAATACTGAGGTCGCGATATGCATAGCAAAAACTTAGCATAACATTAACATAAGTGACGAAATTATACTGGGTCTTATCGAGTTTTCCATAAAATTCACTGTAGATTGCAGTCGTGACTCAGGACTATATACTGCGGTTATTTTTAATGCCAAATTATACGAAAAAACACGTAAGAGCCATTGAAATTTCGCCACTTATGCCAAGTTTTTGTTATGCATTCGGTCCCAAACTTTCAAAGAATAAAATATAGTTTTTTCGTAAAATGAAATGTGTATGTAATAATTTTTTTCTATGTTCAATGTTTTTTCAGATTTCTTTTATGGACCCCCCTAGAATGTTGTTACGGACCTTCTAGAGTCCGCAGACTCCCATTTAAGAACTCTTGCTATAAGGAACTTAGATTTATTTTAGGTAGACTTAAATTTCCCTCCTTTTTCGCATAATTATAGTTACTTGGAATAGGAAATCTTTGTTAGCCTTACATTGTAGATAAAAGATATGTTCTATATTTTTTTCTTAAACACCACGAGAACCATTTTTGTGAAAAGTTTTAACCCTCTAACTCTTTGTTGTATGGGTATTTTTGTCAAAAAACTTATCCAAAACAGCGATATAGTGGGCTAAATATTCTTAAAAAATTATGTTTTACATAAAAGTGCTAAACACACCTAATACGTTAAGCGCAAGGCTTAGAAGGTGTCCTATGCTGACTACCAATTGCGAATAAGTACGAAATGTCCGAATAAACACATTTTAAGTTTTGTATCATTGTTGACACTTTTAGTATAATTTTATGGTAAATATATTTGTAAAAAATTTTAGCCCGCTATATCTCCGCGGAAGGGCACTCTTTTGACCCTTTTTTTAAGAAAGCGACGAAAGGACCCCTACAACGAAAAGTTAGAGGGTTAAAATGTTTCACAAAATGTTTCTCGTGGGATTTCACAAAACAAGCATTCACACACGAATATTAGTAATTACCGATGGTAAAACATGCTAGAATAGAGAACAAAACAAGGCGAATTATTTAACAGAACATATCGACCCCTTTGCGCGAAATGATCGTAAGCATCATTTTGCAAGAAATAATTTTTTTCATTGAAATCCAAATTTTATGAGTCTACCCATAGTTTAAAATCGTAAGAATATCAAAGTTTTTGATAACTTTTGAAATGCAGGCTGTAAAATTTGATCGTAAGCGACAGTTTATAAATGTAAATCATGTTTAAATTAGGAAGGTAACGATACGCCTTTTTGCGGATACGATACTCAAAAATAATATATATATCGGCGATACCAATTCCGATACCGATACCCATATATATATATATATATATATATATATATATATATATATATATATATATATATATATATATATATATATATATATATATATATATATATATATATATATATATATATATATATATATATAATTTTAAGGATTTATATTAAAAATAGGTACGTAATTACTAGAAAAGCTAGTAAAAACTTATTTAAGTTATACACAAATTTGTAATTCCTTTGTACTTTTAAAAAAATGCCCACCATACTTTTTAAAAAACCGATTTTTAAATGACATTTATGAACTTAATATTCTTTAAAAGTTTATATTTATTCACTTAAATTTATTTATTTCATTGCAATACATATGAAGCCTCAAAGGCCAATAGTACATTCATCTATAGAAAATGTACATGAAAATACTGTGTTGCGTTTAAGTTCGCATAAACAGAAAGAATTTGCGAAAATGGGTAATTGTTCATCCCTTTTCCTAGAGGAGCATGTCATTATTAGAACGCCAATTCGGTTATTGATAATCGAAAAAATTTCTTGCAATGACAAGCATATGTAAATATCATTAGAAATGATCCAAATTTGCACTGCTTCCGGATGGCAAATTCTACATTTTCATGACTTCTTTGGAGTGTATTTTTTGCTGAGAATTAGGTTAAAAAAAAACAACGAATCGAATTTGAATTCATGGTAAAATTAACAAAACAATAAATTATATCCTCAAAAAAGTTCTGGAAAAATATATATTGATGTATCGTCGTATCGACAGTAAAATATCGCCGATGCCGATATATCGGAAAATCTGATGTATCGCCGGTATATCGGTTACATCCCTAGTTTAAATACAATAAAAAAAACCTTATCCGGAATTTTTGTTGCTTACGATCATTTGGCGCTAAGGGGTTTGATATACCTTGAAATCTGATACAAAGGAAGCAGTTTGTAATTGTCTGATAACGTAACTTCTATGTATATGTATTCTGAAAACAAATTTTGTAACAAAATTTAAACACTTGAGGACAGTAAAGACAGTTTCAATATCAGTATTTTCAGTCCATACAGAACAGGCAGTTAATGTTGACAATAAAAATAAACTATCTGTTTGGTAATTAGAAGTAGTAAGTGTATGTTGGTGAAGTGGGACTAAATTTTGGTACATATTTCTTTAAAATTTTCAACGCAACTCAAATTTACGCAAATGCGCATCTCCATAATACATATGTCCTGATAGTCGGGATATTCGGGGGTATGAGTAATAAATAAAAAGTTAAATATAAATCATACGTACTGGGGAGTAAAATGTTAGTCTCGGTTAAGACTATAAAAGTTTTCTTTCAGAAATTTTCTTTAATTCTCTTTTAAACTTTCATTCATGTCTACACATTGGAATTATTTCAATGAAATTTAAAAGAAACTGTAAAATTAAGCTGCAGCCACCATCAGCTTGGCCATTACGAATTACAAAACAAAAGGGAATTTCAAAGAACATGAAAGCGTGTACCCCTTTCCATTCTTCTCTCCCCTCTCATCCAAATACTCAGACTTTCTGAAAGAAAACTTTCATAGTGTGAGCCGTGACTTATTGATAGTACTTATCGATAGTGTAGCGTAAATAGGGCCAATCTCACCATTTTACACAGCAGATTGACCCTTTTTGCGCAACACCATCGATTGAAATGAAATATTTTATTTGCAAATATGTACTATTTAAATTTCTAATTGATAATTATCTAATTTCTATTTATTACGTTTTTCATATAATTTCAGAACACATGACTTATTTCAATGCATGATCTTTCAAACAGATATAAATGCGTCCCCAAAGACAACGAGTGGGATTTCTTGATATTAAGGCCAATAAGACTCCATTCATCAAACGAATACGTTGTAAAATTAAATCCTTAAATCAAAGCAAAACTCTAAATCTAAAATGATTGAAACTTAAAATTCGCGTGTCTATAACGCGAGTGTAATGCAGAACGAAATCAAAAATTAAAAATTAAATAATTATATAAAAAATAAAAAATGAGTGAAATTGCAAAACATTTCATAAACTGGAAAATAATCAAAGGAAACATAAAAACAATTAAATTATTCATCATATCAATAATATCGTAAAGTGCTATCGGCCGGTAAAGAAGAAAACGTTTTGTAAAAGTAACAAAATTCAAAATTAAATAAATTTTAATTCTGATTCCAAATCACAGATGATAAAACTTTATACATCAAGAAATAATATAACTTTACATACAGCTAATAATTATTTTAATATTGACAATATATTTACATTTTAAAATACAACAACAGAAAGGTAAGTTGTAAAAGAGTTAATTGTCCTTGATTATCTCTATATATAAAATGACATACATAAAATGACATATATAATGGTAATTGGCAAAAAAGGTTTCAAAATTGCCAGTTTAAAAACTGAGAAACGTGCATCTTTTGAAATGCAGGTGTTGCACCCCATCCTAGAGTAGATGTTAGAAAGTAATGCATTATAACGATTTTCTAGTTCTTTTCATTTTTTCCATGTCTTACATAACTAGACGAAATTATCCATTATGCATGAGCTGGTAGCATCTTTTGCTTGTTTTACAGTTAGCAGTTCGTTATTGACATAACGGTATATATAATGGTGTCTATTCGGGAAAACGCGTCGAAGTAGTAAAAAATTACATGATAAGAAAAACAAAATTTCACAAATTGTTTTTGTTTTCTATACATTTCTAAAATCAAATAAACGTGAGAATTTTAACGCGTATCTCTCTCTCTCTTTTAAAACCGGTAAATTTTGTATAATAAACAAAAACAAGCTTTTGAAATTTGTGCAGTTTTGTTTTTGTTTGCCATGTATTTTTCACTTAGTCGACGCGTATTCCCGAATAGACACCAATATCTATGTATATCTCGAAAACTAAAATTAACATTCTGTATATTCGATATGTCACACATTGTGCTCGTAATGGCTTTAGTTCTGTAATCGCATTCCCATGGTTTTTTTTCGCCTCCTACAAACCCCATAATTTGTATTTAGTTTTTATACCAACTTTACAGCATAGAAAATTAAAATTTCGTCAGCTTATTATTGGTTTGGCGCATATGCCACAAACTGGGAATAGAGAAAAACGACAAAGAAGGTTTACATAAAGTTTTCTGAAAATGTACACACACGATAGATTCATCTAAGCTGGCATATGTTTCGAGCAAACATGTAATTTTCATCATAAGTTTTCTTAAATATAATTAAAAGTTAATAAGCTTTTATTGGAAATGAAAAAAGTTGTTCTGTGCTGCATATACAATTTTTTCAAATATTTACACACAGATGTGAATTGTTAAGGAACACATCCAGAATACAAAAACTTTTACATATTAAAAAAGAAAATATCATCGAGTAATTGCCATTGCTCTGGAGTTAAAGAGTTCATAATTTCTATTTTTGATGGGTCATAAATTATACAATATGGCACAGATATCAACGATATAGGTATCATTTCAAAGTGTTATTAGATAAGTTTTAATGTTGTGCAAATTTCTTTAAATCCATTAATCCATAGCGAACCAAACTCCATTTTATAATTTTTGACCTGACTTTTTGCGTAAAAATTTCGTTTTCTCACAAAATGATCAACATAACTGTACTTTTGTATGTATGCAATTTTATAGAGGTCTTTCCAAGCTTTCATTTCATATATAGTTTAATGTCCCTGCTTTTGCAATACGTACATTATTGTTTTATCGCCGGTGTCGGATTTTTATTAATGCTTGATTCTCTGCTTGCGCAAAGTAAATTTTCATTTAATTTTGCTTTTTTATAGGTAGTAAGTAAAAGTGAAGCTTATTTTTTAAAATTTTGAAAACTCATTGTTGTGTACGTACACAGAAAAAATTATCACCATACAATTTTCAAACAGAAGTTTGTCTAAAACTAAATTTCATTTCAGTAAATGTTCTTTACATAATCAATGAGTTGTTTGTTTGACTCTTATTTAGGACGCAAGCACCAAAACAACAAGAAAAACGTTGTGTTTAAAAAACCCTATGACGACATACTCACTAATAACTACAACAATAGCCTTGTTTACTGAAGGCTTTGAGTGAATCAATTCGTTAATGTCGTTGTGTTAATTCTTTAGATAAACATTCAGAGTTGAACACATTTAACAAAGTGAAATTTCATAAATGCTTAATGGATGATAATGATCCAGACAAAAATTTTGTTTGATATATTGTAAAAAATCCAGTAAATATTTTTGTTTAATTAAGTAAACTATTTTGTTTAATATTTGTTAGTATTTTTAAACTAATTGTTTTATAAATTCAGACAAAAATATTGTTTGATATATTTCAGAAAGTCCAGCAAATTTTTTTGTTTGATTTAGTAAATTGTTTTGCTTACAATTTGTAAATATTTTTAGACAAATTGTTTTATAGATTTAAACAATTTGTTCACTGAAAAAATACGTTTTTTTCAATGAAATTATGGATATATTTTTGTCTTTAGTAAAAAATTTGTTTGTAGGTCCGTTCCTAGACAAAATATTTACCATTCCAATGAATTCCTTTGCAGAAAATGAAATTTACTGCTTGTTCCACAATGACGACAAGTCAGTGTCGTTCTAATATTTATATTGAAAACAATAATGAAAAATTTAAATATAAATATGAGAACGACATCGACTTGTCTACATTGTGGAACAGGCCGTTAGTTTTTTCTTTGTATATGAATCAAAGTCGATGGTCCATATCTCAGAAACCGTTAACATTTTCGGAAGAGAACATCCAACATATATATAATATATTCCTAACTCATTTTTTTTTTCAAAAATGTTCGGTCGGCCAAACCAATAATTATTGATATCCAACTATTTCTGGAATGATTTGTTTCATTCCAAAAATAGTTGGATATCGTTTTCTGAAGAAGTAACTTACGGAGTTAAATGCACTTTACTTGGCATTGTATTCTGTAAATTGGCTGATTACACTGTATAACGAAATAAAATTTTTACAAAATGTCAAGTTTCTAGCCAAGAATAAATATAAGTATTCGGCGTTTTGAAAGTTTACATCTGAATTAGGGGAAGTTAAATTTATTCCTATTTTGGACATTGTTATAGAGAATCGGTATAGAAAGCATTGCAATCCTTACGTCTCAGGTACACATAAAAAATTTATTTTTCAATTCAAATTCTCTGAATCAAATGTTAATTTGTTCAATTTGTTTGAAGTTTGTAATAATTTGTTTAAGAAAACTCTGATTTTTGCAATTAATAAATTTTTTCAATCGAAAAAATGTTTTACAGAATTAAAAAAACAAATCAGATAAATGCATATTTTTATAAGGTTGCCAACATTGACGATAGCAAACATTAAATGAAATAATAAGTCAAACAAAATTATTTACCAAACCAAATAAAGACGATAATAAAAATTTAAAATCAGTTGTGAAAACATGTTTGCGTAAAAAAACTATAATAATCCAAATTAATCGTGAAAATTTAATATTAGCTTGATGTGATTTAATTCTCACATTCAATTTTCACGAAAAATGTGTACATATAAGAATTGAAATCACACTCAACAGAGCCACCTGACAAGCAGTGACAAGCAAAATACACGTGAATACGGACGATGGAAGTGTAGCGGCCTCCGAAAGTGTCGCTACTCTGTTCTGCTGTGTATGTTGAGAAATTAAGTTGATGTTAATTTTTCCCTTGTTCCTTGGAATATTAATCATGTCCAATTCTTTCTGAATTAAAACGATACGAACCTTTTTTTTATAGAAATTGACAAAAATACCCATACAACGATGTTTTACAGGGTTAAAATGTTCTACAACAATGTTCTTCGTGGTGATTTACATAAAACTGCCGAGTACACTGTAAACCTTAAACGTAAGAAATTTAAGACTTTCTATGCCGATTCACTATATCAATGCGCAAAAGGGGAAAAATGTAACTTCCCTAGTCCTAGATGTAAACTTTCAAAAAGCCCTTTCATTGCACTCTGCCAGAATCAGCTATTGGAACTTTGTAAATTTTTTCGTGCTGTACGGTGTTATTATCCTACAGCATTAGAGGCACGTCATTGAGATGCATTTGCTAGCCCTGGAAAATGTCTGCAATGGTCATGTCCACCGTGCAATAAAAAATTAATGCGGTTTATATAACGTCAATAAGATCACAATATAGTGCGCCCCCCGTTACTGCAACCGTCGATGAGCGTAACTCCTCGGTTATTGCAACAACTCAAATATTTACATTAAAGATTCAGTGTATGTAACTTAGCAAAAATTTTTGATTCTTTAAAAATAACTGTAAAATTCTTTGTCAGGATGTTTGCTCTTTACTTTAGATTTCTAGTACCGAATACCAGTCTAAAATTTTTAACCTCTACATAAGAATGCGTATTTTTTATTTACTTAGTTTTTAAATTAAGTTTATTTATGGGGATGGTTTTGTTTTTTGTATTACATATTTTCGATAATATGAAATAAATATTCTTGAAAAATTACCAATTTCAAGTTAATTGCATAGTTAAATACTGCCTTGACTTTTATTAAGTGCAGTAGCCGAGGGCGCACTGTATTTGTTTTTAAATCGCTCGATTTAAACGACTAAATTTTCAGAACAAGAACATAATACAAACATTTTTAAAATTTTCTCAAAAGTCTTAAAAGTAGTCAAGTTTTCAAATGCAGTTGGAAATGGTGTGACATGAGTAAATGCATTAATTTCTTTGTATTTATTAGATTCATCGAGTATTTTAAATTTTATTTGAAACAAAGAAAAATAATATATTGCAACTATTAAAGTTGATTATTTTAATTAACATTGTGACGAATCTTTATTTTACATTTTTCAAATATGACATTCGCACATCTGGTGCCAATTAATAGCAGAAATGAATGCAACCGGGTCTTTAAAAACTAAGCTGACAAATAGATTTAAAAAAGGTTAAATATTAAAAGAAATCACTTTATTGGAATACCAAAAATTAAAATCTGTGGATTTTGTAAAAAACCCCACTTAAGCGTAATTTTCAAATGCTTTAGGATAGTAAAACTATTATAATATTAAAGTCCTCAATAAAACTTTTTGTGTATGTATGTGTTTACAGAAAAGTGAAAATTTTAAGCGTACTTTCATTAGAATGGTACTCAAGTATACTTTTTGTTTTTCGACTTATTTGAGATTGATGATTGAATTAATGCAAAATTTATAAACTTGAACTGTTTTTTTTTTAATAATTATCGCAGGAATATGCTGATTAGACCAAAAAGCACCCCTTAAGACCAGCATTTATAAAAAATAAATGTAACAGATTTTCTGAACTCGTCTGAAGTCCACAGGAATTATAATTAAATGTGAAAAATTTTAAATTTTTCCGATCACAAATCAGATTTTTTTTTGTTAATATGAATATTTATTAACATTTATAAAACCCAAAATATGCAGAAAAACGGAAAAAAAATCCCTCTAAAATTAGAAAAAATTTCTAAATCGAATTGAATTTAATTTCTTTCCTCTCCTCCGTGTGTGCATGTACCACACACACACACACACACACACACACACACAATAAATAATAAATAAAAATGAGTATTAGAAACAAATTATACGAGTTCATGTGATGTCTTGTTTTATATTTAAGATTCGTTTTTGTTGCAACCAATGCATGTTGCATGTTTTCTGTTTTTTCAGAGACACTAGTGCATAATATATGTAGGTACGTGCATGTATGCATATGAAAAAATTAATACACACACACACACACACATACACATACACAGTTGAAATATGTATATTAAAGCAAATATTACTCTTCTAATGCTTATCAAACACAAAGCATATCATGTTGTTCTTTTAGTTGCTGCTTTTTGTCCCTTTTGCATTTGTAGTTGTCTAACAACAAAAAAGATAAAAACAACAAAAACAACAACAAGAGCGATATAAAATTGTATTATGTTGCTTTATACGTGTGTACACCACACCACACCACCATCATCATCGTCATCATCATCATCATCATCATCATCATCAGCTATTGAATAACGAAACAAAAACTTGTTTCCAGTCAGTCATTGAAGACACTGCAATTTTCTGCAATAAGTTCGTTGTTGTAACAACTTTTTATTTCATTTTGGGTGTGTGTTTGTTTGTGTTTTTGTTTTTTTTTTTTGAGGAAAAACCACTCACTACACATGGCTGATATTGACGGCATTGCAGTGCGACCGCTAGTAATGTTGTTGCTTCAACAGCAGCAGCAGCAACAGCCGCATGTTGTCAATGTTGCATTTGCTGCTTGGCGTTCGCAGTTTGAAATGTTATTGGCATTGCACTCTAATGCCATTGCAAATTTGTTTGCACACTCTACTTTATTGATTACCGGATGAGATCGGTTTTTAAATTAATTTTAAATTCTTGCTCAAACCAATTTATACAAAATTTATACGCAACATTTAGTTCTTTAGTTGTAAACAAACGAACACACTAATTACAATGTTCAACAAAATTACCTTTAACAAGGTTCTAACGGTTGATTCTGGTATAGGACACCAAAAGTCACCCAAGTTCCAGATTCAATTTGAACAGCAGCAATCATATAAAACTTAAAATGCGTTTAAAGGTTTATTTTGTTCTTATTCACAATTATTACTTGGCATAGGAATTCTTGTAAGCCTAACATTTAAGGTAGAAGTTATGCTCAGCTTTTTTATGAAAAACACTATAAGGAGTATTTTTGTGGAACATTTCAACCCTCTAAGTCTTCATTGTATGGGACTTTTTTTGTCGTTTTCTTGAAAAAAAGGCAAAAACCCCTTCAGCAGCAATATAGCGGGCTAAAATGTTCTACAAAAATGTTTCCCATAAAAGTGCTGAACACATCTTATACCTTAAACGTAAGTCTTACAAGATTTCCTATGCCGACTACTAATTGTAAATAAATATGAAATTCATCCTTAAACACATTCTAAGTTTTAAAAGATATCTGTCGTTCAAGTTGAGTCTGGAGCTCGGGTGCCTTTGAAAATATAGTGTAGAATTTTATGGCAAATATTTTTGTAGAACATTTCAGCACACTATATCACTGCTGAAGGGGATTTTTTTGTTTCTTTTTTAAGACGTCGGGAAACAGCTTCGCACAGTGGGGCAGAATCAAAATATTTGGAATATAAATCAGGCATTTCTAAACGGAGAGCTCTGTAAGAATAAAATTTCACACGGAAATAGCATAGATGGGCATTTCTATTTATGTTTTAAATATCAGCTCTCTTACTTGCTCAGGAGCGGAGCTATGGAGTCTCAAAGAACGGCACTTCGACCATGTAATACTTTTTACTGCTTGCCATTTTTTTTGTTTCTCATGCAATTTCAAAACTTGTTTGCTTTATTATAGCCCTAGCTTTATTATAGATCTAAAAGGTAAATTTTTGGTTGTATACTTATCTCTTATATTTAGTGAATTATACTCATTTGAAAATTTTAAATTGCTCAAGTTTCTAAACTTTGGTCCATTATTTTCCAGATATCGAATCAAAATATCATCCGATTTATAAATGTTTTTCTTTGTTAGCTTAAAAACAAAATTTCAAAGAGTCAAACAAAAATGTAATGAAATTCTGCCGCCTGAGTTGAAAAATATTCAGTTTTTAAATTGAAATTGGAAAAAGTTTTGAACTATCGACAATTCTTGCTAAAAAAAAGCACCATCACTCTTTTACATATATGTAAAAAATCTTTTGGAACATTTAGCAAATGTATACTTATCTGAAAGGAATCTGCTTTTCAACTCTTAATAGAGGCAAAAGATTACTTTGTTTTAGATATAGCAGTCAGATATCTAAATACCAATTCTTTATTCATGCAATAAGTCTCTGGAACGATATTTCCCACAGCTCTCAAGTCATTATTTTCAAGTTAGTTTTGAGGATAATTTTATTTTGATATTTATATTTTTATTATTTTGCTACTTATGTATTGAGTCATTTAAAACTCAATTTCATATTGATCGTTTTGTGGAGTCATGGAGGTTTCTTATGCATTTTGATTTCAAAACTTTAAGGGCCTAATTTCCTATATCCCCAGTGATAAATAGCTCACTCGCACGTCCAATATTAAGGTGAACGCAGAATAAAAATTAGTAAATTCTGTAAAACACTACGATATTGCGTTGGATTGCTACATTTATCATTGGAATTGCCAACATATATGTATCTATTCCATTGTTACCTACTCACATAGAACTATGAACTAATATCAATATTTTTAATTAAATACCAAGATTATTTATTATATCATGATTATTTTTTGCAGTTAAATTTTTTTTTTGCCAATTTTATGATTTACAGAAAATTTCTTTATTACATTTACATTCGCTAACTTGCAATTTTTTCGCGTTTTTTCTGAACTTGTTATTTTTAACGGCTTTGGCGATTTCTATTCAATTTTAGGGATAGCTTCCGATTTTGCAACTTCTCGCGAATTTTTGCAAAGTTCGCGATAAAAGAGACTTTTTGCGTGTTTTCAGCTTCACAACAGTTTTGCCGATTATTAAACAATATTAGACTTTGTTATCATACCGCTGCGAGTTTTCTCCATTTTCGCGATTTTTACCGATTTTTTTTGCATTCCTTACAGTTTTGCCGGTTTTTAATCAATATTAGTTATGCAACTTTACTCGAAACATTTAAACACAAACGCTTGAATAAAACTTGTGCTTAATTGGACATATAAAGTGAGTTAATTTTCACTGAAACGTTTTATAAAATTTGTTTTTCATATATTAATTTAAAAAAAAAACGTAACAATCAGGTGTTCAACGCTAGCAATCAAAATATCAATTTAACAAATTCTATGTGAAGTGAGGCGTAGGGATATAGAAAAAAGGGATCTAAATTTAAAGGGCCTAATTTTCTAAAACACGTCACGAAAGTGAAATTTATATAGCAAACAATAACAAAATTACTCAATTTCTATAAATTTGTTTTTGTTTTTCATACAAATTCTTCACCGATCAAACACATAAAAAATACAGGCTTTGCTTTGCATTTCATAATTTTTAGAATTTGTATGAAAACAAAAACAAATTTATAAAATTTGAGTAATTTTGTTATTGTTTCCTATATAAATTTCCTGTCGTGACGTGTTTTAGGAAATTAGGCCCAAACATATTTAATTTTTAAAACAACAAAATGTATGGAGGATTTTCATGACTTTGCAGTCATTATTTATATTTATATATTATTGTATATTAAAATGCATTCCATACTGCAATATGAGATTTAAAATATTGTGTATGGGACATAAGAAATAAATAAATAAAATAAAGTATACAGATACGAATACATTTCGAAAAAGCAAAGAAATTCACATGCATTAAAAAAGAACTTAATCGATAGAAATCTAGTTTTCATATCACGATATGTCGAATATGGATGTTCCTGAATAATGATTTTCCTCTTAATAGCTATTTTACACTATCTCACAAGCCGTTCGACTTCTGTAGAAAATGCAACATTGATCTAATGAGTTTATGGAAAGTTTTAAAAAAGCAAAACAACACATTATATCAGGGTTGCATTTTGTGCAGAAGTCGAACAGCTTGTATAATAGTCTAAGGATTTTATGTTATGTTTTTATCAAATAAAGGCTTCGCCAAGCAAATATGCTCTGTTAAAATATCATGGATTTTATAACAGTTCAATAGTTGATACTATGACACTTTCAAAAGTGGCATAACGTCCATGAACATTCTGACACATTTCTGTTAAATATGTAGCTCTCGAGCGTTGATCCTATAAACGATTTTCAAAAATATTCACAAATAACTATTTTCATTTCATTTATCGTTTCAAGAACTGTACTTTTAATTCGTTGTGGTTGCACAGGAAAATTTAATAAACAAAATCGAATGCATATGTGTGCATATTGTACATACATACACATATAAATAAATATGTATGTATGGAAATATGTACTCGTACATCAGTAGATATTTAATTTATTGTGTTTGATATTATTTACTCGGGTTCTACATACTGGTCATGTTACGAATATTCGTATTTAAATTGCTGAATATTCGTCTCTTTTCTGAAATACGTATTCGTATTCGCCAAATTCAAGCGAATATTTCGCTAATATTTTGTGAATACGTTCCAAAATATAATACATAAAGTTAAAAAACAATACAGAAAATTAAACAAAAAATATTATTTTTTATAGTTTTTCTTAAAAAAGAACATTTTTCTTTAACGCAAAATAATAATCTTCTTTTATTAAAAAAAAAAACAAAAAAAATATATATATTTCACAACGACATATGGGCAATTCAACGCAGTGTCATATTGGTCCTATTTTTCATACTTGATATTATTTTATGTATGTATAAAATTTTATTTGAAATTTTCAAACAAAAATTCATAAAAGTTTATGCATGAAGAGAGTGTATTTTAATACAAATTTATTTCATATTTAATCTGTTCCCGTACGTGCACGAAGTTGCCCAAACTTACTCAAAAGCTTTTTTAAATTGAAATATTGTATGGAAAAAAGTTTTCCGTTAAGTTTGCGTAGCCTCGGACACGTAAAAAACAGACCTATTATATAATATTCTTTCAAAATTTGTTGTTTAAAAAAATGGTTTTTTGAAAAATAAAAGTGTAAAAGACATACGGGATAAAACAATATGCAAGTTCTCTGAATTGCCCAATAATATTTAAAATGTAAAGTCCTATTTGTACATATCATGCTAAATAAATAATAAAAGCTCAGTAGAGGAATGTTGAACTTTAAAAATAAAAGCTTTGAAGTTTTTCCTCCTTCAAGCCTACTGCGATGCGGTGTGTAAATAATCCCCGCACCACTAAACATTCGCTCGATCGCAAAACTCGCTGGTGATGTCACTAAATATTGCTTGGCTACAAGTAAAAGAAGCTCGTAGTTTTCCTTATTTACTTTCCACCATGTCAGTGGATCGACGTCACTTGCCACCCGTTTTTCCGCTACATATTCCGCTATATTTTTTCCTACTAAAGGATGAGCAGGAGCTTGGAAACTAAGCTGAGAAATGTCAGCTTCGCCTTCACCGTCACTTTCACTTGTACCCATGAGCAAAGTCATCATGTCTCACAAAGATGCCCGTTTATTACTTACGGAACATCCAGTTTTATTTTATATGGTACTTTTTGAATTTTGTTTACGAGAACTTAAAGCTGCTTCTGTTTGATTGTCGTCAAGCAAATTCAAAATGTGCTGTATGATATGCTCCTTAGTGAAAGTATTTTTAAAAAATCTTACTCTTACTTACTTACAATATTTTATTTTCCAAAACTGAAAATTTGCTAATGGGCTGCTGTTTGAAAATGACTGCCGTCTCATCAATTAGTTCATCTGATTAGAAGGAAGTATTGTGCCGCCACAAAAAGAATTTATGACAATGAATTGCTGCGTTTGTCTAATTATCGTAAGAAAACTATCGACAATCCCATTAAACAAATCCTTTTACAGAAATGGGAAATGCGTTTGCTGCAGTGGATTGAACAAAATACACCATCTATCGGCAGTAAATTGGAAAAATTTAACTGAAACGCATAAGACATTTAAGGAAACTCGGACAGATCCTTTCGTTTTGCTTATTGTAATTAAGGGTGGGAAGCTAAACAGTTTGACATATGTACATTATTATACACTGTGAAAAATAAAGTTAGGCAAACATAATAAATAAAGAAAAACCACCGAAACAAGTAGCTGCAATATCTGCGAAAATATTTTCTCCTAAAAAAACTGAATTTCTAAGTAAAAGCGCAAACAGAATAAAAAATAAATAAATCTGAAAAAGTATAAAAATTTAAAAATGTGGCATTCAGGTGAGAAGTTGAACATTTCAAATTCTGTTATCGGAATGTCATAATAGTGTTAAATACCTATAGTAGTAGTGTGACAGTTTATTGTCAATTTATTTAATTATTTAATTATTTTTCAATTAAATTTTATTTATCAAGTGGTATAAAATTTTATATTGAATATTTGTATTCGTATTCGGCGATTATTGTCTCAGATATTCGTATTCGTATTCGCGAATATTAAAAATTGGTATTCGTAACATCACTACTACATACAGCTCATTGGTTGTGATGATATTTAAAATATATTGTTCCTCGTAAAAAAATAAATTCAATAATACTTAAAGCAACAGTACAACATTCATTAGTATTAAACAACGTGTTAATGATCATTCACTATAAACATGATTATTGTGTTTTATACTCAAACTCTAGTGAGTGCATTTAGTGCAATTTGGTCGTTTAATTTCTATTTAATTTAACATTGCAAATTTTTCTATGTGTGAGTGTGTGTGCGCTTGTGCATTTGGAAATATTGTTTCTAATGCCATAGTTATTGCATTATTTGCTGCAGTTTTTGCTGCTGTTGTTGTTGTTGTTGTTGTTATGTAGTAATCTATTGGCGCACTCACGTAGTTCAATGTTAACGAACTGTAGTCGCGCTTCGACTTTCACTTATAATGAATTTGGCTGTGGTTCGCTGCTAAAGTGAAGTTACTTTTTAAAAAGCAAAAAAATTCAAAATAAACAAGTACAACAGCCATTGCAATTGTTGCACTTACTTGCTGGCTGGTTGGCTGGCAGGCAGGCAGGAAGGCAACAATAACAACAAAAACAACGAGCAATAGAAAACTATACACATTAGGGAAAATAATGCTAAAACGTATAACGAAGAAAAGGCAACAACAACAACTAAAAGACATCAGCAATATAAAATGAAATAAATTACAAAAATGCATTTTTATATGAGTACGAGTGAGTATGAAGTCAAAAAGCAGAAAAAACAATTTGTTGCATATTCCATTTGGAAGCGGCAGCAACTGTGGCACAAACAAAATATCTAAAATAGAAAAAAATAAAAAAGTGGTGGCAAAATAGTTGCTGTTTTTCGTTTTTATGTTTTTTGTAGTTGTTGTTTTTATTTTTCATAGTTCAATAACATGTTATGTAAAGTATTTATTTGTTGTTGTTGCTGCTTTTTGTATTTTCCATTTTCCATTTTTCGCCTTTTCCTTTTGGTGGTGTATCTGGCTTGCAAACATTATATCTTTTCATTTTCTATTTTCGTTTAGTTTTGGGATTAAACGTTTTTTTTTGCATCTTTTCTTTTTTAATACACTGTTTCCATTAGAACTGTACTCATACGTTGGGAAAATGTATTAAACATTCCTTCAAGACTTCTTGTGGAGGACTCTATTACGTAAATAAAAGATGTGATGATCTTGAACGATACATATGTATGTATGTAAATGATCTCAGTTTTATAATTGGATCATTAGAAAAATAAAAGAATGAAATTAGTAATCGTAATTAGTTACATAATCAGAATTGTAATCAGTTGATTATTTCATTTCCCAGTACAAAGGTAATGCTCAGCAATACTTAAAAATATGGAAAAAAGTGCCTACCTTCAAGCTGTAAAAACAGACAAACCAGCACTTACTTCGATGTGATATTCTCACATTATTATACCTAAACACTCATAGAGTAGAACATTTGAAATGATAAGACGGGATCTGAACCGGACTTGTAGCAAGCACCACAGCAACTAAGTTTTCGTTTCATAGTAAAAAACACATTCATCATCATATTTCGTTAAATATTAATTTTACGAAAAAATTACATTTAATAAATGTTGATTGTATTGATTAGTTCTTTCGATTGGCGTAACAAAAAATCGACATTTCGATAAAAAAAAATCGTAAATTTTTTTTTATCTGATCCACTGATCGTCGGCAAAGTAAAAGAACTAATAAATGGCTACACAACTTAAACAAATTATTGCCTCTACTTGACACCAGAGGGGCTGCAACACTGCTCTACAAAAACGCGCAATAGCAAAGTTACAATTGAATTAAGCTTTCTATCTCTCGCCCACTTCACCACCTGTGCTCTTTACACTATCCCTTTCCCAAAGAAGGTAACACATTAATTAATTAACTGCTAGGCATTAATTGCCTTCTTTAAAAAAATAGGAAACAGTGTTGAAAACTTTTAATTGATATTATAATTAATCAAGTATGTGGGATATTTTGTATAAACATATTTGTCATTATGAACTTTATATCTATCATAATCTTGTTGTCATGCGTATGATCTCTATTGGGAATGTCGTTGGCAATCAAAGAACTATCATAGTATGTTTCCACTATTTTTAAATTACGAAGCTTTAGGTAAATTACTTCGAAGTGTTTCCACTGAGCTTGTGAGTGATTTGGTGTTCGAATTTTCGTAGTCAAATAATGCACTTACTTTATAAGGTATAATTGAACTTTTTTATATATAGTTTGACATTTAAAATTAATTAAATATTCTTTAATGTAATTTTTTCGAAATTGTCAACCACAATTGATGGATGACCCAGCGATGGAGTTTGTAATTTTAAAAGCAATGCAGGGTTTCATATATAAATCCAGTTCGAAAAAGAGTATTTTCGAGATAATTTGGAGCAAATTAAGTCATTTGAGATAATTTGCCAATATGAAAAATATATGGAAAATCATGTCGCAAATTATTTAATTTGGGCCAATAAAATATTTTGGCCTAAATCACGTATATGGAAACGCACTATAACCATTACAATCGTCATTATTATTTTCGCTAGTCCAATAAATATTTATCCATTTGTCGATGTAGTACAGATACTTTTTTAATAAATTAACGATTGTATTATTGCGTCAATCAAAAGAATATAAATATGGATGCACTCGTACACAGAAAAAAACTATCTCGCGAAATTTTCAATTAACTGTTTGCTCAGAAACATTTGCTAATCACGTTTTTATATTATTAATTTAGTATTGGCTATCACATAGTGATAGGTAAATTTGTCTTAAAAATTTAGTTATCACCCTAATGTAAATGTGTGTACATACATATCCACGACCATATATACATATATACATTAATACATACATACATACATACATACATACATACATACATACATACATACATACATACATACATACATACATACATACATACATACATACATACATACATACATACATACATACATACATACATACATACATACATACATACATACATACATACATACATACATACATACATACATACATACATACATACATACATACATACATACATACATACATACATACATACATACATACATACATACATACATACATACATACATACATACATACATACATACATACATACATACATACATACATACATACATACATACATACATACATACATACATACATACATACATACATACATACATACATACATACATACATACATACATACATACATACATACATACATACATACATACATACATACATACATACATACATACATACATACATACATACATACATACATACATACATACATACATACATACATACATACATACATACATACATACATACATACATACATACATACATACATACATACATACATACATACATACATACATACATACATACATACATACATACATACATACATACATACATACATACATACATACATACATACATACATACATACATACATACATACATACATACATACATACATACATACATACATACATACATACATACATACATACATACATACATACATACATACATACATACATACATACATACATACATACATACATACATACATACATACATACATACATACATACATACATACATACATACATACATACATACATACATACATACATACATACATACATACATACATACATACATACATACATACATACATACATACATACATACATACATACATACATACATACATACATACATACATACTTACATACAAAAAACATAAATGCATACGCACACAAACATACATACGAGTAATTTCGAGTATGCTTGTGCAACCCTCTAATACATATCGAGCCTTTGCTGCAATAGAGTTATAACTAAAAAACTTGTTTTGCATTTACTAACAACTTAATGGTAAAAGAAAATTTTATTTTTCCCTAAGGAGTTGAGTATAAAAGGTCTTTGTATACAATTTTTATACAATATGAGGAATGATAGGAATTCATTATTAATTTAAAAATAATGGCTTTTGAGTTATAACTCTATATATGTACATTGAACATACATATATCTGTGGTCACAACCCTTAATCGCCTAAGTCGAGTTAGGACAAAATTTAATTTTTGGTGTGATGGACTCCATCGTGTCTAAATCAAATCGCTACCAATATTTTAAGTATGTAACTTTATTAAGACGACGATTATCTATAAATAAGTTAAGGAAAAGCAAACTGACGACTGATTGGAAGCGAGTTTTTGATACTTTAGACAGCTCTCCCGAAAATTTTTGAAAACAGATATATCTACATATGTGTACGTAAGAGACGATCTTTCCAAAAAAGTTCAATTAACTAGATTAAAAGTGTAAGCTTTAGACAGTTCTCAATCGAAATATACGAGTTGCAGTCAATTTAGTTTTTCTTTTTGTCTAATCCAGCAACAGTATGCACAACACCAACAACAAAAACAACAACAACTACAATAGCAATACAACAGATGTTATTTGATTTGATGTTATTGAACTTTATTGCATTATTATTGTTGCTGTTGCTGTTGTTGTTGTTTAGTTTCTTTCTGTTGTTATCTATGATGTTTCATTTGCTGTCGTTGTTTGCAATAATTACGAAGATGCTGATGATGTTGCTAATAATGTTGATAATGATAATTAGCCGAAAGAAAGGAACAACTAAAATTTTCATTTCATTTTTCGTTAATGCTTTTGCTGCTTTTAATGTTTTAATTTAATCTGATATGATGTGATCTATTCGTCTCATTTGATTTGTACATGTTCGAATAACTGATGGGTAACTTTTCGACTTTATCTCAATTTCATCGGGATTTTCTTAATAAGTTAAAATTTTTATCTTATTGACCTTGATTATTTTCGACATTACACTTTTAACATAAATAATATTTTATGACTTGTATATTATCGAATTCAGTTAAAGCTTGCAGTGGTTACAATGTTAATTAAAGCTGTTTTACACTATCTCACAAGCCGTTCGACTTTTGTAGAAAATGCAACACTGATCTAATGAGTTTATGGAAAGTTTTAAAAAAGCAATAACAACAAATTATAACAGGGTTGCATTTTGTGCAGAAGTCGAACATCTTGTATAATAGTCTAAAAACAGCTTTAACAAAGAAAAGGATCACACATTAGCAGAATCATATACACAGAAAAAAAAAGATTTGTAAATGCAATTAATTTATTTGTAAATACAATTAAAACTTTTTTTAAAATGGCACCTACAACGATTTTTTGTAAATACAAACACTGCATTTGTGACATTAGAAAATAAAATCAACTCGATTATTTCCAATTAAAACTGTTTTGTTATTCACAATATTTTTAATAAACTGGGTTCTCAAAAAACGTTATGTTTTACAAAAAATATTTTCAATTAAATATATCAACAAATAATTTGTTGACTTCCGTAGTGTACTGGCTAGTATGCCAGGCTATTACCCGGAACGTTACAGGTTCGATTCCTGCCAAGTGCGTTTCTGCAAAAAAGCCAAAAAAATGCTTTTTAAAATTTTTTTGTTAGATTTTAAAATTGTATCAGTTGAAATTATTGTTATATTAACAATGTGATTTGTTAAATGTTTGAACCAAATTTTATTATTTATTATCATACATAATTGTTATATGTGCGAAAGCACCAAATGTCTTTGGCTGAATTCGAACCGGCGATCTCTGGATTAATAGACTGGCGTACTTACTTCTCAGCTACAGAGCAACTCGTTAATAAATAAGTAAATAATAAATACGAGCAAAACGTGGTTTCTTATATTTCTTTTATATACGTGTGTGCATTCCGTTATGATATATTTTAACAAACTATTTTATTAAGGAATTTAATTGGTTAGAAAAATTTGAATTTGTAATATCAACAATGATGATTGTTGAATTTTTCACAAGTTTTTTTTTTATCAAAAATATTTACAAAAACTGTTGGATTTTTGCGCCATATATAACAAAAACTTAAATTAACTCATTTTGTTGAAAAAATTTTCTTTGTTTGTTGTATCAACATCCTAATTTGTTATATTAATTAAATATATTTTTGAATTTAAATTAAATATTAATGATTTGATTTGTTAGCGGCTGTTTGATGATATTTTTTTCTGTGTAGGCATATTTTAAGCAATTATATTATCTGATTCAGTAAATGGTTTTGTTTGACTTTGTTTTTTCATTATGGAATACAATAAAAAATTTAAACATTTTTTTTTCAGTAAAAGAATTTGTAAATTTAGTAAATATGTGACACATTTTTTCATTGGACCTTATTCATCATAATGAATTTAGTTTTTTCTGTGTACTTCACAGAAAAAATTTTAATTCGCATTGAATTCAGAAATTCAAATATTTTTCAACTTCGCGCAATCAAAGTCAGGAAGTTACTGATTTCAGCCCGATTTTCGAAAATCGAGTTTTCATCAGATCGCCACGTTTTGAGGTTATGGGAGTCTATTCTGACTATTTTTACGAAAATGTCCGTGTGTATGTATTTATGTGTGTATATACGCACACACATAAATACATACACACGTATGTGTATGTAATGTAAGTAAAGTATGTGTATGTAAGTAAACGCTTAAGAACGGCTAACTCATCGGAATCAAATTTGTGGTAAGATTTTGAAAAAAGTTTTTTTTTTTAAATAAGTTTTAAACTACTAATATGATCGAATACAAAATCTAATCAGCTGTTAAGAGCAAAATACTGTGTCAATGTTAAAATTTTTATTAAAATCGATCGATTCGTTCTAAAGATATCGTTGACGAAAATTTTCGAAAAAGCGCTTTATATTTACAACTCTAAAAGCTCTTGTTAAATCTATTCATTTACCTTTTAGGACTTCAAAAACTGATTCTAATACCGCAAATTTGATCTTAATCGGGTAAGGGGTTCCCTGTCGAAAAATATAAAATCTATAGATTTTTCAGCGCTTTGAGTTTGAAATTAGCGGGAAGTTCCAGGGATGTCCTGCAAGGTCAACTGGATCCCATAATCTTTTTTACTGAAATACGAAAACTAAAAACTAAAATGCATAAATATTTAAAAATATGTAATAAGAAAAAAAGCACATATTTTAAATTAAAATAACATACTGCTTATGGATGGGAATATTTGAATATCAAATAAAAACAATAATGAAATTTAAAATCGATTTCAAATCCATGTGTGTTAAAATATAAACCATATTTTCTCCTGTGTTCATTATAATTATGGCAGAATAAGAAAATTTGTAAATTTAGACAAAACATTTGTCTAAATATACAAATTTGTTTTCTAAAAAAATCTTGAAAACTTGTTATTGTATTCCATTATGAAAAACTAAACTCAAACAAAATAATTTACTGAATCAGGTAAAATAATTGTCTAAAAATGTTATCAGCAAAAGAATTTATAAATTCTGAAAATTGTTTTTACTGAAATAGGACCTATTAATGATTTTTGTAAAATCTAACAACACATATACTGAAAATGGAAGTGGTTTTATTTTTGCTTTTTAGGTTAAATAAGAGCTCAAAATGAAACATTTATTAAATCAGAAAAAGACATTAACTAATAAATAGTTTACGTGATTCAATAAATGTTTCTTTTTGAGCTAAATAAATTTTATTGAATAAATTGTATTCAATAAAAAGTGAATTTTAAACAAATGCTTGTCTGAAAAGAAAATTTTAAAAACCTTTTGTGTGTAGTCTGTTAAGACAACTCACCACGGCTAAAGCAGCTAATAATTTACTTAACTGGAAGGAACAATTAGGATTTATTATTTTATGCCTAATTATGACAGCTCGTTTCATTTAAAATGTCATAAAAAATAATTTTTTCTTCTCTTTGTTTCTGTGTCTGATTCTTCATAAGATTTTAAATGTTTGGAAACATTTAGTTTTGCAAAATGAGAACGTTATATTGATTTTTAATCAAATTCAGAATTTTAAAAGTAAAATTCCGAGGTTCTCAAACCAAATTCAATATTTTAAAAATGAGAATCAAAGTTTTTCAAATCATATTCAGCACTTATTAATAAACAGTTAAAAAAATAAAAATAGCTTGTTCATAGAATCCAATACGGATTGAGAAAAACCAGCCAATTTCGTCTTTACATATCGATTGGAACTTTTTACGCAACACCATCGATATTATCTAAAGTTCTCGTTTTAAAAAAATATTGCTACGAAAATTAGAAAAAAAACAAAAGCTGCTTCCTGCTTTTCACTATCATTTAATCAGTGAGATTTCATGCTTTCGCATTTTCTATTTGAAATTGAGATACTTTTTCCCGGTAAAACGTATCGGCAAACTATCGATAGTCACGACTAACAATATATATCGATAGTCTATAAGTAAATATCGATAGTATCGGTTTAAATGAAAAGTGAGAACAGAAAAATTAAAATACTAGGATCAACTAAAGATTTTATTTTATTATAAAAATAAAAAAATAACAATACAAAATAAACAGTTAAAAATTCATGCAATAAACAAAAATATTTATATATGTTTCAAATCAGTTAACAGAAATATAAATATTTAATAAAGCTGGAATTGATTTTGTTTTATTTTTATTATTATTTTTTTTTTGTTGAAGAAATACAAGCATGTCAACTTTATTTGAATTAAGGCGACTTCGTCTGTCACTTAGTATTTCACCGGCAGCTGAAATGCTCCTCTCAGAAGGCACCGAAGTAGCAGAAGTTATGAGATAGTCTAGTGCCACGTTTTATAGGGCTTTGAATTAGCTATTATTATCAATCCAAAAAAGAAAATTTGTTAGTCGGCCTATCAATGTATTATGGTCGCATCTGTTGTAGACGTGAGAATAATAGGTGCTTGTTTTTGATGCATAAGAGATAACAATCCTCCACTAACGGAACACATTCACTTTTCCACTGGCTCACCATCTATGTAGTATATCAATAAAATCTTCCTCTGTCTTTGACTGAGCTTATACGCTCTAAAAAGTTTTTTTTTTAATCGCGGATCGACAAGAGTAGCCACCATAATAGTTGGGCATAACATTTTTTTTTAAACTATCGACATCGAAAGTTCATTTTTCTATTGATATTTTCGATGTTTCTAGCACTATCGACAGTGCTATCGATAGTATGCCATCACTAATTCACACCAAATTTTATCACAACCAATCGAATAATTTTTGCGTGTTCAGACAGACACACAAAAAATTCGAAAAATTTTATTTACGCAACAATAGAAATTAAAAAAAAATTCATGGAAAGTACAGATTTTCACATTAATTAATAATGATAAGAATTGAAGTTGTGATAGTGGACATTTGTACAACTGCAAATAATCTTTTCAAAAATTTTCAGTTAACACATGTCTAACGTTTTTAGTTAAGTAATTTAAGTGTTTTGTAGAAAATTTAAAAACAAAATATTTCTTATTAAGCTTAAACTAATTTTTCCTTTTCACTTTCTTATATCTTTTCAGACTTATCATCACCATTTTTATACACCAACTGGTTGCCTTAATCCAAATTTTATTCTAATAAAACGCAAATTACGTTTTACGTGTTTTTCAAAAAAATTTTATCTAGGAAATAATAAAGAAAAAAGTAGTTAAATCAAAGTTAAAAGAATTAATAAGAAACATTTATGATATAAAGAAATATGTATAATAATCAAATACGTCCATTTTTTAATATGAATTTATTACAAACAAAACAATAACAACAAATTGGCTTTAATTCGTCGTTTTAACTTTTATAATGTGAAATAATAAATATTTTAAACAAAAGTGCCTAAAAACAATTTATTAAAGTCTATAAACTGAAAGGAATCATCCTTTTTTTTTTGAAACAAAAAGACTTTATTCAACCAACGGCTTGCACCGTTTCCAGCCTCAAAATTTTTTCTTTCTCCATCGCCAGTGACAAAAACACGCTGGCACTGGTGAACGAAGTTCTTAGTGGCTTTGCCTTGTCAGCGATGCCATTTATTGATGACGCTCTACTCTGGTGTCCGGATAACGATGGTCGCATTGTGGGTGGTTTAGACATTGCAACATGCATGCAGGTGAGTATTGAATCATGTTAAACACGTCAAAAAATTTTATTAAAGCTGAACTTTATTTCGTATTAATTTTATTATGAAATTGAATTGTTGGCAAGAGCATACAAATTGAGATGTTACGTTTTCTCAGTTTACACACACACACATACACAGTTCAACAGTTCCCTGCATTTGGCGTAGCTAGCGAATGCCTAGCTATTTCCTTAACTACCAATCATTACCTACCAGCCTAACTACTAGCAATGCACACGACTGACGATTTTAACCCTTTACTAACCACATGTCATGTGCGATTTCACTGACACTGCTTCTATAGCGAAATAACTATTTTTATAGTACGATCAGACCGACGAGATCAATGGTCAGCAAAAATCCAACTAGCCAAAATGTAGTGGAGAGGGGGGCACCTTTCAAGCCTCATAAAAAATTATATATTTGAATTGTTGACTTTTTACATAATGTAACTAATATGTATGGAAATAAACTTTAGTTTAAGTCTACAAGTAACTTATTTTTAGTTCGATAAAATTTTTTTTTAAATGTTTTTAATGGATGATTTTTTTAACCCTTTTTAGCATCTTTTAACATGTTCAAAGGTGCCCCTTTTTTTGTTCGAACCTAAACTGGCGTGCCATTTCACGGAAACTTATAAAAAATATTTTTTTTACATAAATATCATAGAACTTACCTTAATTTTGTTTGAAATGAATTTTGGACTGCAATAAATATCTTTCACGAAAGAAAACGATCACTGAATACTTCTTACACTCTTGCAAAAAAAAAAATAAATAAATAAAAAAATAAAAAAAAATTACAATGGCACTGTGAAAATTTGTTCACCCAACTACATTCGGTCGACGACTGAAAAAACTAGCAAAAGTTGTTGACATTGCTAGAAAACAAGGTTGCCATATGAAATACTCGGTTAAGGGTCGGAAAAAATTTTAAACTGAGATTTTATCACCATTGTTCAAAGGTGCCCCGCCCCCTCTCCCCTACCAGTTATATCACCAATCATATTTCCATAATGAAGATACTGCAGAAACTTGAAATTTTTTGATTTTTGTTTATTTAACAAAAAATAAAATAAAATTTAAATAATTCAGCTTTAAACTATAATTAAAACTTAAAATAAGTTCCAGGCATTTGACATCAATTAAAAACTAAAAATTAAATAAATAAGGAAAATTATTAGTTGTTTGTTTTTAAATGTTGTTTTTTTGAGACAGAGTTTGCAGCTGAATAGCTGTTTTTAATTGGTCTTCAGCCAGGCCAGAGAATTTTGCGTTTATTGGTATGGATTCTGAAAAAGGAATAAATAAATAATCTGGAAATGAAATACACATATTATAATATTTTAAATATATATGATATTATCTATAAGTGCGGAGTATACATTTTCCAGCCTTTGAGACTTTTTTTGCCATGGACCCCATCAATGTTGTATGCCATGACAACATTATTACTTAGTATATAGTTACATTTATTTTTGGACTAACGGCACAGTTTCTTTCCACTCGCGAAAAAAAATTTAAGGTTGAACTTCAATCTGTTATTCCATCCTTTAACTTTAACTTAAATTCATTGTAAAAAATATATATTTCCTTGATTAAATAGCACATTTTCGCACAAAACGGCATATTTCCACCTAATTGTTAGAATTTTATATATAAAAAAAAGAATTTTCTATAGTCGCCTTACGGCCATTGCGCATATGTCACACGCCTCGGCAAAACTTATCTGCCAGGTGTGATAATCGCTTACTTAAGTATCCACGCACATTACACAAAAAGCGCGTATTTTCAAATGCTTTACACCAAAAGTGTACATATCCAAATGTTTTTTACATTTTGCAATAAATACTAATAAGTTAGAATAAAAACTTTAAGCGGGTCATAAAATTAGATCAAAACACTATTCCAGCGGAGGCATTTAAAAAAATTCCTGTAAACACCTCTTAAACGTTTTTTCTAATTACTGAAATTTTGATTAACATTGAAATAAGCGCTTTTGAAAAATCACTCCTCAGTTATTATACCTTGTGAACTCCATTTATAATTTTGTTTTTTAGCAAAACTAATGAATGGTATGAACAAACATATCCCATATTCTAAATAACTTTTCAATACGAATTGCAAATTAAATTTTTAATTAACTAAAAAAGTGTAAAGTAAACGGCTGAAATAATGTTTGTAGACGTATTTTGCAGGTGATACTCATATATGTATGTACATGATATCGCTCGTCCCTGCTATATCCAACTATCGAATGTGAAAATCGGCATTTCTCAGGAGAGTGGAAAAAACGCATAAATTTTGAACTCAAAATCAGAATCAGAAGAGAATTTCAGCATTTTGAAGCATAATAAGGCCTGGTACTGTGTTCAAATTTGTGAAAAATGTTGGGCAACATTGATTATTTCATGCGAACAATTTTACATGTACGTTTGTTATAATCTTCATGTGTTTGTTGTAAGTTCCATGCGAAACAAGTGCCACTCATATTATTTTGCATGAAAAGAAATATTTCCAATACATTTCATATGTTTCCCTTAAGAAAAACAGAGTACTTCTTATGCAACATATTTTCATGAATAATTCATGCCAATTTATTTTATATGTGTTTTGACAACATTTCACGTGAAATGTTGAACACAATACCACGCTTAACAGTCGTACCCAATGCAGGATCAATGTAAAGAATATAAAAAACGAATTTTTCACAATCGATGGTTGGACATCGTAGGGACGATATCTCCTAAGGTAATACTTTATCAACATCCGAAACTATTATCAAGAAGAATATTATCAAAATAATAAGGTATGTGATGCTGTGATCGATTTTGATACAAAATGTTAAAATATTTATTATTATTTTTAATTCATATAGAAATCAAAAGATAACAATAATCCAATTGTTTTGTCTAGTAAAACATTGATAAATATGTATACATCTTTCAAACAAAATGACTCCTTGCTAATTGAAACTGGTGCACAAATTTTCATTTTATTCCTAATAAAATAAGGAAAGTCTAAAGTTTTCGTTGCAAAAAAATTAACACCAACACATACAAACGTTAAATATACAACAGATGTTTCCTTATTATCAATATCATTTATTTCGCATTTTATCTATTTTTCCTTAAGCAGAGATCCCACTATCATCGCAATGTACCGTTTTTCGCGGGCGCACTGTAAAAAGCTGCAGTATAATGCAATTATGCTCGTATTTCTCAATTAGTTGAGAATTTAAGGCCATTTTGCTTTATTACTAGTGTTGTCAATTATTCGGGTTTTATAATCAATCGTTCGAATAAAATTTCATAATTTTTTTCTTGTTCGAACAGCCGAATAATTTAAAGCTTTTATTCGAATATTCGAACGAATAACGAATACAAATTTTCATTCGAATAAAACCACGATTTGTAATATATTCTATCAATCACTACGCTGCAGTAAATGTTGTAACAATAGTCTTGAACGCACTTGTCTTATGACTGGTAAAAAAGGGAATGGTATAAAATGTTCCTGAATCGTGACCGTTGAAAAGTGATCATATCAGAAAATTATAAAAAAAATTTTTTGCAAAATACCCCCACTGTACAAGCAGGTTTTTTTCCAAAACCAAAATATTTGTTTAATGTACAGTAATTAACACAGGACAAGTACCTTAAGTTTGGCCCTAGAACCTATCACTGACTAACTTAATTATGTCAATTAAACTCCTCTAATGACAACGTCATGTAAAAGCTACCGATCCCTTTCATATAAAGTTCCGGAACTCGAACCGGTTGCTAGTTCTTGGGAACCAGTCAAGTGACTTGTCTTATGACAGGTTCAGTTCCCTCTAGGGTAGTTTCGACTTCTTAAAGGCATTAGCAGACATTCCATCTTCAGCCAAACTCCTTTCTACATATCATTTCTTCGATTGAATTAAGATAACTTTTTTTTACATATTTTGTCTTTGTGCCCATAATATTCTTGTCAGATATGTTTGGATCTTCACTGAAACTTTCAATTTGTATATTTTTTGAAACTCTGAAAGACTTTTTCCACTTTTTGTCTTGTAACTAGCAAATAAACAATTGCGATAATCTTAAAAATACTGGACCAAGGATTTGAAAAACTAAAAAATTTTAATATTAAAATGAGTATAGCTCCTCACTAACTATACAAGATAATTGTTTAGCCAAAGACGGTTTTTTTTAGAAATTTATAAGATTTTTAAGGACACAAGAAATTTTTGGAATCGGGTGAGAAACACGTTGAAAAATTTTACTTGACCGAAGTGCACTAATTTTCACTTCATACCTCTGCGCCTGAGCAATATAGGAAGCTCTTCTTCCTAAATTAAATGTGAAATTTTATACTGGGCGGACTATAGAGTTAGACATGGTTGATATATTTCCAAAATATTTAATTCTTCCCCACTGGCATTTTTCTTATACCCGACTCCATAAAAAAGTTTTTTTTACTAAATCTGTTGTAACTTTCTAACTTTTTTCCCGATGTTAACAATTTTACTTTTTGCACGTTAGGAAAAAAGTTTTATTTAAGATATGAGTCAAAACAAAATTAAATTTTTTTTGCTTTAATGGAGCATTTCAAAATGGTTAATTATGGAAAAACGCCAAAAACATACTTTTTTTTCAAATATAAAGCTTTGTGAATTTTTATCTGATCAACTCAGTATAGATAAGAACTTAAGGAGGAAAAACATAACTATGCAACAGTGCAAAATATGATTAATTCAGGTAAACAATACTCAAGATCTTTCGAAATAGTTTCATAAACTGCAAAAAACAAGTTTTTCGCCAATATCCTGAAAACGCTTCTTAAGAAAATTAAATTAATATCATATTCGTGCTCAGCGGCAGCCCAAATTTAGCTTAAAAAACATCTAAGTTTTGAGTTGCATTTCTGTGTGGCATACTCCGGTAATCGGTACTCCGCTTAAGAAATTAAAGCTATGGTCACACTTGGCAAATATTTGGCCAAATAAGCGTAACCTCTACATTTGCTCAAGGTTAGAGTGATTTAACTTGGTTTTTATATAACAAAATAAAATTAATTATGCTGGAAAAGGCTATTTTTATATAATTTTTAATAAATGACAACCAATTATTAAAAAACATTGGAACTAAAGGAAATAAAATTTTAGTTTGCCTGTTGGTCACGCTTTGTTCGTCAAATATTTGCCAAGTGTGACCGTAGCTTAAATATCTTAGCGGTAAAAAGTATCCAATAGCTTATCATCGGTACTAAATTACCTCCGCACTAAATTTTTATCGAAATCCAGACTGACAGACAGACAAACATTTGAAAAGTTTATGTTTTGTATTCTACATTGATTTCTATCAAAACTATTTCATATACAACAGACACGGTCCTTTAACAGTTTTATTATATTTATATATGGATTCATTTTACAGTTTTATTATATTTATGTATGGATTAATTTTAATAAGAAATATTTGTACTTTTATAATACTGATATTTATCTAAAATTATAAAAGTAGAAAGAAATTGAAATATTATTTTGATAATTTTCCTATAGATGATAATTTAGAGATATTGATAAACTATCGCTTTGGTGGATAGGATATCTTCCATATGTTTAAAGCAAATGTTCTATTTATATATTTTAATTAGGGGTAGCACTTTTTAAAATTGAACTTTTCTACACGTTTCAAATTTTTACGAAGAATACTAATGGCGTTTTCTTTTCTAAAAAGTGTGTTGCACTATTTGTCCTTTTTAATGAAAATTTGTTCGAAGAAGTGAATTTATTAGAAATTATTGTATCATCCCTTACGAAGGGAAATTTTTCCTTTAAGGGAATGTTAAATTGCAATTTTTTTAATAAAAATTAAAAAAAATGTCACATATGTTTGTAGAATAGAAAACGCCATAAGTAAATTTAAATTTGTTCCTTACAAATTGCAAACTACTAGAAACTTTTCGTTTTACAAAATGAAACACCCAGTAATAACATTTGAATACATACATGTGTACATACTTATAAATGAAATTGCAAAAACAGAATTAATAATAGTAACCAAATCTGTTTTAAATAATTCTTATTTCTACTTTCTTATTTTTCTTTATGGGCGTTTGTATGGTCACATTTCGCCAAACAGGATGGAGCCAATGAATCTAATGAAAATGTTAGCGAAAGTACTAAACTTGGCGAAAGCACAACAGCAGAGCTGAATGCCTTGGAGCCTTCTTTATGCAACAATGATTCCTCCGATGACTTATTTCGTCAACTAACAGAGAGTAATTTTGAAATTGAGAGTCTTCTATCCGATTTAGCAACAGTTGAAGTGAAAGTAAAGCATTTTCCTTGAGAAACCATTGAATTTTTGTAATTAATTAAAATTTGTTTATATATTTAATTTTAGGAAGAGAATAACAATGGCAGTGACGTTACCAGTGATATTGTGATACGAAGTCAACATGATGCGTTTGCTGCATTAGTCAATGCAAGCGGTGGAGTTGGCGGAGTAGTGAGTGGCATGGTGAATGGTGGTGGCAACGTCACCACTTGTAGCAGTAATGTAATATCGGGAAATGCAATACTGCTACCGGGTGAAAATTCTGCTCTGGGCTCTGTTGGTACAAATTCGTTAACATTAGAACCCACTGCAGCCTCTTCGACCCAGGAGCAGGCCAATTGCAGTTCATTTCTTAATCAAAATAGCAACAACAACAATAGCAATACCAACTCTAATTTAAGTAACAACAATAGTACTAACACCAACAACAACAACGAAAGAACTACAATCTTTGATGACAGTTCATCCCGCTACCTGATTGCAACGAATCCGCTGCTGGCGGAAAAGTTAATGTCGAAAAGCTTAATACTCAATAAAAATGATAAAATACTAGGTGATTTCAAAGGTAAGTTTTATAATGATTAAATTGCTTTTTTAACCGACTTAAAAAAAGGAGAAAATTTATTAATTCGTCATGTACATATATTTTTTTATATATTTATTTTTTTATGTATGTTCCCTCAAAACTCCGCCATTTATGAAGCGATTTCAGATTTTTTTCTTTATTTAAAAGGATATGCTTCCAGATTGGTCCCGCTGAAAAATGGTCAGGGTCACGCCCATGCAAAGTAAATTCACATTAATTTTCAGCTTCTTCTACTTAACTGATTCTTAGTCCCCTTTTACATATCAGACATTTATTTCTTGCCAGACATTTTTTAGATTCTCTTTTGAACTTGCCAGTAGCTTTTACATATTGGAAATTAATATACAGAGAAATTTTATAGTTTGTTTACTTCATATTCGCGTTTGCTACATGCATACACATAAAGTATGCATTTAGTGCCATGGCTGAAATGAGAAAAATCATGTGAAGCAACAATGAGAAAATAGCGAATAGTAATAAAAAGAAACAAAAAATGTTTAGTACAGAGAGTCGTGTAGGTACTACACACTCTGCATCTTCTCCCCCTCTTCTACTAACTTCTTCTGTTTGACCATTAATTTGCAATATGTAAAAGGGGACTTATGAAACTTTGCACACACATTAAGTTTCTGTTTGAATAGTATGTCATATTTGCAAAAAGTGGGTAGTGCCACGCCCATGCAAAGTAAATATGTTTTTTCAAAAAACTTCTACTAAACCGATTCTTGTGAAACTTTGAATACACCTTTAGTTATCGTTAGAATACAACATTATGTTTTGAAAAGTGGGCAGCGCCAGGCCCATGAAAAGTAAATATTCATATTAACTACTTCTACTTAACCGATTCTTATGAAACTTCGCACACACAATTAGTTCTCCGAAAAGTACATGATGATAAAATTCGACTAATTAAATAAATTAATTAGTCGAATTAAGAAGAACATTTTGTTTAGGCTTTTTGTGTGCCCTTTAATGTGACACCTTAATGGAATATTTAGGATAAGTAACAACTTTCTTAAATTTTAAATATGTGTTTATCCTAGATATGCCATTGAGGTGTCATATTAAAGGGCACAAAATTACTTTTAAAGTGACATACATACACACCTATATAATGATTTTATTTTCCAATATTCAAAGGTCTAATTATATTTACCTTGTGTTCACGGAAGATTGTTTCGAAAAATAGAACATATTATCCAAATTCTTAGTATAATGTATATTGATGATGAACTCATTCTCTTTGTTTAACTTTATCAAAATCGGAAGGAGTAGGGAAAACTGGTTGGTTTTTTAATGTGTTTTATTGAACCCATATAATATATTTTTAGCCTAATTCATAAAAAATATTTTCAATTTATATCTAACAGGTTATTAATAAAACTAATTTCCATAAAAAATTTTATTCATAAAACTTTCATAAACCAAAAATATATTTTATGAATAAAGAATGCTGTTAGTTTAAATCTTAATTTATGAGATTTATAATGAAATTGTTTTTCTAAGCTTTAATAATTCTAAAGAAAAATTTCCCATTTTTCGTAGTAAAAATTCCAAAAGATTATTTTTCATTTTACCTAAAAGTTGATGTGGGTTTAAAATGTGATTGATTTAAAACAAAAATTTCATACAGTAAAATTGCATATTTGTTTTTCCTTACACGCAATTTACATTGTGCCTTTTCTTCTTGGCTTTAAAACATCAACCCGCAAAACATATCACATGGGTTTTTTTACTCTTTTACTCTCACACGTATGTATTCATTCACACGTATTAACTAAAAATAAATAAAATCAACCACAACAAGCAGGTTTGGTTGTCGGTTGTTGGTTGATATACACTAATACCATGTTCATACGGTAATATGAATCACTTGGTTCGCTCTCTGAATCACGATTGCGAACCTTGGTGTTCAAACGATTTTTCTTATTCCATCTTGGATGCAAATCCTTCTACACTTTATAATACGTTTCACTATTTAATTTTTGCTTAAATAAATATATACTCTTTATTTGTTCAATGTTTTTATTTATTTTTTTGCACATATTAGTTTTTTGTTTTTTCTTTGTTTACATTTTTTCACAGCTAGTTCAGATAAACTAGCGATAATTTGTTGTCAAAATTGGAGATGATAGTAAACTTTTCGTGGCTCGCAGCTAGATTCAAAATGAACCAAGATGGTTCGCTCTCACAATTTTACATGGCGAAACATTTAGATTCAATCATGATTGGGGCGTGAACCTTGAATGAGAGAGCGAAACTCGAATATTGCTGTCCGTATGAACAAGGTGTAACAATAACTTTTTAAGAGCGCGAGTTACCATACTAGCGCAAAATGTAATAGTATGTGTGCTGATTAGGGCTTTAAAGGCACGCTTTTTTAGTTTGAGAGCGATAGAGAGATGTGTGGAGAAGGTAACGGGGTAAGAAAAAATATACCAATTGAAATTTGACGGGGGTTTTTTTTATATTTCTCTGCAATGTAAATGTCCGTGACTTTTCGTAGGGGTTTTAAAAGAAAATTGTAAAAAAAGCCAGGCTAAGAAGGCATAGTGTGAAAAGGCACTAACGCTTCTATCACAAACGTTATAAGCGTTGCTTTAACAAAATAGTCCACCCAGTCCACCCTTTTTAGTTTTGGCTCAATATGGCTACCTATTTATTTTTGCGAATTTGTTCTTTCCTTATTCTAGCAATAGCGACTGATGCTTTTCATTTTTTTTCGAGGCTTAGAGTACTTTATTCGAACTTAGATTCGATTCCACTGTATCGATTTCCATCACATACTAGATTATCACTGAAATGTGGAATAAAAATATTTATTTTATATAAATCACATAAATTTACTATTTATTCAAGGAATATTTCAAATGTAACTTTTGATGAAAAAAGTTACTTTTCAAAGAATTGCGTAACTTTTTTTATTCTTCCGGTGGCAACACTTGTTATGACAGCACCGTGTACAGCTAACTTAGTGTTGATATATCGTAAAAAACGTACGATATGACAACACAGTATGTCATATCGTTTTTTGTCATATCGTAAAAGAGCTAAAAATGGCATCGCTGCAGTTTTTTCCTCCTTCTGTAAAATAACGAAAATTCGAGTTACTCCTTTTTTATTAAATATATTTATTTTTAATAAAACTAATTTCCGTTCAAAATTTGGGTCATAAATCTTTCATAAACCAAAAATATTTTTTTATGAATAAGGAAGGCAGTTAGTTTAAGTCTAGTTAAGTTATAATGAAATTGCTTTTCTAAACTTTGAAATTTCTATAGAAACTTTTAATATCGTAAAATTTCGCAATTTTCGTAATAAAAATATCAAGTTTCGTGTTTCATTTTATCTAAAAGTAGCATTAACCAGTGCACTGTAAGCAATTTATTTTTAACGGATTCTAACATTCAATAAAAAAACTAAGTACACATTAATAAGGATTTTTGGTTGATTTTAATATTGTGCGCTGTTTATGTTATAAGTACCAATACAGTCCATGCATAAAAATAACGCAAACACACAAACACTCAAAATATTCTGTACGTTATGGAAGTTGTGATTAGTTCTTGTTACTACGTTTATACGCAGTTGTTATTTGTAAATAAGAACGTAAAATGCTGCCAAATACTTTTTTATTGTCCTTTATTAAATCACTCAATATTTGCTATTTATTAATATATTTATTTATCCATTTATTATTTTTTATTAACAAACATGTGTAAAGGTGGCACCCCAAACTCCTTATTTGCAAATAGGGCGTAAATCAGCAATTGTTTTCGTGAGTTAGTGAGTTATAATAAAAATACATACTTGGTAGCTCTACTTTTTCTTCTTTTGTCCTTTTATTATAAATAAAAAGTAGGAAGCACTTAAAGAAGCCATTACGTTTTTTTTATATTTTGTATAGTTGTTTCTTTCTATCTTTTGCTATTTCTTTCTTTCAATCCTATAGCAAAACAATGCAAGAAAAATGTAGTGTCATAAGGGCTTAAAATCAAGCAATTATACTTTACAACACTGCAAATCAAATGCATAGTCAATTAAAAGCACTGCCAATTTAAATAGTGCTCTAGTTGCTTATATTTGCATTTCAGCTGCAAAACAGATGACCTTAGGAATGCAATACTTTGTCAAAGTTTGTACAGTTGCGTTTGGGAATACGTGACATTGTTGAACTGCAAAGCAACATGCGTTTAGGAAGGCAGCCGCAGTCTATTCTAATTAGCTTTAATTCTTTCAAAACTAATTTCAAATTAAATACAAAATTAATTATAGTATATACCATAAAATGGCTGTTGAATACAGTGTATCGAAATTTAAAATGCCAAAAAAGCAAAACAAAATACATAATAAATTTTACATTACAAAAAATAATTGAGTTATGAATTTTTATTCGAACTATATGTTTTTTATCCAAAGTTATTAAATTAGTTTGGCTTAAGTTCATTTTTAATTTAATCTTTCGATCAAATTATATTTTTTTTAAGAAAGAAATTCTAAAGCTTGTAAATATGTATTGAACATTCAAAGAAAAATTTGGCTGTACGGAAGGTTGAACTGACAGCTGTTTCGTGACCACCAAGTCTACTCATCAGAGTCCTTTACCCACACTACCACTGACAGTGGCAACAACGCTGTAGCGAAAATCCTACTAATATTAGTAAGCTCAATTAACACACTGTCACCATCTTGTGGCGAGTCGTACCTTATTGAACTTTGTCTAAATGTTCGGAGCTTCACTAATTGTCTTTTCTTAGCGTGTTCAGCTATTTTAAGCTTTTTCCATTTTCCAAAAATAAATATATGAATAAATAAATAAATAATGTAATATATAAAGCTTATTTCCTTCAATGAAACTAAAAAAATAATAATAAAAAAGATAGAATAAATAAATAATAGATATAAATATAAGCTTATATTTCTTTCAAATATGCCCACAAAAGACAAAAAAGCAATAAAGTCGTTACGTTTTGAAGTTTTCTTTCCAGTTCCATCGTCATAGTGATTTTTTGCGATTATTATACCGAAGTTTCACTGTAATATTTTGTATTTGGCTTTGCTAAGTAAATTGCTATACTGAAAAAGATGTATGTATAATGGTGGTAAAATTTATAAAATGTATGAAAGTTTGGAATGCACTGCTCTCAAAACCTCTAAAGTTTGTGAATTTAGCAAAATTAGGGTTTGTGTCTTTACTTAATACTTGTTATAGTTATTGAAAGCATAAACTTAGGCGGTATGTTAATATAAATTTATAAAATTCAATCGCTTTTAAAAGCTTTTTATTCATTAACTGCAAGTTTTACCATACTTCCGCCGAAGTAAGAGCTTTCACAGACATGCTGGGTTTGAAATAAACGTTATATGATATCTCATTTAAATCTTTAAATTAGTTTGAATAATTTACTTGTAGTGGTTGGTGGTAATAAAATGCATACTAATTTTTACTATAACTACATACATACATACATACATATTTATTAGATTTAATATACATACATATTTTCCATTACATAATTTAATTTATAATTAACAGACATTTACAAGAAGACCAAAATCAAGAGAAAAGACGTATTTACTGCATTCGAATGAATTATGATATCATAAAACAAAGTTTTCAGCTGTAAACAAAGATTTTTTATGGAAAATATTCATGTAAAAAGGATTACCCAATCTCTTATTTATGATATCAAACTTTAAAAAACTTTTCTTTCTACGACGTCATGTCCTCAATAAAATTTTTAGTTCGAATCAACAAATATAGCAAAAAAGTTTGCATTATACATAAAAAGAAGAGAAGCTTTAACGCGGTGGAAAATATAATTAAAAAATGAGATTTAAAAATTGTATATCGTGCTCAAAATCATTCGAGTATATAATTTCAAATCCTTAATGCCAATATAGTAACTTTGGGTACGCGTATTTCAGAGTTTCCAGCAAAAATTTGTTGCCGATTTCGGTCAGAAGTAGGTCAGAAATTCTGCACCGAATTCGTTTCTTTGTCTGAGGAAATTTTGAGAAGTATGTTGAAATGCCTAAGAGAACTCTGTACGAATTCAGACATATTTTCTAAGGAAATTCTACAGAAATTTTCAAGTCTGAACAATGTCAGAAAAATTCCTAACAAAACATCAGAAAATTTTCCGATTTACCTGATACGTCCTGCCTTTAGACATTTATCAGAGATGTCGTTTAAATTTCTTCATGCATTGTTCTGCTGCTTATGGTCGCTCATAAGAAAATATTTACCCATATTTTATAAGTTTAAAAACACAAATATTTATTTGTACACATACTCTTTAAAGATAAATGAGGACTATTACGAAAATTAAAATCAGACAATGTGCAGAAGTTACTGTTAAAAGTCGTAAGACATAAATCATAAAATCTGTAGACTGTTCTGCTAAATGAGTAGTATTTAAGAAAATTTGCAGAAACGTGGTACCAGAAAATTGCCGACCACTGGAGCAAATGTCAGGGAATTTTAGTAGTGAAAATAAAACTTATCTTAGGGATACCAGGGTAAAGCTATGTTCCTTATCTTATTTAACATTTATTACAAATAATTTACATGAAAAATACGAGTAATGTTTTTAGAGTAATTTGTAGATACTACAAGTGTAGAGCTATACTCCTTATAGATATTGTTTAACATATATTATAAAAATTTATTTGCTGGAGCTTAAGCCTTGTCTATATGCAACATTTCATTGGTGCTTTACCAAATCGTCAGTAGACTTCAAACCCAATTTTAAACAGTTACAAACCCTTTTTCTTATGTACAGACTTTCTCATTTGAGAATTTACAAATATATAAATGATTTTCAAAAGGAAGCATAGTAGGCTTTGGAACTTATACAAAACCCAGCAAATAATTTTTTATTCGATACGAATCTATTTTGGTTTTGTGCACCTTTATACAAATAAATTTCATTTAAAATAAAATTATGACAATATGTCAAATAATAAATTTCTTGAAGGTTTAATTTGAATTTTATTTTTCATTTTGCCTTATAAATACTTCTATTGCTATCCGATGGATTTCTAATTGTATAAAGGTGTAGAAAAATAAAATAGATTCGTATCGAAAAAAATATTATTTGCTGGGTTTTGTATAAGTTCCAAAGCCTACTATGCTAATTTTTGAAAATCATTTATATATTTGTAAATTCTCATATAGTTTTTGAAAGTCTGTACATAAAAAAAGGGTTTGTAACTGTTTAAAATTGGGTTTGAAGTCTACTGACGATTTGGTAAAGCACCAATGAAATGTTGCATATAGACAATGCTTAAACTCCAGCAAATAAATTTCATTTAAAATTATGACAATATGTCAAATAATAAATTTCTTGAAGGTGTATTATAAAAAATTTACATGAATTAAGTAAGAGCAATGTTCTTATTGATATTTCAAAAATTATGATTTTGTGGATAAAATGTTAACCCTTTCGTTACGCGTTTTTCATTTGATTTGTATTCGTCTTCTATATTTACATCGCAGTATGTATTTGTGTTCGAACAAAAAAATCACGAAACAAATTACATAAATTAAAATTTTCCAAATTTAAGTGTTAACCTTTCGAAGGCCACCAAAAGTACAATGATCTTTCTATCCGTCTTAATCTGACACAACATATAAAATCACACCTTTCCCAACCAAGTATATTCTCTTGTATGTGTAGTTTGTGCTTTTTTGTCTGGCTGCATGTATGTTTGTATGTATGACCGTGTGAATTTTAAATGGCTTAGTTTAAGTACCCAGGAAACATTTTTCGCCGACATGTCTGACGTATGAAACTTTACCAGTTTTCTAAAATTCCTTCAGACATTTGACAGAATAACAGACAGTTTTGTAGTACGACGTTTCTGCACATTTTCTGCAATATCATCCGATTAATATCAGATTAGCCCGCACATTATTTGAAGGAAATTTAATTTTCTTTAAAACATTTAGAGCTAGGCCACACAAGCGTTTCTAAAAATCGCGTTTCTATTTTTTTTAATTAGATTTGAAGTTTTTAGAACTTTCAAAAATATATAAGAAAGAAGAAACGCGCGTTTTAAAAACGCCGGTGTGGCCTTGCTCTTAACAGACTAGTTTGCACATTTTCTAACGAACGACTTCGGACTTTTATAAGTCTTTTCTGCATATTGTCTGATTTTAGTTTTCGTAATAACTCTCATTTATATCTTAAGAGGCTGCCGACATTGTGCATACATGTCAAAAACTCCTTTAGAATTTCCCTTGAAAATTCTTCAGAATTCTTCCAGAATTCTTTTGAACATTTCGGCAAAGCTCCTAGAATTTCCTCCGACAAAGAGGTCCGCTTTATTGTTAATTACTTATATGGCTTTCGGTACGTTTTCGTGCCGACTTCGGCATGTTGTGTGACTCTCTGACCGGTTTTGCTGATTAGTTAAAGCGGTATTCTCATGGCGTATACATTTGTATTTGTCACAACGACTCTGACTGTTCCATATCTAAATTTTGCACTCATCGTCTGATCCTTTTTATTCATTGCATATGCACTCTATATGTTTATAACCGATTATATCAATTTTATAATCAAAGTGGGTTGAATTTGTTCTGACGATGGATCTTAGACCATTTTGTTGCAGCGTGAATGTAAAACTATAAATTTTTTAGGACACTGATTTTGGCATAAACGTAAAATTTCATGTGGCATTCTATATGACAAATACAAACCAACCAGTTAAAAAGATATACATACATATTTCATTTTACTTAATGCCCTCAAAAGGTTATTTCCTCCATTACATGCAGCAAGAAAGACACAAAAAATTAAATGGAAAACACCAATTTCGTTGTATAAAATGCAAAAGGGCCTATCATCATATTAAACATTTTTTCAGGATATAAATAACTTAATGAAAAGCAAACTATTGTGATTACAAAAATTGCTTTTCTCCATATTATCATTAATTATGACTTCATTAATGATACTACCCAGGAAATATATATTTTATAATCACAATAGTTAACTCTTTATTAAGTTTTTTATTTCCCATAAAAAAAAAGTTTAAATGATAAGCCCTTTTGCATTTTATATGACTATTTGTTTCTAATGAAACATTTTTCAACGAAAAATGTAATAACTTTTTTGTTGTAAAAAAAGAAAGAAAAATATAGTGATTTTGGAAGCAGACGTATCCTTCCTTTATTTACTACAGCTATAATTTTCATACGCTCAACTTTGTATACCATCCCACTATAAATTCATAAGAGTATTGTATTTTATGTTTATTGATAATAACATGAGTAGACTTATTACACATTTGTAAATCTTTATTTTATACGCATTTTCCTTGGACCAGTATCGACTTTTTTACTGCAACACAAACTAAAAAGTTTTCTTATGTATTTACGAAACTGTTAAAAACAAAGCTCCAAAAATGTTTTGAACTATACTAAGGAATAAATTGCACAATACTTTCAAACTAAATATTGCATAATTTTTCTGAGAGTGAAAAAGTGAACATAACACTGAATAATATTGCCAACACATCACACAATTTTCTCGATTGTACAATATAAACCAAAAGTCTTTTGATTTAAGTGGATGGGCCACTGAACAGGTAGATCTCGCCTCGGTCTAGAGGTAGTAATTGGTGAATTACAAACGAACTAAGAATAAGAAACACGTTAAATTAAAAATATTCATATACTTTCTAACTTTCTAGTGCTTTAGTGTTATTGCACGCCTCATAAGCGAAACTACTGATTTTTCAAACTTAAAATGGCTCTATTATTATCATATAAATTTTTATTATTTAAACTAATTAAAAAAGTGTTTAAAAAAGTTCTGTCTTGGACGTCCGTTTGTCTGTATGTACGGATCCTGTATGTGGTCACGATAACGACCGAAAGACTTCACTAATCGAGTCCTTTTTTTACGCTTCAGTATAATTAGGAATAGAAAGAAAGAAGCCTATTTAATTTCACGGTCTAAATGAGATTATGAGGCGTGCACTTTTGGATTTTCCAAACTATTAATTTGTTTTATATTAAACATTTTAAATATCAGCAAAAAATATAAGTAATATAGTTGATAGGAATGATATAATTTTGGAACGTTTATCAAAAACTAACAATGTTTCTACCATCGCAAGAAGCTTTACCAAAGACAACAAAGAAAAATGAAGCGGCAATAAGAAAAGCGATGGCTAATAATTCGTCAATACCCATAAACTGAAAAATCAATATAATGTATATTATACATAAAGGCGGGTCGAAGAAAAGTTGTACCACTCACCCCTTAGAATGAAAGATATATCAATGACAGTTCCAAAAAGTAAAAAAAAAAATTTTTCGCCACGCCCAAAAATACAGCACTTTTAGTTTTTTTATATATAGCGCCGCCATTTAAAGTCCAATCTCATCATATCGCTTGTAGTTCTTTATGGCTTGACTGTGGCTCAATTTTTTCCTCGGTTGACTTCTTAATCCGACATCAAATTCTGGGCGCCACTTATGCCATTTCGGATCCTTCCCTCCTAACGTTCAATTTTTTTAACATGACAAGGAAACCATTCTAAAGCTTTGTATATCTGACTTTTAACTATTGCGCCGCCATTTAAAGTCCGACCTCATTAAATCTCATAACGTTGCTTATGGCCTAGGAGTAGCTTAATTTTCGCTTCTGGCGACACTAATGCCATTTCGGATCCTTCCCTCCTAATGCCTAATTTTTGCACGTGGCAAAAAAGGCCTTCAAAAACTTTTATATGTCGTGCAAAAAATTGGACCTTAGGGGGGAAGGATCCGAAATGGCATAAGTGGCGCCCAAAATTTGATGTCGGATTCAAAAGTCACTAAAGGCAAAAATTAAGCTATATTCGATTTAATATACATACTATATATGTACATATGTATATATGCACCTCGCCATAATTTAATAAAATGTTTCATAAAATTTTATACTCCTACAAATGAAACACGAATATTTATCAAAATCAGAATTCAATATTTCATCTTTGATGAAGTATTGGCTTAAACTTTAATTAAATAAAAATAAAATCCATAAAATACAAGTAATTTATTAAAAAATGAGTTATTAACTGTATTTTGCCTCTTCCCAATTATAAACACAGGCATTGAGGCAACCAGACATTCATCCGTACAGTCAAAAAGAAAATCTTGCATATAATGAGCCATCAACTAAAGCCAAACCAACAAAATTTCTTTATAACGATATAAAGAGAAAAACAACAACAATAACAATAACCACTGTCGCAGACAAATCACATGCACACACAATCATGCATATTCGTATGTATGTACAGACTTAGTCGTCGGGTCAATAAATTCTACAGTATGGAAATATACTTTCAAGGTCAAAAGGATATTGGCTTTGTTCGAAAAGCATTTGAGAACGAAATGAGGCTGCCAACAAACCCATTTCCATTGAGCGACAGAAAATTCGGGATCTCTAATGGCAATATGATGTGTATGCCGAAAAGGAGGCAATGAAAAGCAAAGAGGAGAGAAGATTTAAAACAAAAAAAAAAAAAAAGGAAGAAGACACCATAAAAAACATTGTTTGTTGTTACGGTTTTCCGTATGTAGACGAAATTTTTGTATGCGTGTGCGTTTAAGAATACGGAGTAAAAGACGACTGCAGCCTACCATCCATCCAGTCATGTTTAGGCAAAAGTTCGTTAGTTAAATAATGCTTTTGGCCTTGAAATCGTTCATTTGTATTAATGGCCTTATTTTTTCCTTTTGCTGGCTGCTGATGTCGTTTGTTCTACTGCCTCTGCTTCTAACGTCTGTAGACAGACTGGGAGGAAAGCAGGATACTAGGCCGACTGTGTGAGAATGTATGACCAGAGTTTGAGTTTGTCAGACATCCTGAGACCTCGAAAAAAGTGAATGTCAAATATACGAATACACCTACAGAAAACCAATTTATATCAACGCACCCACACATACAGACACACAAGCAAAGAAAGAATATAACGGAAAAATATTTATTGTTGTTGTTTTGTTTTTTGGCTGCGTATCATTTTGAGTGTATGCGTGTTTGTACATAAGTATTCTACCAAAAACTGGGGTGTACTTTTAGGGTGCGTAAAACATTTGAGTGTGTTGGTGTAAGCGTGCTAGGTTTGGGGTTTTTCTTCGAGTTGTGTATATGAAGAAGCATTTACATACATACACACATACATATACACATATGTATGTGTGTATGCACGCATATACATGTCTATACGTGTACAATAAATGAAAATTCAAAAAAAATACTTCTAGCCTTGAACTTGAAAATGTAGTCAACAACATTGGAAAAAATAAAAAACAAAACTAGACAAACAACCAAATTGATGATGAAAAATTCAACACACATACACATATAAACTTTACGCCATTTATACAAAATGGAAAATGTCTCACCGTCTATTTCGAGAAATGTTTTCTTTCTCACACATTTAACGCCAAAAAATACTTTTTAACAACTTTTTCTGTTTTTAATAGCAGCAGGCTTACAAGTGAAAATTTTGTTTGATAAGACATATGAAAACAGTGGCAGTTGTTTTTGTCTTATGTCTGGCTTAGTTGGCCAACAGGTGGTATGAGAGATGTTTGCTAAACAAGTTATTGATTGTGGTATAATTAGTTACGTAAAATAGTTTCGATGACTTTTACTTATTAAATCTTAACTTTCAAGTGCGACTAGGATATAACGATTAATCACATAGTCACTTGTGAATGTGGGTGCATAGAACTAATTACATACAAATTTATATAGAAGTGGCCAAATTATAATAAAAGCTTAAGTGACATGCTTTTCGAAAATTGTTTTTTGATCAAAATCGATTACCGGGCTATTTGTCAGAGTTTCAAAGTCATGTCAAGTACCATTTCGGAAATATAGCAAAAGAAATTTTAGCTTAAGTACATTTTCTTTTTAAATTTGCAATTTGTTTACATTTTTTGTAACTTCAAAGTGTCGCTTAAGCTAAATTCTCTTTTTCAAGTAGAGCAAAACTAGTGTTAATAACTGTAAGGATATAAATGAAACAGTTCAAAATGAGCTTGCTAAGGGTACAGTACATATCGGATATAAGAAACTCCAAAAATGCTACAGAATTATTTCTTAAATGCCGTTTTTTCAATTAATTGTTTATAAGAAAGCTATTTCTTATAACCTACATATGTAATATTTTTCTATAAAAAGTTAAAAAATTAAGTTCTTTAGTTAAAATTTTCTTATTATTATCTATACGAAAAAATGCATATAAAAAACTAACTTAAATAGCTCAAACAAAGGATAAACAATAAAATAAGGATTCAGTTGGCACTATACAAATTTCTTACATAAAATATTTTTTCAAGTTTCTTATATCAGGTTTTTTCTTATATACGATTTTCTTTTATGGAACATTTTTTCCATGGAAAGTACAGAAAAAGTCTCGGTGTTTTTGGTCCACTTTCTTATAAGCAGCTTTTTCTTATATGCGATGTGCATGCGATCTACTGTAATAATTACTTGTTCTAAAATAATTTTATTAAATTAACTGATTTTTCATAACATCAAGAATATCTTAAAATATCTTAACCCCAATATCTTATAGGAAATTTATTAAAACTATTAACATTACATATAACAGTCCAATACAATCCTATATAGCAAATATTAAGGCTCTACGTCAATTTGAACCAAGGATAACTAAAAAATACTTCCACTGTAAAATCTACTTTCTGGCGCTTCAGCTTTTTCGGCGGTTATGGCACGATATCCACGGTTTAATGATGTGAGTTAGTTTACCTTTTTTAGCAAATTATTATTTATTTAGACCTAAAACAATATAATTTTACTGTTAAAGTATAATTAAATAAATTTTATTTTTTCCCATTCAGCTTGAAGATGTATTTTGAAATGTTCATTATTGATGTTCCTTTTTTATTATAGATTTTAACAATAATTTAAAAGTAAACAAATGTTATTTCTTTATTTCTTTACCCCTTAACTACAATAAAACATCTTTTATAATACAGTTTGTGTGATTAAACTTTATTACATAAAATGAGTTCTAACTATTATGTTATTTCTTATTCATAACTATTAAACATAATTAGTAATATATCTATCGGATAGTAATAGTTATGCCTGAGAAATACTTTTATTTGATACCCATAATAGTTATCATCAGTTTTTAAAAACAAAAATTGGAAATAATAATTATTCTTAATAAATAAAATAAAAATTTATTCGTAATAATTATTCGGAATTTTAATCGAATAAAATTTATAACTATTAAGTTCTTGGTTTTTATAAAAATTTCTTTTAAAAAATAACTTAAAAAATACTATCAATATGACTCATATATACTGCAAACATAATCCAAAATATATTTGATGAAACAAGACACATTTTTATTTAATGTTTCTATGTTCACGGACTCTAAAGTGGCTGAAATTGATTTTGGGACGACACCCTCATTAGTGAATCCGGATAGGGACTTTTGGGTCGAATCTGATAGGCTTTATGAGGGTTGTGCGGTTTTCACGGACGGGTCCAAAATGGGAACAGGCACGGGAGCTGGTGTCTATATTTTGGGGACGGACATTCGTAGGTCTTTTAGGCTACCGAACGAGTGTAGCGTTTTCCAAGCTGAGATCCTGGCGATTCTCAGGGCCTCTATGTCGACAGTCAGGCGGCGCTAAAAGCATTGAACACTGTGGCAGATCGAAGCTAGTTAGTGACTGCAGGAGAGCCCTCAACTTGTTCATGGACAAATATAGTGCTAGATTATGTTGGGTTCCTGGCCACTGTAATGTTGAGGGAAATGGCACAGCTGATGAGCTGGCAAGATCAGGGTCAGCGTTAGATGTGGAATTGTGTGATAGATCGGTTAAAGTACCGATCGGTCATTACTATAGGGAGCTCAGTGACTGGGTGTCGAATAGGGCCAACCGTTCATGGGGGAGCAGGGAGGATTGTAGACTCTCGAGGGCCATGTGGCCAAAGCTTGACTTAGGCAGATCCGAACTGTTACTGAGTATGAATAGGAAGGTGATAGGGGTCTTAATAGGCGCATTGACTGGTCACTGCCCTAGTCAGGGCGAGAACCAGCATTTGGGAGATTAACACTCCAGATTTTTGTAAGATGTGCGATGATGAGGAGGAACCAGAAAGTATTGAGCATGTTATCTGCCATTGCCCGAGGCTGCAACGACACAGGCTTAGGTGGCTTGGCAGACGTTTTCATGAGAGCATTAGTGAGGATATCAGGGGCTTCATTATTGGAATAAGGTGGTTGAATGGCGGATAGCAGGATGCTCCTTTTCTGGGGTTTCATAGCGGGTATGAATAGAAGGGAATCACAATGGATCCAACTGGGTCTCTGAGAGGATGTGCGGCATAGCACTACCCTTCCTAACCTAACCTAACCTAACCATCGTCGTATGGATAGTAAAATATCGCCAATACCGATATATCGGCAAACCTGAAGTATCTCCGATATATCGGTATCGTTTACATTCTTATTTGTTTGTTGTTGAAATTTGTTTTTATATATATGTATATAAGCACAATAGATTGTCAGATTTTAGTTTTGACATGTATGATGTGTTGATTCCTGTTGAGGTTAGTGCTAATAATAGGACCTAAGTATTTTATTGACGTCTGTTCAACTATGGCGGTTCCATCAACAAATACATTAAAGCTTAAGTTTTGTGGATCATGTGTTTTAAATCGCACCAATTTCGTTGTTGTTGGGTTTAAGTGCAGTTTGTTTTTCTAAAGTATAATAATGTATGCCGAAATAAAATTTATAAGGATAAAAATAAAAAAACGGTAATTTTCAATTTTCTTTCAATACCAGTAGTTTATACTCAAGTGCAAATACACTTTACTACATGTAAATAAAAGGTATTTTAATGCAGATTAAAAATCTGAAAAACATTATGGTTTTACAGTCAAGTTCTCCAAATTAAGCTAAAACTAAACATGATGGATTAAATGAAGCAAATTTTAAGAATTCCTTAAATGTTTTCTCTTTAATACTTAGCATACAGAATATATGAACTTCCATCCAAAGTGACTACATAGCTTAAGGTTCGTAAAGTAACATTCAGAAAGAATTAGACATGATCAACATCAATTTAACTTTCAACGTACACAGCAGAACAAAACAACCTTGTGTTCGGAAGCTGCCACAATCCCATCATCAGTGCTCATACTTATCACTACACAAAATTTTTGACAAATTTGCACACGCGCATTGCGTCATTACTAAATTAATGTCTATCTGATGTTTATCACCAGTGTTACCTTTGATTTATTTTTCTTTATGCACATTTTTCTGAATTTTGTTTTTCTTAATTAAAATTTGGTTGGTTTGATTTACATGTATATTTAAGTATATACGAACATCTGAAAAGCTCAAGCCAGTAAATAGATATTTGTTTTTTTAATGCGATTATTTCGAACTAGTTTGCATTTTAATCCAAGGTGATTATATAGGCTAACGTTATGTTTAGAAAGAAAATTAGACATGAGCAATATTCCAAGGAACAAGAGATTTCTGTTAACGAAAAAAAGTCGTGATGTTCAGGATTATCGTACGAATTTTCCGATTATATCAAAAAATGTGTTTTAAAAATCCGCTTTTATAAATATGTAGTAAATCTACAGGTTTTAAATTTTTACTTTAGTTCAAAATATCTAAAATTCGTTGCAAAGTTTTTTTTTTCAATTAATTACATTCAAAACTAATAATAAATTAAAAAAAATAACCAATAATTAATTCTTTGTTTTTTGAAATACTCACGAATGCGTATGATCAATATTTGCTAGTTAGGACTAACACACACACACACACAATCAAGGTCTTCTGTATTAACCGGATATACAATTTAGAACAAGCAAGACTGACAAAAACAACTACATATTACTAAAATCGTTAATAAAAATTCTTACGAAAGATAAAAATTAATAAAAATCTTTGCCAAACAAATTACATGCGTGTTCTGTTTACTGTGTTAAGCAATTTATGCCCAGTTTCTTTTTTAGGGTTCCGTAGACCAAAAGTGTACAGGAACCCTATTGTTTTCGCAGCGCTGTCCGTCTGTCTGTCTGTCACAGGCTGTTTTCTCGGGAACCGTAAGAGCTACGGACCTGAAATTTTCACAGAATATGTAGAACTTTGGCCGCTACAATAACAATTATATGACAGCAAAAAATTAAACGCTGTTCTAAAGCGAGCAACGAAACATGTTGAAATACTAATGTAATATACAGACACTTATTTATAGACACTTTAAATTTGCAAAGTTAGAGTTAATTGGTGTAGTCTGTATAATAGACTACACCAATTAACACTGATATTTAAAACAATAAAAATTAAAGGGTATTCTATCAGTTAATGGAATTTAGACAATCTGCTGTATCTTGGAAACCGTAAGAGGTAAACTCTTGAAATTTTAAAATCGCTAAAACAAAAAAAATTCCAAAATTAAAAAATATCAAAACGAAAAATCACCTAAATGAAAAAAGCGCTTAAAGGAAAAAAGCACCAAAATTAAAGAAACGCTAAAACGCAAAAAATCACCAAAACTAAAAAGATCGACAAAAAATAATAAACGAAAAAACCCGAAAAAAGGCGCCAAAACGAAAAAAAGCACTAAAAGCTAAAAAAAATCGCTAAAACTAAAAATATCGTAAAAAAACGAAAAAAAATTTTTCAAAAATGGAAAAAAATCACCAAAACGACAATTGACAAAACCCGAAAAAAGCGCCAAAACTGAAAAAAGCGTAAAAACTACAATAAATCGCTAAAACTAAAAATATTGTCGAAAAGCGAAAAGGCTTTAGGAAACGCCAAAACCAAAAAATCGCCAAAACAAAAACAATCGGCAAGAAAACAAAAAAATTTTAAAAAACCAAAAATCGCAAAAATCCACAAATTCACCAAAATAAAAAAAGGGCCAAAACCAAAAAAAAAAAAAATCACCAAAACGACAAAAAGCGCTAAAACTAAAAGAATCGACAAAACCCGAAAAAAGTGCCAAAACTGAAAAAAGTGTCACAACTACAATAAATCGCTAAAACTAAAAATATTGTCAAAAAGCGAAAAAGCGTTAGAAAGCGCCAAAACCAAAAAATCACCAAAACTAAAAAATCGGCAAGAAAACAAAAAAAATTTAAAAAACTAAGAATCGCAAAAAAAACACAAAATCACCAAAATGAAAAAAGAGCCAAAACCGAAAAAAATTGCTTAATCAACAAAAAAAAAAACTTTAAAAATAAGCAAACTAAAAATGAGAAAAAGGACAAAACGAAAAGGGATATATGTGCATTTGTACGGAACCCTTCGTGTGCGAGCTATAGTCGCACTTTACTGAATTTATTTTTTGTAGTTTTTCCAAACAACTAGCAACAAATATCGACACTAACAACAATAACAACAAGCAACAGCTCAGAATATGGAATTAAATGCATTTAAATACCAACGATTTTGAGTCATAAATATTAATGAAAAGCAACCTGCTTGATTGACACAATCATGGTGCGACAGCATTTACTTGTTGCTGGTTGTGGCAATAAATTGTTTGCTGTTATTGTATTAAAATAATGCAACAAACAACATTTAACTGAAACTTATAAAATAATAAAGAACACCAATTTGCTTGCATACGCTCAGAATTAAAATTATGCGTGGGTAAGCAAATAAATAACGTAAAATATCCCAATTGAAAGGCTTATTGCAATTAAATCAAAAATTGGTTTTATGTGCTCATTCCCTTGCTAGGTACCATAGCCTTGCATCCTAGAGAGATTTTTGGATAAATTCTAGTATTTTGCTATTAATTATGCTGCGTATTTACAGTAGAAAAGTCCAAAAACAATACAATTTAAAATTTTTTTCAAACTTCTTCAAAGTCAATTTATTTAATATTTTGATATTGTGGCTTACTGAGTTATTGCACTAAACCTCTCAATTACTTTACATCATGAAAACGATTTAAATTTAAATATTTAATTTTGTTAATTTTATTTGATTCCTTATTCGATCATTCATCAACATAGTGTTCACACCTGATGAATTTATATCATGATGAACGTCAAATTTATATCATGATGAAAATTCATCACGTATAGATTCAATTTATTAATGTTATATCAGCGTTATGATATAAACATAGAGCAAGCTTTTGCGAATTTTCATCATGTTTTGCTCTTTCTCCCGAGTTTTGAATTACCTTATAGTTTTAACGAGTTTAATCAATTTTAGTTTAGAGATTGTTTCCAACATTTGGATTTGTTGCGAACTTTCAACATTTCTGGCCTTTTGTGAGTTTAAGCGACTTTTAATCAATTTCAAGACTTGGTGTCGATTTTCGCATTTATTTTTTTGCAAATAATCATAATTTTTGCCGCAATATCCATGGACAACAAAAATATCTATAGCAAGGCAGAGTTTTCTGTTCGTCTAATTTATTTGTGTTCTAAAAGATGAATTTACGCAACGAATTCTTGCGGACAAGTTCGCCGAACTATGCGAAGTTCGTCGTTCGTCGTTCGTCCCAATTGTGTTTATACCACAATGTTTTTTTTCAACTTATTTTCATAATCTTTCGGAATTTCTCTTCTGTGCAAAAAACACTGTGCTATCTAGACGCAATATTTTGGCGCATTTGCTAAAATGCCGATAGCATTTAAAACACTAATCTCATTACATTACACAGGTTCCCCTGTGGCTGAGTGATAGTGATGATAGCCTGTCAGTCCAGAAGTCATAGGTTCGATTCCCGCCATAGACCCTGGCTGTTTTCCGCTAATCGCTTCACGGGTTGTGTTTGTTTATAAAAAAATTTAAAAAAAAAACTTTTTAACCCATTAAAGAGCTACTACTACTCATTACTGAAATTCCTAAAATTATGAATTTGCTAATCACAAATTTTTAAAATTTGTACATAATCGAATAATTTGAATTTTCATTCTTAAAAATAATCTTAATAGAAACTATAATTATAACTTCTCAACTTACCCACGTTATCATAAATTGAGAAAAGCATTATAAAATTAGAATTGTAATTTTATAAGTTCATGAACAGTCAAATGTGCGTTGAGTGACTATACGAGAATTTGAAGGTAAACAAAAAGTCATTACCATGATATTTTATATCTATTAATGCATCTAACTGGTACACACACGCACACATATTGTGGCAAATAAAATTCAGTGTACATAGAAACAGATAACAGATACATGGACTAGTGAGACAGATTAGAGTCATTGGTGGGGCTCAAATCCACAACTGGTAAACCTATACATTACCAAGTAGATTACCAGGACAGCAAAAGAAAGAACTAAAAAAGTAAATGTACGTATTTTCTATAGAATGAATTTAATACCTTCAAGAATCTTGAAAAATTTTAATTCATTGTTGATAAAAATTAAATTTGAGGAATTGATAGCCCGAACTATAATATTAGAATACCAACTGCATATAAAAGATCATTCTGGTATTAACAAAAGAGCCTTTTAAGTTCTCTCTGTAGAATGAATTAACAATTAATCGTTGGTAGTCGTGCACAAGAATCTCTGATTGTTATTGTTGGCTTTTTAAACCAATGGTGAGCAACATTCAAGTGATTGGAGATGTCACGCCCAATCATCCCATACACTACCCCAATCAAGTGTTGGTGCCAGTGATTTAGTCGTGTATGGACATTTTGTGTGATTGTATGCTTTGCTGTAGCGATGTCCAACAGAATTTAATATTTTGTTGATGGTACCAGTTTGTGGTATTGTGTATGGTGAATTTAGCTTAGGTGAGAAAAGTTGTCAATAAAGAAAAAAAAACAAAATACATTTTGTAGAGTCTTTCTGAAATAAAACAAGTAATTTTTCATAATTTTTCATAACAAGAGACACATTTAACTTAATTTCTATTTTAAAAATAAACAATATCAATAACACAGCGAAACAGTGGTTTTGTTGTATAAATAAAAATAGATGATCCTTATGTATTTTCATCTGCTGATTACTATGTCATCATTTGTTAGTTTTTTCCTAGCAGCTCTAGCATTTGCATAATTTACACCACTTTTTGTATTATTCGCTTCATATTTCACGAATGAATGGTTCTCCAAACTTTAAAATATTTTCTAGATTATTAATCTACACAAAAATCTATTGCATTTGAGTAGAGTCACATTGCTGAATATATCAGGATATCTTCTGTTATTGCAAAGATGCTAAAAATCGTGTGTTTTTTGTTTAGTCCTTAAAACTTTTTTATATTAGTTTTTTGAAATTACTATAATTGATCCTTATGTATTTTCGTCCGCTGGTTACGAAAATAGCTTTATTATTTTTCTAGCACCTCTAGTTTCAGAGATATTTTACATTATATAAAAAATACAGTAGTCCCTCGATTTACGTCGTGATTGGTTCCGGTAAATGGCGACGCAATTCGAAACAACATAAATCGAATTTGATATTGCACATAATAAAAATTGGATTTCCATGTATTTTTTCTTTTTATAATTGAGGCGACTTAAATCGAAATGACGACACAAATCGAAATGCGAGTGAACAAAAATTTTGCCGACCGAATAAAAACAAAGATTTTAACTTAACTTGTAAGCAACTGAGGCGACGTAAATCGAATGGAGACGCAAAGCGAATTTGGAAGGCACTAAAAATTTAACGATGCAAATCGAATAGAGACGCAAATCAAATTTGATAGGTATGTACAAAAAATTTTACGACGTTAACCGAATTACTGTACTTAAAATTTTTCTTTTCTCACGCCATCCAAAAAAATTTGTTTTTTATATTACATGTGTTAATTTACAAGTCATTGATGCAATGGTTACATATAAAAGATATTGTATGAATACGACAGAAAATGTTTGTGTTATTTGTGGTGATTATATCGTATACATATTTGAAATTTGCAGCTGTTACGAAAAGAAAACAAACAAAAACCAATTTTAAAGTTTTTTGGATGGCGGGAGAGAATTAAAATTTAAAGTATTTTTTTATGTGCACAATCAGCCATGTCACAGAATACCATTCCGATCGGAAGTGGTTTCAATTCCGTAAGTTGCTTCTTCAGAAAACGAAAAACGAAAATTTTCTTCGTAATCAAACCACTTTTAAATTTCAAAGTGGAATTGAAAACCAATTTTCTATTACATTCATTTGCAGTAAAAACTAAAAAATGTGCATACTTTTAGGAGCGTCAAATAAATAATTGGTCATGAGCTTTCCATGTTAATAAAAAGCTTAATGTGAGATTTGCATCTAAAAACAAGAGTAAACCAACGCCTAAAGGTATAAAAACTTTATCATTTTAAAAACCAAATACAAAATAAACGGAATCTAAAGCACCAAAAATGTACTTTTTCGGAATGACAACATCCGAATCAAAACTAATCCGAACGGAATCTGTGACATGGCTGAATATTTCTGAAACTGAAGGTGCTAGAAAAATAATAATGAAGCACGTAATCAGCAGGCAAAAATACATAAGGATCAGTTATTTTAGGTTAAAAAAATTATAATAAAAAAAGATTAAGGACTAAACCAAAAACATATGATTTGTAACATCCTTGCAATAATAGTAAGATATCCTGATATACTCATCAATGTGACTCTACCCAAATGATAGAAACTTCTGTGTAGATTAATAATCCAGAAAGCATTTTAAAGTTTTGAGGGCCATTCGTGAAATATTAAGCGAATAATACAAAAAGTGGTCTAAATTATGCATATGCCAAATGTCACTATATCTTTAAAACTAGAGTTGCTAGGGAAAAACTAATGACTCCATCGTAATCAGCAGATAAAAATACATAAGGATCAGCAACACAAAAAAACTTTATTTTGCTGTGCTGTACAGAATTTTTAAAGAAATTAATATTGCGCTATTATGCTTGTACATATTGATTGTATGTGTTTTGAGCACGATTTAACATCAATTGTTTATGCCAGTATGCTGGAGTAGTGTCTGCTCTGCTGAAGTTATTGTTTTTCAATTATATGTTCGTTTATGTATGTACGTGAGTAAAAAGCTGAGATAATCCCCCTTATTCTGTAAACATTTGTCGACATCCCGTCAAGACACTATCAAAAATAGGACGCTTAAGTACTCGTTGTAGACATCAATTGACTACCGCTGACAGCCTTTCAAAATTAATTAATTATATAATTGTTATTACAAAAAAAAATTATTTTATTTATAAAAATTTTTTTCTGTGTACACACTGTGTGCATAGGTCTGAACCTGGCCTGGTGGACCACTGTACAGCTTGATGGTAAAAATTTGAAAAGGATTTTATTTACTTTACTTACATATATTTTGATGAGTAATTCGTTTGCATTAATTTTCATAATCTTCAATACTTTGGCTTACTGTCAAATGAGCGTGCCTGAAGGTTGAACATGATTGTTTTGCTCGTGAACGTGCATCATAACGAGTGCAATTTTATTCACGAACTCATCTCTTTTTTCAAACATTTGCAGAATAATCAGCAAATTAAATCATAAATGATTGAATTTATTCGCATTTTAGACAAAAGTCACGCTGATTTTATTAGAGATAGTGGTGCTGTTGGTTAGTGTTTCTGCTTTTGGTATTGTTGGAGCTGCCTGCCAAATACTGATGATGGCTAGTGTTAGTTTGTGTGTGTAAGATTCGATTTTGTGCATTGATTTTCAGTTTTTTTCCTAAGTACTCCCGTCTGTTTGCCCATCCGTCTGGCCGTGTGTCTATCCATTTCGTTAATGTGATGTGTGCATGTTTTGTTGCTGTTGTTGTTATTGGTTATGTTGTCGTTTCAAATGTATATTTTCATATTGTTGCACCGAGAGCATTCGAGCTGCCATAAGTTTGTGTTTAATAATCAAAACGCACTTTAAATTATGCGGTACACCTTGACATCAATTAAATGTTGTTAAAAATACAAAATTTTGTATGAATGTTTGGTATGATGTTGTTGTTGTTGCTGTTGTTTTGTCGTCGTCGTTGTTGTTGAAATGTATTGCTTTTGTATGGGTACCAAGTTTGTCGTACACCAAAATAACCAGCACCTCAAGTATCTCTCAATATTTCTCAAACTATTGTAAATGGAAAAAAATTAAAATAAGTAAACCCGTACAAAATATTTTTCAAATAAAAACTAATCAATTTTCTCTTCTGCGCCCCATTGATTGTTTGTATTTATTAGAATATTAAAACTTACTGCCAAAAAGACAAAAGCAGCATTGATATGACCAATGTCAAGTGAATGGAACTGCGGGAAAACCTTTGAATTAAATTAAGAAAAATATATGAATACAAATTTTGAAATTGCAATTGTTTTACAAGTTAATCTTGAAGCTGTAAGAAATTTTTCTTTCAATAATATATAGCTTATTCAGCTCCGATTAATCGAGCAATATTGAAAATCAAAAATCGATCAATTCCTTACTTGAACAAAACTAAAAGTCGAATAATTGGATACTCTAATATTTTCGTTATTTCCACCAATCAGCATAACTAGATAACATCGTAGGGAATTTCAAAAGGACCTTGATGTGACCTTGATGTGAACACAATTTATTTTTTGAACAGGCAATTAATTATAAATAAAACAAGAGATATCATTCGTAATATTCTATGAAGATGAAGGATTGTGAAGGGATTTTTAAAAACTGCAGAAAATAATGAAACCGCAGTAAAAATATATAATTTTACACTTTAAGTATTTCCGAAATTTTCTCAAAAATATATTGCTATATTTCGTCGATATTTTTAATTTCAACATATATGTATATCGCCATCTAAAATGGAGAACGCCCTAAGTAACATAAAATTCGAAATGGACATTATTTTATAAATTCCGATGTATTTCATCAAACTACGCAAAAAAAAAATAATAATAATAATAAAAAATAAATCAGACTTACCCAAACATAAATAGCGGTATAAGATTATTTCGAGGTTAAGGACTCAAAGCTCAGAACAAAAATCGGGCTTTTTCAAATGTAACTTCATTTCCAAATTATGACAGGTTTTTGAAATTGAGCGATTTTTCTTAAGTTTTTGGTCTTGATTTGAAGTTACTTTTTGCGGATGGTTTTTTTTCGAGTTTTTCCCCAATTTCTCAAACTTTTACGATTAAAGTAAAGCTCCAGAGCATTTTTCGTTTTCTTTCATAGTTTTAAGAATCTAAGCCTTTCTTCGATTTAAGTATGTCTGTACTAAAATGAATCTAAGATAGCAAATGAGAAAACAATTGTCGAACTTTCATTCGGAGTTTCTACATATGTACATAAATATATTTTTATTAAAAGAATTGAACATATCGAGCCCTATTTTCGATTTAGTCGTAAGCGATTTATTGAAAAAAATATATATTTTTTTTAAATGAAATTTATTTGTTGATGGTTATTAAGCAATTGTCTATATGCATTTCATTGGCGCTTTTACCAAATCGTCAGTAGACTTCAACCACAACTTTTTACTAAAACTAAAATTTTATGGTTCTACCCATGCACACTGCGTTCAGTTGTACTTAGAGTGAAGATTAAGGCAATGAAGGGTGTAATTGATAAGATAATTTATTTTTTAGATTAAATGTACCCGAATTAATTTAAAAAACTAAATTTTAAACCTTTTTACCGATAAGTTATGTGTACTCAAATTGACAAAAATTAATGCATTTGTGAGACTACCTATCTCCCATTTTGATAAACTTTAGTACAGCTTCTTCTTTTTGTAGTTAAGTCACGGGCGCAAAATTTTGTGTCTCTAGCTGATCTGATTTTGGAGAAATGGCGTCATTATTTAAATTTTTTTTAAGTTGAGTTAATTTACATACGTCTATAATAGGTTATTCATTTAATCGACCTTCTGCTTTAATCGGTTAATCGCTCGATTAATTAATTGAGGTTTTGATTTAATCGGTTAATAATCGGTTAATTTCGTTATTCATCGGTTAACCGATTAATAAAGTTTTTTCATAAATTAAGTAAGCTCAATAAATAAAAATGCATAACTTATTTATTATTTTGCGTTTGTTTAGGAAAAAGAAACAATAACATAACAAACATAACAATTTTTGGACTAAATCAAGTAAAAAAGAAAGAAAACAGAATTGATAAATATGTATTTTATTAGTTGCAATAGTTTAAGGAGATCTTCGAAAATAATCTTTTAGAAAAATAATTTTGTTTAACTCTTTAGGATTTAAGCGATTCTTTTAGATGTTGGAGAAATCGAAAACAGTCCATAATAAAGATCATTTTTCAGTATTTTCCTGGATTTCACTAAACATATAAAATCTTCCATTATGCCATTGGAGTGCTGTTTTAATATTTTCAAATTCTTAACACTTCTAATTGTTTCATTTAATTCTATCTATCGATAGCATCTACCATTCTGCAAAAATATTATTTTTCGAATTCCCTTGTTTCCGTTTTTGTATTGTATCTTAAAACACTGTTGCTAGAAGAAAATATTTCTGAGCCGAGGTATAAAATAACTGTATTTAAAACTTGAATTCGTCTCTCACTAAATCTAATACATACTTAGATTTTTAATTAAATCGTTGGCAATAGTGTTATTGGATTTTATTAGATTAATAATCATAAGCTTAATAGTTCCCTCAAGTTCAGTTGGAGTAGCAGAGTCTCTATTAAGCTCTCTGAACACACTTCTTTGTTTGTATGGAAAAATAGTTTCTAAACACATACCTTTTGTATATAGCACAAAACAAATAATTAAACACATAAGAATGTTATAATACTTGGAAAAATTAAAAATTTTGTTACACCGGTTAATCGTTTAATCGACTGAAACTAACCGGTTTAATCGTTAATCGAAAATAACCAATATTAAACTAACCGATCAATTAATCGGGTAGTAATTAACCGGTTAACCGATTAACGGTTAACCCATTGAATACCCTAGTACGTAATGAGCAATTCTATAAAAGTTTTTTAGTTGCGGAGCTCAACAGTACTTTGTTTAAAAGCTAAAAATGCCTCCTTTATCTTAAACATTTTTCAGATTGCATTTTAAACAGTTAAAAAATTATAGACATATGAAATTTATAATCTAGGGATATACCGATTTCGATTAATTCAAGGACTAATTCATGGAATGGTATAATAGATGAGATAATAATTTTTTTATATATTAATTATACATATTAGAATTAGCAAAACAAAAACACGATTTAAAAATTTGTTATGCACACTTTTTTTATATAAAAAATAGTGCGCATGCGCATGTAAATATATGTGTGTATTATATTATTTTAAAATTTCAAGCTAAAGCTACCCTGAAGAAAGCCAGGGGCTAAGTGCCTCCAAGTTACCACTTTTGTCGACAAGCTTGGTGACGTTTCGGTGACATTGTCAACGAAATGTGTACACTTCTTATTTTCCCTTTATTGGGAAGAAAATAGTTTTATATTGTCTGATTTTGTTGTATTGAAAATAAATGTGGCTGCACGCAAAACTAAAAATTTTCATTAAAAATCTAATTTAATTGCCTTACCTAGTAAAAAGTTTTATATGTGTTGACTAGAATCATTAAAATGCACTAGTGAATCTCTGGTGCCAATGTCTCAACGTGGTCCCATAAGAAGCAGCTAGTCTATAGTAAATCAACAGTTCCGTGGTCACTAGTGGAATCTCAGTGACACTTTACTATCGACTTTTCCTTCAGGGCATTTTAGTCTTCATCATCACTACCATACAGATGATGTCTACAGATTATCACTATCATCGTTGATATGATTAATAAATAATATTCATTTTAAGAATATTGGTTTTTTTCTACCATTCATTTACGGCAATATTTTTCATAAAATTGTAAAGTAAAGTTCGAGGCGAGATATAAAATAGTTTTGGGGCTTGTCGCTAAAACATACTGGCTCATACCGGCACCAGAGTTCCGAACATTATTCGGCTCGTATATGTATATAGCCGAATGAAAACCAATGTACTCACTTAAGAGTAAAAAATAAACAACAACGACATTCAGTTGTCTGAAAGCTTGTTGTTTTTTACGTTGTTGTTTCTTTCTTTTTAATAGACACACAGTGGAATACTACTAACACATACTCATAAGCGCTAATACTAAATTAAAAACTGATTTCTCTCTATGGCCAGCACTGCCCTAAAATAAAGCAGATCCGATTACTTTGCTTATTAAATATATCTACTAAACATTTTAAAACAACAAATTATAACACTTTAGCACAACAGAAAAAAAACCTATTAATAACTGGAACATATATGTGTGCGTAAAACACTTTATATACGAGCGTTCTATTGTTATTGATCAAATATGGCTTTAAAGGGGGGCGGACCAAAAGACCAAAAAATGTGTCACCTCGGGTTTCTGAAAAACTTAAACATATGCCAAACTGATGCTTTTAATCTGATAAAAAAAGAGTTTTTGTAAGTAGATGCTTTTTTATCTAACGGGTAAAAAAAAGTCCACTTACAGTTTAAAAGATCTTCGTCTAAAAAAATTTTAATTTTAACTTTTTTACTCACCTGGGTCCACGGTTTTACTAATGACGAAGTCAAATCTTTTGCGATTTGCAAAAACTTTTTTTTTTATTACTAACACAATTATTAAGTAAATTATTCTAAAAATATTAAGAAAAAATTTTTTGTTCCTATATTTTTTCAAAAAAGGGCACGTATAAACTATTTATTTGACAAACTATTTATTTGACAAATATTTTTTAAACTTGCAAACTCTCCCTTAGCCATTTTTGATACGACATTCTAAGTCTAATCTGCCACCTCCATCATCACAAATTTTACTACCTAGGTATGTGTATTCGGAAACATCCTCAATTGAACTGTTTCCTAGAGTAAAGTTCGCTTCTCGCGTTGAATTAATTTTTATTGCCTTGGTATTTCCCACATTGATCTTCAGTTCTACAATATCAGCATGTTGAGCCAGTTCGTTAAGCTTTGACTGCATGTGTCGTTCTCTTCTCGATATGAGGACAATATTATCTGCATAATCCAGATCGTTCAGATGTTCCATGGTAAGTAAATTCCACGCTATTTCCCTTTTAGGGCTAAGGTCAATTGCAGAGCCTAACACTTCATCTATTACTACTAAAAACAGTAGTGGAGACAGTATACATCCCAGTCTTACTTCAGCATGTGTATCGATTGATTGGGATAGGGAGCCGCTATGGAGTACTCTACATGGGAAAGAGCTGTATTGTATTTTTATTAAATTACAAATCTTTTGCGGAACACCTTTCCGTATCAAAGCCTGCCATATGCTTTCGTGTTTTATTCGATCGAACACCTTTTCAAAACCGACAAACACAAGCTCCAAAGGTTCCTGCATTTCCTTGACTTGCTCGGCAATAATCCGAATTGTTGCAATGTGGTCGACTGTTGACTTATTGGGTTTGAAACCCGCTTGTTGCTTTCTTATCGTATCGTCAATTTTACTATTAATTCGGCCAGGAATAACTTTACACAATACATTTAAAACAACACTCAATAGCATTATCCCTCTCCAGTTGTTACAATCAGATAATGCGCCTTTCTTTGGAACTTTAACAAGAATGCCTTGTGTCCAGTCCTGCGGTATTGTTTCAGTTTCCCATATCATAACAAACAACTTAATCAAAAGTTGAGGTGAGTAATGTGGATCCTATTGGAACATCTCGGCTGTTACGTTGTCTACTGCCGGCGACTTTCCTGATTTCATATCGCGAATAGCTTCCTCAATTTCAACTAATCCGGAGTTAATTCTTATTTACACGTGATATGGTTTGCTGCAAACCTATAAATTGTGCATGTAGCATTTGTAGCAGATGGGGACGATGTAACTTTAATCTTGGAAGCGTTCAAACCAGCGTGATAGTTGTGCTTTGGGGTCCGTTAACAGCCTTCCACTTTTGTCTTTAATTGGCATTTTAGGGCGAGAATTCTTACCAATAAGACGTTTGTTACAATCGTACAATATGCGTCGATTTCCTGCACTTACAGCTTTCTCTGCTTCATCTGCTATAGAATTCGACCAGATTCTTTTATCGCGTCTACATAATCTTTTCACGGATAGCTGCAATGCATTAAAGGATCGCTGCGCATTAATCTGTGCCGTTCTCGTTCGGGCATTGGAGATTTCCGCCTTAGCTCTTCTTCTGTCTTGTTGTTTCCTGTGAAATCCACTGGTTTTTTACATTTTGAACCTTTCCAAGTACCTTTTCACTGGCCTTGATATACGCTCCTGTCATCTTAGCCCAAATCTCCTCCACTGAGCCTTCATCAGATATATTTTGTGTGTGGCATTTAATTTCTTCGCGAAAATGTTGATTAGTACTTTGATGTTTAAGTTTTCCTACATTGAAACGACAGGTTGTTTTCTCGTTCTCTCTGCCCTACGTTTAGCTCTCGCATCCAGTAGACTACGACGCCACATGCGGCTTATGCAAATATGGTCAATTTGATTTTCTGTCAGACCATTAGGTGATACCAATGTAACCATGTGTCCTAGCCTGTGCGGAAACATAGACCCCTCCAATAACAAACTTGTTATTTCCACAAAATTCCGTGAAAAGTTCCCTATTGGAGCTCATAGATCCGATTCCATGTTTCCCCATTATGTGTTCTAGGTCCCTATTATCAGAACCAATTTTTGCATTCAGATCACCTATAATAAGCTTTATGGCGCCCTTTGGTGAACTTTTCGTAGTATGATCTAGTTTACTATAAAAATACTCCTCCTGTATTTCAGATAACTTTTTTGGACCATAGCACTATATTATCGACACATTTCTAACCTTGGATCTGAATCTTGCAAAAGTAATTCTCTCATCTATTGGTTCCCATTTTATGAGAGCACCCTGCGCGTTCCTACTGAGAAGGAATCCAACCCTAGCAACGTGCAGAGCATTATCGCCTTCATTGCCGGAGTAGAGTAGTTGACCCGTTGATAACTTGTGCTTCCCTAAACTCCGTTAATCTTGTTTCGGATATACCTAGTATTTTTATATTCATCCGTAAGGCCTCTTTATCCAGTTGCGAAATCTTTCCTGTTTGGTACAGCGTCCTCGTGTCCTTGATTTCATAGCAAAAGTCGTCAACGTTGATCGGTTTCGTTTTCTTTCATTTACATTTATGGTTTCAGTAACAGTTTTAAATCAGGACCATAATGTATATATACCATAAATGTAAGCAATTAAAATTTTTCTGTATGTAAGAGAAAAAAATTCTTCGGAGAGCTTTATAAACTCCATTCGGTGCGGGAACTGTTTTGGCTAAAAGGAGCTAAAAAACATGATTTTTATTATCAGTACAATATTGCCCATAGCGTGCTGCCATGAGGATTTTGGTAAAAAAAAAGTTATTACAGTAATGTACACATGTATATAAAACACATTTGAATATAATAAAAAAACTTTCTCCTGAAAACTTTGATTTAAAGCCACTTAAATCGAAAATAGGGCTCGATATTAGTGTAATTAGTAATTTTTTTGGTGTAAAAAAATCGTCGATCGTTACAATCGGGAGTGACTATTTTGTATAATTACGCCAGCGTGCCTGAATGAAAGAAGGAAAAAGTTTGGCGTGAGTTGAGATGTATGTATAAGTAAAATTTTTTCTTTGAATATTCTGAAATGTACATAATGCACAAAGACAATATTTATAATTTTTGGAAAATCAATTAATTTAAAAAATCCTGAAATACAAGTTTAAATGGTGCAATTTGACTGCAAGTCATTAAAAGACGTTTTAAACAAAACGTTATAGTAAAAACAAAGGAATGATTTGATTAATTTGGCTTAATTTTTTTGTGAGTGGCATTTTTTATGATCGTGTTTAAATCTTCTTTACACTCACATAAACATCTATGAGTAACTTTCGTTTGCTCGTGAGCGTGTAGAATCATGAGGGAAAATTTACTCGCGATCCCATCTCTAGCTTCTACCATTACATCAATTTTGGTTAATTGCCCTTTAACATTAGGCAATAGTAAAAAATATGTTTCAGAATATAATTAATGCAAACATCCAAAGAACCGCAAAATAACAAAGAAATGAAAACAACTTTATTAAACAGTTGTTAAGTTCAGACTGGATTAAATGCAAGCAAATACTCGGTGAACAAAACAAAATATAAAGAGCTCTACAAACGCAAGAGCATCTCGCGCTCATTAAGTTTTGGAGTAAAAACAAAAACATGAACACGAAAATGAACATACAATGCAACCATGAATTCATGTGCGAAAGACAACGAAAAAAAAAATTAATTATATGAAGGCATTTGTATCTGTGCACAATATACGGATGCCATGTATAAACCGTACGTTTGAACAAATGAAAATTGTACACTCAGAAATGCATCTAGATAAATCGAAACGAAATCAAGAGTTGAATGTGTGTAAGTGAGTGAATGATAGATAGTGAGAGTGAGAGTGCAACAAAAAGCTAAAGAAAAAATTGCGAAACATGCAAAAGCAAGCAAAAGCACGAGCAAACTAAACTCACTCACCAATACTAAACGAATCAGAAGGCCTACACATAGATACTATGTTCGTGTGGTATGCAGCCTTGAATTAGTTCGGTGCACTCGCGTGACGATACCCTTACATACATACATAATACATTTGGTAAGTGAATATACAAACAAACATTCGTATACCAATTTATACGAGTATATACATTCTTGCATACGTATCTTTTTTATGTGTGTTTGTATGTACATATTTATTTGTGCTTCAGTAACGCAACCAGCAAACAAACATTTAAATCTTTACCTCCGTCGAATATGAAATTGAGTTTTTGTTTCTCATATCCCCCTGTAAGTCCTGCTAATAAATCATTTCTTTTCCTCCTTATTCCCCGATTCAACCCATTTGCCCACTTACAAATCGAATTTTTCTGTGTATAATACTTTTCACAACGGAACAGCAGTGGCTGTAACATCCATTCGTTGAAAAGTCATTCCACCAATTTAACATACATAATGTCAAAGTGACAAAAAGTCAGTCATATGAATTATGAAAAAATAAAAAACAATTTATTTGCTCTCTTTATAGTGATGCTATTATAAAATCGCTCTTTTGTTATTAAGAACAGGGCTGCCAGATTAGGGACTCTGACCCCAAATTATGGGAACTGTCATCACAAAAAAGAATGAAAATTTTCACTTCGGGTTTTCCTTGGAGTTATTAAAAAAATACATTGGTGTCTTTTTCATGGTCCGAACACATTTAAGTACGATTTCTGCTCAAAAAAGTGTTTCCTGAAAAGCTTGGAATCTGTAATTATTCTTAAACTATTTCAACATAACAAAAAATTTATTTATTTTCTAATGTTAATATTTTCTTCCAGTTAAGAACTTAAGCTCAAAAAGGGTTCCAATTAAATTTCATAGAAATTTAATAGACAAATAACACCGACACACAAAAACAAAAAAGGTGGCTGTACATTTGACCAAACCCACCTACACACAAAAAATTAAACTTCATTATGATGAATTAGGACCTATAAACCAATTTAGAAATTCAGAAAACTTTTTTTTCAAATTTACAAATTTGTTTATTAATTTTCATCTACTACAATACAATATGAGTTTTAAGTGTCATATTCTTAAAGTTAGCTATTGAAATCAGACTTAACTAAATTTTCAGTTTAGTATTAACTTCATGTTAATATTTTCATCTCTTTATAAATCACAGTTTACTTTTCGTCCTGGATACAATACAACTTCCTTGATTCTATGTATGATCGACCTTAACGTTGATGAGACTTGTGTGGTAGTTTCTCTTGACATTTCAAAAGCCTTTAATTCTACTGACCATTGTAAAATGGTTATTACACTTAGAAACAATTTTAGTTTTTATATAACGGCTTGAAAACTTATCTGGTCTTACTTGATGGTAGGTCCCAATTTGTTTCTGGTAATGGAACTAACTCGAATATCAAATCACTTGGTGCAGGTGTTCCTCAGAAATCAGTTTTGGGCCCCCTATTGTTCATCATGTATATGAACAATCCCATATTTGTAAAGATTTCTTTTATGCAGATGACGTTCTTACTATTTAAGTGTGAAAGTGATTTCTCTGATATGCTGGAAAGCAATATTAATTTCGGCTTAGATCGCGCTCTGCAATGGACTCTTTCTAATTCTCTTCGTTTACATATTGCTAAAACAAAAGCTATCGGTTTTAGTAGATCGTCATGTTTTCTTTTCGGTTTTGATATAAGTTTAGATAGAATCGTTATCGAATTTGTTGATAACTTTTTAGTGTTGGGTGTTATCGTAGATAATATGCTTTCATTTATTCCGCATCTTAACTTTTTGCATGGTAAGATCTTTGCAATCTTGCGTAGGTTACTCTCGACAAAATTTATTTTTACCGCTCTACATTAGAAAAAGACTGGCTCAATTATTATTAATGCCCCTTGTCCTGTATGGGCTTGAGGCTGTTTCGGTTGCTAATGCAACCAACTTGTCAAGATTACACACATTATTATTCCTAGAATAGTTTGCTATGTTTTGAAACCCCGTCTGCCTATCAACTTAAGAAAATTTGTCTTTATCGGTTTATGCTTATCGTCGAAAACTACTAGAATATCTTTTGAATCTGCCAAACTTGCATACCACTACTCAAATGGACCTTGGTTGTTATTGTCATCAGTATAATTTTTTTTTAATTATTATGTGTAAGGCTGGGTAGCGATGAAAGTAATCCTTACATTTGTTTACATTTGTGTTCATATTTAAGTATTTATAAAGCAAATGAGATTGAAGTTTCTTTGTTTTTATCTGCATTATTAGTATTACTTGTTTATATATATATATATATATATATATATATATATATATATATATATATATATATATATATATATATATATATATATATATATATATATATATATATATATATATATATATATATATATATATATATATATATATATATATATATATATATATATATATATATATATATATATATATATATATATATATATATATATATATATATATATATATATATATATATATATATATATATATATATATATATACATGTATAAATATAGTACTACGAGTATTGTATTTTATGATTGCTACTCTCATGTAATATATCTCCGGGCTTTTAGGCTTTGTTATTACTGAATTGGTCAAATTAATAAATAAATAATGTTATTATTGTTAACGGCTTCAACTGTTCCAAAAGAAGTAGAGTGCATGTTCCTACAGAATACAGTTTGCTAGAAACAGTAGTCTTATTGAAGTCAACTAGGTGAGTTAGTTCATTGGTTCACTTTAGAAATAACTCAATATTTTTAAGAATATTTTTTTGGTTTCAAAATTGTTTTATATTTTTATTTTTGATTAATCTTTTTTTGTATTTGATTGTATGTTCTTTTAAATACTTTAAAATAAAAAATAAATAAAAAGATAGAAACATTTTATATTAATAATTTATTAAAAAACTTCAACGTTTTCAGCCGAATGTAAACTTTTGTAAGTCTGTGTATGTATTAAAAATTATCTCTCCTGATAAAATAAGAGACTAACTTTACATGTTGAAATATTTCATTGAACTTTTTTTATTTGCTTCTTGCAACTTTGGAGATGCAAATAGGGTAAAGAAACTTGACAACAACCATCTAAACGTTTATTTCATACCACTTTTTCTACCCAGAAACCTTCCCTGACCATAAAAAAGTTTCGTGTAAGCTTAAAAATATTTAAAAATTACGTTTTTTTAATGGGGATTTTCTTGGGTGATTTTCCTTTTAACAGGTGATTTTTCGGGGAAATATTTTTTTCTAATTTGAGGAACATAATAAAAAGTATCTGGCATCCCTGATTAAGAATAAATTTATTGCTAAAGAAGAGACAAACTTGAGTTTATCATTGACGCTGCAGTTTTGCATAATATTAGATATGTATCTTCTGTTATTGAAATGCTTTTCGTAAAATATGTACTTATGTATGTCCATTTTCAAAAAAAATTGTTTTCAAGAATCTTTAGTAGTTAGTTGTGTTTCCTCAAAAAAAATACATTTTTGCATATACTTTTAGATTCCAGAAATATTTTCAAGTAAAGAAGTGTTATATGTATAGCTAAATATTATACATACATACAAATGTACATAAGTACTTGAATGGAATTATTTCTTCCTTATCCCAACTAGAAATGCAAACCCATTTCTGATGTAACTGGGATCCCAACTGCGATGTAACGTAGTAACGTATTTTGGACCCGATGGGTTTCCTGTGGGGAAATATCAGAATCTTGCGAAAATTTTCTCAAATCGGAAAAATAGCAAACTCTAATATTGAATTAAAATTGCTGAAACTATCCAAGGGACGAAAGGAAGCAACAATCACCTCTATTGAAGATGAGCAAAAATACGATTAAAAATCTGTGTAGATTTTCCTAATAAGTTTCCAATAGTTTCCCACTTGGGAAGAATTTATTTTAAGTCACTAATTTCTAGATGGGCTATCCCAACAAGTTCCCGGTCGGATACCAAATGGAATAACCCTTTTGGACTTGCCACATGCATTCCCAATCGGCTCCCAATATGAGAATTAGAACATTTTTTGTCAGAATACTTCTGTTTTGAAAATAGGATAACACGTTTAACCGAAAATTTTAAAAATAACTAAAATAAAATTTGTATATAATAAATTACTTCAATTTTAAAATATTGTACTATAGTAGAAATTTGTGATAAAGATTTAGGGAAGCGAAAAAATATAGATTTCCCAGCAAAAAATTAACTTACAAATCATTTCTGATGAAACATCAATGTGTTTGTTTGGAGTAAAGAAGGAATCCTTCTATCATGACATAACTTTCATTATCTTAAAATAATATCTTCTGAGAAAAAAGGTGAGAAACTATATAATTTTTGAAAAGTGCCTAATTTTGAGTTTGAGAAAAGCCATGTGGGTATATAATTTAAGAAAACTAGATTTTCTGAAAGTTTTGAAGCTATTGCTGAGAAGTACGTATAGAGGCCTACCTGATTCTAATTTTGTGTGATATATCTTTTTTTTAGGTATGGATGAGATAATTTTTAAGGAATGAAACGGCTTGAACTCTAAAATTCGCTTAAGTCGACTTAAACGGCTATTGCATATTGGTTCACAATATATAGTACAATTTTAGCATGTGGCTCTTAGCAAATCCTTTAATTTTGATCTGCATTTTTATTATTTGCTGTTGTAGCCAGCGTTGCCAGCTTAGCCTTTTCGAGGCTACATTTATCATTTTATTTTGTCTTTTTTACTTTTAGTTTAGCCTCAAAAAGGCAAATTTTTTATTCACATTATACAAATTTACTTCTAGTTTTCTAATTTGTAAGGCATTTTATTGTATACTTATTCAATAAATTAATATTAATGAATATTTTTTAAACTGGACACTTTTCTTTATAAAATGGTACCAAAATTATTTTAATACTCCTTCGTTTCGTTGTGAAGACGTCTTAAAGAAGAAGTTATGCACTTCATAAAGCTGTGAGCCACTATAAGGCACTTATAGTGGCTTCTTCTTTTTTAATTATCTACTTGAAGTACCTTCTTATTTAATAACAATTAACTGGTTTAAGTATTTTTACTTATTAAATAATAAGGAAAGCATTGAATTTTCAATATATAATACTTAGGCTTTTTTTTAGGTTTTTTGTGCAATTTAGCCTTGTGAAAATACCGCTTTAGCTTCTTTTTTCCTCCAGCTCCTGGCAACACTGGTTGTAAACGTCATATTTTCGCACATATTCTTTGAAAATTTTAGGTTTTTACCTCTTGCATTTGCTTATATAGAAGACTGTGACATACTGATGGACATACAGACAGACTCACCGATAGACAGGCGGACATCGTAGCAAAACAATACTCTTCCATTGTCTCCTTTGGCGTAAGGAACCGTAAAAATATATACATATGAGATGATCCTGATGAAAAGGGGCCTTATCTTCTCAGAAATAATTTTCAGTAGAGCTGCTTCTGTAATTTTTTTTTCGATTTTGAGATTATAGTTGCTATCACTGCTCAGACATGTTGCCTCCATTCTACAAATGGCATTATCCCTAAATTCACCACCGAAATGACTTAAATAGATTTTTCCCAAACTCTGCCTTCTTTTAAAGGTCATTAATTTACTCAAAACTACGTTTTTACATATAAATTATTCAAAAATTCTTATTTCGGCAAATATTTTGAATTTCGTGATAAAAAAAAACGTCATTCGTTTTAGAATTTTATCTACACAGAAAAAACTAAATTTCATTTTTGATAACAAAAATCCCGGTATTCAATAATTTTTTTTCAAATTTCCTGTGGTAAAGAATTCCACTATATTGATAACAAAATTATTTCAAAAGAAAAAAATATATAAGTTAAAAAATGTTGACATGGCTGGGATACGAACCCGGCTTCCCGGATGTAAAGTTTACTCCCTGCAGCCGAGCCATGTCCCAGTTATTTTTTTATGAGATAAAATTTGGTTTAATTACTTATGTATGAAAAGAAAGGAAATAACCGGCATGGGAAAGGAATACATACAACGAAATATTGTATTTAGTTAATAAAAAATGTTATTGAAACTAGAATTTTTTCAATAGCATGGTGCTGTTGAACATAATTCTTGTCTATTTTTTCTGTGTAGTTTTACTAAATGTAGATAACTCAATTTCGGCCTCCGGAAAGTAAGTTTCATTTTCATCAGGATCATCACATATATTTTATTATCATTTTACTTTAAATTTGGAGTTTCAGTTGAGAGGCTACATTGGAAAACATAATTAACAGAATATATTTTGTTGCTGTTGGTTAATTAATTAATATCAATGATATGGGGACGGATCTTCAATGTTAGGTGATGTTTTTGAGGTGCTAAAAATGACAAACTGACGGCTGGACTGCATTATCTGATACCTATTATTGTAAATTTTAATTTGTCTTTTATTCTTTCATATGAATGTTCGATTCAGAAAATTTATTAATAAATAATGTATGCTGATGCCATTAAATGTTTTCTACCTGGGCCAAATTAAATAATGCTTATTTCCATATAAAAATATATTTTGTACTTACGGTAAACATTCTGTCTTGAAAAATAAATATTTATTGTTTTATTCGTTTTCGTATAAAAGCAGTGGATGTTTGTGCAGCAGGTTTTCACATTCTTCAATTGTAGATTGTTTGATTACTGCTTGTAGCAAATGTTTTGAGCGGAAGTTCGTGAAGAACTTAGCTTAAATATGAAGTAGAACAAATTAATTCAAAAAACTAATTATTTTAAAGGAGTATTAAGTATGTAAAGATTTACATAAAGTAGAAAATAATTAGAAAAAATAATCAACACTACAGCAGAATGTACCAGTCGCTAAACGACTTCAGCAGCGATAATTTAAGTGGATGTAAATTATTTAACCAAATTATTTAATAATGAAATTATTTACGTCGTCATACGAGTATTCATAACACATCCCTCTGATAACACTGTACAATAGGAAAAAGACTGACAAGGCTCTAGCGAATGATTCTGGTAGAGGGCATAGAAAAAATATACATACGTGTATCGGCGTTTTAAAAGTTTACCTCTATAATTCGTTTTAGGGGAAGTTAAACGTCCCTTGCTTTTGCACATTAATATTGGGCATTGGCATATGAAATCTTGTGCTCCGCATTTTTATGTAAAACAAAACGAGGACAATTTTTGTGAAAAATTTTAACCCTCTATAGATTCAACATATTGGTCTTTAAAAAGAAGCAAAAACTCTCTTTAAAAGACGATGTAACGGACAAAAATGTTTTACAAAAATAATTGCCATAAAATTCTGTTTGGTTTCTTCAAAGACATCAAAGCTCCAAACTTACATTCTTACCTACATACATACATACATACATACATACATACATACATACATACATACATACATACATACATACATACATACATACATACATACATACATACATACATACATACATACATACATACATACATACATACATACATACATACATACATACATACATACATACATACATACATACATACATACATACATACATACATACATACATACATACAAACATACATACATACATACATACATACATACATACATACATACATACATACATACATACATACATACATACATACATACATACATACATACATACATACATACATACATACATACATACATACATACATACATACATACATACATACATACATACATACATACATACATACATACATACATACATACATACATACATACATACATACATACATACATACATACATACATACATACATACATACATACATACATACATACATACATACATACATACATACATACATACATACATACATACATACATACATACATACATACATACATACATACATACATACATACATACATACATACATACATACATACATACATACATACATACATACATACATACATACATACATACATACATACATACATACATACATACATACATACATACATACATACATACATACATACATACATACATACATACATACATACATACATACATACATACATACATACATACATACATACATACATACATACATACATACATACATACATACATACATACATACATACATACATACATACATACATACATACATACATACATACATACATACATACATACATACATACATACATACATACATACATACATACATACATACATACATACATACATACATACATACATACATACATACATACATACATACATACATACATACATACATACATACATACATACATACATACATACATACATACATACATACATACATACATACATACATACATACATACATACATACATACATACATACATACATACATACATACATACATACAAACATACATACATACATACATACATACATACATACATACATACATACATACATACATACATACATACATACATACATACATACATACATACATACATACATACATACATACATACATACATACATACATACATACATACATACATACATACATACATACATACATACATACATACATACATACATACATACATACATACATACATACATACATACATACATACATACATACATACATACATACATACATACATACATACATACATACATACATACATACATACATACATACATACATACATACATACATACATACATACATACATACATACATACATACATACATATCACTAATGCCTGTAACGTAGCTATGATAAAGCGTAAAAGGTCACCAAATAAGCCCCCGGTGTACTGGTGGAATGATGAAATTGCTAGCTTGCGATCGGAGTGTATAAGTGCCCGAAGGCAGTATACACGAACGAGAGGTAGGTTAGAGAATAGTGTACACCATCAAATATATAAGGATAAAAGGAAAGCGTTGAAGATTGCAATTCGTAGGAGCAAGCGTAGGTGTTTTCTTAATGTTTGTGATGAAGTAGATAGTAATCCTTGGGGCTTTGCATATAAATTGGTAACCAAGAAACTTAAATGTCTTGGTCCATCGCCGCCAAGAGAGGAGCCTCTCCTCAAGGGAATTGTAGATCATCTCTTTCCCCAACAGGAAACTCCGACATGGCAACACAGCTACCCGGCTGAATTTTTCGACATTCCTCCGGTTACGATTGCCGAGATAGAAGGTGCTGTCTCAAAATTTAAAGACAAGAAGGCACCAGGTTTAGACTGCATTCCGAATATGATACTAAAAGAAGCTGTTAAACTCCATCCTGACTATTTTTTGAAAGTAATAAGCGCATGCTTGAGCCAGGGCATTTTTCCAACAATGTGGAAGACACAAAAGTTAGTATTGTTACCTAAGGATAATAAGCCACCAGACGACCCTTCCTCTTATAGGCCGCTGTGTATGATAGATACAAGTGGGAAATTGCTAGAAAGTATAATCTGTAGAAGATTGGAAAGTTGTGTTGAAGCTAACCGCGGTTTATCAGATAACCAATTTGGCTTCAGGAAAGCAAGGTCAACAGTAGATGCTATCAAAGTTGTAGTAGAAACTGCTGCTCAGGCTATCCAAGGGAAGAGGTGGAGAAATGGAGCAAAAGAGTATTGTGTAGTTGTAACGCTAGACGTAAAGAATGCCTTCAACACGGCAAACTGGGAGCATATTGTTGATGCCTTAGCCAGTTTAGACATCCCAGGATATCTACTGGCAATTATACAGGACTATTTCCGAAATAGAGAGCTAGTTTATGATACTGATAAGGGTACTAGAAGACGAAAGATCATTGGTGGGGTGCCTCAAGGATCAGTACTTGGTCCACTACTGTGGAACGTCATGTACGATGGAGTATTAAGGTTAAACCTGCCGGAGAAGGTAAAGATAGTTGGATTCGCAGACGACATAGCGTTAGTATGTGAAGCAAAAGAGTTACTAGAGGCGGAAACCATTGCAAACGCCAGTATTCAGATCGTAAGGTCTTGGTTGAGATCAATGGGTCTAGCTCTAGCTGACCATAAAACAGAAGCGATTCTGATTAGTAGTCGGAAAAATAGGGAAACCATTAGGCTAAATATTGGCACGTGTAGCATAGAATCCAAGGAATGTTTAAAATACCTTGGAGTCATGATTGACACTCGTCTGTCTTTTCATGAGCACTTGAAGTATATAGGTTCTAAGGCATCAAAAACCTGCTCAGCGCTATGCCGGATCATGCCGAATACAAGAGGTCCAAAATATCTGCAGAGGAGATTGCTAACCAGTGTAGTAAGAAGCATTATCTTATATGCATCCCCTATATGGTCAGGCTCACTGAAATACTCTACATATGTGAATCTGATATCCCCTGTGTATAGGCTGGCCGCCCTGCGAGTATGTAGCGCATTCCGAACTGTATCGGACGAGGCCGCCTTTGTCATTGCCGGCATGATACCCATTGAGCTAGAAGCCGTTTCGGACAGTACGAATGGTGTGACTGATATGTGTCTACGGAAGTGGCAAGAACGATGGACAGCGACTGACAAGGGAAGATGGACTTACTTACTGATACCTGACATTAGGGTATGGTTATCAAGAAGACACGGCGACTTGAACTTCTACATTACACAGTTTTTGACTGGACATGGTTGTTTTAGGTCGTACTTGTACCGTTTCGGACATGACAGTGTTCCGTTTTGTCCGAGTTGTGGTGGCAATGTCGTGGAAGATGCCGAACATGTGTTCTTCATCTGTCCACGATTTGATAGTGGTAGAGCGTATTTAGAAGTAGTCTTAGGGCGTAGTATTAGGCCGGACAACATCGTTCCAATCATGTTGGAATCTTTGTATAACTGGACGTATGTATGTAATTTTATAAAATTGGTTCTGTTGGAACTTCGTAGGTTAGAAGAGATTCGCAGAAGAATCCATGTAGTTTAGATTTAGGGTCTAGGACCTTTCCCACCCCGAGACGTATAGCCTTGCGGTAGTACCACGGGGAGCATTTGGGTCAGTGTGAAGGGGTGTTTTTTTTACATACATACATACATACATACATACATACATACATACATACATACATACATACATACATACATACATACTGACTGGGTTAAAGTTGGTCCAAGAGCTAGAAATAGAAAAAAGACAATACGACCAGATGCTTTGATTATTAAAACTTGTGGGGATGCTTCCTATGCTGATATTCTCAGACAAGTGAAGAAAGACCCTAAGCTGGATAATCTGGGCCAAAACGTAAAAAATATCAGGAAGACTGAGAAAGGTGAATTATTGTTAGAGTTGAGTAAACCCTCGCATCAGAATACAAGTGAGTTCTGGTCGACGGTAGAAGAGGTATTAGGTGAGGTCGCAGAAGTTAGAGCACTATCCCATGAGATTAGGATCGAGATTAGAGATATAGATGAGGTAACCACAAAGGAGGACGTCTATGAAGCCCTCATTAGAGAATCCGATTTTAAATCCCTGCAGCCTGCTGCAGTTAAATCGTTAAGGAGAGCGTACGGAGGAACGCAAACTGCCACCATTGGCGTAAGTGCTGTCTTAGCTTGCCGTCTTATAGAGATGGCGAAGATACGTATTGGTTGGGTTGTTTGCAGAATACGCGAAAAGGTAACACCAAGAAGGTGCTATAAATGTCTTGATTATGGACATAGAGCAGCAAACTGTAGGGGGCAGGACCTTTCTAAAAACTGCTTACGGTGTGGCAAAACTGGCCACAAAATTGGAACTTGTTCCAATAAACCGTCGTGCTTGCTTTGTAGGAATGGAACAAACACCGCTAGTGACCATGTCACCGGATGTGCAGTTTGTCCATACTACAGAAGAGCTCTACAGAAACTTAGGGTTTAAAGCAAAACTTAAGGCATCAAAATGCGTATATTACAGTTAAATCTCAACCATTGCCAGGCAGCTCAAGAGCTTCTTAAGCAAAGCGTTCGAGATTTAAATGTAGATGTCGCTGTGCTGAGTGAGCCATATCGGAACATGGGATCTGTAAATTGGGTTTCCGATAATACGGACACATCGGCGATATGGAACACCAGCACGCTAACAATACGAGATAAAATAACATCAGAATGTGGATATGCCCGAGCCACTGTCTCTGGCATCACACTATACAGTTGCTATATTCCCCCTAGGTATTCTATAGAGGACTTTCGAGTAATAGTTGACAATATAGTAACAGATGCAGTTACAAGAAATCCTGTCATAATAGCGGGTGACTTCAATGCGTGGGCTGTTGAATGGGGCTGCCCCTTGACAAACACAAGAGGTAGAGTACTCTTGGAAGCCTTTTCTGTATTGGGTGTTGTACTCATTAATAATGGAGTTGAACAAACTTTCAGAAGGGGTGATGCTGGATCGGTAATTGACATTACATTTGTCAGTAGCAGCATCACAAGCCAAGTTAACTGGAGAATATCCGACATCTATACTCATAGCGATCATAGCGCTATAATCATAGATGTACAAGATGAACAGCCCCGTGTGATTGCACAAGCACGAGGTTTGACAGGATGGAAGGTAAATACCTTTGATAAGGATATCTTCGCAGCTTGTATGGAGAACATGGAACTGAGTGGTTCAGCTGAAGATATGGCAGTGCAATTAGTAAGTCATATCACTAATGCCTGTAACGTAGCTATGATAAAGCGTAAAAGGTCACCAAATAAGCCCCCGGTGTACTGGTGGAATGATGAAATTGCTAGCTTGCGATCGGAGTGTATAAGTGCCCGAAGGCAGTATACACGAACGAGAGGTAGGTTAGAGAATAGTGTACACCATCAAATATATAAGGATAAAAGGAAAGCGTTGAAGATTGCAATTCGTAGGAGCAAGCGTAGGTGTTTTCTTAATGTTTGTGATGAAGTAGATAGTAATCCTTGGGGCTTTGCATATAAATTGGTAACCAAGAAACTTAAATGTCTTGGTCCATCGCCGCCAAGAGAGGAGCCTCTCCTCAAGGGAATTGTAGATCATCTCTTTCCCCAACAGGAAACTCCGACATGGCAACACAGCTACCCGGCTGAATTTTTCGACATTCCTCCGGTTACGATTGCCGAGATAGAAGGTGCTGTCTCAAAATTTAAAGACAAGAAGGCACCAGGTTTAGACTGCATTCCGAATATGATACTAAAAGAAGCTGTTAAACTCCATCCTGACTATTTTTTGAAAGTAATAAGCGCATGCTTGAGCCAGGGCATTTTTCCAACAATGTGGAAGAGACAAAAGTTAGTATTGTTACCTAAGGATAATAAGCCACCAGACGACCCTTCCTCTTATAGGCCGCTGTGTATGATAGATACAAGTGGGAAATTGCTAGAAAGTATAATCTGTAGAAGATTGGAAAGTTGTGTTGAAGCTAACCGCGGTTTATCAGATAACCAATTTGGCTTCAGGAAAGCAAGGTCAACAGTAGATGCTATCAAAGTTGTAGTAGAAACTGCTGCTCAGGCTATCCAAGGGAAGAGGTGGAGAAATGGAGCAAAAGAGTATTGTGTAGTTGTAACGCTAGACGTAAAGAATGCCTTCAACACGGCAAACTGGGAGCATATTGTTGATGCCTTAGCCAGTTTAGACATCCCAGGATATCTACTGGCAATTATACAGGACTATTTCCGAAATAGAGAGCTAGTTTATGATACTGATAAGGGTACTAGAAGACGAAAGATCATTGGTGGGGTGCCTCAAGGATCAGTACTTGGTCCACTACTGTGGAACGTCATGTACGATGGAGTATTAAGGTTAAACCTGCCGGAGAAGGTAAAGATAGTTGGATTCGCAGACGACATAGCGTTAGTATGTGAAGCAAAAGAGTTACTAGAGGCGGAAACCATTGCAAACGCCAGTATTCAGATCGTAAGGTCTTGGTTGAGATCAATGGGTCTAGCTCTAGCTGACCATAAAACAGAAGCGATTCTGATTAGTAGTCGGAAAAATAGGGAAACCATTAGGCTAAATATTGGCACGTGTAGCATAGAATCCAAGGAATGTTTAAAATACCTTGGAGTCATGATTGACACTCGTCTGTCTTTTCATGAGCACTTGAAGTATATAGGTTCTAAGGCATCAAAAACCTGCTCAGCGCTATGCCGGATCATGCCGAATACAAGAGGTCCAAAATATCTGCAGAGGAGATTGCTAACCAGTGTAGTAAGAAGCATTATCTTATATGCATCCCCTATATGGTCAGGCTCACTGAAATACTCTACATATGTGAATCTGATATCCCCTGTGTATAGGCTGGCCGCCCTGCGAGTATGTAGCGCATTCCGAACTGTATCGGACGAGGCCGCCTTTGTCATTGCCGGCATGATACCCATCGAGCTAGAAGCCGTTTCGGACAGTACGAATGGTGTGACTGATATGTGTCTACGGAAGTGGCAAGAACGATGGACAGCGACTGACAAGGGAAGATGGACTTACTTACTGATACCTGACATTAGGGTATGGTTATCAAGAAGACACGGCGACTTGAACTTCTACATTACACAGTTTTTGACTGGACATGGTTGTTTTAGGTCGTACTTGTACCGTTTCGGACATGACAGTGTTCCGTTTTGTCCGAGTTGTGGTGGCAATGTCGTGGAAGATGCCGAACATGTGTTCTTCATCTGTCCACGATTTGATAGTGGTAGAGCGTATTTAGAAGTAGTCTTAGGGCGTAGTATTAGGCCGGACAACATCGTTCCAATCATGTTGGAATCTTTGTATAACTGGACGTATGTATGTAATTTTATAAAATTGGTTCTGTTGGAACTTCGTAGGTTAGAAGAGATTCGCAGAAGAATCCATGTAGTTTAGATTTAGGGTCTAGGACCTTTCCCACCCCGAGACGTATAGCCTTGCGGTAGTACCACGGGGAGCATTTGGGTCAGTGTGAAGGGGTGTTTTTAGCGTGTTAAAGTCTCGCACTTCTGGCAAACACCACCACTGCCAGAGTCTTTCGATGATTTTCATCCCACAAATAATAAAAAAAAAAAAAACATACATACATACATACATACATACATACATACATACATACATACATACATACATACATACATACATACATACATACATACATACATACATACATACATACATACATACATACATACATACATACATACATACATACATACATACATACATACATACATACATACATACATACATACATACATACATACATACATACATACATACATACATACATACATACATACATACATACATACATACATACATACATACATACATACATACATACATACATACATACATACATACATACATACATACATACATACATACATACATACATACATACATACATACATACGTAATAATCGTCAGTAGACTTCAACTACAACTTTGAACAGTTACAAACCTCTTATCTTATGCACAGACTTTCAAAAACCATTTGAGAATTTACAAATGATAATATTTTAGAAAATCAGAAAAGAATAAAATAAACGTAGTAGGCTTAGAAACTTATACAAAACCCCGCAAATAGTTTGTATTCGATATGAATCTATTTTATTATTTTTACACCTTTATACAATTAGAAATACATTGGATAACAAGAAAAGTATTTATAAGGCAAAATGAAAAATAAAATCTAAATTAAACCTTTAAGAAATCTGTTATTTGACATATTGTCATAATTGTATTTAATATGAAGTGTTTTTATTGAAGTCTACTGACGATTTGGTAAAGCGCCAATGAAATGCATATAGACAATGCTTAACTACATATCACTAAATAAGCTTCATATAAAATAATATTATGACAAGATGTGAAATAATAAATTTTTTATACATACATATATGTATATAATTCTTTTAAAGTATATTTGATGTGTCTGTCGTTTATTTCGTATCTTTAAATCTGTTTTATTACATTTTTCATTTAATACTAACGTGTAAGTCTCGAAATATAACGAACTCTTATTTAAACTTAGTTCCAAACTAAATTGTGAAGTGAATGAAAATAAAGCCAAAGTCTCAATATTATTTTCAATTACCTTGAATTTTACAAATCAATAGGTTTTCTAGAAAGAAAAAAGTAAACGAAAAAATGATTTATTGAAAACTTAACAATGATATATAAAACCAATCTTAATTGAAAGTAATCTTAATCTTGACCCTCTATATTTTGATACGTTATCCATTTTAAAACACAAAATACACATACACACATACATACATACACTTATATGCATGCATACATATGTATATATATATGTATATGTATGCATGCATACATATGTATATGTATGTTGAAATAAACAATTATTAATGCACACATGTGCTCATGATTACTTTATTAAATAGTTGTGCACTTAAATAGAGACACAACAATTTAGATGTAAAAAAAAGCCTCAACTTTGCTTTGCTTATTAGCGGGAAGAGGAAACATAAAGGGGCATCCAACATCAAGTATAAAAGCACTATTTAGTACTCATACATAATCGCACTTACTTACTCTACTCGGCTTTAACTTCTACTGCTGCTGTTGCCGCTGCTGACGATGAAAAAAAGTTTAGCCAATTGTATGCCAGTTCAACTTGAAATGTTGTTGAACCAAACGAAACAACATAAGAATTCACACACAACGTATAGAATATTATAACTATTGTTGCTGTTGTTCTTGTCGCTTATTTATTTGATAAAAATTGGAGGAAAAAGAAACATTTAAAAAAGGAAACTTGTTGTCGCTAATTTAATGCAACTGCAACAACAACCGCAACAAACAGCACAGCACAACTAGTATAGAATTCATTTTGTGTGTCCATGTATTTGTAAGTGTAAACGTACGACCGCTAAAAACGTTCTATAACATTCTACGTACACGCACCAAACACAATCGCAAGAACATAAATTCATAGACAAACAGTGGAAAATTGTTGAGATAGATTGATATAGAAACTAGAATGCAGAGGCGAGTAAAACGTGAAACGTAAAGCAAAATGAAGGCGGCTAGAACACTCAACTTTTAGCATTGCATTTGTTTATTATTGTGCTCATACATACAGACACAAATTTATAAATAAATTTAGTTGCTTTTAATGCGTTCGATGCAGAATTGAAAAAGTCAAATTTCATTGCAGGCTTTTTTTTACGTAGAATACAAATTCTGCATTAAGAAATTAATTACATCTGCTAAATTCACAAAACCTCTTATATCTTTGTATCGATTATTTTGTATTAGTTTTTAACCAATCACGAAACTTGTGGTATGGATTCAACAATATTAATTGCAAATATGTTTTTGATTTTTAAAGAAATACTATATCAATTAAAAAATTAATTGAAACTTAAATAAAAAGTCTATTAATTTTCTTAAAATAATGTTGCATACTAAGAAAAAAGTATATAATTGTCACACATGTAAAAAACTAGACTTATTTTATTTATACACAACTGTCTTGTGGAATTTTTTCCATTTTTTGGATCTCGAGTTAAATGTATTGATACCATTGTTTTGAAAGACTTTATTGCACTTTCAAACACTTAATTTGCATAGCATCTCGGCGGCTCCCAATGAATAATAAATCTAAATGTGACGGGTATCAATTGAATTAGTAATTTCGAAAAGTTCACATATCGGGTATTTCAAACTTTTCAGGAAATGAAAAAAGTAATTATTTTCTAATTAATATTTAATAAAAAAATTTATATATGGATTACATTTTGGGGCCAATTATCAATTGAAAGTTGCAGAAATATGTTTATATTAACGGTATTATATATGTTTCTTATTATATTTTAAATTAATTAGATGTGCCCTTTTCGAAATTACGGTATTGCGTTCTCATAACTTAAATAAAAACCCACTTTCATTTGCAGAAACTTTTATTTTAGATATCTTATATAAATATAAAGCGCAAAAGCAGTGCTGATCTGCGCTGCATTTTTACGTACTCTGCGGTTAAACAATAATTTCGAAAAGGGCACATCTCTTAAGAGTTGTGACCTTTTTCTGTACATGTCGTGACGACGACAGCAAAACGAATGCCAAAAATGTCCCCTTTTCAAGCATAGAACTTATTTATATGAAAAAAATATTTGTCAAAATATGCGAGATGTGCCCTTTTAGAAACTGCATATTCAATTCAAATTCATATATTATTAGCTCTTTCCATTTTAATCTGCCTTCGGGCAGTCTTGAGGAGGGATTTTATCCTCTGGGCTTATCGAAGAGCGGTTTCGCTAAGTAAAGATCTTTTTATAGACATCCTACGGCCGGGTTTAACGGATTTTTCTTCTCGATATGTCGAAAAGCAGCTTCTCTTAGTAAAGATTTTTGCATAGCCGCCTTCGACACGGCTCAAGGGTTTTTTTCTCTCGATATATCAATTGATCATTTGAGTAGTCCACTATCCTCATATATCGAAATTTGTAGAAAATCGATTAAAACTTCAGACAACAAATAAAATGGCGACTTTTACTGAATTTTTATTTTTTTAGCTTAGCGGTGGTGTTTGCAAGTGGACTACTCAATTTAAGTCGTAATTTAATTTAAAACAAAATAATAATAAAATAAAATTATTAATAGCCACGGTTGTCCTCTTCTATGTCAAATCATAACCACAAAAAATCTTAACTAACATAATTTTCAAACTTTGTTTTTTTTTATGAAAATCCATTATTTCCGATAATTTGGATTCTCATGTCAAGTACCGTTTCGGAAATACAGCAAAAGTAATATTAGCTTAAGTGCATTCATGTTGACTTTAAATTTGTATATGTTTACATTTTTTTTTTGTAACGGCAAAGTGTCGGTTAAGATAAAATTCTGTGTTTTAAGGAGAGCAAAGATAGTGACAAAAACTGCAACGATATCAATGAAACAGTTAAAGAACAGTTTGCTTCGGAAATAATGACTGGTTTTAAAATGTTTTTTTTATTAAATTAACTGATATTTCGTTACAGCAAAAACAACTTAACCACTACAAACAAGTGTTGTCTCATATGGAAGTTATTAAAACTATTAACATCCCGACTAGAAACTTCCCCAATACACACATTGGGTCCCACTTGGGAATGCATGTGGCAAACCCGAAAGGTTTATCTCATTCAGAATCCGACTGGGAACTTGTTGGGATAATACATCTACAAACTAGTGATTTAATACAAGTTCTACCCAAGTTGGAAACTATTGGGAACTTGTTGGAGAAATCTAACACAGATTTTTAACCGTACTGTTTGGTCATTTTTGATAGAGTTTGTGTACTTTTATCCCTTGGAGAGCTTCAGCAATTTTTAATCAATATTACAGTTTGCTACTTTCCCGATTTGAGCAAATTTTTGCGAGTTTCCGATTATTCGCCATAGGAAACCCATCGAGTCCGAATTAGGAAATATTATTAAAAACACACCTGACTAATTTCAAAACTTTTCGAGTCGGTTATCACACACATACATGTCAACGGATCTGAACAAGACTTTGTAGATCAACGATACTTATCTTCCTCCTATGTGTCGTTTTAGTTTTTCCAATTTCGCTACAATTTTCGAATTATCGAAGGCCAAAGTTCGTTTTTTTTTAGAAAAATTTAATAAAATACCCCAAGTTTAAATCAATATAACTTTACAACCGACAATCCAATTAGAACAAAAATAAAATACACAAGCGGTATTCAGTGTTAGGTGCAAATGGTCTTGTGAAAGACCAAATGCAAAATGACATAGCTTTTTTGTAGAATCCAATAACAAAATACACAGAGTTTCCGTTAGATTTCATAAAAAAGCTACGATATTTTGTATATGCTCTTTCACAAGACCATTCGCACCAAACACTGAACACCGCCATACTTTATTTGCAGAAATATTGCAAAAATTCAAAAACTGCAGCGAAATTATAAAAACTAAAAACGACACATAGGCGGCAGATACGTGAAATATTAGTCTACGGGGTACCCCCGTAGTGTAGTGGATAGTGTGCTAGACTATTGGCCGGGGGTCGCAGGTTCGATTCCTGCCAAGACCCTGGGTGTTTCTGCAGAAAAGCCGAAAAAGGCTTAAGTAGTATGTATGTTCGTTTTTTTTTAAGTCGCATTCAGATCCGTTGAATGTATGTGGTAACCGATTCGAAAATTTTTTAAATCACGCCTTTGAAAATTTCGTTTTCGAAATCGATTTCTATCACATACCTGTTTAATTAAAAAAAAAACAGAAAATGCGTTTTTCGTGCGTTACAATTATTCAAAATTTCTTTCAAAAGCTCGAAAGTTATGCATCTAAAAGCAAATTCAGTTGAAGTCGTAATGAAGAAAACACATATATCTATTATCAGATAAAAAAAATCGTTTTAAGTTCTTGTTGTGACAAAAAAAATATTTTTTTTGGTCATGAAAAGAAATAATTCTTTGCAATTCTGCTTGCAATTGATGCGAACGTACAAAAAAAACTAAGAATTACATTGCGAGCGTTGTAAAACTTAACGATTGAACGAACATAAGAACGTTTTACTTGTTTTTTCCATTTTTTTCGTTTAAAGTTTATTTTTCTACATTTATTTATGTGTGTAATTTTTTTCCATTTTGTGTGCTTTTTTTATATTTTAGAATGTAATTGTGCGCCTGGCCTAGACCTAGAAAAGGAAATTTTTCGTGCTAATATTGTTGTTGGTGCTGCAATCGTTGCATTCGTTGTAATTGTTGTTGCTGCTTGTCTATTTTGCCATTTTTATAATAAGCGACTCGTTTCATTTATTTGTTTGTTCTCCTTCCTCGCTAGCAAAAACACCCAAGCACATACACTAATGCTACTAGATCAATGTTTGCTCTATGCATGTGTGTACGTACATATGTATGTAGTAGTCGTGTTAGTGGAGCAGACGTTGTTGTTTTCAAAGTGTGAATAGAATATTGAATATCTATGTTTGTATGTTTTTGTCGTTATTGGTTTATGAATGTGTGCGTGTGTTTTTAGAATAAAAAATAAACAAAGTGGAAGTGGATGTTATACATGCAACAACTATGGAAAATATCAACAATTTAGAGTATACAACACAAAAGTTTACATTTTTCCTTTTTGTAAAGAATTTGTGGCAAATCGTTTTATGCTTAATTTAAAATATACTGGGTATTTAGAAATAGGAAATATGCGCATATATACTAATATGTATCGAAATATTGTTTGTGTCACTGTAATTATCAGACGTTTTATAGCTATTAAATTTAAAGAAATGCAAAAAGTAGGAAGCTAATTCAATAAATAATTTTTTATAGGAAAAAAAGAGATCGAATTACAAACCTTTCCCTAAGTACCTATCTCAAGTTCTTTGAGAAGCCAGAATCATTTATGTATAGGAAATTATATAAATATTTCAATGATTTTGTCTTAGGTGGAAAGTGGAATCTTAATTGGTTAGTTTTATGGATGAAGTTTGATTAGGTTGACTGCGTCGAACTAACTTTAATGCTGACCGTGAGATACTCTTACATTCAATTAAGCTGCCTATGTTGCAGTGGAAATAAGATAGCTTCATCTACTCAGCAAGAGGTTTGTGCATAGTCCTTGCAGCCATGAGCATGAATTACCACAAGTATGTTCGATTTTTAAAATTAAGTGGCCAAAAACCCCCAAAATGAGCCTTTTGAAAGGAAAAAAATACATTCGTGTTTTAAAATAAACTGTCTAGTTATTTATTTACTCCTTTTAGTTAACATGATTGATGTGTAAAATATACGAAATAAAAACAATTTATTTTGCTCAAAATTAAGTAAAATTTTGAACATCAATGAAAAATGTTCTATGGTATATTTAAAAAATAATAATTTTTAAATGAAACTATAACTATTTTTTAGCACACAACATGTATTTTGTATATTTGCGAATGAAGGCAATTTAAGATATTGATAGACATAAAATAAAAAAATAAAAATTTTTAAATCCGAAACAAAAATGCCTAGACGAAAACTTTTTTTATTATCAGCTAGTGTCCAACTTCTGATTATTTTGTCAATTTGGGATCTTGTTTTACAAAAAAATTAAAACATTTTTTCCCGAAACTGCCTCCGCTGAATGATTTTTCTAAAATGGTGATGACATTCCATCCTTTGACGTCGAACAAAATTTATCAAAAATATTTTTTCTGATATATTTTTGGTTTTACTCACGTGAACGTGCATGAATATTAGTAATAAAATTTAGGTCGTGCATGAAACATTTTTGTTGAACATTTTAACCCTCGAACTATTCGTTGAATGGGTCTTTTTTTCTGTTTCTTAAAAAAGGGGCAAAAACTCCCCTTCAACAGCGATATACCGGCCTGAAACTACGAGTATCTACAAAAATATTGGCCACTATAAGGTTATAAGTACAAAATTTAAAATGTTTGCAAAGGTTAATTTCGTACTTATTCACAATTAGTACTCGGCATTAGAAATATTGTAAGCATTACTTACGTTTAAGGTGTAGGATATGTTCAGCACTTTTATGGAAAACACCACGAGGAACATTTATGTAGAACATTTGAGTCCGCTATGCCGCCGCTGAAGGGTAATTCTTTGTCCCTTATTTAAGAAAGGTTTTTTGTTGCACAAAAACGTAGTATTTTACATGAAAGTGCTAAACACATCTTATATCATAAACGACTTACATGATTTCTTATACCGAGTTAGTATAACTAATGACAAGTATCTAATTTTTTGAGTGATTAATTTTGGTGTACTCGCTTCTTCTTAAGTGGGGCCATAAAGGCAGGCAGTGATGCCATTTTTTGGAACCCAATTTTGAAAGAAATAGAAGATTATTCTATACTCTTCTACTTTTTATTACTGGTACAGCAAACTAACAAAAAAAATGAGTAACAATTACGTTAATTTGCAAGTCCCTATTGTTAGAATCAAGGCAGAAATAGTTCGCAAAAATAAAAAAATTTACCCATATTGAACGAAAAGTAAAAAGAGGCTAAAAGGGCTAAAAGATAATTGAAAAAAGTGCTAGATTTGTGCGTTCTTTTTTTTGGGGGGAGAGGGGGGGGTCTAGACCTTTTTTGACAAATGTACCGTTATCTGGACAATGGCCGAAGTGAAATATTTTATTCCTTTTTGTGTTTATTACATCCTAATTATCCATATTCTGAAAAAAATGTACTAGAAACTTTTACTCCTGCCAAAAATAAGGAAGTGTTATTAAAACCAATCGATTTTTGAGCGGTATTGTGAGTACTAAGAAAAACCATAACTGTATTAAAAATTCCAACAAAAAAAAATTGTTGGACTAGCAGAAAGACGGAGAAACGAGTAAAAATGATGCATACATATTTATTTCGATTTCGTCTTTCATATACAAACTAAAATATTGTTGTGTGTAAATAGGGTAAAAACACATCATTAGGCTTGCGTGAATATCGAAACAAATTCCTCGTCTTATGCAACGCAGTAATGCATTTACGAACTTAAGGAGTATTCTATGATATAAAAACCGTTTGTCAACTTTTCCAATTTTTGCAAGTTTTTTGAGATGCCAACAAGTTTTAATTTAAATAGTTTTTTTAAATTTTTTATAAATATGTATGTACATAATTTAAAATTTGCAGTATAGTATATCGGATCAAAATATTAAGTGATTGCTTATGCAATGATACGATCTAATATTTTCTCACTCCCTTATCACTGCAGCAGTGTTTAATTGTGTTTCTTCCCTCCACAACTATGCCGATCTTATACATTCCTTAAAATTAAAAAAAGTGCATTTGGAACTTTTTTTGAAATAAATATTCGATATTAACTGTAAAAAATCTTTACTTGGAAAGTTTATCAATTTTAAACTCATCCAAATTTGTCAAAATTAATCGGTAAATCTCTTATTGCACGCCTCATAAGCGAAGCGTTGAGGTGGGTACTACTCTTCTAGCGAAACTACTGATTTTTTAAACTTAAAATGGTTATATTATTATCATATATTGCACTTGTAAAAAATATATACACACATATATTAAGAAAAAATACTATTAATTATTGTGTAATTTTAGTAGAACCTTTTATTTAATTAATTTTTAGAAAAGATTTTAGTTCAGCTTGAGGTCCGTTTAATAAATTGAAAAACTCCTGATTTTCATTTTATTTATTTTAATTTTATTTTCCCGATATTTCGATCAACTTCGTTGATCATCTTCAGGGGAATCGAAAAATATATACAAAAACACAAGTGAAAAAACAACACAAAATGTAATAAAATATAATTACAAAAAGGTAAGTTGGAATTAATTGTACTGTAAATTTACATTTTTGAAAAATAAATAAATAAACTTTTAAGTAAAAAGCGTTGTTTAGGCTTTACTTTAATCAGCCCTTATCAATATCCAAACAAATACTATTTTTGTTTTGGTCTATATTTGTTTATCGTGCTCCTATATATCTGCGCGCATTTTTCTACATCGCTCTTATAATTTAGCCTCTTGTCAGCTGGTACATTTATTATATGTAGCATTTCCAGTGTATATCTCTTTTTATAATTAGTCTCTGATATGAGTACTTTTACATGTTCGAAATTTGGCTTATGACCTGTTAAAGCACAGTGGGCCGCCAGTGCAGTTTTTGAGTTGATTTTAAGTCAGACTTATGTGAAGCCATCCTAGTCTTCAATTTTGTTTTTGTAGTACCAACATATACCTTTTGGCATATATTGGACCCGTCTCCATTACAACCAATTTTATACACTATATTCGACTTTTCATCATTTTTTAATCTTGATTTTGTTTTACTGAACAGTTTATTGTTTGTGTTAAAATTTCTGAACGCTAATTGGTTTTTGTCTTTGTCGTAAATGTCAGACTGCTTTAGTCTTTCAGAGAACCCCGGTATATATGTTGATGATTTATATGATTTGGGTGCTTTTTCTGTTTGAATACCTTCATTGCCGCTTTTGGCTTTTACATGTTCCAATAGATCTAATATAGTTTTTCTTGGGAAATCATTCTTTGCTAGAATATTCTTAATTTTGTTAATATTTTTTGAGTGGAACGTCTGGTCACTAATAGATAAAACTCTTGTAATAAAATTAATAGCAGTGTTCATAATTATTTTTCTTAGATGTTTTGGATAGAAATTTATCAATCTTCCTGAGCACAATGGCTTTTGACACCAATCCAACTTCAATGTATTCCCTTGCCTAATTATGACCGAGTCCAAATACGGTAGATTTCCATCCTTTTCTACCGCCATTGTAAATTTAATTTGTTCATTAAAAGCATTTAGTATTTGCAAAGTGTTTTCAACACTGTCTGATCTTACAACTGCGAAAAGATCATCTACATATTTGACCAATAATCTTGGTTTGCTTTCCATTTTTCTTAGAGACGCGTCCAATAGTTCCTCTATAATAATATCCGCTATTATAGGAGAGGCCGGTGAGCCCATTGGCCCATTGGCATTCCTTTTCTTTGCTCATATAATCTATCCTGGTATCTAAAATATCTACCCTCTTTTATACAAAGTGAAGTTGATCGAAATATCGGGAAAATAAAATTAAAATAAATAAAATTAAAGTCAGGAGTTTTTCAATTTATTAAACGGACCTCAAGCTGAACTAAAATCTTTTCTAAAAAAATACTATTTTTAACACTCATGACATTTTTAGTGTCATTTTTATTATTTAAACTAATTAAAAAACAGTTTAAAAAAGTTCTGTCTTGGACGTCCGTTTGTCTGTATGTACGGATCCTGTATGTGGTCACGATAGCGACCAAAAGATTTCACTAATCGAGTCCTTTTTGTTTTTTTACGCTTCAGTATAATTATTAATAGAAGCCTATTTAATTTCACGGTTTGGATTTTCCAATCTATTTTGAAAATGTAATTATGTTAAATCTAATGTCATTATCTTTTTGTAAGCGTTCGGTTCATTTGATAAAGTTTAGCATAAAAAACGTTTAATTATTTATTAATAAATACCCTGTATTTTCAAAAAAAAATTCTGTATGTGCGGCCTACAATGACAAACGAGAAGCAACAAAAAAAATTAAATAAAATTTAAAAGTTTTGTATAATTTAAGCAAACAACAGAACAACAAGAAAATTATTATTTTAAATTGAATATTTGTGTGTCTATCGCAAAATTTGTTTAGCTGTGATGATGTTGTTGTTGTTTTCTAATAGTCAATTTTTTTTTTGTACAAAAATTTGAACAAAAAATCTACAAAGTAAAAAATAAAAACTGCAGCAGTGTCGAGTGCAATTATAAAAACAGCAATGGCAGGGGCAGAAGTGCATTTACACTGACTGGCTGGCATTAGAATTCCATTTTGTTGTTGTATATTTGATTCTTCTTTAGAAAACGTACACACTCACACACTGGCACACAAACATGCACTCATAAAAAATAGCACGATAAAAAAAATCCACAACTGCAACCACAACAACAACAACAACAACAGCAACAACAATATCAGCAAAAGCAATAAAACCAGCAGTAGCATTAGAATAATAATAACAAACGAACAAACAAACTTATATCTAATGCTTAAAGCGATGATGTAAACAATTGCATGGTGTGGTGTTCGGTACTGGGGCTGGCAGGCAGGGAATCACATAAAGCTTGATGTCCATGTCCCCATTTAAGTCAAGTGACGTGCTATCTGTCGCCTTCTCACAGAACTTTGACTCCGTTTTGTATTTGAATGCCAACCGCGCGAATATTTTTGCATTTAACGCATAAAAACGACAATCAACGATTAGTTAGTTGCACTATAATTTTTCTATTGCTGTTGTTTTAGTTGTGTTTTCATTTTCTCTGTGGTGTTTTCAATAAATATGTACTTACATATGTATATATATGTGTGTGTGTATATGTATTTATGTGCATACGTATATTATAACGTTTTTACATAAAAAAGAATGTATGAACATTAGTGGGGAACCAACAATTTTGGTAAAATGCCTTAAGTTAAAAAATTCTGTAACCTTTTCTACAAATGCAATTTCGATTTAAACTATCACAATGTTAAATTTAATCTTTTTTAGGGTTTTTAATTAGCTTCCAAACACCACAAACATAAACTTGTCTTGACCTCACATAAATCTATTAAGTTTTAAATGATGCGCAAATTAGAGTGCACCCTAATGCACTTGCAACGATAAATAACAACAAATACAATGATAGTAAGGCATATAAGTATTTGTCCCAAAGGAAATGTCGATAGTAAAACTGTGCTGATTCCTAGTACTACTGACTAATTGTACCCCAGGCAATGTTCTGTGCTATAGACATTTAACATGTGCTTGTCATTGAGATTCCACTACTGACCTCGGAACTATTACTATAGACATTATGAGACATTTGCACCAGAGATTGACTAGTGCATTTTAATGATTCTAGTCAACACATATGAAACTTTTTACTAGCTAAGGCAATTAAATTAGATTTTTTATAAAAATTTTTACTGTTGCGTACAGCCGCATTTATTTTGAGACAATAAAAAATAGTTTTCTACCTGTCGAAAACTTCTCTTCCCATTAAATTCAAAATAAAAAAGTGTAGACGATTTGCTGACAATGTCACCAAAAAGTCACCAAAACTTGTCGACAAAAGTGGTGACTTGGAGACAGTTGGCCCCTGGCTTCCTTCAGGGTAAGTATGTATGTAAGACCCAATACATTTCCCCTGCGATTGTGTATCTATGAAACAGTTCTATAGAACAGTGGCGTTATTAGATCAGTTTGCGTATACAATTCAAAATAATTTTGAACGCTGCGATTTGATAGATTTAAAGGATGAGTTGAAGAACTTTAAATTTGTTGTTTATTTATTTTGTGAGTCGCCGTAATACTGTCTGCCTTACACAATTGCTTTTAAGCAAGCAGAAATTTTTGCTAGGTACTCTTCTCATGTTAATGTGAGCGTATAAGTGATATATTTCTAAATTATTATTCCTCATAAGCAAATTTCTATTTGCAAACACATTTTCATTGCCTCACTAGAAACAGTTTCAAATAGAGAGCGTATTAGTACTTATTTTTATATAGTAGACTAAAATGTCCTTGCACTGATTAAAAAATTAGTTAAATATCAATTAATAGAAACATCAAACCATTTGGCAGGAGTTTTGGAAACAAAACTTTATAAATATCACAGATATTAATTTAAGTATATATGAAAGGTAGCTGACTCTTTGCAGTAATAAACTTCAAACTTTTCTTTTTTGACTATTTTTACAGATGTTTTTTTTTTTTTGCTTAACACTAAACCTATAAAATGAGCAAAAAAGCTCGACAACCACAATTTATACAAAATATATTTCTATTACGGCCAATAGAAATATTTATACTATACAAACCACAGTAACAATTCTATTCGATACGATTTGATTCTGCTAAGTTTGCTTATCGGTAGTTTGGTGCACTACAGTGTGTAGTGTTATTGAAAAAAATTTGCTATTTACATTGCATTTTAAAAGTGATTGACTGAATGACTGTCGCAAAAGCAGTTGTGGCGGTGAGATATTTAGCTTCTACGACAATGTGTTCAAAATTAAATACGCTGTTTTAATACGTCTTGATATGTGAACATATAATATTGTCACATCATTCTAAGTCTGTGTGGCAGGTTAGTTGGCAGTCTTTCGATCGGTCTGTCGGTTCTTCGGTTTTTTCATCAACCAACTATCTGACGTTGTTGTCATGTGAGCCAGTTGAGAGGCAGCAACAACCTCATTCAACCTTATATCAAACAGCTTTGTATGTTCAGTGTCACCGTGTCTATTAGTAGATGTTGTTAATATTATTTTTTCTATTTCTATTTTCCAACTACATATTTATTTATATTTATTTTTAAGTATATTGTTGAAAAATTGTTATTTAATTTTTTTTTTGTATTTTTTATGTATAAGTCTTATTAAGCATACTTTTATGTGGATACTACTTTTATGCATATGGTCGTTATTTCTTAGATACTAAAGATTGCTGGTAAATCCATCATCATCAGCTATGATAACCAATATCTAATTATGGCATATTTTATTAAAACATCTTTTTTATATCTTTTGATGTTTGAAACACTAACATTTTCAGTCAGTCATACATTCAGTCAGTCATTTACCACTTAGTGACTGAATGACTCACCACATTTTTGATTCCATTTAATATCATGTCCATGTCTAGTCGTTTTTATTATTATAATAATTTTCTGCTTTTGCTACTAGTTTTTCTTTTAATTTGATTTATACTATTTGTGGAAATGAAAATGAAAATAAAAATCTTTAGTAAAAAATCATGCATGAATAACTGTTGTCGTTGTTGTTGTTGTTGCTGGTTGCTGTTTTTTTTTTTTTGCAATTTTCATTTAACCACCATCACCATCATCGAGTGCAAAAAACCAGCCATACAACAGAAAGCACTTTCCCTCTCGTTGTTTTCCATTTTTGTAATACTTTTGAAGAGTTTTAAATTCTTTTTTACTATTTACTTTTTAAGACGACAGCGTCTGACTACTGACGTTTTAATGCTCACTGTTGCCATTTCTAAAACTACATACAACAAACGACTACAACAAATAACGGATAATGCTGTCATTGATGAATTTTCCATTGGCATGGGTTTCTTGTTTTTAGCCAGTCTTTTTAAGGAATACAAACTTATTTTCCTTAAACTTTTCTGGATTTTATCTGCAATAGCTTTCTGCATTTACCGAATGCCCATCGATCTCTTTTCAGATTGATGGAAATGCTCATAAAGAAATCAAAAATTAGCAAAATAACATCGGCAAGTTGCTTATCTCTATGGCAAAAGTTAATTTAGAAGTTTCCGAAAGGAAGTACGACAATGTGATTGAGAAAGAAACTAAAATTTATTAGGCAAAAAAAAAGTTATCAAATGTTTGCTTTTAAAAAGTTCATAAAAAATAATAAGCAACAAAACTTCCGTTCTTTTTCTATTCGCATATAGGTCAATAGGTTCCAAGCAAAACGAGCAATATTTTATTAAAATCGATTCACAACTTTTGATTTTATTATGAATTAAGTGAGGGAACTCAAATGATAGAAATAGCGATTTTTATACAAGACACATACACAGCCACACAAACAAGTTTAAATATAAAATTTTTTTTTTTTTGTTTTTTCTAACATCCACAAATCTCTGCAAATACTGATTTTATTTAAAACAATGTTGCCAATTGTTGTCGAGTTTCAAATTTTTTATTTAACTGAATAGGAAAAAACGTTATTCAGTTATGTCAATATTTGTCGTGCAGCTTCTTCCTTTTTGACATGACACACAGAAAAAAAATAATTTTTCACTTCAAATACCAAATTCCCTGAATCAAATGTAAATTTGTTCAATTTAGGTCCTATAAAGAAATTTGTAAATTCAAATGCAAAAATTTGTAATAATTTGTTTGAAAAAAAATTCAGATTTTTTCAATAAACAAATTGTTTCAATCAAAAAATGTTTTAGACAAATTTAAAAAACAAATCAAAGAATTTCATAATTTTATCAGGTTTCCAACATTGGCGGTGGTAAATGAAATGAAATAATAAGTCAAACAAAATTATTTATCAAACTAAATAGAGACAATAATAAAGATTTAAAATCAGTTTCAAAAACATGTTTGTTTAAAAAAAAAGCTATCATAATTTTTTCTGTGCAGTATATCTCAAAAACTAGAATCAATTTGAAACAACCGAGTGTAGATTCGAATTCAGCGCCCAAAATAAAATAGAAAACAATTTGCCTTTGCACCAGTCTTAAGAGTTGAACTTGTAAACTTTTGCTCTTTTCACATCACTGTTTATTTTATTAAACAATTCAATGTCAATATGAATACCTAATTGTCTTCACTAAAGTTAAACACATTGGCGCATATTCATAGGCCTAAACAAAGTATACTTTACGAATTTAAAGCCAGTATTGCCATACAAAATACTGGGTTTAAACTCCTAAAGTATACTTTGCTTTGATTATGATTATGCGCCAATGTTTTGATACTGTGTCTTTCAACTTAACGCTAAATTGCTCCATCTTCTTTTATACAGCTCACTATAGGAAATTTTACACTTTTTGTGACCAAAATTAATTACAACCAAACGGCACGACCGATTTAAATAAAATTTTGGATACGATTTTTGGAAGCATCCCTCTTAAGGCCGTTAAAATTTGTTATCACTTACTATCACGTAGAAAAAATTTGTTATCACTCACGCTCACGCCTTCTCAAGCGTGACAATTTTTACGCACTCTTTTGTTAGATCATTTTAATTTGTTCAAACATGCATGAAAGAAATTGTTGTTTTAAACCGATTTTTTGGAAAAAAATTGATTTTGATTTCTTCCCCATACAGTAAATATTTTCAAGTTTAGTGCACTGAGTTACCTAGAGAAATGAGTTTTTAAACAAATTTGCAAATATTTGCAGCTGAAATAATCAAATTCGAAAGATAATTGGTTATCCTAGAGAACTGCGATCATGTTATAGCAATCATCTGCAATCATTTTTTTTAAGTCCAAATAAAAAAGGACATTATAGTTCTATTAGTGTAAGTTAAAATTATTTTAGATATTCCGATTTAATAGACCAAACACATGAATCCACCAAAATTCTATTATACAAGAAAAAAGTACTCACTTTCCACATTATGTTCCATTTCTTAACTTTCAGAATCTATAAATTCTTACTGCTGAAACCTTCATCGGAAATTTACCCTTTATTCACTGCTTACAGCCGCTACTTATTAACTCATTTAGAAACCTCATGAAAAACAAATTATAACGTAGCGGTAAAGCAACGTGGCGGAAAAATTTAAGAAGACAGGTTTAATTTCTTCTGTTTTAGACATATAAACGCAAAAATAGTTTAAATTTTTCAATATTAATTTTTTTTGTTTTGGCCAGAAAAAGGGAAAATTTTTCTATAGTGCAGCGGCGTTAAAACTACTACGTCATAAAGTATTCTTGAACAATCTGGTAAAAGTTTCTCGAAAGTTCCTTTTCAGTTATTTGGAATTTGACGTTTTTTTTATCGAAGTTACAGCGCAAGTCTGGCGCAGCATTTTTAATGTTTTCAATTTGTATCGTTGAGGGTTGATCTGTACTTACAATCCAATTCATTAACAATACTTAAACATAATCATAAAAAAAACTTCTTCCGAAAAGTTTTAATTTTCTTTGCCCTTTCTCTCATTTCGGCTGCCCGGTCCACTATATTTTCGAAGTACGTACATATTTTGTAAATTATTTAACTAATTCTTTCTCTCATCTGCCTGCTGATGGATGCACTCAGTAATGCTGCTGTTTAACAATTAATTATTTTGCTTTCTTGTTGCTTGTTGCAATAACAACTGCTGCAGCGTAATAGAGCCAATAGCTGTAATTATTGCATGATGTTGTTGATGATGTTGCATACTTGCTTTATAATCGGTGAAACTTTCTTGAAAATATTTTCTTGTAATAGAAAATGAAAACGAAACTTTTTATATATTTTGTTATTCTTTCATACATTTTGTTGCGTTGCTCTCTATTCATCTTTTGTGAAATAATTTCATTTTCTACATGAATATTTATAAAGCCAGACTAACATGTTCACATGCACATGTGCATATGTACATTGATTGTTAAACATGTATTTAAAAAGGTTTTTGCAACGACCGGCTTACAGTAGACTCTTTTACATACATTTCAATCGAATCAAATTAAATCAGACACATTTTCACGATACAACTTGATACCGTGATACATGGAGGCATGTTGCACACCGAAGCCTGTACATGTACATACATGTGTGAATGTAAATATGTTTAGACCCTGAAGGAAGCCAAGGGCCAAGTGTCTCCAAGTCACCACTTTTATCGACAAGTTTGGTGACTTTTTGGTGACACTGTCGACGAATCGTCTACACTTTTTATTTTAAAAGTTTTTGACAGCTACAAAACGATTTTTTATTGCCTCATTTTGTTGGGCTGAAAATAAATGCTGCTGCACGCAAAACTAGAAATTTTCATAAAAAGTCTAATTTAATTGCCTTAAAAAGTTTCTGGTGCCAATGTCCACCTAGTTTATAGGAAGTCAACAGTTCCGAGGTTACTACTCGAATCTCAATGACAAGCACATGCTAAATGTCTGTAGCACAGAACATTGCCTGGGGTACAAATAGTCAATAGTGAATCAGTACAGTTTTACTATCGACATTTCCTTCAGGGTATACATGTATATAAGTACAATGTACATCCCAAGCAGAGTCCGTTGTTGTTGTTTGTTCGCTTGTATTTATAACACACATTTGATGGAAGAATGAATATGTGTATGCAACCAAGTTAATTGGGCTCATGGCCAAGTGCTTCCCATTGAAAATGAAAACTATTTTTTTTTCTGCCTGTGCTTATGTATTTGGGCCGCTTATTTGTGTTGGTTTATATCCTATGCATGAGATGATAAATTTCTTTATTTAATTTTTCCACTTTTTATTTCGCTCTTGCTAAAAAATTATAAAAAGTTTCACTTTTAATTATCCTTTAAAAGTTAAGTTTTCTTGGTGAATCCAAATTGATTATTAGGCTAAGGCTCGTAACGTTATATTCAGAATGAATTGGGTATGATTAATATTCCAAGGAACAAGGGAAACATTAACATCAACTTAATTTTTCAACGTACACAGCAGAACAGAGTAGCGTCACTTTCGGAAGCCGCTACACTTCCATCGTCAGTGCTCACGTGTATTTGCTATCACCACTTGTCATGTTAAGTTTTCTTTTCGATCTATTTTAAATTTTGTTTCATTATTATTTTTTAAAAGACGAAATAGTGGAAAACCCAAAAGAATTCGGAAAATGTTTAATAAGTTTATATTATTTCATTGTGTAAATTAGGGCATAAAAGTTTTTTTTCATACTTTTAAATCTCCTGTATTGTCAAACGATGACCCTGTAGAAAAATTTAATTAACGCCAAATCTCAAAGCTTTTCGACCTTATTTAGATATGGCGCACTACAGGTGAAGTATGCAAAAAAGTACTATGTATTTCAAGAATTTGTTAATACAGAAAAAATTATTTTTTTCTACTGCTGTAAACATATACGTAACGCCAGTTTCAACATATGTTGGGTGTTTTTTATTGAGGTATAGAACTTTAAGTTGGCATCACTTTTTTAACTGGCGGCCATTTTGTCAGCTGTCAAGTGATTAATATTTAGTTTGGTTTGCCATTTCATCATGATCAGGTTGACAAAAGAACAACGCTTGCAAATCGTGTAAATTTATTTCGAAAATAATGGTTCAGTTCGCGAAGTTTACCGCAAGCTCCGTCCATTTTATGGTCGACATAATCGTCCATCAGAGCAATTAATTCGGTTAACCATGGATCGTTTTGCCGCATTTGGAGTGAAGAGAATCCACATGAGACCCTTGAGACGCCATTACATCCACAAAAACTGACTGTTTGGTGTGCTCTATGGGCTGGTGGAGTCATTGGGCCATACTTCTTCCGAAATAATGCTGGAGAGTCAGTTACCGTTAATGGAAACCGGTATAGAGCCATGATAACCGACTATTTTGTTCCCGAATTGGATGGCATGAATGTGGATGAGTTGTGGTTCCAACAAGACGGCGCTACATGCCACACAGCGCACGTCACAATCGATTTATTGAAGGAAACATTCGATGAGCGCATAATTTCGCGGAATGGACCTGTCAATTGGCCACCAAGATCGTGTGATTTGACACCATTGGATTATTTTCTTTGGGGATATGTGAAGTCGCTCGTCTACGCCAACAAACCAGAAACGTTAGGGGACTTGGAAGCCAACATTCGTGGCGTTATTGCCAACATACGGCCCCATATGCTCGAAAAAGTGGTTGAAAATTGGACCTGTAGAATTGGCTTTATTCGAGCCAGCCGCGGCGGCCACATGCCCGAAATCATATTTAAACATTAATGGCATAAAATTATCCTTCAAATAAAGCCAAATTGATGGACATTAAAACGATTTTCTTGTGTTTTATTTCAATTCGAAGTTCTATACCTCTAAAAAAACACCCTGTACATACATATATCCCCTTCGTAATGTAATTTTTAGTATGAATACTCAACTCCTCAACAAGTTTACAATCTCGCTAAGTGCGTTACGTAATATGTGAATAAACTCGTACCAGAGTCTTCAATATGAAAATATTTTTACTTCAAAAAATATATTGATTCGAAAATTTAAATGCTCTGCGCCAAGCATTTGACCGAAGAAGCCAAACATTTTTTCAGTGTGTTCCACGTTATAGAACATCGATTGAGGAAATTAAAAAAAAATTCTCTAATGTTGTAAATAGGTACAATCATTTGCGGAAGATATCACTCCGTTTCTCAAACAATGTCATAAGTTTTAAAAACTATTTTTAAAGAAAACGAGCTTACAGTCCCGATTTTACATACAACTAACACAAGGGAAAGAGGAAATAAAATTATTCTGTGATGAATTATGTATTATTAAATTAAAAAAACTATTTTTTTAAGTTATGACATTATTTTTAGCAAGTGCGCAATTTCAAAGTACATAAATTCAAAGAAAAATAGGTCATGGCTACTAGTTTGGTTCGAAAAAAAGTTAAGCCGGTCACACCCTAAGATTAAAAATTAGCTGAAAGCAGCTCCGGGAATATTTGTTTTTAATTTTTTGCCACACCCATGGATTCCGCCGTTTTAGTTTTTTGTATACTGCGTCGCCATAACATGATGCATATCGTTGTGCATGGCTTGACTATGGCTGCATTTTTAGTTTAGTGAGTTTTTAATCCGACAGCAAATTCAGGGCGCCACTTATGACATCTCGGATCCTTCCCCCTAATGTGCACGTGGCAAAAAAGCCCTTCAGAAACTTAATATGTCTGGCTTTTAATATTCTCAATTTTATGCCACGCCCCAAAGGTAAGGCCCTTTTTTTCAAATGCATACTACATTAAACCATATCAAATAAAGTAAAATAAAATATTTGTCTTTGCCACGCCCCAAGACACAGCACTTTTTGCTTTTTATATATACCGCCGCCATTGAACGTCCGATCTTATCATATCGCATACCGTTGTTTGAGGCTTGACTGTCACATAATTTTTGGCTCTTGTGACTTTTTAATCCGACATCGAATTCTGGGCACCACTTATGACATCTCAGATCCTTCACCTTTAATGTCCAATTTTTCGCACGTGGCAAGAAACACCTTCTAAAACTTTGTATGTATACTCACTTTTATGCCACGCCTCACAATTAAGCACATTTGTCCTTTACTGATATATAATACATCGCTTGTGATTAGGGTTTGGGAATCGGAAATTCTCAGGAAAAGACTAGCTAATATTCCCGGGAAATTTTAGAGATTTTCCCGGAAAAACGACAAATTAAAAGTAGAAACTATTTCTTAAATAAATGGACTTTATTTGATATATTTGTAAAATGTCGTAAAAGAGAGCGAAATTTAATTTGATTTATATAAAAATTTTTTATTATAATCATGTTTTTCTTAAATATCAATAAAATTTTCAATTTTTATTTAAAATATTACAAACGTTCGTTTGACTAATTGTACGACTAAATTAATATCATGAAAGTCTTTAAGTTAACTTTTAAAGTTGCTACATATTTCATCATCTGTTTAAATACTTACATTTCTATTAAATTTTTTTTTATTGACGTTTAATCACTATATCAGAGCAAGGTGGAATACTTTGTATAAGTATCAATGATTGCAGTGCTCTAATCGTTTCCTAAACTAAATAATTAGATCTTAAACGAACTTTGAGTTATTTTCCGCACAATTAATGAAAACATTTTGGAAAGTTTAGTGTAAATTTTAAGCTCATAGAAATTTTAAAAACTTTAAGTTGTCACGACTTCAATTTATTATAAATCGACACTGTTATTGAAATCCTGAAGGAGGTTTTTTAAGAGAAATAAAATGAAAAATCGATATGAACTCTCCCTGAAATTTAGCAAGAAAACTAAGAAACATTACGCCAAGTTATTCATAATATGATTTGGAGGCATTAAAATTAAATTTTTTAACTAAATAGTTAAGGTAATAGTCGTCAATTTGTATTTATACGATCTCTTAATGTATAACAACTATAAACTCTATTTGCCTGAATTCACTTAAAATTTCTTAAAACTTGTTTTAGAATTTTTATTATATTAATTTTTATTTAAAAATAATGTTTACCCAAGAAAATTTTTGATGACAAAGTAATGACTTAAAATGCTAATAAACATACCCTTCACTACTTCTACTTTGGCATTTTAACCAATTACTTTAACATGACAATATCATTGGAGGCAAGTACTTACCACATTTCATTACAAATACATAACAAGTTATAAATTTCAATATTTAGAAGGCATTGAATATATAAAACACAATAAAAATTAAATGTCTCTGCTAAGCATTGAACTCATGCCATTTTCAGTTATTGTGTTATTTTATGCCAAGTGTTTTACTCGCTAAGCTACTGACTGCACAACTATTTTGTTACGGGCTTAAAACTTGTTTTCACAAACATGAACACAATTAAAAAAAATACATTTTGCTTTCCCAGGTGTTGAACAATTTATCGTCTGTATCATAAGCAGATACACACACTAGTACTCTGCCAATAAAAGAATAAATGGATTGCTTAATTACTAGTAAGTAATTGTTCAACTACTGTAAAGTAATTTAGACTGTATATTGTTTCTGGTTGAAAAGTATCTTGTTTTGTAATGACAACTCATTACCAAATTTTTGCTGGATATATTAATAAAAGGATGAAAATTTCGCCAATTTTCATTTAATAAATATACTTAATTTAGAAAATCAAATTTTCCCGGGAACGCGATTTATCTATTCCCGATAAGCGCAAAAGTCCGGGAAATCCAAAACCCTACTTGTGGTATATGAAAAACCAACAACTGCTTTATTTTGAGGCGCAGCAAAAAAATTTACAGTTCTAGAACCATTATTGATATGCCTTTCATTCTAAAGCGTGAGTGATTCAAATTTTTTTGTTTTTTATTTTGATCGACCCGGTTTAAATGTAATATGTATGTGAAAAAGGAAAAAATGGGCTTACTATTGGGTCGTGGCATAAAAGTGAGTATATTAAATGTTAGTTTTACTAAGTTTTAGAAGGGCTTACTTGCCACTTGCAGAATAGTGTACATTAGTGGGGAAGGATCCGAGATACCATAAGCGGCGCCAAGAATTTGATGTCGGATTAAAAAGTCACTAAAAGCAAAAATTAAACTATATTCAAGCTGTAAATAACGATATTCAATATGTTATGATTGGGCCATGAATAGCGACGCAGTGTACAGGGCAGTATCCAGGGGCGTGGCACAAAATTAAAAAAAAATATTTCCGATTTTTGTTCAACTAATCTTTAATCCTTGGGATTGGCTGGCTCAACTTTTTTTCTTGTATGGAGAACGAACCACTTTAATGGGTGCGGCAACTATATTATGTTCTCCTTAATAATGTTCGACTACAACCAACGTTTTGTTACAACACAAAAATAAGTTTGGACGTTTGTAATCAAAGTATTTATGACTAAAGCATACTAATTACATTCATAACAGGTCAGCGTTATATACCGCTTACACCATTTATAATTACATTCTAATTTAGCTTTTATTAAAGTTAATAGTACATGCAGTGGAGTTTGGTAACAATGACCAGGACCGGGTAATTTTGTTCGTTATGGACGAAGCTCGAGCTAAATATTTTTTCTTTCCAAGAAATAAAAATGAGCAACATTGAGTGTAGTATTGTATTTGTTACTTAAAATGGAGTTTGTTAGAACCGAAAGTTCGCTGTAGCCGAAATAGTATATACACGCAAAGATAAGATATGGTTGTGGCATGGTTGCGTCAGTAATGACATGTTTCCCGACACAGTTTTTGAATGTGGCAAATAACTTATTATTGTATTAAATGACTGTGAACCTTAATTAGTTTAAGGCAAAAAAGCTAACGTTTACATATAATCATGAAATTATTAGATTTCATGAAAATTGACACATAGTTGGCTTGAACAATATATATTGTTGAAATATATTTGTTGAATGCTTTTTGTTCGTTTTGTGTTTTACTTGACAGCGTTTGGTCTATTTTTTTGAGCGGTTGGTGTGTAAAAATAAAACTTAAAAAAAAACAAAAAGTGATATATTCTGGCAATTAATGTTCGGCCATGTTCTGAAGACCATTTAGTTTTGAAAAAGATAATTTCAAAAGCGAAGAAAAGTGTTCTTTAATCGGACAATTTAGTGCATTTGTGGCTTTGTTCTGATAAAGTATGTGAAATATCTGAAACACAAAAACCAACTGAAAAGCTCCAATAAGTGAGTTTTTTAGTTGGATTCTATCCTGAAAGTTGCCAATTTCACAACGAAATGTTTTTCAGAACATGCCCGATTGTAAATATAATATGTGTCAACAAATATGTATGTATCTATGTGAAAATAGATAATAATTTTTATTTCAGATTCAACACACTGACCAGTTAAAATTTTTTTTTTTTTATTTAAACTTAAATAATTAAATTTTTTAGCTTCTGTCAATTTTTTAATCAACTTATGGTTAAGAAAACAATAAATATATGATTATATAGAACAATATATATGGTTATTTAGAACCATTTATATGGCTAATTTTAACCATATATATGGTTATGTCAGACCATATTTTGTACTTTTGAACCATATATATGGTTGTTTTGAACCACATACATGGTTGCTTTAACCATGCATATGGTTGTTTTTAACCATATATATGGTTATTTCAAACCATTTATTATAATTTTTAACCATATATATCGTTGTTTTGAAACATACATATGGTTGCTTGAACCATGTATATGGTTGTTTTGTACTATATACACATATGGTTGTTTTCAACCATATATTCAATCATAGTATTTTGCTCTTCGATTATGGTTGCCTCAACCATGTTTTTTCTTTGCGTGTAGTCTTCCGGCCCAATTGAATATTTGATCATACGTTAAAATAATCAGAACTGCGAAACTCTTACTATCACAAAAGTACTACATACTTAAGCACTAAGACTTCTTCGCACCCAAGTAATTTGCACCACCTTAGGCAGATGGTATTTCTATACGTCTGATCAAACCAAAACGCTGCTGAGGGCTTAATTCAGATTTTTCTGTGATGCATTTAAAGCTTTCATTCAAAGTATAAAACTCTATTTTGATTACAATTCCTTAGATTTTTTTTAGCTAGAGCGGTGTCTAACAAATGATAATGAAAAATTATTTTAAAAAAAATAAGTGAAGTGTCGTAGGGCTACGCGTTTGGAATGAATTTGAATGATGAATTGGGGCGCGATTTTTCAAATGTTTACCGTAACTTATTTCTCCAGTTTTAGTTGATCTAATATTCTGACCCACTTAAAGAATTTATTCCAACTTATTTGTATTTGTTGCAAAAAATAAAAAATAAACATTTGGAAATGTGCCTCTTTGTTGTAAAATATTTGGAAATGTACCATTTTATTGTAATGTTTCATGGATACTTAATTCTGTGATTATCACACCTGGTTGATAAGGTTGGCCGATCCGTGGGACGCATGCGCAGTGGCCGTAGGCGATATAAGTAAGCACTTATAGTGGCTATAGAAAATTTGTTTTTTTTTAAATCAAACTTTAACAATTAAGTAGAAATGTGCCCTTTTGTACTAAACTATGCTTTTATCCAAGGAAATATACCTTGGAATTTGATCTAAAAGATACAGTTAAGCATGACAAAGGCAATGGAGTTCTTAGGTTTGTTCAATATCTTTAAAGGGTTTTAGCACAGTATTTTGTGACTTTGTGAGCTATTTTCAAGTGAAAATCTTTGCATTATTCAATGGAAACCTCTAATCAAGCATGTTTGAAAAGAATTAACGAAATTCTATTCCGAAAAACCAAAAAGTAAAAAACAACATATTTTACGAGTTTTTTATTAAACTGCATCTTTTTCTAAATGCATTATACCAATTTAATTCACTTTCATTATGAAGCGATGCATGCTTAAAACAAACAGAAAGAAAAGCCTATAAATAAATAAAAAGTAAAATAAAAATGACAAATATGCACATATAAACACACTTACCTATACACATACTAAAGCTGTTTTTAGACTATTATACAAGCTGTTCGACTTCTGCACAAAATGCAACCCTGATATAATGTTCTGTTATTGCTTTTCTAAAACTTCATTTAAGTCAACTGGTAGTTATTATGCAAAAATATGAGGCTAGGGTCCGAACTATGTATCTATCACACGTTTTATAGTCAATGCGCTGACCACCCAGCTGAGGTACCATGTAAAATAATGACAGCAAAAAGTTAATATAGGCTCGAAATGAGTTTCAAATTAGCTGAGAAAGTAAAATTTTTAGCTCTCACCAAATTCCATAATGCTAACTACAAGTTGATTATTTTTGTAGTGGACTACAGATTTGCTGGTAGGGATAGTCTAAAGCAGGCTTAACATACACACAGACATCTGGACGGACATACATATACACAGGCATGCAAGATTTATTTATGTAAAAAATGTGTGAATGTTTCATGTTTTATGTTTAATGCATTATTGCGAATGCAACAACGATGTTAAGAAGAAAAAAAAAATAAATAAATAATGCTAAAACATGTTATAACCATTTAAAGCGCTGGAAAATATTATTGGCCAAGTAAGTCTTTTTATTTTAAGACTCTCAGTCGCATGTGTAAAACTAAGTAAGAAAAGCTGCTTTAAAGAAACTACTTTTTTTTTGTTGCATGAAAATGAGAAAAAAAAGTTAACAGCCATAAAGATATTTTTCTATTGGATGCATTTTTGTTATCGTTTCTTATGATTGTTTTCTTTAAAATAAATTTTGCTTAATATTTCGTCACTGTTCCTACAAAAAGAACCATATGTTTTTTAAGAAACATTATAGCAAAACAAAGTAACACCTTAAAACAGTTTAAAAACCTGTAAATGAGAAAATTTCAAGTTAGATTTGACAAGTGATCAGAAATAAGCCCGATTAGTCGAAAATAGTCAACTTTAAATTAACCGAACGACAGCCTTTACTAGAATATCGAATAACGAGATGTAGTCGCTTACTTTTATTCGAATAAAAGTTTTACTAGACTTCGAAATATCGTTCGCCTGGCCTTACGCTATTAACGAAAGCTACTTATAACCTATCAAATTACTTGGTTGCCAGTTAAATAATTCTATTCAAACACGCCCGTGTCACGATGTACGATTAAAAGTTAACGTTGACGTTAGGAAAAATTGATAGCAAGTAGATTTATACACTGATTATTGACAAGATCGATCAACAAACACAGCTTTGACATAACTCTGGCTGCTCATGTAAAACCGCAAAATAAAAATAAAAAATTAATATAGGCCTAACGGAACAAAATACCGTGGACATTAGGCTGGACCAAAAAAAATCGACTTTTGTTTTTTTAAGTACATCGAGAATATTATTTGGGATGGCAAAAAATAATTATTGTCAGAATTTGAGCGCTAATATTACTATTAAGATGTCTATCATCGCAACTTTTGATTTTTTTTTGTGTATGCATGTTTTTGCCTATTAACTCCCAGATCTTGATTAAATGCTCTACGAAAAATGTCCCAGTGAAATTTTTTTTACAACTTGATTTTTAAACTTTGGAATTTTGTAATTGATGTAAACATTTGTTTCCGAAATAAACCAATAAATATTCTTAAAGCAAATTAAATTATCTAAAAAAAAGTAAAATTTTTAGCTAAACTCACTCGTTCAATAGTTATTCATAGTTAGAGTTTTGTTTTTGGTTTAACTATGAATAACACTTGTATCTACCTGATTGTATGATAACGAACTATTTTTAAAATCTCTCTTCAAGTGAAACAATGTTGCGTTCCATGTGGCTGTTTTCGTTTTCATTTCAAAGATAATATAAAGGCTCTAATAGAACTAAACAAAACTGATTATGTAGTATTCACTTGCATGAGAAGCAACCAGTGTTGAATTTTAAACACCATTTCAACATTTAAAGGAAATATAAACACTCTGCCCACCATTTTTGCTCCTTAAACATATACTCGTACATATGTATGTACATTGTACATATTTAGTTAAAGCACACAACTATTATTACAGAAGAAATAATAGTTTGGGGGTCATTGTTAGACCGCCAATATGTTTGAAAATCGTAATAAAACAAACAAATATGTATTTCGAAGTCTGTAAGAAAAGGATTTTTTTTCTGTAAGTCGGTGTAATATATGCATGTATATAGTTTTTACTATACATAACAAGTATGCCTGTGTATTTGAAAGAAAAAGAAATAAACTTATCGGTCAAAGCTTTGGCGCAATTTACAATATGAAAATTTGGCAGTATTTTATTTATAATTTCAATTCTGAAAATCCGCTACCCGTCAGTAACAACAGCAATAGTTTAATTCCATTACAAACATTTTATAATTTCCACCGCTGCACCAGTAGCTGAAGAAAAACGATTAAAACATATTAACTCAACAATAGCAAAAAAAAAATTAATAGGAAAAACGAAAGTTTTCCACAAATGTTTAAATCAAACAAAAAAGCGAACAAGCACACCAACCAATAGATTATATCGTTCATGCCCATAAATGCAAATAGAAAGTGCAAGTGCAGTGTCTCACTAGTGCCAGAGACAAACGGGCAGGCAGGCAGGCAGGCAGACGGACAGTGGGTTCGCTCAATAGTTATTAAGTCGGTCAAATGAAAACGAATAAAGAAAACAACATCAGGCTGTTGCAATACGAATCCAGTTAATGAACATAAACAACATCATCATCACCAGCAGCAACAACATCATCATGGTCATCAATAGCAACAGCAATTATTGCAACCAACAACAAAACAATAGCAACAGCTAGATGCGATTACTCTTATAAACCAGTTGTGGTTTAAAGTTTAGTTTTCCGTTTCGTGATGATGATGACGATGACGATGATGATGATTGTGATGATGATGATTGTGATGGTATAACTAACCTATAAATATAGTTTTTCTTTTGAAATGAAACTGAAATGAAAATCTTTGCCTTTTTCAGCAAATTTATTTTCATTCATTTCATTACACATACTTATGGTGTGAGGATGAAGCAAGATATTGTTGACGTTATTAAAATTTGTGGTTGTGCATTTCATACATTCAAAATAAATTAAAAAATACACGCAATAATAATAAAATACTAATAAAATTTAAGTTTTTTTTCTACACATAGTCAGTTTTATTTTGCTGCAATTGAAAATCTCCTTAATTTCAAAATAATAAAATTTAAGAGAAATTTCTTTTTCTTTCCAGATTGGTAAAGAAAATTTATGAAAAATGAAAGATTTCATTCATCTCCCCTGTTTTGAAAATTTATGAAAAAAATATATTTCTTATCACATCTTGACAAACACTTTAAAACTCGTTAAAGTTAAAAGATATTTGTTTCAAAACATTTTAAATATGATTGAAATTGTGTGTATTTTAGTCGAACTATACGGGTTTTATCTAAAAAAATTTATTATTCAGACTTAAGTTCGTTCAATTTAATTTAAAAATTAAATCATTTTTTATTGAGAAATAATTTTTCAACGGATGTAATAATTCTTTAGATAAAACCCATGTATCTCGACTAAAATATACACAATTTCCATTAGGGCCTATTCACATATTTTACGTAACGCTATTTTTGGAGTTTTTATACCCCCCCGTAACGGTTTTTGTAAAATTTTCAGTATAACTTATTTAATCCGTAACAAATCCTTTTAAAAATGTTTTTTTATATTTCAAACCAATAACATCTTTTCAGAGCATAATTTCCCAATTATATTGAAAATATACTTTTAGTAAATAGCTAAAACTTTCACCAAAATATTTTTATCGATTTTACTTACTTTGTTTAAAAGGCTGTCATTTCACTTCTAATTTTCACAGTATTATCAACACGAATATTCTTTTTCTCTATTTACGTATGCGTGATAGAGTTGTACACATCATTTCTAAACGAGTCGACCCGACCCGACCGACCATATGTATTGTGGAAACCGATTTTAAGTAGGGGTGATCTCTGACGTCAAGCAGCAGGATTGAACGAATTCTACACAGAAAAAATTATCACCAAAAAATTTTCAAACAAAAGTTTGTCTAAAAATAAATTTAATTTTCAGTAAATGTTCTGTCCATAATCTATGAATTGTTTGTTTGACTTTTATTTAGAACGCAAATACCAAAAACAACAACAAAAACTATGCCGTAAAAACCCACCCCGATGACGACGTACACACAAGTAACAATAACGACAATCATAGCAAAAGGAATGCAATTGTACCAAGTTTGTTTACAAAAGATTTTTGAGTGAATCGATTATTTAATGTCGTTGCGTTAGTTCTCATTAATTTTTTTAGAGTATTAAGATAAACATTCAGACTTGAACACATTTAACAAAGTGAAATCTCATAAATGCTTAATGGATGATGATGATGACACAGACAAAAATTTTGCTTGTATTTTTGTTTGATTAAGTAAATTATGTTGCTTAATAACTATTAGCATTTTTAGACTAATTGTTTATTAAATTCAGACAGAAATATTGTTTGATATTTTTCAGAAAATCCAGTAAATATTTTTGTTTGATTTAGTAAATTATTTTGTCTACAATTTGTAAAGATTTTTAGACAAATTGTTTTATAGATTTAAACAGTTTGTTCACTGTAAAAACACGTTTTTTTCAATGAAATTGTTGAGGTATTTTTGTCTACATTTACAAATTCGGTTGTAGGTCCGTTCATAGACAAAATATTTACTATTTCATTGAATGCCTTTACAGAAAATGAAATTTAGTTTTTTCTGTGTATAAATTACTATAAACTACACATTTTCTTTATTTCAAAAAAATTAAATCACGGGTGAATATGAAAGAATGTTCGCTAAATTTATGGGTCTCATTGTACTTTGAATTGTAACGTTTCTATTAAACATAACAAAAGGCTTCACATAACAAAAGGCTTCACATACATACAATCATCTAACAAATTATGCTCAATCATCATTCTATTTGAAAAAATTTTTTACTGAAGGAAAAATACGAGGTGCTTAGATTTCTTCATTTCTCCAACGATTATTTTGAACGAAGTTTGGTTTTGCTATAATATATCATAAAATATTTAAATCATAGATTCCACAAGGCTGCCAGTGGTGCTCCAATCCCCAAAAGAAAATTATTTTAAATTCAGACAAATTAATCAATAATAGCACACGTTTACAAATTCAGATTAACTTTCAGACTGGATCAACGGAAAGCTGTTTCTTATGATATTTTAGGCACTGAACTCGAATCTGCTCTCGGTTTCTTCAATTTGGTTACAGTGTTCGAGATATACCGTTATGTCAAAAAGGAGGCGGTTGTACGAAAATTGTAGAGATATTTTGGAACTGGGTGCCCCTGTGGCTGAGTGGTAGCGATGCTAGCCTGTCAGTCCAGAGATCGTGGGTTCGATTCTCGCCATAGGCCCAGGTTGTTTTCCGCAGACAAGCTTATCGCTTCGCGGGTATGTTTGTTTATTATAAAAAAAATAAAAAATAAATCTTTACAAAAATTTTATCCAGATCTAGCAACTTTCATTATTCAAATATGAACACCATTGAAATTGAACAGACAATAGTATCAGAATTGTACCAAAATGCTTCGCTTTCATCCCAGTGAAAAACAAGCAAATGTTAGAAATAAAAATAATGAAAAGTGTCAGTCATTTTCAGGACGAGAATTCGTTGAGCAGCGTGGTGCGACACAATGCATACATAAGTATTGTCTTCTGCTGATGTCTTATTAAAGTCTTCAAATTTAAATTGCAATTACAGATTGTAACTTGATTACCAAAAATTCTATCTTTTCAGTCAAAGGTTGCCAATCAATATCTTGTTGCGTCCGAATTTTATACGAACAGTTCTTTACTTAAAAAATTTTATTTGCGTTTTTTGTTTATTTATTTCTTTTTAAGTATAGTTTTATTTCTGCATATCACACAATTTTTTTTTTAATTTGCTTGTAACTTTTCCAATGTCAATGGTAAAGTCGCGCGACTACTGTAGTAATGACATTGAATCTTAATGCTAACTAATTATATTGTTTATATAATTTTTTGGTGATTAAATTGTTTTCTTTTTTACATTTTATATAAAAATCTTTACAATATGTTGAGTTTTATTACAAATATGTTTGTGCTGCTGCGTATTCCTTGAAGGTAATTTTTGGCCCCTTTTTTAAGAAAGCAGCAAAAAGACCCATAGAGCGAAGAGTTAGAGAGTGCTGAACACATCTTCTACCTTAAACAAAGAGATTACAAGATTTCCTTTGCCGATCCATTATGAATATGTATGTGCAAAAGGGGGGGGAATTAATGCCCCACAGAAAAACAAAATTTCTTTTTCAGTAAAGAAATTCAATGAATTAGTAAATATTTTGTCTAGAAACGGACCGAACAAACATATCGCACTTGATCAACAAGAGGGTATTAACTCAAAATTTTAAAATTTTCAGTAGAGGTCAAAAACTGTTTGTGGTTACATTTTAAGAGAATTTGAAAATCTGAATACAATCATGTTAAGCAAATTCTATTTGAAAATATATTTACATTATTTTTCTTTTAAATTTTTGCAATTATTGCATGAAAATGGTAATAACTAAATTATTTCATGAAAAGGGCCATAACTCAAAAAAAAATGTAAACAATTGTATCTCAAAAAGCGTCACATTTCGAATTAAAATCATAAAGTAAAACAAATTTTATCAACAAAACAGTATCAACTCAAAATACAACCAAATTTAAATAAAACAATTTGATTATTTTTAACTTGAATAAAGGTTCAAATCAAAACAATGGTGTCTATTCGGGAAAATAGTTGGTTTCTGTATATTTCTAAAATCAAATAAACGTGAGAATGTTAAAACCGTTAAATTTTGTTTGATAAAAAAAAACAATTTATGCAGCTTTGTTTTTGTTTGCCATGTATTTTTCACTTAGTCGACGCGTATTCCCGAATAGACACCAATACCTTTTTTATGAAAATATACGATGCATTTCCATTTCAACTTTTGTATTAACTCAAAATAATACCTTTTTGTTGATATAAAGGTAGTCACTACACTATCACGAAAATGGTCTCAAATGTGGTTTTCAAGATAAAAGAGTAATCGGAATACGTTCAAATTTTTACAGTAGATAGCTATTGATGCTGTTAGTTGAGTTCTTGCAAAAAGTGAAATTTTTAAAATTTTGAATTAATACCCTCTTGTTGATCAAGTGCGATATGTTAAAACACAGACAAAAATTTCTAAACTATTTCATTGAAAAACCCCCCGTTTTTTTTCAATTGTACATGTACATTGTACAACAATTTGGCTAAAAATTGCCTGTATTTGCTTGTGAATCCAAATTCAGAAAGAATTTGGCATGATTAATATTCCAAGGAACAAGGGAAAATTTAACATCAACTTGATTTTTCAACGTACAAAGCAGAATATGCCAAATTCTTCCTGAATATAATGTTACGAATCTCAGCCTAATAATCAATTTGGATTCACTAGCAAATACGTTCGAAATAATCATTATCAAGAAACAATTAGCTACTGGCTTGAGCTTTTCACATGTTCCAATGTTCATATATACTTAAGTATAAAATCAAACCAAAAAAGTTTGACTTAAGTAGAAGAAAAAATCAGAAAAATGGGAATGAAGAAAAATAAACAAACGGCAACAATGAAAAAAAAGTGCAGTTTAATATATCGCATTCAGTTTTCACGAAAAGTTTGTATATACACAGAAAAAACTAAATTTAATTTTCAATAAAGGAATCCAATGAAATAGAAAATATTTTGTCTAGGAACGGACCCACAAACAAATTTGTAAATATAGACAAATATATCTCAACAATTTCATTGAAAAAAAACATGTTTTTTCAGTAAACAAATTGTTTCAATCTATAAAACAATTTGTCTAAAAATATTGACAAACTGTAAACAAAACAATCAAACAAAAAGGTTTACTGGATTTTCTCCAAAAAAATATCAAACAGTATTCTTGTCTGAATTTATAAAAAAATAGTCTAAAAATACTAACAAATATTAAACAAAATAGTTTACTTAATCAAACAAAAATATTTAATGGATTTTTTGTAATATATCAAACAAAATTCTTTGAGGTGCACTATGGGACATTTTGCATACAATTATGACAAATTATACAGGTAAATTGGCAAATTTTATTTCGAATCGACTAAGGGGCGTAAGAGAAAAAAATGGAGTATATAAAGCAATTAAAATGTTTGCTTCTGCTTACAAGTTCTTCTTTATTTGAAGTGTACAAGTTTTGCTTTTGCATTAGAAATTTATGTTTTTGTTTCTGTGAATTACTAAAACTTTTCCAAGAGAGTGTTCAAAAAGTTGTTTGTGGCTTCAAAGTCGACCCTTTAATTTGGTATATAGTTTGTCGGACTTTATTTCATATTGATTGTATAAGAAATCAAATTATTTCAATGAAGAAAGTGTACAAGTATTTTTTTTTGTTCACTGTATGTTATGCAGAAAATAAGTAAGTTCAAAAAAAAACAAAGCAAACAACAGAATTTAAGTGGACTTTTCGTTTACATATTGACGAATATATTGTTTGCTTAATTTTTTAAATTCTGGCTATTTCTAAACGTTTTAGACACTAAAGACTGAAAAAAAAGAACAGCTTGACAGAAAATGGGAAAGGCTAAGAATGTAAACAACATAAAAATGGATTAAATTTCTTTTCAAGGGCTTTAAATGCAAACAAAAGCAAACAAAATCATAAACAAATAAAATATTTAAAATTTAGGTTTTGAGAATAAATAAAAATGCTTCCGCTTATGAAAGTGACCATTTATTTATACAAACACACAAGTAAAACATACATACATACTCGTATGTATGTACATAATTAAAATATGTATCTCAAAATTCATGTACAAGAAAATTATGTTAATTTCCACTTGCAATATTGCTTTAATAATGCAATTTTTAAATTTCAAGTTTAGCCTCGTTTAATTTCGAAAGAACCAATTCATCACAAATTATATTTTGAATAATTCTGGCAAAAAACCGACTTCTATACAAAAAGCAAACTTTTGTTCAAATTTGGTCCATAAATAGCAGAGTTATGCGATAATGAATATTTGGAGCGGGGGGGGGGGGTCCAAATTGCCACACCGATTTTCAAAAACAAATTATGGGACCAAACTGCAAGCAAACCTTTTGAAACAAAAGAATATTTTAAGAAATCGGCTCATTAATGGAGGAGCTATGCGATAATCAATATTTGTGTGATAAGGGGGGAGGGGGCAATGGCCCGTCCGATTTTCGAAAAAAAAATGGGATTACACTGCAAGCAAAGGTTTTCAAACATAAAAAGAATTTTGAAAATCGGTCCATAAATGGCGAAGTTATACGATAATCAATATTTCCTAGGGGGTTGGGGGGCAAATTGCCCGACCGGTTTTCAAAAAAAAATTATGGGACCAAACTGCAAGCAGAGCCTTTCGAACAAAAAAAGGTTTTGAAAATCGGTCCATAAATGGAGGAGTTATGCGATAATCAATATTTGTGGGGGGAGGAACTTTCTTCCCGATTTTCGAAAAAAAATTTGTGGGACCAACAAGGCCTTTCAAACAAGAAAAGAATTCTGAAAATTGGTGTATAAATGTAGGAGATATGCGATAATCAATATTATGGGAGGAAAAATGTTCCCCCTATTTTCGAAAAAAAAAAACATTTATGGGACCAAGCTGCAAGCAAGCCCTTTCAAACAAAATAAAAAGTAAAAAAAAACATACACACGAATTGATAACCTCCTTCTTTTTTGAAGTCGGTTAAAAAATAAGTTTCATTTTTGATAACAAAAATCCCGGTATTCGATATTTTTTTTTCAAATATCCTGTGATAAGGAATTCTGCTATGTTGATAACAAAGTTATTTCAAAATTAAAAAAAATTTAGACATGGCTGAGATACGAACCAGGGCTTCACGAACGTAAAGCATGCTCTCTACAGCCGAGCCATGTCGCAGTTAATTTTTTATGAAATAAAACTTGTTTTAAGTAGTTATGTATGAAAAGAAAAGAAATAACGGGCATGGGAAAGAAATACATACAACGAAATATTGTATTAAGTTAATAAAAAAAATTGAATTCATTCTTTTTTTCAATAATTATGACATGCCACCAATTCAAAAGACAGTTCAAAAGAAGTTAAGCAAGAAGTTAAAGAACAGATGGACTAATTTTTCTTTTCAGTGTATGTACTACTCTGTACTAGGCTAAGGTGGCGCCGTAAGCTCAGCTCCCAATTATATAGTATGCAGTATGAAATTAATTTGAATCTTGATTGTTTTTTATCACCAAATACATATTTTTTATTTGTTTTTGAGTTTTGTTTACATATATTTACAAAACATATATTTCATTACTTCATAATATCATAAGAGAAAAATCTGTCACGTACGCTATGTCACGTACGCTGTTAAATTTTGTTCATTATAAAATCACTCAAAAGTTTTTTTTATTTCACATTTACGGATAATAAACGAAAAATAGTTGGTTTCGTTTTAGAAATTAAAAAAGATTTTCGCATATTTTTACATGCATCACGCTATGCCCTTATTTCTCCCGATATTTTGGACAACATGGTTCCAAATGTAATAAATTTGTTTCACCCTCTGAATGGAATATAACGAAAAAAAATTTTTTTAGTTACTCCTATTTTTGCAAAATCTATTCCACTTTTTAGGCGTACAAATGTCACGTACGCTGACATGGAAATTACCATATAGTGTTTGACATAATAGTGATAAAAGCACATATTATACAAAATAAAGATTTATTTGTTGAGGGTTAAGCAATGTCTCCATGCATTTAATTGGTGCTTTACCAAATCATCAGTAGACTTCAACCATACTTTTGAAAAGTTTTAAATCTCTTATTTTATGCACAGTCTTTCAAAACCCGTTTGAAAATTTACAAATACATAATGATTTTTTTTTAGAAAATCACAAAAGAATAAAATAAGCATAGTAGACTTAGAAACTTTTACAAAACCCAACAAACAATTTATATCCGATATGAATCTATTATATTTTTCTACACCTTTATACAATTAGGCGCCCATCGGTTGACAATAAAAGTATTTATAAGGCAAAATGAAAAATTACAGCATTTGTTAAATGTTAAATGAAATTTATTTGTTGGTGGCTAAGCATTGACTATATGCATTTCATTGCTGCTTTACCAAATCGTCAGTAGACTTCTTCAACCACACTTTTAAACAATTACAAAACTCGTATATTATATACTACAGACTTTCAAAAACCATTTGAGAATTTACAAATAAATTATTATCAAAAACAAGCATAGTAGGCTTTGAAACTTATACGGTATCTTCTATATTTTAAGCACAAAAACTATAGATGCTTCTTTGTTAAAAAATTTGTATAAATTGAAATTTATTTGAAATATAGAAAGTTTTATATAATACAGAAAAATGAGTTATAGAAATACATAATTTGTATTCGATATGAATCTAAATTTATTATTTGAGATATTCTCCCAATTTTATTTAAAATAAAGATTTATTGTTGAGAAATAAATAAATAAATCTTTATTTCAAATAATAAATTTAATAAATGTAGTTATTATACCTTAAACGTATAATTTTCCATGCCGATTTCCCATGCCGATTCGTTATAACAATGTGTAAAAGAGGAAACTTTAACTCCCCCAAAAATTAGTTCTAGATATAAACTTTCAACGGCGATACTCGTGTATTTTCTTTTTGTGCTCTCCACGAGAATCACTCGGTAGAATCTTGTCAATTTATTTTGTGTTGTACAGTGTTATTACTCGTACAAAATTAACACGAATTTTTAAATATTTACTTACTTCTGAAATGCACCAACGGAGTAGATGCTTTTAAACTTTTAAGTGAGTAGAAAAACGTTTCAAATGCTTTAATAAAATAAATTTAATGTCTCGAACAAATCTGAAATTTAACGAAAATTTTAGGAAAGCAAATGCTTGTCTGTGGGCTTTAATCTTGCATATTTTTTATTCAATCTTTATTCCAAAGCTTAAAATAAAACGTAGATTCATTCTTTGTATATTAGAATTATATTGGTTTTTTATGTCAGCACTCAAAAAATAAAAAATCAAGAAAAAAGCAAAACAAAAATAATATGCCAGAGTTTTAAATTCAATTTATTATTTGAATGCATGGTATGAAAGCAACAAGAGTTTTTTTTAGAAGTTTATTATTTAGATTTGTTTTCTGGAAAGATGGCAGTCAGAGGATGGCGCGTGTTAGATCGTTTTCAGGTCATTCACTGTGTTGAATGTTGTCTCGTTGTTCATGATTCACTTAACTTTTGTATGTACATACATACATACATATGTACAATGTATATACAAACACACCAACAAAATAAAATAAAAATCAACACAAAAATAAACAAAAACTACAATAATAAAACCGAAAATGAAACCATTATAATAAACCTTTGCGCACTTGCTGCTGCTGCTGCACCATCACAGTCTATGTTTTACTGTTTTTTTATTCATATTTTTTTTTTACTTTTTGTTGCAAAGAGGAAACAAGTAGAATGAGCCAAAGGTGTTGTCTGTTCATCGACATTTCGACAAAACACACACTTACTTACAATAACACACACACACACGTCAAATGTCGATGGTTCGTTATTACATGAAGGAAAGATGATGATTGTACGGACGACCAACAACGATGGTGATAACCAAGCAGAAATCTGTATGTTTTGAAATTTATCCAGGGAGGAAGTCGTAGCCAGGAAGGCTACAAATATACACACACCACTTTATTATGACGGTCAGGTCTTTGTGTATAGAGTGAAATAAGCAGCAGGTTCTCTCTATAATAAGGAATGAGCTAAAAAGACTATTTACTTATTTATATGTACAGACTACATCAAAATAAAATCCTATCAACCCCCCCCCCCCCCCCAATTCCCACCCCACTACCAACTCAACGACTGCACCTACATCACAACCTCATCGTTGCTGTTATTTCTCATACTGCATAGAAAAGATAAATATCTGGTTGTATGTTTGTCTAGTAGCTCCTTACACAAGCACTGTCTTCCTTCTTCGTATTTTAGTACAAAATATTTTATTGCTTATGCAGAAGGAACCTACCAAATAAGAGAAGGGAAGTTTTTTTCTTCTTTTTTTTTTTGTATTATGTAGTAAGTTTACTTGGTTAAGGTTTGATGTTTTTCTTTTTATATTTGTGTACATGTCTGACTTACAAGCATTGCACGGTGGGCTTGTGATATGTTTTTATTTCATTTAAGTAATATATTTTGCTCAAATTAAAACTAGAATGCCTAACAGCCCAAGCGGCTTAAAGGGAGTTTTTTCCCTTTTCCAAGAAAAAAAAACAAAAAACCCATACAGCGAGGGTTAAAATATTCCACATCAAAAGCTCCTCATAGTGTTTTACATAAACGTGTTGAGAACACCTTAAACCTTGAATGATTTCCGGAGTTTACTTGATGTCTTTGAAGACCTATTGCAGAATTTTATCACAAATATTTGTGTACGACATTTCAGAAAGCGACTCTTACAAAAGGTTCAAACATACCCACACAGCAAAGCTGTATGTTCCAAAAACATTTTTCTTTGTGGTGCTTTACATAAAAATCATGAACACACCTAATACCATAAACGAAAGGATTACAGGATTTTTTATGCCGATTCATAAATTGGGGTGGGACTTTAACTCCCCCTAAAATTTATCCTAGATGTAAACTTTCTAAACGCCGATACACGTTTACTATTTTTTTGGTGCCCTCCACCAGAATGAGTCGTTAGAAATTTGACAATTTTTTTATGTTCCGCAGTGTAATAAATTTAGATCTTTATGCGATAATGTTGCTTTTAATTAAAAACAAAATACCCCACGCTATCTTCATCGAAAGGAAAACAATAAATTTTAACAACCAGAGAATATACATACATAATTAGATATTCTAGAATTTAACAATTCAAAAAGTTCCCAGAAACTATTATAAATTTGTCTTAATCAAAAAATTAAATTATTACTGTTCCTTTATTAAAATTTTTCTTTCAACAAAATATGGCCAAAATATTGATAAAGAAAATTTAAGTTTTTTTTTTCTAGAAAAACTCTTATCAAGAGTCATTTGTTTTAAATACTGTTTTCAAAAAAAAAAAAAAAAAAGTGAAGAGTTTATTTAGTTGCATAAAGAAAGGGTTTCAACATGCAATTAATAAACTTAAGCAATTCAATTCATAACTTCGATAACATCTTTTAGCATATGGAATTATGCAACAAGATATTGAAATAAAATTACAATTGAGAATTTAAGGAAATTTTATTTCACAAATAAAATTTATCTTTTTGGTTTTTAATTTTTCCGAAAAGGGTCCACCGTAATTAGACTATTAAAATAAGTCTTCATTTGCAGACAACATTTTTGTTTTTTTAATTTTACGTGACTGCTTTTTCAACACAAATTCGTTATACTACGACGACTGACCCCCAAAACTCATGTTGCTGTTTGTAAATGTAGTCTGTTTCTGGTTAAATGTTTATATGTGTTTCTCTACTTATTTTCTCTTATTCTCCTTTTGTGCTCCTCTTGCTTTTGCATTCCCACAACGAGATCTGATGCCGCCTAACGTAACACAAGTTAATTTCCTAGAGCTCCCCTTACATCTGTTCTGTTGGTTTGGGAGCGGGGAAATTGGAAAATTTAGATGTGTTGTAGATATTTCATGGAGTAGAAACACAGCACCCCAAAGTATTAGCATACAACACATCAACAACAATATTTTAAATTTCGCCTATATATTTTGCCTTTATCATAGAATCAAAATCAACAATGAAATACATACTTATCCATGCATACATATACGAGTACATGTATGCATAGCATATAAGTATGTGTGGCAATGTTTGCAAACCTACACAAACATAACAAAGTTATTAGCAATTTTTTCTGTATTTAAGTTTACTTTACCTACTCGTTGTTAAATCCATCCATATGGTTTATGTTCTTTCTGTATGATGATGATGACGATGATGATGATGATGATGAGAATAGTTCAACAAAACAATATTAAATACAGCAAACGGAAAGTGAAAATCTGTGACTACAACATCTAAATGTTACAACAACAACAACTTTTGAGTGGCCTTCCCTCTTTTAAAATCTACTCCCCACCCTTTAATAAACAAATTTTTCCCATCGTCTATTAATACTTATAAAAATTACATGAACTTACATGTACATATGTATAGGTGTAACATTTTATCCCTGTAGGAAATGTCGATAGTAAAACTGCACTGATTCACTATTGACTTTGTCCCCAGTACTACTGACTAGTTGTAGCCCAGGCAATGTTCTGTGCTATAGGCATTTAACATGTGCTTGACATTGAGATTCCACTACTGACATCGGAGCTATTGGCTTACTATGGACTAGGTGGTTCTTATGAGACCATATTGAGACATTTGCACCAGAAATTCACCAGTGTATTTTAATGATTCTAGCCACCACACATGAAACTTTTTACTAGCTAATTAAATTAGATTTTTTATGCATCCGCATTTATTTTCAACACAACAAAATTGGACAATAAAAAATCGTTTCCTAGCTGTCAAAACTTCTCTTCCCATTAAAGTGTAGACGATTCGTTGACAATGTCACCAAAAAGTCAACTAACTTGTCGACAAAAATGGTGACTTAGACACTTAGTCCCTGGCTGCCTTCAGGGATTGTATATGTACATCCGTGTGTGTGTGTAATCATAACCTTTGTAAAAATTGTTGCGTTCTCCTGGCAGCTCTCGAGTTATGAGTGAGATTTTTCTAAGAGCGTTCTTTTATTGCAACAAGAAAATTATTTTATATTTCGCATGTTTTCAACGACGTTATTGCAATTTTCTCAATTTTAACAATTCTTCTATTTGCATGAAAATAGTGTGAAAGTTCTTCTTATTTGTAATTTTTACTTTCAATAGAAGAACAATTTTTTTTGCGAAGCTCCTGAAGACTCTATGGTGGTCCTATATCGGAAAGACGAATGTAAATACAGACATGTATGATGAATTTTAAATAATAATAAATCTTTAGATAATTTTTGTCTCGCCGATATTAAATTTGCAGTCAATCGAAATTCGTTCGTTACACATAATATTTTATCATCATCTTTGTGCTTCTTAGTAGGTGTACGAGTATATATAAAAACAATTTCTTTTTTTTTCACTCATAAAAATATGATTCAAGCTGTGAATGAGTTTAATTTTTGGTATTGAATAAGTTTAAAAACTTGTTTGAAATTCCAATAACTCAAATAAATAAAAATTTCTTCAAAACAATTATATTGGCTCAAATTTCTCATATTACAGTGATATTACAAACAGGAATACATACACATATAGGAATAAATAAAAACAACATTCAATTACGAAAACCGTTACATCAGTTAAAAAATTAATTGGTTTATAACCAATCCTGAAATTTATCGTATTAATTCAAAAGTATTAATTGTAAATATATTTTTATTTGTTGAATTTCAAAAAGTCCAAGTTTTAAAACATTTTCTATTGAATTTTGAATCCTTTATGAGAAATTCAACATTTTGGAACGAGTCGTATCGTACCCATTTGCGGACCAAGGTAACGAATCTAAACAATAACTTTCGCATATTGGATAGATTTCAAATCATTTGATAGAATTGTTTTAAAAGTAAATTAAGCCCAATAAAACAAATGTTCATTCACTGAAAATATTAATTAAAAATAACTTTTTTCTGAGTAGTGATGTCAATTATGTGGGTTGTGTAATTCGAATTCGTTCGAATAAAATTTCAGAATATTTTTCTTGTTAGAACAGCCGAATAATTTTAAAATTTTAAACTTTTATTCGAATATTCGAACGAATAATGGATAAAAAATTTTATTCGAATAACCACGTTAAAAACACGTTTTTGAATATTTTCTATCACTCGACTTTTTAAATGCGTTAACCGACATCCCATCTTTAGTCAAACTCTTTTTTATATATCTATAGACTTTTGACAAAATCACCTAAAAAATATTGGTGAAACAGAAAGGATATTAGAAATTAACTCTATTCATATTAGATGTTTATAAGAAAAGTAGTTTTGTGCATTTTTTGTGGGACTATGTATGAATAATCGTGCTCGACAAAAATATCGATACATATCGAAATATCGATATTTTAATTCGATATATTTCGATGCTGATCGATATTAAAAAATATATCGATATCGATATATTTTTTTCACTTGAAAAATATTCTTAAATTGTTTTATAAAAAATCGTAAGTAAAATTTGTAAGCCTTACTATTGAACACTTTTTGCAAACAATTTTGTTTACTCGTTGTCTTCCTCAAAATACTTCCAAACTAAATTCATGCTGTAATTTAAAACAAAATCTTTAGCAGCGTTACGTAACATATGAACAACCCCATACACAAGTGTGTATTAATAATTTTATGTAATTTACTTACTTAACAAATCATATTGTTAACAACTTAAAAAAGTAACTAATAGAAAACGCTATTTTACATTTGCAAATGTAAACCAATTTTTATAAAAAAGTATCTAGTTTAAAAAAGTAATTCCAATATTCGACAAACACTATTGGAATATTTTTTTATTCTAAATTAAAAAATTTTGTTCGTTCGAATAGAATCGGAAAAAAGTTGTTCGAATATTCAAATAATTTTTATTAGTAAATAGTTAATTCGAAAAAAATTTGACAATCATTTTTCTCCGGACTTTATATAAAATTTCTGTAATTGAATGTAACACATATCGATGGTCATAAGTTGACAACACGTAACTGATTTTTTATTATTTTTCACAAAACGCAGAAAATGTTGAGTAAATCGGTAAAAAAAAATCGATCCTATCCTCAAAATATAAAAACCGAAATTATATTACAACTAGACTTTAAGCCTAATAAATCAGTTACATTTTGGCAACGTATGACCATCGATATATTAGAAACTAATAAACTCTATAGTGCATTTACATTAGACCGAACTCTAGTACTTACGAGATTTCGAGAAAAATCTAGTTGTTTTTTACTAGATTATCCATACAAAACAAAATTTAATTTGTCCCTAGATTTTGACTTAGTGATGCAATTATGTATTTTCCAAATTGTACTAAAAAATATTACGGTTTACAATTCATCGAATAATTGTCGGCGGCGGCGCGGCGCCTGAGCTAAAAAGAAAATCCGGCGGCGGCTAAAATTAATCTGTAGCCGATATTTCCCTTTATATTCCAAAAGCTAGTGAACTTTTGACTAACGGTATCCATAAGTCGCATCATTGCACCAGATGCACTTTAAAATGCAAAAAAATTCAAAAATACCTTTGCGTGTAAGGTTGAATTTTTTCTGGTTGAGCTTCTGCTCCGTAAAGCTCAAATTATATGGAGCTTTAATAAAATTTAGATAAAGCTGTTCAAAGAACTTAATTTGAATCCTAATTATTTTTTATTATGTGAAAGAGTTTTCGAGATATCCGCAATAACAATTTTTTTTGCGATTTTATTTTGTATTGATCGGACCAAAATCTATTGAGCTACAGACGTTGAAATTAAAAACTGGATTTCCCGATGTTTTCGGCTCAGTTAAGATGAGAAAAATTACTTTATTAATATTTCTAAGCCTGTAAGCAGAAGAGTATTTCATAAAGAAGAAATTAAGCTTAAAATTGACGAAAACTTAATTTGGTTCCGCTGAACACGAAAATTAAATTTTTTCAACTTGATTTTACTCGAAATCTTCTAAGTACCAGATTACTTTAGCTTCTGATTACATGAGATTAACAAAATAATTTCATAAAAATTAGTTCATATGTGAAAAAGTTACGACCCTGTGGGAAAATTCCTACCAATTTTCTTCATCATACTTGTCCTATAAGTGCTGAAAATAGAAGTGGTACAATATGAACCTTATTCGTTACGGGAGAAAGGAGAACACATCACTTAACTAGAACAAAAATTTTTAAAAATATCTCCACAAATTTTTTTTAAATCAAAAATATTTGTTTAACGTACAGTAATTTGTGTTTATTATTTGGGTTAATTATCGTCAAATTTTTCCTTTAATTAAGATGAAAATAAAAAAATTTATTCCATCGTCTTTCTCAATGTTTTATCGTCTTGATTCCGTCGTCTTCAGGAGAATTTTTCATTTATTTATAAATTGATTTATTATCTGTGTTACATCATTAAATAAATTATAAAACTGGACAGCACGATATAATTCAAATATAATTCAAATAAAAATAATCAACTGTGAGTCAAGCTTAATATCTAATATCACAGAACTTTACTTTTCAGGCTAATGCAATATAATATTGCTTTAGAGTATTAAACCAAATTGTAATTAAAACATAAAAAAAACTTCTATAGTAGTAGACAAAAATCTGGCAGAACACATCTTGAGAACAAGTCCGATATAGAACCGAAATCTGGAACTTTACAAGGAATAACATTAAATTAAAAATTCTAATAGATACACAGATTCAAGAGGAGCATACAGTTAGAAAATAAATGACAACTTCTAAGCGACTGGACCGATTTTCTACAAAGATAGCTAAGAACACTCTCGATCAAGTCTCGTTTCAAACAAAAGAAACTGAATCAAAATCGGCCCAGCTGTTTTGGCTCTACATATACACATATACACACTACAAACTTATAGCAACCCTCCTTTTTGGTCGGTGGTTAAAAAGACACTCGTACAGAAATCTAGCTGACAAATCACAAAAGTTTTTGGAGTTTCCAAAAATATAAAACAAAAATGCTTGTCTGACCCATATCGGTCGGTAACTTGTGCAGACTGTCTATAAAAACTTTTGCTGATTTTAGCACAAAATAAGTAAAAATGAAGTTCAGCGGATAAGAACTCCATACTTATAATGGGTCGGGATTGTTTTAAGCAGAATTTAACTTTTGCATTAACACATATGTAAAAAAACAATTTTTTTGATTCTTTTTAATCGTATGAAAACACACATCCCTGTAGTCCCAGTTGTCAATGATTTGTCGCCTACAAACACATTTAAAAATGAGTATGGCGACAAGATGGTATACGTTGTCGTCGTGTGTAAAGAATTTGTTCTTACAAGACTATGAACATATAGGTATGTGCTACAAAGACTTATTGTCGATAAGAAGAGTGATAACTACATCGAAGTTGTCGTGTGTACGAGTTTATTTGCGATAGCAAGGGTAACAACTGCATCGAAGTTTTCGTGTGTACGGTTTTATTACGTTTTTATATTCATTGACGACAACTTAAGTAGCATGTTACCAACGTTGTCATCAACGACTTTTGTGCCCTTTCTTCGAAAATATCATCAACAGTTGGCTTGGACGGTCGTCAATTCGTCTCCAGTGATAGATAACAGTTTCGCACATGCATCGATGATGTCTCGAAGACTTGGGCTACGGGGCAAGTCGTATGTATGTGTGTATGTACGTACAATGTATTTCTTGAACAAGTAGGTTGTATATGTTTAAAAGAAAACACCGTTTTTCATATGTTATTTTATTTTTCTTTTTGCAACAATAAAAATATTGTTTGTTATTCTGTTTTGTTATTAACATACAAAATTCAAATGCAAATGCGCATGAGAGAGAACTCTTCGAGCTACACATATGGACAACATTTAACTCAAAATACAACAGCGTTGCCACTGAAAAAAGGTTCCTAACAAATTATTCTCCAAAAAATATTTTCGAAATCTCGCATTCTGTTTGTTCATTAAAAGTCATCTATATACATACATATACATATATAATGTATGTATATGTATATGTGTAAAAGGATTCCCGGTTGGCCATGTCTTTCAGACATCTTGCAAGACGGATGCATTGTAATGTTAAAGCGTCGATGACCTGTTGGTGACAGCTCAAACAGATCAGTAACAACATTTTCGAATAAATGGCCGCTAAGTTCATACATAACAAGAAGAGCGACACTGTCACCCATCTTTTCATTAATGACCATGTATATGACAACATCCTCAGAAATGTCCCCATTACATTTTGCTGATTGTTTCTTTTTTACGCGTGTTCTACAATAATAATTTAAGAATTTGTTGCTCAGAGAGTATTTAATACAAGAAGTTTTAATAGACATTGCAACAGAACTTTTCATCAGCTCGATTCTCAATTCGCTCAATTTTAACAAGCAGGAATGTATCAAAAATTCATTTTCTGATATACGAATAGTAGTGTTTTTTGTTGTAACGAAACTGTAAAACATTTTAAATTAAACGTTGCAAGACTAGCTTGCGGACAATATCTACTATCTAGTTGGCATTACCAGTTGAGTAGTTTTTCTTTGAGTACGGTTTCTGTTAGATTGTCTTAAAAGAAACTGTAATCGACAAATATCGTGCATGACAAATGTCTAAAATTGCCTTAAGTAGTCGTTGATGAAAATGTTCTCTACGACGAAATGGCCAACCGGGTTGTGTCTGCACATGAAATGTTTTTTAAATTTTTATGGTGGTGTAGGTAGTAATCGATGCAGAATACAAAGCAACAAGTTTTTGCATTTTAGTTTGTCTGTCTATCTGAACACGCATCACGTAAAAACCAACGAATATATTTCGATAAAAATTGGTGCTGAGGACTCTAGTAATCTGGTTATGTTTATCACGATAAACAGGAAAAATAGAAAAAAAGCACGCAGTTGTATTGATATGTATAACTGCTTCTGGACATAAGTAAGCACTTTTTGTTAATTTTTTTTATGTTGGTAGTTTTTTTCCAGCTTTCTTTGTCTTTTTAAAGTTTTCCAATATTCGGTCCAAAGTTTCAAAACGATCCGTATTTCCGTTTAGCTTCCTATAACGAACAAGCATACAAACACAGATTCATTTTCGTATATACATCAATGGCGGCCATTCTCTCAATTTTCTAGACACTCCTGCGTAGGCTGTTTTTCACCATCAACGCAATTACACATTAGTGCGAGACTCACAGCCTATCTATTTGGAAGCGAAGTTCAGACACAAACACAGAATTAAATAGCGTATGTTTGCACACCACTCATATCGATGTTCCTCAGTGAAAATTATCTTTACACAACGCCGAGAAAGAAACATTTCTTAACATAATTTCAAACAAGCGAATAAGCACTACTTCTGGATGGCAAGTTTTGCATTTTATTGACGCCTTTGGAAGATATTTGTTTAATACGAAAGTGCGTTCTGTTCGAAACTAAATTTATGTAGTGCGTTAATAAATTAGCTGACTGAACTCCTCTAGGCACTAGAACTTCAAGCGAGGATGAGCTACAAAAGCACTGCGCTATTCAAGTTAATGTCGAAGAGCAATCACCGGTATAAAAAAAGATCACGATTTAAGTAAGTAAAAACAGTGAAAGAATAGGAAAATCTCGAAAGTGTTGATGAATAAGAGAATGCAATAAAAATGCTGTATCTATGATGATAAATAATTTGCAGCTGAAATAAATCTAATGCAAATAGTGCAGGATCATCGTAACTTTTCTGATTAATTTCGTGTGACTTTTACTATCTGCATTTGGCACTTATTTAAATAGACATACATAAATATATTCTAAAATATACAAGACCATAACGAAAAATATCCAATCAAATTTGGTAGGAAAAGACCAACAGTGGTAACGCTGAAATACAGCAACAAAAAAGAAAAAAATAATCAACTATAAGTGAGAGTGAAAATTATTAGTAAAAAAAAAATAATAACGGAAGGGGGATCTGCGAGTGATTGGGGATTTAGGTTTGGAGCTATAAAAGAGAAAGAGTAAAATGTTTGGGTGTATTTGGACTTATTTGTGAGCACAAATGTGTAAGTAAAATTATGAGTAAGAGTATCTATGTGTTATCTTTCTGCTCATTTTTTGTATTGTTTGGTTCGTGTTGTTCTTCATGGAAGTGAGGTAAGCAAGCAAACAACAATGTTTTTACGGTATAATTGCTGACTGACTGACTGGATGAATGGCTGGTGTTGTTGCTAAATCTTATTTATTGTGTATTTCTCTATTTCCACAACTGGGATATTAATATTGAGCTGCAAAACGTTGTATTAATCGCCTTCTTTCGTGTTTGTTGTGTGTTTGCAGCCAAACAGTCGTCATAATTTTTACATACACTGCGGTTGGTTAATCGAAATAAACGCTAAATCAGACTAAACTAACTACAGAAAGCTTTGTTTAACCATATAAATCTTAATATTTACATGCATCTGTTTAAAAAATCATAAATGATTACTTTATGTTGGAATAATAAAATATGTATTGATATATTATTCGTATGAGACAATAACAAATCAAACTAACTATTTTGGGTATAACAGACAGCAAACCACAATTAAAATTACATACATACATATGTATGTCCAGAAAACATTCGAATCGATTCAACCAAGCAGCAGACTGACTATCTATCACCCAGTCAGTGTAAAAGTCTGTTAAAGCACCATCACCGTCAACAACATCATCAGCAACAGCAAACGGCAGTAGCAATATTAATACTAACAACAGCTACAACAACGGCAGCGCATGCTTATACTGGCAAACAACACAAATAACAACCAAAATAATTCAAAAAGCAAAAACAAACACAGAAAGCAAAAAAAAAACATATCGAGTCGCAGCCACTTCAACCGTAATCAACTTATTTCAAAAACTAAAAATTTCAGTTTCGCTGATACCGTAAGAGATAAACGACGTTTGTGTTGAAACGTTCGAAGCGAAAACCAACAACCAACATAAAAATAAATACAACAAAATATTTGAAACAAACAACAGAAAAGAAAATATTGTATTGAAATTTTTAAAAATAATATAAAACAAATCTATAAAAAATAGTTAAATAAAATTTATCTTACGGAAACGGATACAACATTTATATACAGTGTTCTTAAAATCTATTTGTTCTACATTTTGTAATACAAGTTGAAAGAAAAAAAAGAGTTAAAGTAATGTGTCGATCCAAAAACAAGAAAATAATGGATTTATATATTTATAAAATTTTAATATAGCCAAAAAATTATAAGATATAAAAAACAAAAACTCCCAATTTTGAAAAGAAAATTTTATCGTCCGCTGAATAAAATGTACAAAATATAAATTACCTCATTTTTTGTTTAAAAATTTTATCAAATTTTAATAACAACTCCACAAATTTTTTAAGAGGATCAAGTTACAAAATTAAAAAAAATATTACACACACACATCTCCATAAATTGTGCAAAGTTTAGTCCTAAAATAAAAAAATAAGAAACGTTAATCATGATAAAATAATTAGAAGAAAGAAAAGTTCAAGTAAAAATAAAAGTAGACCAAACATTGCAACCAACAGCTACAACACAATCAATATGATTATGGTGCAACATTTGGTGGCTGCAAATGCTCACACATTTGTAAATCCTACCACTCAATCACCATCACCTTCGCCGCCTACTACAAATAATCTACAATCACCTTTAGCATCACCCACAGCCTCAATATCATCATCACAACCCACTACAGCATCCTCGCCTTTATCGTCTCCTGGCGATGCTAGAGAACGTAACATTGAAAAACATCCCTGCAATATGGATACAACACAAAGTATCAGCAGCAGTAATCGTTCCACTTGTTCACCTCTACAAAATAAAGTCGAAACACCGGAATGGTCTCAAACACAAAGTCAAATATCGTCAGAAGAGGATGATTTAGAAACGCAACATCCTGCAGTCGCTATAAATCGAAAGACAAGTGCCATACATAAAGGATCGCCGCAAGAGGACGACGAAGAAGAGCTGGATGAGGAATTAGATGCAAGATTAAATCATAATCTTGAATATAGTCAGCAGCAGTCGACACTATCGCCCTCTAATCCCACTCCCTCTACATCACCAGCTCTTTCAGCAAATTCCTTAAACCAACAAATAACTTCTCCACAACATTCGCTCAACTCAACAGCCAACAATAAAGATTGTCGCCAACAATTTACAGTGCTCTACAATCATCCTAGACAACATCCCGCCTCCTCCCGTCAAAATATGCTCAATGTTGATAAACATCAGCAGCAGTTGACACAACCCCAACAACAACAACATGCTCATCACAAGGATAGCAATAGCAGCGAAATGGAGCAACAAAATAGACGATCGGTAATTACTAGTCGGGAGGAAGAAGATTCCCTTTCTCAAGAACGTTCGTCGTTGCAGAATCTCGACAAACATTTGGAGGAGCATCCTGCATCGGATCATTATCACAGCGATGATGAAGATTTTGATGATGAGGTTCCATTGGATTTATCTTTACCAACAAAACTTGCCAGAAATCGTGCACGTACATATTCGGGTACAGAATCGGATGATTCGGGATCGGGAGTTACAGATCATCATCACCATAATCATTTTCTTGAGGCAGGCAGACGTTTAAAGCCAGAAGAGCGTAAAGCTGCCTATAAAAAGTCTTTAATGAAGAGATATTGTAAGTAGAAAATTATTAAATGTTATCTTGATGTTATTTTAGAAGTAAAAAAAATGGTTTTAATCTAATCTAATAAAAACTTGATGATATTTAAATCTAAAACCAAACATCATACATAAATGTCCAAATTAAGTGTTCAATTTACAACGTATTGTGGGAATTGTATGTTTTATATACACATATATTTAATTGGTAATTATCACATAAATATGCTTCTAAGCAAATGTTTATGTAGAAATTACCAACAACATTTGTCAACATACAATTCCTACAATATGTTGTGAATTGGGCAAATCTTCTGTACATGAACGATATACTTAATATAGAAAGACCGTAATAATTCTTTTTATCGATCTGTTTGCCTGTTTCGATAGTTATGTATATATATATATATATATATATATATAGGTTCATTTATCGAAATATACAAAATAATCGATTTAAAAAAGGAATTAGTGTTTTTCTATATTAAGGCAACGAAACGTATATCGCCAGTTTAAATTTAAGCACACGTAATTGTCCAAAAATTCGAATCTGCCTTTTTATTCACTATTGTGTCTCCTATGACATTGCTGATTCTCATTTCAAATGCTTTTCCGCGTCCGTTGAAAGTATAGTAAAATATTTCATAAAATAAACGCATAAATTTTAAAATTAAAACTGCTTCAGCATAATTTAATAGATTATAAATAAATGTGCATAACTTTTTTGTGTAAGACTGTCCATTATGCGTTAAAAACGAAGAACGAATATACTGTTTTTCCTCTCTTCAAACAAAATGACGTGTCCGTAATGCATGATGTTGATTTTCCATGAATTTTTCCAAAAACGATATTAAATTTATAATGGTTTTAGAATATTTACATTTGCTTCTCTTATTACAGTTTTTGTAAAATATTAGAAATTATAATATTTTTTTTTTAATTTTGATGTCCGCAGTCTTGTGTATTAAGCGTTATGCATTTTTTAGTACGCTTCATTACTCAGTTTAATTATTAAAATTGCATGTACTTCTAAATATTTAAAAGTTTTGTGAACTTTTGTGCAATATTATTATGTATATTGCAAAACGTTTGATCAATCAATCAATCGTCGTTTGTATCCAAAAAAAATGTATTGAGTGTTATCCATATATTTTATTATAATTAAAATTTTTAGTGAGTACTTAAGGATATTATTTTAAAATACATCGAAGATAATGCATTTGAATTGTATTGAATTCAAAATAAAGTATGTGTTCTGAAAAAAATATTGAAGTCGTACAAAAAGTTATTGAGCGTTACGATTTTTTTAAATATAATTTATCTACAAATTTTAGGACGTTAAAAAAAATTAACAGCGTCTGCATGGTAGAATCGATATAAAGAACATTATCTGTCTATAAAAAAAAATTACTTCTTTCCCACTGTCGGTTGTTGTATTTTCGAAGAATTGTATTCTGCTACACAAAATTATTTGAAATTTACATAACTTTAGACATTGTTGGTAGATTTTATTAAAATAAGTCTTATTTGAAAGAAGAGGTAGCCCACTTTTTGCTCATATATAAATGTTTATAAAGAATTATTTGAAAACATGAAACTTTTTTATTTTTCCATGTGAACCCAAGTCGAAATTGAAAAAATATAATTCTGAAATTTTGTATCTGTTCCAAACTAAAAAGCTTTAATGAAAACCCCCCAAAGGAATAAAATATACCTCATTTCTATTGACTGTGTAAAAAATGTTTGCAAAATAGTATATTGCAATTAGAAGCACTCGTAAAAATACATTTTTAAGGACGCGTTAATAAACGGAATAAATCTGTACAAAAACATAGAAAAGCACATTTTCTTCATAATTTTTATTTATCCAAAAATAGGTTTCTTTACAGAAAATCGAGCTTTTTTTCTATTGAAATATTTCTTTTAATTTAGAAACAAGCTTAGTATTATTTCCCCCCTTTTTCCGCAAGTCAACGTAGAAATTCCCCTTTTTCCCCTAGTCAACACTGACCGATTTCACTGGGTATGATGGGACGGAATCTGTATATTTTGGAAATAAACCATAAAATCCTAAACGATCAAACGCACATAGCAAAGGAATATTTCAAGCTTAAGTTTATAATGTCAATCTACCACATTGATCAGAAGCTGCGCCAAGAAGTCTCATAGGATGCCTCTTGGGCACGTAAGTGGTGCCACTTTTTAGCCACTACCGAATTTACCCTCGAAATTTTATATGTATAAACTTGAGGGGACTTATAAAATAATACACATACATACATGTAAATGTATTCATTAGAAAGTTTGAGTCCACCACACTAGATTTTTAAAAATGTTGATGCAGTTTTATTTGTCAATAATTGCAAGATCTAACCTCAAAACTTACTATTATTTAAGCCCATGCATTTTTGACCCTCCACTTACTTCTTCAACCAGGTTTAATTCTGTTGTACGTTACGAAATAACGCTTTCCCAACGTATATGATATTGATCTCCAAGTATAAGTTCTAAACTTCCTCATCATTGGATTTGTTAGCATGGTTTTTATTAAAAAAAAAAAATTTTTTATTGCTGCAACATACTTAAAAGTTCACCTACATGCAACCCTTACATCAACATACATACATACAAACTTACATTTTATATACTGTATATGTAAATATACATAATTCTTTTCATATTATTTTTTTCTACAATGACCGACCTGAACTAAAAATGCAACAAAAACAACAACTGCAAACAGTTGTGCATAAAAAAATATTTAAAATCTGGGTCAATGCGGAAGGAAGGCATTGCATGACATGTGCCATGTTAATACATATTCAGAAGTTTGCACATATGAATGTGTGTGTGTGTGTGTGTATGTATATGTGTTGTGTCACAGTTTATTTATGTGTATGTACATGTTGGTAATACAAGGCAAACATTATATGTCATGTGATGTCATAATTTAGGCCATCAGCATTCTCACCCAACAACATTTAAATGAACATTTTTGAGATGCATTTAAACCAGAGATGTAATATGTAGTTGCTGTTGTTATTGTTGTTGTTGTTGTTGTTGTTGTTGGTAGTAACAGAAAAAATAAACAGTAAAACTATACAATACAACTTTAGTTTTACAATTTCCGGTAGCAATAAAATATAAAACCGAAACAACAAACACAATAAATACATACACAAAAGCCGCCCAATGAGAAATTTTATCGAAAAACACGAAACGGAATAGCTTGTAATAAATACTATTATAAAAATTGTATTATTAACATTTGTATAGAGCGATATTGAAAACAAAACACTGGAAAAATCAAAAAATAATAATTTTGAAATAAAATATCAAGGGCTCTCCCTCATCAAAACACTTAAAAATCCCGTAAACTGTACAAGTTTTAACTGTCGTAAGAGAAATGCCAGAATTTTTTTTTTAATTTTTTTTATAACTCATGTAAATATGCGAGACAATTTAGACTAGTGAACTTGCAGAGCTTACTTGAGATTTTGATAAAAAAAAAATAAAATAAAAATAAAACAGCGATAAAAATATTAATTTATTCCGCAAAAATGAAATTGACTAATAGCGAAATATTTTCAAACTTTTTTGTAGTTTTTTATTTTTTAGAGCTTAATATCATGCCTGAGATAAATTTATTATAAAAGATTTAAGATACGTCAATGGGAGCATTATTTATTTTTGGAAAACGAGAAATTTTCTCGGATTTGGTTTACAGAACAGGGACGTATAAGTATTTTTTTAATAATTCATAGTACAAAAATAGCAGGAAAAATACTTAAAATGGAACGTTTGCATGTTGGAGAAGTAAACTGAAACGATGCATAAAAAAAATTTAATCTTGAGCAGCCTGCTGAAATGCACGACAAGCTGCAGGGTGTGAAAGATTACTGGTATATTAAAAACTTTGCAGGTGTCGAAACTAGAACAAATATAGAGCGATTTAACTTTTGCAAATCTTAGGAATACTTAAAAAATATTTAGCTTTAAATTTTTTTAGATACATATTTGCTTTCGACCTTGACTTTATGTAGTATTTTGCAAATATATTCTTAAAAAAAATATATCCTGATTTGCAATAAAATCCAAAATGATTGAAAAGTAAAGCCAAGATTTTGAAAAGAAATTTTAAAAAGGGCCAAAAGCAGACAAATCTTAAAGAGCATCTTATTAAATTTCATAAAATGTATACTAAAACTAATTTCTTCAAACTATTTCACGAAATAAGCTATATGGATTAGAATTGAGTCAAAATGTATTTCAGATAAAATTGCATTTGCTTTAGTTCCTTAACGGTACTTAGCATGACTTTGAAACTTTTAGAGAAAATGCAAATAATCGGAAATAGTCTCAAGGAAGGAAAGTCGAAAATCATGTTGGTTACGATTTTCATGTAGTTTAGGCTCGATATGTATGTATGTTTGTATGCAAGGTGCTTTGTGTAAAGAGATTTCAAATACATTTTCTTATATAAAATTAAAAACTTATTTAATTTCAAGATATTTTTAGCTATATGTGTGTATAAAAATAGCTAATAAATTAGAAAATGAAGGCCTGCTGACTGACTGTAGTATTGAATATCAACTAAAAAAAGAAATCAACACGTATAGCAAAAATAGTATAAATGAGCATAAAAGAAATGAAAGCTGGCTGAGTCTCCGAAAATATAAACAGGAAGGATGGGACCCAAAAATCGTTCAATGATATTATAAAACTGTTTAGTATAACGATCGTTTCACATAACTGAATTAATTCAATCTTTGAATAGAACAACACAGCTCTAATATGGATACATTTTACTGATTTATTTATTCAAACAATTGTTTTCAGTTATTCAAACAAAGAAAAAAAATTTTAATTTCAATATTTTTATATATTTGGTTATACTCTGGTGTTTACTTCAGCAGACTTTTTTTAACTAGTAAAAGTTACAGAATAAAAGCACATCGTCTATAGTGACGCAAATTGAAGACGTAATGACGCAAAACGAGAAGACGCAAATCGAACTGACGCAAATCGGGGTCTGAGTGTACACTTGAAAATATGATTTGATACGACACACTTAAGGCTTGGTGATACTGGAAAAAAGTAAAATTTATTTTAATATAAGTAGCATCTGCAATAAAAACGCTTAAAAATCGTGGCTTTTATGGGATAACGCATTTCTGATGGTATCAATGGTAAAGTTCAATGTACCATTGGATGCAGCTTCAAAAGATCCTTCAAACGATGTAATGTTTTTTATATGTTGTCTTGGGAGAAAATACGAAAATATGCAAAAAACTACAAAAAGAGTGCTTTTTTGGACACGGTCCAGCTCACGGGCGGTCATCGATAGGGAAACCTAATTAAAAAGACCGATCTTTAATTTGCGAGGGGTAACAAAAACACGTTTTTCATCTTCATACAAGTCGAGTCGTTCTAATGTACATACATATTTTAGCTCAGCTGCGTAACCGTTTCCTAACCCACCTCAACAATTTCATTGATTTTAAAAGAAGTTAGTAGTAGTACACCGAATTGATATATGAAGAGACATTCATTCTTACATCTAAAGTATGAATTTTCCACAAATTTCAACAGCAAAACAGACGAAAAAATTATAACAATGACAAACCGCCAAATAAGCCAAACAGGCAACATAAATATATTTTGCTGAAGCAACGCTCATACAGTTTAAGGCCAAAAAAAAAAAACAAACAAAAAACACACACAAACACTCAAAAATGAGAACTTCTACCAGAAACAAACCAACAAATTCTGTTAAAGAGTTTTCAAAATATCCGAAAGCAAACAGGCAGAAAATGTTGCTTAACATTTTCATTTCATTTTTCGCAGGTATTAATGGGCGCGAAAAACTGGTTGTCTTTTAACATTTGATTTTGGTTGCCTCTTTAGTAAATGTTGTTATTGTCTTTTCACCATTTATATACTCTTCTTATGCTCATTTTCGTCTGTTGTTGACAGTGATGCCAACTTTTTTGGAGCAAAAAGCACAATAAAAGGAGCATGATTTACAGGTATGTAAAAGCCGCTTAAAAAAGCACTAAAACATAAAAAAAGCTACAAATTTGGGGTTTTATACGCTGAAAATAGTGCCAATAGCACTAAGTTGGCATCGCTGGTTGTTAATAAGTTCGTGTTGTAAATATATGGAAGTGTGTTTGAGTTATTTGATTTTTAAATTTTAAAGTATGTAAATATAAATCAGTATTGACGATTAGTTGTTACATTTGTTACATTTTTAGTCACATCCAAGATATTTGACTCTTTTAATTATTTCCGTAACTTTTATACTGAACTGAAAAATTAGAGTTACATTTGATTAAATTGAGAAAAACCAAAATCATGCATATTACATATTAATTATATACTTCTTACGTCGGAGAAAGATATAATAATATAATTATATGCATCTCGCTTACTTTTGTTACTTACTTTGTTTTTGTAATGTTTGTAAAATTTGGTTGTTTAAAGTTCTAGCTTAGATCAAAATTCTACAAAGACTAGTATAGCCAACGAACGATACAATCGTCCGTATTCTAGCACTAAATAATTTCATGAAAGTTCACTGAAAAATTATTCAACGTCACAAAAATATTTTTTAAAACACCCACACAATATATAAAGCAACTACGTTTAATGAGTTAATGATACATAGTTACTTTCCTATACTAAAATTAAATAAATTCAGTAAAGTGCGCTTTTGACTCGCACACGAACGCTTCTGTTTGAATATCATATTCATAATTACTTTTTTCGTTTTGCCGATTTTTGCTTGTTTTGGGGACATGTTTCCGTTTTGATTTTTTTTGGTTTTTTGGGTGATTAGTTCAGTTTCAGCGATTTTTTTGTTTTGGCGAATGTTTCCGATTGGTGATTTCTTAGTGTTGGCTTTTTATAATATGGAAATTTTTTGGTGCGTTTATTTTTTTTTTGTTTAACCGGTTCTTCGTTTTGGCAATTCTTTTTTTTTTTTTGGGGTTTGGCGATTTCATTAGTTTTATCGATTTTCTACTCATGATAGTTTGTTAGTTTTAGATTTTTTCGATTTTGAGATTATTTTAATTTTATTATTTTTTAGCTATGGCGGTTTTTTGTTTTGGTGTTTTTTTTTTGTTTTAGCGCTTTTTTCACTCTGGTGATTTTTTATGTTTTCTAGTTTTTTAGTTTTCGTGCTTTTTTCGTTTAGGTGCTTCTTTATTTTGGCGATCTTTTTTAATTTTTTCCGATTTATTTAGTTTTTGCGGTTTTTTCGTTTTGGTGTTTTTCAGCGCTTTTTTCATTCTGGCGAATTTTTTAATTTTGTCAGCTTTGATTTTTTTCGTTTAAGTGCTTTTTTGTTTTGGCGATCTTTTTAGTTCTAAGAGATTTTTTTAATTTTGGCGATTTTTATGTTTTGGCGACTTTATTTCGGTTTAGCGACTTTTTTAATTTTGGAGATTTTTTTAGTTTTGGCGGTAGTTTCATTTTGGTGCTTTTTTTAGTTGACGCAACCATAAAAAGAGCGGTCAAATACGAAACCAAAACACCTTTTAATGAGGTAATTCAATTTATTGACCCATCCACCCCTTTCCAGTCCTAAAACATAAACTACTTCACAAGGAATCGGTTTGCCTATTTTATTTTCACAAATATTGATAAAATCCAATTTTTCAGTAGATCTAAAAAAAATCCTACTTGAAAATACGCTCTCTGTACGAAATTTGTGGAAATATTTTTGTAAGTACAACTTATAAGAACTTCATATAAAAACTTAAGGAACGTGAGAACGTAGCTGAAAACGAAATGCACTTATGCATGTCGAAATCGAATCCTAGCACACTACACATTACCCTATCGCGGCATAATTTTTTTTCAACAATATTTTGCTGTTCGACATGCTTTGAGTGTATAATGGGAATAAAAATGCTTAATTTTACTTACACTTAAGATTCGATACATAAGTTCGGTAATGTATTGTAGGGAACTAAGTCAGAAAAAAGTTATATGTATAAATATGGGCAATTCCACGTCACCAGGCAATTAAGCTTGTTTTTAAAAGAAAACTTAAGTTTTTCTTTGTATACAGTGTGCCCTCGGTTAGTCTGCTTTTACACATATCAGTTTTTCTTGAAGCAACTTTTATTTTCTTGTGAGAAAGAGCGAGAGAGGAATATATTTTATGTATTCCCCTCTCGCTCTTTCTCAGTAGAAAATAAAAGTTGCTTCCAGAAAAACTGATCAGTGTAAATGCAGACTTACTGCAACCCTCGATGAGCGCAACTCCTCGATTATTGCAACAACTCAAATATTTACGTTGTAGACTCAGTGTATGCAACTTGGCAACAATTTGGGACTCTTTAAAAGCAAATTTTAAATGTTGTCTTCAATTTCGTTTTTTTTTTCTTTTTTTGCAAACTGATAAAAAGTTTGAATTGGCTCTATAACAAATACCCCATTATTCATATTTTTCTGCATAAAAATTAGTACTTTTTATTTAATTTATTTATTGGAAATGTTTTATGTTTTATATTACATATTTTGAATAAAATGAATTAAATTGTCTTTAAATATTAACAATTTCAAGTTAAATACATAGTTAAATATTAATGTTGGACCATATCGACTAGATATTGTTTATAATATAAATAATTAAAGCAATTTTTATATACTAAATTTGTGTAATTGGTCTATAAAAACTTGTGACTCGGTCAGTGCAACCACCTTGTTGTAACTGCCTTGGTTTTTATTAGTTGTAGTAGACCGTATACATATTTAGTAAAAGATAAGAAAAAATTGAACTACATGGCTCTGAAATACAAGCTGAATTTATTAGTCACGGTATATGACAAAAAGTAGACATTTCTGTGGAAATGTCCGCATGTGTGCAGCGCATTAAGTGCTACACACAAGACAACCGTTACGGCGACAGACACAAAATATTATTAAAATTTGTAAAAAGCTTGTTAGCTGATTGTGGATGTACAAAAGCGCGTATGAGTAATGTGAAGTTATGGAAAATTCTATGTTAAGTATACGTAACCATCCAATATATGTATCTCTTTTGACGCAATTTTATCATATTACATACTTATACATATTACCTCTAATCTATCAGAACATAGAAAAACTCCATTTGAAATAATGAGTTAGGACCTTTATATATTAAGGTAACCATATGTATTTATATGTACATATGTACATATGTATTTATATGTACATATGTACATATGTATTTATATGTACATATGGCGTGGATTTCTTTCTTTTAAGCGCCCCACACACTTGTAATATAATTGTGCGATTTTTCATATTGTACAATAATATCGCGAATGTGTATATCACATTAGAAGGTTGCACAATATATTAGCCGAAATCAAAAAGCTTTTGATTTTTATTGCACAATCAAGAAAATTGTGTAATATGTTGGCAATATTGCTCAGTATTATGTTTACTTTCTCACTGTCAGAAAAATTGGACAATATTTTGTTTGAAAGTATTCTGCAATTTATTGCGTTGCATATATAGGTCAAAACGATAATAGTTTGTGCAATAACATATTCAATAATATTGTGTAATGTTCAATAATATTGTGTAATTAGAAAGAAATTCCGTTCAGCCAATTTTTATATCTATTGAATTATTATTTCTTTTTAAAAAAATAGTTCAGTTGAAAGATTAAATTAAAAATTAACTTAAACCAAACTAAATTAAATAACGTTAGATAAAAACCATAAAATTCGACTAAATTCATAGCATAATTGTTAAAACTCTAAAGACAAAAAGGCTATAGACTGTTAAATAAAAATTTCAGTATTCGTAAAAACCAATGGTTTTTCAAGCTGGCAACAACGGAATTCAAAAGCTTAAAATTGAACGAGAAAAAGAAATTAGTGAAGTTCCTAACCATTAACTAAAGCCGATGGAAAAAAATTTCCTACAAGATGACAAGGATTTTCAAACTAATTGGTTGTAGCTGTCGTGGCGGTTGTGGCTGTGAGGTCTAAGCGGTAAAGAATTCTGTTGAGAAGACCGGGTGGTCTCGAAACATATAAGTTCAACCTTCCGTGCAGCCAAATGTTCCTTAATCTCTTCAATTATTACATGCTTTAGAATTTTTTTCAAAAAAAAATTTAATTGAAAGATTAAATTAAAAACTAAATTAAATAAGTTTGAATAATTTTTTTCAATTGTTTTTTTAAGATCACTTGATTTCCTGTAAGAATCGCTTATCTGGATTTTTTTGTAGCTCGAAACAATAATTTAAAAAAAACAAATTTGAAAAACGGAAGCAAAATATCCATAACTCGGCTAATAAACATCATACAAAAAAATTGGTATACACATTCATATCTGCTAGAAGTATAGTTCTGTGTTTCTCTGGAATAAGCGCATATGTATGTGTAAAAACCAATTTTTTCAGCAGAACTGAAATACTTTAGCAGACCTGAAATACTTAAATTTTTAATAATACAGACTCTGTGGGATTTGTATCAAACTTTTTTTGGACAGTCATGTAAAGATATGTTGTTAGAAGCTTGTGCAAAAATTTCAGGCAAAAATTCCCTAAAGATAATATCCTAGAGAATAATTATAAAAACAATTTGCCAAGGACACGAAAAGTGTGTTCAGAAAAAAAGCTTGTGCCGATAACGGTTGTTTATATTGCACTAATTCAAGCACACAAGATTTTTCAACATAAAAATGCTTACGGGCAAGTCACTATGATTTCTTATTAACTGAACAATAACCAAAAAATATTTCGGAAATGTGTTCAAAAGTAACAACGCATATGGATGGCTATGTGTTTCTTTCAACGGTAGTAAATTGCCAGCATGCAATTGTAAGTCGATGTAGTTCATTAGAGCTGACAAATATTTGAATGAAATAAGAAGTTACGTTGTTTTCAGAAAAAAAAATTCGGAATGGGTCAATGTTATTGGCGAAATTTTGGTCCATGTAAAAGAGCATATAAAATAATGTAATTTGTTATCAATAACTCAAAATCGGCAAAAATTGACATCCGCGCTTATTCAAGAAAAGCACAGAGCTATGCTAAATATCAAAGAATTGCTCAAAAATTGTCCGCTTAACGAATAATGCCTCTGTTTCTTTGGCAATGTTTTTGTTATTGAATTTAAACTACCCTACTTCATCTGCCCTGCTTTTTAGCTATTAGGGTAGTCATTTAATCAGGCTTCTGCTTTCATCGGCTAATCGCTCGATTAATTAATCGAGTTTTTTCCTAATCGGCTAATAATCGGTTTATTTCGGTACTAACCGGTTAACCGATTAATAAAGTTTTTTCATAAATCACGTAATTTAAACAAATAAAAATGTATAAATTTTTTATTATTTTGAGTTTATAATAACATAACAATTCTTGTAATAAATCAAGCAAAAAAATTAATAAATATTTCTATTCATTAAAAAATTACCAAGTTTGTGAGATCATTATATCAGTTATTTCAATAGTTTAAGGTGATACTCTAAAACAATCTTTCAGAAAAATAATTTGGTTTATATGTTTAGGATTTAAGAGATTCCCTTCTTTAATTGTAATAAAACTTTAATTGGAACAATCCTTTCACTTATTGTAGAAATCGAAAACAATCCATTATACAGAATATCTAGTTTCTCAGTAAATTTCCTGGATTTCTCTAAACATATAAAAATCTTCCATTATGCCATTAGAGTCCTGTTTAAATTTATTTTCAAATTCCTAACATTTCGAATTGTTTTGGTTAATCTGTTAAAGCATTTCTTGTATTACTCGATAGTTTGTTGTCAGGTCATCATCTGACTCATACTGGCAGAGCTCAACGATGAATATTCTGCAAAAAAGTTTATTTTCGAATTCTTTAGTTTCCGTTTTTGTACTGTATTTTGAAACACTGTTGCTAGAAGGAAATATTCCTCAGTGGAGGTTTAAAATAATTGAATTCGTCTCTCATTATATCTAATCCTTAGATTTTTAATTAAATCGTTGACAACAGTATTATTGGCTTTTATTAAATTATTGAACCAAAAAGTTATTTCCTCAAGTTAGAGTTGCAGTCTTTAATAAACTCCTTTTTAGCCACGACCAAAGATCTTTAAGTTTTACTTCAGTTAAGATAACTGAACACACTTCTTTGTTTGTATGAAAAATAATTTCTAAACACATACCATTTGTATATGAGGCGAAAGAAATAATTACAAAAATACGCTAAAATACTACAAAATATGAAAATTTTTGTTATGTCGGATAATCGGTTTATAGACTGAAATTAACCGGTTTAACCGATAATCTAAAATAGCCAATTTTAAATTAACCGACCAGTTAACCGGGTAGTAATTAACCGGTTAACCGATTAACGGTTAACCGAATGAATACTCTATTAGCTATACATATTTGTTTTCACTTTTTGGTGGATGGCAATATTTTCATCTTATTATTATTTCATTATTTAACAAATCTGTCAGTTAAATTAATGAATTCAAGTAGGTACCTACCTTTTGGGTGGGAAAGTGTTTACAAAATAAAGAAAAACGGTTAAAGGAATAAAATTATTGGCACAAAATACATGCTCATATTGGACCACAAAAAAATTTTATAAATATATATCTACGTATGTACATATTTAGGTACGTTTACTTTTAATTATATACATATGTACATACATGTGTACATAGCACATACATATGAAAATGCTTGTAAATAATGTCAAGAGATTCTAAATATTGAGTTTTTATTTCATAACCTACTATAATTATACTAGGTGCATACATACATACATACCTATGTACATGCATATGTCTCTAAAAAAAAGAGCCTTATAATACTATTACCGAGGCGAGTGCGGACAAATACTTTTATAGAAAGACTGCGGAAATCGCATACATAGCCGACAAAACTAAACCAAACCATATTTTGCGTAAAATTGCAAACATAATTTTATATTATACATACATAGGTGTATTATTCGTTATAAACTTAATCAGAAAAATATTAAAAAAGCGAAAAACAATCACCTAATTCAACCCAACAACAAGAAAAATGAAATTAATAATAAAAAATATCATGCATAGGCATGCAGTCATACACATCAAAACAAAGAGAAGGCAAATATATACAAGAATCAGAGAAAAAACTAATAATAAAGTATGTAGGTACGAATATGTGCGTCTAAAAAAAGAAACAAATCCACAATATAAAATAGCTTGAGGTAGGTTGGGAATTGTTAAAAACTCGTACAATATTTTTTATGATATTCTTTTCTTTATTTTTCCTGCTGTCTCTGTAGCGAATTTAGCTCATTGCTAGATTTTGTGTGTTTGTGTATTTATTTGTACACAATACAATGAATGTAAGTTTTACAACGAGAGAACTAACAACGATGCCTCCCTTACAATACACTCAAAGAACACAATACGGATATAAGAAACAACAGAAACACAAAACTAAAATAAAGCAAAATGTAGAAATACAAAAACACTGTAATAATAAAAGAGAGAATGAATAGATTAGAAAAGAAGAACAAAAATAGTGTATGAAAGAGCTTTAACAATAAAAGCAATTCACTTTCACTGGCCAAAGAGGCATAAGCAAACACACACACACACACACATATCCATATGCACATCTACATACATATACCCACCAAACCAAAGGTTTCGACTTTTTCTGAAGTCCGACTTGTCGTAACGAATTTGCTAAATATTTCGGTATTTTGTCTGAAATCAGACTTTTCGCAACGAATTCTTTGACATTTCGGTAATTTGTCTGAAATCAGACTTGTCGTAACGAATTCGGTAGTTTGTGGGAACAAATTTCTTTCGTACCTACACGTCGTTTCGACCTCGTACCAAATTCGTACCGACATCGTTGCGATTTCTTACCTACATATAGTTACGACACCGTTTCATACAAAAATCGTTACGATTTCGTTAAGATTTCAGTTCAGAAATCGGAAAATTTTGCCGACCAGTCGTTACGAACTCTTTACCAAATCGGAACATTTGGTTTGGTGGGTATATATATATATATATATATATATATATATATATATATATATATATATATATATATATATATATATATATATATATGTATATATATATATATATATATATATATATATATATATATATATATATATATATATATATATATATATATATATATATATATATATATATATATATATATATATATATATATATATATATATATATATATATATATATATATATATATATATACATATATATATATATATATATATATATATATATATATATATATATGTGTGTGTGTATATGTACATAAGTGTATATGTAAATGACATTGACAAAACGGGAAGATATGTATGTACATATGTATGTACATAATTCATAGTTACATACCTACATAGTATGTAAAAATCCAGCCACAACAACTAACTAAATCGCGTAAAGTGTAAAGAGCCATATTAATAAAACGATTTTTAGTTGTAAACCTCTTTTGCAGAAAAAAACATTTCATGGCTACGATTGAGAACATTATTTTTAAATGGAATAATGTTAGCAAAAGTTTTATTTATTTTTGTATAATTTAAGTTTATTAATCAGTTTACAATTGCTAAAATAGAATGAGACTTCTTGTAAGAAACGGAAATAAGATCATCTCTGTTAGCTAATAAATATGTATGTACATGTGTATAATAGGTATCTACGCATACATTCCTAAATGAATCACATATACATGCAAAGAAATGTGCTACTGTAAAGGATATTTATTAATAGGTATGGCTCTTGTCAACAGCAAATATATCACTTTTCTATGCATAAATGGAAGGTAGAACGATACATTTTCAATAAAGCTCCGAAATATTCGCTTTTTGCTACAATGCAAATAAGTTTATATAAATATGACTTTTTCAGACTTTAATATATATCATTATCAGCAAGAGCTTTTAATTTGCAGAGTCTACGTTTTGTGAGCTAACATTATTAAACCACATTAAATGTTTCTATTTTTAAGTCGAACTTTGTTCTCAATACTTCGCAAAATTTAAATTTTACTCGGGTAAAAACTCGCACATGTACGAGTGGACGAAATATATAAAATATTTTATTAAAATAAAAGAGTTGCAATAAGTAGAATTTCTAAAAAATACAAAAACTATTAATTATGATAAATAACCCATTGTTGTACCATTGTACTTTTAAAATCCGAATTGTACTAAAAGTGGTGCAATTGTACCAATTTTGCCATCCCTGCCTTGAGGCGTTTGTTTACTCTTAAGTGGCTGCTAGACGGATCAATATTTTAGCTTCAATATATGTGCTTGTGTGCGTTTGTTATGAAAATCAAAAGCATTTTGATATTCTTCAATATTTCCCCTCCGTATATGTGTACATATTTTTTGTAAACAAACGCACACAAACATATATATTGATGCTGAATATTGAACTGTGTGGCATTCACTTTATTTTTAGAAATAAAGCTCACATCGAAAGCATATGACCAAATATTTATTTGACGCTCCTAAAAGTATGCACGCTTTTAAGAATTTAGTGCAAATTAAGTGACATGGCTGTATGTTTCCGGTTGAATCAAAAGTTCCATTATGAAGCGGACTTACGTAGGAGAAGTAAAATATGTAGAAATATCCGAATAGCAAACTGGTTTGAACATGTCGACGCAAACCTATTGATGCTGTTTATTGTGCTGTTATTATTTTTATTGATGCATTTAAACACATTTAAATTCACTGTTGCAGCTCAGTACTGCATTCATGAACGTATGGTGTGTCTCTTAATATATTATTAAACCTGTAATTTGACAAGAAATTTAATTATTTCGCAATTGGTATGTTTTTTTCACTTAATACTAATATGCTTTCATTGGTGATACATCTTTTTGTTTCAGAAAGTTACAATTCAAAATAACGTAACACACATAGTTTAAAAAATAATAATAATATTTTTCTTCTAAAATAGATCGGCTTGTTTTTTGCTTCTCCTGTAAATTTATGAAAGGTCATGTTACGTTATTTTGCATTTTAGGTGTCGATCTGTATATAAAACGGTATCATAAAACATACTCTTCTTATAATAGGCTTTTTGCATCTACCCACATCGTTCATCTTTCATCAATTCGCCAAGATGTTATTATTTTCCCATAAGAATTGTACAGGGCTAAATACATATGTACATCTTTCTTCATCTTTCAAAGATGCTCCCATCTCATTTTGTTTCTTATTACATCTTTCGATCATTTTAATGTCATCACTAGCAAAATGACATTAGATTGGAACAAAATTAAAAACATGTGTGTGAGCCAGTGCTGAAAAAGTTTATACGATCGTACTTTTTTATACTATTTGATATTAAAAAGTGGTGGCATGCAATAACGTTCATGAAAATAATGACCATGGACGTCATTTCCTCGTTGCATAGCAAAAAATCTTTACTCAGCGAAGCCACTATTCGACATACTCAGACGAGAAAATCCTTAAGACCGGACGAAGGCGGGCTAGGAAAAAACGTTTTAGTCTGCGAAACCAGTACACCGGACATTATATTCTTTTCGAAATGGAAATAATGCCCATGTACATTTATCCTTTTTTATGTGCCACCTAAAAAATACCATGTTATTCCACTGACTCACTTGACTACTCTCCAAATAATATCACTGCTGTATATAAATTCATTAGCTTATTCCATATTATCTAATTTCTTAATACAATTGAAGGTAAAAATTGATAAAGCTAAGATCCTACTATTGGCGCAGTGTACCGATTTTCGTCGGCGCCCGCAAAAAATCCATCTGTAAAAACCCCGTATGATATTTTAAATCAACTAATGCTGACTTTAGACGACATGTATTTTACATCTGACTTGTCAAATTTCCCACTGCAAAAGTTATACATGCCGTGTGAAACATATGAAACATTGTCAGATGACATATACAGAAGCAAAGTCAGATGAAAAATTTTTTTAGAGCGTGTTCTATTTTCATCTGACAAGGTATCTGACATCAGCTGTATTAAATTACCAAAAGTGTGGTTTGGCTGAAAAAACATTAAAAAGCAAAGAGCGCTTTATATATTTACGAAAATTGTGCAAAAACTATGCTGTTGTGAACACTCAGAGGTTATGTCAGATGTAATTGCACATGTACGTGTAAAAGCATATATTATAAACCGTCTGTAAATTGACAATTTTGACAAACATGCGAAGTTACATATGTCTCACACACCTAACAAGCCATATGTAAAAAACATGTCGTCTAAAGTCAGCATAAGACTGAGGCAACACTTGCGTTTTCAAAACGCACTTTAAGATTTATAATGTAAATGTTTTGCATACTAACATTATATTCGCGTACTATATTTCACATAGGCATAATCTTTTTAATTAAATACAAATTTAATAAATTAACGTTTCCAAAAATAATTATAAAACACAATTTATTTTATTTGTTATACCTATGTATGTATTATTATATTTCCTTTTGTTCTTAAATTCCCAAAGAAAAAAAAACAAAAGTTTTCAAATGACACAAAAACCGAGCGTTAATTAAAATTGTTATATATAATGTAAAGAAACAACCTGATGGACAAACAAGCATTAAGATAAAGTCATAAAATAGTATATAAATACCTATATATGTATTAAAATATTAAAAAACAGCAAAAAGAAATTCATAAGCAAATAAATTCAATTTCTATATCATTTGTCTCATTGTATTTATCAGGAAGTGCTATAAATTACACCCAGTATATAAAAATGTTCTGAAATGATCCCCGTAGGCCATGCCTTTGAGACATCATCGATGCAAACAAGTATCTATAACCGACGACGAATTGACGGCAGGGCACAAGTGTCGTTGACGGCAACGTTGGTAACATGCTACTAAAGTTGTCATCAATGAATAATTATAAAATTGAAAAATTTAATAATCGAATTGAACCCACAACCTCCGCACTGATAGGCTAGCACACTACCTACTAGCCTATCGAGGTATTTAAAAAATGTTGTACAAATATTCGTTTTGTGGCTAACTTAAACTTTTTAATGTACATAAATAGATAAACGAAAACTTCGATGCAGTTGTTACTCTTGTTGTCGGCAGTAAAACTATACTGACGACAACTTCGATGCAGTTGCTTTCCATCTTGTCGGCAATAGGCTTTTTAGGATATAATTATATATTAGGATATAATTATAATCTTGCCGGAACAAATTCTTTATACACGACAACGTATACCACCTTGTCGCCAAGCTTATTTCGAAATGTGTTTTATAGGCGACAAATCATTGATTGTCTTGCAAACATCATCGATGAAAATGTCGTCGGTAACAACTGGGACTGCAGGGGTAATGCGAGTATATATAAACACACACACACACACATACCACGAGCTTTTTTGTAGTGTGCGGAATCACAATTCGCAGATAAAATGTTAATTCTGAGTTCGTTGTTTTTGTTCTCATTTCCATAATAAACAAAGAGGGATCTCTAAATAAATAAAATACATACGTGTAAAAAAATAATAAAAAAATTAAACAACAGCCAACAGTATTGAATAAAAAAGAGGAAAGTGTAACAAAAATTAAACAAAAAAAATTCTGAAACCTACAGACACAAATAAAAATAAACTTATTCCCTTTTTCCGCTCTGTATCCGAATGAGCGTGCTCCCCAATCCCCAATTTATCACAATAAAAAGCAAAAAGAAACACAAGTCCAAAATAAATGCCTGTTTTCAAAACACCACTGTGGCTTAAAAGAACTAATTCAATAACTAACTCGTATCAGTGGGCAAAAAAATATTTATTATATGTAAATCATAGTCTACTTAAAGAAAATCTGATAAAAATGACATTAACTTGGAATGAAAATATCACTCAGACTATAACTTTTACTCCCTGTCACTCAATATCGATAAGAAACTTTTGTACTCATACTTATAGACAGATTTTGTAAAAAATTTCCTTACTAAACGTTTCAAATTTGTATGAAAAGAAACGCAAATACGTTTCAAAAAATTTTTTTCCACAAAAATTTCAAAACGCAAAAAGCGTTTGTATTTACAAAATCAGGCCTTTATATTGAAAAAAAAACAAATTTTAGTTTTTTATTATTGATTTCAATATAAATAGGAGAAAGAAGTTTTCTTATCGACATTGTGTGATAGGCAAGTTATTTTTATTAAATAAAAATTGAAGTAAAATTGTACCTTATATTTTTGACCTGCTGAACTGCAGAATTATCAACTCCTGCCGCTGTTCCCAAAACTGGAGCAATTGGATCATATATAGACGCCACGATAATGTTCCACTTTTATGTGATTTTTGTTTTCAATTCCGACTTGTACATGAGAAGTCGTTAATAATAGTGAACTGAAAATATTGACAAATGAGTTCGTAAAAACGTAATCTAATTTACATACTTACAAATTAAGATATAAAGCCAAAATAATCATAAACAAAAAAATGTTTTCGTTACAAATGTAGGATCGAACAATACAATGTGGTAGAACTCCAATAATCCAATAAGCAGTATTATGCTATACATACTTAGAATATGCATTAGGGTGGGTCAAATTGTTCGCGTGAGAAAAAAAGTGAAAGGCGTCTAGTAAAACCCAACTCTACGCAAAATTCTAAGAAAATTACCCTAAGAAAGTAGGCGTCTAAAATCGAAACCTAGCTCCCGCCGAAAGAAATCAAAATTCAAGGTTTTTGTTGGGTAAAATCATATATAACCAAACAATATAAGTAAAATTTTGGACTTTACCAATTCCGATTTTGAACAAATTTAGAACAAGGTATGTCTCTGGTATAACTACCATTATTGCAAAATCTTGATTTATTACACATTCTGGTTCGCGAAGTATAGCGACTTGAAAATGAGAAAATTAAAAATATGTACTCAAGTCGCTATATTTCGCGAATCAGAATATCTAGTGAGCCAAGACTTTGCATTAATATCTAGTCAGCCAAGACTATGCATTAATCGTAGTGATGCCAAAGGCATCATTCGTACAAAATTTTATCAAAATCGGAAGGGGTAGGCCTAAGATTTTACATATATTGTTTGGTTATAAACGTTTTTACCTAATGAAAAACTCAAATTTTGATGTCTCTAGGCGGGAGCTAGGTTCTTATCTTAGACCCCTAGTTTCTTAGGGTAATTTTCTTAGAATTTTGCGTAGATTTCGTTTTTCTAGATGCCTCTTGACAAAAACAATTGACCCACCCTAATATGCATGCATAAAATCTTCTTAGAAAAATTGTTTTTTTTTTTACATACATAAGAGTACATTTTTAATTTCCTTTAATTCTGGTCACCAGGCCGTATAAAATTATTATTGCAGTTATTTAAGACTCTGCTGTTGCCGTATGACAACATCGTCCACATTTAACACAGTAAAAATACATATATGTATGGGGCTTTCCACTACAAATCGGACGGTTTGAACAAAATTTTTTGATTTCCCCAATTTTGTGATACTTTTGAGATTGTTTTGATTACTCGTTCAAAACATATTAATCTTTAGAAAAAATTAGTTTTGAGTTTTTTGCTCACAACTTTCTTAATAATGGCCTAAAATTGGACGTCTGTTTTGAAATTTTTATTTTTAGATGTTTTTTAAAGAAAAAACATATTCCAATAGTTTTAATTTCGATTTGTGGATTTAAATTTTTTGAAAATGTGTAATTTTTAACTTCTATCCACCCAACAATTTTTAAGCCCGGCCCGGCAATGAGCCTTCCATAACTAGTATTTTTTTTATCTTGTAAGTCTTGTGTTTATGGTACACTGAGCATATCGTGTACCATAAACACTTTTATGTAAAACACCACAGGCAAAAATTTTTTTTTAATATTTTAGGTCTCTAATCTTACACTGTATGGGTCACTTTGCCAGTTTCTTAAAAAAAATTGCGAAAGAATGTTCTACAAAAATATTTTCCATGAAATTTTACTATCAAAGACACTTAAGCTCCACAACTGGAACGTCAAAAATAATTCAGAACTTAAAATGTGTTTAAGGTTGAATTTGCTACTTATTCATAATTAGTACTCGACATGGAAAATCGTGTAAGCCTTACGTTTAAGGTATAAGATGTGTTCAGCATTTTTATGTGAAATACTACGTGGAACTTCTTTTTTAAAACAATTTTTTCCGCTATATTGCCGCTGAAGAAGAAGTTAAAAATTAAACATTTTCAAAAGATAATCAATATAAATATCCAAATTCAAATATCAAAAAACTTGGAATATCTTTTTTTCTGTAAAAACATGCAGAAAAAATTTTTTTTCAAACCGTGCGATTTGGCGTGGAATGTCCCATATACAACTGCGCTTACATTCTCCCTCATATATATGTACATTCATCCATACATGCAAGCATGCTTATGTACATATGTATGGTCCAACACACAGTCAAGCAAAAATTATTCATTGACTTTGCAAATATTTGTGTACTCGTTCGTATTTGTTATCCGTGAGGCCTTGAACTTGAGACTAAATTTCCAAAATACTTAAATACACATACTAACGCACCTTCAGATGCACTCACGCCTAACTTTATTTTGTATATTTATAACTCATGAACAACAACAACAACAACAAAAACAAGTGTGTATGTATATTGTTGTTGTATCAGTAGAACGAGAACAGCAACAACAGAAAATTACTGACTTGGTTGGTTAGTTGTATTAATTTAAATTAAATATCTCGTCGCTATGTCAGTCCATTTATCTGTTTATCTGACTGTTCGTCTGTTTTTCCGTTTGTCTGTTCTTCTGTCAACCTGTCATTTTTGTTTATATATTTGTATGTTTATTTGACAGAATGTCGAATATATTTTCTGTTTTGTTATTGTTATATGTGTAGTAAGTAGACGGGCTTAAAATACAAAACAATTTCGGTTTTCTGTTCAAAAACAAATATTACTGATGAGTAGCAATGATTAAATTTGTATTATATGTAGGTACACAAATGCATATGTATGTACATATGTATCTACGTACATATGTATATATGTATGTAAACGTTTTATAACCTAAAGTATAACACTACAAAATTTCACTTCTTTTCAAGTTTTCAAAATGCCCAGTAATAAATATAAGTATATTTACGAAAATATTTATATACACGCATACATATATACGCGAATAGGCATACATACATATGTATATAAATGTATGTCTGTATCCATGTAGGTATATATTAAAAATCGGCTATCAACGTCACACTAAAATAAATTAAATACATATAGGTAATTATATAATAAATATTATTTAAATAAACAAAAAACAGGAATTGTGAGTTTAATTCCTAAATTTTTGTAAATGTCTTTTATTATTATTTCAGCTTTTTTTGCAATTTTCTCATGCCATAAATTAAAAAAAAAACGGGTACAGGTACAAAAAAATACTAACTGTCACTTTATTTTAGACGTAATTTAAATAATACTGTATACCCAGGATGTAAGAAAATAACAGTAAAATTGAACAACCAAACTTGAAAAAATTTCCTTTGCTTTGGAGGAACTCATTTCATTAATCATGAATCTGATTTGTTATAACGACTCTGTTTTCTTTTCATACATGGTTCAACTCCTGTATTAATTTAGTAGTGCTGCAATTCTCGTATGCAAAATACTCAAAAAATTCGTATAAATAAGAATTGATATCACATGAAAAGCAGAGATACACCTAAGCGCTGACCATGGTGTAATAAGTATACAGGTGGTAGCATAACATAAGCTGATTATTTTTTGCTCCGGTAGTTTTGCGCATAAGCCACGTCCAACACGTGTATTTTTTTGACAAGCGTCATTTAGTTTTTTTGTTGTATTTGTTTCCCTTATGCAGCCACCTGTATACTTATTTCACCATGGTGCTGACATTTGAGTGTGGCGGCTTCCAAAAACAACGATGCTCTGTCCTGCTGTGTACGTTTAAAATTGAATTGATGTTGATTTTTCCCTTGTTGCTTGGAATATTGATCAATTATAATTCTCTCTGAATATGTATAACGTTACGAACTTTACCATATATAATCACTTTGGATTAAAAAGCAAATTAGCTTGAAATAATCACAATAAAACAAAGGAATATTATATTTGGTAAAAGGGCTACACCAACATTCGTAAAAAGTTTTTACGTATACTTTTAGAATAATACTATCACAGGCAGGTGTAATAAAGAAATAAAAAGTAATTTCAAAATTAATCTCTCTAAAATACATAATAGATTGATTGTTCCGTAAAGCCTTTAAGATTTTTTTTCGAAGCAGATATTTTCCAACAAAAATCCTTGATTTTAGAAATTCATAAACGATTTAATACTCTTTTCCAAAACAATTTTTAAAAGCGGCAATTATGGAAAAAAAGAGCATTTAACTTGTCAAGAAACTAGAATGAATACTTTCCCTGTTTACGAACTTTATTAGGTTTTTGCGTATTGTCACCTCCAGACTATATTATTTTCGATTTGACCAGTTTTTTTTGTTTTTAAAAATCTACATTCTTAAATTTACATTACGTATTTCCAAATATTGGCTAATGATCCACCAATTCAAACATAATCGTAGTAACCAAAATATTACATGTAATCTCACTTTTCAGACTCACCATATTTTAGTCTCATAACGTTGATATTATAACTTTATGTATATAAGAGTTTAGCAAAAACCAAGTTTGTTAAATTTAACATGTGTAATTTTTAGGAATTTTTGCTTCAAATGCGGTCCTTCCTATTGATCATACGCCATGGCGCGCCATCAGCATTTATTTTTTTTTTGTTTGTTAACAAACAATTTACTTATTGAAAATAAAATTGTTTCTTTTTTGTTTATATTTTGTGACCAATTGTGCTCGTTAATATCGTTATTTTTAATTTAGGCTGCAGTATTCCTTTGCAATAACCTGACAAGAAAAGTTCTGTGCTATTAATTTTTAAGTTTGATCTGTGATATTTTCCAGTATTTATTATTATTATTATTATTATTATTATTATTATTATTATTATTATTATTATTATTATTATTTAAATTATACATTAAATTATGCATCTTAAAAATTGAAGAAACTGACAATAAATTGCCTAAATTAAAGATAGCGATATTGAAATTGGTTCTTTTTTGTTGTTTTTACTTTGCATACATTTGATGGTAATTTTACCAAAAACTACTAGATTAATTCTTATTAAATTCTATTCATTATTTTAAGAGTTACACGTATTTCAAAAGGTGTTTTTAACCCAAAAATTTTTTTGGCCGAAATATCTTGATATATAGCATAATTATAGTTCTAGTAGGTATAAATTTGTATTCCAACATAATTTTTAGTACGACGTTTATTGGTCGAGTTATGGGGTGCGAAAATGTTGCCGTTTTTTTAATATTTTAATTATTGTTTCGAACTAGAAAAAAGTTAAATAAATAAATTAAGACAAATGATTCTTATAAGCAATCATCTGATCTTATAAAAAATAATAATTTAAAAAAAGAACTTCATGGTCAAAACCGGAAATGACCAATTGAAATTAAAATATTTCTAACTTCGACGCATTTAATTTTTTTTTATATTTTACCAAAATTAGCCTAAGATGGCCTCATTATACGGTAAAAGTTTGATAATGTGATCTCCATAAGTTTAAAAGTTATACAAATTTCTTTACATGAACCCCACCTTTTTGTCATTGTTATAGAGCAGGGGTGCCCAAAAGTTTCTTATGGAAGAGCAAACACCAATACATTTAAAGAAAAACTAATTTTTATTCAATATTTTTTATTGTAAAAACCAATGCATACAAAGAAAAAATATTTCATATATGTTTTTATTTGTTGTTGCTTTGCACTTGCGTGTATACAGTAAAGAACGACAAAAAACAAATAATAAGACGAAGTTGCTTGTGTATTTCGTATTGCTAGTACTGAGTGCTGTATGTGTGTATTAAAATACACAGCCTATAGCTAAGTGCTTTTACAAAAACAAATGAGCACCAAGCGCACAGGGCTTGGGCAACGCTGTTATAGAGAATAACATTCAAAGAGCCACCTGACAAGTGATGATAAGCAAAATACACGAGAGCACTGACGATGGAAGTGTGGCAGCTTCCCAAAGTGACGCTACTATGTTCTACTATGTACGTTGAAAATTAAGTTGGTGCTAATTGTTCCCTTATTCCTTGGAATATTAATCGTGCCCAATTCATTCTGAATTAAACGTTACGAACCTTAGCCTGATAATCAATTTGAATACATAGGATAGATAGCTAATGCTTTTTTTTTATTGTAATAACACGTTCTTGTTTCTGAAAAACTTTTTAATTGTTTAATAAAAATATTTTAAATGGTTATACATATTTGCAAATATATAATCCCAATGCCATATTTATCTTAATGCTAAACTTTAAAAATTTTTGTTTTTATGCCATTTTTCTTAAATTTGCAAAGAAAAGTTAACACATTTTTATATATGTAAATTCAATCTAAGAACTATTCTCTTTCTCACTAAAACGCAGCGGTTTAATTTATGCAACAAAACACATCATTTTGCCCGTCGAATGTACAGCGTCGTATACGGTGGCAATCATAATATACGCCCAGCGAGAAATAGAAAGAGTACGGGATGCATTCTAGAAAGCCTTTGTACTCCTTCTTTTGGATAAACAAGGCCTGCTCGCTCCATTCCATACTCATATCTTTTTTACACACGTTGCCATTGCGGGGAAGGTCTTCCGTTTGCTAGTTCTGGAAGGCCTGGCAAAAGACCTTCTAAAAAGATAATTTTGAAGAACTGGGTTGTTGGTGTTATTGGTTTTAGCCCATATAAAACAGTTATTCATTTCCGACCTATGGTTCCTTCGCGGAAATGTCTTAAAATTGTCCGTAGATTATGATTCTGCTATACGATTTTTTGTAAAATAAATCGACCCGCTCTAATGCCTAAACTTAGACATGATAGCCGTAAGAGGACCAATTCTTGCGCCATGGGATGCGCATGTAAAAGTGTAATATACAAATATATATGTAAAGTTTCATTATAATCGGACAGGGTGAATATCCAGACCTTGACGGAAACTATTCAATATAAAATTTTTTTTAAATAAAATGAAAAAAACAAATTTGAGTGCTTTTTTTTCAAATATTACGCGTTATTTTCCTTGTTTCAGTGCTTTTTGAAATTGAAAGTTGATAACGCTGAACAAAAGGAGTTTCTTTTGCTTTGGCAAAAAAAAACCAAAAATGATACTCCTCCTCTTCTCCCTTCTCTTAGAAGCGAATGTGGAACGTGTATCTTATCTTTTATACGAAAGAGCCGAGGCCTTGTGTAAGGAATTCTTTAGCAGTTAGATAAGAATGGTAATTGAATAAAAAAATGTCTAAGCAGGCCTTTAATAAGGCCTGAAGTAAGAAGGTTTTCTGATTTTTCCCGCTGGGAACGAATAACTCAGACTTTATATGTATTTATGTTTGTAGATATATGGTTCAATCAAAATGTTTCCATTTTAATGATTACATGCAAGTAACTGTCTTTTTACATACTAAAGCCTAGCAAGAGTACATTCATTTGTTTGGCTGCACAAAAAGAAAGCAACATGCATTCAAATATTAAACGCTCAATGAGAACGAATACAGTAAATGTTATCAAAACACAAGAGTGATTGAAGTGCCTGTAAAGCATCTCTGCTTCGTATATGTATAAAATTCATTTCAAAATAATAAACCATAGCAATGTTCGGTCGCAGTTATATTCAAAAACAAAAAAACTCAAATATTATTTGAGTGTTTGAATAAATGAACGAAAGGGTTATTCCATACTTTCAGTAGAATCAAATGTGTTTTTGTTTTGTTGTTAAATTCCTATAAAAGCACACATACATACATATCGGCATATATAGTTATTTAGATACACTAAAAAGCCCGAAATTGTTGTGTTAAATTTGCAAAACCAAAAACAAAAACGAGCACAGAAATTTTAGTAGCAGTTGAATTAACCCACTTATTTGAGAAAACATTCAAATGATTTTATACTCGGGTTATAGTTAACCTGACCAGATATCCCGCTTTTGGCGAAATTATTATGCTTTTTTAAGGTCGATCCCATTTCCATTTCACTCTGTTATGTTTATTTGAGTAGTGTAGTATTTTTTTTTTCTTTTCGGTTGAAGTGGCTTTTGTTTCCCTTTCACCGTGTACATATAGGAAATCATTTGATTTTTCAACATTGAATGAAATCTATTGCGTAGTTGGCCTTAAAATTCACCTTTAAGCCTAGTACGCAGTTCTGCCTGAATTTCAGGCTGCCATAAGAAGTATATATAAAAAAACTGAAATTCAGGTTTGAAAACTTTTCAGGCGACTTTCCGTACGCAGCTGAAAAGTAAAATCAGCACAACTTTTGTTTAATACAGGGATGGTATGTACATCAATTATTTTAGACTTTTTTACGTCAACTAAAACAAAAATTAATATTCAGACAATTGTTTGCTCAAGAAATTTTTTGATATTTTGTGTTTTTGTGATCTTTGAAATAATTTTTCATATATTGTACGTTGTAATTTATAAAAATAAGCGAATTTACGTGAATAAAAACAAATTTGTCTACACAACAATTATTGCGTGTAGAAATAAATACAAACTTTCAAACCTGAAATTCAGGCGGATCTGCATACTAGGCTGTTAAAGGTTTATTAAGAAAGAAAAAATTTTAATAATCATTTCCTTTTATTTAAGTAATAAAACTATCGAAACTCGCAATAGCAAAGTTTCGTTAACGATTTGGTACGCCCCTAATATGCTTATTTTTATAAGAGTGGCCAAAGCTTTTCCAACGTTTAAAAAATTAAAAAATACAAGCAAAATATTACAAGAAAAAATGTTATCATTATTAAATTGAAATGTAGATCAATATCATTTTTTCTTCATTATGAAATTTTTAGTCAAATATTTTTAAATAGAAATCAATAAACAAAACAAAACAAAATACGAAAATTTAATAAATATTCGCGATTTAAAAGCAACAACTTAATCAAGTTTTAACGGTGCTAATAGTTTAATTGTTCAAATTAATGTATTTGTTGTTTTCTGCTTCATTGGTTGTGTGTATGTGTGGGCAGGTGTGTGTGTGTGTGTGTTTTGGCTTGTGTCATACATCAAAAGCCAACGGCTTTTTATGATTTTCAAGTCTAATGGCAGGTCAATATACCAGAGTAGTCTATTTTTAAAAGTTTTGTTTTCGTTTTTAAATCATATTTTTATAAATTTTTTGTTTGTTTTTTGGTTTTGATCGATATCAATTTTTATGGTCAAAATGTTGCGACGGAATTGCATAATAATAACACCAACAACCAACAGTTGTGACTGAAATAATAATAGTAAGATTAAATTTTGTGGAATGGGATAAAATAATTTCGTATAATAAAAGGCAATAATAAAAAGTTAAATATTTGATCATCAACAATAAATAAAAATATCCACAAATTTTGTAATAGCGTCGTTAATCGTTATTTTTTTTTTTTTCTAAAATATTTATTTTTATAAATAATCAGATTTGCTTTTGAAAAAAACTATATGTTCTTAACAAGCAAACGTCGCTACAGCTTTTTAAGAAAGTGCAGCAAACCATATAGAAAAGTCATTTGAGACCTTAGAGTTTTCCTAATACATACGTATAACTACTAGGGTATTCATTCGGTTAACAGTTAATCGGCTAACCGGTTAATTACTACCCGATTAACTGATCGGTTAATTTAAAACTGGCTATTTTCTATTAACGGCTAAAACCGCTAATTTCAGTCGATTAACCGATTAACCGACGTAATAAGTTTTTTCCTATTTTGTAGTATTATAGCATTTTTTGGTGTGTTTAATTATTTGATTCGTTTCATATATAAGAGGTATGTGTTTAGAAACTATTTTTCATACTATTTTTCATACAAACAAAGAAGTGTGTTCAGTGATCTTAACTTAAATAAAACGTTAAACCCTTTGGACGTGGCTATAAAAGAGTTTAGTAAAGACTCTGCTACTCTAATTGATCTTGAGGGAAGTGTTAAGTTTTTGTTTAATAATTTATCAAAAGCAAATAATACTTTTGCCAACGATCTAATTAAAAATCTAAGGATTAGATTTACTAAGAAACGAATTCAATTATTTTATACCTCCATTCAGGATAATTTCCTTATAGCAACAGTATTTTAAAATACAGTACAAAAACGGAAACTAAAGAATTCAGAAATAAACTTTTTTGAAGAATATTCGTCGCTGAGCTCTGCCAGTATGAGTCAGATTATGACCTGACAGCAGAAGAAACTGTCGATAGTAGTACAAGAAATGTTTTAACAGAATTAACCGAATTGTTTCAAGAATTTGAAAAAAATTAAAACGGACTCTAATGACATACATGTTTAGAGAAATACAGGAAAAGGACTGAGAAACTGGATATTCTGCATTATGAATTGTTTTCGATTTCTTCAACATCTACGATAAGTGAAAGGATTTTTCCAAGTCAAGTTTTATCAAAACTAAAAAAGAGAATCTCTCAAACCCTAAACATTTAAATCAAAAAAAAATTCTGAAATATTGTCTTGAAAGATCTCCTAAAAACTATTGGAATAACTGATATAATGATCTCACAAGCCTGTTCGTTTTTTAATGAATACATATTTATGATTTCTTTTTTTCTTGATTTAGTTCAAGAATTGTTATGTTTGTTATTTTACTGCTTTTTACTAATAAACTCAAAATAATAAATAATTTATGCATTTTTATGTGTTGAAATTACTTGATTTACGAAAAAACTTTATTAGTCGGTTAACCGGTTAATACCGAAATTAAACGATTATTAAGCGATTAAGCCAAAGTCTCAATTAATTAATCGAGCGATTAACCGATTAAAGCAGAAGCCCGACTAAATGAATACCCTAGGGAGTAGGTTTCAAGTGAATGTTATATATCAGGTAAAATAACATTAATATGTACTTAATTGAAATTCATGTTGCTTGATACACATATTTTATTTTAACAAAAAACAATAAAAAAAATTTCACTTAGAAAAAGAAATCGCAAAATAATATTTTTGAAGTTTTTTTTTATTTGAAAAACTTCGCTTATTTTTAAGATTGTTGCTTTGAACTTTCTTATTACAAATACTCTTACAGTCTTACTTTCACCTTAACTTACATATTTGAAACAAGCAAGGAAATCTCCTGTTTAGATTATGATGAAATTTGCGTGCGACATGATTTGCAGTGCTGCCAACAGTATATTCAATTTAAAATCCTCCAAAATCGGTTTAAGCATACATTTTTCTGATAAAAAAATATATACTACATTTTTAGATCGCGTTAAATCAAATCAATTCGCGTAAAAACAAAATGAAATATTTTTTTTGAATCGCGTTAAATCAAATTCACGAAAAAGAAGTTCACGTAAAAGCAGAATTAGGTGTTTTTAAATCAAGCACGAGAAATTTCAAAGTCATTTCAAATCTATGTTTACTTTGTGCTGTCATTATTTAAGGCGCTTTCACATTGTAATACAAGCTTTGAGATTTTTATTAGATTTTGTAAGACGAAAATCAAATCAAAATCAGTCTGACTGTCAAAAAATATTAAAGAAAATTTTCTTATTACATTTTATTTCTACACTATCACATTCCAAATAAAACGTAACATAAATAATTTTTTTGTTATTCCTATCTTTGTTTGTGCAAAAGACATCGCCGATATAATGAAAAATGTGATTGTTTAGAAAATTTCCTAAAAATGAAGAATACCATAATACTGTCAAATTTCTTTACGTATTATTTGACAAATCATAACAATTTGTTTTCACACTGTTGGTTTTTTACTTAAGATTTGAGCTTTTGACAAGTATTAATACTAAATCTAATAGTCTGAAGGCTGCTTTAGCAACACGACGTGGATGAGATGAGAGTGTGAGAATTGCATTACAAATTATGACTATAAATCAAATAATGCAGGAGCTCAACACAGATCCAGATGTGTAATGAACATCACAGCATCATCGTCCCCGAAGTAAAATAATTTTAATACAGAGAGCTACCACAAACCATATGGAATATTTTTTTAGTTTTATTTGTAGCTTAACCAAAAATTTTGTATTGTAAATTTTTTTTATTTAACAATTCCATTAGTTGATTTTACTACTTTTAATCGGTTAGTGCAATTCTAAAATTAATCGGCTAGACCTACCAATAAAATTGGTTAGATTTACCAATATTTTATTTTGGGTGCAGAAACCGTTGGCAATTTAAAATCGGTGAAAAGATTACTTAGTTAAAAAACTTTTAGTCAGTACTCATTTATGAATATAGCATTAGAACTTTCCACCATTGATTGTCTTTGAACTTTTGAAAAGATATACACACTTTAATAACTTTAACTGTTCACTGCCTTAAACAATCGAGATTTATTTCAGTTACGATTTGGATTCCCAAGCAATTTGGCTCTACTTATTGCTTGAATGAATGGGAAATCAGTGTACTATTTTCATTTTACTCTGATTATTTCAACTCTTTAAGTAAATGAAAATAAATAAGATAGGTATAATGTTAAAAAAAATATGTCAATATATTGCGCCATTTTTTTCTTCATCGTTTATTTTGCTGGGTTTATGCCCAAACAAAAAAGAGTTTAAACTGTCGGGCTGCGCGTGCTCTCTTGTTACTTCACGCGCAGCAAACAAAAACTATTAAACCCTAAAATAGCCAAAATAAACAAAAAAATATTTTTCGTATTTTGTTTTTTGTTTTGTTTTTTTTTATTTTTTATTATTCATTGACCTACTATCCAAACTGTGTGTGGATATGATGTAACCGGCTTAACCGCAAATTTGTATACATAACAGTTTTAATATGTTTCTTTCCTTCTTTCGTATTGTTTTTTACAAATTTCAAGACCAAGCTAAAAAAAATGAATTTTTTTTATATACAAATATATTGCCAGAAAGAATTTTTTGCGAAATCCGAAAAATGCACATTTTGATAAATGAGTTATTTAAGAGAAGAAACGTTACCTAGCCCATGTTAACAATAATCAAATTGTGTAAAAGAATTAACAATAAAATGATCAATTTTGCTATCCATTAACACTGATTACTATCGACCCAAAACTAGACACGCATTTTTTGTGGATTTTTTGAACAAAATATGTTTTATAAAAAAAAATAAATAGCCGATATCCCAAGTAGCTAGTGTTAAATACAGGGTGCGGCTAAAGTACCTACGTATATGATGTAAAAAAAATTTAACTTCTTTGCTTATGAATATTGTGAGAATATATAAAAATGGAACGCTATACAATAGCGCAAAGAACTAAGATTGTTTTGCTATTCCTTGAAAATAATTTCATTTTTATTCAATATTTATTTAAAAAACCAATCATATGTTACTTTAGCCGCACCCTGTACCTATGTATACATATAAGAGCAGTAAAAAATTGCAATCAATTTTGATTGCAATCAAAATGATTTCAACCAAATTGATATCAAAATAATTTCAGATTTCAAATTGAAATCATGTCAAGATTGCAATCTTTTGTGATTGCAATCATTTTGAAATCATTTTTTTTAATCATTGATTGCAATCAATTTGATTGCAATCAATCTGTTTATCAACAAATTTTGACATGGGATGACGGAAAATCGTTCCAAATTCAAAATAACCCCGTTACTCTCAAAATTTTTAAAATAGTGCTAAATAAGTCATTGGGCTGCTATTGTACTTTTGACTTTCAAATAGTACTAAAAAAAGTACAATTGTACCAACTTTTGCATCCCTGACCTAACATATAATTTTGAGAGTAGCTGAGAGAATATTTCAGAGCTAGAAAAAAACTTTTTATTAATTATGTGGATGTTGTTAATAATAGCTTCCTTAGAAGTTGAAAATATGTACATAATTATTGATACTTTGGAACCAATTAAGAAGTAGATCCTTAAACATAACTTCCAATATTTTCTTGTTTAAAACACAAAGCATTCTTAAATTTTGCAGAGAAAGACGATTTCACAAGTCTGTTTGAACAAGGCGTGCAGTAGAAAGTAGTATCTCTGATGCGTCAGAACTCATTTGAAAACTAAAGTACTTCTTGCTGCACGATTGTTTTCAATTTAAGTATGTGATTATCACAACTGGGTGATAAGTTTGTCCAAGGCGTGGGAAGAGAATGATACATTTTTATTTGAAAATCAAGTGATATAAAATATTTCTCACGATCAAAAAGAAAACTTAGTATGTATAATCAATAACTTAATGATCTCAAATGTATAAATAACATGCAACACAAATGAAATTAATGAAACATTTTGTTTTAGTTAAGAGTTTTTGTTTTATTAAAATCTAGCTCTTCTTAGCGCTTTTCGACTACTTATAATTTAGCGCCTTTTAGCACTTTTTGAGATAAAGTTTTGCGTTTTTTCCTTTCAAAATATTTGCATCGCTGTTAATAAGATCTAAAGGACACATGTCTGGTTGTACACTTATCCCTTGTAGTTAGTGAGTTATACTCATTTGAAAATTTAAATTTCTCAATTTTTCAAAACTTTGGTCGAAATTTTGAATTTAGTCCACTTGTTATAAAATCCCATAGGTGGAATTCCAAAACAATTGCCACTTCTGAAAACCCTTATGTGTACGTAGTTATTTGGCAAAGTGTTAAATGAGCCTTGGATCCATTGTGGACTCTATGTGAAAAGTTATTCAAAATTTCATTTTTTGGATTTCTTGGAACTTTCTTGAGATTCTCAGAAGAAAATCTTTATTTTTTTCTTGCACGTACACAATTCCTATATAAACTTGAAATTTCATTCGAAAATATCAATAACACAGCGGAGCAGCGGCTTTGTTGTTTAAATAAAAATAGCTGATCCTTATGTATATTCATCTGCTGATTACGATGGCATCATTAGTTTTTCCCTAGCAGCTCTAGTTTTAAAGATATAGTGGCATTTAGCATTTGCATAGTTTACACCACTTTTTGTATTATTATTCGCTTAATATTTCACGAATGGTCCTCCAAACTTTCAAATACTTTCTGAACTTTTAATCTATACAAAAGTCGCTTTCATTTGAGTTGAGTCACATTGATGAGTATATCAGGATATCTTACTGTTATAGCAAGGATGTTAAAAATCGTGTGGTTTTGGTTTAGTCCTTAAAACTTATTTTTATTTTAATTTTTTGAAATTAAAATAACTGATTCTTATGTATTTTCGCCATTTAACTACGAAAATAGCTTTATTAATTTTCTAGCACTTCTACTTTCAGAGATATTGTACATTATATAAAAAATAGTTTCAATTATTCTTTTCTCGCGGCATACAAAAACATTTGTTTTTTTATATTACATTTATCAATTTGCAAGTCTCATGTTTAGTTCAGTTTTGAATGTAAGGAATGTATTCAACATCAGAAAAGCAACCTACAAAAAATGTAGGTTAGATCATTTTTGCGCTGAAGGCCTCATATATCAATATATTTTAAAGAAAATATCGATATATCGATATTTTGCCCATTGCTAATATGTATGCATATGCATATTTATATATTCGTCAGCTTATTATTGGTTTGGCGCACCGACCATTTTTAAAAAAATTGAGTTAGGTACGCGATATATATATTTCAGATGTCCTCTTTCTGAATCCAAAATCTGTTTCACGAAATCGGCTATGGTTTTTGAAATATCGAGCATTGACTTTGGCTCATATCCACAAGTTTAACGTCTACTGAGTATTGGTTTGCTTTACAAGCCACTATTTAAGGTATGCAGCATATTTTTCATACAAAATGCAAAGAAAATTATTTAAGTTTTGTTTTGCACTATTTACATAACAATGAACGTAGGTTAAAACAAAATTGAAATTAAATGGGAATGTAATTGGCACAGCCAGATAAACAAGCCATAATAAAAATTCTACAACGGCGTTGAACCGAAAAATCATCAGTTGACTATGAGCCGCCAATTAAATAAAATAAAGTAAAATTGTTCAAGATTGAACTGTTGTATATAAAACAAAATAAAGCGGTTTTATTTAACTGTCAAGTTGTTTTGTTGCATGCATTATTAAAAATAAAGTCCGTAGACTTGGTTGTTTTTTGCCAAAATAAGGCTACAAATCTATGACTGAAAACATTATACCGGCGGCTCCTAACCGGTTTTAAATCGATTAACTTCATACTTTGGATGAAAACATAAACATTACCACGCAGCTTTATTATACAAAACAAATTTTGTGATTTAGTTTATCGGCATAAATGAATTTAGAGCAAGTGCCTTAAAAATGGATTTTTAATCACCGGCTCCAGCAGTATCAGAAGAAATTATCGGGTAATATTTAATTTTGTTCTTTTAGTATTTGTTTGCTATTAATTATTGTTGCTTTTAGAATGTTTGATGAATATTTTTGGACAGACGTTGAATACCACACAGGAGATATAAAAATGTAAGTATAATTTTTGCATAATTCGGAATGTTTTTGAAGGTTTTATTAAATTTAGCAAACCTGATGACGTTTCCTTACAACAAAAATCGGCATTGGAATGTGCTTCAAATTTCCTACACGCGGAAGATACTATAAGGTACACACAAAAATATTTTATTTAAATTTAAAATAAATTTACATCTTTTAGCATATCTGACGACGTTTCCTTATCACAAAATTCGGCATTGGAATGTGGACCAAACTTTCCACACATGGAAGATGCTATAAAGTACACAAAAAAATCAAAGAAAAGACAAAAAAATTATGATATGTGGGTGTCTACAGTAAGAAAGCGGCTACGAGAATCTGGCAAACCTTACGTTTCCATAAATAAAAAAGAAGTACCAGGACGAGTTCTGAAATCCCCATGCAATAATTGCTATCTGAAATGTATGACTATTTTCTCCCATGATGACCGCATGCAGATCCATCAAGCATTTTGGAATATGTGTGACGATGAAAAAACCAAATACTACTTTAAATTTGTTACACGACATTCAGTAAAACGTCGAAATTCATCCCTGAAGCAATTCTCGTTTTTATACTATTTCGAAAAGGATACGTTTACATACCGTGTGTGTCGAAAATTTTTTTTAAACACGCTATGCATAGATCAAAAACGAATATATTATTGTTTCGAACAATTCAATGATGCTAAAGTGGGAGTTCCACTTGGAAGATAAAAGGGTAAACATGTTAAGCGCGTTACTCCAGACGATAACTTGTCCGATGTGCGTGCTCACATATCAAGTTTCCCCACTATCGATTCCCATTACTGCCGATCAAATTCTAAAAGAAAATATATTGACGGCAGTCTTAATTTAAATATAAAATACTACTTTGTACCTTTTAAATGTACATTAATATATTTTAAATAAGAAATTAACTCATAATAGTAGAACTATTTTTTACGTTTTTACGTTTTTATCAAATAAATGAAAATAAAATACCAAATTTCCTCACCTAGATGTTTTATTCCATTATTAATATCTTCTCCATTGATATACACATACGATCGTTCTTCGTTTCCACAAAAATTCAAAAATGGCACATCTGTTTCTGTGGATATGCAGCAAAAAAAATAAACTTTTGAAAAAAAGTTTGATATGCAGCACAAAACAAGATTTTTCATTTTCAGAAACAGGGTACTAACTTTTGATTAAATGCATGAAAGTTCATAAAAATTCACATTTTTGATCAGAACATATGCCGGTAGCAATGGTGAAAATATAAAAAAATTCTATCGGGTACATTTTGAGAAAACTTTATCTAAACTTTCTTTGCCGTTTTTCTCCATTCAGAGTTTGTGGCATATGCGCCAAACCAATAATAAGCTGACGATATGTTGCGAGTTTTAGCTATACATATTAGTGATGTTATGAATATTCGTATTCGAACTGCCGAATATTCGCCTCCTTCATGATATTCTTATTTGTATTCATCAAGTTCTAGCGAATATCTTACGAATACTTTGCGAATACGTTCCAAAAAATAATACATAAAAAATACTGAAAATTAAACAAAAAATATTAATTTTTAATAATTTTTACTTTAAAAAACTCTTTATCTCTACCGCAAAATAATAATCTTCTTTTAGTAAAGAAAAAAGAAACAAAATGTATTTTATAACGACGTGGTATTTAAAAAGTAAAGTCCTGTTAAATTAATTAATTAATCACGTTAAAGTAATATTCAAAGCTCAGTAGCGGAATTTTGAAGTTTAAAAATAAAAGCTTTGAAGTATTTTCTCCTTCCCTAAATAAGTACCGCTCGCTCGGAACACTCGCTGGTAGTGTCACTAAATATTGCCTCGCTATTAGGTAAAAGAAGCTCGTATTTTTTCCTTATTTACTTTCCACCAAAAATTTTAAAAAGTGGCCTTCAGGTGCTAAGTTAATAATATCAAATTCAGTCATAGTATTGTGCCATTTTTCTCAATTTATTGTTATTGACGCAAAGGGTAAATTTTTTCAATTGAATTTGAAATATCAAGTGGCACTAACTATTTAGATGGAATATTCGTGTTCGAATTCGGCGAATATTGGCTCAGATATTCGTATTCGCGATTATTAAAAATTGATATTCGTAACATCACTAATATGTTCAACGCATTAGGGAAAATTTCTGACATGCATTCAAATTTTTTTTAAATATACTTTTTAATTAATAAAACTAAACCGAACTAACTGGCAAAGCAACAATTGTAAACAGGCAAACTAACAACAAATATGTATGTGCCTAAGCCAACAACTAAAAGAACAATAGTAACAAGCATGCAATAACAATGCAATCAACAAAGCATAAATTGTAAAAACAACTAAATTACTGCTCTACTGCTGCTGCTGCTGTTGCTGCTGCTGCTGCTGCTTCTGGTAGTAGTGGTTTCACATACAAACAAACTTGTACCTCAGACTCGTGCATAGTATGCCGACCGACTACGACAACGAGCCTTGACCTGATTTCTCTTCCTCTCTCGCGGCCAATTGTTGTTTCTATAGTTGTTTTCGTAATTATACCACATGATTGGATCGGGTGTATGGTGGAGTACTTGGGGAGGCTCGCTGCTTGTATGCACACATTCATACACACATCCATCTATGGAGAGTTAAAAGTGTTTTACAATTGTTTGTTTTACACTCGCGTACTTGCGGCTTGTTGTATTATCGGTACTGGTGCACTATCGCTGCATCATCATAAGCATCCGCTGTTTTTGTTGCTTCTACAACTGCATCAACAGCATTAGCAGAAATAAACTTTAAAGATTTTTAGGTTAAAAAGGGGGTCTTGCCAAAAGAGGACACGAAAGAGAGGGTGATGTTTGTTTGTTTGCTTTATTACGTGTGTGCGAGTGTAGTAAGTACTGCTACTGTGAGAGTACTGCAGCTAGTAGATTTACTAACATTTCTACATTTAAGTGCAAGCATACGATCCGTTGAATAGGCCAGATTGTTGCGAACTTTTGCGAATATTTGTTTTGAGTTTTCGCACAGAGTTATCGGCTGCGGTAGCAACAGCAACAACAAAATTAAAGAAACCAGCCTTTTTAACAATATTCATAGTCGTACATGCAACACAGAAAAAACCTGGCTATTGAAACTGAAATTGACGAGTTGTTTGGCTGGTTATTGAGTTTGGTTGGCTTTTTTTTAATTTGATTCTATTACAATTTTTAATTTTTTTGCTTTCTGTCTTTCAATGGTTGCGTTTCTTATTCATTTTATTCATCTGCCAAGCCAAAGAAATCAGTGAAAATGCACTTTTACTTTTAAGCAAACATAAAATAAACATTTTTCCCTCAAAGTGCTGCTTCACTGCCTCGCTTGCATACATGCATAGATACATATTTATGCCATCCATTGTTGTTGCATGTGGTGAAAAGCAAATGCAAAAAATTGTTGCTACAACAACAAACCGTAAAAGAAAGTCACTGGTAAATGAAAATGAAATCGAAATTAGTCATGAGATTTTTAAATTTATTTTAGTTTTTTATTAAAAAGTAATAATTAAACCACAAAAAATTGTGGTCAAAGAGAAAAATTGCTGTTTTTGTTTAAATCTTTTAAGCAAATTAAAGTTTAAGAAAAAACATGAAATTTTTAAATAAATTGCTGCATTTTCTAAATATTTAAAGGCAGGTATACATATGTACATGTGTAGTACATAAACAGAAAGTTTTGTTTGGATCTCAGAGCGTCGAAATGCATGTAGATAAATAGGTCTGGTCATTTGCACAGAAGAATTTTACACACCATGTATGCATTTTGTACTGGTAAATTTGACAATCACACTGTAAAATAAGGTGTGTAACGGTACCTTTATATACCCTTCACCAATAACCATATATTAAAATCCTATGGCAGTTGAGATAATTTTTTTTCTGACTTTCAAATTCTGACATATCAGTCCAAGTCCGAAGTCAACAATTTTTCTGGAGCTTTCGGAAAATCGATTTCACGTACACACAGGCGGATAGACGATCATCGTTAATACGTATTAAACGTATTATTGCATTTTTTCAATCGCAAATATTGTTTTTAGTTGTAATGCGAATTAAGTTTAAAGCAAATATAGAGAATATTGAAACAACAATGCATAAATTCATTGTACAAAAATTGAATAGACACTTGTGTCAATTATACAATAAAAATCCTGTACAATTGATAATGGACATAACTTCACAAGCACTTTAAATAGACACACATACATCTTAAGCCTTTTGTTTCTGCTTTCACGCATGCACATGCTGTCACAAATGTCACAATTGAAATTAGCTTTGACACAACAATAAACAATGCCGTTGGTCGATATTGTTGTTGCTGCTTTTCATAAAAGGGAATAACGATTTTATTTATCTCATAAAATCAAAAGCAAGAAAAGTAGAGAACAATTCAATAATGTATATTATGAACTAGGGATGGGCAAAAATATCGATATATCGATATTTTCTCAAAAATATATCGATATATATAGTCGATATTTTTAATTGCAATATATCGATATATCGATATTTTTTCTAAATATGTCAACAGTATAAATTTCGATATTTTCTTAGCTTTGCTTTTGTTTTTTGTTCAGTTATTAAAAAAAATCGACACGATCTTCATTAAATAGAATAATATTCTTAACAAATCTTTTTTTTTCATTTATAATCTTTTGTGTGTTCGAAAAATTTTCTTTCTTTGAGCATGATTTTCTTGATGTACGTTCCATGAAATATTGTTGAAACAGTAAGGAAATTAGAAAGTTACCATTTTCGGGCTAATCATATATAAGAAAAGTACTTTTTGTGTTTAATTTTTAAAAAATTATAGTATTATGTATGAATAAGCATGCTTGAAGAAATATCGATATATATCCATATTTTTATTCGATATATATCGACGCAGATCGATATCGATATATTTTTTCACTTGCCCATCCCTATTATGAGCACTTCACAAACTGATATTTTGTGCTAACATTTTATATGTATGGTCCAATTTAGATGATGACTTTTTATTCATGAATTTTTTAAATTTATCTTTGAAAACATCTTCTAATCTCTCCAAATTTGCTTTATTTACTCCAATGATCACCAAACATTGCCCCAAGGGAAAAACACCTACACCAGTAAAACACGTATATAATACGTGTGTGTACTCAAGAGAACAAAACGCACAAAAATTTCATTTTGTAGTAACAACAATGAACGTTTGTTGCTTTGTTTTAAGAAACTTACAAAAACACCAATACATTCTTATTTTAAGTGTGTCTCTTTCTGGTGGACTCTGATTTACTCATTCATAAGAACAAAAACCATAACACCATCACATAAGAGAGAGAAAATGAGAGAAAATTCAAATCGAACTAAAGAAGATTATCAAAAAGCATGGAAAACAGAAATCGTGTCGTTTTTTATGGCCCGTTTTCTTTTCTACCCTGCTCGTCCACCAAGAAATTTTATTCATGAATTTTATTCACGAATTTTATTCATGAATTTAATTCATGGTCTAAATTGGGCCTATGTATACTTTATGGGGACGCGTATTCATACGAATATTGTAGAAATTACAAACGGAATGACAAACCTGTATATACAACTGTTACCATTTTTAGTGAAGTTTTTTATCTCTTATGGAAAATTGTTATTGTTTGTTAGCATTTCAAATATTTCAAAATGTATTAATTTATTCGAGATATTCTCAAGAATTTATGTTTAGAAATATTTCTACAATTAGAAACGTATATAGACCGTTCTGATATGGCATTTTCACTTCTTATCAAATCTGAGAAAGCCAGAATAATATTTTTCTCTAAATTTGAACATTTGTTAAACTCTTTTTTAGAAAAATAATTTAAATAATTTTAACTAATGCCAATATTTTAAGTGGTACCGTTTTTTAAGAAAATATTTTCAAATAAAGAAATGTTATATAACCCCTATTTATTTGTATATTTCAGATACAGAAATTCCTATTATCAAACAATCACCAAGCCCTGGACCTCATTTGGAGCATCTATCATCACATCATCAACAACAAGCGCCTCACACACAACAGCAACAACAAACGTCGCATGTGACAACACAACAACAGACCACAAATCAAACATCGTTCACGGGATCAAGCAATGTCATTAACATTAAATCAGAACAAAACGTTTTGACCTCACCACAACACCAGCAACAGCAGCAACAACAGCAACCCCAACATGGTGCTGTCAATTTACAACATGGCAACTTAACAGGGCCGAATAGCAATTTACAGTCATTGAATATACCACATCGGCCGCTGTTGCATAATTTACTAAGCGGTGGCTCACTGCATTCATCACATCACAGGAGTTACGGCGCTGGAACAACAGGTAGTTATTGAAATCATCCTTATTTTGTATTCTCTTCATTTCTTGTATGTAGTATGTGTGTCTTAAAGAATATTCAATGTCTCAAAAAAAAAACACTTAATTTAACCGTCCTAAAACCCATATTTGTTGTTCCATCTTTTTATCTTTATCTCTTTCATTTGTGTAAATAACAGGCTCATTTCCTCCAAGTCCGGCTGATAGTGGGGTATCCGATGTCGATAGTTCTAGCTCAGGTGGACAACCGTGCAGTGATGAGCTAAAAGCTCGTCTTGGTTTGCCACCACACTGTAATACACATACAAGCCATTTAACGTCGGGCACATTTCTACATCCGAATCTTTACCAAAATTCTCAAATAAGGAATATTTGGAATCGTGGTGTTGGAAGTGAGTAAACATTTTAAAAATATGTATTGTATATAATATAAAAGCTATTAATACTGTTTTTGGTCAGGGTAATTTCTATGGGTTGGGCCAAGGTTTATTTGTATTTTAAATGGAAAGCAATTAGGAAAACATATCTATGTATGAACGTAAGAATAATGAACAGATTTTTAAATTTTCTTTGAATTATTCTAAATATTACTTTTATACGGATGTACATAAAACAAATAATAATTAAAATACAAAAAATCATTAATAATAAACTCAATTGTAAATAAATCCTGGTTTTCGGAAAATGTTGTTAAGTTGCTTTTGTAAGCTAAATAAATTTAAACAAATATATCGAAAAAATGCTAACTCAAAAAGCTAAGTTTCCAGGAGAACAAAAAAAAACTGTTTAATTCGCAAAATGTGGTACAAAGACACAATATATTTTGACTGATATTCATATTTTAAATAATCTTGTTAATATGTAAGGACATCATCACAACTTTATTCTGTACGTTTACTCATATTTGCATGTGTTTTTTCGAAAATTTTTTAAGTTAAAGTTTTATTATTTGAATAAAATGTGCTACTTAAAAAATATGTCTGTACATAAAAAAAACTTAATTAATAGCAAACTCTTTAGATCGAATGATTAAAAAAAATTACATATTTTAATATTTTTTAATAAAATTAAACAACTATCCCTTATTTGCGGTCTACACACCTAACATAAAATGACTAACTTTAACATTAACTTCAAGTTAATGTTAATGTTAAGTGTAGCCTGCTCAAGTAAATGTTTTTTTTTTTTTTTTGAAGTTATAACATAATTGTTAGTGCAATTGTTTTAACAACGCAGTCATAACTTCAAGTTAGAAGAGCATTTCAAGTTAGGTGGAGACGTAGAGTTATAAGCGAAATTTTAACAACAGTGGCGCTTTATTTTGTAGAAAAGCTCGAAATTTTATTCTAAAACAAAAATGTTTCCCTCGTAACATAGAGTCTTGACGAGCCATAATTTTGTTCTAACATTTGTCAAACTTCATACATAAAAACATCAGAAAAATGTTAGTGCCATTTTTCATATCGCCTTTGACTTTGTCAAAACAAATCAATGGGTCGTGAAGACGCTATGTAAGGGATGATACAATAATTTCTAATAAATTCGTTATTCGATTTCGGCAAGCTTTTAGGAGACCATTTTTAAATTTTAAATCGTTCCCTGAAATCAGGGAATTTGTATTGCTCGATGTTAGCAATTTTATAACACATATGTACATATTTTAATTTGTAATTTAATTTATAATGAAAAACTAGTTAACTTCAGAGAATTAAACAAAACAAACAGTTTACTTTTTTACCTTTTTTTGTTTTGTTTTTAAGTTTTTAGCTCCTTTCTCTACTTTAGCTGTTATTCCAAACTTCAAAAACAACTGAATAATAACTAAACTTGAGTTTAACAAGCAAACCCAATTTAAAAAAATATTGGCGGTATTGAGTGTTTGTTGCGAATGATCTTACGAAAGAGGAAATGCAAAATATCGTAGCTCTTTTGTAAAATTCAACACAAAAACACACAGAGTTTTCGTTAGATTTCTTTAAAAAAAGCTGCGATATTTTGCATTTGCACCAAACACTGCTACCGCCATCAATTTATCAAGCGGAATAATGGCTAAACTTGACCTAGGCAAAATTTACACTCACGGGGCAGTTTGTGAATAAAATCCTAATTCTACTTAAGAAACTATTTAAAAAAAATTTTGGACAAACTTGAAATAGGCTGCTATTCCAAAATCGTTTAGATTTTTAAGTATGAAATATTCACCCTTATTGCGAATGTCAACGCCGCCACAAGTTACGTCGACGGTGCAATAATGGCATTGCCGTTGTCAATATTGACGAATTTCGATAATAATTGACAGCTGCTTCGCATTTTAATAGGCGACTTTAAGACAACATTGTGTTAAATTGGCTGTGTTTTTGTCGACACAATTTTTGGCAACGACTCGATAGAAAGTTTTAGCTGTCACAGTTATTTATTTGAAAAATATTTGAAATAGAAAAAAATTAAAATAACAACCAACAAACAATTTGAAGAATTAATTCAGCGGCTTGAAAGTAAACTAAGCCTAGCAAAAGGATTTCATAGGAGCAGAACTCCTAATAATTTTAAGAAAGGATTGGAATAAATTGCGACGAAATAAAATCTATTAGACCACTAATTAGACATAGCGATGATTGGCAAACGGTAAGCACAAGAAAATACATCGCCATATAAAATGCAAAAGCGGCGGCCTATCATAATTTTTAAAAATGTTTCAGGAAAGATAGGTAACTTAATAAAAAGGAAACTATTGTGAATATAAAAATGATTTTTTTCTGGGTAGTATCATTAATAAAGTCTGAATGATGAAAAAACATAATCACAATAGTTTTTATTAAGGTTTTATCTTCTGAAAATTTTTAAAAATTGATGATAGATAGGCACTTTATTAATATGATTATTTCGAACGTATTTGCTTTGTGAATCCAAATTGATTATTAGGCTAAGGTTCGTAACGTTATATTCAGAAAGAATTGGACATGATTAATATTCCAAGGAACAAGGGAAAAATTAACATCAACTTAATTTTTTCAACGTACACAGCAGAAGAGAGTAGCGCCACTTTTGCATTTTATATGACGATATGCATCTAGCAAACGCTACAAAATCTTTGGGGATGACGAGGATGCCCGTTCACTTCCACATATGCTATTCGAGTGGAAGAAGCCACTTCTAGAAACACATTACATATTTGCGAAACACAATACCCACCAAAAGGATGTTTTTAATGCAGAAAAGAAAATGATGGAAAGATAACACCAACGAGAAGAACTTTTCAAAACAGAAGAAGTCTTTATTTGTTCGCTTCATCACTAAAACTTTCACTTAAATACAACATTAAAAAATTTTAATAAACCAAGGCAATAAACAAATTGAATAAGCGTCAAAATGATGGCGATGATATTTATTTCCTTCACATTATCGATAACAAGTCAACGTCAACACAATACTTTTAGTAAATGCCGATTTAGCATTGAAGTGACAACGACGATATATCGAATTGACAGCGACGAATGTATTGTGTTGACGTCGACGTCGACATTCACAATAAGGGTGATTAGTTTTTTGAGCTATAATGATAAAATTTTTAGTGGTCGTGCATTTGGGTGCAGGGAATACAATATTAATAACAACTCAACTTTGTCAACTTTAGCTGTTATTTATATATTGAATGTTTTCATTGAAAAGGCCAACAAATTTAGAATTTTATTGTTTATCCAGCGATAAACGGCACACTGACCCAAGCGTTTCCCATAGTAGGAAACGGAGTGGGAAAGATAATAGACCCGATCTAAACTATATTGATTCTTCTGCGAATCGCTTCTATCCTGCAAAGTTCCAATAGATCTAATTTCTCAAAACTACATACACACGTCGAGTTATACAAAGATTCCAACATAATTGGAACTATAGGTGAGTTCCAAAACATTAAAATACATTGTAGTGATGGGACTTTACTTTGTTTACAAAAACAAAACAACTAAGACTTTGCATCAGTACAATGTATTTTGATGTTTTGGTACTCAACCTATGTTATCCGGTATAATGCTACGCCATAAAACTTCTTCGAAATACGCCCTTCCGTTATAAAATCGTAGACAATGAATCAATAGATCATTCAACCAATAGACTGGAGGCTTACCTTCTTACTTTTTATGTGTTATCATAGCTCCATTACAAGAACTTGTGATAGGACTTACTAATTATGCTGACATATCTTCAGCTAAATCATACAGTTCCATGTTCTCCATACAAGTTGAGAAGATATGATTATCAAAAGTATTTACTTTCCATCATGTCGAGCCTCGTGCCTATATGTATACATGATGCTGTTCATTTTGATGCTTATTTGCAAATAGGAACGTAAAATGCTGCCAAATACTTTTTTATTGTCATTTATTAAATCACTGATTATTTATCTATTTATTAACACAAAACAATAAATAGATATTTAGCCAATTCACAAAGTCTTCTAAAGTGACAAGTAAAAAAGTACTATTTAAGGCCGAATAGCACTACTGTAAACGACCTGTTGTATTACCATATGAAAATTTTCATAAACGCTAAAAGTAAAATAAAATAAAAGGTCAGTTTGTTTGTTGTTACACTAAAATGCAGTAAATGAGTAATTACTGAATAAACTGAAAAATTTAGTCTCAAAAAAGCTGTTGCCGATAAAAATATTTGAAAGGAAAAATTGTTCAAGTTAGTAACATTAGGGAAACAACTGATGTAGAGTTGGAAAACAGTGACACTTTTGACTACTCAATTTTTCTTCTTATGCATACTCGATACAATACTTTTTATAACATGAAAGTTTTAGCAAAAGTTTTAGTGAAGTAGCTATCATTTTCACTACACTAAATAATTAAAGTAACACAAATAAAACAAAACAATTGGTTTCTAAAAATGTTATTTTCTATTTGAAGGTATATAATTATGTTAACAAAACAAACATTTTATAAAAATTATTCATTCACTTCTTATTTTTGTTCCAGTTTACATGTTCCAGGAGCTAATATTGAAAATAAAAACTTGCGTTGAATTTGTAAACAAAAAACAGCTGATTAAATAGAACACTGAAAAAACATAGGTAGCAAAATAGTATTGTCATATAATATTTTAATATGAAAAATAACAACAACATTTTTATGACAGTCATACAATTTTACGAAATACTACAAATAGGACGAAATATTACACTTTGTGAATTGACTAATTGTTTTTTATTAACAAAAATGTGTAAAGGTGTCATCTCAAACTTCTTATTTGCAAATAGTGCGCTAATCAGTACTTGTTTTCGTGCGTTATTAAGTTACAACAAAAATGCAGCACTACGTTTTTATTTGCAAGTAAGAAATGCTTACAAACGAGGTATATGATTATTGCACTGTGGTCGTTAAGAGTATAAATTTCATGTATTCTCCAGTTCACTTTCGTTGTGATGCTGTATTTACTTATGATGAATCTTAAATGACTCATATATTGGGATATCCTTAAAAACTTAGTTTCTTATACTTAGAAATATTCTCAAACGAGCAGTTCTTTAAAGAAAAACAAACTATGTACCTAAATACATATTTACATACATAATCCATATGTATTTATCTTGAAAATGCATTAGACAATCGAAGCACAATGGCATCCAATGGATGATTAAATTCTCTCACACCTTAAAAAAAATCTAACAAGAAATAACAAACAAACTTAACTAATGTCTCACTAAACTAATAAGATTACAAAGAAAAAAAGAAAATTAAAAAGAAAAAAAAGAAGCACAGGACGGAAACATAGACAGACTGTCAAACAAAGCTTTAACAAGTATTAAATGATCCAAATGGATTTATTTAGCTAGTAGGTATCTACTACTTTATTTTATTTTTGTTTTCTCTATATAGAATTCTCATGTTCAATATGTTTATGTACTTAAGTATGTGCATGCGACAGTTTTGTGTATGATTGCATGCCAACATCGGAAAAAGCAACCAAGCAATGCATGTGTATGTATGTGCATACATATGTATGATGTATTTATTATGTATGGATGTATGTATGTATGTCTGAATATGTATGGAATGTAAATGAACAACTCTACTGCACTTAATATTTGTTCTTGCATTGTTATTGTTTACTTTTTGTTTTATTACTGAACGATAGATACGTTGGTATGTTTTTGTTTTTACTGCTGGTATTGTTCATGCATATGTATGTACGTACATGAGTATGTATATATGTATGCATGTATGAATCTGTGGTCATCGACACATTGCCTTTGCACAAATTCTGAAGGTCACAACCACATGCATCTTTCTATACATACTAATGGCGTTGGAGCACAAAATATGTATATAAAAAGAGTATTAAACAGTGATACACACACATAGTGAGCAAAATTAGAAGAGTGAGTACAAGTTTTGATGCAAGCAATACAGGGCCTAGAAAAACTGCACTAGTATTGGGGCTTTGTTTTTATTTTAATGGAGGAGACTCTTTCTTTATAAACACTCTGAGTGTATGCGAATAACGCTGTGGCAATAAGGAAAAAGTGCTTAAGTCATATTTTATAGTTTTGTAGGAGAGCACTTTTAAACGTTCAAGTGGATTTTTAGAAATTTATTGCTATTGCACTTAATGTTGAAATTTCGCTCTTCGATTCTTTTAAGTTAGGAATAGGTACATATATGATTCTATCTACTATAATAATTAACTCAAAATTTGTTTATCTCGACTTAAGCACTTATTCCTTATTACCACAGAACTAGCTATTGAAGCATTGCAATACGAAGCGTTTGTTCCCTTAACCCTCTCCCATACTAATTTATTGAAAAAAGTGTAGCATATTGGTCGTGTATGTATAAGTATTCCAGATTGTTTATGTAGTAGTGTTTTATAAGTGTTCATTAAGAAAAATTTCTTACTCAACTCTTCTGCTTCTTCTGTTTCTTGTTCGTATTTGGTTTTTTATTCATTCTTGTTTGTGAGAGAAATACTAACAAGTTATTTTTCTTACTTTTAAAAATTATTTTACACTGTTGTTGTTGTTTTTGCAGTTGTGCACGAGAATTGCAAAAACACTTTTATTTTTATTGCAGTATATTTTGTAACATTCCTCGTTAATTTTGACGCCGGATGTAAACCAACAAAACGAGAAATGTTTGTACATACATATGCATGTATGTATGTGTGTATGTAATGTGTATGCATGTATTTATGGATGTATGTATGTATGTACCTTGTAGGCCCAATGTTACACACGACATTTTCATCGATGATGTCTACAAGACAATCAATGATATTTGTCGCCTATAAAACCCTTTTAGAAATAACTATAGCGATAAGTGGTAGACGTTGCACAGTGGTGTACATTAAAAAAAAGTGGAATATGGAACTTCTAAACTAATAAATTGCCTTGTCTAAAATTTGAAATGGTTACAAAGGTTACAAAGGAGCTAAGCTTTAAGAATAGTGTCTTTTGAAGTCCTTAGCTGCACCAAGTTCGGAGCTACAAAGGCTGAAAGTTGGCTACCTCGGGTGTGAAAAACATTGTGTGGCTTGCAGCTTTCGTAAAATTTTAAACGCTATGGATTTTGCTTGACAAGATAAAGAAAAAATGTCTTACAAATTTGTTTGTAAATATATTTTGGCACTTCACCCAAAGGTCTATCTATGGTAACACTGAAATCATTTAAAAATTGAGATCTTTCCATGTATAAGATGTTTCACGTATGCAAATATTGGCAATACTTACACAATTCTTAAATGTTGTTAAGAAACTCAAAACTGCTTTTTGCTGTAAATAGTTCCAATGTGTACCGCGTTAATTCCTTTATTTTTGCAGAATTTCTATTAATGCACAAAATAAATCACTATATTTAGAAAATGGCTCATCAATCTCATTTTTGGAGAACTTACCTTTCAATAGTAAAGAACATTAAGCCCGAGTAAGATTTTGAGATTATTTTACACATTTTTTTAATCTAATTCTAAAGTTTTTGCTCTTATTTGTAATTATTTGTTTTCTAATATCAATTTTTTTTAAATGTCAAGTAATTGTATCATTTTATTGATTATCTTAACCTTCAATTCGATTGGAAACCGCAAAGCAGTACTTTGGAAATTATAAACGAATGTTTATAATAATGATTGGTGATCGTAACTGAAAATATACCTGAGGTATATTATTTGAGATACAAGAACAGAAATATTATTGAATTTCTAAATTTTCAGTACTTATAGTGTAATATTGGTTAGCTTAGTTGTATTTTAATAGTCGTAACTGTTTTCCAACTAATCTGTTTTCTCTGTGCACATAAAAATTAGCTCTTGTCAATATAGTCTGCCTTCGGGCATTCTTGAGGAAGGATTTTATCCGGGCTTTTGGCCGGGCTTAAAGATTATATTTTCTCAGTATATCGAAAAGAGGCTGCACTGAGGAAAGTTTTCCACATAGCCGGCCTCCGACCGGGCTTAAGGTTTTTTTCCTCCCGGCGGATCGAAAAGTGCTTTCGTTGAGTTAAGAATTTTCTCTTTGGACAGGCTCATTGGTTGGTTTCCTTTCCTACGTTTTTCAAATAAAGGCTTTCAGAGAAGAAAATCCTTGTGAACTAGTAAAGGATGGGTAGGCAGAAAATCTTAGTTAAGCGAATCTTTAGTCAGCAAAGCCGCTTTTCGATATAGTGACAGGAAAGAAGCCTTAAGCCCGGCCGAAGGCCTGCTATGGAATAAACTTTACTCAGCGAAGCCGCTTTTCGATATACCGAGAGGAAGAAACCCTTAAGCCCAGCCGAAAGCCGGCTATGCAGAAAAGTTTCCTCAGTGAAGCCGCTTTTCGATGTATAAAGAGGATAAAATCCTTCCTCAAGAATTTAAATAAGTAAATAAATCTTCCCCGGAATAACATACATATGTATGTATGCAAAAAAGAATGAAGAAAAACAAAAGTTTTATGAAAAAAAATATATGGCTTTGTTTCCCAATTGTTCATTTTTTTAGTATGGCCTTATTGCTCAATAGCATTTACAGCATTGAGAATTAACGTCATATGGCCTTATTTCTCAATTGCAAATGACCTTATTGCACTGCACCGTTTTTATATCCTTGAGCCCGGTTACCATGGTGGGAAATAGTCAATTGACGTCAGCAAAAAATTTGAAATAGCGTCACCAATGCTTAAAGTATGTCGACTTAAAGAAATATTTGGAAATAAATTGAAAATTTTAAGAAATTTTAATTTAATTACTAAAGATTCTCTGCGTAGCCGGCCTTCGGCCGCGCTAAAGGATTCTTTCCTCTCGGTATATCGAAAAGCGGCTTCGCTGATTAAAGCTTTTTGCATAGCCGGCCCTTGGCCGGGCTTAAAGATTTTCTCCTCTCAGTATATCGAAAAGCGGCATCGCTGAGTAAAGATTTTTGCAAAGCCGGCCTTCATCAGGGCTTAATGATTTTCTCCCGACTAAAAGCTTCATAATTTCCATGGACCTTACGATACTGCACTCATGGACATTATGACACTTTTGAAATTGTCATAATGTCCATGGACGCTATGACACATTTTGGAGTGACATAAATGTCCATGAGAATTACATTACTGGACATAATGACATGCCACCGTCAAGAATACCAAAAATGAAAATTAAAAAAACAAAAACTTTGTATAATAAATTGTCTTTTTGAGTCCAAACAATTTAGTGTAATCCGACCGAGGGCCGGGTAGGCAAAGAATCTTTACTCAGCCAATATTAGGGGTGCCAGACGGGACTAGGTTTTTCTAAGCCAGGGCTTCGGGATTTTTAATATAAAAAATGGGATCCCGGGACGGATCGGAATTTTTCGGAATTTTTATACATCAAAAAAATCAAACAAATTCATTGTTAATATTAAAACCAACGATATATTAAAGCAATGATATATTGACATCTCTTCGGATTTCTATGATATTTTTATAGTTGAGTTGAAGTAACAATTAAAGTAAAAGACAAACCATCTAATGCTACCCATCCAACAATTACAGCCGCAATCAATACAACTTTGTATGGCCCAAGAAAGTTGTTGCTTTTTAATTGCTTACTTTCCGTTGTTTTGTTGCGGAATATCGAATATTTAAAACATTTTATTTCAAATATTTATATGACAAAGAATCCTTAAATTTTGCAATTAAACTCCTAAAAAGTCTTGCAACAAAGTCAACGTGTAAATTCCGCTATGATTCAATAGAAAATATTTGAAGTGGCAACTCATTCTTGCTTACTAACATAAGAATAGTTGTATTTAATATAAGAAATACCAAAAACTCCAGACGTAATTTCTAAGAATAATCCCACGTTTTCGGTATTCACAGAAAAAATTATCATAGGTTTGTATTTTAACACACATGTGTTTGAATTTGTTTTTAAATTTTATTATTTTTGTTTGATTCTTAAATATTCGAATACAAAATTTTAATAAAAAAAATTCCATTTTTTTTAAATTAAATATTTACGAATTTTAGTATTTAATTTTACGAATAATGTGGTAAGTCCCATTTCCGAAAAAAAAATATTTGAGCTTATGAATTTAGTAATAGAATACGAATTGTAGTTTTTTTCTGTGTACAACATAATTTTCAAATTTTTCAAAAGAAATACTTATGATCAGCGTGACCGTTTTGCGACTAAAGTAGCAATTTGCCACTTTTTCAACTGCCTTGCCACTTTTAGTGCCCCTTTTTTAAAATTACCTTAATCTGCCACCTATTAAAAAATTATGCCCCTTTCTGCCCCTTTTTTATGAAGTGATACTTTTTGTTTTAATATGAGATTTTTTACTGCACGAAAGTGTTTTTACAAAAAAATATTAAGACAAAAATGTGTTTTTAAGTCCATTATTTATAGTCATGAAAAAAAACTATTTTGATATAGTTTAAGAGTTGAGATCTATAAATATTCATTATTGCACTAAAATTATTAGAAACTAACACCCTGATTCACTTACACGAACAAGAACTAGCAACACGTTCTTGTATGAAAAGCATGTTGCTTAAAATATTTTAAAAATTATTGCCATTCAAATTTTTGAGTGAACGTTAGATTTATTTTTACTAAATCAACCCCTAAGGCAAAAGTAATAATAACGTTTTGAAATTGTACGTGATTCGAAAAATTGGATTGACGAATTTTTATAATGAAGCCCCGTATATCTTTGGTTTTCGCAAATAATCATCCATGTTACAAAATACATTCTGTGTAGAATATCCAAGAAGATTTTATTTAAAACCATAGTAATTTTTATATTTACACGAATATTAGTGCTAAAACTTAAAAAGAACACTAAACGGTGTGTGACAGGGCAACATTTCTTATACATAAAAGCAAAAATTATTTTTGACCGATACCAAAAAACGGAGAATACTATGAATTTGTTTGTATTTTATTTATGTATGCTATCTAAGAACTCCGCCATCTATAGACCATTTTGCTCCACTATTTAAAATTTTTATATTGAACTTGCTATCTTCCTTTCTCTTTGCTTTGCAGTCAGGTATAACTACGTATGTATGCATGCCAGAGCTGTGAAAGATTGCAATCAAATTAATTGCAATCACATGATTTCATGTTAATGATTGCTAGTTTTTGATTGCAATCAAAATCGTAAATTTGATTGCATGATTTCAATTTGAAATCTTGAAATCATTTCAATAAAAATGATTGCAATAAAGTTTTTTAAATTAATTTCTATATTAATTGATTGCAATCAAATCCAGTGATTGCAATCAAAATTAAATCAGAATCAAAATCATCGTTCTCTTCAAATGATACTAATTTTTCTAGAAATAAAGCTTACTCTGTTAATTAAAAAACTGCATGAAATGGCTAACTAACCTACGTTTTGGTACGTTTTTTATGCAAACAAATTGATTGCAATCAATGATTTAAAAATAATCATTTCAAAAAATTGCAATCTTGACATGATTTCAGTTTGAAATCTGAAATCATTTTGAAATCAAAGAATGAAATCAATTAGGTTGAAATCATTTTGATTGCAATCAAAATTGATTGCAATTTTTACAGCTCTGATGTATGTGTTGTTGTTAGAAAGCGGTGTACTTCGTTGGTGCTGAAAACTGCCTTTTTTAGATAGAAAAAACATAAAAATTTATTCATTTTAATTCTAAAGCATTATATGCCCTAGAAATTCATTAAATACTAGAATTTGGTTCAATTATTCCCTTTTTAAAAAAGTTGCCCCTTTTTTTCGAAGAATCCCCTTTTTGGTGCCACTTTTTTCCTCAAAATCCCCTTTTTGTGCCACTTTTTAAAAATTTTCAACGGTCACCCTGCTTATGATTTTCAACTCAATCCTTAATAATACGTATGAGTAATAATATACGTATATCATGCGTATACCCAGAGAGAGATAGAGAGTTAACGAATTTTTAAGCTTTAGGATGGCAACGTTGTATTTTTTTATTTGCCTCGTATTTATTTTATTTGAATCGTAATGATGCAAAACAATGATTACTCATTCTTGCGGTACTCGTGAAAATAATTTTTTTCCCACGTTTAAGGAAACTACTATTTTTATATGTAATATAAAAATGTATAATAACTTTATACTAATTAAAATAAAATTAAATTAAAAATTAAAAAAAAACCTGAAGAAAATGGATGATAACTTATGAACGGCTGGATTAATTTTCTTCTGACTTAGTCTGGAACATTCTAGATGAAATTACCATTCAAACTAAATTAAAATCAGTCCAGTCATTTGGGAGCTACGGTACCACAAACACACAGATTCAAAGGGTACAGCTAGAAAAGAGGTGATAACTTCTAAACGGCTGGGCCAATTTTCTTCAAACATAGGTAGGAACACTCTCGATCATATCACCTATCAAAGAAAATAACGAAATACAAATCGATCCAGCCGTGATCAAAATTTCTATTTGAATTGTTTTTAAATTTCGGTCGATATCAAATGGCGTAATTTGGATCTGCTTTCCTTTAAAACTGAAATAAACCTGCTCCAGCAAAGATTTTGTAATAATAATTTAAATTCCGCAAGCAGTAGACTCCAATCAAATAAAGTACTCAAGCAGATTTTTGTTAAAATGAAAATGGTGTGTGAGAAACTAAAAAAGTTCAAGTTAATGAAATTACCAATATCTTAGTATTTCAAATAGAGGAACGATTTATATACATATGTATGTAAATCTAAATCGATTCAAGAGCAGATACTTTTCAGTCAAAAAAAAAACTTAAATCCTAATAAAACAAAAACATATAAATAATTTCCCTTCCTCATTTTTTTCATTTTCTCTATCTATTCCTTTTCCTAAACTGTAAATATAGTGCCCGAAAATTACTATTTACCTTTAACCACAAATGGCGGCAATGCATCTAATAATGGTCAAGTCGGTAATAACAATGTTTCCTGCAGCTCTACAGCGCCAAATGGTTTAACCAGTAATGGTTCTTATACGGGTGCGCCCTATTTTACAACACCATCTCCGCCTCGTACAAATATCGGTTTGGCTTCACATCATTCCCTACACCCACATCAACAGCATGCTTTGCATACGCACCAGCAGCATTCCTCCGTCTCTAATCCAACAGTTGGCTCTACCAGCAACGGCGTTCTAACCACGAATGGTGTGTTATCGCATCAACAGAGTGTTATACAGCCGGCCACATCAAGTGTTAACTATGATCTCTCTTATATGCTAGAGTTGGGCGGTTTCCAACAGCGTAAAGTTAAAAAGCCCCGAAAACCTAAAATAGAAATGGGCGTAAAACGGCGCAGTCGAGAAGGCTCCACTACATATCTGTGGGAGTTTCTGCTCAAACTCTTACAGGATCGTGAGTACTGTCCACGCTTTATAAAATGGACCAATCGTGAAAAAGGTGTATTCAAGCTGGTCGATTCAAAAGCGGTTTCGCGTCTATGGGGCATGCATAAGAATAAGCCTGATATGAACTATGAAACAATGGGACGAGCATTGCGTTACTACTATCAAAGAGGCATTTTAGCAAAGGTCGATGGCCAGCGTTTGGTTTATCAATTTGTAGATGTACCCAAAGACATTGTGGAAATTGATTGCAATGGCGTTTAAATTTGGAACAAAAAGTTATATGATCGAAATTAAAACAAAGATTGAGATCGAACAAACTAATACGTTTCGGATCATTTAATGAGTAAAAAAGTCGTTACAAGTACAAATTGGTTTACAACAATCAAGCCAAAGCCAAATTTTCTAATCGTAACTAATCATTGAGAACGTTCCACAAAATAGGTAAGTTATTATATTAATTAGATTTTTTAAATCAAAATATCGAACGAAATAAGCATAAGAATTAATATTGGAAAATGTTTATTCAATCTTACGTGATATGTATTAAATAAAGGTCAGTCAGTGCTGTCAACTTTAATATATCAAAAAGTACTAAAACCGCTTATCTTATGTAAGATAAAGGGTTTCTAACTGTTGAAAAGTGTGGTTGAAGTCTACTGACAATCCCTAACCACCAACAAATAAATTTGATTTAAATCAAATTCTCAAAAAAATGTTAAATTTTTAATCATTTTTCTAAACAGACCAAAGTTTTGTGAAAAGCAAAGGAATAATAAAAAGCAAAAATAAACAAGAAGGGTTACTATAATCGCTATATCTCGAATCTTAAACATCCTACATCCAGCTATGAAGTTTAAGTCATTCAATTAAATAATTCTGGACAAAATTGCTTCCAAACTTTTAATGCGATATTGGAATTTTTTAATTATAGATATTAATTATAGATATTTTTAATTATAGATTAGTCTTGGTTAGATGCTTCGAGTACAGTTTAAGGCCATTATGCCCATTGCGATGCCCAGAGGACAACATCCCACATAATCCTACGAAGTCCTGATATTTCAGGTGCTTACAACCACGTAAAACTTTTCAAAAAGTCTAACAAGCCAGCTAGTGGTGCATGCCTTAGACAGTCCAGCTCCTGCAGGAAATGATCGCCTAAGCATGTGCTCCTGCAGAGCCTTACATTTACAGAGAAGATTACTCTTCATCTTATTCGTCAAAGCAGTTCCCTCAGTGACCATCATAGGAAAAGTCGTACAGTGCCACGTAATGACCCCTACCAGGAATGCAAGCAACCTTTTTCCAGGTGTTAGGAGCTGTTTACTGAGTGAGGGCCAAAGTGTCTTAGATAGTCTACAAGTGGTAGATCTAGATCACCACAGTACCGTATTCCTTAGCGCCCACTCCTTAATCTCATTTGACAGCTCAACTAAGGGAATATTAATATCCCTTTGTGAGTCTGCTGACTGCAAGGCACAGCTTCGGTTATGGCACAAACGAACGGTATATCAAAGTTCACGACATGAACCATGTAGTCCATTTGGCTCTCTAGGACTTGCGCTCCTACATTTAATAGAATGGTGCCATGCTCAATACGATTAGGCCTTAAATTGCCTGACTCAGAGTTTAAGGGCAGACCATGCAGATATTTGTTTGATATAAATATCAAGGGGATTTAATTGAAGCATTGTCTCTAGACTGGCGAGCGGAGATGACCTCATTGCCCAGCGTAGAGAGATAGTTACTCTTGTGCATTGCTCTCCACCAGGCAAACCATCCGTATATAATAATGGGTCGGTTTACAACTTTAAGATTAAAAGAAAGTTATTATTTTCGGCTTAAGTTCAATACACGAATTTACAAATTACTTTTTAATGAAGAATATTTTGATAAATTAAAATTTTTTTATTAAGAGAGGAATATTAAAAGTATTGATAGTATATTTATAATTTTTTGTATTAAACAGCATATAGTTTCTTTCAATCTAACCATACTTTTAGTATTTAGCACTATTTTTCCATTCTGTTTGTTGTCTAATGTGTATTTTTTGTAATATTCGAGCCTGTTCTGTAAATCACGAGATGTCAAATCACGGTGATTTCAAAAAATTAATAAATGCTAAATTATTGCTTTCACAAATTGCACGATTTATAACGTTGGAAGTTCGAATAAAATGTTGTATTATAACTGACAACAACTTGTAATACAAGAAAGCCTCGCTAACAAATCAGCTATTAACAGTTTACTTTTGAAATCACGTGATTTAAGATCACCGTGATTTTCAGAACATGCCCGATTGTCATATGAAAACAATTGATTTAAGTAATTAACAAAGTTTTTTGTTTATGAAAATACTTTGAATTTTTAATTACGGGTCAAAAAAATTAATTTTGCAACAGCAAAGTCTAATTAAGTGCCTGTCCCACGATGTCGAAAGAATTATTTCTTTCGTACAATTACATTTAAAACACAAACAAAATTTTAAAATTTATTTTTGTTGCGTGATTTATTTTATTTTTATTTTTCGTTTACTATTTTGTTATTAAAAGAAATTTTTGTGTATCTCTCTTTTTTTAGCCAATCTCCTATAATGTGGGTTTAAACACTGGATGGTGCTGCAGTGTAGAAAAATACTTGCGCTTTGTGCAACAAAAAAAGTAAAGCAAAGACCAAAGCGAAATTTGTTTTTCTTTATAAATCCGTATTTGCAACAAGCTCCATATGAGTGTAAGTAAGTAGATCGAGATTGAAATTTAAACTAATGAACGAATGCCTTCAAAACAACAGCAACAACTAAAATTTTGGAAACAATTCGACATAAAGAAAATAATCTGCTTCGTCTAAGGACTACAAATATGAATTGAAAACTTTAATTTTTCACTTCTTATGTTTCGTAAAAAAAAGCTTAACTTAAAATATATAATTAATTCTCTTACAAAACGTATGGCCAAAAATTAAATTGGGAAGAAACAAATCTCAACGTTGATAGATTAAGAGCTAAAAGTGTATAAAGTTTTTTTTTTATTTTGTGGGAAATAATTTATAATAGTTGAAAAATATAAATGTTAATAACTTTATAAAAGTATAAAAAATTAAATTTGCTATTAAAAATATAAACTTTTTTTATTGTTTTTGTAAACCGTGCTATGCTATTGTTTACTATTTCAAATAAATAATAAAAACATTAAAAAACAATATGAAAAATAGTAATATTAATAACAGAGAGTGTAATATTATTAATAAAATGTAACATAAATGATTTAACTTGTAAGAGAGCAACAAAGCAACCAACCAACCAATTAAAGGATAATTAATTTATGAATGCAGTTTTGTAATTATATGTAGACTCAGAAAGTTTTTTATTATTAAATATGATGATGATTATTGTATTGCAATTGTTAATAATGTTTAAGATTTATTATATTATTATTAAAGTAGTTTAAATATTCTATTACTATTGTTAGTTTAAATTTATATAAATATTTTAACTCCTCCTCTTTTCCTTACCTCCCTCCCTCCCTCTTTCCCAGCCCCCTTTTGTATTTTATTTTCATATTATTTTAAGTTTTAGATTTTAAGTTTTCTGAGTGTAATTTGTTTATATTGATTGATTGATTGATTGTGCGATAAAGATGATGATGGATGTCTTTTATATAAATAATGTAATTATTATTATTAATTTTTTGTACATTTTTTATTTGTTTTTGTTGCTTATTTTTATTTAAAAGAAAAGGAAATTTTATTATTTCAAATGTTGTTTTGTAATGTTTCTATAATGTATAAAATACCATCGTAATTGTTCTACAATTCAATATTTAAAAAACGAAAAACAACATGCAATATTTTAAAAATTTATATTAAAATTATAACCAAATTTAAAGAGTATAAAAATTATACTTTGTTAATTTTACAAATTAAGAACTAAATTATTAAAAAATAATAAAACCAACGTCTTCCAAACAAGTCTTAACTTCCATAAAAAGCTTTAAGCAAGAGAAAAAAGAAAAAACTTGCGCACTTTAATTTATATTGATCTAGAAAAAAGCAATTCAAATTAATTTTTACAATATGTTACACATATAAAATCCAAGCAATTTCAAAGAGCAATTCAAGAAAAAAGTTGAAATATTAAAATAGTAAAGTAGATTTCGAGTGTTGCATTTTTCTTCCGACAGTGTTTACTTGAATCCCATTTCAAATTTCCTTTATAAGCAGACCGTTTTCGGCTAGATAAAGCTGAAAGTCCATCACACGCGTAGAATCAGTGTAATTGTATGTGACAAGTTACATAGCACAAAGCGTAAAACTCGTAGACGCGTCTAACGCGAAAAGTAGGTTTACTTTCTACTTTTATATTCGTCGCCGGCGCCATGAAAAAATGCCAGCTGTTTTTGATAGCCAGGGATGACAAATTATATTCTATTTTCAATGTTATCGATAAATCTGTTTGTGTCGTAGATTAGTTTTTTCTATCTTTTTATTTAAAAAAACCCTTTTTTAATTTAAAAAAACGTTCATAATAAAGTTTACAAATATTTTCAAGAATAAAATGCATGAAAATTAATTTGTTACCACAATTTTTTCATGAACATAATTTACATTGTTATGTTAACTCTCTGTTATGTTAACGAATTTTATCAATTTATTAAGCAAGCGCAATTGATTCATAAACTTGGTGAATGCAATGGATGCATAACTCAATGAATGCATGAATAAATTCAATGGACTCCACAAATTCGAAACGCGTGGTATGAGCTTTCAGTTTAACACCTTCAATATTCTCTTGATTTCTCCGAGTAATCAAGAGAACAGAAAGCATGGCACATAGCCGAAACCAGTCTGATTATAAACCAAATTTGTATGACGACGAATCGTTCCAAATTAAATTAGTTTCTATTGCATACTAACTAAATTGTTACGTACTTATGCGTGTATGCATATCGTTTGCATATCGTTTGAAATTTAGTAAAAACTTTTATAATTAATATTCTAAAAATAAAGTTTCAGTTCGTTCAAATAATAACGTTCATGCGATATTTTCTTTATTTTTTGTCTTAAAAGCAAAAAAGATCTCTTACTTCATATACATAGTTTTTATTAATGTGATATTTAAAATCAAAATTTAAAACATACATTTAGTTCATAAATTAAATCGAAAAGATACATATGAGTCAATCAGTCGGTCATTTCGAAAGTGGTGTAAGTGCCTTCATAAAAGAAATCAAAGCATACATTTATTTACTGTCTGTTTCACGATATCGAAAAAATTTTGCCTTTCGTACAATTATGTTAAAAAAAAGAATATTGTATAATTCGTTTTTGTTTTAAATGTAATTGTACGAAAGAGCAATAATTCTTTCGACATTATGAAATAGCCAGCCAGTTAAATTGTATTTTTAAATTATATATTATTTTGAATTCAGTAATACATGCCCCAGCTGTTATGTAAACCGAATCGAAAAATTGTTTCGGCTTTAAAAAGGAAAACATAATGCCTTCGAATAAAATAGTAATTTTTATTCTGTCTGAAAAACGACACAAGGCTTGGGCATTGATTAGTTGATTATTTGCCATTTTCAAACACCCTTAAAATCGGAAGTTATCAAAAAAACAATTTTTTTAATACTTCGCAAACAAAGCAAAATCACTATGTTATTTCTACATCAATATACATAGTTTGCAAAGATGTGCACATTACAAATTAACGAAATCTAAACATATCGTACACTAAAAACTTTAACTTTCGCAAATCTCAATCAGTTTTGAAAATTTTTAAAACATAAAAAAAACAAAAAAAAAAATACTGCTTAAAAACACGAAAAAGGCATTCACATTTGTACTCTATTAGCTATTATATATTAAAAGATATTGAACTGCAAGCAAAAATGTATTTTCCATGTTTCGCGTTAAGAAGTATAAAAGCTTTTAAAATTGGTTGATATTTGCGAATGTTACAAGACTTCTAAGTTTACTACATGCGATTTGTTTAGCTTTAGCCCACTGTAGAGTCATTAGTTATTTACCAACAGTTCTTTTTATTAGTGGCTTACTTTAAATATTTTATGTCTATCTACTGCAGTAAACTGTTCAGTTGACAAGACACCAAATAAAGAAAATTATTCGATTCGGCTTTCAGAACAAGGAGATATATAACAGATTACAAATTAATCCCATATACACTCTAAAACACTTTTGTTGAAAATTAGGTCGATAATAGTCGGCAACACTTTACAGATTATTAAATTATTTTTATTTATAGATTATTATCGACCTAAAATTACACACGCATTATTTTTCAACAAAATGTTTTTACTAAAAAAAGCGATTGGCTACGTGCAGGTTTGAACCGCGACCTCCTGACTGATAGTCTGACGTATCTACCATTCAGCCATAGCCGTATTATACTTTATGTTACATTTTTTCCACTTGGACTAAATATGTTCAATTTGAAAGGTTTTTCTTTAATAAAATAACTACAAAATCTATGTAATTTTAGACAAGGAGAAATTTTCAACACAAATTTAGACAATATATGATCGTAAATTTGCAGTAATGTTTTAGAGTGTACATATTCAAAATATTACAAATCCTTTTATATTTTAGTTCTAAATAAAGTGATATTATGTAACTTAAAAGTAAATCAATTTGACTCGTTTTTTTCGATTAAGAGACCTACATATACCGTTTTCAAAATAACCGTATCGTATACGTATTTCAAAAATATACCTGCCTGTTCTGTAAATCGAGTCGATTTCAAAACGCTCATTTTAGAGAAATTCGATTCACCAATAGTAACATTTTTGCAAATTTTTTTTTTGCAGTTTTTAGATATTTTTTAGAGCTTCAATATCATATCTGAAATTAGTTTAATATATACGAGTATAATTTAAAATACATTAATGGGGGCATTATTTATTTTTTGGAAAACGAAAAATTTACTCGGATTCGGTTTAGAGAACAGGGTCGATAAACTTTCATTTCTTGTTTAAAAGGCTTATATTTAGTGTAAAAATCCAAAATTTAAAATAGTTATTCATATCGTGCCTATTATATCGAACTATCGAATATGAAATCGAGACTTTTCCGAAGGGCGCAAAAACCCGCCAATTGTGAACTCAAAATCAGTGCAAGTATTCAAATATTTCATAATGAGTTTTATCAATCCTCTATGAGAAATTCCATATTTTCATTTTGCAACGAGGCGTGTCGTACCCATTGGAGGACCAAGGTAACGAATCTAAACTACAAAATTTTCACATTCGATAGTTGGACATGGTTGGGGCAATATATTCACAACGCTTTTCAAAGCCACATATTTAAAATGTTTATTTGACTCAAGTACATATTCTGAAATACTTGGTTATTATTTTATAAACCGCAACACTTAGCGTTGATGAATTTTGTATGTGTTTTGTTTTTGTAAATTAAACTTTTTCCATACAAAAATTCATCACATTACGTTTTACAAAACAAGGTCCAAAATTAAATTTTATTGGAAATAAGCTTTTAAGTGCTGTTTCCATAATCTGGACCTTCGACTTTAAAGTTTAAATAAAAAGCATTTTGTTATTTTATGGACGAGTCGACGACCGTGGGGATTGTGGAAACGTAATTGTTCAAAGCACGCCACGAAAGTTAAATTTCAAAAATTTATTTCTGTTTCTCATACAAATTTTAAAAATTATGAAATGCAAAAGCTATGCCTGAACTTTTGAAAAAAAAAATTGTTTACTTTCCACATAAATTTCACTTTCGGGTCTGTTGTGTTTTAGACAATTAAGCCCTAATAATCTAATGTGCGGTTTCCACAATCAGGACGGTTGACTTGAGCATAAAATTTGTGTGGCCATCACTGAAAAAAGTGTACGAGGGGCTTTCATATAAATTTTCTACTCAAGTCTACCGTTTTGATTATGGAAACTGCACTTTAAAAAGAAAAGAATATGAAGAAAAATACTTGAATTTATAACAACAAGCAATAAGAGCAGAGTTAATAATTTTTATTTAAGCCTTTTTAAAAATAGAAACTTCTCTTAAACTAAAATGTGTGTTAAGATATATTCTTAATTTGTTCAACAAACAAAATATACAAATGATGTACTCTTTTTTTTTGGTTAACAAGACATAATGGCAATAATAATTTTTATTAAGTTTATAGTATTTTTATTTTTGTAAAAATATTAGTTTATAAATATAAATAAAGTTCTTCGACTACTTGCTTTCTTAGTTTCCTAAAGACAAAATTCAAAGACTTGTTGGAAAACTTTCAGATCATATAATTTGCAATTCCTAAACTAATTTTACCACTGCCTTTTTGTTACTTAAACAAAATTTAAGAATTCTCTTCGAATAAATTATTCTTTACAACTCTTTTACACAGTATAATTTTTTTCTTTTTGTTTTGTCTTAAATCTAATTAATCAGTAAATTTAAATAAATATTTGTATATTGAAAGAAAAATAAAACAACTGCCCTTCACTGCCCAATTTACACTCAATACAAACAAATATTGAAATGAAAAAGCAAAAAAAAAACAAAAACTGAAAAGAAAAAAACATAATTAATTTATGTAAAGTGCAATCCGCTAAGAATCTTAAGTCTATTCATTCTTTATTTTTATTTTTTTATACATACAACACGTTAAATTAAATAAAAATTGTTCAAAAGAAAATTATTTGAAAAGTTTTTTGTTTGTTTTTATTTTTTTTAGTTCTAAAATAGAGATTTGGTTTTAGTTTCTTTTTAATTTCTTTTTTATTTTCTTTTTATTTAATTAAAGAAAACAATAGAAAATAAAATGTTTATATATTTTTAATTGTATAATAAAAAGTACTTTATATTATTTAAAACATAAATTTGTTTGTTTTTCTTTTATTTTATTTTGATCCTCCATATATTTTAATTAAAACAATTGTAAATTTTATAAAATAAAAGATAGAAAGAGAGAGAGTGAGGTAGAGAGAGAGAGAGAGAGAGAGAAGATAAAATCGAATAAAGCCAATTTTTTTGGGTCAAAAGCACAATAAGATTTAAAAATCCATTAAAAGCGAAATCAGTTTCGAGACCAAAAAATCGGGCTCTGCTGTGGCCAATTGATAGCGATCGATGACAGCCTATTAGCCTAGGAGACGTGGGCTCGATACCAGCCAATGACCGTGAATATTTTCCGCAGACAAACTAAATAGCTTCTCTAGTTGTGTTTATAAAAATATGAAACTCAAATATATCACCATCTTAAAGTGAAAAGTATAAAATCCCAAAGCGTTCTGAACTTAATTGAATGATAGATATTAAAAAATGTTGGATAATGTATAAATGTACCAGAGCGAATTGTGGCGAAGAAGTCTATATGTGACTTTCCCCGAGAAAAAGGACCTAGTGTATGAAAATTAAGTTTTGAGAAAAAAGCATTTCATCTTATTCTACACCCTTTTAGGTACCAGGGGGGTTACTCTGTAATTCGATTCGAAAAGAAAACTGTTCGAATTTGTATGCTATTTACATTGCAATTCGAAAGCATTTCCTTTCGATTCGAATTACAGAGTAACCCCCCAGAATCCACTCTTAAGTCCAAACCCGTTTTTTGACACACTAGGTCCCTTTTCTCGGAGAAGGTCACATACGAGTATGTTAGTGAATCATAAAATTTTTAGTTTTTGTAAACATAAAATATTTTATGCATACTTTTTCAAATCGAAAAATGATATGTACGAGTATGTATAGATTTTTAAAATCCTTGATTGTATAAACAAAGTCTGTCTGTGGTTTTGTCCTCCATTCAAACTAATAATAATTTCGAAGCTGTTCTGAAATTGGGAAACAGTTTTTTCCTCTTTAGTCAAATGTATAATAGACAAGTAAACATGCTACTCGTATATTCGACCATGTTGAATTTTATATACCCTTTAGCAATAACCTAGACTCAAATCTGGTGACACCTGAGCATTTTTTTTCGCAGATTTTCAATACCACAATATACATATTTGAGACAAATCCTGACATACATATAAGTCCAAGTGACTTTTCTGGTGGTGCCGGAAAGTCGATTTCACGTACAGACAGACAAACATAGTTAATTCGATATCCTTATTCGAAGCCTAGTACGCAGTTCTGCCTCAATTTCAGGCTGCCATAAGAGGTGTGTGTAAAAAAACAAACTGAAATTCAGGTTTGAAAAATTTTCAGGCTACTTTCCGTTTGGTAGTGCGCAGCTGAAAAGAAAAATTAAGACAATTTTTGTTTAATACAGGGATGGCACATCAATTATTGTAGACTTTTTTCCGTCAACTAAATCAAAAATTAATGTTCAGGCAATTGTTTGCTCAAGAAATTGTTGATATTTTGTGTTTTTGTGGTCTTTGAAATAATTTTTCATATTTTGTACGTTGTAATTTATAAAAATAAGTGAATTTACGTGAATAAAAAAAAATTTGTCTACACAAATATTATTCTGTGTAGAAATATATACAAAATTTCAAACCTGAAATTTAGGCGGATCTGCGTACTAGGATTTATAAGGAAATACACTTTATGGGGTCGGAAATGAATATGTATTGTTGAAATGACAAACCTATGTATATACAGCCTTCCTATTTTTGGTGAAGGGTATAAAAACGTAATGGACAGTACAATAACCTTCACATATCCTTTAATAATTGTATCCAAGATAACAAGTAAGTTCGATATTTTTGTCATTAACCGAAAATATTCATAATTTTATTCGTCAAATTCGGACCTACATATATAAGATTCGGCGTGATTAGCATAATTTGTATCCAAAGCGAGAATATCAAGTTTTTCTCTTCTCCCAAATCGAAATTATGTTAGATATTTTTTAAGCAGCACACTTTTAGACTTTTATTACAAAAGATTTATAAAATATGAACTTTCTTTAAAAACACTAAAAGCAAAAAAAAATCCATGAAATTTGGATATTTTAAGTATCGTTTTTTTTTCGTTTAATTCTAACTCTGCGAGGAAAGCTTCCTTCACTAACTGCTGCACGACTAATACCTTCATATAGGAAAAATGAATTCAAGATATCCGCTCCCAAGTTTTATGGTCTACACCAATTTAAATTTTAGCTTTCCTTGGTATCCAATACTTTCATCAATCGTTCGTAAACAAATCTAGTGCATGTGGCCAATAGAAAATACCCCTATAACTCGGTACAGTTATACGACGCCAACCATTAATCCAATGCGAGAGAGTGAGACCGCCAAACTATCGAAAGCCAACAAAAAGAAAAAGTCCTAACTGTAGTTAAAATATATAAAGTTTTCTGTGTTTATTTATTTTAACGGGAACGTGTTTGTTAAAAGAAAAACAAAATATATAAAGCAGAAAGCTAAGTTGCAAAAATTAAGAACTGTAGAACCTTGGTTCCGATTTTCTCATTCCAATCAAAATAAAATATATTCGAAATTTTAATGTTCATAACATGCACACTCGATTCACTTCATGAACTAATAAAGCACTCAATTAAAAAAACATTCATGCTTATTGACTTTCACATTCTTCTGAAAGTGAATATTTTCCGAACGTTATGGTGTCCTGACATTCACTTCCAAACCATTTTTTTTTTGTTTTACTTCCGAGCACATAAAACTAGTTAACTTATCCTTCTGATAACATAGTCCGACAAGTCTGCTAAATCTTGCAGCAAGTGGCTACTCACGGAAGCCGCCCTTTTCTCAGAGAAAGTGGGACAATGACATAAGTCTTCATGCTCTTCCTTCCCTCATTAGGACAAATTCTACAGAAGCATGTGTACCTATAAAACAGTTACCTGTAATTACCGATCCCAATGTGCATAGGCGTTTTGGATTTGTTTCCAACAATATATCAATATTTCAGAGTATCTTCAGGTTTGAATGTCTCGCTATCTCATTTAGAGACAACCGGCATTCATACATTTTAATTATTTAAAATCAGAAATTATTTTATAATTTTTTTTAAAAAATATGTTCGATACTTGCTTCAGAAATCAATTTCTCATGTTCTTTTTTCGAAAAAAAAATTCGTCGTATATAGATCTACCTTGGTTTAAACAATACTTGTTAAAACAAATTTTATTTAATTTTTTATTTTTGAACTGAATATGTAGGTTTAAGTCTGAAAATTTTTTATTATTTCGGCTTTCTAGTTCAATATTTTTGAATTAATGTAAATTCAAATTATTTTTATTAAGAGTTGGGTGTTGGAATATTCAAATCAGATTAGCAGAACGGATCAGTACTACTGATTTCGACAGGCCGCTACACCGTCTCATCAGCGTTCTTGTTCACTTTTACCACCTATGAAGGTGGATGCTTTTTACAAGGAAACATCAGCTATTTAACTAATTTTTGCCAGCAAATAGAATACCAGAATTCCTTCAAATCCGTGCCATGCATTCTTTTTTTTTTATTGTGGCTCAATTTTAGTCTTTGCCGAAATTTCCCTATCTGATTAATAATCCAACTATTTTATTAATTTATATGTAATTTAATATTTGCATCATAAAAATTCGCTATGTGGGTGAATAAATATATATAATATATTACATCAAACCTCATACAGTGGTTCCAATCAGTGATGTGAATAGTGGCACTCTTGGATACTACCTGGCACTGTGGCACACTCCCTCTTTTTTAGCCTTTTTTGTACATTGTAATGCAATCAATTTTATATACTTATATTTAGGTACTTAAGAGTGGCTGAAGGCTAGGAGGCAATCTTCTACGTCGCAAGTCAGGCGGCGCTAAAAGCTTTGAAGGGACACAGTGTCAAATCGACACTAGTTAGTGACTGTAGGAAAGCCCTCAACTTTCTTATGAACAAATATAGTGTCAGACTACGTTGGGTTCCTGGTCAATACCAGCGTTGCCAGATTTTGTCTGTCCCTTTTCGCCAAATTGATTTTAGAAATATATTTTATGCAGTTTTTCTTAATATATATTTTATAGAAAATTTGTTTTTATATAATAGTCTTTCTTTATAGAAATTTTTATAAAGTAATCGCATAAAAATTAGCAGAAAATCGCCAAAACTAGAAAAAATATCGCCAAAAATTATTTCTTGTAAATTGATTCATTAAAATTCAAAATCCTTTAATGATTGCAATTATCTAAATTTTAACGCTTAATAAGCATCAAAATAATATTAGCGGACTTCAGTTTTTTATGCGAATGGCCTTGCAAAAGTGAGAATGTAAAATATCGCAGCTTTTTTATGAAACCCAACATCAATCTTGTGTATTTTACTGTTGTTTTTCATAAGAAAGCTGCGATATTTTGCATTTGCACTTTTGCAAGGCCATTTGCTCCGTACACTGAATTCCTCAAAGTAATTTTTCTGAATCATAAACGTTTGGCCAAAATTAGTTTTTGTTAAAAATAGCGATAGAAATCGCCAAAAAATTTATTTATCGCCCGAAAAATCGCCATGTACCCAAATCAAAAATTTGTCCGCCAGACAATGGTAAAAATCGCCACGTTTGGTGAGAAATCGCCATTCTGACAACCCTGAGTCAATGCAATGTAGAGGGACATGAAACTACTGATGAGGTAGCAAGAATAAGGTTGGCGTCAGATGAGGAAATGTGTTACAAATCGGTTAAATTGCCAGATGGGGCATTACTATAGGGTACTCAATAATTGAGTGTTGGTCAGGGCTAATCGTTCATGGTGGAGTAACGATGTCTATGTGGCCAAAACTTGACTTAGGAAGATCAGGGGGTAAATTACGGCATTCGATATCGATCGAAGTTTGTATTTAAATTGTATTGCAATTTCCATCGATATCGAACGCTATAATTTGCCCCCTGAACTACTACTGGGTATGAATAGTAAGGTGCTAAGTTTTGATAGGCGCGGCGCGTTGACTGATCACTGATCGACCAGAGCAAGAATCAGCATTGTGGAATTTGGAATTTTTGTAGAATGTGCGAGTATGAAGAGGAGCCGGATGTCATTAAGCATGTAGTACATCTATATACGTATGTACATATCGTCACAGAAAATGTAGAAAGCCCTAAATAATATTTTAAAAGTTTTACAGGAGAAGCATAAAACTTGTTTAAATGAAAAATGTTTAAATAAAAAATATATTGACAATTAGTGCAAAATCTTACAATACAAGTACAAAATGACCCACAAGTTTATATATTTATTGTAAAATTTTGCATAAATTGTCAATATATATTTTTATGCTTCTGCTGTTAAACTTTTAAAATGTTAGATAGGGTTTTTTGTATTTTCTGTGACAATGGAGCCTATTCCTGTTGGCGTTACCGTTTAAAAACGAAATAAAAACGACAATTTGGTATTAGCGTTGGCGTTATTGACAGTTATCGGAATTATATCAGTATTCTCTATTTTGGAACGAAGATAGTAACGACTAAGAATCAATCGTTCTCTGTCGTTTTCATTGAGGGCATCCAAGTTGAAAACTCTGTTATTAAATAATGAAAAAATGTTCATTGTAGTGATGGGGTTTTATTACGACATCAAAATTGAACAAAAACGTTTACTACACATTGCAATTTCGGTGATGGTAGCAATTTTTAGCGAATTTTATAAATTGTTTGCGATCTATCTAATTTTCTGACATTCTTTTATTCTTTACATTGTTAGTGATTTCTTCAATACATTTAACAATTTTTCGAAAACTTGCGATTTTTTCGCTTCTTTCCGAGCTTTATTATTTTATTATAGGTCTTGTTTCCGATTTTGCAATTTCTCACGAATTTTCGCAATAAAAGTGAATCTTTTAAAGTTTTTATCTTTTCACAGTTTTCGAGATTTTTAAACAATATTGAACCTTGCTATTATGCCGCATTTTTGAAGTTTTCCTTACAATTTTATCGATTTTTAATAAAAATTATGGCTTGGCAGCAAAAATAGGAATAAAATACATTGGGCAGTTGAATAAAAAAAAAGTATTTGCTTTTTACTTAAAAATTTGTTTTAAAACAGAAAAATTCTTAGTTTTATATTGAATAATTTCCGGAATTTTGTTCATACTTTTTTTATTCATACTACCCATTATGGCAAGCCATTGTTAAATGCTAGTAATAAAATAATTTTTTTAAATAAAATTTTTAATTCCCGGACGTGAATTCTCGGAAACTGCGCAAATTCTTTCATGCCGGGAAATTAGTACGGGAACTCCCTAGAGTGTTTGTGGCTTACAAAATTGTACACTCTTAAAAAAATACCATAATAGTTCTGCCATCCTACCAATATTATCAGCCGTGTCACAGATTCCGTTCGGATTGGTTTTGATTCCGTAGTTTTCATTCCGAAAAAGTATATTTTTCGTGCTTTAGATTCCGCTTATTTTTTATTTCGTTTTTACAATGATAGTGTTTTTATACCTTGAGGCGTTTGTTTACTATTGTTTTTAGATGCAATGCTCACATTGAGCTTTTTATTAATATGGAAAGCTCATGACCAAATATTTATTTGACGCTCCCAAAAGTATGCACGTTTTTTAGTATTTACTGCAAATGAAGTCAGTACAAAAGTGTTTTTCAATTCCACTTTAAAATTTAAAAGTGGTTTGATTACGAAGAAAATTTTCATTTTTCGTTTTCTGAAGAAGCAACTTACGGAATTGAAATCACTTCCGATTGGAATGGTATTCTGTGAAATTGTTCGTGAGTTTGGATGTTTGATCCACTTTAACGCGAAAACCGCTTAATGGATTTGGATAAAATTTGATAGACGGATAGCATATGTGCCAGATTAAAATATAAGGTACATTTCAAGGGGTAAAAATTGCGGTAGAATAATAAATAGTTTTCGTATTCAATTTCCACTCATGATTTGTATAAATAAGACATTCCCTTACAATAGAGCCACCTGAACAGTATCGAAAGACATAAAATGCACATGAACACTGACGAGGAAGTTGTTATGTTCTGTCGTGTATGATTTGGAATTAATTAACGTTAATATTTTCCTTGATACTTCAAATATTCTGCAATGTCACAAAATAAATAACATTCCGATCGAAAATGTTATCAATTCCGGTAAGTTGCTTCTTCAGAATAAGAAAACCGAAAATTGTTTGTGTAATCAAACCACTTTTATTTTTCAAAATGGAATTGACAAACACTTTTCCTACTAGCTTCATTTACACCAAACACTAAAAGAATTGCATAGTTTTAAGAGCGTCAAATAAACATTTCACATATTACGTGTATATGTGTATGTGTGGGTGTATAAACCCCACCCCCTTTGTTGTTGTTGTTGTAACAGCTCCGCTGTTGTTGTCGGGAGTTCTTTCCTGAGGAAAAAACTTCCGTCTGATACAGCTGTCGCTGGGTTGACCCCCTTTGTAAAGCTGTGTACTTTAAAACATTTTCAGTATAAATTATCTAATCCGTAGTCGCTAACCCACCCCCCACCTGGAGCGTTACGTATAATGTGAATAGCCGCTAAGCTTCATATGTTAAAAAAAATTTGGTGTTAGCTTTGTTTGTAAAAAAAATTTTTAACAAACGACTTAAGGCGCGAAAGCTTTATTCCCATAAAAGCAAAATACAGATTAAGGGGAATCTGAAGAAGTTAAAAAACTTTGGAAATGCATAGAACTAGAACCATTCCGATCGGAATATGTGTTTCTCCCTAAAAATGTTACGAACTTTAGCCTAATAATCATTACTTTGAATGAAACAGCAATTTAGTTTGAAAAGTAATCACATTGAATAAACTAACTCTATCCAGACTGTTATGTAAATCGAGTCGATTTAAAAATGCTCGATGTAGAGAAATTATATCTACAAATAGCGAAATGTGTCATCCTTTTTTGTAGTTTTCTATTTTTGTAAGCTTAGAATATCATATCTGGAATTAATTTACTATATACGATGTAAAATACATCAATGGGAGCATTAAAATAAGAAATATTCTCGGATTTGTTTTACAGAATAGGGCCGTATTTCTTTCGTTTTATATTTATATATATTTTTTCTGTTTAATAGATCTATTGAATGTCAACTGATTTTTAACGCTATTCACATAACGAAATTATTAGAGTTATGCTGAAAACGTAACTAATTGTCAAATAAGAAATTCAACTATTCGGTTCGGTTATTGCCATTTACTAAAAATTAATAAAAAAAAATCAGTTACGTGCTGCCAATATGTTCGAAGTGTGAATTCTCGGGGTACCGGGGAATGTCAAAATATTCCCTGATTTTACGGAAAATTAAAAAGTCTGGGAAAAGAAAAACTCTAACGTATACGTGTTCAATGGGCAGGCATAGGGAAACTAATGTAAAAATCTCTATACTTGATCGGGATTTGCTTCATTTCCCGATTACAAGCTCAGAATATTATTGAATTCTTTGGAAGCTTCTTTCTCGCAGGGCATTATTAAAAAATAAAAAAACATGAAAAAGTTTCAATGCGCGTAAAAACAATTATAATTTATTATTTTTTTTTTTATTTATTTATTATTGTTTTTTGTATCACTTATCATGTAAATATAAATTAACTTAATAGTTAAATAAATTTTAGAATAACATCAATATAAATAACGAAGAAAATGTTAAGTTATACAAATTTTGTGTAAAGTCTCAGATTGAGGGTTTCTTAGTAAAATAACCAAGTCTTTTAAAACTATTTTGTAGAAATCATAATAGTTTAAAAAAAAGAGATTTATTACTGAAAATAAAATGCTGATAAAGAAAATACATACAAATATATGAAAATTAGTACATACTTATATTTACAAAAAAAAACAAATCCCTTTCACAACAAATATGTACAACCGTTAATTTAAATTCATCTCAAAAAATAAATAAATAAAAATTATAAGTACAACGAAAAAAAAATATTTTATAAATAAAATGAAAAACGTATATACCTTTAAGTATACAAATATAAAAATATATTAGAATGTGAACTTATGATTGCATAACATAACCTCAAATTACCTTAAAAAATAACTTCAAAATGAAAAACATTCTCTTTATTTCTCAATTTTCCGTCAATTAAAATTTTAAGATTTATTCATAAATATACGATGTAAGAATATATAAAAGCGATTCAAACAATGAAGAATATAAAATTCAAATTATAAAAGAAAAATCTTTAGAAAATTATTAGATAATGATATTATAAAATAAAAAGGAAATACAACAAAACAAATTATCGCAATTGTTCCTCTAAAGAGGTCAACCAAAAAAAAATTTTGTTTTAATAGAGACAAAAAACCTTTTTTTAGTATTTTTGTTCTTTTTTTAATTGACCCCCTTTAGAGGAAGAAGTGCGATATACATATAAAAATATACAACATTTGGACCTCATACTAAATAAAATGAATTTAAATAACATGTAAAATTTCAGTTTTAAATAATTCAAATTGTAGGAGAGTGCTAAAAATTAAAAATTAAATAAAAATCTTTTATGTAAAACTAAACTTTTGAAAATTAAGCTAAAAATAGCAATTCCATATAATTTATGAAACGAGTTCCAAAATTTTTTTTAATATGTACAAGAATTGAGTTAGTTCATTTAATTAAATTTGGGTTTAGTTTATTAAACATAACTATTGGAAACTGAAAATATTTCGTTGATATTTTTAAATTTCTCACATGTTATAAGTATTTTTATATCTGATTTTCCAGATGTACTACAGAGCATGATTGATTACACTGTCGGATTGCTACTGCGGTGGGTCTCTGATAATGGTCTTCCTATTAATGCAAATAAAACAAAAGCAATGTTCTTCGACAGAGGTGATAATAACTCGTTTGCTGTTACTTTAGGAAATGATAAAGTAGAGTTTGCTGATAAGCTGAATTTTCTGGGTTTAATACTTGATAATAATTTGAATTTTGAAGCTCACATCAATTCCATAGTATCTAGGGTTAACTTTACACTACGGAAGCTATATAGCCTAGAATTGGTGCTACCATTTCACGTTAAGAGAAGGGTTGTTTATGGGGTTATAATGCCTGTACTTTTTATATGGATTGGAGGTGTATTCGGATACTTTTGGCTGTATTTTAAGAAAATTTAAGTTAGTTTTTAATAGAGTGATAAGATACATATACTCTCTTCAATTATGGCAACATGTGTCGCCTTTTGTTTCAAGATGTTTGGGATTTTCTTTTGCTGATCTCATAAATATTAGGATTCTTTTTCACTTTTTCAAGGCATATAAGTTTTAAACACCAAAATATTTGGTTGAACTATTTGAGCTCTCTAGATCATCTAGAAATAGACAGCTAAGAATTCCAAGATTAAGTGGTGTGCTAGAACGATATTTTTTATGTACGTGTGGCACGAGCTTATAATCATTTGAGAATGTTTAATTTTTCCGCTGAGACGTATAAAAAAAATTATTCCTAGAATTAATGTTAACTTTAATTATTTGTTTGCTATAGCTTTTGAATGTTATGGCTTTTTTTTTCTCCCACTCAAGGCTGGCTTAACAATTGTTACTATTCTTTGAAGGATATCGCTGTTTGCCTCTTGATAATTATTTCTGTGATATGTCACATGTGACCATCAAAGTCATATCCCTAAATTTGTGGCAATTTCTATTTTCTAACTTCAGCAAAATTTTGTTGCTGAAATGCCGCCATTGTCCTGATAGAAGTAATTTTTTTGTCAGTTCTTGGCTTTTTCAAAGCTCTGCCGACTTTAAATTATCACATTTCACTATGTTTTTAGTGTTAACAGATATTTGTAAATTTTCGTAATTTTCCCGAATTTTCCCGAGTTTTTGGCATTCCTTCCCATTTTAGCTATTTTTAAGCAATCTTAACGCTTGTTTGCATATTCGCAATTTATCGCAAATTTTCGCTATTTTCGCGATAAAAGTTAAATAAAAAAGTAATAATTTTCTTTGTCTACATACTTCACATTTATCTCTAAATAAAAATATAATTTAATTGAAAAATTAAATTAAAACCGAACTCAAGCCAAAATAATTAAAAATTCTTTGGATATAAACCCATGCAGTTCGACTAAACTCATAACATAATTGATAAAAGTTATTTTTTATTATTATTATTTTTTTATTATCGTTATTCTGTTTGAAGGGCTAGCTTGCAGTTGTTTTTTTTAATTGGATGGGCTACTTGCTGCAAATAAATAGGCTGGATATGAAATAAAATAACTGCAAATTATTTAGTAAGTACTTTTAACTAATTTTGGTTTTTTATTTTGAAGATATGAAAGTGTTTAGCAATTTATATAACGTTTTCTCTGCTTTGTGAAAACAATAAAAAATCAGTTACGAGTTGCCAACGTATGGCCATCGATATGTACAAGTGAAATGAACTACAGGGCAATAAAGTATTCATAAGTTAATACTTAAAAGGGATATTTGGGGTTGATATTATATATTGATTTTTGGGGAATTTCGGGGATTTGGCACAATTTTACAATTGCGACGGTACAATTTTCAACTTGCCATATCCCAACAGTGGTACATGTACGATAGACAGGCTTCGTGTACGACTTGAAAGCAAAAAAAAAGTACATTTACGATAGCCAGTTATACTCTTAAGTTCGTGTACGTGTGCGGAAAAAAATACCACATTCTTCACACAGATTCTTATGGTCTTCATTTAGTCGTCGATGCAGAGCTGTTTCGCTTTGTTTCTAAAAAATCGTCAAAAATATAAAAAAAGATCGTCAAAATCGAAAAAGTTCGTCAAAAAATCGTCAAGTTCAAAAAAGATGTATAAACTTGCATACCTATTGCTTGGGGATTCATGGATTTGACAAAGGAACTAACTTACCACTGCATAAACATATTTATATTAAAATGTTTAATATATTATAGCGATATTAGCGCAAGAAAATTTTTTTAATACTTTTTTACTAAATATTAAAAAAAATATTCCTGAAGATCAACAAATCGTAGTTCAAATGTTTTATTTTCTAAAAATTTATGAAGTTATAAATCGTCAATATGTAAGGAGCTCTACGGAAAAAATAGTCAATCGTCATTTTGGCAAATTTGCATAAAAAATCGTCAAAATGACATAAAATCGTCACATCTAACAGCCCTGCGTCGATAAGACAGCGGCGAATGCACACGCGGCGGATGCTTATACATTTTTTTTATACAATTTTCATTAATAGTTATCCAGCAAACACTCGTGTTTCATTTCCAACTGATGATATGCGAAAACTATTTTATTATTAAAAATGCGTTTGGCAACATACAACGAATTTTATGTTATCAAATATTTAAGTGAATACATAAAAATATTTTATTTTCTTAAATTAACATTTTTGACTATGATTGTCTTGAAAAAAATTCACTTTATAAATTGGATCAATAGAAGTTAAGATGAAAATGTTCAAAGCATTGTTCTTAAGATTTATATGTACATATGGGTGCATTTCATTTTGTCCATGTCCATATGAAGCATCTTTTGCTTCTGCAACTTTCTTAAATTTTCTTTTGAAGTTGCATTCGTGTCCATATAATGAAATTCTTGCTGCGCAGCTTTTGTTTTTTTTACATAGAACTTGTTGTTGCCTAATATTACGAAGAAGAAAACAAAAGAGAGTTGCATGTACATGAAGCAGTGTACCCCTTCCCTATCTTCTTACCTCTCTCTCCATTAACTCAAAAGTTGCGCAGCAAAAGTTGACTCGTATGGACATAGACTTTATAAAACTGATAATGATGTCCCGTTTTAAAACGACTACCATGTTACCAATCAATTAATTCATCTAATGATCCAAAATCATTAGAGTAATCGAGTAATGGAATTTGCTTTCAAAAATATGAAGTTATAAAATTATAAGATCAATTTACGCATAGTTGTGTTGGTTACTCCGTAATTAGATTCGAAAGTAATAATATTCGAGCTTATATACATTAGGGTTTTACATGCCAATTCGAAATCATTTTTTCCTAACCCCCAACATTTGTATAGTTAATTTTTTGGAACTCATATTAATTGCCATTAGATTTAAGACATACATATATACTACTTATTCCCATAAACTTCTCTTTGTCTAACAAACAATGCATTCCGTAAACATGTAGGTCAATAATTGCATCAAATATTTATATAAAAATTATTAAATTTATATCAACTCAACTTTTTTTAGGAAAAAATTATTTAGTTAACCTTTTCTTATTAAAAACTAGTTTTAATGGTTTCAATAAAAAAATCAAGAATGACCCCAAAAACCTCATTAGTCTTAATTTTCAAGATACAAAAATAAATTAATAAAAATTTATATTTTTAAATCTAAGAAAAAATTAAAAATTAATAAAAGATATGTCTAGATAATTATATTTATAAGTTTTGTTATATGTCTTTAATATTAAAATAATAAAACGGAATTATGTATATGAGATTCTTAAGAAAAATTTTTGTTTTATTTCGATTACTTCCATGCAAGACGAATCCAGTACCGAAAAATTACAGAGTTATACATAATACCTATGTACATATGTATATGTATATATTTCCTACATGTTTGAAGAAGACACTCATTCTTTGTAGCAGAAAATGTTAGTTTATATCCTACAGGTGCAAATATGCTACCAAGAGTGATTTCCGCTACTATGTAAGTCGCAAAATTTAACAAGTTGGGCTCCCTACTGGTAAAGTTAATTCAAGTACCTTGAATTCAATGGCATTAGCCGTTTTTCGAAGTAAATGTTCGTATTCCCTATATTCGCGACTTAAATTTTTCGTAGTAAATTACCATAAAAACGATTTTTTTATACTTTTAGGATGATTTTCAAATTTGAATTTAGCTAATTTGATTATGTATGTACAACATTAAGAGATTCTGCGACTTTTTTTTCGCAAAAATTAAAAATTTTTTTAAGAAAATAAATATATTTTTTTTATTTGTAAAGTTTGCATTATACAAACATTTTTGCGAAAAAAGTAAATTTTTCGAAAAAAAATCATAGTGTCGTGCTATGATGTGTTTGTTTAACCGATTTGAATTCGAAAATGTTCGCAAAATTACAAAAATTTGGTTTTACAGTACTTTAACGTATAAATTGTAAATCACGAATATTTATTTATTTATTTATGACTAAACCCACTACCTACATGCATTTCGATGAGCTGAATCCGAATTATATTCAATATGAAAAATAAAATAGATTCATATCGAATATTCCCCCTTATTCCGTAACTATCTGTCGACGTCACGTCAAGACAATACCAAAAATTGGCACTTTTCTACTCGCTGTCGACAAAAATTTACTACCATTAACAGCCTCTTCCCATTTTCTATGCCGTTGAGAATGGTAAGTGACTGTCGGTAATAGTAAATTGTTGTCCATGACGAATAGAAATGTGCCAATTTTGTGGTATTGTCTTGACGTGACGTCGACAAATAATTACGGAATAATGGGGATTATTTGTTTGTTGTACTTTGTATAAGTTTCTAAACCTGCTAAGCTTTTGTAATTCTTGATTTTTGAAAGTTTGTGAATAAGGTAAAAGGTTTAAAACGTTTCAAGACTATGGTTGAAGTGTACTGATTATTTGGTAAAGCACCAATAAAATGTTAACGATAATGTTAAACTTTCAGATAAAACTTAAGTTCAGGCAAATTGAGAGTTACAGCGATGTTCTGTATTTCATGTGGAATTAAAATGTGTGGAATTATCAAAGCATTGTTATTATATATATTAAGTTACAACAACAATGCTTTAATTGCACATGAAATACGTTAGTAAACTTTTAAATAAAATTTATATGACTGAACTTTGTGTTAATACGGATTAATCCTTTACCTGGGGTCCGAACCTCTCAATATATGTATGAATTTTAAAAATATTTTAGAAGAATTAGTTTTAATTATAGATCAAAGGAAAGAAACTTAAGGAATTTCCCCAAAAACCCCCAATGTACGGGTATTTTTTAAATAACCCCAATGAAAACCCCAAGCCCCAAATGAAAATTTTCATCCTGAACGAATCTTGCCAATATGTACAAACAATTTGAACGGAATTTGTTTGGGTTTGTTTTATTTTTAAAATAAAAATAGATCATTAAAATATTTTGTTGATTTAAAAAAGATTTACACCTCTTTTGCCAAATTTTCTTGAGCTATATCTTTCGTGTCATCAGCAGTTTTTGGTGATGATTTTATGTTCAATAAAGGTTTATCGATTACTTCAGTTTTGACATCAACGAATTCATCTTCCTCTGTTTCAGATTCGTATTTCTGCAATAATAATAATAAAAAGTTCATTCTAACCATTATAAATTTGAACTGAAATAATAGTATTAAAATGAATATGAATACATCTTTAGCTAAATTGCTAAAATTGCTGTTTTATAGTAAATATTAAAAAAAATTGCCTCTACTGAATAAAATATTTTTTAAGTGTTGTGTTTTTCTTCCGACGGGGTTTGTTTAATTTGGAACGATTTTCCGTCATCCCACGTCAAATTTGATTAATAAACAGACCGGTTTCGAATACTCAATATTCAATAGAACACTGAAGACGGCACATAACCGAAACCGGTCTGTTTATCAACCAAATTTGACGTGGGATGACGGAAAATCGTTCCAAAATTTGTTTTACTTCAATATATATTTACCATACATGGGCATACTATAGTATAATTAAAATTACAGTAAAAATAAATATTTACTGATTACTGAAAAAAATTTCAGTATCCAGTAAAAATTTACTGCTTACTGCAATTTGTTTCAGTAATCAGTATAACTGGTTACTGCAATTTGTTTCAGTACCAGTAAAAATTTCATATTTTTCTCTTAACTTCGTTACTACTTTTTCTCTCTGTAATGTAAATATGAAATCAATATAATATATCGAGGGCCTATTATCAAATAGTGCTATCTGCAAAATGACAACAGGAGAGAAAAAACTGTTTTTTTTTGTTCACACTAAGAGTAATAACTAAACTTTATTTTACAATGTTCTTTAAAAACGACGTCTAAGACCTATGCATATTAAATTTTTTTTTTCAATTCCTGATATTCGCGATTATGTATGTGTGATAGCACTTTTTACAAATTGAATTTTCATCGATTCGAACATTGAATTAAGCAGATATCACTATTTGAACAGGATAAAAAGCTTCATAGCTGCCAGAGAGTTACTTCTAGATGAATAAAATATAAGATCGGCCCCCATAATTTTTCCTTCCTATCATTTTATCTGAACATTCCTATCCCCTATATCCATTCTTTAAGTGGGCTCCTATACAAAATTTACAATGGAGATAAATAAAAAAAAAACAATAATAAAAAACAATTTTTATTTATAAATTATAATGTTAAGAAAAACAATAAATCTTTGATTAAAATATGCCAAGTAGTAAATAGTAAAGTATACAATTAATATACCACAGAATATTAAATTTTAAAAAAATATATAAATTTGGACTCCCGCACACCAACACTGTATTTGTAAGCGACATACTTTAAAAAGAATAATTCCATGAATTCTTAAGGCCCAACTATAATATGCATAAGCTAGCTTCAGGTAATGTCAAAAAACAACGAAAAGCCTGTCAAATACTTAAGCAAATTAGAGAACACTTTTAGGTGACTATATTGAACTTACATGAATGTATATATGCAGCGTTGCCATTTTGGTTATTTTTACATGTATATCGCATTTGTTTAAGACCAAGATTCTATTCTACATGACGGAACGATTCATTCACAGGAAAATCTGATAAAATTCTGCCAGATTTTCTTGTGAATGAAACAAAGTGTGTCGTTGGTGCCATGATATCAAACAAAAAATATTAAAAAAATAAATGTTTTTAAATATTTCTGCTATTTTCACTCGAATAATGTTTGCTCGATTAATCGAATAATTAAAGTCAAATATTGTTCGATCAAACAAAATATTTAAATTTCGAGTAAAAATTTATTTGAGTAATATAGGTCGATTAATCAAATAACTCGATTAAAAAATTTTATGTAAATTTTCTTTTTTTAATGAGTTTTTGTAGATTTCTTAATAAAAAGTGGAAACATTTTTTAATTTATATGAAATTTGCCATTCAATTCGAACGTTATTTCATACTAATAGTCCGCATGATCAAAAAATTAAGTAAATAATGTAGTAACAATAATACGGAGAAAGATACCAACTTCAAATGTCTTTAAAAAAAATCGGAAATATAAACATCAAACAAAAATTATTTGAAGTAAAGAAGATATTTCCAGGGCAACTAGTTAACTAGATGTTTCGTATTAAAATATCCAATGTAATGTTCGGAATTATAAAAGCCTTAAGGTACGGTCACACTTGGCAAATATTTGCCGAAAAAAAACGAAACCCACAAAGTTAAAATTGCATTTCCTTTAATTACAATATTTTTTTTTAATATGGGTTCGCATTTATTAAAAATAATATAAAAATAGCTTTTTGCAGCATAACTTATTTTGTGATATAAAAAACAAGTTAAATCAAATATTTTCAAATTATTATAACAACAATAATGTTATGCCAATTCTGATTATTTTTATTCTTCATTTAATACAGGACAGGTCGGAATGGTATTAAATCTTTCCTGGCTCAAAAATTTCTAAAAGCAAGACCTTTGAATAGTAAAAAAAACTATTTTAAATGACCAGTTTATGATCTAATTTATGTAGAAATGTTGTGTTTTCTTTTGTTTTTATTATTAAAATACATAAAAACGCGAAAAAAAACTTGTTTTGTTTAATTTTTTTCCACAAAAATGTACAAAAAAAACCGATTAAATTCAAACATTTTCCGATTAACTCGAATAATTTTTAGCAGTAAAGCTTACTCGAATAACTCGAACGAAATAAAAGTTTTACTCGATTGCTCGAGTAATTTAAAAACCTCAATTTCGGTTAATTGATTAATCGAACAATTGAAAAGTCGATTAAAATGAATACCCTATAATATACATTCATAGAACAGCTATATTAAGCATATCGCGACCTTAGTATTGTTTTGGCCCACCGACCATTTTCAAAAAAATTGAGTTAAGTATGGGGTATATATATTTTTTGAATGCCCTCTTTCAGAATCCAAAAACTGTTTCGCGAAATTGTTCCTGGTTTCTGAGATATCAAGCATTCATTGTGCTCGATATCATCATTTTTGATAAATTTTTTGTAAAACAAAATTTTTTTAAATAAAAAAATAAAAATCAGAAATCAAGTAAAATACCGAGTTTTATCAATATTAACTTTTTATTCCATGTAAATATATTTTCTAATAACATTTATACGCTTATTTTCAATAAAAAGTAGAAATTTTCACCTCAATAACAAGTTACTCAATACACAGCAGTTAGTATACACATGGAGCAACAAAAGCTACTTTTTACAAATAAAATGAAAAAGTGGTTACTGACTGGAGCACATAACAAGATATTTTACTTTCAGTAAAAAGATGTTAATTTCTATGCGGATTGATGAAAGTTCACAAAAATGTACATTTTTCTTCCAAACATATGCCGGAAGCAGTGGTGAGAATACAAAAAAATTCTATCGGATATATTTTGAGAAAACTTTATGTAAATCTTCTTTGTTGTTTTTCTCCATTCCGACTTTTTGGCATATGGGCCAAAACAATACTATGGTCGCGATATGTCTAATTAATAAAGCAGACATTTCTGTTTTTCTTTAGCAACACCAAAAAGTGCAACTCTGATCGGATAGATATTAGTTTATAAAATTTTTAAAAAAATTTTCAAATCGGACAGATAAATAAATAAATCGGAATTTAGCATTTTTTAAAGCAAAATTTACCTTCATAAGAGATTGTACAATAATTTCTAACAAATTCACTTCCTTGAAAAATAATTATACATATTGCAAATTTTTATTAAAAAGTGATTGTTTGCATTTTTTGTAGAAAAGATAACGCCATAAATCTGTAATGAATGATGGAGGGCTTTTTTGCCTTATTGCTAAGGCATTTATTGCTAGTCAGCAAGGGGGTAGGCTTTTGTTATTTTTATTACATGTATATTTATTTATTTATTTATTTATTCAATTCAGTAATAATAAAGCCTAAAAGGCCAAAGATTATATATTAATTATATTAATACAGTGCTATATAAATATGTATAAAAAAAACAAGTAATACTACTAAAGTATATCAAATTCAGTCTCATTCGCTTAGTAAATACCTAAATATGAATACGTATGTACACAAATATAAGGATTAGTTTCATGGCTCCCCAGCCTTAAACAGAATAGTTTAAAAAAAATGTAATACATACTTTTCACATTTTGGTTATTGTTTCTCATGTAATAAATTTTTTTTAACGTTCTGATTAAACAAATTTTTTGGTCGTGGCAACACTGTATGTATGAATAAATAAAAAAAATAAAATAACAATTTACAAAGAGCTGATTCCGTACGGAAAGTGCGTTCGGTTTCACTCTTTGCTTAAGCAAATGACAATTGAGAGAACTTGACGAATCCTTTTCTTAAGTACATTATAGTTTGAAACATACAATTTCTACGCATTCGCACCGTTGCTTACGCTAGCTTAAGCCAAGACAGGCATATTGTAGTTAGGCCTTTAGTTCATTATTTTGCCAAAATTTAACGAATGAATAATTCCTATGATAAAAGTGCATTATTAGTAAAAATTTACTGATTACTGCATGTTTTCAGTAATCAGTAAAAATTTACTACTTACTGCAATTTGTTTCAGTAACCAGAAAAAATGTACTGCTTACTGCAATATTTTTCAGTAGGCAGTAAAAATTTACTGGTTACTGCAAATTTTTTCAGTAACCAGTAAAAATTTACTGCTTACTGGAATTTTTTTCAGTAACCAGTAAAAATTTACTGCTTATTGCAATTTTTTTCAGTAACCACTAAAAATTTACTGCTTACTGCAATTGTTTCCAGTAAGCAGTAAAAATTTACTGATTACTGGAAGTTGTAATGCAGTAAATATATAATGCAGTATGCCCAAGTGTGATATTACCTGATCAAAAGCGGTATTAACTAATCTTTTTAATGCAAGTGATGCATTGGCATTTTTTTATACACTTTTTAGGGGAAGTACTAAACAATTTTATAATGATTTCCTATTTTGTATGGAACAGTTTTAATATCTGTCTGAATTACAAGATAGTCGGGTTATAGATTAGTCTTTAAATAATATAAAAAAATTTAGGACGAGGTTAATTCAATTGTGTATTGTAGGAAACTAAGGTTTTTAGCAAGTTTAGCAATCAAATGAATTCATTTAGTGTGGTGACCATCGGATTGCATAAAAAAAATAAATTTCCAGTATGTGTCTACTAGAGTTGGGCAAAATCGTTACTTTTGTGGAATCGTTCCGACCGCTCCGAAATACTAAAGGAACTAAGTCGTTCATCGCTCCGGTTTTTTGTTTTGAATGGTTTTTGAATGAACGAAGAACGAGAGAATGTCTCTGTCAACGTCAACAAACATTTTTCATTGTTTATTTTCATTTTCTGACATATCAATCAAATAATTCTTTGTTTTTGTAAAATAGTTGTAAAAACCAATAGCCCACGTCCAGGTCCGCAAGATAAAAATGGGCGTGCCACAAGGAGGAGTACTGTCACCCATACTCTTCAATATTTATCTTGCCAAAATTCCCACCCCCCTCCGGAAGTCTCACTGGTGTCATACGCCGATGACTGCACCATCATGTTATCTGGTGTTAACATCTCCGACATAAGCGCCAAAATAATCAATTATTTGGCCACCATCACAGACTACCTGAAGGAGCGTAACTTAAAGCTATCACCCTCAAAGTCGTCAGTGTCCCTTTTCACTTCTTGGACTAAGGAAGTAAGGTTGGAATTAGACATCTCTGTCGAGGGCAGGCGCATACTTATCGTGCGTAACCCTAAGATCCTGGGCGTAGTATTCTACAGCCTCCTTCACTTCGCGTCGCACGCCACATATATCAATTAAAAAGTGAAATCCCGGAACAAGGTCTTTAAAGCTCTCGCTGGCACGCATGAACAAAGAGGTACTTATAACGACTTATAAAACCATCGGTCGCTCTCTCTTAAATTACGCTGCCCCAATATGGACCTCATTCCTCAGCGACACCCAATGGCGAGTGTTGCAAACAACCCAGAACAATGCACTCCGAATCGCTAGAGGATGTGTAAAAGTGATCAATATTGACCACCTACATGAGGAGACATTAATGCTACCTGTTAGGTAGCATAACGTACTGCTCACAAAGCAGTTCCTGATGGCATGTAACCTGCCAACCCACCCTAATCATCAAATCCTGACGCAGGACCCTCTCCCGAGACACATCCGAAAGAACTTCAGGCACTACCGTGATGACATTCGGAACGCCATTCCACCCGACGTTAACAGGATGTCCATCGCGAACGCCTTGAAGGATTTGCATCAACAAACGGTCACCGAAACTGTGAATAGCTATAGATGCAATAAAGTCCTTAATACCCACCCACCCGCGATTTCGGACAGTGAGCTGCAACTCCCTAGACAATCTAGCTCAACCCTGACACAACTAAGAGCCGGCTGGAGCAGTATACTGAACTGCTACCAAGAACGTATAGTCCCCGGCACATTAAATCGATGCCCGGATTGTCTCCAGAGCCCGCACGACACTGAACATTTGTTCACTTGCCCCAATAGGTCCACATCCCTTAACCCCATAGACCTATGGCCAAGACGAACTGAGGTGACAAGGTTTCTCCAGCTCCCACTCCCACCTAAGGACACCCATAACACAAATAATTAATCTCTATATAATTACAGGAAAGAGCTCCCGACAACAACAGCAGAGCTGTTACAACAACAACAACAACAACAACAACAACAACAACAACAACAACAACAACAACAACAAGGTCGATATATAAGGTCTGTGCATCAACCCATATGTTCGGTAATTTTGGTGTCAAATTGTAGTGTATTGTACCAATCCACTCACATTTTAATATTTGCTTTGAGGTTTTCTCATACATATTTTGTCACCACAATTCCCAAAAAAAAAGTTGCTTTGTTGTATCAATTCGCCGATAGTATACATACCTTGTATATCTATCTACCTTGCCCACAACAAGCAATAAATTTTTGGAAATAATAAAATCTATCATAAACATAAAGAGATAATCATTCTCTATACAAAAAAGTGTACACCAATAAGTGGACGAAACAGATGTGTTGTCTAGAACGTTTGTCAAAGCAAATTAAAAAAAGTTTGTCTTGAGTAGAACAAAAATCAGAAAAATGGGAATGAAGAAAAATAAACCGATGGCAACGCTGGGAAAGTGCACTTAATATCAGCTTGAGAGTGATTTGTTAATTCTCGTATTCAATTTTCACGAAAAAGTTGTATATATAAGAATTAAAATCACATTCAACAGAGCCACCTGACAAGTGGTGGTAGCAAATACAGGTGAGCACTGACGATGGAAGTGTAGCGGCTTCCGAAAGTGGCGCTACTCTGTTCTGCTGTGTACGTTGAAAAATTAAGTTGATGTTAATTTTTCCCTTGTTCCTTGGAATATTAACCATGCCCAATTCATTCTGAATATAACGTTACGAACCTTAGCCTAATAATCAATTTGGATTCACAATTAATTACTCCTCAAGACGGTTTGCAATTGTGGAACGAAGAACGATAAAAAAAGGAATGTTTGGATCGGTCCGTACCGTTCCATTTAGGGAATCATTCCATGACTCTATGTCGACACAACTCTAATCTCCACTGTATATTCGATACTTAATTTGCGCGATTCCGCACTAGAGAATGTCGCAAAAAGCGTGCGCGTGTGGCACCCATCTCTAGTTGTCATGTCTGCCATAATGATAAACTTCGTACGAATTTTTTTTAATTACCTAATTTTAAGAACAAAAAATGTGCAAACTCTTTACCTTTTGTACATATTGTCTTTTATGTGGTATTGTCAAGTGTAAAACGCATGTAGAATCATCAAAAATACAAGGTATTGTTTCCTGGCACACCACACCTGATTTTTCTTTTTCACAAGCTTTGAATAGTATTTGCTTCTTGTCTTCTAGTATGTGTTTGCGACAATATTTACAACATGGCAATGATCGGTCCCCGCATTTAACACCTCCTTCGGTGAAAATACATTTCGTAAAACCGGAATTTTTTGGAATGGAACTCAAGTCTCCCGCTCGACTGCGTTTTTCTTTGAATTTTTTGTATAGAACTGCTTCTACACCATGTCTCCTATGATAAGAATTTAAGGCCTTCAATTGTTCGTACAACGCACGTTCTTTGGAAGTTTCTTTCAGTTGTTGATGAATGCTGCATAAATGTTCACGCTCTCGTCGTATTGCATGTAAATAACGTCGTCTCTTTTCACGTAAAATATGATGCAAGCGATTTATTTGATCTATATAAAGCCCCTGAAGTTTGGTCAGTTTTGCCTCCGACAAGCGTATGGCCTCTTGTCGTGTATAAATGCCAGCATGTTTGAGCAAATCTTCTTCTTGAGAGTCTACACTTTCATTGTCCGACTCGTTACACTCTTGACCCCGTGAGGTATTATTCATGCTTACTACTTCCTCTTCAGATGAACTATCAGAAGCATAGTCTAAAATACGTCGGCGTTTGCGTATAGTACTGACAATGTCATTTAGACTATGAATTTGATCATTATTAACTGTAATTTAAAGTTACATACATAAGTATTGTTCAAGTTAGGGAATAGAGTTCTCTTACCAAAAGGTGTAACATGTGGTGAAACTACATCAATTTCTTCATCCTGTTCACTATTTGCGGAACTTGTTCCAACTACTTCTTCCACATTAATATGATGGGCTAGACTGCTAAGTAGGACCTCGTTCGTATCTACATGTTTGAATTTGCCTACAGTTGTGTGCGTCTTTTGCAACTGTACTTGACGATTGTGCTCCAAGCATAAAGTCGTCATGTTTGGATCCTTTTTTGTGTCGTGTTTGGGCAAAGCATTTGGACATTTTTTTCCGTTAAAGTACGTATACGAACATTGACGAAAGTTTCCTCTAGGATCTCTTAATATGTGCCGCATACAAAAATCGTAGCCATCTAATCGTGGGATAGAACACTCATATGTTGGATTGGAGCATGATTTCGCTTTGTTTTCTATTTCTTGGTGCAATTGATCACGCAAATCCTTATCAACAACATTAATGCCACCACAATTAGCTACTCCACCGCGACCGCATTGACGAGGCAATTGTTTCGCCATTACGGTATCTGTATTTTATTCAAAAGCACTTTTTTCCTTTTGTTACTCCAACTATTGCACAATCAGAATTATTTTCCCAGTTCGAAGAACTATTTCGCCACCAACAAAAAAAAATAAACTCAACAATAGTTTATTAAGAAATGCATTATAAGCATGGTGTAATAAGTATGTATACAGATGCAGAGTAACAAGCCGATCGGGTCAAAATCGCCGGCTAGCCGCTGCCGGTCCTTTTTCTCAAAGCCACGCCGCCGCCGATTGACTTTTGTTATACAAAACAATTATTTTTCATGAAATATTACAATTTTTTAGCTAGAAAAAAATATTTTTAAAATTTTTTTATTTAAAAAATTTTTTCAGTATATTTTCGTTCCAGCCGACATTTAAGCCGCCTCCGAGTCGTCGTTGTGAACGCCCCCGCCGCCGACCAATATTGTCCGCGCCGCCGCCGCCGATGATAAGTCCTCGGCTTGGAAGTCTGTACAGATGGCCGCAAAAGGGAAACAAATACAATACAACAAAAAACTATATGATGCTTGTCAAAAATATATACGTGCCGGACATGGCTTATACATAAAACTACCAGAGCAAAAATAATCAGCTGACGTTATACTGCCACCTGTATACTTATTGCACCCATGATCCAATGGGCGGCTATAAACAGTTTAGACGGCTATAAAAAGAAACCATATCGTTCTAGCTCTTACGCCACATGATGCGCACGTAGCAGTAGAATATTTTATGTGTGTCAAATATCGTGAAAACGGAAAGTTTTTGAAATCTGAAGCAAAGGAAATATGTACAAAAATTTGTTTTAACGGGGTTCGACAAAAAAGACAAAGCCTGAAGCCCCACTGATTGCTCGAATCAATTTTTGCATTCTTCTGCAAGACTGCAAGAAACGTGCTCAGGAAATAGTTGCATTAGCAAATTTTACACTTGAAGAACATATTTTAGATAAAGAAATTAATTTTTGAATTTTGGGTTTAGTACACCGTCAAGAAATAAAAACACCAAAAATTAGACTAAAAAAGCACTGAGCACTATCTCCAAAATTTTTCGCGTCGAAAAGTTGAAAAATCACTAAAAACGGTGCGAAAAGTTGACAACGCTGTCTATAAGGTATACTTATCGGTGAATTGTTATAACAAAGCAACCTTTTTTTTGGGAAGTCAAGATATGTATGAGAAAAACTCAAAGCGAATATTAAAATGTGAGTGTATTGGTAAAAAATATACATTTTGACAGCACAATTACCGAACATATGGGCTGATGCACTGACCTTATATATCGACCTTGAATTCGCCTTAACTCTAATGATATCTTTTTTAGCTCTGGTGGCAGCACTGTACTTCGCTTTGCTTACATCCCTGTTTTTGTTTTGTCGTTCGGCCATTCCCGTGAGTGAATACATTTTTTTGTGAAGTGTTAATTTCTAAATTTTTTCGAAAAATATCACAATTAGTGCATGCATTTGCACAAAAAAATAGTAAATGTGTTATTATAATTTACCAAATTATAAAATTCTCACTTGAGATACCCAATTGCATAATTTGCAGAGTTTTTGAGGTGTTTTCTGTGACGAAAAATTTCCATTTGACGACTTTTCTGTGAAGTGTTTGCGAGCGTGTATATGTGTGCTTCGAAATACTCGTGGCTTCATGGCAAACTGAAAAAATTCGGAAATTTTTTCCTTTCCAATTAACGCGGAGTAAGCGTTATCTTTCTTACCAAAAACCATTAAAAGAATTTATACACTTATTGTGTCGAAAAAATCCGTCAAATTGGTCAAAATATTTGTCATTGTTTTGACAAAGAAAACAAAAAACCATATCTGACTGACTTGGGATACAAATATAGTGTAGTGTTAAGGGGCATCGACGTAAAAATTTTCGCAGTTAAAGAAGCAGCAGCAGCGATACATAGAAAAAGCGGAGCTGTATATTGCTAGCGAAGAAAGGTAGAGGCAGCGAGAATTAACATCGTAATAGTAGACGACCGCCAGCATTCCTGTACTGTAAAATGTATGCCTTTCAAAACTTGATATAAGAGAAAAATAATAAATAAAATAATAAATACTGATGCTTTAAATGCTGGCGATTATTTGCTTTAATTGCTAATTGTTCTTCTCCAAGACATAATATATTGGTTGTGTCTCCTTTTCTTTTGTCTACTGGGTAAGCTTTCCCATTTATATTTTGGTATCATGAGTGGCATACCAAGTCAATCTCCCGCTCGCATTAATGGTGGCGACAGGGACAAGGACTCTATGTGGTACTTCTCATCTGAAGATTTAGCTAATTCTCCAAGCCGAAAAGCTGGCATTTCTCCAGATCAAGAACTATCTTACCGGCAAATGACCGCTTATCTTATTCAGGAAATGGGTCAAAGACTTCAAGTGTAGGTAGAATAGAATTTTTATTACCGATAATTATTTATTTACATCTTTATAGCTCACAATTATGCATTAACACTGCCATTGTGTATATGCATCGTTTTTATGCATTTCATTCGTTTACGCATTTTCATCGTAACGGCATTGCTGCGGCCAGTCTATTTTTGGCCGCTAAAGTCGAAGAGCAGCCGCGCAAGTTGGAACACGTTATAAAAGCAGCGAACAAGTGTCTGAATCAGCCAACGACCTCCACCACAGATTCATACTATCTTGAGCAAGCCCAAGATTTAGTATTCAACGAAAATGTTTTACTACAAACGCTGGGCTTCGACGTTGCTATTGATCATCCGCACACTCATGTTGTAAAAACATGCCAACTGGTTAAAGGTAATAATTTTAATATATGTATGTATATGAGTGAAATAAAAAAAATTATGCATAACCAAGTGGCTGGTCAATATCTAATTCTGGGTTGTATGCGACAAGCTCTCGGGAACTACCGAGTAATGGTGCATTTCGCAGGTGCTAACCATAAATGCTACTAAATCAGACACAGCTTATTACCCGTAAGAGGAAAGGGATATAGTTCCATCCTTTAAGATTTTTCGGGTAGGAAATTAACTACCGAGTAATAATGCATTTCGCAGGTGCTAACCATAAATGCTACTAAATCAGACACAGCTTATTACCCGTAAGAGGAAAGGGATATAGTTCCATCCTTTAAGATTTTTCGGGTAGGAAATTAACATTTCCAAGTGAAATATCTAGGAGTAACGATAGATACGAAACTATCTAGTAATGACTACGTTGATTTGAAAATACAGAAGGCGAATAGGATATTTCTTCAATGTAGAAGAGTGTGTAGTCAGAGATGGAAAATCTCCTCTAAGACTGCACATTGGAAATACACTATGATGGTGAGACCTATAATTGCTTACGTATCGGTTGTTTGATAGCCAGATTCTTGCCAGAAGCTGATGCTGTAGCTAGTGGGGTTCAAAGGATTGCATGCATGTATATATCTATGTAGACAAATACGCACCACGCCGATACAAACAATGGAAGCTATGCTGGGTACTGCTGCCATTGGACTCTTATAAAGGAGGCCACATACTTTGCGACCGTTGGTACCACTTGAGTTGGTTGTACACGAAATTGCAACGTTTGTGAGGTCGTTGTATTAAGACGTGTCTTGGTTGTACGAAAGATCAAAAAGTTTTGATTTTTTGCCATGTTATACAACACTGTCGCAACGTTTGTGTACCTGTCATATACTATTTTATGTATTATACGTGCTTATTCTTGGTGTGACCACCTTGCAGTAAACACTGAATGTGAGTATTATTTGCGGACAACATAAAATGAGAGATCTTTACTTGCTCACAAGTTGATTGCAAAATGATGTTGTACATGAGATCGCACACTAAATTGTATCGTTAGTGCGACAAGCATACAACTTGATTAGTAGCTGAGTTGCACCAACAGTCGCAAAGTCTGTGGCTTGCATAAGAAAACTGGCAATTACAGGCATTTCATCGTCACCAGGGAAACCGAAAATATGCCCTAAAAACGTGTTATGCGCATTAAATATGCACCAAAAACATAAAAATATGTTCTTAAAAGGGTGTAGAAACGTTATATGTAACTTCCTTTATAATTTTTATAATATTCGTTTCTGACACCACGCAGTTAATATATTCTGTTCCGTTATGGGCATGGGAGTACATTAAACAATTCTAGCCTATGCTATCACCTGTTCATACATAAAATCTAGGGCACCAAGGCCCCAAATAATTATGGACTTTAATTTTTACTAATATATCCGTACGTTTGCCATATTTTTTCTATATATTAGAAAAATCGCATAAATACCCTGAAGGAAATGTCGATAGTAAAACTATACTGATTCATTATTGACTTTGTCAGCAGTACTACTGACTAATTATACCCCAGGCAATGCTCTTTGCTATAGACATTTACCATGTGCTTGTCATTGAGATTCCACTGGTGACCTCAGAACTATTGACTAGGTATATGCACATTGAGACATTGGCACCAGAGATTCACTAGTACATTTTAATCAATCTATTAAACTTATCCAGTAGGCAATTAAATTTGATTTTTTATGAAAATTTTTATTTTTGCGTGCAGCCGCATATATTTTCATCACAACAAAATGAGGCAATAACAAATCGTTTTGTAGCCGCCAAAAACTCTCCATTAAATGCAATATAAAAAGTGCGGACGATTCCTTGACAATGTCACTAAAAAGTCGCCAAACTTGTCGACAAAAGTGATGACTTGGAGACACCTGGTCCCTCCCTGGCTTCGTTCAGCGTAGCTTAGCGGACAATATCGAAAAAATTGGTATTGCTCAAAGAATTCTCAAAAAGTATTTGAAATTTTGAAAGGAATAAAGAAAATTTTCAAGAATTTGGAGAGAAAATACATTAGTAGAGCCAGTTTAAAATCGTAAAAGAAAAAAATTTGTAAATTTGATAAAATTACTGAAAAATTAAAAATTTTGTTGTTTGTATAAATATGCATATTATCATTAAAAAGGCAAAATATCCAGAAAAAGAGCTAAATATGCCACAAAAACTAGATATGCACTCATGATCATAATAATAGATACTCTAACCTTAGAAAATTTTAAATATTTATAACTATAAACTTCCTGTACTTGGCATTAAAATTTATGTATGTTTATTTTGTACTTGTTATGGCAACACTATCCATGATGCCAATATGGCATCCTTATCGCAACTTTTTAAGTAACAGTTGGTAACATTTCAAAAGTGCTTAACACCCCGTCTTCACGAGACATAAGTTTGGTAATTTGTGTGTTAGCAATTGTCAAAATTCTGTCCTAACACAAGAAATTAACGTGTGGACCGAATGTGTTTGTGTCCTAACACATGTTTGGAAATCAATGTTAAAACACAAGCCCGAGGAAATATGTTAGAACACAAGCTGTCATATTTAATATGTATGTGTGTTTTTTTTTACAATTTGTTTGATTTTATTGAAAAAAGAATAAATAAAGTTAATAAATAAATGTTTTAGATGTTTTTTTTATATTTTGCATATTATTTATGTTTATATTCATACAATTTTTACAAACAGAAAAATAATAAAGTGAAATCTATAAAAAAAAAATTACAAAATGCCGTGCAAATTTACTATATGAATATATAAAATTTGTGTCCAAAAATCAGTACGTTTACTCCACCCTTAACACAAGTTTGAACACATGAGTTTTTTGTGACGTCATTCTGCCGATGTTATTTCTTATGTTAAGAAATATCAAATGTCTCGTGAAGACGGGCTGTAAAGAAGGTGATCATAATAATGGATACATGCAAAGTGTTTGTTATTTTCTTGCAATTTTAAAATGAAACAACAAAAAAAATTACTGTTAATTGAAAAAGAACTGAAATATTTGCACACAGAAACAAATTTTTGTACAAAATGGGCAGAAGTAAGCATTGCTCTCTTGACGAGCGCAAAATGGTCCAGAACTTAAGAAATCAAGGTAAGTCTTTGAGAGAAATTTCAAAAACCTTGGGAAGATCCGAGCACTTTGTACAAAATGCATTAAAATGGAAAAATTGGCTGAAATCCGCGGAAGAACGCGCAAAACATGCCCCTCAATGGATCGTCACATAGCATTAATATTTAAAAAAGATCCTTTTAAGTCTTCAAAAGCGATTTCCGCGGAAATTGGCAACATTATTAGCGCTCCAACCGTCCGCAGACTTCTTCAAGAAGCAAACTTACACGGCCGAATAGCTAGAAAAGTTCCTCTCATGCGTAAAAAAAAATTTAGCAATGCGGATAAATTTCGCAAGAGAACATTTGACATGGTGCGGAAGCAATATTGAAAAAAGGTGGCATAATATTTTGTGGAGTGATGAAACAAAGATTAATTTGTTCGGTAACGACTATCAGAGAAATGTTCGACGGCCTAAAGGTAAAGAATTTCACGTTAGATTTACAAAAAAGTCGGTAAAACACGGAGGCGGAAATATAATGGTTTGGGGATGCTTCCCGTGGATCGGGGTTGGTCCTATACACCGTATAGAAACTACAATGGACGCACCTGGCTACCGTGAAATTCTCCAAAATATTATGCTACCGTATGCAGAGGAAGAAATGCCTATACGATGGGTCTTTCAACAAGATAATGACCCCAAGCATACTGCTGGCTTAGTAAAAAATTGGTTCAGGGAAAAAAATATCGCGCTTTTAAATTGGCCTAGTCAGAGCCCGGACTTAAACCCAATCGAAAACCTTTGGGCTGAACTCAAGAAAAAGCTGTCTAATGAAATCTTTAAAAATAAGAATGATTTATGGCAGAAAACTAAGACGGCATGGTATGAAATTACACCGGAAACATGTCAAAAATTAATATCGAGTATGGCGAAAAGAGTGAATAAACTTATCAAAAATAAAGGCTGTTATACTGGATATTAAGTCGCATTTAATATTTGAAATGAAATCGCAGTAAAATTAAAATTTTTTATATTACTGTTTTAGTATAATTGATATGTACCTATTATTTTGGTCATCAAATGAACTACTTTAGTTTAAAAATTGGACTGAATTTTTATTTTTAATTTACTATTTAAGAAAAATGTTATCGTTATGTATCTTTTACATCGCATTAAATAAACAGCCATTCTTTCTTTGTTTTTTCCGGTTTTTTGGTTTTTTCGTGTCAAGTTTTCTCAACACGACATGACCCGACCCGAAGAACACACGAAATCAGATTATCTGCCACGAACACTTCGTGTTAAGTCGTGCGTGTTCGTGACACGAAAAATACACGACACGCGCCCATCTCTACTATGTACATATATCTTTTGGTTGCGCTTTATACAACTAAGTAACATTTTCATTAAATTTGAAAAGATATCGGACGGGAAAAAAGAGATTCATGGTGGTGACATATTTTAAATTTGGAAAATACTATTTCGATTAACGTCCTTATTTATAGAGAATAAAAAGTTTCGCTTTCGGTATTCGGCCAAAAAGTTGGCCTAAACCGAATATCAGCCGAAACCACAATTTTGGTCCAATCCGAAACGGAAATCGAATATTCGGTCGGACTCTAGAATTAATCGATAATATATATAAATTTTTTAGATTTTTTGCGGGAACTCTTATTTTTTTGTAGTGATGTATTTTGGGGAAATACGTCGTAATTGGTATAGAAATCGATTTCGAATCTTTCGTTAGTTAAGGCGTTTTTCGTGTTAGGTAGCGGTTTGTAACAATATTATTGAATACTGTTCATTAGTTTCAAGAATGTGGTAAACCATTATTATCTTTTCAGCATGCAAGGACTTGGCGCAAACTTCCTATTTTTTGGCTTCTAACAGTTTGCATTTGACTTCGATGTGCCTGCAATACAAACCTTCGGTTGTGGCGTGTTTTTGTATTTATTTGGCTTGTAAATGGTCTCGTTGGGAGGTAAAAACTCACAATTTAAAATAAATTATTTCTATATCTAAAATGTTTGGAAGAAGTTGTAGTAACAATTTAATTTTTTATACCATTCCTTTTGTTAGATTCCTCAATCCACAGAGGGTAAGCACTGGTTTCATTATGTGGATGAGACGGTGACGATGGATTTACTGAAGAAATTAACCGATGAATTTATTGCCATTTATGAAAAGAGTCCGGCCCGCCTGAAGTCGAAATTGAATTCGATTAAGGCCCTTGCTCAAGGTGCCAGTAATCGTCAGGGACAGGTTAAAGATAAAAAGGCGGATCAAGATTGGAAGGTGTCAGATATGATGAATATGAAAATGTATCATCCAGCTGAAACAGGTGTAAACAGTGTCAGCCAATCACAATCGTCTTCATCTCAGTACTCCGGGCAAGGATCGGGAGGGGGAGATGCTCTGCCGCAACAACAAGGTGGTAGTATATCACAAACAATGTTACCCCCTCCACCACATCAATCTCAACAAATGCGCAAACCCGATCTTCATTCTTCCAGTCAACACCGTTCTCATCACAGTTCTTCTTCATCATCCTCGTCTTCTCATCATCCTCCCAAAATTGGCTATTCAACCGCCGATATTCCTGGTAATAATATACATTTCTTGTTTTTATTTCTAAACAGATTTTAATGGTTCTGATTTTAAAGACCACAAGCTCAACGCTGGGCACGGTAAACAGCAACAACAGCCTTACGGTGGTAGTAATATGGTATCTAATCGACCGCCACGGGAACACAACTCGACGATGATGGCACCTTCTTCAAACAAATCCTCCAGCACCTCGTCGTCGAGATCATCGATGTCAAATAGTCTGACAGGCCCAACACTCAGACAGCCTACATCGCAGGGCCATCCGATGGAAGTCAATTACCACAAGTCCAGAGAAAGAAGTTTGGCGGTTCCTCCAGCGTCATCAGGTCACAGTATGCCGCCACATGGAATGTCCCATAAATTGGTACAAAAACAGGATGGTAGTCGTTCAATGTCCTCCAAAGATCATCCAGGTCGTTTAGCAAATGAACAAGTTAATAAGCAAAGTAGCACCAATAGTAGTAACAAAATGTTTTCTTCTTCCGTGTCCTCTCAATATGGGGGAAATAATTTACAAATACCGCCGGGAAGCAATAACTGCAGTCAATTATCGACTAAATTGGATACAATGCACGATATAACCCGTAGCTTAATACATACATCGAGAGGCGGGTATAATAATCCGCCGCCTTCTCAGCCTCTAACTAATGGCCCGGCAACGACCTTACTAAACTTTCATCAACAACAACAGCAGGGATCACGCCACAGTAGTAATAATAGCACCAGCAATAGCAATAGTACTAGCAGCCTTAAGCATGAACAATCAAAACAAGTGTCCGTCCATATGCAACAGCAGTCGCTAACTTCGACACACCACCATAAACAGCAACAACCTCTACCTGCAGATCAATCGTATAGCGGCTTAAGCGGTTCTCACGATTTACACCAACAACTCCATGTCGCTTCTTCTCTTGCTAGCAATAATTTTAGTAAAATTGAACCTTTACAGCATTCCGAAGAACCCCCCCACTCTAGTAATCCCAGTAATCAATATAACCAAGATGCCCAGAATCATACTGGAAAAACAACTAACTCATTGTTTAGTCCTGATTGGGATGACAAGCTTCAATGTCAGCAATCGGAGAGCCAAATGTCTCAACAGCTGCAACCTCCAACTATACCAGGCTGTGGCTTAAATAGCTTCATAAATAGTTCCGGCAACTTAACACAAAATTCTGATGCTTATCCAGCCAGCGGCTACAAAGTACCTTCCAGCTCGATAAATACTAAGGAAAGTAGTCCTCCAAAGATAAAAATCGAACGAGATACACCTTCCAAGAAGGATAAAAATCGTTCCAATACGTCAAATCTAGAAGGCAATGGACGGTCAGCTGGTGGCCATGTTTCAGCGCAACAACAAATTATAAAGACTTCAATAACTAAAAAAATTGATTCGTCATTAACAGGCCTTAACGAACTTGCTGGTACAAGTAATATGGGATCGGTTGGAGGTATTAAAAGACCCAACGAACTGGTGACCATTAAACAAGAAGACGATTTAATTACGCGCGATAGCAAAATACGAAAAATTGACACAGCTACTTGCAACGATGTTAGCAAGCATCAAGTTGTGAATGGTATAGAGACTAATCCAGATTTGGTACGAAATCTTCTCAAAGAGAGTTTGTGCAGCACAAGCGGTTTGTTGAAGACAGAAACTTCTATTATTACACCAAGCTTACAGCCACCTGCCGAATTGTTTGAACCCTCTGCCACTACCTCATTAAATAATCAACAAAACACCTCCATAACTTCTATTAATAATACGGTTTTGTCAGGTAATTCTGATGTTTCCGTCATGGAGACCGATGAGCATGGGACATCAGGTAGCAAGTCGGAGAAGAAGAAGAAAAAAGACAAACATAAACACAAAGAAAAGGACAAATCAAAAGATCGAGAAGAAAGAAAAAAACACAAAAAGGATAAAGATCGCCATAAAGACAAGGAACGTGATCGAGACAATGACAATGGAAATTCCAATATCGCCGGGGCTGCAGAACATGTCAAAATAAAAATTTCCAAAGAAAAACTAGATGCTGCTGGTGAGCCCACAGGACTCAAAATTAAAATACCTAAGGATCGGATCATGGGTGATATTAATGCTGCCTCTTCCGGCCACACAAACACAGATTCTTTAGCATCGCATGCTCCTCCGGTCTTAAAAATAAAAATATCCAAGGATAAATTAGAAAGCTACAACAGTGGTTCCACGGAATTGGTCGCTGGATTGACAGCGACAACGCATCCATCATATGCCCATGCATTTTCTTCCTATAGTGCCCCAGGTTCACACTCGAATCCCTCAATAGCGACGCACACTAGTACCAGCAGCAGTAACAAGAAAAAAGATCGTGATCGCGAAAAGGACCGCGAACGAGATAAAGACAAGAAGCGTAGTCACGATTCCACATCGTCTAGATTGAGTAGTGGCAGCGGTTTGATGACCGCTGGAATTGCAGGTTTAAATGCAGCAAATGGTTCGATTGCTGTACAAAACCACTCTAACTCTAACAGCAGTGGCAATAGTACAACTCAAAAATATTCCAGCAAGGTATAGTAAACTGTTAATGTTTTTCCTAACTTAAAAATGTATATAAATAAATATTTTATTGTATACACGGTTATAATAAACATACAAACATTAATTTGCTTATGAAGTTGATTAATTCATACAAAAAAAAAAGTAAATAACATATTCATACATACATACATAATTTATTTATACATTACTTTTAACATTTTATAAATTTTATATACATATACATACATATACATGCATAGATCCATACAAATAAGCACTTTTTCTCTAACCATCTATGAATGACACTTCTCTTTTTTACTTTAAATTATGAATCGTAAGACTTAAGCGAACAAATGCTAGACTGACTATATAAAGTGCCGTTCGTCTTTATACTTTACTTTGCTCGTAACCCGCAGTACTATCCAATTTAGTTTAATAATTAAGTTTTATAAGCAAAAAGGAAAAAATGATTTCAAAAATCAATAAAAAGATATAAACAATTAAAAATTTTAAAAACAAATTCTAAACGTTAAAGTTACTCATAATTGCTAAATAAAAAATAAAAAAAATAAAAAATAAAAAAAATTTTGTGTTCTAGGAGCAGAAAAAACCAAACTTAGGAATAAATTCACACGATTTTTCATACGAGATTAGTGATTAAATTAAATCTGTATTTACTCTTTGAGTTTATTTTTTGCTAGTTTAAGTGGCCAATTTTGCTGGTTTAAACCTAAACTAGCAAAACGATTTAATAAAAAGTCAAATCAAAGAGTAAATACAGATATTAAATTTAGTTCAATCTCTAATCTCGTTTTCAAAAAGTGGTCATTGGTCATGAAAGAACTCAATCATAACAGCAGCAGAGCTGTTAAAGCAATAACAACCGCACCGACAGGTGTATGTGAGTTGCTAATTTGCAATATATTCATTTTAACTTGCAAACATTACCGTAGCTAGAAATTTTTTTTGGGGTGGCTAAAGACTACATTAATCCCTACAGTTCGCTTGTATAAAAAATTTTATTTGTTGCGGGTTAAGCATGGGTATATATCTGCATTACATTGATGCTTTACCAAATCATGAGTCAACCATAGTTTTGAAAAGTTTAAAAATCTCTTATCTTTACAGACTTTCAGGCATGTATACATACATGCTTAACCCGCAACAAATAAAAACTTTTTTTAAAATAAAATTGGGAGAATATTTCATATAATAAATTTAATAAATGCTAAATAAATAAAAAAAATTTTCTTTGTAATGTTGAAATTTTTTATGGTTTAGTATATTAATTGAGAATTTGCAAACAACAAATGAAGGACTGCTTTATCAGTCGGTAGTGCCATCCGTACTGCTCGTAAGGTGCACAATATCTAGGTAAGATTTTTGTTCTGCAAAGCTTAAATTTTGTAGAGCTTTAATGGAGTTTTGCTGAAGTAGGCGACTCAGCAAAATTTAAACATACTAAACAATAAAAAAAACTTTATCCTTAGAGAGAAAGGGGTTTTCAATATTCTTTTGCAAGCATTGGCGTAGCAAGGTCCTTCTGGGTAGAGCTAAGCCTCCCCCAGAATCGTTCTAGCCCCCCGCCCAAAAAATACTAGATTAATTTTGATAATATAAAAATTAATCTATCAAAATATCAAAACTAATCTAATATTTTTTGGGCGGGGGCTAGAACGATTCTGGGGGAGACTTAGCCCTACCCAGAAGGACCTTGCTACACCAATGCTTGCAAAAGAATATTGAAAAACCCCTTTCTCTCTAAGGTTAAAGTTTTTTTATTGCTTAGTATGTTTAAATTTTGCTGAGTCGCCTACTTCTGCAAAACTCCATTATAGCTCTACAAAATTTAAGCTTTGCAGAACAAAAATCTTACCCAGATATTGTGCACCTTACGAGCAGTACGGCTGGCACTACCGACTGATAAAGCAGTCCATCATTTGTTGTTTGCAACTTCTCAATTAATATACTAAACCATAAAAAATGTCAACATTACAAAGTAATTTTTTTTTATTTATTTAGCATTTATTAAATTTATTATATGAAATATTCTCAAAATTTTATTTAAAAAAAGTTTTTATTTGTTTTTATTTGATTAATTTATTTTATTATTTGATTAATTTATTTTATTATTTTTTTCGCATGTATGATTATTAGCAGGGCTCGGACTTTCATGCAACTAAAAATAGATTTTAAGCGCTTAACAATTGCACCTAAAAATGAAAGATATGCGCAAAATATTCATTTACCTACGAACAAGGTACCAAAACTAAAATAATATGAAAATATTTTTTTAAATTTATTATTATTAGAAAAAAAACATAAAACAACCATAATTATTTAATGCAACCGAACTTTAGTTGAATTGCCAGTCGGCAACCAAACTTTAGATGAGTTGCCAGTCGGCAATTGAAAATGGTTGCTAGAAAGGCTCTAAACTGAAATTGATGGCTCTCAGTTGCCAGTTGCCATCAGTAGTAAAATTTTCAGCATTACAACCCAACTGAGGCTCGGTTGCCATGCATAATCGGACTATTAATTTTTTTTCAAAAGTTGAGAAATATGCATTTAAAAAATTTGTATAAATCCAAAAATATGCATTTATTGCCAAAATATGCATTTACCACCAAAATATGCAAACAGATGCAACTACAAATCGATGCCAAACTACTTAAAATTTGATTATTGGCGTAGATAATTAGTCAATACGTCTTTATCTACCACCACAAAATACATGCATTTGCATTAAAGTCCGAGCACTGATTATTAGTATGATAAACATAAATCATAACTGGAAAAATTTTTTGCCTTAAAGGGAGACTGTTAGTCGAATGGCTCAATAATTTTCATTACAAGTTCGCCTAAAGCCAATTTTTTTTATAATTTTACTATAAAGTTTCAAATTGAACACATAAAAAATCATCCTTTTCGTGTGTTTTAAAGTATATTTTAAGCCAAAATTGAACAAACGCAATAAATACTTGAATACTTTTGCTATGCTTTAATTATTTTGTAAACTAAATTTCCATTTTTAATATGAAATAAAGTGAACCAAGAAATATTTTAATTGTATTCTAAAAATTTTCAACATCTCATTTCCTCAGCGATTTATTATACTCGAAAAACTTGAAACTTTTTATTACTCAAATAACCCCATATACTACTTTTCAAACTAATTTTAATTTATGCTGTGACGTAGGCTGCAGTCAAGGTTTAGTAAATTTTCTTTTGAAAATGTCGCCGTCAAGGGATCAACAAAGAAACACGAAAATTTATTTAGACGCCGTCCACACTTTGGCTGCAGCAACTTTTATTTTCGAGTGATAAAGAGCGAGAGAGGAATAAAAATGGTATATACCCAGTGGAATTTCTATCACATACATCTTCGATATAAGACCAATGACAATGTAGGTGCGACCCATCCAAAGTCTGTATACAATTCCTACTTACATTTACACAGCGTTGGCCTAGGCCGTCAGATGGGTCCAACACAACCGATATGTAACCTAAGGTTGGATGAGTTCATTTGTTTGATGACGGCTCGTGGTGTGACTAAATTTTATTCTGAATCGGATGCTAGTTGTATGCCGTTAATTATTTTATTTTGACTTTTCCTATTGACATAATAGTATAAAATCGGATGCTTTTCAATTTATAATAACTTGTGGACTGCTGGGTATTTCTATTTCATCGCTCTCACACAACATGAACGTTTCTGCAACAAAAGTTGCATATTGTGGATCGGCTCTTACAAGAAGATGTTTAACTTGACCGTCAAGTTACCACACGACTTGAAAGAAAAATTTTAATCAAGTTGGTTTCAAAAGTGCGAGCGTGTTAGTAAAAAGCGTGAGTGAATTTTATCTTGCAAGTCGTATTTGACTAGGTCGACTTATTATTAAAACAACATACATACATACATACAAAATTGTCGTGTCGTGTGGAATATAGGAATAGTTCCACTTATAAGGTGGGGGAGCAGTGATACAAACCGTAGTCTCAAAATATACAAAATTAACACAAATTGCTATTTTTGGATCTATTGAATTAGTAAAGTATGTTTTAAGTATATTCAAAATGGGCTAACTCAAATTTTGGAGAAAACGAGTTTTTGATGGCAAATAGTGAAAAACCTTAGTTTTAGGGAACGAAAAAGTTTATTGAAATTTGTAAACATGTGTAATTCATACTAGAATAGAGAAATAACAAGAAGCTTAACACAAGACATAAAGGAAAAAGTGAATATCAATAACTATGAAATGAAATATGTAAAGCTCTAAGAGTGACAGTATGAATTGATTAAAGGTAGATGATATTCAACTCTTGACTGCAAACCACCGACTTTGGTCGAGTGGTCTACGCGGAAAAGAACTCTGACGAGAATAGTGGGAGCTATCGAAACATTTCACTTTAACCCTCCGTGCAGTCGAAACATTTTTCTTTGTCTACATGCTTCACATTTATCTCTAAATAAAAATATACGGCCATGTTCTGTCAACCGAATTCGAGTAAATTTCTCGTTTTCCAAAAATAAATAATGCCCCAATTAGGGATGCCAGATCCAAAGTCGCGAAAAGCTGGACATTGGTGTTAAAAAAGCTTGGCAATCCAACAAAAAGCTGGACATTAAAAATTTAATAGAAATTGCTAATTTTTGTTTTGTATTAACAAATTTTGAAAAACTTTCAAACAGGCTGATTAAAGATCAGTTAATGAGTTGGCATGAACACCAACGCAACGCAGGCATATAAATTAACTAAGGCCACAAAAAATATTTTTATGTGTTTTTATTAGGAAAGCATCGGCAACTCTTTTAGTCGATACTGGGAAAAAGCATAGATTTTTGGTTAAAACAAAGTATTCTCAAATTTAGAGGATAGAGACGATTTCATAAGTCTCTTTGATCAAGACCTGCAATAATGAAGTCACTCAGATGCGACAGAACTCATATGAAACCTGAAGTAAAGATATACTAGAATGTCTTAGGTATTTCTCCATTTATTTATTATAAGAACTACAGCTTAGGATGGACAGGGTCTCGTCTGCTTAGGATTCTATAAATAAATTTCACAAACGCTTCAAAGTCTATTTCTGATAGACTTAACAGAACAAGTGGGAGGTGTAGGGGTTTGCTATAGTTCGGCCAAGTAATTCAATAAGACGATTTTTTAATATAGAAGTACATATGTAGTAGACTGCAATTGAAATATTCGTTCTTTATACCGAGGATTAATCATTGTAGATAAACAATAGAATTCATTACCAAACCGTCAAATCCTTCATTAAGAACCAAAACCAAGTCAGTCACGAATTTGAGCGATTTCGATATATTCTCACTTTCTGTTCACAGATTTATCATGCTTACTTATAATTTTCGAAGGGTGTTATATAACGGCTTTGTTAATTGACTTTGTAGTCTCTTCGATGTAATGCACAATTTTAACAAACTTTTCCGTCATTACCTGTTTTTCAGCTGTAAATTTTACTTTGCATTTTTTGCGATGTAGACAAGCTCGTATTGTAACTCGTTGTTGTGTCATATCGCCGATATCGATATATCGGCAATTCCGAAGTATCCCCATTTATCGGTATCGGATTCATCCCCAAATGCTATCAACAATTTTCAGTTCTTTCTTTAAAGTTCGTGGGATTTACATAAAATAATAATCAATTTGATTAAACATTAATTTAAAAAGAAATAAAAAATTATGACTTTTTTTCAAAAGTTAATGTTGTGTACTAACTAATAAGTGTAATTAAAAATTTAAATTAATATATAATATCCAAATTTTTTCTAAAATTTCCATTTAGCTGGACAAATTTAATTTTAGCTTGAAACTGGACAAGCATCAAAAAAGCTGGACAATCCAGCTAAGTCCAGCCTACCTGGCAACCCTAGCCCCAATTGATGTATTTTAAATCATATATGTATGTTTTGTAAATTAATCTCAAATATGATATTTGAAGCTCTAAAGAATAGAAAACTACAAAAAAAGCTCTCAATTAGTGGATTTAATTTTTCTAACTCGAGCGTTTTCAAATCGACTCGGTTTACAGAACAGGCAGGATAATTTAATTTAAAAATTAAATTATAATCGAACTCAAGCCAAAATAATTAAATTTCTTTGGATATAAATCTGCAGTTTCTAAGCGAGCAGTCCGATTTTTATAAAATTGCATATGGCATTTCAGGAGATATTGCTAAGCTTAAGTTTGGAGTTTGGAATATATATGTATCTTAAAAAGGGGGTGGAGCTATAAGACCCCAAAGTGGGTCACCTCAGGCTTATAAAAAATTCAAACATATGCCAAGCTAATGATTCTTATCTGATAAACAAGAGTTTTTGCAAGTAGATTTGCTTATCCAAGAGGTGAAAAAAGTCTACCAGATTAATCAGTTTCCGCTTTCGATAAGAAAAATTAAAACTTGAACATTTTTACCCACATTGGTCCACTAATGGGGAAATCAAATTTTGTCCGATTTACAAAAACGTATTTTTCGTACATTTATAACAAAATTTTTAATATGTATTCGGAAACATTTTTTTTTTAAATCACAACTCAGTCAAAATTTATACTCAGTTTAATTCAAAATTAAAAAAAAACTTTCCCCCGTTTTTTGTAGCAAAAAGTGCGTTAATTATTTCGTAATTTATAAATTTTTTTTGCAATAATGCTCCATATTTATATCTATTTAAAAGTTAATATTATAAAGCATATCACTGCAGTTTTTTTTTCAAAATTTTCGCAATTGAATTAACCAGAGCGTTTCAAAATATACCTAGTTTTATTGTAAATATCACTTAAGGCGCGTTTTCTCAAATCGCAAGGCCTTAGCCATAAAGGGTAGCAAGTCCACTTGAGGCATAATGTGCTCTTAAATATTTCCCAAAAAATTATTTGCGCCTGGCAAAAAATACAGCGAAAATACTGAAATTCCCATTTTTGGGATTTTCTGCAATATCTTTGGGAATTTCGGGGTTCCCAGAGGCAAATCGTATTACATCTTTCTTTCTTCCATGGTATTTAGTACATCAATTCCTATATAACTACAAAATTTCGTTCGAAAATATTAAAAACCAAGGATTTTACAGCATTAAAAAAAGTTATACTTATACACAAAACTAGTTTTCCGCGTTTTTCAAGTATTATGTGCACTTAAACCAAATAGTAAGTCGACTTATGATGGTCAGGCCAAGTAAAGCTATTTTATTACGAGATTTTACTTATAAGTCAATTCATTTTACACGTTTAAAAGACAAAGGTAGACATATCACATCGCGACCTTAGTATTGGTTTAGCCCATATGCCAAAAAGTCGGAATGGAGAAAAACAACAAAGAAGATTTACATAAAGTTTTCTCAAAATATATCCGATAGAATTTTTTTGTATTCTCACCACTGCTTCCGGCATATGTTTGGAAGAAAAATGTACATTTTTGTGAACTTTCATCAATCCGATTAGAAATTAACATATTTTTACTGAAAGTAAAATATTTTGTTTTGTGCTCCAGTAACCACTTTTTTTATTTTATTTGTAAAAAGTAGCTTTTGTTGCTCCATGTGTATAATAACTGGTGTGTATTGAGTAACTTGTTATTGAGATGAAATTTTCTACTTTTTATTGAAAATAAGCGTATAAACTTGGTATTTTACTTGATTTCTGAGGGTATTCAAAATATGTATACCCCGTACTTAACTAAATTCCTTTTAAAAATAGTCGGTGGCCCAAAACAATACTAAGGTCGCGACATATCAAAATTTAAAAAATTATATGTAGTTTTCAGTAGTGTATTCAGATTTTAACAATTTAAAATTTGTTGAAAGATCTTTTGCCAAACATGTTGTTATGTGGTGTGTTGTGCATATTACGTTTTTTCTTAATTTGCGGTTATGTAGGAATTTATGTACTAAATAAAAAGAAAGAAACAAAAATAAGATTCGCCTCTGGAAACCCAGCAATTCCCAAAATCCCAAAAATGAGATTTTCAATATTTTCGCTGTATTTTCTTATTCTTAGGGCAGATTAGGATGCAAGGTGACTTGCTACCCTTATTGATTATAGTCTTGCGATTTGAGAAAACGCGCCTTAAAACTGATATTTACAATAACAACAAGTATATTTTGAAACGCTCTGGTTAATTCAATAACGAAAATAAAAAAAAATTGCAGTGATATAGCATTACCTTTCAAATAGGTATAAATATGGGGTAAGTATTATTGAAAAATTTTGATAATTACGAAATAACTGACGCACTTTTTTCTGCAAAAAAGGGGAAAATCTACTTTTTTCGAAATTTTAAATTAAACTGCGTATAGCTTTTGACTGAGTTGTGCTTTTTAAATAACATTTTTCCATAACTCTCTAAATTTTGTTATAACTCTACGAAAACTAAGTTTTTGCAAACTGGACAAAATTAGTTTTCCCCATTAGCAAAAAAAAAAAAACAGTGGACCAATGTGAGTAAAAAAGTTAAAATATAAACTTTTCTTGTCGAATATCTCCTGAACTGTAAGTGGAAACCCATAAATTGTGGTAGATTTTCTTACCTATTGGATATGCAAATCTACTTGCAAAAACTCTTGTTTATCAGATCAAAATCATTAGCATGACATATGTTTGAATTTTTGATAAGCCCGAGGTGAGCCACTTAGGGATTTTGTGGTTCCACCCCCTTTTTTAAGATATATTTATATTCCAAACTTAAACTTGGCAACATCTCCTGAAATGCCATATGAAAATTTATAAGAATCAGACTGCAAAAATCAGGGCTCAAATCGTCACATCCGTGATCGTATCGGCAATCGTACTAAAATTAATTACGTGACACGTCAATCGTATAAACTGTATGGGATTACAGTACGTTCACGTATGTCATAATCCGAAAATGGCGTTTTTACGTGACGATTTGTACGTTCACGGATGTGACGATTTGAGCACTGATTGCAGATTTATTTCCATTTTTTGTCCAAAATCCCTAACTGTGGGACTTTTTAAGGTATGACAATTTTCAAGCATGCACTAAAGGCTTGTTGTAGATTTCGTAAAATTTATGCAAACTTTTTGAATGGCAGCTCTTTTAAAACAGAGAATATAGTCTGTTATTTGAGTTACGATTTGTGCAAATCGGACATCCGTTTATATAATTAGATAAATTTATTCACCAGGTATATTACTAACTTTTCTAAAAAGGTCGATCTTGAACCGCAAGAGCCCGCGTTGCACAGTGTAGTATTTGGGCAAGCGAGAGGTATGCATTTTGGTACAAAGGGATGCTATATTAACGTTTAAGATTGGTACAAATTTTGTCGAAATTGGACAACTGCCTACGCTCACCTATCATATAAATATAAAATTTTTTGTCGAAGGAAAAAATAGCGAGTATCACAAATCCTTAAAAGGCGGAAAAGACAACAGCTGTTTACTTTTTTTAAATAAAAAAATTTGAGTATTTTTACAAATTTATTTAAAAGTTTTTAAAAAGGATAGTCGTATTTATTTAGCATATCGTCGTTGTTCTGACGTAATCAGTTATGTGAATATTGTCGAAAAATTTTTTATTGCACCAATATAAACATTTATTATTCATACGTCTACCCACCAAAGGGTTTAAGGATATTTTTACCAAATCCTGCGAGAAAATATAGTTACATGCCCAAAAATACTATAAAATAAAAAAAAAATTTTCTTAGAAATTTTCCAACAAAGTGAGTTATGCGTAGCTCTTTGAGCAATTTGATTATAGCACGCTAGTATCCAATTATGTATCTTGTATTTTGATACATAATTATAGTGATGCGAATGTTGTTTCAATAAACTGTTTAACTTTAAAAAAACATCGCATGGTTACGGCATAAAACAGTTTTTTTGCCTCTCCTGAAAACATAGTAGAAAACATATAACTAATTTTGTCGGAGCAACGACGATATAAAGAAATAAATTAAAACAAAAATTCAGGAGGTTGCTCTGTAAACCCCCAGTTTAGAATGAAGAAAAGCTCATTATTGTTACATATATGCAATCGACCAGGCGGGCAAAGGTTTTATTTTTAGGCGTTGTTGGCCATATTTAAAACATTTGGTGGTATGAGGTGTTGTGGCTCACTGTAGAGTTTTAGAAGATTTGCAAGTATTTGCATAAACAGTTTCTCTTGAACTAATTTGTTGCTGGACCGAAGTGGACCCAAAAAGTAATCTCTTAGGACTTTTTTGTTAAACGTAAGGAGTGATATTTTTAGTCAAAGGGTGCTAAAATACTTTTAAACTTCTAGAAACAAAATCAATTTATCTATATTTCATGTGGGCAAGTTAGACGTCCAAATATAAAATCAAATATAAATAAATTAAGTAAAGTGCGACTTTGGCTCGCACATGTGTACGAATACACATATGTATATCCCTTTTCGTTTTTGTCCCTTTTTTCATTTTGGCGGTTTTTTTGTTTAATTTTAGTTTTTGTTTAATTTTAGTTTTTATTTTTTAAGTATTTTTCGTTGCTTTTTGTGATTTTTTCGATTTTAGCACTTTTTTAATTTTCGTGATTTTTTCGTTTTTTTCTGGCTTTTCGGTTTTTGAAATTTTTTGTTTTTTCCAATTTTTTTAGTTTTGGCGATTTTTTTGGTTTTGGCGTTTTTAAACTTTTTTTTTCACTTTTTGACGATATTTTTAGTTTTTGCGATTTATTTTAGTTGTGGCGATTTTTTTCAGCTTTGGCGCTTTTTTCGGTTTTTAGTGATTTTTTAGTTTTAGCGATTTTTTTTGTTATGAAACTTATTTTCGTTTTGGCGATTTTTTTTGTTGGGATTTTTGGTTTTTTGAAAAAATTTTTTCAGATTTTTTTGCTTTGGCGTTTTTTTTTTTGTTTTAACGTTTTTGCGCTTTGTAACGATATTTCAGTTTTGGCCCTTTTTTCGGTTTTGGACCTTTATTCGGTTTTGAGGATTTTTTCGGTTTCGATTTTTTTAGTTTTGGTGGTTTTTTTCGTTTTGGTGATTTTTTTCCATTTTTGACGATTTTTTCGTTTTTTGATGATATCGACCCCTTAGCGCAAAATGATCGTAAGCAATATTTAGTAAAAAAACTAATTTTTTATTGAAATCAAAATCTTACCCATAGTTTAAAATCATTAAAATGTAATTTGTTGATAACTTTTGAAATACAGGCTGTGCAATTTAATCGTAAGCGACAGTTTATGAATATAAATCATGTTTAAATACAATACAAAACCCCTCTCCTGAAATATATAATTTTTGTTGCTTACGATAATTTGTCGCTAAGGGGTCGATATATTTCGTTTTTGCGATTTTTTTATGTTGTAGTGCTTTTTTCGTTTTGACTACTTTTTTCGGTTTTTGGCGTTTTTTTAGTTTTTTTTGTCGATCTTTTTAGTTTTGGTGATATTTTGCGTTTTAGCGACTTTTTTTTAATTCTTGTGCTTTTTTTCCTTTAAGCGCTTTTTCAGTTTACCGTTTTTTTTTTGTTTTCACATTTTTTTAATTTTGGATTTTTTTAGTTATAGCGTTTTTTAAAAATTTCAAGATTTTACCTCTTACGGTGTCCAAGATACAGCAAATTGTCTAAATTAGATAGTCAAAATTACATTAACTGATAGAATACCCTTTAATTTGTATTGTTTTAAATATCGGTGTTAATTGGTGTAGTCTATTCTACAGACTACACTAATTAACACTAACTTTGAAAATTTAAAGTGTCTGCATATTACATTAGTATTTCAACATTTGTCGTTGATCGCTTTAGAACACCCTTTAATTTTTAACTGTCATAAGTTCAATTTTATTAGTAGTTTGAGCAATCGTTTTTGATAGAACTACCAACGTTTTTGCTAAAATGTTAAACCTAATCAGATGAGCTGAAGTTTAAGCTTGCTAACCTTTATTTTTAAAATTAAATAACTTTATCCAAAGAAATTTATTATTCAGGCCTAAGTTCGTTCAATTTAATTTTTACAATTAAATCATTTTTTATTGAGAAATAATTTTTCAAAAAAAGTACAAATACCAATTTCTTGACTTTTGTAAAGGTCGAACTGAACATCGATGTTTTCGGGATTAACCACAATCCCATCGTCAGAGCTCTCTATACTCTAGGCTACTCAGCCCCCAAAGTCAAGCCGTAAATGGGATTGTGGTTAATCCCGAAAACATCGATGTTCAGTTCGACCTTTACAAAAGTCAAGAAATTGGTATTTGTACTTTTCAATTGCCACACGCTTTGAAAAATTATTTCTCAATAAAAAATTATTTAATTGTAAAAATTAAATTGAACGAACTTAAGCCTGAATAATAAATTTCTTTGGATAAAACCCATATAGTTCGACTAAACACACACAACTTCAATTAAATAACTTTTTTTACATTTTTCTAGTTATTAAAGTTGCCCCTTCTTTTCTCAGAAATGCCCTTTTTATGCCCCGTTTTTTTTTCAAAATCCCCTTTTTGTGCCCCTTTTTGAAAATTTTCAACGGTAACGCTGTCTACAACTTATATGTATACGGGTCACTTAGCGCCCAATTTTATATGATTCAATAATTTTAAGAACAACTTATATAGTCCATAATTGATTTCGTAATGTGTACGAAATTTTAGTATATTTTACGAAAAAACGTGCAAGTAAATGTTTTCGTTACTTTCGTAAAGCTATAAAATTCTGGTGTAAAAATTTATTCCGTAATATGTACGAAAGTTTCGTATATTTTACAAAAAAATATCTAAGAAAAGTTTTCGTTACTTTCGTCAAATAATAAAATTCTAGACTCAACCAAATTCGTAATATGTACGAAAGTTTCGTACATTCTACGAAAAAAGTAAATACGAATGTGAATCCAAATTGATTATTAGGCTAAGGCTCGTAACGTTATATTCAGAAAGAATTGAGCATGATTAATATTCCAAGGAACAAGGGAAAAATTAACATCAACTTGATTTTTCAACGTACACAGCAGAACAGGGTAGCGCCACTTTCGGAAGCCGCTACACTTCCATCGTCAGCGCTCACGTGTATTTGCTTATCACCACTTGTCAGGTGGCTCTGTTGAATGTGATTTTAATTCTTATATATACAACTTTTTCGTGAAAGGAAGCCTATTTGTTTGTTGGTACTTCAGAGGGAAATGTTTTTTATTTTTTTTGGCCCTCCTACTCCCTGAGACGCATTTCAGCCATTCAGGACACCAACTAATTCCCTCATCCTTTCTCAACCGGGCTTGGGACCGGCTACGGCGGAATCAAAATATTATGAAATTCTCCTCGTGCTTAAAAAAGAGAACAAAAGTCTGTTGTAAGTATTTTTCATGTTTACACCTCTGGTATGATGATAATACATAAGTTTCTAAAATGGTTTAGAAAATAAACATTTACCGAACGCTTGTCAGATTTTGTGTTTTTTGTATTACCATGTAAAGACACCTTTAGTAAAATAAATATCAATGTTCCATCTAGACAAACTCGCAATTATCAGGTGCTAAGTTTGAAATACTATAAATCTTTTTATGCTAATAATGACTGTTTCCGCCGTGCTTTTGAAAATTTTAATAATTGCTTCCATCTTATTTATATCGCTACCTCAAAATACGGATGTCGTATGTCGAAATTTCCGATTTTGGGATTATTATACATTCATAATAAAATTCGCACGCTCTTTCTAATGGTGCTATCAGTTTCTTTCTAAGCCTTATATATTCGCAGACATGCAGTGTGCATTATATTGTACGCAGCGTTGCCATAACTTTTTTTTAAAAAGCTGCAAATTTAGAATAAAAAAAACTTATTTTCACGTAAAAAAACTGCACACAAAAAAACAAAAATATAGTACCTATATTATGTATTTTAAAAATTTTCTTATTAAAACAGCCCTCTTCAAATGCGTCCACATCAAAACAGCCTGCGGCGCAAATTTTCGTATTGCTCGTCAAAAAAACAACAAGCTACGTATCGTGTGCGTTGAAGGTGACGAAAATGTGCCTTGTTTCTAATCTCTAATATGAACTATAATATAAAACTCCTTACATATAGAAAAGCACTACTTTCCTAGACCTATATGAGTGTGAATTCCCTCTTGCATTACACTATCGCATTAAAAAAGTAAAATTATGTCTTTAAAAATTGAAATTAATATAAAAAATTTGAGAGCAAAAAATAAAAAATGTAAAAACTGCAAAATAGGAACAATTTGTAGAATAACTGGTTTTTAAGCAAAAAACTGCAAAACTGCTCAATGCTTAGAAAAACTGCCAAATACAGATAAATAAATCTGCACATTTGGCAACGCTGATTGTACGTCACAAAATTATATCTATTCTTTTTTTAAATTAATTAATAAACGTTTTTAATAGATTTTCATTGGTTTCCTTAAATTTTTTTTTTAAGGTTTTATCATAAAATTTCCAATTTTACTTTGACAGATTAAATGCTTCCAGTATGCTTTTTGTCGTATGTTCAAAGAAGAAATTTACAAGTTGTTAAAAAACGTGACATACGACAAATGTATTCTGAAGCAAAAGGCTAATAACGCCTTTCTCATTATGACGATAGTAAATTTGACTCATGCTAATGAAAACAAGACTGGTTATATTCACTACAAAACTGAAGTGAATCCTTTAGGACATTTTAAAGATATTTGATGTTAAACATTAAAAACCTTCTCCTGAAAAGTTAAGTTTTGTTACACACGACATCCGTATTTTGAGGTAACGATATGTCTGAGAATATCGAAGTCTTAAAAAGGAAGATCATTATATATTTAAATACTTAATTTATGTACTTTGTCATTTGTAATTAATTTGTATGTATATACTTGTATTTAGTAAGGATTTCAAATCTATTGACTTTAATACATAAATAAATAAATACGAAGTAAATATACATGCCTTTTCAACTACTTCTACTCAACCGATTCCTATGAAACTTAGCACCCTGACTTAAATTTTTAATTACTCCTTTTTATAGTATCTTCCTATATTGTCGTCCTCCATATACAGTCGTATTTTGGTGGAGGTTGATGTAGCCTGATCCTAGAAATGCATACCCTGGGAAAAAATTATCACCACGTCCGTATTTACGTAATTTTTCTTAGAAAATATTTTACCATTTTTTAGCAAAATTTTTAGGAAAGCTTTTTACCGACTATTTTTTATGTAGTGTAATATGCTTTTTGTGTTTGTAGATCATATCGAATTAAAAAAAAACCCAATGCCTTAAGCTGACTTGACATCACCCGGTTGGACATGTCTTTTAGACATCTTGCAAGACCGATGCATGACAATGTTAAAGCGTCGATGACCTGTTGGTAACAGCTCAAACAGATCAGTGAGGACATTTTCGAATGACAACAAGAACGACATTGTACCCCATCTTTTCATTAATGACCATGTAAATGACAACATCCTCAGAAATGTCTCCATTACATTTTTCGTTTTCACGCGTGTTCTACAATAACAATTTGTAGAATTTGTCGCTCAAAGAGTATTTTGTTTTAACAGACATTGCAACAGAACTTTTCATCAGCTCACTTTCGCTCAATTTTAGCAAAGCAGGAATGTATCAAAATGATTCAAAGTGGTGACAGCCTAAGCGACAATGTCCACAAGAAGTTCATTTGCTGGTGTACGAACGAAATTATACCAACTAGTTGGCATGACCAGTTGAGTAGTTTTTCTTTTGCCCATTCTTTGAGTACAGTTTCTGTTAGATTATCTTAAAAAAAGTGAAAGACAAATATCGTGCATGACAAATGTCGAAATTTCCTCAAGTAGTCGTTGATGAAAATGTCCTCTACGACGTGTTGGCCAACCGGGCAGTGGTGGCCAAACATACACTATCATATTGTTTATTTGTGTATGTGCTTCGCGGCTAAATAGATAGCCCTGCAGACAAAATGACTAGTATGTGGTTAGAAATATACTAGTTGCGTTTTTATTCAGGCTAGTTGCCAACTGTCCTTTTTCCATATATCGAACTATCGATTTTAACATTAAGTTGTCATAGGAGCCCAACTAGTTCATTTGTACATAGTTATATGCTACTTGAAATACTAGTTATTATAGACTAGTGCGCATACTAGTGTCATTATTTATAGTTTTTTTAAAATATTAAAAAGCATTTGGCTCAACCGGGGTATGAACACACAGTCCTCATATTTGAAGGCATATACTCTATCCACTGAGCCACTTTCTACTTATTATATTTAGAGCTAACATTTTGTTTTCTGTATTTGCACCTGAAAAATAATTTAAATTTCTGGTATCATTACAACTAGTTGTATGACTGTTCCAAAACGATGTTTTTTGACTAGTACCGTTGCTAGCCTCATTACAAATAGTAAGATGACAGGCCTTTTGTTGACAGTATACGTGTGTCGATGTTAAAAAAACATCCTATATCCCCCGGTTGGCAAACTCGTCGTAGAGGACATTTTCATCAACGACTACTTAAGGAAATTTCGACATTTGCCACGCACGATATTTGTCGATTACAGATTCTTTCAAGGCAATTTAACAGAAACCGTACTCGAAGAATGGGTAAAAATTGATAGAAGTTCTATTACAATGTCTATTAAAATAAAACTTCTTGTGTTAAATACTCTCTGAGCAACAAATTCCTTAATTTGTTATTGTAGAACACGTGTAAAGAAGAAGCAAACGAAAAAATTTAATGGAGACATTTCTGAGGATGGTGTCATCTACATGGTCATCAATGAAAAGATGGGTTACAGTGTCGCTCTTATTGTCATGTATGATCTTAGCGGCCATTTGTTCGAAAATGTCCTCACTGATCTGTTTGAGCAGTCACCAACAGGTTATCGACGCTTTAACATTGTCATGCAGTGATGTCTGAAAGACATGGCCAAACGGGTCGCGAGTATACGAAATTTAAAGAATGGCTACCTCTTCTTCACACTAGTCATATGCAACAAGCCATTTGAATTTCAATTCACAGTAATTCATAACACTAAGCTCACTCACACTATTGCTAAAACTCTAAGCAAAGCAAAGCAAAACAAATTAAAACAAGAAACAGTTTTTAGAGAATCAAATCATGTCTTGTTTCGTGAGAATCAAGTTATTACATGAATCAGTGTTGTCAGATTAGGGGATTTATCCCCAAATCGGGAATTTTTTTTGAAATGGGGATAAAATATTTGGTTTGGGAATTGGGGAATTCATTGGGGATAATTTTTATACTTTGGGGATTTTAGGAGTTGTTTTGGGGATTTTTATTTTACATTATATATTTTTATTTATTTCTTGGAGTATTTTAATTTCAATACATACTTTGCGTATCAACGAGTAACGAACGCTTGCAATGAACTCAATAAAAACAAAAATAAGAAACAAAATCCAGTACGAATTACGAATTTCTCAAATCTCTGTTGAAAGTTAATATACATTTTAAAAATAATGCAATTTATTGTGACAATTTTAATCCATGTCTAGAAATTGTGAAATTGTTTAACACTAAAAGTATGTACCAAACTTTTCTTTAGACAGTGATAGAAAAGATTTGAACTCCAAACTTTTTTATTAATCAACTTAAATAATGGGCAAGAAATACATATCGAGGGCCTATTTTCAATAAACACCAACTCAAAAAGCTAACTTCTCATGAGAGCCAAAAATCTATTTTGCACTCGTTTGGAGTTTCTTTGAGATAGCATATTTTACTATGTATATAAAAAATAAATATATCTGCAGAGTTAGCATATTTTGTTCAAGTAAAAGTTCTATTATTTAAAAAAAATATGTCATTTCAAAAATTGCGAGTCGTCCATCGTTCAACCTTTTTAGAAAAGTTTATAATATACAAGCGGTTGTCCGATTCGCACAAGTTGTAGCTTAAATGAAAGACTAGCTAAAAATTGTCCGCTCGGTATCGTAATTTTTGATTATATTTTTGTTCAGCATGATCCATTTAATAAGACGATGTAAATTTTAAATAATTTGGTTCAATACAAAAATGTTGTTAAACTACTATGGGAGTTAGCGCTTATTTTTTCTAAAAATATATATTTTGAGATAGCAAAAGCTGCAAAACCTAACTTTAAAAAAACCTAACTCTAAAATGTTCAGTAAAAATGGATACAACGTTAGTTCACTATTTGCAATAAAGAACTCGTTTCCACCAAAATTTTAGTTTGGACATTTTGAATATAGGTGTTAGATATACAAACACATATATAAGTATGTACATATTTAAATATAAACCATATATATGTACAAATGAGCTACAGTGCAAATAAAGTATACATAATTTAATACTTAAATGCATTGAAATTGAACTAGTATTATTTTTAGTGGGAATTTGAATAATATCAATTGCTTTTTGGGGAATTTAGGGGATGAAAATTTTCAAATTGGGGATGGGACTCGAAAAAAATCTGGGAACCCTGATATTTTCTCTCAAATGAAAAGAGCACACCTACAAAAACCAAACCAGTGGTAAAAATACCCATTACGTAATCGCTGATGTAAACAAAACTTAGTAGCTGCTAGCGGTGACACTTTGGCTTATTTCCAACTCTTATTTCCAGCTGTCACTTAAAATGTAATCTACGATGTCAGTACCTGTCGCTACTGTGCGTTTACAGCATAAGTGGAACTGTAAGCGAGTTTGTTTTTTAAATATAGCCCAAAAGTATGCCATAATTTTTTAATTTGTACATATAAAGCCCCCCATACACATTTCAATTCAATTGTCAATTGAGTCTTTCAATTGAATTGATTCTTGGCCACACACTTTAGAAACTGAATTGAAAGATTTTCATTCAACTGTCAAATTTATTAAATTAAACACAATTTTAAAAATACTCACCGCCAGTTTTTAACTTAGTAATTAAATATTTATTTAGTTAATTTTCATATAAATTTAAATTGTAATTAAATACAACATCTGCTTTTCAGTCTAGTTGTTCTTATTTAATTGTGACATAAATATGGTAGCACCATAAAATATCACAAATTTCATTTAAATTTCCAAAAAAAAAGCAGCAGAAAAATTCCAAAAAATGCATTTTTCTACATTCAGGAAATAAGAATAATGAAGAGTTTCTGCAATGTTTTAAACGAATAAAAACAGATTACAAAATCACAAAAAGGCAAATATGGACAAAGAAAGCCCAAATAGCTCGGCAACAAAAGTTGAATTGTCATCGGCCACAATTTTTTTGTTTCCACAAGAACAACAAGCAGTCAAAATCATATGGTAATTTATAAAATTTAAATCGAATTTAAATGTACAAGATTGGAGATATAAGTTCTATTTAAATATGGTCTATAAAAATGAATTTTCTATTTAAACAGAAATTAAGTTTAAAAACCATTTAATTACTAAGTAAAAAACTGGCGGTTAATGTTTTATTTGCAAAAGAAAACTACAAACATAAATTTTGACAGCTGATCGAGAGACTCGAACACACACAGCACAATAGAATTGAAAGACTTATTAGCCAACTTGAAAAAATTCCAAATCTTTTGATTTTTCTTCAACCAACTCGACAACTGCCAAACTAATCAATTGACAGACATACACGACTTGAATCGGACAACAACCGACTCAGTTGCCAATTGGATTGAAACGTGTATGGGGTGCATAAGGGATAAATGAAATATGACGAAATATAACAAAATTCTCACATACACAATGCAAAATAATCGAAGCTATTATTAGTAAATGACATATTAGATTACACGTATATTACAATCTAAGTACTTAGATTGCTCGCTTAGAACTTCATCCTGAAATAATCGATTATTATCTAGGTACTTCGTTTCATTTACTACTGGGAAGAAGTACTTATCAGTGTTGCCACCGGAAGAATAAAAAAAGTTACACCTTTCTTTCAAAAAATTACGTTTTTCGTCAAAAGTTACATTTTGAAATGTTCCAAATAAAAACCTAGGTTTGTTAGCCATTTCATGATTTTTTTAAGCTTTATTTCTTGAAGAAGGAGTATCATTTGAAGAGAACGATGATTTTGATTCGGATTTAATTTTGATTGCAAATTGAAATCATGAAATTAAATTTACGATTTTGATTGCAATAAAAAAACTAGCAATCATTAACATAAAATCATGTGATTGCAATTAAATTTATTGCAATCTTTGACAGCTCTGTTCCACACCTCCACCTTTTCATCAAATTTTAATCAACTCTGTGACAATGGGGAAAATGCTTTTAAATTTAAAATGAAATTGCTCTATTCTCGAAAACATGGAGCGTACTGAATTTTATTGATTTTATTTGTGTACATAATTAGTTTTATTCGACCTTTTGATATATAATTTAAATAATAAGCAAACTTTTTTAATTAACAAAATGTTGGAATTAATTGCTAATAATAAAAAAAAACGAAATTGTATATAACATATATATAATATAATAACGATAATAATGACAATAATTAAAGCATATTAAACTTTTTTTATGTTTTGTTATGCTGGTTTTGGTTTTATTTTCTTATCTTTTTCTTTAGTATTTTTTCTAATGGTTATGGATTTACACAAAAACTGAAAATATGGTTTTACACGGAATTTAAAATTGCTTCTATACATACATATTTTCCTTAATAGTTTTAAAAACGTCACTCTTATACAAAAATATGTATATATTATTACCACCATCAGGAATATAATTGTATATAATATAATTTATTTACTACTTTAGTAATAGAGTAAAGAGTTTAGATTTGGTTTCATTCATAAAATCAAACAATAACGTTTCAATAATATAGATTTTGAAGTTTTAGTATTCCCTATTCTTTCTTTTCTTCGTTGCCCAATATTTCAGATGCATCATCAAAGTAGTATGAGCCTACTCTTTGGAGAATCTAATGAATCAAATGACGACGATGATGATTATGACGATGACTTCTAAAAGTTTTGTAATAAAGCTTCTTCTAAACTCATTTATTTACTCCTTCTACTTCTGCCTGTTGTTACTACGATTTGCATGTACATATATTATTTACATTAATGATAAAACCGAAAAGAAAAGGAATATAGCAGAAATTCTTGTTTATTAGATTTTTATTATTCTTATTATTTTTTATTTTCAATTTGTTTTTTTTTTATTAGTTCTTAAAAAACTAAATGACCTTGAAATAGTTCAATAAATATAATAAATTTTTTAAGAAATACTAAAATTATTAAATAATCCCACAGTTTTTTTACAAAGACGTTTAAATCTAATTATTTAAAATAAGAACGTCGAATAATTTAGTTAAATTGTTTTAATTTTATATTAATGGCAATAATTTTTTACATTTTTGTAATAGTATTTATTAGAAATTCAAAATAATATTTTTTGTTCTCTAAATGTTATAAAAAAAAACTAAGAAAATTTATATTATGTGTTATTTATTATTATTCAGCCTGTTCACTGAATCCAATACGGATTGGCTTGGTATCGTTTTCTCTACAAATCCAATTGATTGCGTTCATGAAATCCGTTTGTACTTGGATTTGAGAGATTTCCGTTGAGAAATGGAATTAATTATTCATGGTTTGGAGTTCAGGAATCCTTTCTTTTTTGCATTTAACATGTAGAACAAATTTTTCCTAGCCTCTAATTATAACTTACTAAACGATATTTTGAATTTTGAACAAAAATAAACAGTTATTAATATGATTATTTCGAACGTATTTGCTTTGTGAATCCAAATTGATTATTAGGCTAAGGTTAGTAACGTTATATTCAGAAAGAATTGGGCATGATTATTATTCCATGGAACAAGGGAAAAATTAACATCAACTTAATTTTTCAACGTACACAGCAGAACAGAGTAGCGCCACTTTCGGAAGCCGCTACACTTCCATCGTCAGTGTTCATGTGTATTTGCTTATCACCACTTGTCAGGTGGCTCTGTTGAATGTGATAAAAACCGATGGCAACGCTGGGAAAGTACACTTTAATATCAGCTTTAGAGTGATTTAATTCTCGTATTCAATTTTCACGAAAAAGTTGTATATATAAGAATTAAAATCACATTCAACAGAGCCACCTGACAAGTGGTGATAGCAAATACACGTGAGCACTGACGATGGAAGTGTAGCGGCTTCCGAAAGTGGCGCTACTCTGTTCTGCTGTGTACGTTGAAAAATTAAGTTGATGTTAATTTTTCCCTTGTTCCTTGGAATATTCATCATGCCCGATTCTTTCTGAATATAACGTTACGAACCTTAGCCTAATAATCAATTTGAATAAACAGTTTTTGAACAAAACAATTTTGCTACGTTTTCATGAACGCATTCACAATTGGATTGGAATTCCGTTTCCAATCCAATTCCGTATCAGATCCCATGAACAGGCAGATTATTATTATTATTATCATTATTATTATTGTTATTATTATTATTATTATTATTCAGGCATGTTCTGAAAATCACATGGCTTTAAATCACATGTGACTTTAAAATCAATAATGGTCATGCAAATATTTTTTCACTCATTTTTTTTTTTAATTTTTCTATTGTATAGAGCATCATATATTTAAAAATGTGCAGGACCATTATTGATTTTAAAATCACATGTGATTTAAAGTCATGTGATTTTCAGAACATGCATGAATATTTCAAATTTGATAAATACAAGGCTATGTGATGGACATCCATCGATTTGAAATCAATCGTTTTGAAAGGAAAAATGAATTTCGAATCATTTGAGAATCATTTTTGAGCCAATCTCAAGTTGTTGACTTGAAGAAAACAGAGAAGAAAATATACTAACTGCCTTATTCATAATACTTATCAAAGATTTATCAGATGTTTGTGAAACAAATTTTGTATAGAAATCTACAAATATTAAAATATAAAGAACTTAATGCGCTAAATTGAAATCCGTTTTCAGTAACTTATATGGTGGGCTCCCTCATACATTTCATCATAACTTGAGAACACCCTGCCCTAATAGTATTTTTTATATTTTCAAATGTTTCGAAGTTATTCAGAGTGGCGATAACATTTTTGTAATAGAAATTAATATTATTTTTTGTTTTAAAATATTCGTGAAAATATTGTAAGGGCAAAGGCTAGGTATATTAGGAATAAAATAAGCCAGAAATCGTGAAAATCCATGGACAAATGTTAATTTTATTCACATTTAAGTGAGGGACAAAAGTTGGGATTTACATACAACACACATACACCAATTACTATTTTGCTGTTGCATGGAAATTGAGATTTTTATCAATTGATTTCCTTCACTTAAAAATAAACCCGGTTTTCATGATTTATGGCTTATTAGAGGTGTACTAGGAATAAAATAAGCCATAAATCATCTCTCAGACTAATACTAAAAATTTAAAATTTATGCAGTGTTAATTTTTTTATGAATTTTTGAAAGCGAAAAAAGTTTAAATTTGTATTAACAAATTTTCACCGCTAATTTCTGAATAACTCCGAAACAGTTGGAAATAAAAAAAAATTATGTATACACATGTGACTTAAGTTATGGTGAAATGTATTAGCGTGACCACCTCATTTTGAGCGGCTTATTTATTAGTCATGCCCATAAAAAACAATATGTACGTGATAGAAAAATCTGATAACTGATTTAAATTTAGCGCATAAAACTGTAAAACATCACATATTTTTATTTGAAGGCTCGAATTTTTTTCTTTTTGCTGACGAGTGTAATTTATTATGAATAAGGCCTTAACAATTACTTGTACTATGTATGTCGAAGTCGAATTTGTGGCAACGACAAATTGTCATAGAAGAAAGAAAACATTTCTTTATTATAGGACAGTTTGTCGTAGTCACAAATTCGAAATCGACATACATAATCCGGGTGATTATAAAAGAGATTTGAAACAAATTTATCAAAAATGATTAAAAAATGTAGTTGAAACTTATTTTAAAATATAAACAAAACGAAAATTGTGAGCTAGACCGAACATCTAAATTTCGTTTTTAAAATCTACTTCCATCACATACCTGATAGTTTCAAATAAAGTTAACAACAAATGACTGTTTGTCCCACGATATCGAATATGTTATTTCTTTCGCACAATTACAAAAACAAAAATAAAATTTTAGAATTTGTTTTTGTTTTAAATTTAATTCTATGAAAGAAAGAATTTTTTCGACATCGTGGGACAAGCAGTAAGTTTTTCGATTTTATATTAGGGCAAAAAAATTCCAAATGTTTTGGCGGAGGGAATATGATGATTATATGGAATACTCGAAAAACGTAATTAAAAGATGTATGTGGACTAGAGTGACCCAAGCCATATTTTGTAAAACCAAAAATTTTTATAAAAATTTTGTTTTCATAAGTTTCACGATATCTCTGAAACTACTAAACGCCGTTTCAGACTATAATACAAGTATTAATACTTTTAAAGAAAATGCCTCACTGATCTAATTGTTCTTTGAAAATTAAAAAAAAACAATAACAATTTTTCATGTCAGGGTTTCATTGTCCTCAAAAGTATTAATACTTGTATTATAGTTTGAAAGGGATTTAAGCAGATAGGAAAACAATATTGGTGCGACTTAAGGCTAATAAAGTTGTCGAACTTTGTTTTTTTGTTTTGATTGAATAGAACAACCAGTTCTCTAGCTATGTTGACATTTGTTGTGCAACTGTAAATTAATTAACCTTTTTTAATGTTCGCTTTTACATTTTACAATTTTCTACATACTTACTTAATCGTGAATCAAATCAATAGCTGTGGATCGATTTTAATAAAATATGGCTAGTTTTGTTTGAAATATAGTTTTATGTATGTCAATGTAAAAATACTGAAATATTTTGATTATTTTTGAATTCTCTTTTCTGAATGGATGAAAAAAAGATTTGAAAAAATTTTTTCACGATATCTCTGAAACTACTGAGCTGATTAAAAAACAATATTGGTGTGACTTGAGATAATATTGTTGTCGAGTTTTGGATTTCGGCCTTAATTGAATATGGTTACTCGTTATCCTGTTATGTTAACATTTGATGTGCAACTGTTTCATTTTGGAAAAAAGCGTATATCTCGAAAACTAGAACCAAAAGATTTGAACCAACTGGCGATTCGGACTTAGCGCCACAAATTGCATAAGATATAACTTTCAGTTGACCCATTCCAAAACCTTGTAAATTTGTGTTTTTAGTTGTCATAAGCTAATGATGCTTGAAAATTTTATACTTATTTCGTTAACCATTAGATCTACAGAAAAGTTGGTAGGAAATAAAATGTTGCAAACTCACAAGCAATATTTTTCTTCTATAAAACTTTTTTGAAACTAATAATTTGGAAGTTATGAGGCAAGAAATCAAAATTTTATGGTTTTTCCTGAAAATTTGGCAGAATAATTTGTTTGCCAATTCTCACCAAATTGGGAGAAATCGAATTTTTTTAATAAGGGTCACTAATGTGAATACATACACGTTATCATAATTAATAAATTCTAAATTATAAAAACCCTCGGCTTCTGTCTTTGAGGCATCGCAGATCTCAAACGAATAAACAGACTTTCTTGAAACATATTCAATAATACTCTGGATGAAGTTCACCCTTTTGGGAGCTACGATGCAACAGACAGACACAGATACACTCGTCAAACTTATAACAACCACGTGTGCAAATATCTCCATTTGAAAATGAGGCAGCGATATTTTATTTTTCATTAATATTGATACGGAATGGATGTGTCTAAATCAGGGACCGTAACTGTTATGAATTGTTTCTATAATAATAGTTATTTTTTTTTATCCAATATGTTTTCAGTCAAAAAATAATGGTTATTTTTGACTATTATTTTTTAGGCCAAAAATAAAAGTTAAAATTTGACCAATATTTATTTGGTCAAAAATAAAAGTTTAAATTTGACCGATATTTTTCCGATCAAAAATAAAAGTTAAAATTTTACCGATATTTTTTTGTCAAAAATAAAAGCTTAAATTTGACCGATATTTTTTCGGTCAAAAATAAAAGTTAAAATTTGACTGATATTTTTTTGCTCAAAAATAAAAGTTAAAATTTCAAAAAGAGCGAGTAATATTTGGAACTAATAATCTGAAATGGTGAATATCTACTAATCAACATCGATTTAACTTGCAAGTGAATATAAGGAGCAGCAATAGGTTTTATATTCAATTTCGTTAAATAAATTGGTTCAATAGTTTATGGTCCTGCTCACTAATACCAAGCACGACAAGTGGTTAAAACAAACAAAGGTAGCGACTTCTAAATCCGTTTAAATCTTAACTTTTATTTATGACCAAAACAGACAGACACAGATACACTCGTCAAACTTATAACAACCACGTGTGCAAATATCTCCATTTGAAAATGAGGCAGCGATATTTTATTTTTCATTGATATTGATACGGAATGGATGTGTCTAAATCAGGGACCGTATCTGTTATGAATTTTTTCGAAAAAGTCATATAATAATAGTTATTTTTTTAACCAATATGTTTTCAGTCAAAAAATAATGGTTATTTTGACTATTATTTTTTAGGCCAAAAATAAAAGTTAAAATTTGACCAAGAGAGCGAGTAATATTTGTAACTAATAATCTGAAATGGTGAATATCCTACTAATCAACATCGATTTAACTTGCAAGTGAATATAAGGAGCAGCAATAGGTTTTATATTCAATTTCGTTAAATAAATTGGTTCAATAGTTGATGGTCCTGCTCACTAATATCAAGCACGACAAGTGGTTAAAATAAACAAAGGTAGCGACTTCTAAATCCGTTTAAATCTTAACTTTTATTTATGACCAAAAAAAATTTCAGTCAAAATTTAACTTTTATTTTTGACCAAAAAAATATCGGTAAAATTTTACCTTTTACTTTTGACCAAAAAAATATCGGTCAAATTTTAACTTTTATTTTTGACCGAAAAAATATTAAAAAATAACAGTTATATATTGTCTTTTTTGAAAAAAGTAAAAAAATAAAAGTATTTTTAGATTTTTATTCCTTAGCTCATGACCATCACAATTCTATATTCAAATATCGTATAGACAAATTCTTTCTGTCTGACTTTTTGAACTGAGATTTTGATAATAAGTGTTATTTTCGGTCCCTGGCTTAAATTTTTGTGTCTATATATTTGTTTGTTTCTTTATTTGTTCCTTATAGCAAGCTAAACAAACGGTAAGACCGATCGAGTTAAAATTTTGGAACCGTCTTACTTACGATCGGGGAATGAGGGAAAGCGTATCCCAATAAGAATCATCTTAAATTTTCTTATAAATGCACAACTACAATACTGAGACTCTTTAAATTTTACATTAGTGCTAGCCGTTTTTCGAAGTTAATGCTCGTATTCGCGATATGCACGATTTAATATTTTCATAGAAAACTGCCATAAGAAAAATTTTTTATACTTTTGGGATGATTTGTACAACATATGTACAATTTGTATTATGCTATTTTATACAAACGAATACTATGATTTTTCGCTGAAAAAATCACAGTGTTGTGTTTATTAGTGTATTCATATAATCGGTCTTCTGCTTTAATCGGTCAATTGCTCAATTAATTAATCGAGGTTTTGGCTTAATCGGTTAATAATCGGTTAATTTCGGTATTAGTTTTTATAAATCAAGTAATTTCAACAAATAAAAATGCTTAAATTATTTATTATTTTGAGCTTATTAGTAAAAAAAAGAATAACATAACAACCCTTGAACTAAATCAAGCCAAAAAATCAGAAATATGTATTCATTAAAAAAATTAACAAGTTTGTGAGATCATTATATCAGTTATTTCAATAGTTTAAGAAGATCTTCTAAAACAATCTTTCAGAAAAATAATTTGGTTTAAATGTTTAGGATTTAAGAGATTCTCTTCTTTAGTTTTGATAAAATTTGGCTTGGAAAAATCCATTCACTTATCGTAGCTGTTGAAGAAATCTAAAGCAATCCATAATAGTCGGCTCAGCGACGAACATTCTGCATAAAAGTTCATTTCCGAATTCCTTAGTTTCCGTTTTCGCACTGTATTTTAAAACACTGTTGCTAGAAGGAAATATTCCCGAGTTGAGGTATAAAATAATTGTATTCGTCACTCATTAAATTTAATCCGTAGATTTAATTAAATCGTTGGCAACAGTAATTAGCTTTTTATTAAATTATTAATATATATATATATATATATATATATATATATATATATATATATATATATATATATATATATATATATATATATATATATATATATATATATATATATATATATATATATATATATATATATATATATATATATATATATATATATATATATATATATATATATATATATATATATATATATATATATATATATATATATATATATATATATATATATATATATATATATATATATATATATATATATATATATATATATATATATATATATATATATATATATATATATATATATATATATATATATATATATATATATATATATATATATATATATATATATATATATATATATATATATAAGTTCCTTTAACTCCCATTGGAGCATAGGGCGCCCTACGGAAAAGTAATGCGAATACAATTGACTTATCAATTTGTGTACACAGCCTATCCTTTTCAATTGTCAACCTCACCCACTGTCCATAAAGGACTTGGTGTCTCCTGTCTTCACTAACGAGGCTCTGGCGACCGATCTTAGGCGGTATAACCTTCAGAACTGCACAGAGGAAATTCTGTCGCAAACCCTAAGTCCGTAAAGAAGGAGGGATGGAGTGTCGGTGAACCATGAATGGCATAAGAGCGTCTCAGGAACTAGGAGAAATGCGAACACTGAATTCTCTGAAACTCTGGCTCCAACACTACAACTTTTAAAAAATCTAAAAATGAATTTTTTTAGATTTTAAGACCTGTAACTCAATGAATTTCCTATCGTTAGCTGAAATTTTATAGGAGAGAAAAAATACTAAATAAAATACTTTAAGTGACTGAAGTAAAAAGTCTCTTCATTTTTGTTTTTAATGCGATAGATTTTTATGATAACAGTTTGAAAATTCGTAGGGAAAAGCGCTTCGATGTTATAATTAATAATTGGAAATGCGACTTAAAATTTTTGTTTGTTACGTTATTTCACATTTCAGCTAATGATATGGAACTATGTAGTTGCATACATTTATAAAAAATCATACATATATTATCATCAGTGTATATACAACATCCCGCTTTCCATAAGATACCCTATAAAATCCCGCTTTTTTTGGTAATACTTTCTTCAGAATCCCGCTTTTCAACCGTTCTTATCCCGCTTTTGACAAAAACCTTCCGTTCACGTTACTTATATTACTACAAAATATGAAAAAATGTGTTACGTCGGTTAATCGACTGCAATTAAACGGTTTAACCGTTCATCGAAAATAGCAAATTTTAAATTAACCAATCAGTTAATCGGGTAGTAATTAACCGGCTAACCGATTAACGGTTAACCGAATGAATACCCTAGTGTTTATTCAACCTATTTAAATCCAAAAATATTGTTTTTTTATAGTATTTTACCATATTAGTTTTAAATCGCGAATACGCGTATACGAGCGCTAACTCCGAAAAATGGCTAGGACCATTGAAATCAGCGTACTAGATAGATCTTTACTAGTAGGGGGTCCAGCTTGTTAAAGAAAAAAGTTTCAAGCTCCAGCACAGTGTAATAATAACCGAATTTGTTTGAATTTTTCTATGATTTTTTTTTTGTGATGTGCCGTTTTGGAAATTTCAAAAGGTGGCAAGTCTAAGGGCACCCCCCCCCCCCCCCCCCATGCAAAGTAATTAATAATTTATTTACATACATACATATATGTTATAATGTTAATAAAGGAATATGGTACTTTTCATCTCATATTATTTATTTTTAATGCTTAAATAAAAATTATGGCTCAATTACACGAAAATCGTACCACTGTGTATATATATAGTGCAGAACCAGTGCGACCGCCAGATTAATAGACTACCACTCTCCCAACGAACCTTCCAGGGCACCCATTTATGGAGCATAAACTAAACATCAATGCAATGTATTCGCTAAATTATAAGGAATATTTCGATACTCTTTGTTTTATCGACTATTTGTTTATTTACGCGTATCAGTTCAAGTGGAATTTATTGTTACGATCATAATTGTAATAAAAGTACTCCCAGTAAAAAATTTTCATGATTTTTGAAGCACTAAAGAAATAAAGCGCTTTATAATTCGCTTTAAAATATGAGCTAGTTCAGAAGCTGATTTATTAGCGTCGCAACAATGCAGGTTTTGAAGCGAGAAAAGTATTTGCTTTTTACTTATACAAAAGCTTCGTACACAAGCTATACAAAAAGCTTATTTTATAGTGCTGATTCAAAGCAGGTTTTTAAGCGAGAATGAAGAGTAAGTTTATTTGAGTTTCTTGGTGCCGTTTTGCAACAGTGTTTTTGGTCGAGTGATTGGTACGTTGGAATTTAAACCTGAAGGCTCTTAGTTCGATACTAGTTGAAGTTAAAATAACAAACATTGAGTAAAAATATGTAATTAATAAAAATAAATAAAGAAACGAAATAAGAAAAATTCGAAATGGCGTTAACGACGCCAATCCACATCGAACCATTTTTTTCATATATTTTCAGTTCTAATGCTGAAAATGTTGATGATTTTCAGCGCTTCAAAAGCGCTTTTGTGAGCAAAATTGTAGTACTCCAATCCGGGAACTCGCCATACAAAAATGAGCAGCGATATCAGCAGGTTTGTCAGCGCTACTTTTATTCCATAATAGTAGAAACCAGCTTTATTGCAAGCAACTTTTTTACTGGGCTGCTTCTATGTTCACTCTGTTGTAGGATACTTCGCTTTATTGATCCCGCTGATTAATTAAACGGGTTTATTTTAATTGCGTTGGTAAATCAATTAGCAGAGTATCGGGTAAATGATTTTTCCGTTTAATTGCATCAAAAACCGTGCATTTTTAAAAAATCAGCCCTATAATTATATCATATATTCAATTGCTTAATTCACAAAACCTCTTGTATCTTTGTATCGAGTGTAATATTGTATTGCATAGAATAGTGTAAACTTGTTGTTGATAATTTTCATATAAAAATTAGTGTATTCAATACACTTTTACTTCATGTTTTATATATACTCAGAGAGTATTTGTATGTATGGGTATAAAAACTCTAAAAGTAGCGTTACGTAATATGTGAATAGCCGCTTATACAATAAAAAAATTAAATGATGGCGATTTTGATGTTCTGGTACCTCGAAGATTATCCTCTTATTTCTTTTATTAAAATTAGAAAACTATTGTTGATTTCACTTGGTGTTATTATTAGCAGGGCTTAAACTTTCATGTAACTAAACAAATGCAGCTAAAAATCAAAAATATGCATTTACGAACAAATTACCAAACTAAAATGATATGAAAATATTTTTTTTAATTTTTTATTATTATTAGAGAAAATAAAACCATAAATCAAATAAATTCGGTCTATTATTTAATGCAACCGAACTTTAGTTGCGTTGCTAGTCGGCAACTGAAAATTAATGGTTGCCAGAAAGGCACTAAATAGCAACTGAAACGGACAGATCTTAGTTGCCAGTTGCCACCAGTAGTATCACTTTCAGCCACTGACAACCCAACTGAGGCTCGGCTGCCATCCATAATCTGCCTATTAATATATATTTTTTTTTTCAAAAATTGAAAAATATGCATTAAAAAATTTTTATAACTCCAAAAATATGCATTTATTGCCAAAATATGCTCTTACCACAAAAAAAGGAAAAATATGTAACTACAAGTCGATACCAAACTACTTAAAATTTGATGATTCACATAGATAATTAGTCAATACCTCTTTATCTATCACCACAAAAAAAATGCATTTGCATGAATGTCCGAGCCCTGATTATTAGCCAGGGGACAATTGCATTAATTTTCAAGTTTATGTCATCTCTAGTTGCACATTTCTACGAATATAATCACGAATTTTATAATTTTTTTCATACCTATTAAAAATTAAAGTGTTTTTATTCGTTTGAACTAAATTGATTGATACAAGAATTAATGTAAGAAAAGCAAATTTGCTTAGCAAAAGAACTTATTTCGTTGAAAAATAAATTAACTGGCTCGAATTAACAGTCGAATTATTCGAAAATAAAAATTATTCGAAAGCGATTAATTTCATTGAAAACGAAACCCGCCTAACTGATTTTTGGGCCTAGTTTTGAATATCCTAGTGTTGTAAATATTTAACAATAAAATAAGGCATAAGTCTATAATAAGATATGTATAATTGAAATCGATTCAAATTCATTTCGACACAATTCACTCCTACTAAATTTAATCGATGAAATATTTCATGAAATTTTTTCATGAAACTTTTTTTTATTTGCTATTGCAAGCTCGTAAAAGCAAATGGGTTAAAGAAAATTGACAAAAATCATCTGAAATTTTATTTTATACCACTTTTTTAACCCAAATTGCTTCCCTGTGCTTTCTATTATTAGCAAATAATGAATTTCATGAAATATTTCAATGTATAAATTTAGTCTTACTTTTCAAATGAGTTCTCATGTCCATCTATTTTATACAATTTTAAATACATTTGTTTGGTTTTTCTAAATGTGTTTTGTTTTATGTTAAATTCCAAAATAAACAATTAATTGTTCAATTCACAAGCTCGTATTAAAGTCGTATGTGTTGTGTAATCGTCTAATTATACAGTAAATATAAGGTATAGAACGGGAACCAGCTATAACAGCTTGTAGAATAGTTTTCAAAAACCGCGCAAAATTATGATTATGTATTTGCAAAATTAAAAATAAATAAATGCAAAAATCGAAATCAAGGCTTGAAATAGATTAAAAGTGACTCTAAAAATGCTAAAAACTTGGAGTAAATCAAGCACATAGCGAAAATATCGAAAATTCGCGAAAAACAGAAATATTGGAAACTAGCCCCAAAATTATAAAGAAAGTCAAAAACTCGGGAAAAAAACGCGAAAATTATGAAAATTTACAAAAACTTGCTAAAATTTTAAAAATTACAAAGCGCAATATTGATTAAAATTCCCAAAACTGTAAGGAAGCTGAAAACTTACAAAAACTCGCTTTTATCGCGAACAAGCTTTAAAATTGATTAGAAATCGCCAACACCATCAAAAACAAAACAAAAAATCGGAAAAAACGAAAAAATCTGGAAAAAACGCGAAAAAATCGCAAGTTAGCGAAAAATTGCTAAATTTATTAAAAATATCACTAAACCTGTAAATAATAATAAAATTCGTTTTTAGACATAAATTGAATTGACTACAAAATTGACTCAAAATGAATTGACTACATTGAATTGACATTTAAAACACGACAAAATAACGATAAAACAAATTTGTCTGTTCACAACCCCATAAACAAGTATCGTGTTTTTTTAACGATAAACCATACGACTGAGCTTGTGAATTGAACAAATGTACATATTATGTACTTATAATGTTATTCATATTTTAACATTCTGTAACTTTTGTCATATGTATGTATGTACTTTGTTTTTCCGTCACAAAAATATGATGTCATCACTTGAGTCTAATTAAATTTTTTCACTTAATTGTATTTACAGTTTTAAGTGTAACAGTTTTAAAGGACTAACAAAAACTAGTTTCTCGAACAGCTAGCTTTCACTGTTATTATTTAAGTACATGTTCTCTCAAATGTACACTCGATGAGTGTCCTTCGTTCAAGTAATACATTTTAAGAGAAAATCTTAGAAAAGGAAAAAGATTTTCGAAGTTTAACACCGATCAACTAAAATTACACCAGATATAAATTAAATATGCGAAACTGTTAAAAGCAACATCATCCCTCATGCGTGCATGTGTTTTTTTTTATAAAAACTCTTATATTTTAGTTAAATTGAATACAATAACATTCAAACTTAAAAATATAATAGATATTTTGTGTATATTTAATAAGAAATCTGAAAAAGTATTACTTATAGCTTTTTTACACTATCTCACAGGCCGTTCGACTCCTGTAGAATATGCAACCCTGATGTAATGAGTTTATAGAAAGTTTCAAAAAGCAATAACAACACACTATATCAGGGTTGCATTTTCTACAGAAGTCGAACAGGTTGTGGGATAGTGTAAAACTAGCTTTACGCATTACACATCTTTTAAATTTATTATTGAAATTGTTAAACATAATAATGATTCTTACAATGATAAATAGAGACAACCTAAAAATAACCTATAAAACTGAAAATTGAGAAATTAAAAATGTAATATGATATAAGAAATCATAAATTAAATCGTTGAATGTATTTGTTGGATATACATACAAAGTTAATGTTATTAAATTGTTTGTTTTTAAATCGGATTGAAAATGATTACCGAATATAAACCATAATGATATGTCATAATTACAAAATATGTCATAATAAAAAAAAATAAACAAGAAGGCAAAATGTTCGCATAAAACAAAAAAATTAAAAGAAAAACTTAAAAAGTAATTCGATGAAGAAGAAGAAGAAGAGCATTGTAATTAAAATCTAAATTATAAATAATTACTGAACAACATAATTATGAATTATTTGTAATAAATATAAGATAGAAAACAAAAACAAATACCTTCCTTTCATTTCATTCAAATAGATCTATCACCATTATTTACATTCTTCATATATCACTAAGATACTTTCTTGAATAAAAGAAAATAAATAAAATAAAAAGCAACGACTATTTAGTCGAAAAACTTGTACTTAGGATTGAAAAAATATTTCGAAAATAAAGCCGCGTTCACACCATGATAGTACTGCGATGACAGTTAATTTCTATTAGAAATTGTGACATTTATTGATACTGTTGCACTATGAATGAATTTTATATTAGGACTGTCTATTACTGTCATAGTGCGAACTTTTGGTAATTTCTTTTTATTTAACTGATTTTAGAATAAAGTTTGAAAGTATTGAAAGTTACTAAGATCCCGCACGGTGGTCGAAATTCGACCAATTGGTCCGTAACACGATTTGCTTGTAACCGGTTTTTTTAGGCAAAACATATATTGTGCATATCGAGAGAAAAATACCTTAATAACCATACTTATATGTATATGTTTCATCAATATTGGTGGACAATAAGAAACTTGAAAGCGTAAAAATTGTGTGACCTATTTATATATCTGTTTGTGGGAGGCAAACTGCACCAAGTCACATTTTGAAAATTTTACAGGAGACCGGAAAAACATGTTTAAAATCGCAAATGGTTCTATATCTGTTGGATTAACAATTTAACTTACCCCAAATATTTTATATAACTGTAATATTATTTTTTTTTAATCTAACATATACGTAATAAAATTACGTCATATAATATTACCGGTACTTATTAAAAAGGACTTGGTGTTGTTTACCTCGCAGATGTTTTTGAGCAGTACTACTGTCCCTTAAAACATAGGACTTACAGGAAGGATTTCACCTATCGATAGAGGAAAAAATGCTGATTCAAACAGTATAAAAACGCATTTTGAAAAAATGTGACTTGGTGTAGTTTACCTCCCACCTACGTGTATATGTATACGATAAGATATAATATTAAACCTATTTTTACAATTCAGATTATCGGCTCTGTTCTAAAAATCGATCAATTTTTAAAATTAAATAATATATGGATGTGTCAGCAGTTGCGCGCGCCTTAAATCCAGTTCATGTGTTTCGTGACCTTTTCTGATGAGCCAAGAAAAAGGCACTGTTTTTGGACAAAATTTGTTGTGCAACAAGTATTTATAAATAACGGTGCAATATTCCCTTAAATGCTTCTGCAGGTTTTTAAAAAATTTTTTTAATTTTGGATTTTTCAAAAGGCTGCTCTGCTCCATCGATTTCATCATAGATTTGGAAATGGTGGTCCAGTTTTATTACAAAAAAATACTAATTATGAATTTTCCCGGTAAGTTTTTTCTCTTCCCATTCATTTGTTCCCGGGGAAAATCCTCCTATTCTAAAACACAGGGAAATAAACAAATAAGGGAGAGGAAAAATCTGGATCAGCTGTTTAGTGTTTACATTTTATTCTGCACTAACGCAACAGTTCAAAAATTTTATGTTTTCGTTGATAATAAGATTGTGTGTTAATATAAATATTTGTTTTTGCTCAAATAAAAAGTAAGATGTACAGTGTAGTCACTCAGATGCTGTCGAAATAACTTTATGCAGAGAAAGTGAAGCGAAAACTGAGCCAAGGCCAGTGCCAGATGCATTAAATCCCCAATGATTGTGTGTAAAAAAGAAATTGTAAATTTTTTAAACCGCAACAAATCTTCCATTTACCTATTATGTGAACTTAAAGGATGCGTTCAAAATTTAGTGTGTTTTAAAAACTTTATTCCGAAGGCAGTAGTTCACGTTTTTGAAGCGCATTTTTGCACAGCGTGAATAAAAATTCCTAAAACAAGAGAGAAATATAACATTCCGATGTTTATATAAACTTGTTGTCCTAAATAAATGCTTATACAATTGTTTCACAACATTTTTTAATTTGAATTTAAAATTTTTGCATTAGTTCCCTTCAAAATGTTTGGGGAAAAAACTCGCAAGAATTTCTCCCTCATATTAAGAATACTTTACTTTTTCCCGCGGAAATTTGTATTTTAGAATAGGAGGAATGGGAAAAGGGAAAATTTTACCGCGAAGATTTTATTTAGAATAGGGGAACAGGGAATAGGGAAAAAACTCCCGGGGAATTGTTATTCATAATTGGGCTGATTATTTGCGGTCCCTGAAAATACCAACGTAATACGCGCGTCAGATGCATCCCATAAAATATTTAAAATATTTTATTTTATAAAGGCTACGTTTTTAAAATACATCCACATATGAGGAGTGTAGAATCAAAAGCAAAGTTCCACTTTTTTTGCACATTTTTAACAATAGAAAATAAATGATGAATGATGAGAAAAAATAAATAAAAATTCAAACAAGGAAATTGATTTAGATAAAATAGGAAAGTATAAATACTCGTGTTATATCAAATTTCAGCACTACTATTATGCCAATACAAAAATATTTTATGAACAAAACAAGCCACAACAATTTCTGAATTTCTTATGGTATTTGCCTACAAATTTCGCCTAAACTTTTTTATATATTCCCCAATTCTATTCTCTTGAAAAGAAAAAGAAAATACAGTCATTAAGTATGTATGTATGTGTGGGAACATGCGTAAATGCAGTAATTGTGCAATAATCAGATTTTAGCGTCCACCACTTTACAATACTTTTTAGCACCGAAAGTTTGTGCTTCGGGAACTTTTTATTTAAAGTTGCAATAATTTGCAGACCGGTTCCCCAATTTTACTGCATTTACGAATGTACCCTGTCTCTCTACAGGTAGAGGTTTTTTATATTTATTATATAAACTATAAAAGTGGAGATAGCAGTGCTTGATACTATACCCCTCATATGATGGCCAATGGTGTTTTCTTTTCTACAAAAAGAATGCTACATTTCCATGTAAAAAGCGCAATTTGGTGTTCGTTTCTTAAAAATGTTTTGCTCTCTAAAAGGGTGGTATGTATGTTTTATTCAAAAAAAAAAACAGCCCCACTAAAGCTGAAAGTCCATAACACGCGTTACACGGCTACAACGTTACCATATATTTTTTTAAAAACTTCTTATTTCTGAAAAAAAAACTTTTTTCCCCCAAAAACCCTTTGTTTTCTACAAAAGTGCCAAAATTTTAAAAGAAAACACAAAAAAGTATATTTGGAGCTGATTTTAAGGAATGTATAAAAACGGCATAGTTGCATAGAGGGAGTAAACACAATTAAACACTGTTGCAATAATAAGGGAGTGAGAAAATATTTGATCTTGTCATTGCATAAACAATCACTTAATATTTTCATCCGATATACTATACTGCAAATTTTAAATTATGTACATATATATATATATATATATATATATATATATATATATATATATATATATATATATATATATATATATATATATATATATATATATATATATATATATATATATATATATATATATATATATATATATATATATATATATATATATATATATATATATATATATATATATATATATATATATATATATATATATATATATATATATATATATATATATATATATATATATATATATATAAAACTTGAAAAAACTTTGTATAAAATTAAAACTTTTTGCCATCTCAAAACCTTGCAAAAAAAAGTTGAATCAGTGCAGTTGTACGTATCAAGTTACAGAGCACGACGCCTTGACGCGTCTAACGCAAAAAGTAGGTCTACTTTCTTCTTTTTGATAGCCATTGATATTTTATGTTTAATGCTATCAATGATTGTTTGTATAGTGTACTATTTTGCACTTGCAATAAAGTTTAAAAATATTTGCGATCATAAAATAACAAAAAAACTTATGCGTAAAAAGCGTCGCATGTAACTTGAAACGATGAAAAGCGTGGAATACGTAAAACGTGTGAAAGCATTGACGCGAAAATGCGTGTTATGGACTTTCAGCTTATAGGTGGAAGGCTTTGCACTTTACGCCCAGTACAAATCTACAGTGCTGTTAGTGCCCTGTAAAATGGTGGCTTCTGTTTATAAAGAATGCTGCCAGACGAAGTTGGGAAAATCGCCTCGAATTAGAAAGTAAAAAATACAAGTTTTTAAAGCAAATTTTTCTACTGTTTTATAGAAAAATTATGAGAAAATATTATATTCTTAATTCTAGATTGTCAGTAATATAAAATCTTACTGGTTTCGGTGTAATAAAATTTTTCGAAACAAAGCCTTCAAATCAACAACTCGTTAAAACTTTGGGTCGATAAATCGGCAATCTGGTAGCTGTATTTTTATGTTTACATATTTTATGAGAATAAACTAAATAAATTGTTATACTTTTTTAAAGTAATAAGTTAAAAGTATTGATAAGGCATTATGTACATGTGCAGAAATTACAATAAATCAATTATATTCATCTTCGCCATCTGATGAGGAAAAAATGTAAAATTTATTTAAACGTACTCTTCCATTGAATAACAAACTTATCTGCCTGCTATTAAAAACGGTGATCCCCACTTTTTCATAAATTTTCTTTTTTTCTCGTCAAAAAACAAATAGCATTATTGCAGGGTTGGCAAGACATTTTATACATGCACCTTCCAACAAGGTGACATTTTTTATGTAGAAAAAAAAAAACACCATAAGTTTCTAAAAAGGTTATAACAAATACTAAATTCAAGCAATAATGAATGGGATTTGTGACACAATTTTGCGAAGAATTTACTTTATTTATTAATCATGATTATATAACAATTACAAATCAGTTCGGTATCTTTTCAAAAGATGACTGATAGTTTCAGAGACCATAGAGATGTTTGAGCAAGGGTTACTCATATAATGCGTGATGACATTTTCGCCGATTTCGACCCCCTTCGTAACGCTTCTTAAGCACTTTTCAGTATAAATGATCAACTCTGTCACAAATCTTTAACACGAAGAAATCGGTTTGGACATTTGGGATTTATAATATCGTCAGAGACATACAGAATAGACGTTAACCCTATAATTCCCAGCTTTTCTCTTCGGCGGCTTAAAACTTGCATTTTCAAATGTTATCGCTAGATCCAAGACAAAAAAATGTTGCAGTAGGAAAAGAAAATTTTGAATTTTTAAAATGTGAAACATTCTTGTAGATTATTACAATTTATGCTTTGAATGCAAGAGAAAATTTGTGTTAAATGCCACTAGGCTTTCTCAAATGTTTGTGCCGCGTATTCAAAGTACAAAATTTTTAAAATCATGAAGATTTTAACATTTTTCAATAAAATAAAATAAATTTATTGAAAAATTGTAACCTCAAACTTTTATTTTTATTGCATATGAAAGGGTATACATATGTATATCCAGACTGGTCCCATTTTTAGATTTTTTTTATTGTGGACATGTTGCTCGTCTATCTGTATCTCTCTGTTTTGGAATCGGTTTATTTATTTTATGAAATGCATCACAAAATTCAATTAATTATAACAAAACGGAAACTCTTGGCAAGTAATATAATCATAACCATTCCAATCAGAGGGGCAGAGTGGCCCCAATTGGAAAAATTGGTAATAAATCTGTGCCTATGAAACTTGCGATCCGATTCTAAAAATCGTAGAGAATAATAAATTTTTGACCACCCTGTTGAAAGACAGGGTGTCAAAGGTGACTTCCTCGGGCATGAAAACCCTTATTGGCCTCATAACAACGTTGATATTTTTGAAATCAATTAACTTAGTCAACTGAAAAAATAATTCATTTATAAACATTTTTAGTTGTAAAAACAAAAAAACTAGTTAATTTTTAGTTATTAAGTAGTTTAAGCAAAAAATTAACATATATATGCACACAGGCATGTACTATTTAATGTTCAAAATAAAATAGTTTTATATTGTAATCACATAACAGTAGTTTTTCTCCACTAGTATCATTAAGGTTACTGGTACGGTCAGAGAAAAGCTGCCCAGATGAACTAATCAGTTGCCTATAGACACATTAGTTGGTGAATGCTGACAGATATATATTTCATTTGCCAGATTTGTCTATATTTTTCGACACGGTGTGATCATCACGCCGTAGTCCTTTCGAAGATCTTTGTAATGACAATGGAAAAGTTTCTTTAATTGATTGTAACTTTCTTGCTACAACAGTTTCTTTTCTGCATTATTTCATTAGTATATACATACATATATTTTATTTATTTATTCTACGGAATAATTCTTTTGTAGATGCTGCTTTATGTTGCTTGTAATCTGTGCTTTTACCAATTTTTTGCCCAAAGGCAATATTTTCCACAAAATTTTGCATTAGCCCTTTCATTATCTTTAAAAAAATCCCTGTCGTGCGGCCAAAAATAAAAGGAATAAAGAAATTAAATTTCGTACACTCGTTTTAATAGATAAAATGTAATCACACCTGAAATAAAAAATTACCATAACGGAGAGAAAAATAATTGTAACTGAATGAAACTTTGTACAGACATTAGGTTTAATATACTTAATACTTTAAAATGTTTTTGAAAATTGGTTCAAAAATGACCGAGTTATGCGTGTACAAACATAAAAAAGTAAAAAAACATACACACGGTTAAAAATTTACGAATTTGTCAATGCGGTTCGGCGCCGAAAATTGTAGAAATAAATTAAAGGTGGAAAGACGTGGATGTGGACACAGATTTTTTTAAATATACATACTTGTAGAAATATTATATCAAAGTATAAAAAATATATATTTTTTTTTATATGTTTTTTAATCGTCCATCTAAGTTGTAACTTTTTAAATATTCGTTATTTTTCTTTTTGTTTACTTTCTGAGTAATGGTATATCACATATTAGTTACAAAATTTACAAAAAAAAACAACGTGTAGTCATATTATAATAATATTTCAATTATATGTTGTGAAAAATTGTAGTACTTTACCGATTTTTTTTTGTTAAACTAACTGCTTAAAGTTTGGCATATTTCTTCATTACTTTTTCGAATAAATAATTCTATACTTACCGAAAACTAATAATTTTGAATCAGCATAACTCTTAGAAAAATTAATATTTTTTAAAAATTCTTTCGGTTTTACTTAGAGAGAATGTTGCTTATAAGAACCATTAAAATACTTTTTCAATATAAAACTATGTTTTTTTATTTTTGGCCGCCCTCGCGACAGTGTGCGTCGTTGTCTGCATATGCCTTTTACACAATGTTTTCAAACTGAATGATATGACATATATATGTACATTCAAAATACATAGAATATAAACACAAATATGAAATTTAAGGTTAATAAAATTGTTTGTGAAAAATTTAAATAAATTTTTTTCGTCTTTATCGTTTTTTATCTGTTTTTAACGGTTTATATTCTGCATATTTTTGTAACACTTGAAAATGGTTTTGTTCAAAAAATTCAGTAAAATTAATTCCGAATACCGATTAATCGGTCGGATACTATTCTTTGTTTCATTGGAATGATAAATTACACAACGCGATAGTTTTGAAATTTTTGAAAGTTTCAGAGATCAAAATAAATAATTCTCATCATCATAAAAATTTCCGATTAGCTCTAGTTCTAAAGATGTAATGACTTTAATATTTCCATAAATTACAGCAATTTTTGTAATCTTCGCATCACATTTCCTCACAGGTCCTCAATACCATAAAACAATTTATGGATTATTAATAGGGATGTAACGAATACCGATACCGATACCGATATATCGGCGATACTTCAGATTTTCCGATACATCGGTATCGGCGATATTTTACTGCCGATACGACGATACTTTTAAAAAATTTTTCAGAGTTTTTTTTTAACAAATAATTTATTTTTGTTCGATTTTACCATGAATTAAATACACTTCGTTATTTTTTAAATCTTATTAATATCAATTTTAAAAATTAATAATATTTTATGCTGTTGTTTTGTAAACAAATTATTTATTTTTTGTTAATTTTACCATGAATTCAAATTCAAGTCGTTGTTTTTTAAATCTTATTCCAGCAAAAAAACACACTCCAAAGAAGTCATGAAAATGTAGAATTCACGATCCGGATGTATTGCAAATTCGGATAATTTCTAATTAAGTTTTACATATCCTTGCCATCGCAAGAAGTTCTGTTTTTCGATTACCAATCACCGAATTGGAAGCGATGCTCTGACAATTTTCTTTTTCGGTGTTCTATAATGATTTTTCCTCAAGGAAAAAGGATAAAAATTACCCATTTTCACAATTTTTTTATGCGAATTTGAACTCAAAACTTTATTTTCATGTAAATTTAGGTGTATAAATATAAACTTAGAAGACTTTTAATAATTAAGCTATTAAGTTGTTTAGAAGAATATTAGTTGACAAATGTCCTTTAAAAAATCGATTTTTTAAAAAGCATGGCGAGTATTTTTTAAAATTATAAGGAAATTAAAAATTTTTTTCTTGCTTTTCTACTAATTATCTGCATATTTTTAATATAGATTTTTGGAAGCAAAGAAAATGTAGCTCCTTAATAATTACTTCCAATTTTTTTACTGGGTTAATATCAATTTTAAATATTCTCTCTTACAATGTAATTTTGTATAATAAAAGAATTGCACTTGAGTTTTGTTGATCTAAACTTGAACTCAATTTTGTATAATAAAAAAATTGCAATTGAGTTTTGTTGATCTAAATATGTTGATCGAATATTGAACTCAATTTCAATATTCGTATCGGTATCGGAATCGGTATCGGCGATATTTATTTTTAAATATCGGTATCGGTATCGGATCGGCAAAACGCCGTATCGTTACATCCCTAATTATTAATCTACACAAATACATCTTTCTTTTGAGTGTAATTTTGCTAATGTGAGTTTCAGATTACATTACTGGTATTGGTAGTTCTTAAAACTTTGAAAACTTGAAAAAAATTCCCATTTTCATGGTAAGCACAAAATAGATATTCCAATGAATAGTTTTTTTTTAAATGAAATTTTTAAATCCATTGATAGGGTACTGAAATATTTAGAAAACAACTTAATATTTCCAAAAAAAATTTACATCCTAAAGTAGTAAGTACGAAAAGCTTGTAAAAATTAAACTATTTTTGTACTACTTAAGCATGTAAACAATTTTCTTTTCATTTTTAGTTGTTTTCCAAACATTTCTGGAATAGAATTTTTGTGGTTTCCATTGAAATGATGATTTTTTTGAAGTTTTAAAAATTTTAACAAATAAAAAGAATTTAAAGCATAATTAAACTCAAAAGACATTTTTTTTGTGTAGATTAATAATCCATAAATTGTTTTATGACTTTCAAGACCCTTCCGGAAGGAAATGTTATGCGAAAAATAAAAAGATTCTGTACTTTAGGAAAATATTAAAGTCACTATATCTTTAGAACTAGAGCTAATCGGAAAGTTTTGTAATGATTTCCGAAACTTTTTCATTGTTGTGGAGTGTTATTGGTTTTGAGTTTTATATGTAGTATTTAATAAAATTGTGACGATCTTTAACATATCTTATTGCTGCAATGGCTTTTTTATGAATTCCTCTTTGAAAAGTAAAACAATTAAATCATATCTGTAATTGTTTATTTAACTAAATACAAAAATTTTTTTTCTAAATGGAATAAATATACACAAATATGTATTTAATTGTAGAATAATATAAATAAGTACCAAAATATGTACGCATGTCTAATATTATATCTTATTTTACAGTTGCAAGCACTAAGAAAACGTTTTTTAAAATATTTTCCTGTTCAAAAATACCAATCCAAAGCAAGAACTAAATACAAACATTAATAGAGTTTTTTAAACATTATACTATGCAAAAAATAAATAATTATTAATAATTTCGTGAATATTGAAAAAAAAACGATAAAAATTCTCCGACTTAATGAAGAAAAATGCAACAAGCCACACTGGTAATGCATAGTTGTGCATTTGATATTTGGCTTTAATGAAATATGTATGTAACTTTTATTATTTATTTTGAAACATAATATGTAAACTGTATCATCTCTATTATTCTTTACTTTTTATAACTAATAAAAACAACTTGAACTCAGATCTTAAATATATGAAATTCTTATTGTAAATATTTAACCATATATTGACACTAATTTATATATAAATACATAAATAAAAATAAAAATATGGAAAAAATTAGTAAAATCATTAAATTGACTACAAATTCCTATAAACAAGTACGAAATCAAATAGAAATAAATTTGAAAAATAAAACTTTAAATAATTACCAGAGAAAGTTAAAAAAGAATTACTAGCATGTAATAAGAAGCAAAAAATAATTATAAATAATATATACACATAAATATATAAAAAATATAATTTCTATTTTGTTTTATTATGGGGGCTATATTTTGAGGATCATATCTAATTTCACAAAGAAATTATTTAGATTTTAACCTGCAAAATTTAATTTGGAAGGTATTGTGCAGAGCACGAAGCCGATGTTATTCGATAGTCGGCGGCGGCTTACCCAAAAAGTAACCAGCGGCGGCTAAGCGTAGAATGTAAGCCGATAATTTTCCTCGGCGGCGGCTGAATGAGAAGTGTCTGTCAACCGGTTCACTTCGTATGTATATACTATAGAGAAAAAAATTTTAAATATTTTTTGTCGTATATGTATCAAACTTATATTATTTGTTAGCCACTTGTCGGCTGAGTTGCGTGCCGATCACAGCCGCATACATCGGCGCAATGTAGACACAAAATTCGGCGGCGGCTGTTAAGCCGGCTATGCGCCGAGCGGCTTCGTGATCTGGTAATGTGTTTTCTAACTAGTTCAAATTAAAAATTGTTAGTGTGAAAATAATATAAAAGAATAAAAGTTCTGATATAGGCTTGCCAGACGGGCTTGATTTGGCATGATTGTCAAGCTTTTCAATGCTTGTCAAGATTAATTTCTATTCACAATTTCACAATTTTATTCACGAGTTTCAATAATATATTTTGCCGTTCGAACCCAATTCATATATTACGCTGCAATAAAATAACAACTTTCGTTACCCTACGTCTATACCTGATATATTTTTATCATGATAGTTGTCAAATTTGATGTAGGCAAAACAGCTAACATAGAACAGATAATTTTTCAACACAAAATTCGACATTTGTCATGATAAAAATGTGTCAGGTATAGACATAGGGTTAGGGAATTTATATTGAAACAACAATAAAAAAACTCAACTTTGTTTTTGTTTCCAATTCAAAAGCTGAAAGTACATACCACACGTTTCGTGCGTTGCGCGTTTTGTGCTTTTCATACTTTCGACGCGTTTGTAAATTTAGGTTACATGCAACGCGTTTCGTCCGCCAAGGTCTTTTCTTTTTTGTACATTAAAAATAATTTTTGCAAAAATGAAATGTGAAATTCACATCGAAAAAGATTTTGTGGAATCCATTGAGTTTATTCATGCATTCGTTGAGTTATGCATCCATTGCATTAACTGAGTTTATTCATCAATTGCGTTTGCTTAGTCCACGTCCGTATGAGTCAACTTTTGCTTCCGCAACTGTCTTAAATTTTCTTTTGAAGTTGCATTCGTGTCCATACAATGAAATTCTTGATGTGCAGCTTTTGCTTTTTTACATAGAATTTGTTGTTGCTTAATATTACGAAGAAGAAAACAAAAGAGAGTTGCATGTACATGAAGCAGTGTACCCCTTCCCAATCGTCTCACCACTCTCCAATAAACTCAAAAATTGCGCAGTGGTCAAATAAGTATACATATGTCCAGACGAGTCAACTTTTGCTTCTGCAACTTTCTTAAATTTTCTTTTGAAGCTGCATTCGTGTCCATATAATGAAATTCTTGTTGCGCAGCTTTTGTTTCTTTTTAAATAGCTTTTGTTGTTGCTTAATATTACGAAGAAGAAAACAAAAGAGAGTTGCTTGTACATGAAGCAGTGTACCCAGCGTTGTCAATTCAGTGCTTTTCGCACCGTTTTTAGTGCTTTTTCAACTTTTCGACGCGAAAAATTTTAGAGTTAGTTCTCGGTGCTTTTTTAGTCTAATTTTTGGTGCTTTTATTTTTTGACGGTGGCACTAAGCCCAAAATTCAAAAATTAATTTCTTTATCTAAAAAATGTTTTTCAAGTGTAAAATTCTTTGCTAATCCAACTATTTCCTGAACACGTTTTTTACAGTCTTGCAGAAGAATGAATCAAAAACTATCCGTTTTCACGAAATTTGACTTACATAAACATATGTATATTCTACTCTTACGTGCGCATCACGTGGCGCAATAGCTCGCCCGATACTTTTTATTGTTTCTTTTTATAGCCGTCTAAGCTTGGGCATCTCGGCCATTTTTGAGAAATTTTCTTCATATTCAAGATTGAATAGCTTTAGAGCCCGTCATCGGATATTAATCGAAAGGTTTCAGTCTCCTCCTAATAAGTATTGACTAAAAATGCCAAAGTATCCTGAAAAAGGTATTTAAAACTTTTTTTTATTTTTGAACCGACATCAAAAAAGGAGGTTATGAATTCGTGTATATTTGTACGTTTCTATTGGCATAACTCTGTCATTTGTGAGCCGACTTTCAAAGTTCTTTTTTTGTTTGAAAGGGTTTGCTTGCTGTTTGGTTACACAATTTTTTCTCGAAAATCGGTGAGGAAATTCACTCCCCCAATCAAAACTCTGCCATTTGTAAACCGATTTCTTTGAAAGGGTTTGCCTGCAGTTTTGTTGCATAATTTTTTTCCAAAAATTGATGGGTAAATTCGCTCCACCAAGCATAAGTCTATCATATCCGAACCGATTTTCAAAATTATTTTTTCGAAAATCTGTATGACTCTCCCCTCACCCGGAAATATTGATTATCGCATAGTCCTCCATTTATGAACCAATTTTCAAAATTCTGTTTTTTTTTGTTTCAAATGACTTGCTTGCAATTTGATCCCATAGAAATGAAAATCGGGCGGACGAAGTGGTAGCCCGATATATTAATTATCACATAACTCCGACATTTCTTAATAGATTTTCAAAATATTTTATTAGAAAGGATTGAAATCTTTGGTACTATGAAAAATTGCGGGCGGACATCCCATTTGTAGACAAGCACACCATTTGATCTAACATAAAATAGTGTTAGTGTTGTAGTCTGGTACATAAGATCTTTGCATTGAAGTCGGTGTTTTTTTAGATATGTAAATATATTTATTACAGAGTTAACAACAAATGACAGGTCTTTATTGTACAAAGACTTTATAAGTAGGAATGAAAACAGATTCAAAATTTACAGTTGTTTTATGATAACCCGCTCATTTCTATGAAAAACCTATAGCAATAACTATGGTGATCATATATAATGAATTAATATCGAATATGATATACATATTAAGCTCTAAAAAATAGAAAACTACAAAAAGTATGAAAAATTTTTGCTTTTAGTGGATTTAATATATAACAACTATATAACACCTTTTTTAAATAAAACTAAAAAAATTAAAATTCAGTGCTTTTTTCAAGAATTACGCGTTTTATTACTTGTTTCAGTGCTTTTTGAAATCTAAAACTTGACAACGCTGAGTGTACCCCTTTGCTATCTTCTCACCTCTCTCTCCCATATACTCAAAAGTTGCGCAGCAAAAGTTGACTCGTATGGACATAGACTAAACAAATTAAAATGAAAAAACTATTATATACATATTATCGGGTATGTTCTGTATTCCATGCGGAATTAAAATGTGAGGAATTACCAAAGCATTGGTGTCATAAATAATAGTTTGCAGGAAAAATTTTTTTCCGCAAAGCGATTAGCTTGTCTGCGGAAAACACCCAGGGTCTATGGCGGAAATCGAACCCACGACCTCTGGACTGACAGGCTAGCATCGCTACCACTCAGCCACAGAGGCTTAGCTAATTCCGCACATTTTAGCTCCGCATGGAATACAAAACACACCCGTATATTTTATTTATATTTTTTAAATTTTATTTTTTATTATTATTTTTTTACCCAGCTGGGATACGAAACTGTGCTCATTCAGATATTAAGACAATAACTTTACCAACTCAGCTATTGTATACTTACAAGCATGATACAATAATATTAAGGTAGAACCACATTTGACTTTGAAAATAAATTTTGACTTTAGTGCCGATTATTTGAGACTGATTTTTTGTAAACAGAGAGGAAAACGTTGCCACACACATATAAGGGGAACTTTTACTTAGGAATGCTTTTTGAAATGCGTAATTAGTGTTTATAAATTAAATGTACATATTTATATTTTAGATATTTTATAAATTTTTTATTAAAGGACATGAGGATGATGAAATAATCTGTGTGTAATATGACCCAAAAATCCTTAGCAAATGGCTGATTTCTTAGTTAATTCATCAGACAATAACAAAGGCCTCTCGACCAATACAAAGTGAAATATTAACAAACTACCGTAAGTAACATAGCTGAGCTTAAGATAGCTGTAGTGCTGTAGAAGCACTTAGCTAAAAGAGAATTGGTGAACTCGTAAATGCAAACTATTGCAACAGTAATTAAAATGTTGCCGTACCTGCAGCAATATGCGGCATCACTGTCAAATGTTTACGTAATAAAACTTTCCACGAAGAAAACTATAGCCAAGATTTGATTTTCGAGCGCAGACTTTGACTATTGTATAATTAGTGAGTTTACGAATGTAGCCAATTCTACAATTCGCAGTTATCAAAATATCCTTGTGTAAACAAAATACAAAATCTGTGATCATCATAAATAATGATGTGCATTATACATAAGTATTTATGTAACTCGTAATTGCAAAAAAAGCGAACATGGAAAGATGTGTACGGGAGAGAAGGGCACGTTTGAACACGGGGCGCCTTTGAACAATGTTTATAAAATCTCAGTTTGACATTTTTTCCGACCCTTAACCGAGTTTTTCACATGGTCTATGTCCATACGAGTCAACCTTAGCTGCGCAACTTTTGAGTTTATGGGAGAGAGAGATGAGAAGATGGGGAAGGGGTACACTGCTTCATGTACATGCAACTCTCTTTTGTTTTCTTCTTCGTAATATTAAGCAACAACAAATTCTATGTAAAAAAACAAAAGCTGCGCAGCAAGAATTTCATTATATGGACACGAATGCAACTTCAAAAGAAAATTCAAGAAAGTTGGTGAAGCAAAAGTTGATTCATATGGACATGGACATGGGAACCTTGTTTTCTAGCAACATCAACAACTTTTGCTAGTTTTTTCAGTCGTTGACCGAATCTAGTTGGGTGAACAACTTTTCACAGTGCCATTGTAAATTTTTTTATTTGTCTTATTTTTTTTTGTAAGAGTGTAAGAAGTATTCAGTGATCGTTTTCTTTCGTGAAAGAAATTTATTGCAGTCCAAAATTCATTTCAAACAAAATTAAGGCAAGTTCTTTGATATTTATGTATGTAAAAAAATATTTATTATAAATTTCCGTGAAATGGCGCGCCAGTTTAGGTTTGAACGAAAAAAGGGGCACCTTTGAACATGTTCAAAGATACTAAAAAGGTGTTAAAAAAAGTTAAAGTTAAAAAAGGGGTTAAAAAAGGTATTTTTGAGCTGAAGTTTCGGTTTTATGTTTTTAAGTTTATTTTTATGCCTTAATAATGTAAATCTTATTTTTGATCTGAATTTTTCATTTTTGAATGTTAATGTTTGTGTTTTTCTTAATAAATAAATCGAATTTATTATATCTATAGCAAATATAACTGTTTATGTTATTTTTGGGCATAAGCGCTATAAGAAAAAATTGCCGTTCAAAGCTGCCGCAGCCTAGTTCAAAGCTGCCCCATATGGGGGCACATTTGAACACAATGACTTCATCCATTAAAATATATATAAAAAAAATTAAATCGAACTAAAAATAAGTTACTTGTAGACTAAGACTGAATTTACATTATGAAATTTTTCATGAAATTAGTTGCATGAAATTTTGTTTTATAGGCAAGAGGTGTAGAGAAACGGGGTAGGAAAAATGGCATGAGTTTTATTTTCAGGGGATTTTTTTGACAAATGCTTCGTCTTCATTTCTTTCGTTGCCGGTTATATTTTAAAATTGTTTAAATTAATTTTTTAAATAGTGTTTTACATACATTTTATTAGCTGTAAATATTTTTCAGTATTTAATTAAAGATATACATGCATTTATTTTTATAACGAACGCACAAACTTTATTTCAAAAGAGAACTATCAAAAAAATTTCAAGACGATTGCTTGCTTGAAAATTTCAACGTTTAAACAGACGGTGACAACAGAATTGAAAAAAATTTCATGAAAAAATTTCATAATGTAAATTCAGTCGTACACTAAAGTTTGTTTTCATACATATTAGTTACATTATGTAAAAAGTCAATAATTCAAAAATATAAATTTGTATGAGGCTTGAAAGCAAAAAGTGTTCAAAGGTGCCCCCTCTCCCCTATATAAAATAATTTGCTGAAGCAGATGATGCATAAACAATTGTCAAATACGGACAGCAAAATGGCTACTGCTATAAAAGAGCATCAGAAAACTTGTATTGGTATTGCAAAATAAAAATGTGTTGTAGTACGTAATGTGGTAGTCAGCTTGGAAAAGGAGTTGCATTTTTGTTTAGCAATTACAACGATTTTTAGCAAGCATATATCCTTCAAAAAAATGGACAGAAAGTTCCAAAATAATGCTTGATAGTTGCTCGTAAAATATATTGTAGGCTCCAAGCCACTTCTGCGAAATGCTCATGATATCACCACTACCTTCAAGCTATCAAACACCATATACAGACTTTCTTCTGTGTGGTGTTTGACATTTACTGACACAGACGACGCTTAATGGAAAATCTACTTGGTTTTGATTTATCGTCAAGCACACGCACACGAATTTGACATCAAGCATTTTGATCGTGTCTAGATCCCTTTACGGTAGTTTTACAACAAATTTTCTATTGTTTTAGTAATGCCCGTACCTGTTAAATTTGCCTTGCCCACAATGTCGTCGAGAATGTGTCATGGTTTTTTATGGGTTGTTGACGTTGTCTTAAATACTTGTCCAACTGGGTATGTATGAAAATATTATAAGCACACAAAAAATATTTTAAAAAAATAACTTCTGGTATACAGAGATTGCACCTGTTGGTTTTTATTTTTGAACTTCTGATTTCTTAATAAATGGCACGCTATATTACGTATAATCGATTTGTAATACGCGAATGTATAATTAATTAAATGGAAATACACGCATTTGTAAATACTAACATCATCTGTAATTTAATTTAATTTTCTTAAAAGCTTTTTTAAATAAAAAGAACAGCTGCTGCGATAATATTTCTCTTTACTCTTAAGAATCATTGTCTGCATTATAACATTAGTTGTAGAACTACCCCAGCGGCGAACACTGCCTACCACATTACATCTCTTTAATGATGTTTTCCACACTTTGTGTTCAATGAATGCTAGGTTACAAAGTGTACGACGGTATTGTATGGAATTCACAAGAATGAATTCCGTTCATCTCTCAAGGCGTCTTTTACCTGCTCACAAAGTACGCGAGATTGTATTTGAGTAGCTACTGCTAACTTACAGTGTGTTCGAAGAAGCGTTCACAAAGTAAGCGAAGTTGTGTTCGAGTTGCCTACTGCCAGCTTACAATGTGTTCGAAGAAATGTTCAAAATGTCTTTTTGGATGAACACTTCAGTATCTCGCTTACTTTTTGTAGAGGTGGAAGACTTACACTCCACAAATGCGGCAAAGCATTTGAAAATGTATACTAGGTTCTTACATATATGAGATGGTGTGCATTGCAGTCTTACATGTGTGCATCGGATCATTGCTTCTGTAATCGAAATTTTCGCCGCTGGGACTATAGTCCAATGGAGTATTTAACATCCAGTGCTTAAATTGAATTGCTAAAAGCTCTTAAACTTTACAAACAACTTATGCGCATATTATATTCTTTCAAGGATCAAAGTTATCTTAAAGTCCACAGCAGTCGTATTCCTCCAGTTGATTAAAAGAAAAGTTGTTTGTAAAGTTTTTAGTCACCCTTTAAATTTAACTTGCATTTTGAAGTGAAATTGTTTCCGTATTAAAAAAATATTTCACTTTTGTGCTGGATTTTATGTTAATGAACTTACTTTTGAATTTATATGTATGTATGTATGTATGTATGATGCACATTATTTAACTGAAAATTAAAATAGGTTCGTGCTCCAATTATTTTGGAAATGCTACATTGAATTTGAATTTTTTTTTAATATTTTCTATTTTTTTCTTTTGGTATCGAAAATATTACTGTCATAAAAAATAATGTTATTATAGTTGGCACCTCTTACAAAACTGATCTTTACAAAACTAGAGAACATTATAAGTATATTTAGAAAAAATCCAATTACAATTTGATGTGATGACTAAACAGTGACTAACAAGGGGTTACCCTCAACAAAATTGTTGCACTCGACTTAATAATTATGACGTAAAAAATGTAATAAGTACATATTTACATATATGTATATGAACCTTATAATTAATTTCTAAATATTCTAAACGGTAGTTCTATATATCGTCTTATAAAATGCAAAAGGTGCTATCATTATTTTTAAAAAAGTTTTCAGGGGAGATAAAAATATATCCCCACCTATTTTGAAAAAAAAATTATGGGACCTTAATTTTGAAAATCGGTTGACAAATGACAGAGTTATTCGTAGGGAGAGGTTTTGACCCATTTTATCCTCCCCTAGTCCAAAATCCAGGAAACAACTGCAGTCTGTATTAATTGTGGGCCAAATATCTATCTGTGTACCAAATTTCATTAATCGGTTCAGCCGGTTAGGTGTGATGCCGTAACAAAAATCTGTGAATTTCATTTAAATCGGTTCAGCCGTTTAGGCGTAATGCCGTAACAAATGACAACTGGCAGAGTTATGCGTATAGGGAGGTTTTGACCCATTTTATCCCCTCCTGGTCCAAAATCCGGGAAACAAATATAGCCTATATTAATTGTGGGCCAAATATATATCTCTGTATTAAATTTCATTTAATTCGGCAAACAAACAAACATACACCTCATTTTTATATAATAATATATGGATAAAAAATAAACAAGTTGTGACATCATTTTATTAGTTATTGCAATAGCTTAAGGAGATCTTCTAAATTAATCTTTTAGAAGAATAATTTGGCTTAAATGTTTAGGATTCTTCTCTTTAATTTTGATAAAACTTGACTTGGAAAAAATCCTCTCACTTATCATATATGTTCGAAAAATCGTAAACAATCAATAATGCAGATAATTTTTCAGTATTTTCCTGGATATCTCTAAACCAGTGGTGGCGATTCTCTCAATTTCCTATACTCGCGGGCATAGGCTGTTTGTTCAGAGTAGGTAAATAAACTAAACGAAACGTTTGCTTTCGTTTTGTTTTGTATTGTTTAATGTGTAAAACAAAAACAAAACAAAAACAACGAGAATGATAGTCAAATTTAGTTTTGTATTGTTTGTGCTTGTGTACACTAAATGTACATTAACTTAGATGTACGCAGCTAGAAAAGCAAAGAATGAGAATAAAATTGAAAAGTTATAAGAAAATACATTTGCAAACGTTTCGCGATTGATTTGCTCATCATAGTAGAGAATGTTTTAGCATATTTATGCTAAATACAATGAACCATTCAACAAAATACATATCTGCTTTTGTTTCGTTTGCAGTTGTACGATTGAAACGGGATATTAAAGCACGCAGATGAGTGAAAAGCCAATTGTATTGTTTGCAATCTTTGTCATTGCAAAAGTATTTGTTTTGGTTTTGCTCATGTACGAAACGATTGAAAATATTTTAAAATTTATTTAATTAGTTTGGCTTAATTTCATTTTTAATTTAATCTTTCGATCAAATTATTTTTTATTTAAGAAAGAAATTCTAAAGCATGTGAATATAGAACATTCAAAGAAAAGTTTGGATTTACGGACGGTTGAACTGACTTTGGCAAAATAAACATTCAAAAAATCCCAGCATTGAAAATATCGATGATATTCCACGCTGGTAAGACTGAAATGAAAAAGCTTAGAATAGTTGAACATTCTAAGAAAAGACAGTTAGTGAAGCTGTTAATTGAGCTTACTAAAATTAGTTGGATCTTCGCTACAGTGTTGTTGCCACTGTCAGTGGTAGTGTAGGTAAAGGACTCTGACGAGTAGACTTGGTAGTCACGAGACAGCTGTCAGTTCAACCCTCCGTACGTCCAAATTTTTCTTTGAATGTTCAATATTCACATGCTTTAGAATTTCTTTCTTAAATAAAAAATAATTTGATCGAAAGATTAAATTAAAAATGAACTTAAGCCAAACTAATTAAATAACTTTGGATAAAAAGCATATAGTTCGACTAAAAATTCATAACTCAATTATATTTTAAAAGTTTGCGTCATCGGATGAAACGTTTGCGAAAAGTTTTGTTTGTTTGCACACTCTGGTTTTTTGCCATCAACACACTTACACTGTGTGTGAGACACACAGCCTATCTATTCAGCCGCAAACAATGAATAAGATAGTGTATGTATAGTTTTATTTTGCATGGAGAACAGAACAGGATAATTCATTAAATAATCGAACAAAATCAATACATTTAGTTCTAAAAAATATCATGCTTTTTCTTTATTTCATAAATATTTTTTTCGATTGAACATTTCTCACATTACTAAGTATGATCTTTCACTAATCGTAGACGCTAGAGAATTTGAAATGTGAACTAAAAAGCATTTCCAATTCATCTGATTAATTTTTTGTTTTTTCTACATGCATAAGTTATATTTTATATGACAAAGATAATTTTTTGCTCTTTGATTTTGTGAATGCTTTTAATATTTTACTAAATCCCGCCGTTAGATTGCATTCGATACTTTAACACAAAAATCTAGTTAACTCTTTGCTTTAAATCACTTCTTTATTTCAAATAATTCTTGCTTGATATTTTTGAATTTTTGTACAAGATATTTATTGCTACTGCATAATTTACTTAACGTTTGTATTGAACAAAAACTTAATCAAAGAAAGGTAAATTAACATAAAAATTTTTTGTCGAGTTATTCGATTAATCGACCTAAATTACTCGAATAAATTTTTACTCGAAATTGAAGTTTTTTGTTTCATCGAACATTATTTGCCTTCAATTATTCGATTAATCGACCAAACATTGTTCGAGTGAATACCCTATGCATGGTTAACATATAAAAGAGTCCTTCAACAGCAAAGCAAACCAGCCTCTGCAATTTTAAACCAAATGCAATTTCGTGTGGAGGTAGCCCAATGTTTGAGTAAAATCAACTTCGCGCCAAAACGCGTAGCAAAAAAGAAAAAAGGACCCGCACAACATGTACCACCACTGGATATACGTAGGGAACAAATTGGTCACTAGCCTGAGCATGTGGATGCAAAAATTTCTGTGTAAATATCCCGGATGCAAAGGGTTTTCCCGCACAATATGTGACAAATGTGGAATTGCCTTGTGTCAACGAAAATAATAATTGTTTTAAAAACGTTCACTTAAATTAAAAGACTTATTAGCACTATGTAGCCAATTGGCAACAAACCCTTATCCTTATGAATAAAGGACGATTTTGCGTTTAATAATTTTTTAGTTATTTTTTATGACTTTGTGTGCCAGAAACTATCGTTATGAATAAAAATTTTTTAAAGTAAGAAAGTCATGCATTTACGGGTTAAACTGTAACCCAACAAGGGCAAATTTAGCTAATTCACACACCTTTTAGGGATGTTTTTGTATATCGTAGTATGCATGTAGCTAATTGGATCACCTTTTATATAAAAATGCCTTACAGGGTAGTAAATAAAAAATAAAAATACTAGATTTTGAATAGATTTCGTCCAAATCTACTAACAAAGTAGATTTCGTTTTGTATGGGAAATCTAGTAACAACAACTAGACTTAGTTCGAAATCTCGTAAGTACTCGATTTCAAGACAATGTAAATGCCCTATTAGTAAAATTGCGTATTTTCGTTTTTTTTTTGCTAATTTACCTTTGAAATGAGATATTTTATCGCGGTAAAAAGTATCATAAGTTTCAACTAGGACTCTAAAGTATCTCCATACTAAATTTCATGCAAATCCGCTCTGTGGTTTTGGTGTGATACGTGTTCGGACAGACAGACAGGCAGGCAGACAAACAAAAATTCCAAAAGTTTGTGTTTTCTGTTTTACATCGATTGCTTTTAAAACCACCATAAAAACTTTAAAAAAATATTCCATGAACAGACACCCCCCTTTTACAGTTTTATAATAACTATGTATATAGATTTTTTGTTCGAAAGACAGCTAATTTTGAGAAAATGCAAATAATTAATAAATACTGCCCATATTTTTATAGAATTGCATCAGTTGAAAACCATTTTGGTGAGTGACTGTTACCATTGTCTGCCGAATTTCTGTGGAAGCACTAAATGAATTATTCACCCCTATCGTGAATTATTTTTCCCTCGAAATATTTTCTCTTTCCCTTGCTTGGCAATCATGAATAGAAATTCGAAAAATTCCCCTTATCATGAATGATTTTTTTCACGTGGAATTTTTCCCTTTTCCCCTGTTTTCGTTCACTTTATTTTAGCAGGCGAACTGGATAAATACATCATGTAATTACAATTTTATCCTTCCATTTAATTATTAAAACTTATAAATATTTATTTTTAGGACAAAATCAGTAAATAATGTTTATTTATCTTAATATTAACACATTTATTTTAATGCTAAGTCCTTGTACACCTTTCTGTCACACATGAACTAAGTTTTAAGATGATGGAATATCTAATGCTTTTTCCGCGTCTGTAGAGAAGCACTCATCGCGTCCAAGATATATTAAAACACAGTTTGACTCACTCTTAAGAAAATTTAATTTGACACCAAAAGACAATTTGATTGAAATAGGCTGCCGCCTGCAGTGGCTCGGGTACTCCAAGGCATTGGATGCATCTAGCAATTCTGGATGAGCAATTTTGTTTAGGTTCCTCATGGAATGCAAAGACAATTCCAATTCTTGTAACTGCATTTTTTTTACAAAAATTTCTTTGCTTTTCAATTTATTTTAATACGCTTCTATCTTATTTACATTCACTGACAACTGATAGCGGGAAAAAATGTTCACGGGAACTTCACGATAGCAATTATCCCTTGAAGGGAAATGAAAATTTCATGGGAACATAAATTTCACTTGTTATTTATGTGTTGGTGTTTAATTGCATTATTGATAGGTAAAAATGACTGTTGTGATCTTGTTGTTGTTTATTTTGATTGTTTGTGTTGTGTACATGTAAATTTTCGGCTGTGTACATGCAACAATTTAAAAATAGCCGAAAAGTAGTTGGCAAACGTCATGGCTCATGGCTACACATCGCCTGCGCCTGCTATAAACATACCTTTTACCAATAAAGCAAATGCAATTTTCTTTCTCTGAAGAATTGATCATTACACTAAAAAGAAATTTTAAAGGAAAATGTTCATCGGAGCTATCTTAACCTGTCGATTGTTGAAGGCTTTAAAAGTATCTTCGCTAATCTTGGCTGATTTCATCTGCAGGTTTCGCAAACTTTCTGTGGAAATATAAAATAAATCAGTATGTATGAAACCAATTTAATAGCGAAAAGCTTACCTTTTAACAACAATAGTGACTGCTGTTTTTTGATTGACTTTGAGCTAAATTATAATTTTTTTAATATTAATTAATTTCAGCTGTCAAGCTCTTCTATAAATTTATTAACTACTATAAACTTCTATTGTGTTGGAATCACCAAATGAGTATTTTGAAAATTACAACCGAATTTTTTTATAAGAATTTGTTGCTAATGAAATTACAGATGATGTATAAGCAAGGAATTATAGTTGCATTTATTAAGTTTCATTATTTATAGTAATTTATTGATTTAATATGTTGAATTTTCGTAATTGTAACTGTTTTCCAATCAATCTGTTTTCTTTGTGTAGGAATTACAGAAACACCATATTAATCTTAAAAAAAGCCTATGTACAGAACCACAAGATTAAACATTCAGTTACTATAGTAATACAAAAAAAATTATCTTCAAGGCTTTACGTGTGCTCAGATTATTTAAAATATAATTAATAATAAAAAATGCTTAATATTTTGTGGCCAAAACCGTTATTTTACGTTAAATATGTTTTTGGTTACAAAATACATAAGCTCCGTACATATTTACATATTGAACGTTTCTCAAAGAACTTAATGTAAATCGTTTTTATTTTATAATAAATATTCTATCTATATAACAAAAATATAGTTGTTTAGTTGTGGACTAGTTTGACTTAAATCTGGAATTTATTTCTTATTTTCTCGTTTAAAATTTTAAGTTTTATGTAAAATAAATCTAACAAATTGGAAAAACTAGTGTGTAGTAAATTATGCTGCGATTAGTATGTAAGATTAACCGGTTTTTTTTTGACTAATGGTTTTAATTCACAAAAAAAAACATACAACTGCAAATAGTCTGTCTGACTAAAACATAATTTTGTTTTAAATGTTCTTAGCACTAGCAATAAGAAATACACATGTAATTAAAAACAACTTAAAAGAACCAAGTACTGGAAAAACTGCAACAATGTTTACGATACAAAATCGTTAATTTAAACTTGTGAGACAAAGAGTCGTTTTTAATAATTAGTATTTGCTAAAGAAAAAACACTATAAAAACGTTTGTCATACAAGCATTCGTTTCAGTCTTAGAAGTGTAATCGACATGAGGAATTTATTAAGCTTGAGTCTTAATATTGTAAAGTGATACGTTTGAATTTCAACAGTTGTATTAAATATAATTTGTATTAAATAAAAAAGATATATAAATATATATTTGAAACACAAAACGATATTACAAGCACATACAAAATTACATGCAAAAAAATAATATAAAAAAATCAAGTGTTCTATAATTGTTATTATAAAAATTGCTTGGTGTTGATTTTGCAATAATTATATTAGAAAATAATCATAATAAAAAAATACTTCTATAATTATGACACTAAATAATCAGGGTCAATCGAAGGATAACACAAATACAAATGCATTTGTCAATTCAACATTTGTTCACGATGAAAATGGATCGGAAACAGTGTTTCGTCGCAAAAGTGGAAATGCTCATGCTTTAGAGTTAGAGGGAAATAACACACAAACAGCGAACAGTAATAATTCCGTTACTGCAACTTCCAACTCTATAGATTTCGACGATCTTTTACCCATGATCGGAGAATTTGGAAAATATCAAAAAATCTTATTTCTCTGCATGATTCCATTTTCATTTTTTGTTGCATTTGTATATTTTTCACAAATCTTTTTGACACTTATACCGGAACAACATTGGTGTACAGTGCCAGAGCTAGATGAACTATCAACAGAAGAAAAGTAAGTTGAAAATTAAATATACATGGCAGATGAAACAAGGTAGCCTCACTTTTAACAAAGACATTTGCATTTTCTAAGTGTCAAGCAAACTCCATACATAAATTAAAATATTCTTTATGTTGCTTTTATATGGAGATTGGGAGTTAGGAAACGCAAGCTCAATAACATGATGAATTTATATCATCATGAATGTCAAATAGATATCATGATGAAAATTCATCATGTGTAGACTCAATTTATTAATGTTATATCAGCGTTATGATACAAGGTAGATTTATTTACCAGGTAGTCGCAGTTCCTTGAAAATGTCAAATTATTAAAACACATACACAACATAACTTGTGTATTTTGATACAAAACTGACAGCCACAAATAAAAAAAAGTAAACAGCTGTGGAATCAAGATTACCTGGCATATAAATCTACCTTGGTTATGATATAATCATCAGAGTTCAAGCTCAGATGAATATATTATGATATGCAACGTCATTTCATTTGTTGTTTTTACTTTGTTTATTTTCTGTATTAAAACTAGTGAAAATTATAAGACTTAAGTATTTTTTAATGGAAAAACCCATAAATCTGTGGTTTTCTTGAATAAACGCGGATGTCCATTTTCGGCGATTTTGAGTCATTGATGCCAAATTACATTACTTTATATGCTCTTTTACATAGACCAAAATTTCACCATAACATGGACCCATTCCGAATTTAAAAAAAAAACAACGTAACTTCTTAATTCTTTCAAATATTTGTCGGCTCTAATGAACTAAATCGACTTACAATTCGTGCTGGCAATTTATTGCCGTTGATAAAAACACATAGCTACATGCGTTGTTATTTTTGAAAACATTCAGTTTTCATGTAAAAAAATCTTATGTGCTTGAATTAGTTCAATATAAACAACTGTTATCGACATAAGCTTTTTTTCTGAACACACTTTTAGTGTCCTTGGCAAATTGTTTTTTTAATTATTCTCTAGGATCTTACCCTTAGGAAATTTTTGCTGAAATTTTTACACAAACTTCTTACCACATATGTTTACATGACAGTCGAAGAAAAAAGTTTGATAAAAATTATACAGAGTCTGCAGTGTTTTAAAAATAAAGTATTTCGGCTCTCCTGGAAAAATTGGTTTTTATACATACGCGCTTATTCAAGAAAACTACAGTAATTTTATAATATTTATTATAGGGAGGTAACCGCTACCGATATATCAGCGATACTTCAGATTTGCCTATACATCGATATCGGCGATATTTTACTGTCGATACGACGATACTTTTGTTTTTACAGTTTTTTTTTAACAAATAATTTATTTTTTCTTATTAGTATCAATTATAAATATTATTATAATATTATTTTACGCTGTACGCAAAACAATTTGTTTTTTGTTAATTTTACTATGAATTCAAATCCAATTCGTTGTTCTTTAAATCTTATTCCAAGAAAAAAAAAATTCCCTCCGAAGAAGTCATGAAAATGTAGAATTTTCGATCCGGATGTAGTGCAAATTTTGATCATTTTTAATGAGTTTTACATATGCTTGTCATTACAAGAAGTTCGCGTTTTTGATTACCATGTTAAGATGTTAAGAAACTTTTCTTTTTTGGCGTTCTATAATGACATATTTCTCAAGGAAAAAGGATGCAATAGTTCCCATTTGCGCTACTTGGTCCTTTTTTTTTGCGAATTTAAACGCAAAGCTCTGTTTTCATTTAAATGTATGTGAATAAATATAAACTTTTAGAAGAATTTTAACAAATAAGCTATTAAGTTATTTAGAAGAATATTAGTTTATAAAGGTCCATTAAAAAATAAATTTTTTTAAAAAGCTTGTTTAGTTCCTTTTTAAATTATAAAGGAATTAAAAATTTTTGTATGACTTAAATAAATTTGTACGTGCTTTTCTACAAATTATTTGTATATTTTTAATATAGATTCTTTGGAAGCAATGAAAATGTAGTTCCTTAAAAATTACTTCCAATTTTTAATACTTGGCTAATATCAATTTTAAATGTTAATAGTCTCTTACATTGTAATTTTGTATAATAAAAAAATTACCCTACTTGAGTTTTGTTAATTTAAAGTTGAACTCAATTTCAATACACGTATCGGTATCGGTATCGCCGATATTTCTTGTTGAGTATCGGTATCGTTATCGTATTGGCAAAAAGGCGTATCGTTACATCCCTGATTTAAATACCTTTATGTCTCATTTCATTCTATTAGAAGTTTGATAGTATAGGCATACTTTTTGATCCATTCTCTTCCTTTCCATAAGTTCTGAATGATATACCCGGAGATTTCCTCCGTTACTGCTAGACTGCGCATAAGACTAATCAATCGATTGAACGTTGGTCGATTAATCGAAGAATCGAAGAATGTTATATCGAATAATTAAAAAAGTAAATTTTGTCTAATAAATAACTCTAACAGTTTATGTATACGAATTTCTCAATTAATAGTTTAAAACTAGTTTCTTAGTCTAATCTTCTGTTTTTTTAGAATCCAATATTCAAACTCCCGAGAAAAAAAGGGAGGTATTGTAAATTTAACGCTTGTATATCAGTATCTGTTTAAGCAGGATGAACCGATTTTGATTGAGCTTTTTCGCTTAAAAAGTGACTTCATCGAGGGTGTTCTTAGCTATGATTCAGCATTTAAAAACGTTCTAGTTTAGAACAAGGGGTCTCAAATGGGTTACGTAAGGACACGAAGAAATCTGCAAAGCATTGTTTGTTTTATTATATATACATTTTAGTTTAGCAAAAATTGTGTTAAAACTATTTTTATTAAATTAAGTTATTCTTTTATGAAGAAATTAATTAGAAACATGTAACAAATTTTTATGAAATTTTTGAAGGAAAATAAAAATTTACATGGATTGAACTGAACCAACATGAATGAACTCTGATGAGATAATGTGATGGTCTCCAAAAAACGGCTTATTCCAAAAACGGCTTATGGAGAAAGTGGAATCAAAAAATATTGAAAAACTACTATTTTTAAGCTAAAAAGAGATCTGTATCAGGGTGCCTAGACACGTTCAGATTATATTCATATGTTCACAAAAGTTTTTTTGGTCTACCGTAACTACAACTTTGCCAAATATTGTTAGTAAAATATTACAAGTTGTTCTGAAAAAATTTTTTGGCATAAAATATTAATAAAATCTTTTCAATGGGCTCTTAGCTACATTATTGCCATATATAGTTATGCGATATCATTAAGTTTGAATCAGCTGTTGGACAAATACTATGGTATTCATTTAATAGGGTTTCTGATTTAATCTGTTAATCGTTCGATTAATTAATCGAGGTTTTGGTTTAATTGGTTAATAATCGGCTAATTTCGTTATTAATCGGTTAACCGATTAATAAAGTTTTTTCATAAATTAATTAATTTCAATAAATAAAAATACATTAACTATTTATTATTTTGAGTTTATTAGTAAAAAAAACAACATAACAAATATAACAATTCATGAACTCAATCAATAAAAATAGAATTCATAAATATGTATTAATAAAAAATAAACAAGTTTGTGACATCATTTTATTAGTTATTTCAATAGTTTAAGGAGATCTTCTAAAATAATCTTTAACAGAACAATTTGGTTTAAATGTTAGGATTTAAGATATTCTCTTCTTTAGTTTTGATAAAACTTGACTTGGAAAAAATCCTTTCACTCATCGTAGATGTTGGAGAAATCGAAAGCAATCCATAAAGCCCAGATCCCACTATCGTCACAATGCACCGATTTTCGTCGGCTCATTGCAATTAAGCCATAGGCAATAAAGCAAAATGTCTTTATTTCTTAATTAGTCAAGAAATAAAGCTTTTGGCTTTATTATTTATGGCTCTATTGCAGTGAGCCGACGAAAATCGGTGCATTGCGCCGATAGTGGGATCTGGGCTTAATACAGAATGTCTAATTTCTCAGTCCATTTTCTGGATTTCTCTAAACATATAAAATCTACCATTATGCTATTAGAGTCCTGTTTTAATTTTTTTGAAATTCTTACCAGTTCTAATTGTTTCGGTTAATTCTGTTAACGAATCTGTACTGTCCAGTCCGTGTGTTTTTTCCAAAATTCTTCATTTGTCGCATAGTGTTATCAAACCATTCTTGTTACAAATTAATATTTATAACAACAATGCTATGACAATTCCAAACATTATCATTCCACATGGATTACAGGTCTGTATGTTATTTAATTTTTACCAAAGTGGTGCTTATTACGCTAAAGCTTGTTCCATTTTATTCAGAAAGAATTGAACATGAGAGGAGGATAAAAGGAAAAAAACTAACGTCAAATAATTTCAGTGTTAATTAATTCAGTGTTCATATGTATTTCATCTATTTCACAACTTTCGAGGTAGATCGGTTCTATGTAAACTCAAATCGTATTTATACGAAAATATTAAAAATAAGCCTGTAATAACAAGTGATGTTCGAAAGCCCCGAGTTTAATTGGAAAACTCAGAAATGTTTCTTTTAAAAATTCCTTGAGCGAACGAGAGCTTCCATCGTCAAGTTTTTTAGAAACGATTCAAAATATCATTTAAAAGGCAAACATCTCAATTGTATATTATTTTTAAAAGAATACTTACAAAGGTTTCGCTATCGCTGTTGTGTATTAATATTCAAGCAAGTGACAAGAAAATAAATCCATGCAGAGTCATAAATTTAAATTATTCGTAATAGACTCATAGTTATGTACGCTCAATTATTTTAAATATGTACATATGTATGTATAACCAGGGCTCGGACTTTCATGCAAATGTTGGTTTTTGTGGTGATAGATAAAGATGTATTGGCTAATTAGCTAGGCGAATCATCAAATTTTAAGTGGTTTGGCATCGATTTGTTGTTGCATATTTTTGCATGTCTGGATAGTAAGTGCATATTTTTGCATATTTAGGCAATAAATGCATATTTTTGAAGTTATACAAATTTTTTAATGCATATTTCTCAATTTTTGAAAAAATATTAATAGGCTGATTATTGATGGGCACCGAGCCTCAGTTGGGTCGCCAGTTGCTGAAAATGTCAAACAAATGTCAACAAGTGTCAAACTTTCGAGTACACCCAATCACGTACTTTGATTTTTTGTGATGCAATCGTTTTTGTTCAACAACAAGTAATCACTTGTATTCACAATGAACATGAATGTTTATGATGAGTTTCTTCGGTATGATTGTAACCGCACTGGATTGAAACGAACATGTAATTCGCATCTTTCTTGTAAAACTCTTTATGACCAGCGCGAGCTACTTGTTTTAATACACACACCATACATACATACATACTATAAACTGTTCGTGCTATTGTAGTTGTTGCGTACAATCAGCGTTGCCATTTGTCAAGTTTTCCCTTTTTTGCAAGTTTTTTGAGATACCAAAAAGTTTTAATTTTATATAAAGTTTATATAAAGTTTTTCATAAATATGTATATAATTAAACATTTTCAATATAGTATATCGGATGAAAATATTAAGTGATTGTTTATGTAATGATACGATCAAATATTTTCTCACTTCTTTATTACTGCAACAGTATTTAATTGTGTTTACTCCCTCTACAACTATGAGGTTTTTATACATTCCTTAAAATGAGTTCCAAATATACTTTTTTCTGTTTTCTTTTAAAATTTTGTCACTTTTGTAGAAAAAAAGTTTTTTGAGCAAAAAAAGTGCCAAAAACAGCCGAGCCGCATAGTTTGTAAACCAATCAATGCAAGCACAATGTTGCTGATTTTTTGGTTCGTGTATTATACTCGAATGTGAACAAACTTGCCAAATGCTTGATTGACTTGTACTTGTTATTTATCGCTAGTAGACTTGGGTCCAACTCGTTCGAACTCGCTCAGCAGATCGTTTTAGACACAAACCTATGATTAAGCTCATGTATTTTAAATGGGTTTGACCATAGATTTGTGACTAAAACGAGCTTCTGAGCGAGTTCGAACGAGATGGACTCAAGTCTACGCGCTAGTGAATAAGATGGCTCGATCATACTTGTTGCAGCTCTCTGCTACTGATGGCAACTGGCAACTGAGAGCTGTCAATTTCAATTGCTATTTAGTGCCTTTCTGGCAACCATTAATTATCAGTTGCCGACTCGCAACGGAACTAAAGTTGGGTTGAATTAAATAATAGACCCAATTATGCTTGTTATATTTTCATATTTTCATCATTTGTTCGTAGATAAATGCATATTTTTTCGGATATTTTTAGGTGCATTTGTTAAGCGCTTAAAATTGCTTTTTAGCTGCATGAAAGTCCGACCCCTGTATATAACGTTCTTTATTATGAGCAGTGTGAACTTATGTCTGTTTATTTTTATATATTTGTGAGTAACTACCCAGTAAAAAATTTTCAAGTTTTTCGAAGCATTAACGAAATAAAGCGCTTCATAATTCGCTTTAAAATATGAGCTTGTTCAGAAGCTGCTTTCATAGCGCCACAACAATGCATGTTTTAAAGCGAGAAAGTTAGCAAATGTATACACATCCAATGGGTATTATGAATAAAAACGTATTTGCTTTTTACTTATATTCGTACACAAGCTGTACAAAAAAGCTGATTTTATAGCGCTGATCCAGTGCAGGTATTTAAGCGAGAAAGAAGAGTAAGTTTATTCGAAGTTCTTGGTGCCGTTCTGCAACAGTATTTTTGGCCGGGGGGTTGGTACGTTGGACTTTAAACCTAAAGAATCTTAGTTCAATACTAGTTGAAGTCAAAATAACAAACAGTGAGCAAAAATATAAAATTAATAAAAATACACTTTCGAAATAATAAGAATTCAAAATGGCGTTAAGCATTCTTTCATACATTTTCAGTTTTAGTGCTGAGAATTTTGATGATTTTCAGCGCTTTTGTGAACAAAAATGTAGTACTCCAAACCGGGAACTCGCTATACAAAAATCAGCAGCGATATCAGCAGGTTTGTCAGCGCTACTTTTACTCCATAATAGTAGAAACCTGCTTTATCGGAAGCAGTTTTTTTACTGGGTAAAGACAAAAAGTCCAATATATTGAAAGCATGAATAAGTTCATTGAATTGTTGACCTTAAGCACATATATAAGTATATATATATATATATATATATATATATATATATATATATATATATATATATATATATATATATATATATATATATATATATATATATATATATATATATATACATCTGATGAGCACGGATCCTAGCAGTGCTTCCGTAGAACAACATTAATGAGACAAGCATCCATTGGTATTTACCTGCACATACATACAAGTTTAATTATATCAACAACTTATGATTTACTCATGCTTAACTTAAAACTAAAAAAATTGTTAAATGTGTGCAAGTTTTTTTTTAAATTACAATTAAAGAAAAAATATAAAAACTCTGTGAGCAATTGCATGAATTCAAGTTAAAAATTTGAAGTTAGTTAGTGAGCTTGTGGTCTTGCAAACAATTTGACAGTAACAGTTAGGCTAAACAAACATTTTAATATACATGCATACATACATACAGAAATACATATATGCACCTACATATTACCTACATATATTTATATTAATGTATGTAAAGTATGTTTGCAATTGTTTGGTATATTTAAATATACTACATATAATACACACAAATGCATATGTATGCACTAAATTCATACATTCAACATGCTGAAGACCTTGATGGTTAAATGTTTGACAAAGAACTTAATCGGTCTGACCATAAACCAACAGAATAAATGATTTAAAGAATTGATATTTAATGTATCTAAAATAGTTTAGAAATCAAGTTTTTTATATAATTCTTTTAAGATTTTTGAATGCTGCAGGTATGCCGATTATTATAAATTTTTTTATTATTATTTTCGGTATGAATGAGTGAGTGATTGTAAAATCATTTCTAACCATATAATAATTATCAAGGACATACTGCTATTGACCGTAGCTAATTATTTAGAAATCTAATATTTTACACTCGTTGAACAACAATTAAAAACAGAATAACAAAAATAAGTTTATATTTCAGCTTTAAAGTAATAAAAAATGAGGTATAAAAATTCAAATTAATGTCCAAACACTCTTTCCTTTTCCACCACCATTACTTCCTAATAAACCACAATTAGCTGTATACATATGTACGTATATACATATGTACGTACATGCGTGTGTCTAAATTCCATCAGAGGGAACATACAAAAATGCAAAACTCAGCGTCACACAGCGTAATGTGCATTCTGACCAGGGGTGCCAAATCATTTTGATCCAAAATATGCACCTTTTGTGAAAAAATTGGCATTTTCGGCATTTCAATCCGAAAAATCGGCAAGAAAATCGGCATAAATAAAACTAAGCGTGTTTCGTTTTCGGTTTTTATTAATAAAAAAAACAAAAAATGGCTATCGTTAGTAATTTCATGTGGCTTATAAACATAAATGGATAACATAAAAATGATTTTACAAGCTTAATAGATACAATGGAATATCATGACTTACAGAATGAATAAATTTCCGAATTTATAATTTTTTCCAAGTGTCTTTTAAAATGAGTGCCAAAACAATTGGTTTTATGAGTTTCAAATAATCTTTAGAATAAAGAACTCATTCTAAAGTTTCATTTTCTAAGTAACATCGAAATTTAGTTTAGTTATACCCGTAGTTTAATGAAGAGTGTGCTAAAATATTAACCGGGAGGACGCAGTTACAATTTCTGCCAAGACTCTAGGTGTCTCTGCAGAAAATATCAAAAAAGGCTTAATCAGTATGTGTGGTTGTTAAATTGACGGCACTAAATATTTGTCCGGCAGACGAATGGATCAGAACCATAATTTGTTTCACAAATTCTGCTAGAACTGGATAAGCCTTTGTGGAACCGCCTCGCTTTATTTCAGAAATTGTTTGCCTAAAATTTTATAAACTAATTTCACTCTTTTTGGAGTATTTGTTCAAATACAAGAAATCGCAATCTATAAAATTCTGAAATTCCTAAGAATATCAAAAATATTAAACTTAATGATTTGAAGTTACCTTCAAAATCAAACAGTTTTCGTATGAGGGTGAACAGTTCTATATAAAAATTTACACAATTAATAATTATATTAATATTTCTTTTTTTATAAAATATTGTTATTGCCAAATTACAAAAATGTGGTTTGAAATCGGAGTCAGCGTGTTGTCTATTGGCTTTAAAAAAATGGGAATTTTTTCACCTAAGATCGGTAAATCGGCATTTGGTAATTTTTTTATGAAAAAATCGGCACTTTTGGCAGCCCTGATTCTGACCGGTTGCGCTATACATCAAAGAAAAAGTTTAATACCGACGATTTGAAGAATAATCAACGAGCTGTGATATTTTTAGTTAAATTTTTAAAAATGTTTAAATGATCAAGTTTGTGTTTTGTGTTTTGTCCCCTTTACACATACATACAAATCTGTAATATTTTAAGGATTGTATTGATTTTATAAAAGAATATATCAAAATAAAAGACCTTAAAAGACCGATTATTATAGATAATCAAAGCGAAATATACAGAGAAAAAAAGGACGATATATTAAGCAATTTATATAGAAAAAAGTTTGGCTCTTAAGTCTTTTGTTTAGAACAACGTTTTCCAGTACTTGTACTTCACTGAAAAATACGTGTGACTGCATTTATATTTTTTATTCCCTTTTATAAGTTTAATCATTATTTTTTAAATAGACCATTAAAAACACGGCAAATTATCTATCGTAAGCGACGTAAGTTTAACTTGAGTAATAACATTAAATTACAAACTTTAAAAACACCCGAAGAAAATGGATGATAAATTTAAAATGGCTGGACAAAACATAAGTTGGTATATTTTAGATTAAGTCACTTTTTAAAAAAAAAAATTTAAAATAAATTAAAATCGATCTAGCCGTTTGGAATCTACGGTGCCACAGACACACGGATTCAAGAGGATACAGCTAGAAGAGGGCTGATAACTTCTAAACGGCTGGACCGATTTTGACATAGCTAAGAACACTCTTGATCAATTCACCTTTCACACCAAGAAAAAAAAATAGTTCAAAATCGGTCCAGCCGTTTGGGCCCTACGATGCCGCTGACAGACACAGATATACCCACTACAAACTTATAACACGCCTCCTGTTTCGTCGGGGGCTAAAAACAACATTAATTAGTGATGGTAAAAAAGTGGCGCAATAAATAAAATATACATGAACACTGCTAAGGCTGTGTTGTGGTCTCCAAAAACAGCGCTGTTTTGTTTTGCCGTGTAAGTTGGAATTAATTAACGTTAATTTTTCCCTTTTTCCTTTGGATATTGTCACACGTCCAACTCATACTAAATAAAATATTACGAACTTCTTACTTACGAACTTGAAATAATTATGAAATTTTCTTTATTATTGACATTAATATATGATGGATGGACCTAGCAATACTTTTATTTAATATTATTTCAAAAACATATAAAGCCATCGCACAAAAGTACCCAACATTCTGTAAATTCATCACCGATTGCTAAATGCTCAAAGAACCGAAAATTTGTGTTAGCTCTTATTTATGACATTGGATTTGTCATGGTTGTAAGCATCGTTAGAATTGGCTTATTTAAATTAATCAAATTTATGTTTAATCCAATAATTCCATCTAAGTTGTAACATATACGCTTGAGTTTTTTATTGAATTTAATTTTATGGCATGAGTATAGAAAAAACAAAACTTATTTGAGCTGTAAATCATCCGGAACAATAAGACTGACAATAAATTTGATTTAACTCTGTGTTACGGTAACTTCATCATATTGTTTGATTGATATGTTTATTACAGGCCGAACATAATTTGTTTAGTATTATAAAGTGAATTCTTTCATCAATCATACGAGTTTCCCGCGCACTTTTGTACATTAATGCGATTTTGAACGATTTATCTAATTTAAGAAGTTTATTTATACCTCTTTCTTTCTTTTTTCTTTTATTGTGATATCTAGCTCTATCAAATTACCGAATTGATGCTGGTATGCAGAGTATTGATTCATGGTGTGCTGTAAATTTCATTATATTTAATGTTTTAAGTCTCAAGCTATTTTTTACATTTTATTTTCTCTAATGTTTTGTTTATAGCGCCGATCTCTGGGAATAATTGTATGCTTACTAACATACTTTCACGTTTCACCAGCGTCTTGTAATTTCTTTAAACTTTAATTTGCCGCTAGAATTACGAATAAATAAACATTGGCTTTTGATCGTTTTCAAAGTCGTTCGAAAATTCACCACACCTTTTAAAACCCATTGTTTTGGAATCGTTCGTTTTTCATCACATATCAGTTTTTCTTTTAACAAACACACATACTGTTTCCCCCTTTTCTTGGGTTTTCTGCAGAAATATTGGCAGGAATGGAACCTGCGACCTCCCGGTTAATACACTACACACTATCCAAAATATCATACTAGGTAGGGCATGTGTGAAACGATAGCAAACTACCAATATAAGTAAATTTTTGACACTTCTGAGGTGAATAAAATTTCATTAACCCTGGGGGCTAGTAGAATTTTTGACACAACCAGATAAATTTATTATTATAATAAAAAGTACAAAACAATACGTTAAAATACATAACAAAAAGTTACAACAACATTAAGTTATGAAAAAAAAAGAATTAAGTTAACTTAAAAAGCTACTAATGATGTTTGTATAGGTGGCGTTTATTCTAATTTGAAAATGAAAATAGCGTCCTTCGGCCGTCTGTGCAATCTTTACTCTGCAATACCATGCGTATCCCAAACTATTTAGACACCGAAGCCACTAGCCACTATTCGACTTGCCGTGGAGAAAACCCTATTAAGCACTGCCGAAGACTTGCCGTACAATCTATACTCTATAATACCATTTTCGTGGACTTTATTTAAATTTTTTGTGGATATCATTGTTTCCTTTTCAAATTGGAAATAATGTCCATGGCCAATTTGAATCGGATATAATCTAAACTGTACATTATTTCATTTTTGAAAATGGAACTAGTGGCTTCGCTGCGTAATGATTTTCTACCTAGTTTTATAAATAATTCACTTTTACAAATACTTGTTCTTTACAAACGTCAACATTTTATATAGTCAAAAACATATCATTTCACACAACAGAAACATGAAACTTTTTCCCACAGCGAAATATTTTTTACCATAGTACTTTGCTACCGTTTCACACACGATCTAAATGTGTTTGCGTAGGTTCGTATCCGAGCTGGGTAAGAAAATAAGGTGTGAAAAAATATAAATAAATGTAGTGCATATAAAAAGTTTTTTCATTTTTTAGCTTCAAGTAAGTCAAATAATAACTACTTAATTACTGGGACAGTGTAAATACATTTGTAAGGGGTATCCCATATATTTTGAACTTCTCATGCAAAAATAAGTAGTTATTGAATCAAATTATAAGTAATTACGATTTAAATCCTCATATACTTTTTGGTCTACCAGTAAGCAAAGATTTTGCTGGGATAATTTAATGAAACAATTTTTTTAGAAATTCATGTAAATATTTTGGAATAAAAACAATTGAATTACATGGAAAACCCAATTATAACTTGAGTATGTACATATGAACTCCGAGTGTATTTCGTATCTTGTTTCCGGCTTGCTAATATTTTGTAATTTTTAGCTGTATTAATTACTCATTATTTTAAATATAAGAATCTATTTATTATACATTTATGTTTGTATTTTAGGCTGGCTCTTTCCATACCACGCATGGCGAATGGCGACTATGACAATTGTTTGATGTACAACGTTAATTATACTGAAATGTTGTCGAAAGGAATGCGGGTAGCAGACCCTTCTTGGCCAAAAATATCCTGTCGTTATGGATGGTCATACAACTTTACCGAGATTCCCTATTCAACAGTGGCTACCGAAGAAAATTGGGTATGTGACAAGGCTGCTTTGCCCACATATGCTCAATCGATATTCTTTTTGGGTGCCATTGTTGGTGGTCTATTGTTTGGTTGGATTGCCGATAAATTTGGACGTGTTCCATCTTTAGTTGGCTGCAATTTGGTTGGTTTTGCTGCTGGTGTGGGCACAGCATTTGTGTCAAAGTTTTGGCAATTTGCCTTAATGCGATTCTTTGTGGGATTTGCATTCGATAATTGTTTTACCATGATGTACATATTAGGTAAGAATACAAAATTATATTAGCATACATTCAAACATACTTGTATAAATATATTAACATACTCTCCTACTCACAGAAATACAGGGTCGAGAGTAAAAATGCATTGAAATAATACATTCATTAATACAAATATACATACATACATACATACATACATACATACATACATACATACATACATACATACATACGTACATCCATATTTATTTTCAAAAGTTTTTCCATTGCATGCATGTACATTTCTTTTAATACATAATTACATACATATGTATTAACACTCAAAAAAAAAATTAACTAAATCTTACGTAAATTTACTAAATTTGAGTTCACGACAACCTTGTATGGCGCCAAAGCTGCTTTTTCCAAGAATTTAGTACAAATTTCCTTGATGCTAGGAAGTATATTTGATGCTAATTTTATTAAAATTCTACTTGAACAGAGTGAAATATTTACTGTAAGTTAGTTCATTATTCATCTACAATAAACTTTATTCTAGAAAAATTATACTTAATATATGAAAACAAATTTGTATAAAATGTGGAGTTTTGAGAAAAAAATGAGAGTTATTTACATATACATATTTGTTCATAATTAACTTACCAAACATATATTTTAACTAACTTCTTTCGACCCGGCGATGCACGGGCTTCAAACATATTGAGAAGAAATCCTTAATGCGTTATTTATCGTCTATCTGGTCTAGCAATATGGATAAAATAACTCTGCCAAAAAAACCGACTTCAATGCAAAGATCCCATTGAATAGATTGCAAAACAGACGCAATTTTGCGTTAGGTGAAATGGTGTGTACTTCTACTAATTATGTGTTCATCCGCAATTTTTTATAGTACCAAACCATTCACGTCCTTTAAAAAAATTTTTTTTAATCGGTCAAGAAAAGTCGGAGTTATGCTATAATCAATATAACGCGTCACCACTTTTTCGACCCCATTTCCACTTCTAAGGAACCAAACTTCAAGCAAACCCTTTCAATCAAAAAATTATTTTAAATTCGGTTCAAAAATTACAGATTTAGTCATGGAGGTGCAAACTTCCCCACCGTTTTTCGAAAAAAAAATGAGGAACCCTTTAAAAAAAAATCCAAATCGGTTCACAAATGACAGAGTTAAGAATTTGGGAACGAATTTCCCCATTGATTTTGGAAAAAAAATTACAGAATAAAACTGGAAGCAAACCCTTTTAAACAGAAAAACACATTTTTAAAAATCAGTTCATATATGAAAGCGTTAATAAAGGAAATTTCCCAACCAATTTTCGAAAAAAAAATTATGGGACTAAGCTTCAGGCAAACCCTTTTAAACAAAAAAGATTTTTGAAAATCGGTTCACATCTGACAGAGTTAAGAATTCTGGTCGAGCAAATTTTCCCAAATATCCCCACCGATTTTGAAAACAAAAATTATGGGACCTAGCTGAAAGCAAACCCTTTCAAACCAATAAAGAATTATCAAAATCGCGTAGGAAGAGGTTTAACCCATTTTATACCCTTCCGGTCCAAAATCCGAACAAACAATATAGCCTATATTAATTGTGGGCCAAATATCTGTCTGTGTACGGAATTTTATTTAAATCGGTTCAGTAGCTTAGGCGTGATGCTGTAACAAATGACAACTGAGAGTTATGCTTATAGAAAGGTTTTGACCCATTTTATCCCCTCCTGGTCCAAAATCCGGCAAACAATAATTGCGGGCCACATATCTATCTGTGTACCAAATTTCATTTACATCAGTTTGGCCATTTCGGCGTGATACCGTAACAAAAATCTGCAAACAAACAAACATACACCTAATTTTTATATAATATATGGATTACCTTTGGAGGAGGCAAGTATTGAACCAGTAACCTTCCGGCTGATAGACTAAGACTCTAACCACTAGCCTAACAGGATAACCTGCATAAGCATTGAAACTATTGTGTTTTAAAATTTTTTTTTATTTACAAAAAATATATTTTAAGTTCAAGTATTCCTCGAAAATATTAAAAATTTACTTAGATTTTAGTAAAACTTTTCCTAAAAGCTAACAAAAGATATAATCTTTTCATTTATCTAAATAATATTTCTGAAATAATATATCTTATAATTTTGTTCAAAAATACTTAAAACTGGTAAATATTTTTATAAAATGAAGTATATTTTTACTGGTCCAAATTCTTAATTCAATTTAGTTTTTTAATTATCTAAACTATTTTTAATGAAACTTTTCCTAAATTACTTCCTATTGTTACTCAATCGATGAAGTTTTTTAATTTTTCGTCTTTAATTTTATCTAAACTAGGTTTATGGAAATGTTTCCTGACCATTTCTAAGCTATTAACTAAAAGTAATTTTTAGAAACGTTTTTCTTAAATTCTCGGAAATTTTCCTAATATTAAGAAGAAGTATGAACTTAAATTGAGAATAGCGTTTTACACTTTTTAAGTAAGTTAAATTTTATGAACTAATCAGGAGTAAGTAAATATTTTCCTAACCCTTATTTTTTAAGCTAAAATGAAATTTACTAGTGTTCGTATGATACAATTTCCTTAAACTTATAAACCATTTTCTTATATTTAATAAATATTTTCTTGAAGTCAGTATATATTTCTTTAAATATAAGCAATTTTTATGAACTATGTACTTGTTTTTTACTCATATCAAGTAATTTTTACTAGATTTTAGTAAAATTTTACTTAAACTGAGATAAGTGTTTCTCAGTTTAAACTTAGAAAATTCTTTTACTTAAACATAGAAATTTGTTGACTGAATTTTAGTATATGTCTTTTTTTTAGTATAGTTTTGTAAGTCATTTACCAACTAAAATTGATTGCAAAAATTGAAAATATGTACTTCATAAATACATACATATATACATACATACATATGTTTTTAGTTCCCATTCTTTTGTTAATTGGTACTAAAGCTTTGATTAAATTTTTCAGTTCTAGAATATGTTGGTCCACGTTATCGTACCTTTGTGGCAAACATGTCGATTGCTATATTCTTTACTATGGGTGCTTGCTTACTTCCCTGGATTGCATACTTTTTAGCTAATTGGAAATTGTTAGCTGTAGCGACGTCAGCACCATTATTTTTGGCTGTTTTAACACCCTTCATTGTACCTGAATCCGCAAGGTTGGTAAATGTTTTGCTTATGTATTACATGTTTACCCTTAAAACTGAAAACTGTAAAATATATTTGTTAATAATCTTATCTTTCTAGGTGGCTAGTTTCTCAAGGAAAAGTCAATAAAGCTGTATCTATTTTGAAAAAACTGGAAAAAGTGAATGGCAAAAACATACCGCCCGAAACATATCAAAATTTTATCGACAGTTGCAACAGATTAAGACAAGATGATGCGGAAAATAACTCTTATTCTATACTGGATTTGTTTAAAACGCCGCGCTTGAGAAGAACTACTATTTTTTTGATTATTATCTGGATGGCAATTTCGTTAGTTTTTGATGGTCATGTTCGTAATGTAGGCACACTAGGTTTGAATATTTTCTTTACATTCACTGTGGCTTGCTTTACCGAATTCCCAGCCGATTCTTTATTAACTGTTACATTAGATCGATTCGGCCGGAGGTGGTTGGCATGTGGTAGTATGGTGTTAAGTGGACTTTTCAGCCTTTTAGCTACTGTTGCACCAGTTGGAGTATATTCCGCCAGTTTGGCTATTATGGGTAGATTCTTTGTAAATATTTCCTACAGTATAGGATTGCAATATGCAGCAGAAATCTTACCTACCGTAGTAAGGGCACAAGGAGTAGCTTTTATTCATATAATGGGCTATGTGGCCTCAATTATTGCACCGTTTGTTGTCTATTTAAGTTATATATCGGCCATGTTGCCCCTCATAATACTGGGAATCTTGGGGATAGTAGGTGGCTTAATGTGTCTTTTATTACCTGAAACTTTAGATCATGATTTGCCACAGACTCTACTTGATGGCGAAGAGTTTGGTAGAGGTCAAAGTATTTGGGATTTCCCTTGTTTGACTAAGAAGATCGACGAAGTGAGTGACTCAGAAGTAAGAAATTCACATTTTGTTAGATCCACCCAAAGCGGTGCATCATTAAGAGCATCTACTACAGGCGAATTACGTTCCAGCATGTTGCAACGATCTGTGAGATCTCGATATTCCTCAAAGTTATAAATTATTACAACAATTAACATGTAACTAACATATAAGTCAATCTGTCGATGTATCTAAACTTAATTACATATCATGGTCATTTAAGTTTTGGTTGTACAAATGCTACTGCATTGCAAGCGAATGTTTCCGTATTAAAAATACTTTCATACTTAACATTCAACAACTAATTAAATACATAATTACGCACACCTGTTGTATGCCTTAACAATTTTAGTAACTGTCAACTGTAACTGTTAATCTTCTATTGATACGAATATGTATTATAATATATATTATTTAAACTAGTGGGTAGTTAATTAATTATTGTATCACCTTGTTACCAGTTTTCTCTATTCCGTTAAATAAGAGAAAAGATATTTAAATTTATGAGCTATTAGATATGTTAAATATTTTTAAACATTAATATTTTAGTTAGTAATTTTAATACATAATTTAATAAGTTAATATAATGTATAAGTTAAATAATTGTACATTGAAATAATTAACTAGAATTCAATAGTACCCGGCTGACTCTAGAGTCTAGACTATTGTACTTGAAACATTTTTTAATATTCTACACAAATAAGAAATATAAAAAAGAGAACATTTTTTATTGGTAAAACTTTGTACAGTTGTGATATTAGTTTTAATTTGTATAAAAAATAAAAACGATTAAAAATATAAAAATAAAAAACTCACAAAATGTTCATTACCTAGATACATACATATCTAAGCCATCGGAATTACCAAAGTATTGTTGTTGCAAATTATTATTTATAACAACAACGCTATGGCCATTCCGAACACTTTTATTCCGCATGGAATACAGAATATGCCTGATAGTAGTATTTATTATATTAACTAGCAAGAAGTATTCAAATCTTAAATCTAAAAAGTGCAGCCAGAGACAGACTAAAAATGTTGTTTCCATCTCTGGAAAAGTTTTGGTGGCAAAGTAATGAGCTAAAATGCTAAGAAACATGCTCTTCACTACTGCCACTTTGGCATTTTAACCAATTACTTTAACACGGCGATGTCATTGGAGGAAAGTACTTACCACATTTGATTACAAATAACAAGTTATAAATTTCAATATTTAGAAGGCATTGAATACACAAAACACAATAAAAATTAAATGCCTCTGCTAAGCATTGAACTCATGCCGTTTTCAGTTATTGTGTTATTTTATGCCAAGAGTTTTACTCACTAGCCTAGTGCACAACTATTTTGTTACGGGCTTAAAATTTGTTTTCACAAACATGAACACAATTAAAAAAAAAATAAATTTTGCTTCCCCACAGGTTGAAGATATTATCGTCTGTATTATAAGCAGATACTCTACTACTCTGCCAATAGGAGAATAAATGGCTTGTTTAATTACTAGTAAGTAATTGTTCATCTATTGTAAAGTAATTCAGACGGTATGCAGTTTGTGGTTGAAAAGTATGTTGTTTGGTAATGCCAGCTCAATACCAAGCTTTTGCTGGGATAGTTCTTGAAAAATTATAAAACTTGTATTCCCTTTTTTTGGACTATACAATACCAATCGTCGTATCTGCCTAATGTTTGCACACACACAGAAAAATGTCAATGTAAAATCGTCGAAAACCAGGTTAATTTAGCATTTTTCGGTAGTGATTTTGCTTCATAGGCGCTTCATATTAATTCAACATGATTTACAATATCCTTGAAAGAACATTTATCCTTTTGAATGAACTATATTTCATGTTGATTTAATATATCAGTACAGTTAAATCAAAATGAACTTGATACTGAAATAATACAAAAAATCATGTTGAGTCAAAGTTATTGTTAGTTGACACAACGTGAACTATATATTGGAACAACTCGATGAATCATGTTGAATCAAAGCTATATCAAGTTGAAACAACGTTAATATCATTTTGAAACAACACTAAGAATCGTGTTGAATTATAATTATATTAAGCTGAAGCAACATGACTTTAATGGAACTATTTTATTAATTATTTACTTATGTGATGGTTATAAGCATCAGAAAACTTTATGTTGTAGTTGGCTGCCCCGCCCAAGATTTGAACTCCTGCCACTTGCATGATAATTTTTCATTTAAAATTAATGTGAAACAATGGTCATTTTAAACTAACAGCATTAAATTTTCAGTGGTAATTCGTTTTTTTTTCTCGTCTACATAGCCAACACATGTAAGAATAAACAGCAACAAGTCACACAACTACGCAGCAAAGCAAAACATTCGTAAATAATATCGCATTCGAATGTTGCGTACACATTTCTCGGACAAAACACTCGAGAACGGCTATCGAAGTCGTAAACAGAAAGAGCTGCTAGAGCTCACTCGTTGCTCAGTTTGTGGCAACAAATAAATAGCGAACAAATATCGAAGAAATATCGATACCACAAAAATGCTGGAAGAAGTGATTTTTCAAGATTGTTATCTTTATTTTTTAATTTATCTATTTACTTATGTGATGGTTATAAGCATAGTCATCAGAAAACTTTATGTTGTAGTTGGCTGCCCCGCCCAAGATTTGAACTCGTGCCACTTGCATGATAATTTTTCATTTAAAATTAATGTGAAACAATGGTCATTTTAAACTAACAGCATTAAATTTTCAGTGGTAATTCGTTTTTTTTTCCCGTCTACATAGCCAACACATGTAAGAATAAACAGCAACAAGTCACACAACTACCCAGCAAACCAAAACATTCGTAAATAATATCGCATTCGAATGTTGCGTACACATTTCTCGGACAAAACACTCGAGAACGGCTATCGAAGTCGGAAACAGAAAGAGCTGCTAGAGCTCACTCGTCGCTCAGTTTGTGGCAACAAATAAATAGCGAACAAATATCGAAGAAATATCGATACCACAAAAATGCTGGAAATAGTGATTTTTCAAGATTGTTATCTTTTTTTTTTATTTATCTATTTTAATGTAAATGGAATACAGTAATTTTGACTTAGCTGCACAATCAACTTTTCACAATTATTTGACAATTATTTCACAATAAGTCAAAAATGCTGTTATGTTAAATGTACTTAGCTGCCATATAGTGTACGTAAACACAACTATTTAATGTGTGCAGCTAGCCCTAACTTTTTATATGAAAATAACTAAAACCTGCCAAAAATATGTTAAATGAGCAGGTATGTAAAGTGCACTTAAAAAAGGATTTTGAAGAATAATCACAGAAAACAAATATTTTGTGCATTTAAGTGAAAATGCAGCTAAGATTGATTTTTTGTATGGAAATAATTTAACAATGCCAAAAATTGAAGGCATTTATCTTAATAGTGCGGGTATAAAAAGTGCACTTAAAAAACGAATTTCTATGGCAATACTAATTTTGTGCAGTTAAGTCATAAGTGTTCTTAAACAAAAGGCAGTTAAATCAAAACTACTGTATTTATTTATTTTAAATTTTAAGTTACACTGCAGCCAATCAGATTCGAACACGGTACCTTCAGGCTAACAGATTCGCACAGCTCCACTAGGCTATCGTGGCAAATTTTTTTTCCGTTCAATTATTGCACACATGAATGTAAATTACACATTCGAGAAATTACCGAAAATAGTTCGATGATGCGAACATTCGCATTTTATGAAATTTGGTAATTGCGTTTATTATCGCGGCATATTTCGGTGCTGCGAACATTCTTATTTTATAAAATTTGGCAATTGCTCTTATTATCGTGACATTATCGGCAAAAGCGGGCTTTAGCGAACATTTGATTTTTTTAGACTCACAAGCATTTATCGAACAAATTTGTTTCGAAAATTCCTCGTTTTAGCGAACCTTCTTTTATTTCGAGTCTCAGTTTTAGTGGATAAGCACAACAGTGAATTGTAGCAACCCTGTCGGAAAGTCACTAGTCGACTACAAAAATAATCAACTTGTAGTTAGCTTTTCTTACACTAACTAAAAGCTAACTACAATGTAATCCAGAATGAAATCCAAAAAATTAATTCTCAAGTTGAGTACATAATCGAATTTGGTGAGAGCCGACACTTTACTCTCAGCTCTTTTGAAACTTATTTCAAGTTTATATTAACTTTTTGCTGTTATTATTTTAAATGGTACCATGGACCACCCAGCTAGGTCAGCGCGTTGACTATAAAACGTGTGATACATATTTCGAACCCCAGCAACATATTTTTTGAAATATACTAACTAGCAAGTGACTCAAATAAAGTCAACTTTAAGTTAGTTGAAAAGTAGTGCAGAGTGGGACAATTGACTACCGCCTAGGAAAGTAATCCAAGTGCCAGTCAGAACAAAGCAAATAAACACTAACAAACTTACGGCCCTTTTCATAACCCACCAAACCAAATGTTCCGATTTCGTAAAGAACTCGTAACGACTGTTCGGCAAAATCTTCCGATTTCGGAACCGAAATCTTACCGAAATCGCAACGATTTTTGTACGAGAGGGTTAACACGACTTCGTAACGATATGTCGGTACGAATTCGCAACGACGTGTAGGTACGAAATCGGTACGACATGTCGGTACGAAATCGTAACGATATGTAGGTACGATTTCTTAATGAATTCGTTTACAATTTTCCTCAACTCTTTTAATAATAGTTTATTTAAAAAATATTTTCAATCATTTAATTTGTTCACTTCAATATTATATGATTTAATTTAATATAACATAATAAAACTATAATTTAAATTGAAAGATTACAGTCGTGAGTCTTTTTAATAACTTTTGCTGTCGGTCCTTTGCGGTGTTACAATATTTCTTTCTTTTCGTCTACTTTTGCTTATCTTGCCTGGCTATAATTAATTGTTAATGCACGAATCAACAAAAATGTAGAAAATTTAGTATATCTTATTTACTTTTATTATAGGTTACAACGTACCTTTAAGAATCTTATTATATTTGGAACGATTTTCCGTCATACCACGTCAAATTTGGTTTGTAAACAGACCGGTTTCGGCTATGTGCCATCTTCGGTGTTCTATTGAATACTAAATTTAGTATTCAATAGAACACTGAAGATGGCACATAGCCGAAACCAGTCTGTTTACAAACCAAATTTGACGTGGGATGACGGAAAATCGTTCCAAATTCAAAAGAACGCCGTCGGAAGAAAAGCACAACACTCAATCTTATTATAGTTAAAATTTTTCACGGCGATCTGTACTCACCTTAAATAAATGTATCCGAAAGAAATTTGTTCAGACAAACTAACGAACTCATTACGACAAGTCTGACTTCAGAAAAAGTCGAAACCTTTGGTTTGGTGGGAATGTACGGTTAAAAGTTAACCAGGACTTTAACGGCCAGTTTTTTATGCCGAACTCGCCCTTAAAGTACTTAAAGTACTTAAGTTAACTCTTAATCGTACACTGTGAAAAGTGCCGTTAAACGATAAATTATTTCTTGTAAATTTAAACGATTTCAAATCACAATTGCGTCATGTTTATTTTACATTGATTTTTTCTGTGTGTACGACATTCAATTGTTCGATTAAGCAAATAATCGAAATTGAGGTTCTAAATTATTCGAATAAACGAGTAAAGCTTTTTTTATTTCATTCGAGTTATTCAAGTAAATTTATTTTTTTTTTAATTAATCGTAAAAACCAAATAAACCAAATTTTATTAGAGATTTCTGCGTGTTATTAATACACAATAACAAAATGGAAAACAATCCCCCTTATCGTGTTTGGCGATTTTCGCCTTCGACTACGACATTTTTGTAATAGATTAAAGACAGCACGCTACATTTTTCTTTAATCTATTGCAAAAATGTAGTCGTCGAAGGCGAAAATCGCCAAACACTATAAGGGCCAATATATTTCTACAAATCTACAAATAAAATACCGACAAAGCAACAACAAAATTGAAAAAAAAAAAGTGTTGTTGTTATGTAGGTATTTGACTTGTAGATTTGTAACTTGTTTGTTGTTTTTTTTAATTTTTTTTTTAGAAATGGGTCCCAGGTAAATATGGTTAAGTTGATCAGTTGAAATACTTTTTAAATAATACACAATTCAAATGCTTCGCTTCTAGTCAATTACTTATAAATCCTGTATAAATCCTGATCTTGACAAAGTAAAAGAAGATGTTCTTTGTTTGCTTTAGGTAGGAAATTGTATATTTTATTAATGCGCACAGTACTGCGCCGGGTCAAGTTCAGGCCTATGCACACAGTGCGTTTTTCTAATCACAATGCTGTGTTGTTACGGGATGTATGTGCAAAGTTTCATAAGATTATTCATAAAAAATTATTTATTTTAAATAGGAGTGGCATTGCCCACTATCTTAATGTGTGTACAAAGTTTCACAAGAATTGGCTAAATATAAGTAACTGAGAAGAAAATTCACTTTGGCCTGTTTTGGCCCACCGACCATTTACAAAAATTGAGTTAAGTATGGGGTATGTATATTTTGAATACCCTCTTTCAGAATCCAAAAGCAGTTTCGCAAAATTGTTCCTGATTTCTGAAATATCAGCGTTTATTATAAGAAAAGCATTTATAAGAAAAAAAAATTTTTTTAAATAAAAAAATTAATATCTGAAATCAAGTAAAATACCAATTCTCATCAATATTAACTTTTTATTCCATGTAAATATCTTTTCTAATATTATTTATACGCTTATTTTCAATAAAAATTAGGAATCTTCATCTCAAAAACAAGTTACTCAATATACAGCATCAATAAAAGCTACTTTTTACAAATAAAATAAGAAAGTGGCTACTGGAGCACAAAACAAGGTTTTTTACTTTCAGTATTACTTTCAGTAAAAAGATGTTAATTTCTAACCCGATTGGTGAAAGTTCACAAAAATTTTAATTTTTCTTCCAAACATATGCCGAAAGCAGTGGTGAGAATACAAAAAAATTCTATCGGATATATTTTGAGAAAACTTTATGTAAATCTTCTTTGTTGTTTTTCTCCATTCCGACTTTTTGGCATATGGGCCAAAGCAATAATGAGGTCGCGATATACATTTTAGTCTCCTTTTAACAAGTTTTTATTAAAAAGAGCATTGCGTCCTGCTACAAGTGTCTCTAAATTGTCTAAGTATGCTTTGTCCTTATATATCCCAAAAAATTTTATTTTAATTTTCTTTATAACTGACAGGGCTTTGTTGTGCAAAGTTTTCAAGTTGGGATGAACACAGATTCCAAAGTTACAGTTGTTTCTTTATGATTACCCGATAATTTCTATGACAAATATTTAAGCAACAACAATAAAAGCAACAATAGATGTATTATTAAGTGAGGTGTACATCTGAGCAGACCCACCTACATACATGTATCTTATTGCGCTTAGTCCGAGTTTGAGGTTTTGCAGAAAAACTCAGAGTTCTGTAAAAAACAACTTTGTTAAAAATATCTAATATGTATATCTATAAGTATGTAATCTATCTATATATCCGTATCAATTTCACTGAAATTTACACTATACGATTCTTAAAAGCCCATGAATATATTTGTATGTGCGTGTATGTAAAAAAACGTTTATATGTATGTACGCCTTGGGGTGTGGACAACACCCAACATGGTGGAGTTGAACTTGCATAAGAATAATAAATAGTTCTCTCATTCTTTGTTTAAATTCACCTGAACAGCTGTGAAAGGCGTAAAATACACATGTACACTGACGGGGGATTGTTGCGGCTGTGTAGATTGTGGAAGTAACCTACTCGTCTCATGTCCAATTCTTTCTGGCCAAAAATGTTACGAACTTCAGCCTAACAATAATCACTTTGGATTAACAAATTAGTTTTAAAAATAATCAAACTGAACTATAAATAAAAAATAAAAAACATTTCCTGAAAAGTTTAAATTTTGTTCTTAAGCTTGTTTAAGTTTATTTTCATTTTTCTTTCAGGTTCACACATGGCAGTTTTTCTTGCAACACAGCTGTTCTCTGCCTTTCTGCTAACTGAATTAAAAGTTGCACAAGAAAACTTGCCCTGTGTGAAGCTGAACTTTGACTCGATAAAAAATGTAATTTTATTCGATAAAAACCTAACTCGAATAATTTACAACCCTAACTGTAAAGCTTTAACACACACGACTGCTTGAATTAATTATTTATTGAATTTTTTATAACTTTATTTGTTGTTAGCTTATTAAATGATTTCTCTCCGCAAGAGTCGACTGTCGTCAGCAGCCACTTGTATTTGAAATAAAGCAAACCACACAATTTAGTTATTTATTCAGTTGCGAAGAAGCCAATGGCGGATGGCTTAAATTAAATATATTTAAACAAAGGAAACCAACAGACAGCGAACAATACAACTAAAATATTAATTTTCCATCTATTTTTTTTCTTCTTAAATAAATTGAAAATGTTTAAACTTAAAATTAAAGTGATTTTTGCTTTTAATATTATATTCTCCCTAATATCTTTCGGTAGCTTACAAGTTCAACAGCAAGTATGGAAAACCTAAGTTGTGTAGTTCCGCTTTAAAAAAGTAATAAAATAATTAATACTTATTTATAGTTTTTATGGCCGGATGATAACAGTCACTTCAATAACACGTTGGAAAATATATTGGAACCCCGAGTTGTCGGATCTGCAGGTCATACAAAAGTTCGCAACTTTATAACAAGGTTAGTAAATACATACATATGTACATTGTATATACAGTATAATTCATTTATAAGCCACACCGCTTATAGTAGTATTAGCGATATATTCCAAAATGTTAGTTTTTCTGTCATCTATAAGTAAAATACCTGCAAAATATTTTTCATTTAGTCCATTAGTCCTATAGTCCATTTTCGCTTATATGCCACCAAGATTTGATTTGAAATATCTTAAATATGCAAGTTATGGAAGATATAATCCAAAATGCAAAAGTCAAAAATAATATATTTTGTAATCATAATTTTATAAAAATATTACTGATATTGAAGTAGAAATTGTTTTTATTTTAGCAATCTTAATTGCAATATTTGTGAATTGAGTAAATAAGGAAGTAATTTCTTAACGTTAATTTTATTTTTCTTTGTTAAAAGAAATAACTATATGGGGATTCGCATATAAGCCACAAATTGGCTTACATACAAATCAAGATATAGTCCAATTCGCCTTATAGTCCACACAAAGGGTGCAAATGAGGCAGTGGACTATAAGCGAATTTTACTCTACAGACATATATACAAATCTATGTAAGTATATATGTACACACATATGTAAGTACATAGTATATACATTAGGCAGATAACTAATTTTGACCAAGAATTTGGCATAGCAATCACTATATAGTGGCCAATGTTGTCCAAGTTGTGAATATCTATTTCTAATACACTACTGGCGTCTAATCACCGTATCGCAATTTGAGAGGATAGCATTCAACATCGAGCAATCAAACATATACATATCGAGCCTTTCCTGCAATAGAGTCATAACTCAAAAAACCTGATTTTTGAGTTAATAATGCAGAACTAATCCGCATATCGTTTTTCATATTGTATAAAAATTTCATAGAAATATCTTGCATACTCAATTCTTGAGAGAAGACCATGGTAGAATAATATAACAGGTAGCCGCATAACTAATACAAATGTACATTTGGGGTACGAAATGTCAAACATTAATAAAGAGGGTATGTATGTGTTTGTATAACATAAGCAGCAAACATACGTGTAGTATTGTGTGTGCAAAGTAGTTATTTCACATATCCACAAGATTTGAAAGTTCGTACCATGAAAAAAGCAAATAAAAAACTAATCAGGTGGCGATCCAGGGCTACCTTGAATATTATTCTACCATGAGAGAAGACCTTATTGTATACACAATGATTTTATATTTAGAAACACAAATATCTAAAGCTGCCATTACAATGTCTGGGTTTTCTAACATTTTTTATTTATTACACTGTGCTACACTAAAATTATTCAGGGGTTCTCATGCACCATTTCTGTTTGGTTGGAGCCCATAGAGAAAGAAAATACCTATGATTTTTCTAGGTCACTTCTTAAAGTGATTTTATAACGGTAAATGTAGTGAAAAACCGGTTTTTTAAAGTTTGAAATTTAAATAGTCATAGTTTCTTTGTTTCAAAAAGGATTCCAATGATTCTTTTCAAATTTAAAAGATATGATTCTTATATTTCAAACAAGATATGATTTTTGGAAATCACTTATTAAATGGCTAAGTTATGGTGCTTTACGTATAAAAAATGATAAATTTTTAAACAAAATGTTACTTTCCGCCAGCTCTAATTTGCTAATGTGATACTAAACCACTATACGAATTTACTTTTGTGAAAAGCAACATTACAAAAGCTTTCCAAAATATTTAAATATATTAAAATCGGTTAAAAAATAAATGGGTTATGGTATGTTTTCTGTTTTTACTTTTTTGCTTCTTATTTTAAAATAGGGCAGTCACGCTAATCTATTTCATCATAACTTGAGAACGATTAACCCGATTTTATTCTTATAAACAGGAAAAGATGCGGAATAAAATTAAGTCAATCTTTAAGTCAACTATATACAGGTTTCTTAAATTTTCAATTGTTTCAAAGTTGTTCAGAAATTAAAGGCGAAACACTAGTTTTTCATGCAATTACAGATTTTTTTCATTTTCAAAAGCATATAACAAAATAAAGAGGGCCAAAATTTTAAATTTTTATCAATATTATGAAAGCTGGATGTATTTGAAATAAAATAAACCATAAATCATTAAAATCTCTCGACAAATGTCGATTTGATTAAAAATTAAGTGAAGTAACTCAATTGACGAAAATTGCGATATTCATACAACACACATTCACACACATATATTCGAATTTGTCTGTTATATGGAAATTGAGATTTTTATCAACTGAGTTACTTCACTTAATTTTTAATGGCTTATTTTATTTCAAATACACCCAGCTTTCGCATTTTATCCCTCCTTATTTTATTATGAGCTTCTGAAAACGAAAAAAATCTGTAATTGTATGAAAAAAAAAACGAGTTTTTCGCCGTTGATTTGTGGGTAACTCCGAAACAATTGAAAATTTAAAAAAATGGTTTACTGTTGATTTAAAGATAATTTTATTTCGCATCTTTTCCTGTTATAATGAAATAGATTAGCGTGACTGCCCTATTTTTAAATAAGAAGTAAAAAAGTCAAAACTGAAAACAACTCATTTATTTTTTAGCCGATTTTAATGTATTTAAACATTTTGGAAAGCTGTTTTAATGCCGCTTTTCACAAAAATTAATTCGTATAGTGGTTTAGTATCTCATAAGCAACTTAGAGCTGGCGGAATGTAAAATTTTGTTGAAAAATGTGTTTTTTTTATACTTAAACCACCATAACTTAGCCATTTAATAACTGATTTTCAAAAATTATTTCTTATTTGAAAGATGAGAATCATATCATTCAAATTTGAAAGGCTCATAGATATCCGTATTGAAACAAAGAAGTTATGGCTGTTTAAATTTCAAACTTTAAGAAACCCGTTTATTCACTACATTTACCGCTATAAAATCACTTTACGAAGTGACCTAGAAAAATCATAGGTATTTTCTTTCTCTACGAACTCCAACCAAATATAATTAGTGCATGAGATCCGCTGAATAATTTTTTTCTCAACTTTTGTAGCATAGTGTTATTAATCCATTTTGTAGTAAAAATTAAAGTGCAAGAGGATTTTGCTACAACTATAAAATTTCGCCAATGGAGATCAAATTTCTAATTTATATTTTTTTGCAAATTTTTATTTCATTTTATAGCAAAAATTAAAATGCAAGAGGATTTTGCTACAACTGTAAAATTTCGCTCATGATGATCAAATTTCAAATTCCATTTCTAATTGTACCTTTTTCTAAAAAACCTTTTTTGGGCCATTTTTTTAATTTTCGAATGGTCACACTAGCATGATATATTATTGGGTAGTATGAATAAAAAGAAGTATTTGCTTTTTACGCAGAAAAAACTATAGTTCGTATTCTATTACTAAATTCATAAATTCAATTATTTATTTTACGGAAATGGGACCTATCACAAAATTCGTAAAATTAAATATATATAATAAGAAAAAAATCAATTTTTTTTTCTATCAAAATTTTGTATTGGAATATTTAAAAACCAAAGAAAAAATAATAAAATTTAAAAACAAATTCAAACACATGTGTGTTAAAATAAAAACCTATGATAACTATTTCTGTGTACTTAAAAATTTGTTTAAAAACCAAACAAATTCGTAATTTTATATTGAATAATTTCCATAATTTTGTGTTTTAAACAAATTTTTAAGCAAAAAGCTAATATATTTGTGACTATATTTGACAGTTCAACGCGGAAACTTTTCTCGCAAAAACTTTACAGACACACATTTTCTGCAAATTGGTGAGTAATTTCCTTACGTGACAGCTATTACTCGCCAAAAAAGTTACAGACACACTTTAGTGAGAAAAACATCTGTTTGTTCCAATTTATGGCATTATTGTTGTCCTTAATTGAAGGTTTTGTGGTCAATTTATTTACACTTTGCATTCAACTGGTAAACAAACAGAATCATAGGTTAAGAAATGAAAATAACGCTAGTTTGCCTATCCTTTGACTGTTTGACAGGAAAAGGTCTACTATATTTTGTTCTAAAAGAACTTTTCAGTCCACATAGTATTGTATTTGATACTCATACGTTATGAATCATTAGTTTGCTTTACGAAATTTATTTTTGTTTTAATATAACATTATGGCAGTATATTTTCTAAACATGACCTAATTTTTTTATGTTTCGATTTCAAAACACAATATATGAATGAAGAGACTACATATTACGATTTCAAAATGATGGACTATAACATAATTATGAACGAATTGTGAAGAATCGATTGGAGTTCAATTTATTTCATGCCCGATGTTGATAATCAGGTAAATTTTCTTGAGAAAAATCTTGTCGATATATTCGAAAAATCTGTGTCTTTGAAAACTGTTTTGTTTAATAACAAAGCCAAGCCCTGGCTTATCGAGCAAACTAAATCTAAAATTAGGCTTTTAAATGTTAGATACGTTTCAAAACTGATGATTTGCATGAGCAGTTTGTTAATGCTAGAAAAAAGGTTAACAAACTTATTTAGAGCTCAAAATCTTCCTACTACTCCGGTTTATTTTCATCTGCTGTGGATACCAAAAAGAAATGGAAAATTATTCGCGATATTGGCATCAGTAAATCTAACAATGCAAGTTCTTCTGACTTCAATGTTGATTTACTAAACGAGTTATTTACTAAAGTTCCGAATGTTAACGTTTCACCTAATTATTACACACATAATACTAGTTTACCATCGGCCGCATCGGGATCTCCATTCTCATTTAGTTGTGTTTTTCGGTAGATGATGTTTTTGTAGCTTGTCATAATGTTAAATCAAACGTCGTTGGCCCAGATAATATCCACCCTAAATGTTTTAAAGTTGTTCTTCCAGTTTTGCTACCTCAAATTGCACACGTTTTCAATACAATCACTCTAATGCGTTTGACATGGTTGATCATAGATGCTTCGTATCAAGTTAACTAGTCTATTCAACTTTACATCACCTGCAACTGGTCTCATTTCATCTTACCTAGAAAATCGCTATCAATATGTGTCTGCAAACAATAAAATCTCTAGGCCTTTACCCGTAGCTAAGGGTGTTCCACAAAGCTCCATTTTAGGGCCTCTCCTTTTTACAATATTTATAAATGTTTTACCAAAACAGCTATCATATTGTAAGATTCATATTTATGCAGATGATGTGCAACTATTTCTATGTAGCAGTTTCGACAAACTAAATGAATGTGTTTCCAAATTAAATTCTGACCTGTCTAGAATTGCTGCTTGGTCTACTGCTAATGGTATCGGTCTAAATCCTTCTACGTCTAAATGCTTAATTATTTCTAGAATATCTACACAAACAACTACTGTACCCAACATTATACTAAATAACCATCGCATTGAAATTGTAAAAAAAGTAAAAAATCTAGGCATTATTTTTAACTCTTCCAATTAATTGGTCCGATCATGTAAACACCGCTACAGGTAGAATTTTTTCGATGCTACGTTCATTGTGGAAAACACAGCTTATAACACCTACCACCATACGTCTGCTGCTTGTCAAAACTTATCTTATGCCTACCTTAATATACGGCAGCGAAGTTTTTCCAAGTTGTGATCACATAAGCACGAGAAAATTAAACTCTGCATACAATGCCATTTTGAGATACGTTTTCAATTTGAGGCGTTTTTCCCACATAACACCCTATGAGAGTAAACTTTATGGAGTTCGTTTTTGCGATCTCTTGAAAATAAGATCATTAATACTTATACACAACGTTATTTTTACTAATGAGCCTACTTACTTATTTAATCGTCTAACGCCCTGATTCAATTACGATTAAAAAAGCTGGTATCTGAGTGGCAGTTTTTAATTCATAGTGTTCGTCTTTGGAACTCGCTACCTTCATCTACACAATTTTTATATAATGCAACGCAGTTTAGGAAATCGATTTTCAATTTCTATAGCCAAAGCTAAAAATATATAATTTATTCACTTGTATCACTATTTTACATTTTTACATATTTACATTTGTTGATAAATGCTTATTATAAATATGTCTGCTTCACCTCGTCATAAATTTTTTGTACAATTTTTATGATTTTTTTTTCTCACTAAAATTTTTATTTATTTTGTTTTTTAAATTGTTATTATTGTATTATTATTTATATATTCTTATTGTTTTTATATTATATTTTATATTATTACATATTTATATTTCATATTTATTTTTATTCTATTCTATAATTTATATTACACATATCTGGTCAATCATGCTAATCCTGTACTATAATTATAAGACATCAAGTCTTGTTGTATAGGAATACAAATGAATTAAATTTCTAGCTTCATCGCGATAATCGTGATTAATCGCATATTTTTTAATCGTAGTCGCGATTATGAAAGTCTGCGATTATTTGCAAACCACACTACTGAAGGCATAAGGCCAGGCGACATTTGGTATGCTGAAGGCGATAGAAGCTTCGTTCCTACCCGGTGTCCTATCTTTTTCAGAACTACTGGGAATTTTTTCATAATTTTTGGAATATGTGGTCTCTATATCATATGAAAATATAATTAATGTTTAGGTTTTACTATTTTTATGACCTTCTATGATTTTAGGACACGAACAATTAATGCATCTCGGTCTAATTTCATTTTGAAATAACCAAAGCCCCACATTCCTTTCAGACCTGAGGCCAAATTACTGGAAATTGTTTCATATTTTTTGGAATATAAGGTCTTTTTATCGTATGAAAATATAACCAATGTTTAGGTTTTACGATTTGTATATCCTTCAAGGACTTTCAGGACACGCACAATTGATGTATCTCGGTCTAATTTCTAATAATAAATTTTGATTCATTAATTTTTTCAAACTTTTTCAAATTTGTTCATGGTACGTTTTTAGGGTTCCGTACACCAAAAGTGTAAAGGAACCCTAATGTTTTCGCTACACTGTCCGTCTGTCTGTCTGTCTGTCTTTATGAAAATATAAAAGTATCTTATACTTTAAAACTAGAGCTAACCGGAAATTTGTACGGTGATTTCTAAATTCATCATATCAGCTATTTTAATCTCTAAAGCATTTTCATTGTTGCGGAGTGTAATTATTCATAGATTAAATAAAAATAATTACTGGAAAAAATGTGTGAATTTTCCTTTATTTTTATATTGTTTATATAAATAGCTTGTCGGTATAACCGTAATAATTTGTGGGAAATACTTATGAAAAACTTTTTGGACCAGAGAAGTGCTTCGTTTGATAACACTCTGCAACAACACCAAAGAAATACACGTGTACCGGTGTTTTGATAATTTATTGCTGGGCCTTATTTTAGGAGGAGTTAGTCACGCCTTTCCCCTCTTGACACATTTTTATAGTAAAACGGCATAGGAAATCTTGTAATCCGTACATATTGGATATAAGGTGCGTTCAGCCCTTTTATGTAAAACGCTACGAAAAACATTTCAGTGGGAGATTTTTCTTTTTTATTCTTTTTTTTTTAAGGGCAAAAAGGCCCTCTTTCACACTGATATAGTGGGCTGAAATGTGAAATAAAAATAATTGTCGATATGTAGGCCTTTGCTGAAATAGAGTCATAATTCAAAAACGTGTTTTGTATTAATAATGCAGAATTAATCGCCATATCGCGCTTCATATTGTGTAAGACTGTCATTCAAATATCTTGTTTCTTTTGTCGTTTTTTTAATCGGTAGTAGAGATGTGCGCGTTAGTGATTTTACGCTCACGCACTGCAAATTATAAGATTCTAACGACCACGCACGCTCAAGGTCAAAATTAATTTTATCACGCACGCTCACGCACGACAAATGCTTAAAGATTTCACGATACTTATTTTTTTATATAAAAAAAAACACAAAAGGTGTAAAGTTTGAAGAAATGTTTAGTGTTCATATGAAAATGAGTTGTTGGCCCAATGATGTAATATACATGGGTGATTCTCATTTTGAGTGTACATTTTGGGTTTTTTAAGTTTACCAATTTAATCAAGTATGAGAAGGTATGATTCATGTTATTGTTTTACCCCATTCAATGGATCCTAATATAAAATAATATTCCTCGATTTTTAACATTTTTGTGTATTGAGCGTTACATTTGCTTTAACGGTTGTTCAGGGAATGATTTTTGCGAAAAAAATACACCACAAAAAGTGAGTATAAGGTTTAAAAGCACTGCATATCAACTCGCTAAAAAATTCAAATCGCAGGATGAAATTTAAAGTTCTGACCAATTTTTTAACTTTGACTTGGGTTCACATACAAAAGTAAAAAATTATTATCTTTTAAAATCATTCTTTACAGAGACTCTTCTTTCAAATAAGACCAATTTTAATAAAATCAAACGACAATGGTTAAAGTTATGTCAAATTCAAATACTTATTCGAACCAAAATACGACCCACCTAAGACATTTTTCGAAAATATATCAATCCACAGTGAGGTAGAATCAAAGTTTTTTGAAAGCAAATGAGAAATTTCTTAATAGATAAATTATATTTAAGAATAATATTAACGTAACGCTCAATCCATTTTCTTATGAATTTAATATTTTTTCAGAACACACTATATTTTAAATTTAAAACAGGTCAGATAGATGTATAATCTTCGATAAGTTTTAACAAAAATTTTTTATTAAAACACTAAAAATTTCAAATACATTGAAAAAAATTATAACTATTAATACTATTTAACAAAGTTCACAAGACTTTTAAATATTTATAAGCACAAACCTACGCTGTTTGTTTTAGTATCTGTTGTTAATGCAATTTCAACAATTAAACCAAGGTGGATTTATACAGGTGATATTATAAGCACAGCTGTTCTACTTTTTCCGCAAATTTGAGACTCGTATGTCAAAATTTGTATATGTTGACATAGGGGCTGATATATCAAATGTATCAATTGTCTCAGAATCAACACCACCTGATAAAATTAATTCGCCTTGAATTAAACTGTAAAAAAGAGTAACGCTTAATACGCATAACTGCGGACAACAACAATTTATTAAAATATATATATAGTTTCTCTTATTTTTCAAATATTTGATGTTTAAAATAAGAAACCATATGTAATTATTCTAAAACCATTACAAATTTACCATCGTTTTTGGAAAAAATTTTAATTTCTTACAGCCACATTCATAGAAAATTTTTATTTTAGGTTTAATACTCACAATTGTTATTGAACAGTTTCACGCTAAAAACTGTTTAATATAAAATTGCATTCATAAACACAATAGGCATTGTGTGTTTTAAGGAATTTTAGGTTTCGATACTGGCAACACCACCATGTTTTGTAGTTAGTGTTGCAATAAAAAGAATATGATTTCATTCGGATATTGTTTTATTGTTTTCGTGTAAGTTAAGTTTTTTTTAACTCTCTTTATAATATATTTCTCAACTTATTTAATACAAGTTTTCTATGAAGTAAAAGCATAAAAGAGAAATGATTACAAAAGAATTCACACGACTCTTTACATCATGTATGAAAAAGGTACTCGTTCTTTGTTTTGAACATATAATCGTCAGTCTTATACTAAAGAAACTTATTTACATTTATTTGTAATATGTATATTAAATCATGCTAAAGTAGATTTTATTTTAAAATTTATGCGTTTAGTGTATGAATTGTTTTACCATACTTTGAATGGACGAATTGTAAATGGGAATCGCCCATAAGTATAACAGTTCAAAGTGATCTGAAATAACTTTTTACTGGTGTATACATTTTTCAAAGCCATTAACCCATTACCGATGTAGCGGTACTCAAGCTTGTTTATTTTATAGGGAACCTTCAAAGCTTTCATTTGGTGTACTTTTTTAAGCTGTCACTTATGAAATATGAAACTTATGTGACTTCAAATATCAGTTTATGTACCAGTTTTTAAACTTTTTTCGTAAAAACCCGTATTACACAAAAATATTTAGTAAGCGACGCCGTGGTGCGAAATACCATAGAAGAGGAAATCTTTGCGTCCGTTGTTTCAGTTAATAATAGCTGTTTTACACTATCTCACAAGCCGTTCGACTTCCTTAGAAAATGCAACCCTGATCTAATGAGTTTATGGAAAGCTTTAAAAAAGCAATAACAACACATTATATCAGGGTAGCATTTTTTGCAGAAGTCGAACTGCTTGTATAATAGTCTAAAAACACCTTAAGCGATATATCGTAGTTCAAACGTTTTTTGTGTGTCTTCAGCTTCATATTCCACAGCCACTCAGTTTACAAACATATTTTTGCTGACGTCAGACATGATGATAAGCAGACAACCACTTTTTAACTCAATTGTTCAATTCACAAGCTCGTATTAACGTCGTATGTGTTGTGTAATCGTCTAATTATACAATATTGTATATTTGTTGTTGGTAATTTTCATACAAAAGTGCGTTATACGATTGAATTTTATATGTTCTTCGAATAGTTGTATTGAGGCCAGGTCTGGAAATATTCTATTTGTTAGATTAATTTGTAAAAATCTTTTATATATGTGATGTGTAACACCAGAAAATTCATTCTTCTTAATGATAAATATATAATTGATTAATATCAATTCAATTGTCAAACTATTTTAATCAAAATTGCTTGTGGCGAAAAAAGTTATTCTATTTGGCGTCAAATTAAAACTCCCATGAGTGGTTTCATTTCATGGTATCAAATCAAAGTGAATTAATACGAGGTGGCCTCTAGAGATCAGGTGACTACGAATTGTTTACCATATTTGAACTGCCGTGTTAATGTATCGGCTTTTTTGATAGTCCAAATATAAATTCTGCACGGCGAATTTATATTTGGAATGTCAAAAAGCTGATATATTAACACTGTTGATAGTTCAAATTAGGGATGTAACGAATACCGATACCGATACCGATATATCGGCGATACTTTAGATTTTCCGATACATCGGTATCGGCGATATTTTACTGCCGATACGACGATACTTTTAAAAATTTTTTCAGAGTTTTTTTTTAACAAATAATTTATTTTTGTTCGATTTTACCATGAATTAAATACACTTCGTTATTTTTTAAATCTTATTAATATCAATTTTAAAAATTAATAATATTTTATGCTGTTATTTTGTAAAAAAATTATTTATTTTTTGTTAATTTTACCATGAATTCAAATTCAAGCCGTTGTTTTTTAAATCTTATTCCAGCAAAAAAGAGATACTCCAAAGAAGTCATGAAAATGTAGAATTCGCGATCTGGAAGTATTGCAAATTTGGATAATTTCTAATTAGTTTTACATATCCTTGCCCTTGCAAGAAGTTCTGTTTTTCGATTACCAATCACCGAATTGGAAGCGATGCTAGGACAAATTTCTTTTTCGGTATTCTATAATGATTTTTCCTTAAGGAAAAAGTATAAAAAAGTACCCATTTTCACAATTTTTTTATGCGAATTTAAACTCAGAACTGTATTTTCATGTAAATTTAAGTGAATAAATATAAACTTAGAAGTCTTTTAATAATTAAGCTATTAAGTTATTTAGATGAATATTAGTTGATAAATGTCCTTTAAAAAAATCGATTTTTTAAAAAGCATGGCGAGTATTTTTTTAAATTATAAAGGAATTAAACAATTTTTCGTGCTTTTCTACTAATTATCTGCATATTTTTAATATAGATTTGTTGGAAGCAAAGAAAATGTAGCTCCTTAAAAATTACTTCCAATGTTTTATCAATTTTAAATATTCTCTCTTATAATGTAATTTTGTATAATAAAAAATTGCAGTTGAGTTTTGTTAACCTAAACTTGAACTCAATTTCAATATTCGTATCGGTATCGGAATCGGTATCGGCGATATTTATTTTTAAATATCGGTATCGGATCGGCAAAACGGCGTATCGTGACATCCCTAGTTCAAATATAGAAACATTTTCTTAGTCACCTGATCTCTCGAGGCTACCTGGTATTAATTCGCCTTGTATTGGTATTAATAAATTGACATTTAAGATACGACAAAATAACGATACAACAAATTTGTCTGTTCACAAGCACATAAACAAGTGTCGTCTTTTTTTAAACGATTAGACATACGACTGAGCTTGTGAATTGAACAAATATGTGTTTGTATATCTGAACGAGCACAGGTTCGTATCCCAGCTGGGTAAAAAATAAAATAAAATTGAAAAAATAAAATAAATAAAACATACAGGTATGTGATGGAAATCGATTTTGAAAATGAAGCACTTTTGAAAGTCCCTTTTAACGCACTTTTCATTAAATTTATATAATTTTTGTGATACAACTGTTTTGTAATAAAGAAATATTTTTATAATATTTGTTATAAAATTGTTTATAATAAAGAAATATTATTAAAAAACATCTTTCAAAATATTTTTTTTATTATTAATTTGTTTATTTGACTACTTATTTATTACCTTCAAGTAATCCAAATAATAACTAGTTAATTGCTGTGACAATGTAAATACATTTGTAAGGGGTTCCCCATATAAATATATTTTGGACTTCTCAAACAAAAATAAGTAGTTACCGAGTCAAATTGTAAGTTGTTACGATTTAAATCCTCATATACTTTTCTGACTACCAGTAAGCAACGGTAAGCAAAGTTTTTTCTGGGTTGAGAGAAGAATAAAATTTTAATTTGCCATTGAGTTGTTAGTAAACTCAAAACTTTAAACTCGATTTCTAAAAAACAAGTTTTTGAGCTAACGCTAGGATTCGAATTTTAATTACCTAAAAAATTACAAAATAGCCTTAAAAGCACTAAAAACATTCACTTATATATGCTAATTTTAATCATCTTGTGAATTATTATTGTCTAATTCGCAACCGTTGTATGCAACTTTATGAAGTCTAATTGAATCAAATAAAACTAAAAGACTTATGACATCGGATCAAACTTAATTTCTCAAAACATTTCTGATATTAAAGCCTAGCTGAATTTATAATTAATTTTTTTCAGGGAGCTGCAATCGTTGGGTTTTGTTGCGGAAATAGATGAATTCCCTGAAAAAGTTCCTATACTTGGAAATGTAACATTTTCAACTGTAGTTGGTGTTTTGAATCCTGAAGCCAGTGACTTTTTAGCCTTATCTTGCCACTACGACAGTAAATATTTTCCAAATGATCCAAAATTCTTAGGTGCTATCGATTCTGCCGTTCCTTGCGCTATATTACTTAACACCGCCAAAACATTGCAATCTTATTTGCACCAAAATAAAGATCGTAAAGATTTGAGTTTAATGGTAAGTATGTAGATATCTACATATTTGTTGAAATTATCGGCATTAGTTTTACTAAATCAACCCCTAAGATAAAAGTAATATTAACGTTTTTAAATGAAATATGTACGCAATTTGAAAAATTGGTTCGGTGAATATTTATAATTAAACTAATAAGCCGTTTCTCTAACATATATCTTTGGTTTTCGTAAATAATCACGCATTTTACAAAATACATTGTTTGTAGGATAGTCAAGAAAAATTTTATTTAAAACCATGGTCTTTTTTACATTCACACGAATATTAGTGCTATAACTTAAAAAAACTAAGAGTGTGTGAAATGGCAACATTTCTTATAAGAGCAAAACTTATTTTTGACCGATATCAACAAAGGGAGAAGACTGAATTCCTTAGTATTTTTTTAAGTTTGCTCCCTCAGAACTCTGCCATTTAAGGGGTCTGGCGACGGTCAAATAATCACGTCAACGTTCTAAATGTGCGCGACCGGTCGTGCTTTTTCGACTACACGTACGCGTTGTCGGCTCTGATTGATGAAAATCAAAAAGTTTTGATATTTTAATTTGATGAGCAATTGTTTGATCGTCACCAATTGTGATTGACAAAGAAAATGTCAGTCGTTTTGTGATCGTGGTGTAATAAGTTTACTGGTGCCAGCACGAGGACAGGTGTTTACTTTTTGCGCTAGTACCTTTGTGTATAAGCTGCGTCCAATGCGTCAAGTTTTTCGACAAGCATTATTTAGTTTGGTTATATTTGTTGCCCTTATGCAGCCACCTGTATACTTATTAAATGCTGATTGATGAATTTATTTGTACATCGCCGTTTAAGCGACAAGCACACGACACTCACACATATGTATTGATTGGCGTGTTTATTTGACGGTGGCCAGAGCATTTTATAGGCCATATTGGTCCACTATTTAATATTTTTACACTATTTAAACTTTTTATCTGGCTGACTGTCTCTTTGCATTGGAGTTAGGTATAACCACGCATGTATGCATGTGTTGCTTAAGTAACTCGTTAGAAAGTGGCGAACTTCGTTGGTGCAGAAAACTTTCGTTTGTAGATAGAAAAACATCAAAATGTATTCATTTTATTTCAAAAGCATTATATGCCATAGAAATTTATTAAATACTAGAATTTGGTTCAATTATTCCCTTATTAAAAAAGTTACCCATTTTTTTCGAAAAATTTCCTTTTTGGTGCCATTTTTTTCCTCAAAATCCCCTTTTTGTGCCACTTTTTAAATATTTTCAACGGTCACCCTGATTATAATCTGCCTTCGGGCAGTCTTGGGGAAGGATTTTATCCTCTCTGTTTCTTTCATTTTTATTCTTGATCCCATACAAATCTGGTGCTCTTAGATGGGTCAAACTACCAGAGCAGAACCGGAAATATGAACCGCACTACCGACCCAACTTCCGGTTCATCTCCGAAACCGGGTGTGTGAACTGCACTACCAACCCAACTTCCGGTCCAGACCGGAACCAGAAATATGAACTGCACTACCGATCCAACTTCCGGTCCAAACCGGACTCGGAAATATGAACTGCATTACCGACCTAATTCCCGGTCCAGCCCCTAAACCGGAAGTGCCACACGGTGATCTAAAAAAAATACGATGGCATGTAATAACATCCATGGAAATATCTCCCATTGCTTTTTTAAAATGTTATACTACTGTAAATGCGCAATGCGCATTTCATGCTCTTTTGGCTCTTTTTGCGCATTGCGCAAAAAAAAGCGCAGCGCAAAAAAAGCGCAAAGGAAAATGCTCCTTTTTGCGCTTGCTTCTTTTATGCGCAGCGCGAAAATATTGCACACACAAACACTATTAGATTTTAATTAATTTTTTTATACATTTTGAAACAAATTTCATGTTTTTTCTTTTTGTAATTTTAAAATATTTATTTAATTTTGTTGATATTTGCATGTTGAAATTTATCAATGTTTTAAACCATATTTTCATTCAGCAGTATTGCATTTTTTTATACCACTTGGGAAAAATTTTTTTAGTATCAAATAGAATAATTTAAAAAAAGTGTTTAACAAATGCATATTTTTTAGCTCAAATGTATTAAAAATGATTCTAAATCATATTTTCATTAATTAATACAAAATTATTTGTATATAACAACTAAAAATTCATATTTAAAATATAAAAATGTTGTAATATACTATTTGTACAACTATGTATGGTTTTGGTGCTGTGGTGAAATTTTTATTTTACACCAATACTAATACAAAATGTTCTACTAACACAATCTTAGAATTAGGCTTTTGACAGCAGACTTACAGACCACCCTAAATTACGACGCAAAGCGTTTTCTGGCTGTCAAAATTTCTCATGCCCATACAAAATGTATGAAACCAACCGAAATAACGCGGCGTCAACGCTTTGCAATTGGAAAATCCAATTTTGACAGCGCGTAAAGAAGTGAAGTTGGCTGCAAAAGTACTGTTGTTTATTTTGTTAGTGCCTACATATATACATATTTTGCAAATAAGTAATGTAAATTTAGCTACTTTCAGGTCAATTAAGCGTCTTCATCTCTATTTCTTATTTCTATTTAGAGTTTTTTATTAATCAAAGTGAGTAAACATTACTGTTTCTGGCGCAACGTTAACGCTCTAATTTAGGTTACTCATTTCAGCGTAAAAGTTAAGCGTTAAATTACGTTGCGCTTTGCGTCGTAATTAGGTTGGTCTGTTAGGTTTTTGAACTTTTAGTTGACTATCTACGTACCTATGGTCGAGAAGGCAAAATCTGTTGGAAAATTCACGGACAACAATTTTTTTGAAGAAAATATTTTTGTAAATGCTATATTTGTTAAGTTATAAGACATAAAAGACAGAAAAAGAGCATTTGCTGAAACTTTGGTGGGTGTGCGACACGCCTTAATCTCAACTGATTGATCTGAATTTTTTTAGGGTAGTTTTTTATAAATACCCATTGATTTGTATTACGAGACTTGAAGAAATCCAACTATTAATTTTTTGCGACCACTCTAATGTACATGCATTTGTAATGATTATAAAAAAAACTTACTATTGATGATTCTTATGATGCAGTTTAGTAGATGTGCGCACTCATTTGACAAAGACTATGTAAATATGTATGTATATCTAAAGTCAATGCATAGACACATATACATACATATATCCAGCGTGCTATTAGTATTCATATATACCACAAACTAATGCAAGTGTTGAACGTGTATTGCATAAATTACCAGATCCATTTTTTCTATTATTTTTTCAGCTTATATTCTTTGATGGTGAGGAAGCTTTTAAAGAGTGGACTACTACAGACTCCCTTTACGGCTCTCGGCATTTGGCACGAAAGCTTTCAAATTCTAAATCTAAAACTTCAGCAAATATACGCCACATCGATAGAATTGTAAGTACTTACGTATGTGTGTATATTAGGAATACCTTTAATATTAAATGTTGGATTTCTCCCAGTCTGACCCCCTAGCCCACATAAATCCTTACAGTTCGCTTTTATTATGTAAAATACTGTAATATTTTGAATTTCTAGTGGGGCTAGAGCGATTCTGGGGGTGGCTCAGCACATACATATCGCGACCTTAGTATTGTTTTGGCCCATATGCCAAAAAGTCGGAATGGAGAAAAACAACAAAGAAGATTTACATAAAGTTTTCTCAAAATATATCCGATAGAATTTTTTTGTATTCTCACCACTGCTTCCGGCATATGTTTGGAAGAAAAATGTACATTTTTGTGAACTTTCATCAATCCGATTAGAAATTAACATATTTTTACTGAAAGTAAAATATCTTGTTATGTGCTCCAGTAGCCACTTTTTTATTTTATTTGTAAAAAGTAGCTTTTGTTGCTCCATGTGTATACTAACTGCTGTGTATTGAGTAACTTGTTATTGAGATGATATTTTCTAATTTTTATTGAAAATAAGCGTATAAATGTTATTAGAAAAGATATTTACATGGAATAAAAAGTTAATATTGATGAAACTTGGTATTTTACTTGATTTCTGATTTTTATTTAAAAAAATTTTTCTTTTACAAAAAATTTATCAAAAATGATATCGAGCACAATGAATGCTTGATATCTCAGAAACCAGGAACAATTTCGCGAAACAGTTTTTGGATTCTAAAAGAGGGTAATCAAAATATATATACGCCATAATTAACTAAATTTTTTCGAAAATGGTCGGTGGGCCAAAACAATACTAAGGTCCCGATATATCGATGCCGATCGATAGTTAAAGATATATCGATATATTTTTTCACTTGCCCATCCCTATCCCCAACCGATTGATCTGAAATTTTGGCAGGATCATTTTTAATCAATATTTATCACACTGAGAGTAAGAGAGTTAAAAAAATTAGCCATACAGCTAAAAGTGACCCTAATGTATCTACATATACATTGCCAAATGATTGAAATATTCCCCCCTATTGTGAATGTCGTCGGCGACGTTACATCAAGTCGACACCAAAAAATTTTCAGTTGTGTACTCGCTGTCGACAACACTTGACTAGTACTGACAGTCTCATTCAATTTGCTGAACCTTATGAAATTAGCGGAGCATGTTAATATTAGTCAATTGTTGTCGACAAAGAGTAGACAGTAACAATCTTTTGCTGTCGTGTTGATGTGACGTCGACATTGACAATAGGGGGGATTATGGTACATAAAAATGTTAAGCCTGCAGTACTAACACGATTTCTTTGTAGGTTAATAGTATAGTATTAATACAGTAGCGGTTCTAACTCTTGGTGATAAAGGGTGCAGTGCAATAAAGCCATGTGCAATTAGGCCATATGGCTTTATTTATCCATCAATCGAGAAATAAGACCATATGACATTATTTCTCAATTGATTGAGAAAGAAAGCCATTATGGTCTTATCCCCACCATAAACTTGATAATGTGTTGTCATTACCAAGCAACATACTTTTCAACCACAAGCTACCCAGCGGTAAAAGTAGTCATTAATTACATATATAATGAAAGATATAACGTATTATTTTAAAAGCGAAACAATGCGTCGATGACCTGTTGGTGATAGCTCAAACAGATCAATCTTTTCATTAATGACCATGTAAATGACAACATCCTCACAAATGTCCCTATTACATTTTTTCGTTTGTTTCTATTGTACACGTGTTCTGCAATAACAATTTGAGGAATTTGTCGCTCAGAGTATTTAATACGAGAAGTTTTAATTGACATTCTCTGAAGAAAGCCAGGGGCCAAGTGTTTCCAAGTCACCACTTTTGTCGAAAAGTTTGGTGACTTTTTGGTGACATTGTCAACGAACTGTCTACACTTTTTATTTTGTCTTTAATGAGAAGAGAAGTTTCCCTGCAGGAAATGTCGATAGTAAAATTGTACTGATTCACTATTCACATTGTCACCAATACTACTGACTAATTGTACCCAGGCAATGTTCTGTGCTATAGACATTAGAGGGCTGCAAAGTGTACACAAATATATTCTTAGAATGTACTCGTATGAATTTCGTGTGTGCATAGATGTATGTTCTTATGTATATAATTATGTATACATGCATGTATATGTGTGTACATACATAGCCACGACCAAATATACATATATACATACATATATACACACATATATACAAAAAAACATACATCCATACACACACAAACATACATACGAGTACTTTCGAATATATTCGTGCAGCCCTCTAATAGACATTTAACATGTGCTTGTCATTGATATTCCACTACTGACATCGGAACTGTTGACTTACTATAGACTATGTGGTTCTTATGGGACCATATGGAGGCACTGGTACCAGAGATTCACTAGTGCATTTTAATGATTCTAGTATATGTGTTTTACCAGCTAAGACAAATAAATTAGATTTTTTATGAAAATTTTTAGTTTACCGTTCAGCCGCATATATTTTCAACACATCAAAATGAGACCATAAAAATCGTTTTCTAGCTGTTAAAAACGTCTCTTCTCATTAAAGCTAAAATAAAAAGTGTAGACGATTCGTTGACAACGTCACCAAGCTTTGCGACAAAAAAAACCGAAACGAAAACCGGACGATTTGCTAGCATTTTGCTATTTTCCGAAGTTGTGTTCGAGCAATGAAACATATTTTTTTTAATAAAAAAAAAATATAAACAAACAAATAAATGTTAAATTAAAATTCCTACAGCGTTCCTGCTTGCTATACTGGCTTTAGAAAACTATAATCATCGCCAGTTCATAAGTAGACAATTGAGACAGACAATTGACAAACTCAAAGCTAATTTTTAAATTGCTTGTTTTTAATTAAAATCATGAAATATATATATATATATATATATATATATATATATATATATATATATATATATATATATATATATATATATATATATATATATATATATATATATATATATATATATATATATATATATATATATATAAATATATATATATATATATATATATATATATATATATATATATATATATATATATATATATATATATATATATATATATATATATATATATATATATATATATATATATATATACATATATATATATATATATATATATATATATATATATATATATATATATATATATATATATATATATATATATATATATACATATATATATATATATATATATATATATATATATATATATATATATATATATATATATATATATATATACATATATATATACATACATATATATATACATATATATATATACATATATATATATATATATATATATATATATATATATATATATATATATATATATATATATATATATATATATATATATATATATATATATATATATATATATATATATATATATATATATATATATATATATATATATATATATATATATATATTTATTTATTTATTTATTTATTTATTTATTTATTTTTTTATTGTTGTTGTCCGCAGTCTTGCACGCTTCATTACTCAGTTAAATTATTGAAATTGTATTAACAACATACACTAAAATAACAGCGTAGCTTTGTACTTCTAAATATTTGAAAGTTTTGTGAACTTTGTAAAATAGTATTATATTACAAAACGTTTCATCAGTCAATCATAATTTGTAGCCAAAAATATGTATTTCGTGTTATCCATATTTTTTTTAATTTAATTGAAAGTTTTTAGTGAATTACTATGGAGTTTATGCTAAAATATGTCGAAGATTAAACATTTGAATGGTTTTAAATTCAAAATAAAGCCTGTTGTGAAAAAATATTGAATTAGTATAAAAATTTCCATACGAGTCAACTTTTGCTTCTGCAACTTTCTTAAATTTTCTTTTGAAGTTGCATTCATGTCCATATAATGAAATTCTTGTTGCGCAGCTTTTGTTTTTTTACATAGAATTTGTTGTTGCTTAATATTACGAAGAAGAAAACAAAAGATAGTTGCATGTACAGGAAGCAGTGTACCCCATGCTAATCTTCTCACCTCTCTCTCCCATAAACTCAAAAGTTGCGCAGCAAATGTTGACTCCTATGGACATAGATTTAGTGATTTTCTGGCAACCACAAATTTCCAGGTTGCCAGTTGGCAACGCAACTGCAGATCGGTTGCTAACCATAATCGACCCATAAAATCAGTCTTATGTATAAATGTTTGTAAAGAATTACTTTAAAAGATAAAAAAAATTTTATTTTTCCATGTGAACCCAAGTCAAAATTGAAAAAGTGGTCATCTTTTAATTTCGTCCTGCTATTATTATAATTTTTTGTTTTTTATATATCTACTATACAATATTTTGTGGTGTATTTTTTTCGCAAAAATCATTTCCAGAACAACCGCGAAGGAAAGATAACGCTCAATACACAAAAATGTTCTAAAATCGAAAAATATAATTTTATTTCATTGTCCATTACCTTTTCATATTTCTATTTGTTACATTGGCAACCAAAAAACACAAAATGTACGTTTAGAATGAGACTAATCCATGTATGTTTCTATTAACTATGAAAAAACCGAAAAAACAGGTTATTCGAACCGGCTTTAGAATAAAAAGACCGAAAACCAGTTTCTGGAAAAGTGCGGGGTTTTCAACTATGTATTTCAAAAACGGTTTTTGGGAAATGTTGAATAGTTGACAACTCTATGTAAACTATCGTAAACTATCGATTGCCATCAAAACAGCAACGCTATGAAAATTTACATTATTTTCAGGCCCACAAGTTTATAATTTTCATTTCGAAATGACAGTCTATTGAGCCCTCATTGTATCAAGTTACATAAAACAACGTTAATAATATTTTTATTTTTTCTGATTGCTTTTAATTTAAGGAAGTTTTAGTGCTTTTGGATTTAATCGGTTCTATCAATCCCAAATTCTACAGCTTTTATGGCAACACTCAGGGTCTGCACAGTAGTCTCTGTAATATAGAAAGAAGTTTAATGAAACAAAACCATTTAGAGGGCCATAATTTAATGTTTCTAAATCGTCAAGCTCAAGGTTATGTCGATGATGACCATCGTCCGTTTTTACAAGAAAGTATGTATTTCTCTTGTTTTTGGTGACTTAATGTTGAAACTTATATCTTTTCAGACGTTCCTGTACTTCATATTATAACAACACCATTCCCACCTCAGTGGCATACACCTAATGATAATGCCGCCAACTTACATTGGCCTACTATGAGAAATTTCAATAAAATCTTTCGTAAATTTATCTACGAATATATGCAGCGTCAACGGGAAAGAGTTAATTTAAGATTTTTATAAGTACACGTGCTGATATAACTACGTACCTTTAAATGAAATAAAAAATCACGTGTAACTGACAAAAATTTTAAAATTTTAATCAGTTAGTGAATATCATATCGGAACCCACCACGTTACTACAAATTCTTAGACCCCAGCTATGAACTCGGCAAAATAATAAGAAAAAAGAAGGTGCTGTTATTTCCTGTAAAATTTTAGAAATTTACAGGAAAAAATCAGTGTTTAATATTGAGTTATCAAACAAATAATCTTGACAATCGACTATGCTACAAATAGTTTGATGCCTTCATATTCAACTACTTTCTTGGCTCAAAATAGTTAACTACACACACACATTACTCTAGCAAGTAGTAATCGTATCACTCTATTTGTAGTAGCCAAACAAAAAAGGAGCTGCTACAACTCAGATTGCAACTCAATCGAACCACTAGCGTAGACGCAATTTTTACCCGACTGCGCGACGCAAAGAAGGTTATTGTGTTTATCAGCCTATGTATGGATGTGTGTTCCTTTGCGGCACTATATAAACCGAACGCGTAGACCGATTTTGACGATTCTTACGTCAATCGATTTTTCTTAATTCGGGGAGTGTCACTAAAGATATGACAGTATTCAAAAGTCAATATGGCGGCCATTTTGTTTATACGAAAAAAATAAAAAGTCGGCGAACTATATCAAAATGGGTATCAATCGACAGGTATTTGAAAATCATCTTTAGGTTTCTCTTATGATTTTTAATTTCGAATGACCATTTAGGATCTGTGACGGTTTAAAGTTGTTTTCTTTTATTTTTTTACGCAGTCGGGTTTTTTGATTTTTTAAATTTATGTCTTGTTAGTTTTGTTTTGTGTTATGTTAACGTAGTAAAGATTTGACAGTTCTTTGTTAATTTTGAGTAGGCATTTGTTTGTACGTATACACTAAAGACGTGCACCACTATACCACAAAGTATTGCTAAAACAGATGTAATAGATACATATCTGTTACTATCAGTATAAATGATGGAATGAGTGTAACTGATTTTATATGATTTTATTCCACGCACACATTCTACGCGTACTAAACAATAAGAGTAGCATAGTATTTTGCAATGGATAGGAAATTTATATGTTTTTTTGTTTTAAAATGTCTGTTGTACCACCAGGGGTTCCAGATGACTTTGACAAAATATCGGCATATTTTCCAAATAAAATCGGCATTATCGGCACTTCAATTTAAAAAAAAACGGAATAAAATCGGCACATTCAAAATACCCATTTTATATACAATAAACTATATTTTTATTGACCATATTTCTTTTTGACAAGAAAGCTGAACTCAATAAAATTCTCACGTAGAATCAGAATGTTGTAAGACCTATCTAACTCTTCTTCTGGCATACATTTTTCTGCTTCCAATGGCAGCTCATCAGAAAACATTTACCCATATGTTATAAGTTTAAAAATTTACCCATATTTTATAAGTTTAAAACATTGATGCGCAAACTCTAAAAACTCACAAAAACTAAAATCAGACAATGTGCAGAAGTGGCTGCTAAAACTCGTAGGAAGTATATCAGAAAATGTGCAGACTACCTGTTAAATATCTTAAAGGTAATTAATCGGATAATATTTTAGAAAATTTGCAGAAGCATCGTGACAGAAAACTGCCGACTAATCTGTTTGATTGTCTTGTAAAGTCTCAGATTTTAACTGACGTTAGACATATCAGAAAAAATGTTGAAAGAGTAATTGTAAATAAACCCAACCCTTTTTCTCTTTAGTAAAAGCGCTGACTGATTAACAGTTGTCTCTTTTTAATGTAACAGCGTATTTATTCAATTCCAGTATTGCCCAAAATTAATAAATTATAATAAAACAAACAAAGTTACCCTGTGTAAAGTGTTTATCAAAAAATCGGCATTTGTGGAGCAAAAATAGGCAAATCGGCACTTTGATCATTTTGAGGCAAAAAATCGGCAAAATGCCGATAAATCGGCAAATATCGGCCTGTGTACCACCGATATTTTAAAATAATTTTTAGTACAACAGATAATGTGTGTGCGTACGTTTCATACATATAAAACACATTCACATACACTTCATGTGCAAATTTATTGCTAGCTTACAATAAGAGTTAAGCTTGTTGATAAGCAGGGAGTGAAACCGAACCCGAACCTGAACCCAAACGGGTTCAGGTTCGCTGTTTATAAAGACTTTGAACCCGAACCCGTTGAACCCAGAAATTCAGCAAGGTTCGGGTTCAAAAATAAATAAAAAATATTTAATAGAAGAATAATAAAAAACATTACATTTCTTGCATGCAAAAAAGTTCAAAACAAAATCAAAATAAAATAACGACCAAAGCAAATTCATACCAAGTGGCAGCACCCCGAAAGCTGACTATTTTTTGCAATGTTTAAAAGTTCCGAATTTTTTGCTTTCGCTATTTTCACGGCAAGAGTAATTTTTCCAGTTTTTTCTTTCTTACGTTTTTATTACGCTTTGTAATCTTTAAAAATTTAGCAAATTTTAGCGAATTTTCATAATTTTCGCGATTTTTTCCCGAGATATTGACTTTCGTTACATTTTTAGCGATTTTTAATCAATTTAGGGCTTGTTGACAATATTGCGATATTTTGCGAATTTTCGACATTTTCGTTATAGGCATGATCGTTACAAGTTTTTTCACTTTTCAGTTTTTGTGGATTTTTGGAATTTTTCCGTTTTCTTTATTTCCGCAATTAGTAACGAGTATTTTGCTGAGTTTTTGGTATTCTTGACAGTTTTAGCAATTTTAATAAACGGAAGTATGTAAAAAGTTTCACGAATTTTCAGCATATTCGCAATAGAGGATTAATCATTTTTAGGGATTATTTCCATTTTTAGCTATTTTTGTATATGTTTGTAATTTTACAATATACGATTAAGAGATTTCCATCGACTCTATTTGAAATCAGCACAAAATTCGATTATATAATCACACTATCAATACTACATGGAACGGTACGGACCGATCCAAATGTTCCTTCTTTATCATTCCACGTTCCGCAATTGTAAACACGGCTGCCAGATTTGACGATTTATCGTCATTTTGACGATTTTGGGTGTTGAAAATGGCATTTTGACGACTGGACGATTTTTACCTCGAATTTTACGATTTTTCAGATTTATAAGTTGCCACCATTTGTTTAAACTTTTAAAACAATTTTAAACTTGATCAAGAATTTCGCAGCTTTTACTACAATATGTAATTAATTATAAGTTTTCTTTGAATAAACCGAATTGGATTTGAATATATGTAGCTGCGTTTTCATACTCGTAACGACTCCGAACAGCTAAAATATAAATTTAAGATGTGGTTACGCTTGATATAATAAATATAAGGTAGTTTCATTCGCTCTTTATTTATTTTAAAAATGATTTTTGAAGTTTGTTTTTAACGAAAAATATAAAAAAGCGTTGCCATACAATGGAAAAGGGATCTCAACTCCTAGAGCTAGTTTGCACAAATGTGTAATTGTATTTAAAGGAAAGTAAGAAAATTTGTGCAATTCACTATCTCCGTTTATATCATTTATCTTAAGATTTTATTTAAATGCGCTTTTGTTTTATTACTTGTGACGAATTTTAATTATATCGAATATATATATGGTTGAACTCGAAAGCATCAAAAAGTAAGTGTTCATTGTAATGATGCGGTGTTATTGCAACATACGAATTAAGCAACAAAAACATTTACTACACATACACATTGCGATTTCCGCGATATTAGGAATTTCATTCTTGCGATCTGATTTTCTGAAATTTTGTCATCGAAAAAAATCGTCAAACCGAAAAAAAGCACTACAACATAAAAAGATCGCTAAAACTAAAAATATCATCAAAAAACGAATAAATCACCAAAATGAAAAAAATCGCCAAAACGAAAACAAGTGTAAAAACAAAAATAAATCGCTAAAATTAAAAAATTCACAAAAAACCGAAAAAATCCCTAAAACCGAAAAAAGCGCCAAAACTGAAAAAAAGCGTCAAAACTAAAAATATCGTGAAAAGGTGAAAAAAACCTTAAAACAAATAAATGCCAAAACCAAAAAAACGCCAAAACTAAAAGAAATCAGCAAAAAACGAAAAAAAATCGCCAGACCGAAAATAAGTGTCAACCAAAAAAATGTTACCAAAAACCGAAAAAATCCCAAAAAAGCGCCAAAACTGAAACAAATTGCCACAACGAAAATAAATCGCTAAAAAAAAGATCGTCAAAAAGTGAAAAAAACGTTAAAAAACGCCAAAACCAAAAAATTTCCAACATTAAAAAATCGGCAAAAAAACCAAAAAAGTTGCAAAATGCGAAAAATCGCTAGAAAAAAAGAAAAAATCACGAAAATTAAAAAAGAACCAAAACCAAAAAAATCGCCAAAAACAACGAAAAATTCTTAAAAAATAAAAATAATAAAATTAAACAAAAAAGCACAACCAAAAAACTGTCAAAATGAAAAAAAGGGGCAAAAACGAAAAGGGATACACATATGTGTATTCGTACGGAACCCTTCGTGTGCGAGACAAAGTCGCACTTTACTTAATTTATTTACATTCACTGAAAACTGATAGCGGAAAATATGTTCACGGGAACTTCACGATAGCAATTTTCCTCGAAGGGAAATGAAAATTGCATGGGAACATAAATTTCACTTGTTATTCGCGATAGGGGTGATTATTTTCACGCAAATCATAATTTTAAGAATAAAAAAGAACGCAGGGTGTCATGGGACACCTGGTAGGAACGTAGATCTTTACGTGTTTCACTTACCTTAGAAATTTTATTTTCACTATCTTTAAACGGTGCGAATTATTTATGTCGAGATGACAAATTCTTTTCACAAAATATAATATTATTTGTACAATTTAGTTAAGTATGTGTCTTTTTTAAAAAAGGGAGTGCGGTAGGTTCAATGATAATGTCAAAGAGGAAGAAATATCCAAGACTGCGATCTATCTATGTTTTCAATTTCATCAAAATCGTTTAGATAGTTTCGGAGAGGCAGAAACTGCCCCCTATGTGCCTATGTGCTTTTCTAGATTCAGATCTATCCATGTTTTGAATTTCATCAAAATCGGATACTGTTTCAAAGACGAAGAAATTTTCCCGTACCTCACCTCGTGTCCTATTTTGTTAACATAGCCTATGTGGTTTTCTAGGCTCAGATCTATCTATATTTTGAATTTCATCAAAATCAGATAGATAGTTCCAAACAGGACGAAATTTCCCTCTACCTCCCCTCGTGGTCCTATTTTTGAAAAAATGTATAGCCTATGTCTTCTCTTAGACTCAGATCTATGTTTTGAATTTCATCAAAATCGATTGGATACTTTCTGAGAGGCAGAAATTTCCCCCTGCTTACCGTCGTGGTCGTAGTTTTTAAAAAATATAGCCTATGTGTCCTTCTTGACTTATACTACATTTACACCAGAATGAATCTAGTAGATTTCAATTAAAATATATTCGCAAATCTATACCGTTTACACCAAGCTTTTTATGAATTTTTTAAATTTCACTGTCAAACTACAAAGAAAAATTAAGCTTCAAAACCAAAGTAGCTAGAGGATAAACCTAATAGCAAATGCACAAGCCTTATGCGGTTATTTTTTAGTACAATATGAAAAAATCAGAGTTGTAGTTCCCATACACAACAAGATTTTGACAATATCCAGTAATACTACATTTACGCCAGAGCGAAATCTAGTAGATTTCAATTGAAATCTATTTTAAAATCTATACCGTTTACACCAAGCTTTTTTGGAATTTTTTTAAATTTTACTGTCAAACTACATAGAAACATTGTTTCAAAACCAAAATAGCTAGAGGATAAACCTAATAGCAAATACACAAACCTTATGCGGTTTATTTTTTAGTACAATATGAAAAAATCAGAGTTGTAGTTCCCATACACAACAAGATTTTGACAATATCCAGTAATACTACATTTACGCCAGAGCGAAATCTAGTAGATTTCAATTGAAATCTATACCGTTTACACCAAGCTTTTTTGGAATTTTTTTAAATTTTACTGTCAAACTACATAGAAACATTGTTTCAAAACCAAAATAGCTAGAGGATAAACCTAATAGCAAATACACAAACCTTATGCGGTTTATTTTTTAGTACAATATGAAAAAATCAGAGTTGTAGTTCCCATACACAACAAGATTTTGAGAAAATCCAGTAGGAAACTAGATTTTATTTTGTATAGGAAATCTAATAAAATAACCTAGATTTTGCCCAAATCTCATTTGAACTAGATTTCACGCCGATGTAAATGCCATAGAAAATACGTATATTTCCAACCATAGATAATACGTAGTCAACTGGGCTCCTGTCAAAAAAAAATTAACAACTTTCTTCACACCTATGAATATTTTGTTATCCAACACACTGAGAGAGGCAACTCAACACTCATCAGAGAGCATAATTTTTGGACTTGAAAATGCATTAAAATTTATTTTTTCTTGCACACACAAACATTATTTTATATTATTTAATTTTTTTATTTGGCATGTAACAAATTTTATGTTTCGTCTTGCTGTAATTTTTAAATATTTTTTTAATTTTGTTGACATTTGTGTGTTGAAATTTATCAAAGTTTTCAACCGTTTTTTTCATTCAACAGTATTGCATTTTTGTTACTATTTCGGAAAATTTTTTTTAGTGCCAAATAGAAAAAATGCAAAAAAATGTTTAGCGAATCAAAATTTTTTGAGCTCAAATGCATCAAAAATGATTCTAAATTCATATTTTCATTAATTATTGCAAAATGAATTGTATATACGAACTAAAAATTCGTGTTTAAAAAATATAAATTTTGTTAAATACTTTTTGTACAACTAAGTATGGTTTTGGTGCTGTGGAGAATTTTATTTTAAACCAATACTAATACAAAATGTTCTACTAACACATTCTTAGACTTAGGTTTTTGACAGCAGACTTAGGTTTTTGAAGTTTTAGTTGACTATCTACGTATAATCTATGGTTTTTATTTTATAATGAGAAAGGCAAGAAAAGTAAATCTGAAATAAATATTAAACATACAAAGAGGGAGAGCAAAATAGTTCATGGATGATCATTTAAAAGTGCCTCAAATTGCTTAAAAAAATATTAAATAAATAATTTTTTTATTTTTCTATAATTATCATGCTCTAAAAAACATCAATTGAGAAATCTTTATTAAAAATAAGAACATTATTTTTTTCTTGCATAGGGCCGTTTTACGTGGAATCACTCATACATATGTATGTATTTAAATTGCTTAAAAATTAAATTATTAACTGCGTTGCCGTCAAATGTTCAATGTGCAGTACAATGTTTCATATAAAAAGTTAGCGGATTAATTTAGCGGTTTGTTTTTAGCAGTTAGCGGTTTTTGACTGTTTTTAGAGTGCTATCTGGCGGTATTTGTCTTAAGAGTTTTGGCAGCAATGTTTGTGAGCTAACCTTATATGATCTCTATATATTCCTCTGTTTAAGTCGAACTTTGTTCTCAATGCTTGGGACAGTTTAAATTTAACTCAGATATGTACGAGTGGTCGAAAAGGATAAAATATTTTGATAATAAAAGAGCAGCAATAAGGATATTTTCCAAAAAATACAGGCATTATTAATTGTACTAAATAAGCCATTGCTGTACCATTGTACATTAAAAGTTCGATTTGAACCCAAAGTGGTACAATTGTACCAATTTTGCCATCCCTGATGGGAGGTGTCCACTTGTCGACTCCTTAATAATATCTCTTTGAAAACAGTATAAAAAGACAAATTTTTAAGTCTTTAGCTGCATTAGTTCCATAAATATCCTAATAGTACGTTTCCATTATGAGCAAAGTCTATGTCGATACGAGTCAGCTACTTTTGATTATATTGGAGAGAGAGGTGAGAAGATAGGGAAGGGGTACACTGCTTCATGTATGTACATGCAACTCCCTTTTGTTTTCTTCTTCGTAATATTAAGCAAAACAAAAGCTATGTAAAAAAACCAAATCTGCGCAACAAGAATTTCATTATATGGACACGAATGCAGCTTCAAAAGAAAATTTAAGAAAGTTGCAGAAGCAAAAGTTGATTCGTCTGGACATAGACATAAGTCAACTTTTGCTTCTTCAACTTTCTTAAATTTTCTTTTGAAGCTGCATTCGTGTCCATATAATGAAATTCTTGTTGCGCAGCTTTTGTTTTTTTTACATAGCTTTTATTGTTGCTTAATATTACGAAGAAGAAAACAAAAGAGAGTTGCATGTACCTGAAGCAGTGTACCCCTTCCCTGTCTTCTCACCTCTCTCTCCCATATATGGACATAGACTATGTGGCCGCAGAACAGTGTCACTTTTTTCGCATTTGTCAATCACAGTAAATGGATGACCCAAAGTGCATTTGTAATCATAGAGGCAACTTAGTGTTGCATTTCACAAATTTCGAAATAATTTGGAGCAAAACACGCTGTTTGAGGTGTTTTTCTCACATGACAACTGTATGGGAAAACATGTAGGAAAACATGTATTTTGAGCAAAACACGTATTTTGGCCAAAAACGCGTATATGTAAACGCACTATAAGATAAAAATTTCTTCTATATGGGAAGTGCCACGCCCACTTATAATATTTCAAAATTATATAGACTATTGTTCTTTCCAGATCATCAGTAATATACTGTGAAAACTTCAGCAAGATCGGCTCACTGGTCTAGGAGTCCATAGCTTTCAAACATACTTACAAACAAACTAACAGATATTCACTTTTATATACATACATGTGTATGTATTTAATAGAGTCCGAACGAATATTCGGACTCGCCCAAAATTGTGGTTTCGGCTGATATTCGGTTTAGGCCAACTTTTTGGCCGAATACCGAAATCGAAACTTTTTATTATCTATAAATAAGGAAGTTAATCGAAATAATATTTTCCAAATTTAAAATATGCCAACGCCATGAATCTGTTTTTTCCCGTCTCATGTCTTTTCAAATTGAATGAAAATTTTACTTAGTTTTATAAAGCGCAAGCAAGATATACATAGTAACATAAAGTATTCAACTGTTTGTTGCCAAAATAAATAGCATATACTAGGGAATGGTAAATCGATTTCGATTCCAATTGAAATTGATTATTTGTTTTTTCAAATAAATTTTTTTAAATAATTTCAATATATGAAAAAAGCTCATTTTCAATCTTCGCGATAAATTCAATTGTGTATATCATCGATGAAACGCGGGCGTAAACAAAAAAAACTTCACTTTTGTAGAAATGAATGAAACCGTATAAATTTAGTGTCAAAAACAGGTAAATACTCCACTTTATATTTTTTTAGTTATTCCGACTCAAGTTTTTGATTGTTGCTCTTGTAACGTCATCAATAGGGTGATAAAACACTCCTCAATGTATGTGTACCGAACCCAATATTCCAGTTCTATTCATCATTTAGGCCCCTATTATGATTCACAACTCAACTAGGTTGAGTTGTCAATGCTACGACCCAACTCAACCATTTTTTTGTATTATGATTGACATCTAATTTTAGTTGTCTTCGAAAAAATGTTCGAAAAAAGGTTCTTGTCTATACTCTCTGTTTTTTTAAACCATAGTAGCCATCACAAAATATTTTAAATATTTTTAGTTTTGGCCTTACTATTTTTTCTTGAGATTTTATGTTTTATGGATATGGCAACAATATGGGTTGACAAATGGGATAGATTGGCGCCTAAAAGTACAATTTTCAAAGTAATTAAAAGTAACACAATAGTCGAAATAAAAACCAAAACACAACTAATAAAAAACTGAGACAACTGCTTTGATGAAGTTGTATTCCATAATATGACTTTGACAACTACGACTCAACTATCAATTTAGTTGTGAATCATAATAGGGGCCGTAAGATAATTTTATGCCAAGTTTTTATTAGTCTTATGCTCGTAAATGTTTAAGTTTTATATTTCCTCGATGGAATGAAATATATTCAATTTCTACTATTATTTTGACTGACACTGTATGTATGTAGAAATGCTCTTACGCCATTGCTTTCCTATATAAGTTATCCTAACTAGCTTTTAAGATAGCTTATAAATAAATAAATAACGGAGAGTTTTGTATGCCGAATTTGCCGTTAAAGACCACGTTAACTTTTAATCACATTGTGAAAAGGGCCGTTAATAAAATAAATGACTTTTCAGTTCTATTTTTAAAATGTTTTTAGAAAAAGTTTTTAAAATATCGATATCAGTTAATGCTAAACAAGTTTCGGCAAGCAACGAGCCACTTATCCAAGTCACAAATGAAAATCTAAAAAATCCTAAAAGTATGCAACACCATTTTATGCCAGTATATTTCTTACCCGTATTCTCGCCAGTATTTTTTCATATTCAACAAATTTTTGTTTTACCCCCAAGCATTGATTTTTGTTATTCAAAGCTGATGTGCATGGCGCACCATAAGGAACTTACGTTCAAAAAATAAAAAATTGAGGAGACATATAAAACTAGTACGGTAGCATGATTTTAACGTAAATGTCACAATCTTGTCAGGTAGTGAATGTCAAGAAAAATTGAGAGAATGGAACTACCGTATAATCTATGGGAACTATCTTCTATTTATTATACCATGTGGTTACGTACGTATTTGTTTTTTAAGTTTTTTATTCTCTTGAACTTACATAATATGTAAAAAACATGTTTCATTTTTACAAATTTATTTTTTGGTAGGAATTATCTTCTTTTACGACCTATGGCTGCCTTCTTTCCCGGTGCTCTTTGGCCACGACCTCCTTTAGGTTTTTTCCCCACTGCTTTGCGGCTCCCTTTACCACCACCCTTTTTATTTTTTGTACTCTTTTTTCCGGTATTTTCATTTGCTTCCCTTCTGCAAATAAACGTAAATAATATTGAAATTATATCCTAATAATAAACTATGAAATATCTTACTCTTGGCGTTCGTCGTGTTTTTGCAAAGATATTGCTCTTTCTATATCAATTTTAGGTTTTTTATTCAACACACTCTTAATAAGATGCATGTTAATTTCCTTTTCTGGTTGATTAGAAATATGGGAAGCTTTGCGTTTTGAACCTGGTATTAATTCCTTAACACCAATGCCCCGAGCTTCTTTTTCTTTGGGTAACTTATTTTGAAACTTTCCTACGGATGCTGTAGAAGCCTTGGCAACTGTTACAGCTGTCAGCAATTGTCCAGCAGTGGCAGCCTCTCCTCCCAAGTAACCACTACGAGGAACTTCTTCCTTTCTAGCTCTGACAATATTTTTCATGCGCTGGATTTCATTCTTGGCTACCTTTTCACTACGTAGATCGATCTTCTTTTGGAACATATCCTCCATGGGATTCACATTTTGGGGAACCTCCAGAACCCAATCTTTTTTTTTCTCAGCATCTGCTCGTCTGTAGCCATATGTGGGGACCCATTTCTAACCATATTGAAAATAGTTATGGCATACATATTAATTTTAAAATTTTGGGAACAAATTTACTTTAGCTAGACTCCTTCAAATAAAATAAAAATTTCCTGTCTGCTAGAAAATTTAATTCTAAGAAAAAAAAGAAAAGTACAAAAATCCTCGGAAACGCATATTTTCGGAGTTAGGTTAGGAATGGTAGTGCAACGCCGCACATCCACTCGGAGACCCAGTTGGATCCATTGTGATTGCAAACATATTTTCGGAGTTACGGACCTACAAAGTTTTACAGATCGTAAGGATTTCTTTCAAAAATTTTAATTCAGTGTAGCAATATGGGTATCATATGAAAACTTATTAGAATTATTCGATTAAAAACACACATATTTAAAAAATTAACCAATTCAGGACCAATATTAAAAGTTAAATAATTTGTTTTTATTGTTACTAAAGAGTTTATGTATAGCCGGCCTTCGGCCGGACTTAACGAGTTTTCTCCTCTAAGTATGTCGAATAGTGGCTTCGCTGAGTAGATTTTTTGCATAGCCGTCCTTCGGCTTTTTTCTCCTCTATGTATGTCTCATAGTGGATTCGGTGAGTAAAGAGTTATTGCGCAGCCGGCCTTCGGCCGGGCTTAAGGGTTTTTTCTATATTTATGTCGAATAGTGGTTTCGCTGAGTAAAGATTTTCTGCCCTGTTCTTTTTTTGTTTGGCAAACTTTCATATGTGTAGTACACTTAATTTGAAAAAAATAAAAATAAAAAATACCGGTCCTAAATGGGTTAATTTTTGTTAAATAAAACTTTCATATGATACCCATATTGATACACTGAATTAAAAGTTTTGCAAGTAAATCCTTAAGATCGGTAAAACTTGTTAGGTCCGTAATTCCGAAAATGTGCGTTTCCGAGGATTTTTGTATTTTACTTATAATTTTTTTCTTAGAATAAAATTTTCTATCAGATAGGATATTTTTATTTTATTTGGAGGAGTGTAGCTAAAGTAAATTTAACCCAAAATTTATTAAAAAAGTACTTACATCTAAAGTTTCATCATACACTTTCTTATCCTTCTTCTTTTTGGTAATACCCTTTTCTTGAGCGAATTTCTCCCATTTAGTCATTGTTTTGGGGCCAGGTACCTTCCTCAAACGTGGAAGCACTGTTGTATGTGGGGGTAATTTAGCAACTATACATTCATCTACACGTTCCGTATTCAATTGCCAAATTTCGTTAATTAAAAGTTGCGTATTGTCACGAGTTAAATTTAACAAATAATTTTCTTTGTTTCCCCTAGGATTAAATATAGTAGATTACTTTGTTAGCCACCCAATAACTACACTCCAACTTACTTTAGTTCATTATCTTCCAAATCATTTGGATCTGTTATGAGCATCATACCTACATCGATACGACACTCCAAATGTTTGTCTACACTTATCGGTTTATATTTTTCTAGTTCTTTTTGTTGTTTTTCTAACACTTCTTTAACTATATCCATTGTAGCTTTTAATTTATTTTTATTGAGAAATAATCATTAAATTAAAGTATTTAAAGTTTTTCTAGTTACAACTGCACGTGTTGATTTTTAATATTCCATCAAGATTTTGCATACACATCCAAAGCGAACTGATAACAGGTTTATCGCGGCCACAGCAGAGAACGAGGCCGATGCTGATTTATCGGTGGCGGCGGCTGACCAAATATATGTACGGCGGCGGCTACAATCGACTTGAGCCGAAGAACGTGAGTTAAGAAAACAAGATTGGATAATGCAGAGGATTGGCAAGTTTTTTTAGGATAATGCAGAGCATTTGTCTTGTTTCATCAAGTTTTTCAACAGTTTTGTATACGTGTGAGCACGTGTTATATATGGGATTGTATGTGGGACAAGTTTTTCCAATGTTTACAAGCAAATGGTGTGTAGGTGTGAGCAAGTTTTATGAATGGGTATCATGTGCTTTCTATATTTTTAGAGTAAATTTTAGTTTTCATTTATAACTCGAAAACTAGATCGCGTGCCGCTATGGCACTACCCGCAATCGATAGGTATTAAAAATACACATTCTTCGCTACGGCTGTCAATCTTGGGGAGACTTGCTGAAAAAAGTTATAGCACGGCGATATTTGAAAAAGCGCAAAAAATGTAACATTAGTTGTCAGCCTATAACTCCTAAGCTAGATTGCATGCCACCATGACTCTACCCTCAATCGATAGGTATTAAAAATACACATTGTTCGCTATGGTTGTCAATCTTAGGAAGACTTGCTGAAAGAAGTTGTAGCACCGGGTAGTTTGAAAAAGCGCAAAAAATGTAACTACAGTTGTCAGCCTATAACTCCTAAACTAGATTGCATGCCACCATGGCACTACCCTCAATCGATAGGTATTAAAAATACACTTTGTTCGCTATGGTTGTCAATCTTGTTGAGACTTGCTGAAAAAAGTTATAGTGCCTCAAAGTTTCAAAAAGCGCAAAATATGTAGCTTCAGTTGTCAACCTATAACTCCTAAGCTAGATTGCATGCCAACATAGCACTACCCTTAATCCATAGGTATTATAGATACACCTTGTTCGCTACGGTTGTCAATCTTAGGGAGACTTGATGAAAAAAGTTGTAGCGTCGCGAAGTTTGAAAAAGCGCAAAATATTTAACTTCAGTTGTCAGCCTATAACTCCTAAGCTAGATTGCATGCCACCATGGCACTACCCCCAATCGATAGGTATTATAAATGTACATTGTTCGCCATGATTGCCAAACTTAAGAAGACTTGCTAAAAAAAAGTTATAGCGCCGAGAAGTTTGAAAAAGCGAAAAAAATGTAACTTCAGTTGTTAGCCTACAACTCCTTTTTTCGGAAAACTGAAAATTATTTCGACCAACCTTTTCTCTCCTTCGATCTAGGAATAGTTGTTGCAAGCAATCTATCGGAAGAAACTAAAGCTATCAAAAGGGAAGATATAGATTTTAAGTATTTTTGTATCCCCCATGATAACAAGTTTCTTTTGATACCTATTTTGCATCAAATTTTCCATGAGTTTTCTCATTAATCCGTTTTATATATTGCTTATAATTTTCTAGATTTTTTCGCCGAAAATTTGTTTTCTGGTAAAAATTGGTTTCAATATTCTGCTTAATGCAGTTACTTACTAATTCATCACTGTATAATATACCAAAGAAATTTACAAAATCTCCAACTACTTTTTGATCAACATGATACTGATGCAATCTTTGAGAGTTCAATTCCTGCATATCACAAATACTGCCTATATTTAGCAGCATTTCATCATCATCATCTAATGTTCTTGCTACACGATACAACCCCTATCGAACATAATTAGCAACAAAATTAATTTTCTTCATCAAAATTTCCTATATTACTTTTACAAATTAAAAGTTTAACCAATTTTTTTAGTTAGTCCTAAATCAGCTAAATGTATACTGTCTAAAGGAAATATACGAACCATTCCAAAACTAGATTCCTCTACAACACTTATTTTTACTTTGACTGTTCTTATGTATTGAGAAATACTATGTCCTAAGTAAAATGTATCAGTTCTTGAAATACCGCATTCTTTCTCTCTTTATACTGTATAACCCTTCCTGCCAACATTTGGGCACCCATTCTTACTATTCTTGGAAAACAAAACATCGAACTCTAAGCCGTAACAAGTTTTGTTTACTGTCTATTTTAACGCCATTTTTTTAACAAGTTTTACTTCTGCGCAAAAGTCTCTGCCATGAGACTATCTAAATTTTTCGGTTTCTCAAAACCTAAAAAACAGCCTATCATAAATGGACTATCACTAGCAAACCTGCAATTGCTCTATTGGAACTTTTAAAAAGTTTCAGTCAATTAACGCCAAAATCGATTGAAACTTCTTCCTTTCCACACAACTTCTTTGTTTACATTATAAAGAGTTTTTGACGATAATGGCAAATCTTTAACTCGTATTCTTTTTAAAAGTATGGAGCAAATCATCCAAAGCTGTATGAGAAACTTTATTCCAAACAGCCCATGATCTTATCTCCTCACATTTTTCTTTACCATCCACATTTACTAGGTGGTCTCCCCTACGAAACCTAAGGACGAGTTAACATCAGTGCACTCACCTGTGACTGGGTCATGAATCACACTTTCAAAATGTTCACTTACACTTTTCACATGTTCTAAGTGCATTTTCTCATTGGAGTGCAACAACTCCTTTTACTTTCTTCTGTTTTTTCTTCTGTTACTTTTTTATTTTCTTCTGTTTTTTTTACATTCTACTCATATGTCCCTTTTTTAAATAATAATAATAATAATAATAATAATAATAATAATAATAATAATAATAACAATAATAATAATAATAATAATAATAATAATAATAATATTAATAATAATAATAATGATAATAGTAATAATAATAATAATAATAATAATAATGATAATGATAATGATAATGATAATGATAATGATAGTGATAATAATAATAATAATAATAATAATAATAATAATAATAATAATAATAATAATAATAATAATAATAATAATAATAATAATAATAATGATAATAAAAATAATGATGATAATAATAATAATAATAATAATAATAATAATAATAATAATAATAATGATAATAATAATAATAATAATAATAATAATGATAATAATAATAATAATAATAATAATAATAATAATAATAATAATAATAATAATAATAATAATAATAATAATAATAATAATAATGATAATAATAATAATAATAATAATAATAATAATAATAATGATAATAATAATAATGATAATAATAATAATAAATAATAATAATAATAATAATAATAATAATAATAATAATAATAATAATAATAATAATAATAATAATAATAATAATAATAATAATGAACGCTGATGAGACGGTGTAGCGTAGAGCTGCAAAACAATCGATGGTACTATCGATATTATCGATAGTTTTATTTTTAATGGACTTTCGATGTTTTTCCCACTATCGATACTATCGAAAAAAATTTGATCCATAAATTCTAACCGCAGCAGTTGTTTAAAAGCGAAAACTGTCGATGAATTATTATTAACAAAAATTATTCGGTACTCAGTATATATAGCATTACAGCCCAAAAGCTATCCCATTATGCCCAAATTTACAGTCTAGAAAGTTCTACAATAGCTTCGTCAATGATATATTACTAACAGCTTATGTTTCGCATTACTTGAACCCGCATTTACCGCTAGTTTTTATTATTGAACTTATAACAATTAGTGTTGTAGGAAAACAAAATTTTTAAATGAAATATCATTGTCTAAACCAGTGGTTGCCACTCCATAGCCTCGCGAGGCAGTCAATAATCGTATTTTTCACACAGACACGGTCGGCAATTGACATTGAACAATTGGTACAATTTTAAAATCTCATATGCCATCCCTGTGTTGTATACATGTCAATGCCGACCGTGTCTGTGTGAAAAATACGATTATTGACTGCCTCGCGAGGCTATGGAGTGGCAATCACTGGTCGAAACTATTGTAGTTAGTAGTTTGTAGTGTGTATCTGGCTGGACCATCGTAGAGCCTAAACGGCTAGACCGATTCATTTGAAAGGTGACTTTATCGAGCGTTCTTAATTATGTTTGAAGAAAATCTCTCCAGTCATTTAAAAGCTATAATCTCTTTTCAGCTAGTATCATCTTAAAGCTGTGTGTGTGTGGCAACGTAGCTCCCGAATGTCTTGATCGATTTTAATTTAGTTTTTTTTAAATATGATTTTAAATCTTCTAAGCTACGCTTGAAGAAAATAGGTCCAGCCGTTTGAAGTTATTATCCATTTTTTGGGAGCTCTTAAAGTTTTTAATTTAATGTTATTATGTAAAGAATATATCGTTACCTTAATATAGAAACTCATTATTTTTTTCATATCAGGTTTTTCCCTATTTCGCTAGATGAATCTTTAATCTATCGAAATATGCAAAAAATTAGATTTGAAAAAAATAATGAGTTAAGGCATTTCTCTATTAAGGTAACGATATAAAACATTGTACGAGATAATTATAGATTCATAAAATAAGTTTATTTTATGAACGAATTACTAAATAAATTCCCATATAGGATTTGTTAAATATATGAAAACCCTTTAAATGGATGAAGGGTTAAACCTCCAGCATTTTTCTAAAAATTCGATACTGCACGTCTGCACGCGCAATATTTATTTCCGAACGTACGAAATAACGTCGGCAAAATAACAGCACAAATATATTCATGTATAGGCTTATGTTCTGAGCTATAGAACACGTATTATGGTATTGGACATAAATTTCAAAAATTCACTGTGAATGGATCGATGTTTTTTGTCTTTATTTTAATTAATTTAATATTGTTTAAAACTATTTTATTTTAATTTGCTTTATTTTATTTTAAAAAAAATTGTATTTTTACCACAGCTACAAGTTTCTTTTGTTTAATGCACGCAAACAACAAATGCCGATCAAATTTGACAGCTTATGTTCAACATTATTTCTTGAACATAAGTTTGAACAATTATGTCGCAATTTATTTGCAAATATATGTTTCTGCGGTCCACACGTGAGCATATTATGTTGAAAATAGAATTTGACAGATGAGAACATAATTATTTCCAAGTTTATTGCTCGTGGAGACCCCCAGTAAGTTTGAACAATTATGTCGCAATTTATTTGCAAATAAATGTTTCTGCGGTCCACACGTGATCATATGATGTTGGAAATAGAATTAGACAGATGAGAATATAATTATTTCCAAGTTTATTGCTCGTGGAGACCCCCATTCAAGACGCTATGTAAAAGTGTCGCTTTTACACTACAAATATAACTGAAAGTATTGAGTAGCTACTTTTGGGTGTCGAGTACCGAAAAATAAGTTCGGTACTGAGTGTCCGGTACTCAAGTACGCAATATTTTCACAACACTAGACGGCATGCGTCCGAAATGAAATCGAAAAACTTTAATTTTTACAAAAGTGAAGTTATTGCATATTTTGCTGTTTATATTATTTATATTGTATATGAACTATGGATGTTGATTGCAGCACGATACAAAATATGGGAGCTATCAATGTATCAATTTCCCAAAGGATGGAAAATATTGAATTCTCGGAAGGACGATACAAATGACGAGTTGTACGCTTTTACCGAATACATGAAAATTTATTGGGTTTGGTACATTTTTCATCTAGCAGTTACAAGTATAACAAGAAAATATATAAATAAATGGCAAAGTTTAGCAAATGCTTCAGTTTGTATACTGATACTTCTGATTTCAATGAAACTAATATCAATAGCTCTTATTGGATGCTTGCTGCTGTCATATTATATTGTAGCCCGTAGACAATCAAAACTGCTGACATGGCTGTTATCCGTTATATGGATGATTGCAATGATATTTCTTAAGTCGGACAGTTATTTGCAAGACAATCTGGGTTATATTGGATTTCATAATGTGATGGTAACATTGTGTTGGTCAATATTACGTGGTTGTAGCTATAGTTTGCAATATGTAAATGATTACATAAATTATGAATCAAATCTAAGTATTAAATACTCCTTGCAACACTTTTTAGGTTATATGTTATATTTTCCCTGCCTGATGTTAGGTCCATTCATGAGTTATAATCGTTATATTGTTTTAGAGCATGGAAATAATCAAGCAAGCATAGCGAAATTAAAAACTTTTGTTTGGCAAATTACCAGAGCAATGTTTTGGTGGGTCATTCTAGAGATAGCTACCCATTTTGTATACGTTCATTATATGGCTGTGGATATCGCGGCAGTAGAAGTTCTGGATACAAAGTTTGGCCTATATGCTGTAGGTTATTTTATGGGACAATTTTTCTTTATGTTCTATGTTGTTACATATGGTATCGGAATAGCTTTTGCCCAATTTGACGGACTAAAGCCACCCCGAAAACCTAGATGTATTGGACTTGTTCATTACTACTCCGATATGTGGAAATATTTTGATGAGGGCCTATATGAGTTTTTATTTTCCAACATTTATTCCGAAATGTGCAGCAAAAGCTCTTCGGCTCTAAGAAAAATTTTAGCTACAGCTTCAACATTTTTATTCGTATTTTTATGGCATGGTTATTATGGATATGTCTTTATATGGAGTATATTAAATTTCTGTTGTTTAATTGGTGAAAAGATTTTCAAAAGCATAATAAAATCACATAATTATATTAATGTTATGAAAAATACTTTTAAGCTAACAGATGCAGGTCTCCAACGCTTCAATGCCCTTTTGGGCTCCCAAATATTTATACCAGCTGCATTTTCAAATTGTTATTTTATAAGTGGATTAGATGTTGGTAATTACTTAATGAAAGGAGTTTATCAAGGAGGCTGGTGGAACTATTTAACTTTAACATTTTGTACCTATTGTTTCTTTCAATGCTGTGAAATATTATTGCAAACAAAATATGTAAATTAAGATAATCACTGAAGTCCAAATTTTTGTAAATAAATTTTAAAATATATAACGAAATTTATTGATTGACATATTCTCCCTATTTGATTTAAAAAGTTTCATTTGTTGTGGGCTAAATTTGTCTATATGTATACCTTCATTCCATTGCTGGTTATACCAAATCATCAGTAGACTTCAACCAATGTCGATACATATCTTAACTTCAACTACATTTTAAAATAATAAATTTAGAAGCAACTGCTTTTCAGAATAAAAGGGAACAAATCTAGTTTACCAACTCACCTCCAAATAAAATAAAAATTACATTGACGTGCATGGGTTCTCATTTAACAAAACTGCTTATCATTCGATGATTCGGTTACGTTTTTGCATGCGTTCGTGAAACTCATATACAAAAAATGAAAATAAAAAAAATATTGCCGCATGGGGTGCTCTTCTGGCTGTTAAGAAATGCTCTCTACCACTGAGCTATTTATTGTCTTCTTGTTTTTGGTTGGAGCTAAAACTTGTTTTACGAAAATGTGTCAATGTGATGATTTAATTCCATTTTTGAATGCGTTTTTCGGTGGATATTATACTTAGCCTTTACACATGCAAGTGCAAATTCGAAAAAATACACTCAAACTTTTACACTAACACACTTTTGATTGAGCTGTGAGAAAGACAGAGAAATGAATACTATTTTATTTTTCGTTGATAATACGTACACAGAACTTGCATGCAAGTACTTGCATGTCTAAACGGAGGGTTACGCATGCGTTTTTAATGAGTTCAAAAACTATAGCTTTATTTACGATGGTATTCAGAATGCATTCGAAGAAAGAAGTGCTCAAGAAATCATGAAACACTATTATTTCTTTTAATTTTTAACGTGCTTTTTCCCAAACTAATTTTGAAAAAAGCACGTTAAAAATTATAATTTATGTAATTTAGTAATTCCCAAAAAGAAGTTGGCATCACAGCTCATTGCGAAAACAATTTGTAGCTGTTGTTGCTTTTATTGATTTTCAACTGCCTTTACAACTACAATTTAGAGTTGGAAAAAACCAACCTGTTGTAGTACGCAAGTAAAGAAAATAAAAAACATGATTGTTTCAACTTTGATATTATAAACTTCTTATGATTAGGAGTTTAATATATCTTTAGTTTTTCTATGAGATTTTTGGGTAAAGGTTCCCTGACGATTTGCATGAGCCCCAATGAAATGGCCATAGGAACTAGCTAATACCCCTCCATAATCAATTTCAATGTATGTTAATAAAAATTTAATGTTTTACTTAAAAAGTAAAATATTAATTTGGGAAAAATCACGTTAAAAATTAAAATTTATGTAATTTAGTAATTCCCAAAAAAAAAGAACTTTTTAACTATTATTTCATTTTGAACGCTTTCATTTATTTTTTGCTGGGAAGCTTCCCTGCATAGCCGGGCCTTCGGCCGGGCTCACAGTTTTTCTCCTCTGCGGTACAACAAACAGCGGCTCGCTAACTAAAGCTCCTCTGCTTAGCCGGTTTTCGGCCGGGCTCACAGGTTTTATCCTCTGTGGTATATCAAACAGCGGCTTCGCTAACTAAAGCTTCCCTGCTTAGCCGGCCTTCGGCCGGGTTCAAACATTTTCTCCTCTGCGGTATAACAAACACCGGCTTCGTTAACTAATGCTTCCTTGCATAGCTATCCTTCGGCCGGGCTCACAGATTTTGCTCTGTGGTAAAAAAAACATCGGCTTCGCTAAATATAGCTTCCCCGCATAGCCAGCCTTTGGCTGGGCTTACAGGGTTTCTCCTCTGTCGTATAACAAACACCGGCCTCGCTAACTAAAGTTTCCCTGCATAACCGGCCTTCGGCTATACCATGAAAAAATAAATTCATTTGTTTTTATAGTTACTAAAAACTTGTAATTTTGTAAACTCATCCCCGCTTCTTAATAGGCTAAGAAGCTTTAAATAAATTCATATCCAGAAAGATCTACATACTCAAAAGTTTTCAAATGGTACCAATATTGGCCATATGCGATCAAAAATATATTGGAAAATCGCATTTATATATGAAAACTTCAGACGGGCATAACTCGAAAAATATGCGTTTCCGAGACTTACCATTTAATATTTTTCTGCATGATTTTAACACAGGCGTGACATTGGGGATCATGTTTTTACATGCAAATTTAAATAAATTGGTATCCATTAAAATGAATGAATTGAACCCATGCAAGTTCCCTGATTCGATGACGTTTTTTCATGTAAATATAAAAAAATTAAAATAAAACAAATATTGCCGGAGCTGGTATACGAACCATGCTCTTCTGACTGTTAAGGCATGCTCTCTACCACTGAGCTATTTTCTTATTTTTTGCTGGAGCTAAGACTTGTTTTATGAAAATGTGCCAATGTAATGATTTAATTCCGTTTTTGCATGCCTTTTTCAGTGGATATTTTATGCAATATATTACCTAGTGAAATCGCATGCGTTTTTAATGAGTTCAAAAACTATAGCTTTATTTACAATTTACGATGGCATTCAGAATGCATTCGAAGAAACAAGTGCTCAAGAAACCATGATTTAGTATTCAATAGAACACTGAATATAGCACATAACCGAAACCGGTCTGTTTACAAGCCAAATTTGACGTGGGATGACGGAAAATCGTTCCAAATTAACAAAAAACCCGTCGGAAGAAAAACACAACACTACTTCATTTTGAACGCATTCATTTATATTTTGCTGGGATGTAATTTTTATTTTATTTGGAGGTGGGTCGGTAAACTAAATTTAAGCTTTATATGCTCCCTGAAGAAGCTACCCATTGTGGGCAGCTTATAAAGTAACTGCATCAAATGGAAACGTACTATTACTTCATTCCATGTCACATATTTGATCTTGTTATATTATTATATCGGTGAAGAAAACAAAGTTGAAAAAATTTTTTGTGTTATGGCAAACTTTTTTTAACTTGATAGAGCGAAAATGTAAACAAACTTTGAGCAAATACTGTCCAAATTAAAACAATAATTTAGAAAGGATTTTTGATTAGCTTAATAGCTCTGAAACTGGACATATGCCACTACCTGTAATCGAAAGAGCATAAAAATACGCATCGTTAGTGGGTGTTGTCAGTCCTTAAAAGGTTTTCAGAAAAACAGTTGTAGCACAGCAAACTTTTTTTATATGGAAAAAAACGCTTAAGAATACAACTTCAGTTATTCAGTGATAATTCTGAAACTAGACAGGGTATACACATGTCACTACCCGCAATCGAAAGAAGAAAAAAACCACGTCCAACGGGTACTGTCAGTTTCCGGAAGACTCTGAGAAAATTGTACCCAGCAAACTTTAAAAATTAAAAGTTTAAAAATACAACTTTGTTTATTCAGTACCCGTTGTAGGCGTGTTTTTTTGAAAGAAGATTGCGGGCAGAGAAACAAGCCAGTCGATTTCGAGCCGACGGCGCGCCGCCGCCGGTTGCTTTTTTGCCTATCGCGCCGCCGCCGATTGTATCGGCTCAAAACCAGCCGCCGAGTTCGTTTAAATTTGTTTACGACTGGACTGCAAATTTGAGTACTTTTTCGAAAAAAATTTTTTTACTAAATTTTTTTCCACTATATCCGTATATAGGTGAGCCGCCGAAAATTCTGTCGGCGCGCCGCCGACCCAAAATGTGCCCAGCCGCCGCCGATAATTTTGCCTCGGCTTGTTTCTCTGATTGCGGGTAGTGACATGTGTATACCATGTCTAGTTTCAGAACTATCACTGAATAACTAGTTGTATTTTTAAACGTTTTTCCATATAAAAAAAGTTTGCTGTGCTACAATTTTTTTCTGAAAGTCTTTCAAAGACAGAACACTCACTAACGATGCGTATTTTATGCTCTTTCGGTTGCAGGTAGTGGCATATGTATACCTCGTCCAGTTTCAGAGTTATTAAGCAGACACTGTATATCTTGCCTGGAATGGGTTTTTTAATATCGCTGTAATATTTAAGTGACATTCATAAAATTAGATTATAGGGCTTTTATTGATATACATAGCAATTTTTTTTATTTAAAATGTAATTAAAAATCCTTTCTAAATAACTGTTTTAATATGGTTAAATTTTGTTTAAAGTTTGTTAACATTTTCGCTCTGCCACCAGAGAAACAAGCCAGTCGATTTCGAGCCGACGGCGCGCCGCCGCCGGTTGCTTTTTTACCTATCGCGCCGCCGCCGATTACATCGGCTCGTATCAGCTCAAAACCAGCCGCCGAGTTCGTTTTAATTTGTTCACAACTGGGTTGCAAATTTGCGTTCTTTGTTCGAAAACAAATTTTTTACTACCTCTTTTTCCCAAAATATCCGTATATAGGTAAGCCGCCGAAAATTTTGTCGGCGCGCCGCCGCCGACCCAAAATGTGCCCAGCCGCGCCGCCGATAATTTTGCCTCGGCTTGTTTCTTTGTCTGTCACGTTAAAAAAGTTTGTTAATCAGGTATGTGATGGACAACGATTTTGAAAACGAAACACTTAAAGGTAATTTTTAATACACTTTCCATCTAATTTTTATGATAAAATTATATTTAACAAAGAAATATGTTTATAATATTTGTGGTAAAGTTTTTTTTAATAAAGAAATATTGTTGAAAAAACACCTTTTAAAATAGGATCGTTTTCCATCCAGAGCACGAAGCCGATATTCGATTATCGGCGGCGGCTTACCCAAAAAGTAACCAGCGGCGGCTAAGCGCCGGCTGTAAGCCGAAAATTTTCCTCGGCGGCGGCTGGATGAAAAGTGTCGGCTGTCGACTGGCTAACGTAGCACGTATATCTGCTATGCGCCGAACGGCTTCGTGCTCTGTTTCCATCACATCCTGATTATGTCTGTTTCGGTATACATAAGGCAAAACCAAGGTAGAATTAAATAAATCTACCTTTCTACAAAACCATGAATCCGCTTTGATACATCGCTGGGTTTAACTTATTTTCCAAACGCTTCCTTATATGAAAGAAGTTTGACACATGCAGCTAGCTTCACTCGATAAATTATGTTTCCGTTTTCTTTTCTGTCATCGCGTTCCAAAACTAAAGGTGAGATTTTTATTTTCTCCTGCGAATTTATAGAGTTAACACGTGTAAAATTTTGTGAATGATTTAAAACATAATTGCAAAGGCGGATCAGTGTAAAGAAACATTGTATATATTATCAATAATTAAGAAAATATGCCGATTTCAAACAACAGTAACACCAAGGGTAATTATTCCAAATTTCTACACGTGCTAAGCTCAAGTGTAAACTACTTTGAGAACAGTTCGTTTGTTAAATTTTATTATGATGATCAACTGAGCGGAAGAGTACCATGAAGACTATATTCATCACCCAGGACTGATAAATAAAATTTAACAATTTGAAATTTGTTGCAAAAGTTGAAATGAGTTAATCGTTTGCGTTTACATATATATTTTGATACAGATCTGAGATGGCCACTACTTCTTCGCACCTCAACTGGTTGATCATTCGGAACAATAATGCTTTCTTGTTGAAGAAGCGGGATATTAAGAAACCATTCTCCACTGTAAGTTATTAGTCTTTCTAAAATTGTTAGAAGTTTAAATGTCAATGATGTTTAATTCACAATGATAATTGATATACCACATGATAAAAACCGTTTTCAAACCTGAGCAAAAATTAAAAAGGAACTTTTGCCGCTGAGAATTCAAATCGTCTAATAATTTCTTTTGGTTTCATCTTAGGAGCCCAACAACTTGACAAATGTCAGTTCTTACCGCTACAGCGGTATCGTACATAAGAAGACACTTGGAGTTGTTCCAGCAGCCGATAAGAAAGGCTTTACAGTTGTTATGAAGAAGGGGAAATATGGACAACGTCCTGCTAAAAACACCGTCAAAGTATCAATGAAGGCTGGTCCAAGAAGGTCATTGAAAAAATTTAGAAATCTTTTGACTGACAATAAATACCGCAAGGACTTGACTCAGGTTTGTAGAAAATTCATTATTTCATTGAGTAAGATATTTCTCAGATGATGACTTAAATTTACTACCAAATCAAGATCGCAGAAGAGTAGTGTTGAAATCATAAAACTGATAAATATGCTGCTAAATTTTAATTAAAATTTCCCTATAACATTTTTAACAACCATTTTTTACTTTATTTTTAGGCTGCTTTGCGCCGTGCTTCCGCCGTGTTGCGCTCTCAAAAAACCCCGCAAGTCAAGAAGACAAAAAAACCAGAATAAATATCTTGTAACCTCTTAAATACACAAATGAAGAAAAATATTAATCATTTTGTTTTCAATTGTAATGTTAACGATAATGGAATATGTAGCACCATACTTTTCGGCAACTTAAATTGAGAAATAAATGCATTGTCTATGCTGAATAAGTCATTGGGAAATTGGACACGGTCGGTAATCGACTTTGACGAACAAGACGTTCAATTGTTACTGTTGGTGTAGTTATCCTTAAAATCGATTATGCAAGCTAAAGGGTGAGCTCGTAATGCAGGAGGCTTATTCTGAATTGCGATGCGAAAGAAATTTGGTATTCTATGACTCATTCGAATTTTATTTCAAATCGGGGCAACACGGTCAAAAAATAACTAAACGTCAAATTTAAAATTTATTTTTTTTTTGTTTGGATTATAAAATAGTTGCGTAATTCAGATTTTAAATGCGAATAAAAAACGAACATCGTAACAGAATAGTTGTTCAAATTTGTAATTTTCGAATCGCATTGACTTTCGCATCGCAATTCAGAATAAGCCTCTAGTAAATTTATGCAACCGGTCTGCAAACTATTAAGAAAAATGCTTTTGCAGCAGCACTATTACATGTTTGCACAAGTAAACTTGAAGCAAATTATTGCTATGTGTTGGTTTTGAAGCGCAGAACTTTGTTGCACAATTATTTTGCAGTGGGAAAATCGACAAGTGCAAGACAGTATAAAACCTTTAAGTTTTCAATTAGACATTCCATAACGATACAATTAACTGGTACACGCAGTTCTAAAAGAATAGAAAAGTTGTAGAAATACTTCACTAGCTGTCGAAAAATAACTTGGCGTTTACACACAAGTTCAAGCTCGAAAAACTCAATATCCCACCAAACCAAATTTCCGATTTCGTAAAGTATTCGTAACGACTGTTCGGCAAAATCTTCCGATTTCGGAACTGAAATCGTAACGATTTTTGTATGAGAGGGTTGACACGACTTCGTAACGATATGTAGTTACGAAATCGTAACGATATGTCGCTACGAATTCGCAACGACGTGTAGGTACGAAATCGCAACGGTATGTAGGTACTATTTCTTAACGAACTCGTTTAAGAGTTTTCTTCAACTCGTAATAATTGTTTATATAAAAATTATTTTCCATCATTTCAATATTATATGATTTAATATAATATAACATATAAAACTATAATTTAAATTGAAAGATTAGAGTCGTAAGCAGAGTTACAAGCCGATCGGCGGCTAGTCGCCGCTGGTACTTTTTCTCCATTCTGCGCCGCTGCCGATTGACTTTTCCTATTTAAAACAACTATTTTTTATGAAATATTACAATTTTTAGCTAGAACAATTTTTTTTTTAAATTATTTTGTTTTAAAAATTTTTTCAGTATATTTTCGACATTTAAGCCGCCGCCGAGTAACCGTTGTAAACGCCGCCGTGCCTACCAATATTGTTCGCGCGGCCGCCGCCGATGAAAAGGCCTCGGCTTGGAACTCTGGTCGTAAGTCTGTTACGCATGAGAAGAAAACAAACTTTGGAAGCGAATAACTTTTCCACATTCGTGTTCGTACAATTATTCTACATTTACACCCACCAAAAATTTTAAAAGTTGTAAAAAACAACAAAAATTTTCAGTGAGCGTAAAAATGGCTAACGGCGATCAATAAAGGGCACCAAAACTTTTGAAAATAGGCAAAAATCACCAAAAAGTGTTACGTTTATAAAGAAAAATCTTTGGTGAGCGCAATAATGACTAATGGCAATCGATAGAGGACACAAATACAATTTGTCAACGGGGGTTGTCACATTCTAAAATACTTGCATTCAGACGTTATACCCAGCAAACTTTTTGAAAATTTGCAAAAATCGATGAAAAAAGTTTTCGTTTGTAAAAATAAAAATCTTCGGTGAGCGCAATAACGGCTAATGGCGATCAATAGAGGGCATCAATACAATTCAGAAATGGGGGCTGTCACTTTCTGAAATACTTGCATTCAGAAGTTATACCTAGAAGTTATATAAGCGAAAACTTTTTTCAGCGATTTTGCCAAATTTTCAAAAAGTTTGCTGAGTATAACTTCTGAATGGAAGTATTTCAGAATGTGACAACCCCCGTTGACAAATTGTATTTTTGTCCTCTATCGATTGCCTTTAGTCATTATTGCGCTCACGGAAGATTTTTCTTTTTATAAACGTAACACTTTTCGGAGATTTTTGCCTATTTTCAAAAGTTTGCTGGGTATAACTTCTGAATGCAAGTATGTCAGAAAGTGACAAACCCCATTTCTGAATTGTATTGCTACCCTGTATTGATCGCCATTAGCCGTTATTGCGCTCACCGAAGATTTTTCTTTTTATAAACGTAACACTTTTGGTATTTTTACCTATTTTCAAAAATTTGCTGGGTATACTTTCTGAATGCAAATATTTCAGAAGATATGTAGGTTTAAATGGCTAACGTATTTATAATAATGTGTTTTTATTAATATAAAAAAAATTTTAATAATTAAAAACCGCTAGATGTGCTGCATTGTGTGTGTATTCGCAAGGGCGTGCTTACACGTATACAGAAATAGTACGTGTTATGCAACTCTGAAAAAAGTTTGCTAACGCCAGCCATACACTACACAACTTCAGTGCTCAAGTCTGGCACTGCGTAAACGAAACTTATGATACACACTATACAAGTAAACTGCGTAGTTTTTTATTTTAAAGCTACAGCGAAGAAGACAATATGTGCAAATACAGCGCTATTTTATTGCTTGCTATATAAATAAAAAGAAAACAAAGACAAAAGTCGCTTTTTTAAATTAATTTTTCGTAGACTTCGAATTAGATGATTCTCTTGCTGTAATCGGTGCTTTCAATATGCCATAATGCAAACGATTCCCCGTATAATTCTACAAACTTTGTCCAGAATTTATTTTCTGCGCTCAGTTTTTGTTTTTAACTCTTCAAAAATCGCGACACAACTGAGCGTTTGCAACATACACTACACAAGTTCACTGTACAGTTTTACAAACTTGAGCAAGTATCAAAATCGTTTTGATATTTACTCAGTTCACTGCGTAAATAGCACAACCACCCCCATACACTACACAAACGCACTGTACAGTGCCAGACTTGTGCAGTGAACTTGTGTAGTGTATGGGCGGCATAAGTCCATGTCCGTATGACGCAACTTTTGCTTTTGCAACTTTTTTAAATTTTCTTTTGAAGTTGCATTCCCTATCTTCTCACCTCTCTCTCCCATAAACTCAAAAGTTGCGCAGCAAAAGTTGAGTCGTATGGACATAGACTAAGTGAGTGAAAAAGTTTGCCAAGTAACAAAAAAAATAGCTAAAAAGTTTGATTTCTAGATGATGCTTGTCAAAAACATATACGTGCTGGACATGGATTATGCACAAAACTAGCAGAGGACAAAATTATCAGCTGACGTTATGCTGCCACCTGTATACTTATTTCACTATGTTCACGGTCAAGGTTATTGAACAGGAACCACTACAAGAACAGCTGTTTTAGTAAATTTGAGAATGTGTGCGTCACACAGACAATAGATTTTGAGACATGTCTGAGATTTTTTATCAACAACGGGCATGTGCTAGCAAATTTGAGAGAGCTTATGAGTGTGTACGACTCACAGATAATGGATTTGACATATTTCTGGGGTATTTCTACCAACAAGATACATGTGTTTTTTGGTGTTGTATTTGTTTTAGCAATGGTGGTACCTGTAATGAATATGCCTTGTTCACGGTGATAAGTCTCTTTAATTGCTTTTGCTGTCGGTCTCATGGTAGAATAATACAGGTAGTGGTGAAGCGTTAACGAACTTTTTTTTTTTTGGGTTCGACTCTGTCAAAAGTTGTTTATGTTATACCAACACACACCCACACCAGAGACTTGCGTCGAGAGGTTTTGCTCGGCGGCGGCTGGCTGGGAAAAAATAGTCGGCGGCGTCTCAAATTCGGCTGGAAATGCACATGGACATTTAATAAAAGTGAAAATTTTCATTTTGTTGTTAAATTAGTTTTTCTTTTTCATACCAATTCTTCACCAAACAAAATGCATAGAAATTAAGCATTGCTTTGCCTCTCAAAAATTTTTAAATTGTTATGAAAAATAAAGCAATGGCTTGATTGTCAAACTTTTTTAAGGCTTGTCCAGTTTCAACCTAAAAAGCTATTTGTCAAGCTAAAAATTAATTTCTCTGTTCGCAATTTTATGCATGAACATCAATTATATATTTTACCGTTGGAATCTAATTCATGAATCATGCTAGAATTATTCGGATATATAATACATTATAATTTATATTGAAACAAACGTCTATACCTGATTTATTTGTATCATGATAAATGGCAAATTCTATATAGGAAAAACAGATAAGATAAAGCAGGGCTCAAATCGTCACATCCGTGATCGTATCGGCAATCGTACTAAAATGAATTACGTGACACGTCAATCGTATAAAATGTATGGAATTACAGTACGTTCACGTATGTCATAATCCGAAAATGGCGTTTTTACGTGACGAGTTGTACGTTCACGGATGTGACGATTTGAGCCCAGGTTATTTTTCAATATAAAGTTTGACATTTGTCATGATAAAAATTTATCATGTATAGACATAGGCTAAAGCAAGGCGAATTGATACCAGGTGGCCTTATTATTGTAAATGAACTTTACCAAAATGTCAAACTCTATGTAAAAAAACTAAATAAAAACTTTTTATGTATGCATTTCACATGACAGATAGGTGAAGTCCAGTTGTTGTCGTACTAATAAGGCCACTTGCTATTAATACGCTTTGGGTTACAATGAAAGTCTTTCTCTAACAAATTTTTAAATGTAATTTTCACTTTTGCAAAAAGCTGTTTGCTGGGAACTATCAATGGAAATTCGTCGAGTCTATAGAAAATAATAAATTATATACAGATTAAGAGCTTCTTCTCAAAGATATTTCTAATGACTAAATATGGTCTAATTTAAAAACTGGACGAAGAGGAAATCTTCATAAATTAACTTCGTTTGTATTTTCGATTCCTATTAATAATGCGTTTGTAAAGAAAGAAAAATAATGTAATTTCCCGAATTAATGATAAGAATTAATTTTAATGGAAATTTAATGTTTTCAATATTTTTTTGCAAACAAATTAAAGTAAAGAAATACCAAATATATGTGGGAAAAAATAAAAATTCTTATGAAATAAAAAACAGGACCCATTAGGAAGTAAGTAATATAATCCAAATAAAGAAAAAAATTTTCAACTCGAATCGTATATGGCAGAGCCCTGAAGGAACACATAAGAAATACAAACGAATTGATAATTTTCTCCTTTTTTAAGTCGGATAATGAATATTTATTCTTTTGAATAGTTTTTGACAGTTTTTGGCAGTGCGTCTTAGTAAATCAAGCTTTTTTTCTCTAAATGTCAAGCTTTTTCACAATTTTGATCTGGCAAGCAGATCAAAATTGTGAGTAATGCATACAAAAATATTTTTCGTTATCTTACTCTACGTCTCCACCTAACCATAGACTACTAACTAGACCCGTCACTATACAACAACATTACGAAGATTGTATGAGAGGGAACGCAATTCTTATTTTATAATGTGGTTTCTAATTTGACTATGTCCTTCATATTATCTTAGTAAGAGCACTTTGTATGTAAAAATGCACAACACATGACAACAGCCTCTTTTAGCTGTCAAAAGTGAGCATTCTGTTCCTAACTTGATATGCTGTTGTAACTTGGAGTTATTACTGCGCTGTTAAAACAATTGCACTAACAACTATGTTATACCCTGAAAAAAGCATTAACTTGAGCGGTCTACACTTAACATTAACTTGAAGTTAATGTTAAGTTGGGTGTAGACTGCAAATTACTAAAATAATGCTTGAACAAAAATTATGAAAAAAAATAAAAAAGCAGAAGTGGAAATTAAAAAAAGCAATCGGCGGATTATTTTAAGCCGTTTTTGAGCCGAAAAACGATCGTCGGTGGCGGCTTCCATTAAGCCGATTTTAGCCGCAAGATAAATCGGCGGCGGCTGTGGAAATCAGTCGGCGGCTCGGCTTAGCCGCGGCTCAGCCGTCTCGGCGCAAGTCTCTGGTAAACACACACATGTGAACATATAAATTTCTTTTCAAATTTTCTTTTGTGCTTTTTGACAACCTCGAACATAAACAACAATAAAAAGCCGTGTTGTTTTTGCTGTTGTTGGGTTGTTGTAGCTTCGCTACTACCTGTAGTATAATTCTACCATGGTCGGTCCTTTGCTTTGTTACAATATTTTTTTGTCTTCATCTACATTTTCGTAGCTTGTCTGGCCCATGACCAGAGAGCGAAGCCGATCGGCTCACAGCCGCGCCTCAGCCGCAGCCGTTCATTTTTATTGCTGTTTAGCCGCCGCCGACTTGAGCGGCTAATTTCGGTTAAAATTGTTAGCCGACTATGTCGGCTAAGAGTTGTTAAGCCGACTATCTCGGTACAATTTCTCTATTAAAAATTATTTTTATAGTGCAAAATTAAAAAATATTAACAAAAATTTGTATGAACAGTGCTTAAAATGTAATCTTGGTCTGGCAGTCTCCATAATGTGTTAGCTTCGGCATTTATGGACGGCTATTATGGACTCACAAAGTTTCGGATACATGGCGGTTTTTACATGTACATTACATAACCAATTTTTGGAGTTTTTTTTCATGTTTTGTCGACAAAAATAGGCCTATTATTTTTATTTCATAATAGTCGGCTCCAGCCGGGTAACAGCCGCCGCCGACTGATTTTTGGCTCAGCCACCGCCGCCGACTATTTTGCATCGGGTTCGCTCTCTGCCCATGACACTATAATACAGGTACATGCACTAGCGAAAATTCTCATCAGCTGTGTTTGGTTGTGTGTGCAACGAATTTTGTTGCTGCTCAGTATGTAATTTTTGACAACTCACATGAAGATTTGACAACCTATATTATAAAAATTTTCTAATGCATGTACCTGTATTATTGTATCATGGTCTGGCCAGAGGTCCAAGTCGTTTTAAAATTTTCGGCGGCGGCTGGGCAAAAAATGAATGTCGGCTGCAGCCGACGATTTCTTAGAAAAATATTTCGTTCGTATTATTTTTTATGTTTATTAACGAAAAAACTTTACATCCCGTCTTCACGAGACACACCCATTCAAAATAAAATCTAGTTTCCTACTGGATTTTGTCAAAATCTTGTTCTGTATGGGAATTACATATTGTACTAAACAAGAAACCGCATAAGGTTTGTGTATTTGATATTAGGTTTATCCTCTAGCTATTTTGGTTTTGGAACTTACAGCATGTTTATAGAACCCAATACGTCTATAATACGCGTAAAAATATTGACGTCAATCATGTTGGAAAACTACCATTATTTGAACTAAACAACTTCATTTGATTTATTTGTGTTGAGCTATATACCATATAATTGTCTTTATATGCAAAATTAAAATCTTTAGCTAAAATCTATTTCTTTTGTTACAAGCGGCATCTTTTAGTAGTGTGCGCTATTAAAAGGGCTACCATTATCTGGATAAAAAACAATAAGTTTGTATGAGAAAAAGTAAAGCAATAAAATTTATTGCAGATGGGCAACTCTATATGCGCGAAACTACGTAAGTCGAGACGAAAAGTAAGGAACGTCTTCTACAGACGCAAATTGTTACGTAATCGTCCATGTGCCATTCGCGCACGTCTTGATTGCAACGCATTCTATAAACATGCTGTTAATGTTTCTATGTAGTAAAATTGAAAAAAATTCCAAAAAAGCTTGGTGTAAATGGTATACGCCTATGTCACGAAGCAAATATCAGCATTTTTGACAACTAATTAGGGTGATCGACTCGGTTTTTCAACCGGTTTTTTCCGCAATACGGTTGTCGGTTTTTTCAAAATGTTGATTTTTAGAATGTCGAATAGTCCGGTTGTTTTTAAATTAAAAAACCGGCCCAGTCGAATACTTTTCGATTCGTTTATATTATTAGTTTTTACTATATTAAAACTTGATGAACTTTTACTGTAGATTTTTCTAAGTATTTTTGTTCAAGAGCATTTACTGAAGCATGCAATTAAGGTGAACTAATTTCATAAGATGGTAGCAGGGGCGAATTAAATTCCTTGTGATGTATAATTTATGTCAAGCTTCATATTTTATATGGAGCTCGACATTCATCATAGACAAAAATGCTTGTTGCATGAATGTCAAGAAATAAACAAGAAAAAGAAAACAAATTAAATCTGTGCACTATGGTTCCCCCTATATGTGTGGACCAATATTTTTTCGGATTTTGATTGTAAATCCTCCTTGGAAGGTCTTTTAGTAAAAAAAACTGTACTGATACGTAATGGGAATGCGTGCCGCATATAAGGGCCACTATAATGCGCAATTAAGAAATTATGGGAAATTATAGATTAGAAAACAGAAGTCAGATCCGCACAAAACAATTAATGAGAAATAAGGCGAAATTTCTATCCAAAAGTTTTGGCCGTTAAAAGTACTGAGATCAAAATGAAGACCAAGTTCTTGATAGGTACAATACCATCTCATTTTTAGGCAACCTGTTATTTGGCAATTTATTTTACATTTCTAATATTGGGAAGAATTATGGGGAAATAGTTTCCAAGTTAGCTTAGAAGTTAGATGGTAGTATCATACTTATTAAGAACTTGACCCTCATTGTGATCTCAGTACTTTTAACGGCTAAAATTTTTGGATAGGAACTTGGCCTTATTTTCAAAGTTATGTTTTTATGCGGATAGTATTTACATGAACTGTTCTCTTTTTTTATATCAAATTAAAATCGAAACTTTTGCATTATAATTTTTTCACAAAATAAACCGGTTGACCGGTTTTTTCTGAATTTTAAAAACCGTAACCGGTTTTTCTAAAATTCCAAAAAGTCGAACTATTCGAAAACCGGTCTGTGGAAAATGTCGAACAATCGGTCACCCTACAACTAATACATATTCTTTACCCTACATCTAAAACTGATATTTTTTTATCATGACAAAAGACAAACTTTATATTGAAAAAAATTTTTTTTTATGTTTCATATATGGAATTTGATATTGTCATGATAAAAATATATCAGGTATATAGACGTAGGGTATTGTCAGACAAGCATTGTCAGTTGTAAGAGTAGGGTAAAGGGAACAATTTAAATTTGTTGTTAAATCGGCGGCTGATTTCAAGCCGAGAAATTGTCAGCGGCAGCTGCAAAAAATTGTCGGCGGTTCTTCTTAAGCCGTCTAGGCGCAGGTCTTTGTTCCTGGTTCTTTTGTATTGGATCCAATTTTCATTATTCAACTTGTGAAAAATGGTAATAATTGGACGAATAACTCCACCAAATATTGGACTAGCATTTTCCGCGGACAATGTTCAATTGAAAATTGGACAAAAAGATATAGGCAGTGGCAGTGTCTATATAAGTCAAAAGTAAGTCTAAAAAATCAAGACCAAATTGGCACAATTTTGTGTATGTTTGATTTGTTTGTAGTTCCTTAGTTTGGCGACCAAATAATTTGGAACAAGATGGTATTTCCATATTTTGGAAGCAAATAAGTGTTCACGGCATTTCTTCTACACCTAGCAATTGCATTTACTTCATGCTCGACCATCAACTTAAATGGCCGGGTATATACGATGGTGAGGTTCACAATCATTCCAATGGCACCGTAAAACCTTCAGAAGAAAGTGGCAGTGAAAATGATAGTGGTGATGATGAAAATGATGTCTATGAAGATGCAGAAGATGGTCAAATGACAGAATGCTGGCTTATACCAAATGAATCAAACAGCGTAAATACAATGTACCAAGCCATGACTGATTGCCAAGCTTTACATCCCGATTCCGCAGATAGTATATCTGGGGATAGTGAGTACATGGATGAAGAGGATGAAGATAACGATGAGGCTCCCGTGCTTGGCGAGAATGTCAGCGTTGAACAGGCCAGAAATACGATGAATAACATGTCTTTACACGACGACTTTTTTGCTGATGCAGATGAATAATAAGTTTCAATGTAATTGTAGTTATTAAATATAGCATGGTCCCCATTCCAAATCTAGCAAGCGAAATTATAAAAATTTTGGTATTCGAAATTAAACGAAGCACAAATTTTTCAATAGCTGTACTGTTTTTATTTTTCAAATCGTTTCTGAAGATTTCATAAACATTTTTAAGCTAGATTTTAATTCATTACTGTCACAATGGTCTGATTTTTTTAAACGTAAGAAAATTGGGATGAATTCGTCCATGCATTAAATTTTGTGAAACCGGTTTGCAAACGATTCCATTGACGTTATTGAATGCTACGGGAGTTTTTTGTAAAATTTTCCAAGTAAAAATTTTCCGAGTAAAAATAACAAAACATAATTAACAACCTTGATATGACACTTAAGGCTCTGGACACCACAGGAAATGTTCGGTAATGCAGTTAACACTTCCGGTTTAGTGCAGGTCCGGAAGTTGGGTCAGTAGGGCGATAATGCGGTTCATAGTTCCGGTCCGGAGAAATGTACAGTTTCTTGTCGCAGTAAAAATTATATAATCAGCCTGTGAGCATGTTTTTTTATAATCAATTCAATAAATAGCTTTCTCATAAAATAATGTACTTATAAAAAATGTACATTTTGTAAGATAGCACACTTAAGGAATAGAGTTGCGGCCACCTAGTATGAATTCGCATTGATAGAATTAAAGGAACTTAAAATTGAAAAAAGTGTGTCTTTAGACATTGCTCAATACTTAAAAATTTCTAGTCCAAAGATTCCTAATTTTTCAGGCAATTTAATTCTTTAATTAAATTATTTTGATGGAGAAAGCAATTTTAAATGCATGTAATAATTGAAAAGCCAAAGAAAAATGTTTGACTGTACAAGGGTCGAACTGAACACCATGATATTTCAAGATTAAACACGATCAGAGCTCTTGTTATACCTTTCACAGTGTGAGGATGGTGAAGTCAAGTAGGGCACGTAGTATTGAAAATTATATTATATATTAATTCCTGATGTTCCTATAAGGAGCATAGGGCCGTATTGAAAATTATTGATTATTGCAAAAATTAAATTGAACGACTTAAAAACCATACAATTCGGCTAACAATGACACCTTCAATTTAAATTTTTCTCCATTAAAATAAAACGAAAATCCCGAAATAGCCTTCAAAGCCCAAAGTTGAAACTAATTTGGTGAAGAACACATGATACATAAAATGCTTAAGAACCGACAAAATAGAACAGTTACAAGACGTTAAGTGAAAAAAAAGAAATTTTGATAAAAAATATTCTTTTGACTATAAACTGAATTTTATAAAAGATGACATCGGATTTTTTCACTCATTGACTTACAACTTTTTCATTTTCGTCGGGTCCTAACGATTTCATGTTTCATGCGTTAAAGACAAAATTATCTTTAGGCTTAAAGCAATTTATAAAATTTTTGTTTCATAAAAATAACAATTTTTTAAAAAATATCAAAAATGCACTTTTTTAAATTTTAACGCCTGTAACTCAATGAATTCCCTAAGAACACTGTTTTTAATTTTATAGGAAAGAAAAAAAACTAAATAAAATACTTTGACTGCAAGGATTCAATAAAATAAACAAAGAAAAGTAAGCAATCAAAATGTATACAATTTTAAAAAAATCGTTTAAAAGATGAAAAGTTGAATTAAAAGTCCAACAAAAACTGAAAATAATTATTGTACATACATCCTAAGCAACGCCAAGTTTTCTTTTCTTGGCACACATGGCAAACATTTTCCTCTAATTGGGTTTATTTACATTAATGCTTTAGAGATGTAAAGCTAATGTATATTTTAGTACTTATTAATGCATGTTACCTTGGGTACCGAATATAAAAGATCAAGTAATGATGCATTTTCGTATGTAATTTAAGCAGAAACAAACTTAAAAGTCATGTACAAAACAAACAAGTGTAAAAGCTTCTCCGAAGTTCTATTCATAGATTATACGTAGATAGTCAACTGGGCTCCTGTCAAAAAAAAGATTGACAACTCTCTTCACATCCGTGCGTATTTTGTTATCCAACACACTGAGAGAGGCAACTCAACACTCATCAGAGAGCCTAATTTTTGCACTTGAAAGTGTACTAAAATTTATTTGTTTTGTACACACAAACACTATTTTTATATTATTTAATTTTTAAATTTTATGTTTCTTCTTGCTGTAATTTTAAAATATTTTTTTAATTTTGTTGACATTTGTGTGTTGAAATTTATCAATGTTTTCAACTGTTTTTTTCATTCAACAATATTGCATTTTTGTTACTATTTGGGATAATATTTTTTAGTGCCAAATAGAAAATATGCAAAAAAATGTTTAGCGAATCAAAATTTTTTGAGTTCAAATGCATTAAAAATGATTCTAAATTCATATTTTCTTTAAATAAAGCAAAATTAATTGTATATAACAACTAAAAATTCGTGTTTAAAAATGTAAATTTTATAAAATACTTTTTGTACAACTAAGTATAATTTTAGTGCTGTTGTGAACATTTTATTTTAAACCAATACTAATACAAAATGTTCTACTAACACATTCTTAGACTTAGGTTTTTGACAGCAGACTTTGGGTTTTGAAGTTTTAGTTGGATATCTACGTGTAATCTATGGTGTTATTTAATAAATACATTTCGCTACGAATTTATAATTATAGAAATGCATTGTACCAAGTACCAAAAATATATATGTGCTGGATAGTCGAAACAACACATATTTTACAACCCTATCCATTTTTTGTGCTAAACATGCAAATTTTTGCAATTTGTGCAAGACCCATTCTTGTGAGAAAAATTCTCAAATTACCCAGAATTTACACATCTACTGGATTTTACTGGAAAAGTAAACAAACGGACCTATTGTTAATTTCACAAAATGAGAGGACACCATTTTCGCATTTTAACACACTTGAGTGACTCTCATTTTTCCACTTGAAAATGCACTAAATCGTAACTTTTTCCAAGCACAAATACTTTTTATATTTCTGCTTGTTGTAATTTTGAAATATTTTTTTTTTAATTTTGTTGACATTTGCGTGTTGAAATTTATCAAAGTTTTCAACCCAATTTTTCATTGAACAGTATTGTATTTTTGTTCCTATTTGGGATAAAAATTTTTGGTACCAAATAGAAAAACTGCAAAAAATGTTTAGCGAATCAATATTTTTCGAGCTCGAATGTATTAAATTCATATTTTCATTAATTAATACAACAATAATTGCATAAACTTCTAAAAGTTCATGTATAAAAAATATAAATAGTTTAGAATACTTTTTGTTACAACCAAGTGCGGTTTTAGTGCTGTGGGGAAATTTTTATTTTAAACCAATACTAATACAAAATGTTCTACTAATACATCCTTAGACTTAGGTTTTTGACAGCACACTTAGGTTTTTGAAGTTTCTGTTTGACCTCTATGTACCCTATGGTAAAAAGTCTTCATTTTCGTTTTTATGCGATTGATTTTTATGATAACAGTTTGAAAATTTGTAGGGACAAGGGATTCGATGTAATAATTAATCCCTCTGTTCATAGAATCCAATACGGATTGGTTTGGCATCATTTTCTCTACAAAACCGGTTGATTGCGTTCATGAAAACGGCTTGTGCTTGAATTTGGGAAATTTCCGTTCAGAAATGGAAATAATTGTCCATGAATAGCTAGAACAAATTTTTCCCATCTTCTAATCACTAAAAATACAACTTTGTATACGATATGCCGAATTTTGAACAAAAATAACGACTTTTTGAACAAACCAATATCTTTACGTTTTCATGAACACATTCACAACTGGAATTGGAGTTTCGTTTCCAATCCAATTCCGTATCGGATTCTATGAACAGGCTGAATAATTGGAAATGCGACTTTACATATTTTGTTAGTTACGTTATTTCGCATTTCAGCTGACGATATGGAACCTTGTAGTTGCATACATTTATAAAGAATCATATATTATCATGAGTATATTTACATCCCGCTTTCCATAACATATTTTATAAAATCCCGCTTTTTTGGTCATATTTTCTTCATAATCTCGCTTTTCAACCGTTCTTGTCCCGCTTTTGAACCTTCTGGTCAGGTTAGTCTAGGGGCATCTTTGGCGCGGCAGTGGCTTAATTTAACAACTTCATAAGCCCGCTATATTTGTATGGGAGCCTCTAAGGATAGAGCTAAGGTACAAGTATGTTTTGCGAAAGTTTTGGAGACAAACAACTAATAACGGTCGGTCATGTATATTACCACCATAGGTATTTATGGGACTTTTACTTCTATATATGTATGTACTAAAGTCCTGCAATGAATTAATCAATTCATTGAATAACAATGAATTCAGCATTTCGACGCGAAAATTTTTGGAGTTAGTGCTCGGTGCTTTTTTAGTCTAATTTTTGGTGCCTTTATTTTTTGACGGTGGCAATAAACCCAAAATTCAAAAATTAATTTCATTATCAAAAAAATGTTCTTCAAGAGTGTTTACTTTATTTTAACTTTGTTTTAACAAAAAACTACTTTCGTTTTTAATCGGTATTGTTTTTGAGTTTTTTTTTTAAGAATTTAATTTTAGACCGAGTTCCAAATAAAATAGGCAATAAATGTTTTATATAGAATTTTTTGTTTAAGAACACTAAAAATTATAATATGTTTGGTGTTTGCTTTATATTGACCCTCACAGTACATATGTACATACATACAGCCATACACTCAAAAGAAAAATCAGTCCATCCGTACTTACATTTATCCCAAGCGGTGTCAAAAGTACGGTAATCCCAGTTTTTCTGAAATCAAGTACAGAAAGATTGTTTCAAGTCGGAATATGCAAAATACTTAATTTTAGCCTGTCTAGCCTTTATTCATGTAAAAAAATCTTATTTTAAGCACGAGTATGTTTATGAACTTTATACACAGTCGTACTCGTACTGTGTTGGTGTTTGTTTGCATGATGATGGGCACAAATCACTGTTTTGCTCTTGTTGTTGTTTATTTTCATTACTCGGGCATAGCCGACAAGTAGCTGATATACACGTCGTCTTGCATGTAGATTCAAGCCCGCTGTATACTTGAATCAATCCGCCGCGTACTTGAATCAATCCTAAACTGCGTACTTTAATCAATCCCGCGCGTACTTGAATCAGGCCCGATTCAGGCTAACGTTTACTTATTTTTTAATAATCCTGGAACAGACTTGAGAATTTTTATTTTTACTACTTATATAAATTTAATATTTTTACTTACCTGTTTTAATTTAAATTTATTTTTGTTCATTCCTGGTATTGAACATAACTCATCATGTTTTGTAAACCAACGCTTTAGACAACTCAGCTAACTCGATATAGAAAGAACGACGACTAAAATCCAGTATAAGCCAGCAGCATTTAATACGACGTTTGTAGGCTATTACCCGGCAGTGCACGAACTTCTGTTTGTTCGTGCACCAACAACAAGACAACAACATAAGCACAAGCAAAACAATACCAACACACTACGAGTGTGTAAAAAGTTTATACTAATACGTAGTAGTACTTAAAATAAGATTTTTGTACACAATTTAAGTATTTTGTTATTGATTCAAGATTTTTTACGTGATTATCCCGTTTTCGTCTTGACTTAAGTACATTTTAGTGTTATTCGTACTTAAATTAGTATTACTCAAAGTAAAGTGGCTGCCAAACACATCAATATTCAGCTTCAATATATGTGTTTGTGTGCGTTTGCTTACAAAAAATTGTTGCACATATACGGAGGGGAAATATTGAAGAATAACAAAATGCTTTTGATTTTCACAACAAACGCACACAAGCACATATATTGAAGCTAAAATATTGATCCGTCTAGCAGCCACTTAAGTAGAAAATAGTTGAATTTAGTATAACGTTTTTCTTTCTGTGTATATATGTATCATCCAAGTCAATCTTTTCTTATAATATTTTCAATGCTAAATGCCGTAGGACTTTTGTTATTGTCAATTGTACTTAAATCTGGACTATACGATTTTTCAATTTTTATTCCATCAGTACTTTTTGTAGTCGAACAAGTAGGAGTAAAGGCACTTGGAGACTGTGTTATCATACGATCACTAGAACAACTGCTAGTTGAGAGAGTATCAACAGAGAAATCGAAATACTCTATATCAGCATATGATGTAGAAGAACCATTTAACGATGGCTGTGCAGCAGATGCGGGAGTATTTTGAGTATATAATAAAGTAGGTTTATTGGACTCCTCAATAGATTGGAAAGCTGGCGATGAAGAGGATGTGAGATTCTTTCCTGCTGATGCCAGAGGGGTGTTGCCAAATAGTATATTGAATGGTGCAATTGAAGCCAAATATTGACGATGCATTTCCGTAATACGATCACTGTAATTAAGGCACACATTGTTTGAACTTATATTTAACACTGCATTCATATTAGAAGTAATTTCACCCGATGATTGATCACATGTTGCCGATTGCTGTTCAGATACCTGGAAATTATAAACAGGGTATGTGTATAATATATATATATATATATATATATATATATATATATATATATATATATATATATATATATATATATATATATATATATATATATATATATATATATATATATATATATATATATATATATATATATATATATATATATATATATATATATATATATATATATATATATATATATATATATATATATATATATATATATATATATATATATATATATATATATATATATATATATATATATATATATATATATATATATATATATATATATATATATATATATATATATATATATATATATATATATATATATATATAAATAAATTCTACCAAGTAGCATCATGTTTGAAACGTTTCCAAACTCGCATGCTTACATAAAAACTCTCAAAGAAGAAATGAGAATTGCAAAAGTAGAGACACAATCACTTAAAGGTCAGCTGATTAGTTGGCACTAGCACCAACGAAATGCGGCCATAACCCATAACAAAAAATTTACAAATAATCAATTTCTGAGAATATTCCATAACGAAAACTTATGTACATGAGTTTAGCATAACTGATGCCATTGAACTGGGCCTTAACGAGTTCTACTGAATTATTTGACATTAAAAATCAGTGTACAATGAAGTTACGAGTCATGACTAAAGACAAAGTGATTTTTAATATCCAATTGTATGGAATAACTCTATGACCCTGTTCAGTTTCGTCACTTATGCTAAGTTGCTGCCAAATTTATGTTATGCATACGGCCGAGGAAGTTCTTTTTTGTTTTGCCTTACTTGAGGTCTACACGTAACATAATATGTAAGATGAGCTTGTCAAATTCAATCGCAGAGAGAATTATGTTACGTGTAGACTTCAAATTAGTGTTATCTCAATGTTATAAGAATTTTTTTGAGAGTGTTGTTATAAAAATTCTTATAACAACAATTTTATGAGATGAACTATCAAAAAACACATGTACATGAAAATAAAATAGAGTGCATGTGTGAGTGTTTATTAAAATATACAAAAATTGATGGTTTTGATTAAATTTCTTTGATTTTATATATCGTCACCTTAACCTGCAAAGGTGATGAGTCCTTTTTTGAAATTTTACAGAAAGGAAAAAGACTGTCTAACTTTTTTTAGGCTTAATATTTTTTAAATCTGTAAACGCAGTTTTTGTCGTCGATTTATCGCTCATTGATATCAGTAATTAAAATATTTCAAAAAAATGCTGTTCGCGACGAAATGGCTTTTGTTAAGTCCTAAATCACATTTTCTTTTTATAATTATGTTTTTTTTCAATTTGGACTTGGAACATTTTCTTATTATTAATTTTTTGTTTTATTATAAATATATGACTTATTTTGCTTTTTTTATTAGCAGAATTTACACCTAATCGATAGTGGTTAAATGCCTAGAACGCCTGTTATTAGCTGTTTTTGTGTGGCTCACTAAATCGCAAAATTGAAAAAAAGTTGCAAAATTGGAACAAACTCAAAATTGTATCACTATACCCGTAACTAAATTTGTAAAAAGAGCAAGAAATCTTAAAAAATTACTATTATCACGGATATTGCAAAATTTCGCAGGAAATTCGCAAACATCGGCAAAAAGTTTCTAATTGCTTGAAAAGCACAAATACCGTACAAGCCACCTTCAATTAATAAAGTGAATAAAATGCTGCTGTGGCTGATAGGAAACATGCTAGCCTATTAGTACAGAGGTCGACCTGGGTGTTTTGCATCAGGCAAGCAAATCGCTTCGTGGGTTTTATTTGTTTATAAAAAAAATAATAAAAAAATTAAAACTGCATTTCTTTTGAAAGAATGGTTTAAAAAAACATAGCACATGGTTTTTCCGAACAAATGTCATTTGTGGCCAATTGTAGAACAATATTATGGAATTTTTTTCTTCTATCCTACTTTAAAGGGGCCATTCACATATTACGTAACGCTCCAGGGGGGTTAAAGATTTGTTACGGATTAGATAGCACAGCACAACAAAATAAAAGTTTTTGTGTGTTGTTTAAATAAAACTAGCTAATTCTTATGTATTTTTATCTCCTGATTACGATGGCGTCATTAGTTCTTCCATAGCAGCTCTAGTTTTAAAGATATAGTCACATTTAGCATTTGCATAATTTACACCACTTTTTGTATTATTCGCTTAATATTTCACGACTCGTCCTTCAAACTTTAAAATATGTATGTACATACTTTCTGGATTATTAATCTCCACAAGATTCTCTTTCATTCGGGTAGAGTCACATTGATGAGTATATCAGAATATCTTACTGTCATTGCAAGGATGTTAAAAATCGTGGGTTTTTGGTTTAGACTTTAAAACTTTTTTCTATTTTAAGTTTTTTTAAATTAAAATAACTGATTCTTGTGTATTTTCATCCGCTGATTACGAAAATAGCTTTATTATTTTCCTAGCACCTCTAGTTTCAGAGATATTGTACATTATATAAAAAATACTTTGCATTTTTCTTTTCTCAGGCCATCCAAAAAATTAGCTTTTTATAATATGAGGTCGCTGATTTTAAATGTGGTCTCTATTTTTTGACACGTTGTGATTATTTTCTAATAATTTTACATTAAAAATTTAAATTTTTCTTTAAAATAGTTTTTTTTTTGACATAGTAATAGATGAAAATTTCAAATATACGATATAATCAGCACAAATTACACAAACATTTTGTGGACTGATCACACAACATCTTTTATATGTGAGAATTGAGATAATGGCTTGCAAATTGACAAATGCGATATAAAAAACAAAATTTTCTTGGATGGTCTGAGAAAAGAAAAATGTAAAGTATTTGTTTTTATATAATGCACAATATCTCGGAAACTAGAGGTGCTAGAAACATAATACAGTAAAATTCGCTTATAGTCCACTGCCTCATTTGCACGCTATTTGTGGACTATAACGCGAATTGGACTATATCTTGAATTTTATAAAAGCCAATTTTTGGCTTATATATGAAAAATAGCGTTACGTAATATGTTAATAGGCCGAAAAGTAAAATAATGTACATGAAACATATCATTTTGTAAAATTTCTTTTAGAAACTCAATAGCAATAAGGTATAGTTTCTTCATTTAGGGGGAGGAGTAATAGTTCTAGAGAAACAGTTAATTTTTTTTTATGTATTTCATTAAACTTATTTATTTGAACTTTCTTTTAGAGATATTTTTTCCATCTCTCTATTTCTTTCTTAAGTCTAGCTATTTATACTTATAGCCCAATTCAGTATCTCGATAAAACGTTACGTCTATCGACGGAAAGCACTCACTAATGCAATTCAGTAAATCGTTATTATTTTTTCGTTTGAGTTTCGAGGAAATTGGAAATAAGGTACTGCCAAGTCAAAAACCATAATAGTATAAAAAATTATTTGGCCTGTATTTTTTGTTCAACTTATAATTATTCTAATGTGGCAATTCAAACAATTATTTTATTGGATGGAATAATTTTTCATTTTCAAAGACAACGACCTAAATATGTTCTAAAGTATTTAGCGAATACAAAACAAAAAAATCAGTCAGAAATTAGTCGGAAAATGTGTAAAACCGACGTAGTGAATTAGGCTATTATTTTAAAATAAAAAATAATGATCGCTTAACACAAAATAGTAATATTAAATATTATTTCGTTTTTGACTCAATTGTGAAATATCGACATTGCACAATTTATCAACATAAACAATTTATCATTTAGTTAATAATTAAAAGTAAGAATAACCTGGATATAGAATATAAAAGTTAATGCACTAAGGAATAATTGAATAATCAAAAATGAAAATAACCTCAATAAATAAACAAATTGTAACTTAATTTATTATTCTTAGGTAGTAAGTAAATTACAGCTATAACTTAATTTAATTTAATATTTTATTTCGTAAGCAATTTAATAATACGGTTATTCACAACATTCCTCCACTTTCGAAAAAAAGAAAACGTGTAGTGTTTCCTCTTCATTGCACCGCTAGACGTTGTTATTATTTTTGCTTGCTGAATGTTAGCGTCTGGTAACAGGTGCTATATTCTGCAGGTTCGGCTTTACTGTTATATTATATATTTATTCCTTTTACTCCTGCAAGGAGCATAGGGCCGTCACAAGATTACTCCAATAATTTCGATCTGATGCACGATGTTTAATTTCATTCCAACGCAGCTGTAAATGGGATATTTCAGTTTATATTTGCAATCTCCAGGTGATGGTCTTCCAATACGTCGACTACCCTGCGGTTTCCAGTCTATGGCTTGTTTGGCAATATCGTTGGGCTGTTTGCGCAGTGTATGTTCAATCCAATTCCATTTGCGTTTGAGGATTTCAGTTTGGATAGGTTGTTCACCAGTTTCTGACCAGAGACGATAATTTGAGATTATTCTAGACCCGAATATGTGTAAAATCTTTTTCAGCCATTTGTTTACTTACAAAAACTTGTATGGAATGTACGTCACGTGTTGCTGCATTCCTCGTCTCGCATCCATACAACAGTGTGGATTTTACATATAAATTAAACGTCGTTAGCTTCGACCTTCTTGATATGTATGACGAGTTCCACACTGATTTGAGTTGGCCGAATGCTTGCCGGGCTTTGTTTATGCGGTTGGAGATGACAGCTTTGGATCCACCACTTTTGTTCAATATGCAACGGCATTACTGTAATTTCTTTTATTTCGGTGAGCTATTGTATTTATTATTATATTTTATTGGAGTTGTTATATACTATGAGTGGATTGTTTAAATATTTGCTGTCTGAAAAGTTTTAAGTAGATTGTTGTGGAATATTTTTTCTCTTCCTTTTGTCAGTATTTTCGTTGTTACTGTGCTGGTGGGCTATTTCCCTAAATATGGTTCAATCCAGGCTGGAGAAAATTTGTTCTTTTTATTTTGATTTCTAAGCCATACTTTTGCTCCTGTGTTAAACGTTTTGGTTTTCGTGTTTTTGTCGTAATATCTTTTTTGCTCTTCTTCAGATTTTCTCTCACTATCTCGTGTGATCGCTGTAGTTGAAACTTTAAGATTTTAGGATTTCCGTTTTCAATATACGGTGACTCTGGCCTTTTCTTTAGCTTTATTGGAATTTGTGGATCGAAACCGAACAAAGTGTTCTGTGGTGTTCTTTTGTGGCTGCGTGTACTGTATTATTGTGTACATGCATTGCGTTTTGGAGTCATTCATCCCAATTAGAACCGTCTTCTTTTACAAAATTCCTCAGAAATTTCGCCAGTGGCTTGTGACTTCTTTCCAGTGAACCGTTTGATTGAAGGTGATAAGGGCTTGTGTTCATCTTTTTTATTTCCATTAGTTTGCACATTTCTTTAAATATCCTTGACACGAAGCTTTTTCCGTTGTCGGTAACCAGAACTTTCGGAATGTTATACCTTGCGATAATTTCATTAAAGAAAGCTTTGGCAATCGTCTGAGCTTCGCCGTCGGGTATGGCTATGCAGGCCATATACTTAGAAAAATCGTCTCCCCTAGCCGTTGTAGGCAAGGGTCCTACCATATTCATGTATACTTTATCGACCGGCTTATGCGATGTATCGGTAATCACCATAGGAATCTTATTAGCTATTTCGCTCTTATTTTTCTGACACTTCTCGCAGTTCATAATGTATTTTTGTATATTGTTCTGCATCCCAGTCCATCAGTATTGATTTCTTATCCTGAAGTATGTCTTTGCAAAATCTTGATGGCCTCAGACATCGTTTATATCTTCTTTGTGTGATAGGAATTTTATGTAATTTTGATAGCTACTTATTTCGTGTGTTCTTATAGTCTCTATTTCATGTTTATTATATTCTTGTTGTAGTTGCTTACTTTTTGAGCGTGTGACCACTGCTATAGGGTTTTGCTCAGGGATTCATAAGTGGGTAGGTAGTCTGCTAAGTGCGTCCGCGTTCTGATTTTAGTTACCCGGCTTGTATTGTATATCGAAATCAATATTTGACAACTTGTGACGGAACCGCGCCAATCGTTTAGTTTGGTCCTTCAGGTTCACAATACCTTTTAGTGGTCGGTGATCGGTGAAAACTGTAGACGGTTTTTCCTAGAAGATATGAGCGAAAAGTTTTTGTTGCCCAAACAATTGCTAAAAACTCTATCTCTATAGTTGAGTATCTGCGTTCTGCGGCGTTTAAAGCTCTACTGGAAAAGCTAATTAAATGGTCGTATCCTGGCTCTCCATGTGAGAGTACTGCACCTAAAGCCACTCTGCTGGCATCAGTTGTAAGCAGAAATTTCTTTGAAAAATCTACGTGTTTAAGGATTGAATTGTTTATTATGTCTTTTTTCAGTTTTTCCATGGATTGTTGACAAGCAGGGGTTCACTTGAACTTCTCATCCTTCCTTAACAGCTTTGTAAGTGGCAGCAGAAGCTCCGCTGCTTTGGGAATGAACTTCCTGTAGTAGTTTACCAAACATAAAAAGGCTTGTAGTTCTTTGATATTTTTGGGTGCCATGACTTTTCTTTCACTTTCCACCCTTGATGGATCTGGCTCGACTCTATTTTCCGAGCATTTATGTCCTAGATAACCATTTTATTTTCTTAGGAACTGACATTTTGCGGTGTTCAGCTTTAAATTACTTGTTCTGATTGCTTGTTGAAAACTTTCTAATATTCTCTCATGATCTCTGCCGTAAATCACAATGTCATCCAAATACACAAAACATTCGATCTCTTGTAACCTTGTTAAGATATGGTTCATAATGCGTTGGAAAGTTGCCGGAGCATTCTTTTGAACTCATAATGGCCAAGCCCTGTGCTGAAGGCTGTTCTCTCCCGGTCACGTTCATCCACCAGAACTTGGTGATATCCACTTGAAAGGTCTAAGTTAGAAAAATATCTGCACCCCAACTGGTCAAGTATTTCATCTACACAGAAAAAAATATCATCAAACAGCGACTAACAAATCAAGTAATTAATATTTAATTTAGATTCAAAAATATATATAATTAATATATAACAAACACAGAAAATTTTTTCAACAAACTGAGTTAATTAAATTTATTGTTATGTATGGCGCAAAAATCCAACAGTTTTTTTAAATATTTTTGATAAAAAAAACTTGTGAAAAATTCGACAATCATCATTGTTGATATTACAAATTAAAATTTTTCTAACCAATTAAATTACTTAATAAAGTGGTTTATTAAATTATAAAATAACGGATTGCACACACGTATACACGTATATAGAAGAAATATAAGACCACGTTTTGTTTGTATTTATTATTTACTTATTTATTAACGAGTTGCTCTGTACCTGAGAAGTAAGTACGCCAGTCTATTAGTCCAGAGGTCGCCGGTTCGATTGCAGCCAAAGACATTTGGTGCTTTCGCAGTTATAACAATTATGTATGATAATAAATAATAAAATTTCAAAATTGTAACAAATTACATTGTTAATATAACAATAATTTCAACTGATATAATAATAAAATCTAACAAAAGAATTAAAAAAAGCATTCTTTTTTTTTTGGCTTTTTTGCAGAAACGCACATGGCAGGAATCGAACCTGTAACCTGCCGGTTACTAGCATGGCACACTAGCCAGTACACTACGGGAGTCAAGAAATCATTTGTTGATATATTTAATTGAAAATATTTTTTGTAAAACATAACGTTTTTTGAGAACCCAGTTTATAAAAAATATTTTTTTGTTAACACCTCAATTGTGAATAACACAATAATTTTAATTGGAAATAATCGAGCTGATTTTATTTTCTAATGTCACAAATGCCGTATTTGTGTTTACAAAAATCGTTGTAGGTGCCATTTAAAAAAAATTTAATTGTATTTACAAATAAATTAATTGCATTTACAAATCTTTTTTTTCTGTGTATTCTTGGGAAGGGAAATACTGTTTTTATTGGCTGTTCATTTATGTAGCTGTCTGAAATCCACGACAAGCCTTCTTCCCATTATTATCCGCCTTCCTTGGAACCAGGATGATTGGTGAATTCCAAGGCGATTAGCTTTTTTGGATGATACCCTGGTCCGTCATGTCCTGTACTTGCTTATTTCATCCTTATGCGCTTCAGGGAGACGATATTGTCTTCTGTTTATCGGGCTTGTTCCAGGCAACACTGGTAGTTCATGTTTTAACACTGTCGTGTATGTCAACTGATTTTCAGGAAAATGAAATACGCCTTGAAAATTTTGAAGATCATCATCTAGTAATTGAGTAATGAATTTTTAGTCGAACTGTATGGTTTTTATCCAAAGTTATCTAATTAGTTTGGCTTAAGTTAATTTTTAATTTAATCTTTCGATCAAATTATTTATTATTTAAGAAAGAAATTCTAAAGCATGTAAATATTGAACATTCAAAGAAAAATTTGGATATACGGAAAGTTGAACTGACAGCTTTTCGAGACTACCAAGTCTACTCATCAGGGCCCTTTGCCTACACTTCCACTGACAGTAGCAACAACGCTGAACCGAAAATCCTACTAATTTTAGTAGGAGCCCTTTCGCACTAGCAAAGTTTACTTTGCAAAGTCTTGAGTATGTAGGAGAGAAGGGAAAGAAGAATGGAGGTGAGTACAGACTTTGATGTTCTCGCAAAGTTGCTTTGTTCTTCGTTCGTCGTCTATACATAGTCGTATAAACAACAACAAAACAACACAAACTTTGCAAAGTAAACTTTGCGTGTGCAGAAGTGAAATAAAGCTTAAAGGAAATTTGAAAAAACTTTGTCAAAGCAAACTTTGATAATGCTAAAGGAGACTAAGCTCAATTAACAGACTGTAGCCATCTCGCGGCGAGTCGCACCTATTAATGAACTTTTTTGCTAAATGTTCGGAACTTCACTAACTGTCTTTTCTTATAGTGCATTTACATCAGCAATACTGAAACTGGCTTAAGGCTTTAAGCGAGTTTCCAAAACTATATATATGTAAATGACATTGGCATTTTTGTCAATTATTAGGTTTATCGTTGACAATATTTTATAAGTTCATAGAATGTTGTGTCAACTCAATATGAAAATTTATTTTCTTTCTTTAGTGCTGCCAGTCAAATGTGAAAAACTGGTTTGTGAATAGGATAATTCACAAAAACTGATTGTAACAACTGGTTTTTCTGATAAACAGGCTACAAACTATTTTATCAGGTGTGTGATGGAAATCGATTCCGAAAACGAGCAATTTTGATAGGTGTTTTTTAATAACATTTCTTTATTAAAAACAATTTTATCAAAAATATTATAAAAATATTTCTATATTACAAAAGAGTTGTATCACAAAAATTATAAAAATTTGATTGAAAGTGCGTTTTCAAAATCGATTTCCATCACACACCTGTATGATTTGTATGGGAAAACAGGTTATAAACAAGAAAATAAACCTGTTTATCGACGTAAAGCACTTATAACCTGTTTATGGCGTAGATGTAAAATTTAATTCTAAACGTCCTCCAAAAACGTTTGCTGGTTCGTTAACGCCTTGTTTACAACATCTATGTTCCTCACGTAGTTGTTCTATGCTGCGACACTTCAGGTAAGTCTTCTGTATTTCATCGCAAAAGTCATTAATTGTAGAAAATTGCCTTCCGCAAAAATGTTCGAAGGCTCGCCCCAACAGCCTCTTCTTTATGCACGATAGCTGTTTTACACTATCTCACAAGCCGTTCGACTTCTGTAGAAAATGCAACCCTGATCTAATGAGCTTATGGAAAGTTTTAAAAAAGCAATAACAACACATTATATCAGGGTAGCATTTTGTGCAGAAGTCGAACAGCTTGTATAATAGTCTAAAAACAGCTTAAGTGACATCGTATGATTCATGCTCATGGCAACTTTTTTCCAGTAAATGATGTATTTTCAGTTGTGTTATCACACTCCATCAAAACATGCATTTTGGCAAAAAGTGGTTATCACGTTTGCACGTTAAGGTGACCATATTTAAATGTATTTAATTGATTTATAAATTAAAATTTGTGTGAAAAATTAAAAATTAAATAACTAGTTATGCAAAAGTAGTGCATGCTAGCTCGATGAGCTATTTGCATAAAATGAAATCTTATAGGAAAAGTAAAATTACGTCTTCCCCTAGTATGCGATGAAGAGAAAAATCGACATTTTGTTTTTATTATTCTGCCGACCTTTTCTCTCATTTTATCTCAAAGTTAATGTCTCGTGAAGACGCTGTGTTATAAAAACATTTATTGCCAACCAAAGCTTGACTACTTGTATGAAATTTGTAAGAAATATATAAAGACTATTATCGATGGTCATACATACGTTGACTACACGTAACTGATTTTTTTATTATTTTTCACAAAACAGAAAACGTTATATAAATCGCCAAAAACATTCCTATCCTTAAAATAAAAAACCGGCTTCAATTATAATCAAATATTTCGGTTTATCTTGAAATGCATATAAAAATCAATTTCAGAGTTTATTTTTTTTAATATCACCTTCAAAGATTCTCCTAGTAATGTGCCTGTTTTAAAGCACTGTCTTTGTCGTCTTGTCCTTCGGCGTCTGTAGTTTCCCTGCTCAAACATATCATTTGCCGATGCATCTAGCATCCAGTAGCTACCTTTGCCCGCAGTATCATTATCCTCAATAGTATTTTTATCACGTGGTACTTTAACAAAACAATCATTTAACGAAAGGTTGTGTCTTATGGAATTTTGCCAACCTTGTTTATTCTCACGATAATACGGAAATCTGCAAAAATAAAGAAATACACATTTAAAAATTTATGTTATTAAGAGATAACCTATAACATTAGGTATGGATTAGTGTACAACTTTTCGATTTCGAAACTCTAGAGCCCCTAATTTTCTGAGGTTTGGAAAAAATGCATTAGCCAAAAAAATGGAAAGGGGGGAGGGGTAGTGGGTAGGACGAGACGCTCGTCAAGCTCAAAGTGGTGGCAAAAAGGAACAAAATTCACAGGAAAATAAAACTCCATAAGTGCCGCAGAGTCACTTCTAGAAGGGTAAATTATTGGACCGATCCCACTTAATTTGTCCTTTCCGACATTTTTTCCAAAGATGCTCTTTTCTTTTATGCGGTGCTTGTCCGAATCCGACTGTACATATTATTTTAGTTGCATGTTAAACAGCCCACAAAATATATGGGATTATTGCTAAAAACTTCATAGTTTTAAATTTGAACTTCCAAAATATCAGAATCAGTGTGAAAATTCCGAACTAGCTATAGGCAGAGTTAGCTTATTGGCATTTCTAGTGTATAGTTCTGATAACCTTATATGTGATGATTCTTATGAAAAGGTACATTATATTCCGGATGCGGAAAGTAGCTATATTTCCTAAAACTAGGAAAAGAATGCCGTTTATTACCGCGAAATTAAAAAATTTGCCGAGATGTGTTTTTTAGAATATTATGAATGTAAAATTAGAGTTCTGTGTATATGAGCCTTAAAGCTTATCAATATCGTGGAAGAAGAAGGTAGAGGTTGGGAAAAATATTTGTTAAGTCAGGAGGTGAATATAGAGATAATTTCCCTTGTAAAGTGGAGGAACATGTCTGAACAGTGATATAGAAGCCACAAAATTTACACAAGATGCTATTATAAAGAAATCGGTGGTAATTCCTAATTTAAAAAAATTTGGTTGTAAACATTTTTGTCAGTGCACAGAGTAACGGAATCTCAACGGATGGTTCAATTGACTAAAAATGTTGAATTGGCATAGCAGAGTTCGAGGAAGAGCTTCCAGCTGACGCTACATTTCCAAATCCTTTGTTTTTCATCCGATTTAAAAATCTTTAAAGCGTTCTTGAAGCATTACAAAACAGGCATGTCGTTTTAGCGATGAGTGACAAGTTGTTTTTAAAATTTTGCATTAGGGGCAATTTTATGAAAAGATAGAGGGTGTTGTTATTCGAAAATATTCAATATGTTATAAGATAGAGGATTTTGTGTAGTAAAAAAAAATTGTGAAAAAATGAATTTAGTCAATTTTTAACATATAATATGATTAAGTTTTATTGCGACATCTAAATTAAAGAACAAAAACGTTTACTATACTTTGCGATTTCCGCGATGTTAGCAATTTTTTCTGAAATTTTGTTATTCCTTACAATATTAGTGACTTCTTCAAGTTGCGATTTTTTGCAAGTTGGTAGGCTCTTTACAGTTTACACGCTTTTTAAACCATATTAGACTTTGTTATCATGCCGCTGTTAGCAAATTTTTGCGAACTTTCGCTATTTTCGCGATTTTTTTGAACGTTTGCCATTTCTTTCAGTTTTAAAGATTTTTAATCAAAATTATGGCTTGTTTAAAGTTTTGCAATTTTTCGCGAATTTTTTAAAGTTTATAGTTTTCGTACATTTTTGGCGCATTTATTCAGTCGTATTATTTTAATATTTCATATACATATAAGCAAGTTTTTGCGAATTTTCGTAATTTTTGCGATTTTCCGAGGTATTGACATGCCTTACAATTTGAGAAAGTTTTAATCATACGAGATTATCAAAAAATCAGATGATTTCAATTTTAATTGAGTTTATTTAAATAATATTTTATGAGATAGATGATTTTGCCTTCGTAAAAAGTTAACTGCGTAAGATTAGGAAATAAAAAAGTTGCGATAAAATTGTAAAAAAATTTTTTTTGATTTAACATAAAATATAATTATTTCGAACGGAAAGATGATTTTAAAGATCATGTAGAATCAACACGAAACAAATATGAAGCTTATTTTTTTGTGTGTGTATGCATTTCATTGGTGCTTTACCAAATCCTCAGTAAACCTCAAACACAATTTTGAACAGTTACAAACCACTTATCCTATCTACAGATTTAAAAAAATCATTTGATAATTTACCAATATGTAAGTGATTTTCAAAAATAAGCATAAAAAATATTAAAGAATAAAATAATAATAACATTATGACAATATGTCAAATAATAAATTTGTTAAAATTTTTTCTTCTTACTTTTAGCCGAAGTCGTGCTTAAAATTTTAAGAATGAATAACATCTAAATGCACTTAAATCCTGAAATTCTTAATGCTTGGGCTAGACGTGGTTTAATGTTAAATCTTTTTTAATTCATGCGGGACACCATTTGTGAGGCGGACATGCTAAAAACTTTTTGTCTCCGATTTTTTTTAAATTTGACACAGTTTTGTATCAAAGCTGGGTCAAAAAATAATAAATAAAATAAAATTTAAAAATATAAATTAAACATAATGGCGCATATTCATAGTCATAAACAAAGTATACTTTAGCAATTTAAAACCAGTATTGCCATATAAAATACTGGTTTTAAACTCTTAAAGTAATGTTTGTTTTGACTATAAATATACGCCAATGTGTATAAATGTTTTTTACATTTTAATTTGTTTATTTGATTGCTTATTTTTTAGCTTCAAGTAAGCTAAATAGTAACTAGTTAATTGCTATGACAATGTAAATACATTTGTAAGGGATACCCCTTATTTTTTGGACTTCTCGAACAAAAATAAGTAGTTATCGAGTCAAATTGTAATAGTTATGACTTAAATAAATCCTCATATAATTTTTTGCCTACCAGTAAGTCGGATACTCGATTTAGCTGTATTTGTAGGGTGCAACCTCCGCAGTGTGATGTTCCTCGTTTGAAATTTCATACAATTTTTACCGGACTGCGCGACGCGAAGAAGGGTATTGTCAGCGATGCCAGAATGAAAATTTTACCTCTACTATGAAGATTTTTTAATCAAAATAAGATTTTAATTTTTTTTTCCAAAATTAAGATTTTTTGAGATTTAATTGCTTAACACCTATTATTGTCCCGCGCCTTGCTTAAATGTATTAAATGTATTTACCTACTCGTACGTCAGCTTAACGTTAGCTCAATAAAAGAATAGCGTATCGTAGAGAATTGTCATTGGCTAATTTATAAAGTATAATTATGTACATAAAAATGCCATATGGCATTTTTTCAAAATTCCTTTCATTCTTGTTTCAAATGAATTGCTTGCAGTTTGATCCCATAGAAGTGAAAATCGGGCGGACAAAGTTGTAGCCCGATATATTAATTATCACATAACTCCGACATTTCTTGACAGATTTTCAAAATATTTTATTTGAAAAGACATGAAAGGTTTGGTACTATGAAAAATGCGGGCGGACACCCCATTTGAACACAAGCACACCATTTGATCTAACACAAAATCGCGTTTCTTTTGTTATCTGATACATAAGATCTTTGAATTGAAGTCCGGGTTTTTTTGACATATGCTCAGACTTTCATGCAACTTAAAATTGATTTTAAGCGCTTAGCAAATGCAACTACAAAAAAAAATATATACGCAAAAATATGTATTTACTAACGAACAAAGTACCAAACCTAAAATAATATGAAAGTATTTTTTAAAATTTTTTATTTTTATTAGAGAAAAAACGTAAAACAAACATACTTTGGTCTAGTATTTAATGCAACCGAACTTCAGTTGCGTTGCCAGCCGACAACTGAAAATTAATGGTTGCCAGCAAGGCACTAAATAGCAACTGAAATTGACAGCTGTCAGTTGCCATCAGTAGTATAATTTTCAGTAACTGGCAACCCAACTGAGGGTCGGTTGCCATCGATAATCATAATATTAATTTTTTTTTCAAAAATTGAGAAATATGCATTAAACAATTTTTTATGACTCCAAAAATATGCATTTACTGCCAAAATATGCAAAACTATGCACTTACCACCAAAATATGCAACTACAAATTGATGCCATACTACTTAAAATTTGAAGATTCGCATAGATATTTAGTCAATACCTCCTTATCTACACGACAAAAAACATGCCGTTTCATGAAAGTCCGAGCCCTGGTAATTATAACAAAACAAATAAAATTAAGTGCTTTTTTCACGAATTATGCGCTTTTTTACTTGTTTCAGTGCTTTTTTAGGTATTAGTTGACAACGCTGGAAGTGTCTGATAGCGTTCGTAATTTTGTAGGTAAGGATTCAATTTTGAAACATTTTTTACGACCCTAAACTTGATGCATATTCCGCAGAAAAATTACATCATGAAGTAACAAAGAGCATATGCGAAAGCGATTTCTAGCCGATAAAGAAAGAGCAACAGTTTAATTGGTCTGAAACTTTACCAGACTTTCTCAACTCGACAAGCTTTCAAGATTGTAATCGATTGCTCCTGGAAAGTTCACCATTACAACAAGGGAATGGGAGGCGTCGATCTTATTGATAAATAAAGGTACACTATTAGTACCATCTCAGAAGAAAATGATATTTCTATATCCGTTTATTCTTCAATCTTTTCGAATTATGCGTCGTGAATAGCAATATACGAGTAGTATATCACCAATAGTTTCACTTCAATAGTATTTTAATTAGCTTTGGCTATGGAATTGAAAGCTAACATTAGCTCAAGAGCACGCGTATTCTCAGATGAAATCAGAACTGAAATTCACTCAGACTGTATACTTTGCGCTTCTAATAAAAGATATAACCGCACAAATATATTTGGCAATCAATGTAGCGTGTTCTTCTGCTTTACTAAATCCAGTGACAGCTTTGGTATCTACCACAAATGACTTACTATGCAAACATTATATAAATTAGTTATATTTAACTTAAAATAAAAAAAGAGAATTTAAAATGTTTTTATTATTCATATAAATTTTTCGTGGTGAAAAGTTCCCTTTCAGCCCATAGGCAAATATATTTGCCAAGCAAAATGGGGAACAAGGAGAGGACCTATACTCCCAATTTTTTTTACAGAACTAATATTAGGCCATGCAAAATAACAAAAATATTCAAAACTCCTTCGGCCAAAAATGTATGGTCCTCAAAGGGTTAAGTAAAACTTTAAAGCCTTTGGACGTTGCTATAAAAGAAATTAGTAAGGACTCAGCTACTCTAATTGAGCTTGAGGGAGTTATAAAGCTTTTGATTAATAATTTAATAAAAGCCAACATTACTATTGCCAAAGATTTAATTAAAAATCTAAGGATTATATTGAATGCGAGACTAATTCATGTTTTAAGTACACTTATTTTATACCTACACTATTAAAACTGGCCTCTAATGGCATAATGAAAGGAACATTTTATATGTTTAGAGAAAACCATGAAAAGGACAGAGAAATAAGATATTCTGCAGTATATATTGCTTTCGATTTCTCCAACATCTACGATAAGTGAAAGGACTTTTTCCAAGTCAAGTTTTATCAAAACTAAAGAAAAGAATCGCTTAAATGCTAAAAATTTAAACCAAATTATTTTTCTAAGAGATTATTTTAGAAGATCTCCTTAAACTATTGCAATAACTAATGAAATGATGTGAAAAACTTGTTCATTTTTTAATTAATACATATTTATGCACACTTTTTCATTTTTTGATTTAGGCCCTAATTGTGTGAATAACATTACCGAAGTGAAATTTATATTAAAGCAAAAACAAATTTGAAAAAATTAAAAAAAATTCCATTTTGTTTTTCATACAAACTCTTCCCCAAGCAAACGCATAGAAATTCAAGCGTTGCTTTTCCTTTCAACAATTTTAATGTTTGTATGAAAAATAAAACAAATTTATAAAATATTTGAAATTTTGTTTTTGTTCTCTGTATAAATTTCACTTTGGTGGCGTGATTTACACAATTAGGGCCTTAGTTAAAAAATTGTTATGTTTGTTATGTTATTGTTTTTTTACTAATAACCGCAAAATAATATATAGTTTACTACGATTAATTAATCGAGCACTTAACCGATTAAGTCCGATTAAATGCATACCCTAGTAGATACATAGTGTTTTCAAATCCTATACTCAGTTTTTGTGGAGTATTTTTTTTCCAAAAATTTATTCCAGACCAACTGTTAATACTAAAATACATATATCCAACGTTCGTAAATGCAGTATTGTGAAGCAGACAATAAAATTAATATGTAGTAACAAAATAAAATATCATCAATATATTTCCGTCGGCATCGTAAAACAGTTTGAGTTTCTGATGCAGCCGAGTACTGTATTTATGAACGCGGATGTAAATATTTATGAATCTTTCCCACTGCGACGAAATACAACCAGGCATTAAGGAAGTTGATACTAATATTAAACTTACTTTTCCATAATGAATTTATAAATTCCACTTAATGTCAACCGCTGATTTGGTGCACTGCTAATGGCCATGGCAATTAATGCAATATATGAAAAGGGAGGCTTTTCTGCACGATGGGAGCTTTGCAGAAAGGACCAAGGATATGACCACAAATTATTCTGCATTGTCATAAGAGGATGAATATTTGTGTAAAAATATGGACTGGTGGAAGCCGTTGGAGAATTATCCATGAATAAGGAGGGTAAAGATGAACTGCCAATTGTATCATCAATATAATCGCAACGCGGTTGCATGTTGCCGTTCGATGGTAGTGTCCCCAAATTTAGGTAGTATGGAGTTGTGGGTAACATACTAAGTGTGATTTTTATGCTCTAATAATATTTTAAGCTTTCAATTACACATGCAAAATTTTCTTTCAAACTTTTCTTGCACAAACCCACACTAAATTAATTTTTTGCTTGTTTGTCGTATATTTTATTTATTTACTTATCTTTGATTTTGTATAAATTTTTAATATTTAAGAACTTCATTATAAATTTGCCCGTTTTTATATTTTGAGTTTTCCGTTTATTTTTTGTACTTAGCTTGACTACGGCCAAACGAAAATACATCAATCTTCAGGAATCATTTGTTTCATTTAGTGAAATTCTTGTGATGATAATTTTGAAAATTATTCTCCCACAATATTCTTCTCCGAGGAGCAAACAAATGTGATCTTATTCTACAATGTAAACAAAAAATCACTCGTACTACATGCTGTGTAGGGATGTCGATGGTTTCTAACGATTTCATAATTACGTATTTGTATGAAAACTTAAACACATTGTTCTTGTTGCGCGGTTGTGGGATGTTCTTTGATTTTTCAATCTAGAGCAGCGGCGGCAATTTCCTCTATTTGCTATGCACTCGTGCATAGGCTGTTTTTACCATAAACACACGCAAATTGTGTGAGACTATCTATTTAGCTGTGCAACACATACATAAACACAAAATAAGATATTGTATGTTTGGACACCACTGATCTAGAGCAATCTCATTTAAGAGCACACCAAGAAAAATGCATTAAAGAAAGTCGTAAAATTTTTAAATTTTCCTCCCATTCGTTCACGATTTTTAAATTGCACTCCCTCCCGTACTTGTACGTTAAAAAGGCAAGTAAACAATTGATCGATCACATGTTGACTTATTTTATGTTTTAGAATAGAAACAAAATAAAAAAGACACTTAAAAGGCACGAGCAAGAGGGCGAGTGCTCGATATGTTTATATCCCTTTTCTATGCATTTATCGCCAGAAATAAAAGAAAATTATCATAAAAAGGGTTCTGGCAAAATGATCGTAAAAAAGTCGTAAAATTTTCTTCAATGTTTACAATCAAAACTTTCACTTTTTCTCTGTACTCTATTGTGCATCTTGATTTTCAGACTTTATTTTCATTCGGTTTGTGCTGAATAGTAAAAACTCCAAATAAATTTTGTGTTTTAAATAATTTTCATTTCTGTTTAATTTCTATTAACCACATTAATCATTGTTGCAATTGCATGCGGTCAAATCGATAAAATCGCTATAAAAATTATTGAATGCGGTAGCCTCGCTAGTGAAGGGAGGTCGTCTTCTAATTATGTGATACTTGTGCATGCATGCTTTCACTACGAGGGTTGAAACAGATCAAACGAGATAAATAATATGGTTTAATTGCAAGTAAATTCAGCTTGAGATTTAATCAGCTGAATTGATGCTAAATGCAAACCCAACATGAAAATAAAAAGCATGTATGAGGTGAACGTAATCGAAGAAGAACGAAAATTCTATGATTGAATTAAATAAATTTAAGCTTTTTCAAGTGTTTTTTATAAACATACTATAATCATAGCAAGGTCGGATACAATTATATGCTAAATTCACAAAACCTCTTGTATCTTTGTATCGAGTGTAATATTTGCTTAATTCACGCCAATTTGTATCTCCGTTCTTGTATCAAACACACTTTTTGTTTATTTGTTTGTGAACACCTAGTGTTATTTTGTATCGGCTTGTAATCAGGGTGACCGTTGAAAATTTTTAAAAAGTGGCACAAAAAGGGGATTTTGAGGAAAAAAGTGGCACCAAAAAGGGGATTCTTCCAAAAAAAGGGGCAACTTTTTTGAAAAGGGAATAATTGAACCAAATTCTAATATTTAATGAATTTCTAGGGCATATAATGCTTTTGAAATAAAATGAATCAATTTTGATGTTTTTTCGTTCAAAAAACTGACTGCTTTTTATATAAATTTTAGACAAACAATGCAAACAAGCCTTGTTTGTATAAAATTTATGTAAAAGGCACTCACATTTTTTTTTTAGCAATTTCCATAAAAATTTTTTTACTCAAGTCGCTTGTTTGCATATGGAAACAGCAGTTTCGCGGAGTAAAGATTTTTGCATAGCCGGCCTTCGGTCGGCGAAGCCGCTGAGTATACTGAGAGGAGAAAATCGTTAAGACCGGCCGAAGTCCGCTTTTCAATATGGCAAGAAGAAAAAATACTTAAGCCCGGCCGAAAGCCTGCTACGCAAAGAATATTTTGTAGTAAAATAAAATTTCTTAACAATTTTAATTAATTTCCAAATATTTCTTTGAATCGACGATGTCGATTGGACATATTTTAAGCATTGTTGACGCTATTTGCAAATTTTTCTTGATTTTATATCACTTTTTAAAATGCAATAACGTCAATTGATCTTTTATTACTTGTCACCGATTTTAGAAGTAAAAAGTGAATAGTCAAAAACATGTATATTTGAATTTGTTTTCATTTTTAAAAGTGTGGACAGTATGACACATTTCAAAGTGTCATAATGGTCATAATAATAATGTCATAAAGTCCATGGCACTATTAAAGTGTCACAATGTCGATGGATGTTATGCCATTTTTAGCAGTGACATAATGTCTTTGGACATTATGTCACTGGATATTGTGACATGGCACCAAAATTTGCATTAAAATAATTTTAAAAATATTTAAACCTGCGTTATTTTCATAAAAATTTTTAACAAGACGTTCTTGTTCGTGTTAGTGAATCAGTGTGTTACTTTTTAATAATTTTAATACAATAATGAATATCTATAGATCTAAACTCCTAAACTATTTCAAAATAGTTTTTGTCATAAGACTTTACATGATTGAGTCAAAAACAATTTTTTGTCTTGAGATTTTTTTTTATAAAAAACAGTTTCGTGCCGTAAAAAGCTTATATTAAAACAAGAAGCATCATTTCATAAAAAGGGGCAAAAAGGGGCATAATATTACAAAAGGTGGCAGATTTAAGTAATTTTAAAAAGGGGCACTAAAAGTGGCAAGGCAGTTGAAAAAGTGGCAAATTGCCACTTTAGTCGCAAAACGGTCACGCTGCTTGTAATATTGTATTGATGGACAAAAGAAGAACAAGCTGCATACAAATACTCTCAGAGTGTACATACAAATGCTCTCTGAGTATCGTAATAAATACGACTTTTTCAAAACATATGAAATAAAAGTGTATTGAATACACTAATTTTTATATGAAAATTATCAACAACAAGCTTACACTATTGTATTCAATACAATATTACACTCGATACGAAGATACAAGAGGTTTTGTGAATTAAGCAAGTATGTATGTTAAAAATGTATTATATTAAAGGTATCTTTACATGGTTATACAAAGTATTAACGACTTTGTAGAATCAAAATATTATGAAATTCCCTTCGTGCTTAGAAAAGAGAGCAAAAGTCTGTTGAAAGTATTTTTCATGTTTACACCTCTGGTGTGATGATAACACATAAGTTTCTAAAATGGTTTAGAAAATAAACATTTATCGAACGCTTATCAAATTTTGTATCCGTATTCTCCTATTCAATACATTTTGCGTTTACATGATACGATTTTTTTCATTTTTGGACATATCTTAATACATGTATTAACATGTAAAGACACCTTAAGTGCCTATGTAATCACTCACTCTTGCATGATCATAATGGTCTTTGTCCTGTTTGCTGATGTTCGCCTTTAATTTCGTCATTTTGTAATAGGTTAAAGAATAATGTAGCGCGTTGTCTTTAATCTATTACAAAATGTCGAAAATCACATAACTACACTTTTTTACATTTTTAAAACCTGTAGTTTATTTGTTAATGGCAAATTTGCGGCATCTTTTTCTACTAGTTCAACTGCACCGATTCTTATGAAACTTTGGGTTTGCGTGACAATACAACATTATGATTAGAAAAGTAGGCAGAGCCACGCCCATACAAAGTAAATCTTCTTTTGCAGTTACTTATATTTAGCCGATTCTTGTGACACTTTGGACAGAAGTTGAGATACTGTCACTGTAAGAAACTATGATGAAAAAAATTGGTCTGTACCACGCCCATTTAGAATAAATAATCTTTTTCAACTACTTTTACTTGCCGATTCTTATGAAACTTTGCACATACATTGAGTTAAGAAAAGTGAGTAATGCCACAATCATACAGAGTTGGAGCATTTACATAAAAGGATGGTTTAAAAATGTTATTTTTACTATTAGTTTATATAGTAGAGAGAAAAAACTAAATAAAATACTTCAAGTGACTTTACTTTAATTTTTTGTTATACTGATTTGTATGATAAAGGTTTGAAAATTTGTAGAAACATGCGTTTCGATGGAATACGCAATCATACAACCTTACAAGATTTTGAACTGGAGCACCATCAATCAAGACGTTTCTTATGTGCTAAGGTGCTGAACTCAAATCAGCAGTCACTTAACTTTTTTTTTACAATTTTTTTTTTAGATATATGTACATTTATTTCAATAATGAAGCAGTTGCTCGACAAATGTTAACATAACTGGAGAACGGTTTATCCTATTCAATTAAAAGAAAAAAAAAAAACAAAATTGGACAATAATATTAGTTTTATAGGTATCATGTTTCGACTACACCTCAAATTAATTAATTCCCTCTCAAAATTACTTTGATGAATTTCCCTGTTTCCACTAGAGATTCATAATTCGTTTTGAAATTTCTCTTTGTTGTTCAATAGTGCCAAAACTAAAAAAAGTTTCAACAAAAATTTTACAAGCGACTTGAGTAACAAATTGGTATGGAAATCACTCAAAAAATTGAGTGCTTTTCATATAAATTTTAGACAAGAAGTGCTTGTTTGCATTGTGGAAACAGCACTTAAAAATTTTCTTTAGTTATTTTTTATGAACTTTAATTATTTACAATTTTCAGGTTTTCAATATGTCGACCTTTTTCTTTTGTTTGTAGTTTGTTTTAAAAACGGGCTTTTAAGGTCATATATTTTGAATAAAACAAGATTAGTTTTTATTTCTTCCTAGCATCCGACGTTTCGTTGGACAATCCCAACTTCGTCAGGGAAATAATTTTTTTTTTTTATAATTTTTTTAATTATTTACTTTGTTCTTTCACATTAATAAGTATTACTCCTTAAAGAGGCTCGCAGAATATTGCAGAAAAATAAGCAAGGAATACATATCTAGCATTTGCTGCGATAAAGAGAATAGAAAACGAGTTTAAAGTAGGGATGTAACGAATGCCGATACCGATACCGATATATCGGCGATACTTCAGATTTTCCGATACATCGGTATCGGCGATATTTTACTGTCGATACGACGATACTTTTAAAATTTTTTTCAGAGTTTTTTTTTTAACAAATAATTTATTTTTGTTCAATTTTACCATGAATTAAATTCACTTCGTTATTTTTTTAATCTTATTAATATCAATTTTAAAAATTAATAATATTTTATGCTGTCATTTTGTAAAAAAATTATTTAATTTTTGTTAATTTTACCATGAATTCAAATTCAAGTAGTTGTTTTTTAAATCTTATTCCAGCAAAAAAAGACACTCCAAAGAAGTCATGAAAATGTAGAATTCGCGATCCGGAAGTATTGCAAAATTTGGATAATTTCTAATTAGTTTTACATATCCTTGCCATTGCAAGAAATTCTGTTTTTCGATTACCAATCACCGAATTGGAAGCGATGCTAGGACAAATTTCTTTTTCGGTGTTCTATAATGGTTTTTCCTCAAGGAAAAAGGATAAAAAATTACCCATTTTCACAATTTTTTATGCGAATTTAAACTCAAAACTTTATTTTCATGTAAATTTAAGTGAATAAATATAAACTTTTAGAAGACTTTTAATAATTAAGCTATTAAGTTATTTAGAAGAATATTAGTTGATTGATAAATGTTCTTTAAAAACTCAACTTTTTAAAAAGCATGGCGAGTATTTTTTAAAATTACAAAGGAATTAAAAATTTTTTCTTGCTTTTCTACTAATTATCTGCATATTTTTAATATAGATTTTTTTGAAGCAAAGAAAATGTAGCTCCTTAAAAATTACTTCTAGTTTTTTATATTCTATTTTATTATATTAAATTTTAAATATTCTCTCTTACAATGTAATTTTGTATAATAAAAAAATTGCACTTGAGTTTTGTTGATCTAAACTTGAACTCAATTTCAATATTCGTATCGGTATCGGAATCGGTATCGGCGATATTTATTTTTAAATATCGGTATCGGTATCGGATCGGCAAAACGGCGTATCGTTACATCCCTAGTTTAAAGTTTTGAATTTACTATCAACTTAATGTTAAAAGAAGCAAATTTTTCTTCTTCCAAGGGTTGAATATACAAGATATTTGTATGAAGCTTTTACACAATTTTACCTACAAAATTCACGTTTTTTGAGTTATGACTCTATTATAGCAAAGACTCGATACGTACATATGTATATTAATTACGTGTTATGGTAAGCAAAGAAATGGAATGTAATTTTATGAGACTTAACCACAACATTCCATTATGTCCACAATACTGTACCCATGTTCTGTAACTAATGTGAGAACTTTTCAATGCGAGTAAATTGTTATCATCCTGTAGAACACAGAGTGAGTAATAAAAAACTTAAATTTTTTTTGTTTATTTTTATGTACCGAGGTTAATTGTTTTATGAAGCACCTTGCTAAAAACGGGATGACTAATATAATTATTAAAATTTTCTCGATGCGAAAACTTCTCGCCAGTTACTGGGGGTCTACATTAGCCATGAAGTTGGTATGAACATCATGTCGGCCATCGCATATGGCTAATGTAGACGGCTCATGTCCATGTTTTGTCCATGCTCTGCCATCGATGGCCGAACATATGGCTGAGCATCAATGTTCGCCATGAGATTCGCTGTCAACAACCATTTTTAATAGAAAGAAAAGATACAGAAAGAAATTGTTAAATATTCCATTTCTATTGCACTACCACCAAATACATTGATAAGGCAGAACATGGACATCGCACGTATTCACCACAACAAAGAAGTTGATGAATTTTTTGCAGTTGCTCTGCCGGCGTCATGTTCATGTTTTGTTCAAGTCGATGGCTCGTGAAGACGTAGGGTTACAGAAAATGGGCACTGGTGTGTTCCATAAATTGTGATGCCATTTGCTTTCTCATTGCCGAGTTTAAGTTGGCAAAAGATATCAATAAACTTGTTCCTTGGAATATTAATCATGCCCAATTCTTGCTTAAGTAAACGTTACGAACCTTAGCCTAATAATCAAGTTAAAATCAATAAACATTCAATATTGATTTCTGAATTATAAAATCTATATTTGCTATATATGTATAAATATGTTAGTATAGTTATAGTTAAAAAAAAGTCCAACATTTTCTTACTTGTAAACTGCGGTTTATTGTAATTACTTTTATGACCAGGCCTCGAACTTTCATGCAACTAAAAATTGGTTTTAAGCGCTTAACACATGCACCTAAAAATGAAATATATGCATTTACCTACGAACAAAGTATCAAAAATAAAATAATAAGAAAATGTTTATTTTAATTTTTATTATTATCAGAGAACAAATAACATAACATAAACATAATTGGGTCTATTATTTAATGCAACCGAACTTTAGTTGCGTTGTCAATCGGCAACTGAAAATTAATGATTGCCAGAAAGGCACTAAATGCCAACTGAAACTGATAGATTTCAGTTGCCAGTTGCCATCAGTAGTATCATTTCCAGCAACTGGCAACACAACTGAGGCTCGGCTGCCATCCATAATCAGCCAAAAATATGCATTTATTGCCAAAATATGCAAAAATATGCAACTACAAATCGATGCCAAACTACTTAAAATTTGATAATTCGTATAGATAATTAATCAATACCTCTTCATCTATCACCACAAAAAACATGCATATGCATGAAAGTCCGAGCCCTGGTCATTATAAAAACGAGTTTTCTGATTAGTATGTATAAATACTATCCTGCATATTAATCACACAGCTTTTGTAATCACAATAGTTTGCTTTCTATAGCTTTCGTTATCTCTCCTGCTCTTTTACATTTTATATCACAATATACATACATAATACTTCTTTGTCACTACCGTATGTTTTTGCAGATAGCATACTATTTTTGATATAATCATTTCCTTTGTATGCATGAAGGTGTGGAGATTGAGAAAAAATCCATGCAACATATGCACGAAAACGCTCGTACATTTTACGAAATATTTCGTAGTTTCGCAGCACGAAATTCTTTCGTAAAATATACGAAATGTATGAAACTAATTAAAACATAAAATTAAAAAAGTTTGGCTCAACCGAGACAAAAACTCGAAATCTTTATATTTCAAGGCAATTACTCTTACCACTGAACCACCTTCTACTTATTTTATAAGAGCTAAACAGTGTTTTTATTTACTTATATCTGGAAAATATGTGAATTTATAAAAAATGATTTGATTTTTTTTTGTTGCCGGTGACTGAGCCGACTATTTTCCAGACGGATGCTAGTGAAAAACGTTCGGTGGCTGCCAGTCAGCTAAAGATTAAAAACAATATTTTCTCACTTGCATATTTTTGAATGACTTCGTTTGTTATTTTTATTTATTTAAAAGTTGTAAAAATGCAGTTAAATATGAAGTTATAAAGCTGTAAACAATTTTAAGGTATAATCAAGTTCATGTTATATGAATTTAATTTTTAATTAAATTTTTTCTATACATTTCTCTTACGAAAGATTTTCGTGGTGAGAAATTGCGAAATATTTTGTAAAGTGTACGAGCGTTTTCGCAAAAAAAAGTAGCCTTTACGGTTAACTTGATATGATGGTTATCTTGGGAATTGTTTAATATTTTCTCACATAATTTATCAGTTTAAGTGACAGTTCGTCCCTTATTTAATAGACGTTAAATAAGATAAGTAGCTTAGCTCTAACCCGGTGTTTCCAATAGACCTCTCGTCGTTTTTTGTAAGTAATAGATGTGCTACTGAATGTTTCTCACGAATAGTCTCAGTTTCGAAAAATGTACTATAAATGTACGTATAAAGCAACAGGGTACGCATTTACAATACAATCAACGAAAAAATACATACTCTGATTGTACCTTCAATACGTACCCTGTTGCTAACGAGACGCTTGCCGCTTTCATTTCGGTATGGCTGTAACACACAAAAATGAGAAATTAAAAAAGTAGTTTTTGGTAATTTTAACAAGTATATTTTCACCATTGATTATATAAAATTTTTTAGTCATACTTTTGTTATAACCCTCGTAGTGAAGTTGCTATTTGAAAATAGTTTTGTTCTTTTTTTCGGAAGCTTTGATATCTTTTAAATTGTTCGTTGGTGGTAGACCTCGTATAAGTAAATATTTTGAAATTGTAAAACAGTGTCTATAAACAAATAAAAGAATAATTGGTTTTTATTTGATTATCAGTGATAGTTTAATATTCCTCAGATTCTTTTATTGTTTTTGTTGCTCTTACGAGTATTTCTGTTGCGTTTGCTTGTGTTCTTGTGGTGTTTATGATTTAAATCCACATCAAAGTAAAATAAGTTTGTTTAATTTCCATTTGATTATATTGTAACACCACTGACGACTGTATTTCTTTCCGTTTAATTTTTTAGAAATTGGAAGAATTTAATAAAATATGTACATATACATATGTGTGATTCTGTTCTAGCTGCTATTTTTATTTTATTTTTAATTTTAAATCGCCTATTTCAGAGCTTTTTAAAAATTTTGGCATCGATTAGTTATTAGTACATAGTTTGGCATATTTTACTACTTCAGCAGTGGATCCAGCTAGAGTTTTTGGGAGGGGAAATTTTAAATGTCTCGTAGAATTTTGTAATATTTATTTTAGAAACTGCATAGAAATTATGTATATTTTATTCGTTTTGGTGGGGGAAATATCCATTTTCCCCTCCTCTGGATCCGCGCCTGTGCCTTTTACGACATGGCTTTGCATATTTTTGAGCATTTTTTTTGTGCTATATTTGGTTGTTTTCCTGCATATTTTGGCTTTTGCAATTTTTATATGCATATTTACAAAAAAACCAAAGAAGTCTGTTTTGCCATCGAACATTTTGAAATTTTGCCACATAAAAATTTTGTTTCTTTTGCGATTTTGAATTGCAGTTGTAAAGGCAATTTAAAATATATATAAGCAACAACAGCTACAAAATGTTTTCGCAATGAGCTGGATATTTTCAATTGCCTTTACAACTACAATTTAAAATTGGAAAAAAAACCAACCGGTCGTAATACGCAAGTAAAGAAAATATAAAACATGATTTATTATGGAGCTCATGTTTTAACTTTGATATTATAAACTTCTTATTAGTATGATTAGGAGTGTAATATAATATCTTTAGTATTTCTATGACATTTTTGGATAAAGGTTCCCTGACGATTTGCATTAGCGCCAATGAAAGGCGCATATTTTACTTAAAAAGTAAAATATTAATTTGGGAAAAAAGTACGTTACAAAATTAAGAATTCTCAATTATGTAGTTTTGAGGATTTTTTCAATTTTGCCGAGCAGGACGAGAATAGTCGCATTTTGCGAATATGTAAACTATTTATGCGATTTTGCTGATTTGTTCCTAATGGGAACTACAAAATATGTCTTGGTGCTCAATATTTTATATTCGGACAGATGAAAGGCCAGGGTGGCATTGTTGTATCGACCCATCCATGATGAACCAGAGTATATAAGTAGGTGCCATGCAATAACGTCCAATGAAATAGTGTCATGGACACTATTTCCACGTTGAAAAAGAAATAATGACCGTAAAAAATTCAAATAAAGTTTAACCCTCTGCGACTGACGTCGTAGTCTAGCAAACACCAGTAAACAGAAAACATTGTTTTACGCCATTCTGGTATTTTCAGTACCTTCTTATTACGTACTCACGCATACATTTGTGTGAAGAAAGCAATTGAAACGAGCGCACGTGTTGATGTGAGCATACAAGTGTCTACAAGACTACCACGTCAGTTTTGAAGTAGACCTGACAAAATACGTTGTAACTTTTTATTAAACCATTGATGTTATCTCTTTTCTTTCTATATTGATTAGCTTAGGTATAAAATAAAGTTAATGTTAAACTTTTTAGCAAAAAAAAAAAAAATAAAATAAATAAGAAACTACTACATTAAACTAATATCGAAAATAGTTTCAGTGGGTTTACAAACGGGACTTGGAAAATATAAGCAGTCGAAATAGTGTCTAGTGTACTACCACGTCAGTGGAATTGTGATAATGAAGTCACGTCTGTCGTAGAGGGTTAAGCAAATGGTACTGCACAGTGAGGTTTCACTGCATAGCCGGGCTTTGAACAGGATTAATTGTTTTCTTCTCTGGTTATGGCGAATAGTGCCGTCGCAGGGTTTAGATTTTGGACTAAGCAGAAAAGCTTTACTCTGCAAAGCTACTATTCGACATTCCCATGAATATTATTTCCTTTTTGAAGTGGAAATAATGTACGTGGAAGTTATCTCCTTGGCCACTATTGTATGCCACATAATTCGTGAATATTATATAAATTAATTAATTCGTGAATATTATATAAATTATAAACGAAATGATAAGGTTTTAAGAGCATATTTTTTACATTTTGGGAGCATATTTTAAAATTTTTAGTGCATATGTAATGCGTATAAAACACATTTTTTAGAGCATATTTCCGATTGCCCTGGTAATCAACTTTAATCTAAAAAACGCAACGGAATGCAAATTTGTATTACTGAACGTTCCTTTTATGCCACCATATGCACTGCTTGACTTTCGAATCATGAAACATTTGTGTTAACATTGAAGTGGATAACAAAAGTTGACTTGTCATTGAATAACCATTTGTCATCGATGAGTCTCTGCTTCAGGTTCTGAGGTACCCACTCACCGAACTTGCGAAAAAAGTTTCTCTTGCGATTGATTCAGACCTTTTTTTTAGTAATGCGCCCAATTGTGTGTTTGTCGTCCATTTTTGTACTATCCATAGCAGTGATGGAAAATACAGATTTTGAAATTAAAAAATATAACCTACTATTCTTAATTATCATACAACAGAACCTGGGGCAGACAGTAATAAAGTTCAGCCGGTGGTTGGACAAAATTTAGTTTCATGTTTGTTGCTATTGCTACCATGTGGCACTCACAACGCTTGGCCTATGCGGCTATAAAATTCCGTATGTACCAGTGTTGCCACTGAAATTTCGAGAGAGAGATACATTTTAGTTTCCAAAAAGATAAATTTTTTCCCAAAAAGATACATAGTGAAAAATTTTTCAATATCCGTTTTTAACGTTGAACATATCGACCCCTTACCGCCAAATGATCGTAAGCGACAAAAATTTTATTTTTCAGGAGGAGGGTTTTTTATTGTATTTAAACATGATTTATATTCATAAACTGTCGCTTACGATAAAATTTTATAGCCTGTATTTCAAAAGTTATCAAAAATTTTGATATTTTTACGATTTTGTAAAATTTTGATTTCAATAAAACAAAATTTTTTACAAAATGTCGCTTACGATCATTTCGCGCGAAGGGGTTGATGTATTAACATAGCATTTATATTTCATATTTAATGAATATTGTAAAGAAAATGATATCATATAAATTAATTTTTATATGTGTTTATTTAAGTCATAAATATTAGGTATGTAATTTTTATAAATACAGTAAGCAAACTTTAAAATTAATTATATGTCAAAACAAATTAATTTTTGTAAAAATTAATATACGAGTAAAGGCGTTTTTTAGTATTCATAACTCTACGTGTCCGTCTAACTTGAAATGCTGTTGTAACTTGAAGTTATGACTGCGTTGTTGAAACAGTTACACTAACAACTATGTTATAACCTGAAAAAAAGCATTAACTTGAGCGGTTTACACTTAAAATTAACTTGAAGTTAATGTTAAGTTAAGTTAGGTGTAGACTGCAAATAATGAAATGATAACTTTAAAACACTTTGTCAGTATAATATTTTATTTCTGTACATTTTGCGTACAGATTCAAAAGATACGAAAAATGTCAGAATTATACATGATACCTAAAGTCATCAAAAGATACGAAAAATTTATCATTCGTATCCTAATGGCATCACTGGTATGTACATTTCTTTTTGTTTTTATTTCACTCAAAATAAAAATACTGAGAATTTCCATAAGTTCTAAATATGTTCTGTAGCAACAATGCGATGAAAAGTTTTAATATTTTCATTTCGAGTGAAACGGGATATTGTCCCACTATACTGGATTTAAGAATGTAAAAGTTTACAATCAAAACTCAGGACAGAATTCTGTCAATAATCTAATTGAACTGCTTTCAATTTCATTTCAACTCAATAAACAGAGTGGGAGTTAAATAGCCTCCTTCCTATAACAATGAATTTTAAGTTCAAATAAAGAAATCAAGAGTTATTGGAACTTTTTCTTTGAAAAGAATAGGTTGAAATCTAATAAGCCAAAAGAAAATTTAAGTAATTTTTGCAAAGGTATTTTAATATCATTTGGGTTAGTATTTTTTAACGTTATACATTGGAAAAAGTAGTTTTTTGTCGTGGGGGTGCTGCGGTATTTTTTAAAAGAAAAAGTACTGAAAATAGTACAATACTACTGAATTTTCCATCACTGATCTATAGTGAAGCTCATGCAACAAAGAATACAGTTTGCGCGTTGCGCATTGCGCATGGGCGTTAACTTGTGTGTGCTGATGAGACGTCAAAATGATGTAGAAATCGAAATGTAAACAAAATTGCCCTATACCAAATAGAATTGTTTGTGTGATGATGCTGATCTGACGTACATGCGCAGAAGTAAAATGTTTTCAAAACTTGAAAGCGTAATCCATTTATATTCTTTGTTCCATGAGTGAAGCTTATTTTCAACTCTAAAATCACATTTCCCAAAACTTGTAAACTTAAACTTTTAATGAGCTAAGAAACAAGGGCAAATGTTAACAAGACATAAATTTAAAAAATAAAAAAAAAGCCCGACTGCGTAAAAAACTAAAAGAAAACAATTTTAAACCGTCACAGATCCTAAATAATCATTCGAAATTAAAAATCGTAAGAGAACCCTAAATATGATTTTCAAATACCTGTCGAATGATACCCATTTTGATATAGTTCGCAGGCTTTTTATTTTTTCGTATTAACAAAATGGCGTCTAATGGCAGCCATATTGAATTTTGACTACTGTCATATCTTTAGTGACACTCCCCGGATTAAGACGAATCGATTGACGTAAGAATCGTCAAAATCGGCCTACGCGTTCGGTTTATGTAGTGCCGCAAAGGAACACACATACATACATACATACATACATACATACATACATACATACATACATAGGCTGATAAACACAATACCCTTGTTTGCGTCGCGTAGTCGCCCTGCAGACAAAGTAACTGGTATGTAGTGGGAACTATACTAATTTCTTTTTGCTTCAGACTAGTTGCCTATCTATCCTTTTTTCATATATCGAACTATCGATTTTAACATTAGGTTGTCATAGGAGACCAACTAGTTCATTTGTATACAGTTATATCCCAGTTGGCGTCACAGTTATAGTAAACTAGTGCGCTTACTAGTTTTTTTATTAAGAGTTTTGTAACTCTTAAAAAAACTTTGGCTCAACCGGGGTACGAACACACATTCCTCATACTTTAAGGCAAGTACTCTACCCACTGAGCCACACTCTACTTATTACTTTTATAGCTAAAAATATGTTTTATATAAAATCGTATACCTGAAAATTTTGTACCTTTTTGTGTAGTATCGTTACTAGTCTCGATACAACTAGTAATATAATTGTCCTTTTTTGACTAGTATCGTCACTAGTCTCGATACAACTAGTAAAATGATTGTACTTTTTTGATCAGTAGCGTTACTAGTCTTGTTACAACTAGTAATATGACTGTCGTTTTTTGACTAATATCATTACTACTAGTAATATGACTATCCCAAAGCGTTACTAGTTGTAACTTTAGCTGCTGGGCGGGTAAAAAGTGGCAGAATATTACCGAGGGTGCCAGAGTGCCACATAGCACACAATAACGCAAAAAAGGCATACTTTTGCCACAATTCCATTCACTATCTCTAGTTATGGTCTATATCTTAAAATATTTCCACATTATAAGCTAATTAATATTAAACACATTTATTGTTAAATAAACTAATAAACAAATTAGTACATATTTAAATAATTAATTCAACTATGCATACATGCAGACATACACACACACATACATGCATACATACATTGTATGATAGCCAGAAAAGCCAACCACTGACTTTCAATCGAATTTTAAATAAATAAAGAAAATATTTTAATGAATATTTAAAATTTTCCGAAAATACGAAAAGAAATAAACAAAAAATTAAAATTTTAATAATTTATTTTTTGTTTTATTTAATTTCGTAAAAAAATATGAATAAATTTCACAGAGCTTAACGCTTTCAAAACAGCGCAACTCATGAAGAGATCAGAGACACAGAGTATGGATAACTGATCAGAAACGGTGGGCGTAATTAACGGCCAGATGGCCGACGACTGACTGGCCTGGCCTATTGGCAAGATGAAAGAAATCATAACAAGAAAGAAAAGAAATGCACTAAACAAATAAAAACAATACTCTGCAAACAATAATAAAATATATAAAATAAAAAACATTTTGCTTCGTATATGAACGACTATTTTTTTTTTGTTTTGGTTAAATTCAATTGGATTTATTCTTAAATAAATAAATTTCAGTGTAAAATAAATATTTTGAAATATAAGCGTAATATTTAAGATCATAAAAATAAAATGAGCATTTTATGATCCTCATTCATGTGATGATCATCAGATAAATATGTATACTTACATATACTTAAAAATAATTAAATTCGTACAAATAAATAGGAAATTGAGAGAATGGCCGGCACTGAAATATTTATACAAGAGAGCATATAACGATTTTGGAAAATAAATTGTGTGAGTTGATCAATGATCAAGTATATGTGAATAAGTTTGTATATGCGTGTGTGTTTGTGTGTGTGTAGTACACAGCTACACTGTGTACGGAGTGAATTTTTCAAAGTGGGTGTTTATTTTGAAATTCAACCAATCACGAACATCATTTTCTTTTTTATATTTAATATTTATTTTTAGTACAATTTCCTTCGAATTGCATGCGCTTTTCATACACTTTTCCAAATACGTCAATAAAAATTCTTTGATAGGTATTACTTGTTTATAATTAGAGTTATTACAGTTGGATATTTTCTATATTTTTTGATTTGTCATCATCTGCCATTATTAAATTTAATAGTTTGTAAAAATTTCCATAAACAAACTCTTTACTAGAGATGGGCGCGTGACGACATTTTCCAACACGACATGACACGAACACGAATCCCGGATATTCAACACGTACGCCCAACATTTTTAAAACACGAACACGACACGACACAACACGCACGAAATCAAATCCAAAAACAAAAAAACAAAAAATTTTATATTCAAAGAAATATTTTTCTTCTATTTTAAGGTTTCATGTTCTATTTGTATTTTTACTTACATATTTTTGTTTAGAAACAGGAACTAATCAAGATTTTCGCTCAATAATCTTAAGCGGCAAACTTCTGCATTCATACATATTTTAATCTGAAAATAGTTTCGTTTTTTTTCGTGTCAAGTTTGCTCAACACGACACGACACGAACACGAACGAAATCAGATTTTCTGTCACGAACAATTCGTGCTGAGGCGTGCGTGTTCGTGCTATGAAAAAACAAACACGACACGCGCCCGTCTCTACTCTTTATCATTAAAAATGTTTAATATTACAATCAGGGAAACCGCAAATATGCAATTGCAGCCTTTTTCCTGTGCGATGTATGTAGTCTAGAGTTTTTCTTTTCTGGGACTTTTTCATTTCCCGGGAAAGCGGGTTTGATTTTTCATTTAATTTAATTTATTTGAACAAAAAAGAAATAAAAATTCATGAGATCTATTCAATAACTTTATGAATGCAATAAACGTTAGTTAAAAATATATAAATTTGAGATCTTTATATATTTTTAACAAAAAACAAATGACAATTCACGAGATCTATTAAATAAGTTTATAAATGCATTAAGCGTTAGTTAAAAATAAAAAATTTCAGTTCTTCATACGGCTTTTTAGCCGACTTCAAAAAAGGAGAGCGATTATCAATTCGTCATATATTTCTTAAGAATGCTCTCGCAAAACTCCGCCATTTATTAACCGATTTCCGATTTTTTTCTTTATTTAAAAGAATGCACTTCCAGTTTGGTCCCGTTGAAAAGTGGGTGGGGTCACTCCCATACGAAGTGAATACACATGCATTTTCATCTACTTCCACTCAACCGATTTCTATGAAACTTTGCACACACATTAAGTTTCTGTTTGATGATTAAAAAAAGTGGACAGTGCCACGCCCATGCGAAGTAAATATTCTGTTTCAACAGCTTCTACTAAACCGATTCGAGTGAAACTTTGCATATACATTTAGTTGTTGTTACAATACAACATTATGGTTAGAAAAGTGGGCAGTGTCACGCCCATGAAATGTAAATATTCATTTAATCTAGTTCTACTTAACCGATTCTTGTGAAATTTCGTACACAATTAGTTCTCGTGAAAGTACATCATTATGATAAAAATTGCGGGCAGTGCCACGCCTATTTTGTAGTCGGTTTTTTTGCAAGAATTAATAATTTAAATAAAAAATAAAATTTTTTATTGTGTAACTTTTGATTAGTAGCCACCCGAAGTAAAAAATTGCATACTTTTTCTAAAATTGCTTTATCTTCTTAAGTATAAAATATATGAAAACGATGTATGCTTTATTTTATAGGGCAGTAATGAGAATTTCATATTGTTCAGCAAAACTGAACTGCAATACTTAAGTGGCCGAAGAGTGATTACCTGAAAATTTAATTTATAGATGTTGAAAAATTCTAAATTTTGAGCTTCAAAATACCCATGTAGAGATACAAATAGCAATCTTATATTTTCAGAAAATATCTGTATTCTGTAAATCGAGTCGATTTCAAAACGCTCGATTTAGAGAAATTAAGTCCACTAATAGCAACATTTTTACAGTTTTTTTTGCAGTTTCATATTTTTTAGAACTTCAATTATCATATATGGAATTAATTTAATATGTATGTAGTTATATATAATTTAAAATACATCAATGTGAACATTATTTATTTTTGGAAAACGAAAACTTAGTGTCGTTTTGTTACTTTCAATCGTTTCCGAAATATGATTTCTTTAAAAGTGTCATTTTTATAAAAATATGGGTCAAATAAAATTGGCCCAAATACCCACTGATAAAAATTTTAAATTTTTAGAAAATATATGTTCGTAATGTCTACTTAGTGACAATCAGCTATTTTCATTTGTTCACGGATAATGATTTTTTGAATGATGCTCTTAGAAGACTGTTAAAATAAAATATGAGGCAAACAAAATGGGCTAAAAATACTATTTTTTCTTTTATATTCACATTTTTCTAAATAAGAATATCACTAAAAATGTCTGCTTACAAAGAAAAGCTGCCATAATAATATAAAAAATGTCCCGGGAATTCCCGCACACATTTCTCGAAATTGTTTTCCCGAAAAATGTGCGGGATCCCGGGTATTTTTCCCAGGAAGTCCCGAATGAAAATCATTAAAACAGGCACAAATAAGATATTTATACGGTTCAAAACCTTTTGAGATTTTTGGCATCGATTTGTTAGTGCATATTTTTGCATATTTCATTCTTTACAGTAAGTTTTGTACATATTTCACACTTAGTCGCATATTTAGGACATTTTTTATAATATTTTGTGGCATATTTGAATGTTTTTTTTGCGTATTTTCCATCATTAACCATCAGCAAATAAACTTCTTTTAAAATAATCTATTTTGTTATCGAAGAATTTTGAAATTTTTCTACATTCGGAAAATTTTTGTTTTGGGATATTAAATTTACCTTAATGTAAATTTTCCGCAATTTCTGAAAAATTTTCCTCATTCCATATATTTATTCCCAGTTTATTTACAGTTTAAAAATTTTCAATTATGTACTTTCAATTTTGCCGACATTGTTCGCTTATTTACATTTCATAGAAAAATAGTAAGACGGGAATAATCACCGTTGGCGTATATTTAAGCTATTTATGCGATTTTGCTGATTTGGTACTAATAAAAACACAGAACCTTAGAAATATAAATATATAATAAGTGCAATAACTATTATTTAGAATGCGAAAAAAACCCAGCCAGTGTAGTATTCGTATAAAGTAAGAAAATAAAAATACATTATGTTGGTTGCTGAGCTCATGTTAAAACTTTGATATTGTTTAATCTTCTTATTTATTTAAATAAAAGTTTACTACAATATCATTAGTTTTTCTATGAGATTTTTGGGTAAAGGTTCCCTGACGATCAGCATTAAGCCCCAGTGAAATGCGCATAGTACACTCTAAATCAGGGGTGCCCAAAAGTTTCTTATGGAAGAAAAACACCAAACATTTAAAGAAAAGCTAATTTTTATTCAATATTTTTTGTTGTAAAAACCAATACATAGAAAGAAAAAAAATATTTCATGTATTTATTTGCTGTTGCTTTGCACTTGCGTGCATTCAGTAAAAAACTACTAAAAAACTAATAAGACAAAGTTGTTTCGTATTGCTAGTGCTGAGTGCTGTGTGCTGAGTGTGTGTATTAAAACACACAGGCTATATATAGCTAAGTGCTTTTACAAAAACAAATGAGCACCAAGCGGATATGGCTTGGGCAACGCTGTTCTAAATGATGAAACAGAACAGAATTGACATTAATCATACGCCGTAAAAAGCAGTAATGACTCATGAACAGCGTTGCCATAACTTTCTTTTAAATACTGCAAATTTAGAATAAAAAAACAGATTTTCACGAAAAAGAAACTGCACACAAAAAATCCAAAATATAGTACATATATACATTATGTATTTTAAAATGTTTCTTATTAATGCGTCCACATCAGAACAACCTGCGGCGCAAATTTGTGTATTGTTCGTCAAAAATCCAACAAGGTACGGGTCGTGTGCGTTGAATGTGACGGAAATTCTTGCGTTGTTTCTGTGCGTCGCACACGTCCACACTAACTAAAATACGATTCAAATATTTGCATTATTGCGCAAATATTTACAGATGTAAACAAACCCACCTTTATGAATTTAAATATTTTATAGATGAAAACTAAAAACAAGCAAAATAGTGCCAAATTGGTACGCTTTACCATCTCGAAAGTTAAGAAAATGTGGCACCCCAAATGTATAACTTTTTGAATTATATGAAAAGGAAGCCTATCAGTTGCACTATGGGACATTTATTATACAATTTCTACAAATTACATAGGGAAATCGATTAATTTTTTCCGAATCGGCTTAAAAACGTAAGAAGCAAAATTCAACAAATAGAGTAATCACAATTTGGACTTCCGTATTTAAGTTTTTGTTTTATTTGAAGTATACAATTCTTTTTGGGTGTTAGAATGAATAGTTTTTTGTTTGTATGAATCACTAAAAATTTCGCCAAGAGAATTCTGAAAAAAATTTTACGTACATATGTATGTATGAACTATAATAGCTAACTCCATACATATAAAAAAACACAACTTTCTTAGACCTAAATGAGTGTAAGTTCCCTCTTGTATTACATTTCCGCATTCAAAAAAGTAAAATTATGACTTAAAAGATTGGAGTTAATATAAAAAATTTTAGAGAAAAAAATGTGAAAACCGCAAAATCTGCACAATTTGTAGAAATACTGGTTTTTTAAGCAAAAAACTGCAAAGCTGCTCAATGCTTAGAAAAACTGCAGAATACAGATAAATCTGCATATTTGGCAACGCTGCTCATGAGATAGAATCTACTTTATTTGGTAAAAATACCCATTACGTAATCGCTGATGTAAGCAATACTTACTAGCTGCTAGCGGTGACGTTTTGGCTTATTTTCCCAATTAAATATAATATAAGCGTGTCATAGGCTGTTTAATCGGTGAGCTTTCGCTTAAAATGTAAGCTACGGTGTCAGTACCTGTCGCTACTGTGCGTTTACAGCATAAGTGAAACTGTAATCAGGTTTGTTTTTGAATATAGCCCAAAAGTAGGCCACAATTTTTTACTTTGTACATATAAGGGATAAATTCCATGCAATACAACGAAATTCTCACATACACAATGCAAAATAATCGAAGCTATTATTAGTATATGACATATTCGATTACACGTACATTACAATCTAAGTACTTGGATTGCTCGCTTAGAACGTCATCTTGACATCACCGATTATTATCTAGGTACTTCGTTTCATTTGCCACTGGGGTTTTTTCTCATGCCCTCAGTAATACCTACTCATTCTCTCAACAAAATTTCATTTATTTTTCATACGAAAAATAAAAACAAACGAAAATGAACAATAATATGAGAGCATTTTAAAGCTACTGCCCTCGATTTAGTTTCGGGCCTGTTTATTTGACAGCGTTTTTGCCTGAAGTTGAAGACTTAGTTCTGTTTCATCATTAAACACTATTGTTGAAAATTAGGTCGATAATAGTCGGCAGCACTTTATTGATTATTGTCGACCTAAAATTAGATAAGCATTCTCTTTGTTGATTTTCGAGCAAAATATGTTTAATACAAGAAAATAAAATGAAAACGCCTGCGAAGCGATTGGCTGTGTTCAGCTTCGAACCGTAACCTCTTGGCTGATTGTCTATCGTAGCTACCATTCAGTCATAGGTGTATTATACTTTACGTAAAATTTTTTTTTCAATCGGACTAAATATACATATTTAATTTGAAAAGTTTTTTCTTTAATAAAAATGTGTAAAGTACATTTTCTTAATTCATTACATTTATTAAAACAAGAAGAATCCATAGAATTTTGTTTATAACGATATTTACTTACCATTACTTACAAAATTTATATTTAAAAACGTCTAAATACCACAAATTAAACTTTGATGACAGAAGAAAAATATGGCGTGCTTCTATTGTTTAAACATTTATCTGCTGTTTTTTAGATAGATTGTTTAACATTCAACATTTTAATGTTATTTACACATACTTTGTTCAAAAATAAATACTTTTAATATAAATTTTGGGAAATAGTGCGATTATAAATTTAAAAACTTAAATTTTAGCAATTCCAAATAAAAATCACTTATTTCTTATAAAATTTATTACAATTCGATATTTCGCCATACCACTGGATGTCTTCCTTAGGGGAAATTCATTACATATACAGGTATCCCTCGAAAAGTCTCGAATTGAACATCTCTATACACTGAACCAAAAAAGTGTATAAATTCAAGGAAAAAGCTAATTTTTTCAACGTATTGTTCATTAATTTTGACCTAATGTACTAGTACGTTAAATCAATGAACTGGTTCATTAATTAGGAATCAGAATAAATATGTGGCATGCAATAATGTGTAATGAAATAGTGTCCACGGACGAAGCATATTTTTAAGTTTTTAGTGCAAATTTAATGAGAAAAAAACAAATTCTTTAGGCTATATTTCGGGTTTTCCTGATTACAATATTTCGTAGATCTTGATCATAAAGCATGCAATATCCATATACAAATTGTACAAATTGTCATTTGTCTTTTTCTCTCTAATTCTTTAATAATTTTCCTCCATCAAGGGGGAGGAGTTGTTTTTTAAATATGTTTACATACTTTTTACATACATACATATGTATGTACATAAGTTGTACATGTGTGTGTGTATAATTTGATTTAGACCATTATTATTTTGTAAATTTGTTGTGATATTTCATTGGATATACTTACATATTTATATGTAAATACAGTTTGATGAAAATGTTATGGAAACATGCAATGTTTAGTAGAACGAATTTTTACGCAGATACCTGACTTAATTGTAAAATATATCTAGTTAATTAAAATACACCATGTACAGCTATGGACATATAAATGGCACATTTTACCCTTAGTTCTTTCGTATGCTACAATGTCGTAAATACTATTAATAAACAAAAAACGTTTGGCATTCTATAAAGGTTTATTATTAATATTTCATATTATAAAAACATAAGCTGAAGTTCATTACGATAAAAACAAAAAATATTCATTAAGTGTTAACACCACTGAAATGAGTTGGACACATAAATGGCACAATCTTAAAAATATATAAATAAATTATTTAAATATTATATTTCTCAATTTTTTGGTATATAGTAACATTTTATCGTTAATATTTAGTGCCGAAGCCTTTGTTTCTGATGACAGCTTCGCACCTTCTGCCCATACTTTCCACGAGTTTTTCGCATTTTGAATTGGGTATGGCATACCAAGCTTCCTGCGCTGCCATCCACAGTTCGTCCATATTTTTCTAATTTTTTTTCGCTATTGTGACCTTGACTTCGTGCCATAGGTTCTCTATGGTATTTAAGTCAGGGCTCTGGGCTGGCCAATCCAAAACATCAATCTTCTCCACACAAAACCACTTTTTTACTACTTTGGAGGAGTGTTTGGGATCATTGTCCTGCATGAATTTCCACTTAATTGGCATGTAGTTGAAGGCATATGGCTCCATATGGTTTTTCAAAATGTTTAAATATTGAAACTTGTCCATTTATTCATTTATTTTAATAAGCGGGCCTACTCCATGCCAAGAAAATGCACCCCAAACCATAATGCTGCCCCCACCGTGTTTTACTGTCTTCTGGGTGAACCGAGGATTGAACTCTTGGCCTTTTGGACGATGTACAAACGTCTTTCCATCTGGTCCCATCCTATTAATTTTTGTTTCGTCACTCCATAGCACGTTTTTCAAAAAATTTATGGGTTTTTCTTTATGGGTTCTGGCGAAGGTTAATCGTTTTGAAATATTCTTTTTTGATAGTAATGGTTTTTTTCTAGAGATGCGTCCAAACAAATTTGCCTCGTTTAATCTTCTCCTGACAAGCCTGCTAGATATTTCCAAGTTCAATGATTCATTAATATCAGATGCTATCTGCCGTGATGACTTGAATGGACCAACTTTCGCCATTCTTACTATAGCTGCATCTGTACGCACATCTGTTTTTCGAGGCCTTGGTTTCCGACTTTTAGCTTTAACCAATATATCGAGATTCTCAACACATGACTTAATTGCATTGTACACTTTTTTTCGAGAAATTTGCATTACTTCAGCGATTTCCGCCACTTTTTTCCCATCTCCATGCATTTTCCATATGATCCGCCTTTCCTCAATTGTGGTATGTTTACCTGCACCCATTTTCAATAATTTCTCACTACTTCTTATTTATTTATTATTTTCTTTTAACTATGCAAAAATTCTAGTGGTTGGAATTGAATCTACGCGAGAACTGGATATTTAAAATTTATTGTGCCATTTATATGTCCACTTAAAACCAGTATTGTTTAAGCAAAAATGTTAACGGTAAATAATTAATAAAAATATATCAGGTGATTTGAGAGCAATTGAGACACAAATTCTTTTAACAACAACCACAAGAGATAAGACTAGCATTTTTAACTAATTCTATTTAGAAAAACTTGAATTATTGCACAATTTAAGTTTGTGCCATTTATACGTCCATAACTGTATGTATTTAACACAAATAATGCTATAATTGCAAGTTTGTGATACCGAATTTAAATAACTATGAAACATAATTTGAAATATATATTTTCCTAATATATATTTTTCTAATTTACAGCAATTACTCATGTAATTTGAAAATGGCAACTATGAATAGATATAAAAATTGGTTATAATATACGTATGTACATCCATACAAACAAATGTATACATGTACATATTTTGAAATACGATAATCCAACGAAATTTATTTATTTTTGCTGAATGAGATCCGAATTTGGGCAAAAAGTATGTCCCAATCACGGCTGCCAGATTTGACGATTTATCGTCATTTTGACGATTTTATGTTCCAAGAATAGCAAAGTGGCGAATTTATGATTTTTTCATAAAAAGTGACGATTTTATGCAGTGCTAAAAATATAGTAAAATAAATTCTTTTAACAAATATTATGCAGCACAAAAAAATATATTTTTGTAAACGAGACACTTGGATTTTCCTCGTGTGAACTGAAAGGGCAACACTGCTTCTGTCAACAGTCATCTGCTGCGTCATTTAGCTTGTTTCACAACCATTGATAGTAGACTAACCACAAGATAGAAAAAATCTGGGCCGTACATATGACCAGACCCACCTATCTAAAAATATTTCACTCGCTGAATCGGAATCTGATGTACGTTTAACTTGTTGCTCCTCAAATGTCGAGTAAATAGCGAAAAACAAGTTTTTCGAAACTTGCGTTTGATTGTTTGTTGACAAATCTGTCCATAAATGAATTAAATTTTATGGTGGCCAATTTTTTGATGATTTTTAACAGTTCAAATGATGATATTTGTCTTTTTTATCGTCAAATTGACGATTTTTCCGCAAATCTATCTGGCAGCCCTGGTCCAATTCACACTATGTCGACGTTTAGACGATGCAAGTCTTATTGATCAGACAGAGAAACATGTATTCATTTCTCTGTCTTTCTCACAGCTGAATAAGAAGCTGATCAATAAGACTTGCATCGTCTGAACCTTGACCAGCTTCCGGTTCACACACTTCAACTTTTGTTGCGCAGCTTTTAATTCAGCCGTGACTATGCAGGTCTTATTTATCAGCTTCTTATTCAGCTGTGAGAAAAACAAAGAAATGTGTATTCATTTCTCTGTCTTTCTCACAGTTGAATAAGAAACTTATCAATAAGACTTGCATTGTGTGAATTGGAACTATGGGCGAATTGCTGAATTTGTATTCGAAGTTGATTAGAAAACGTACCGAAAATTATATGAGTGGTTCACAAGACAGAATAACTCATTTTTAAGCAAATTCTGAAAACTTTCTCAATTTATTTGAGAGAATTATAATCGAATTTACTGAGGAACTAATGCGTACAGTACAGCGCCTTTTCAGTTTTGGCGCTTTTTCGGCTTTAAGGATTTTTTTGGTTTTTGGAGATTTTTTTAGCTTTAGATTTTTTTTTTGGTTTTGAGTCAAAACTTTTTACACTTTTTCCGTTTTGGCTTTTTTTTTGTTTCAATATATCAAAATGTTAAGGCTTTATACTTAATTCACACGAAATTCAACGTTTTACATGTATGAGAGGTACCACGACCACTGGGTCTATCATACTTGTTTTAGTTATCAAACTTCATTGCGCAAAGTTTATATTTTTAGCTTTTAAAAAATATGTAAGTAGAAAATGTTTCTCAATTAGATTTGTTGTTGTTTGGAAAAATTATCTTTAGTTAAATGAAGTTGTATTTTAACAATAATGTAATTTAAATTTTTGTTTTAACGAAATTAATCGACAAAAAGTTTGTTAATATTTTTATTGATTATTAATATTCTATTGGGGTAGGGAAAAACCATATTCCCTACACAAACTATCAAAATATCTAGTATTTCAATGATGTTGCTTTTAAAGTTTTCACATTAATATACAATTTTTTTCGTTTAGAAATTATATCTAATAATACTTCTAAGAATAAGTAGAATTTAAAAATATATGCAATTTCAACTATATTTTCAAGAATATAAGATTCATCAATAATTGTTAGCTCGGTCTCCCATTTTCAATAGTATTTCAATACAATTAAAAATATTTGAAAATAAAACAATTTATTTATTACTTGTTGTAGTCATAAATATTTTTTGGATCATATTTCTAATAATTCATATAAACGCTGCAGTCTAGACAAGTCACTATCTTTAGTTTTCTTCTTAAGCGTATATCCGCCAATTTGAGTTAAAAAGTCATAAAAGAAAACAAGTCAATATTTTATGGCTTTTTCTACTTATTTTAACTACATCACTATATCTTTGTTATAAATATTCATATTTCCATAATTTTTATATTTTCTTTACATGTGAGTATGCCTGCAAATACAGTACACAACAAAAGTATTTTTTGTATCTATTTATTTCCACGTATATGCATTTAAAAATGTTTTAAAACTTAAAAATTAGAAAACTAAAGATTTTTAGTCAAAAAGTTTTTCTTTGAAGTTTTTGAATTACAATTTATTTTCAATTTTATTTTAAAATTCAAAATTATTTAACTATATTCCAAAACTACTAACGAAATTAACTGCCAGGCCCACTATGTCGACACGTTTCTTTCTTTCGCACAATTACATTCAAAACAAAAACAAATTCAAAAATTTTGTTTTTGCTTTATATGTAATTTTAAGAAAGAAAGCATCGTGTCGACATAGTGGGCCTGGCAGTAAATCTGGTGATATGTTACATTTGAATTAATTTCGTATTGACATTTCTTGTTTTTGATATGTTGGGTATGCAATTCATACTTTGTGTCAATCAAATGCTTTCTTATTTCTTATGCTTTGTACTGTCAACAGATATCGATTTCCTTCGGTTTCCTTATGCTTCATACTTTTAACCGATATTGATTTCGCATGGGAAATATATTCGTTATTGTATTGTGAATGCTACAAAAGATGATTTATTCGCTTGGCAGATGGATGAAATATTTCTTAAAACTGCATTGAAATTGATTATAGAAAGCTGAGCTTGCTAATATGCGAATTTTATTGGTGCTCTAAACAACATATGCAGGAACCTTTTCTTAGTTTTAGTGAAAGTTAGAACAGACACTCATTGTATTTAAATGTTAAATCCTAAATGTTAAATCCTGCTTTATTAAAAATTATGTTACCTGAATTACAAAATTTTATAATTTTTATAATTGTATAAAAGCTAAATTAGGTATTTGTTTTTTTATAAGACTTACACTGCATAAAATTAATTTTCATTTTTGGGCTTTCTCAAATATTATTTATTGCATATATTCAATATTTCGAGCACCGTCGGTGCTCTTCTTCTGGAAAAAACTAGGAGTAAAATGTTAAAAAAAAACAAAAATATACAAAAACAAAAATATATTTAACAACACTTTGATGTAAACACAATTTTAATTAAAAATAACAATAAACAATTATTAATGTACTTTTTAAACTAATAGAGAAATTATTATCGCCTTAACTTGAGTAAAGCTGTCCACTTTCTTAAAGTGAACTTTATATTCTTTAAGAAAGTGGACACCGACGGTGGTCGAAATATTGAATATATGCAATAAAAAATATTTGATAAAGCTAAAATAAGAGTTTTATTAAAATAGAAAGTGTGATCTAGAGCCAAAAAAAAAAATATTAAATTTATAAAAGCTAAATATTATATTTTATTATTTTTATTTTTTATCTGTTTGAATTTACAGCATAGCCCTTTTCAGAATTTATTTAACTATTTTGGTCTTTTAAATACAACATATACATTTTTTTTGATTTCCAAACCGATTTTTTTCATACGTATTAGGCAAAATATTCTTGTGATGCACTATAAATTTCTTAATTCTTTGTGGTACTATCTTTTTCATTTAAACATATGATTTTATGCTGTCAGTCTGTATCTGTATTATCACTACTATAAAACGATTATTTTGTATTTTAGAGAATAAGTACTTGTACTTCGTATATTTTTGTTTCTGTTCTGATATCTATCGCATAAGCAAATAAAAACTAAGCACTTTCTATCTAAAGTAAAAATATTTATGTACATATTTATTTGTTTTTCCTATGAAGAAAATAAAAAGAAGATGTTGACGATGTTGATGGAATAATAGCAATTGGAGTCACAAACTATACTCATGTGCCATCAAACAGTGACAACAAGAATAAACGCATTTAAAAGTCATAAAATAAGGCTTGCAGTAGTGATACTTATAGCATCGATTTGAAATACATAATTTTACGACTTTTTATGATTGTTTCTGCCACAATAAGTATGACAGAATTTATGTACTCTTTCATTTGCTAAAAGATATCTCACATTCAAATATGTAAATACGTATGTATGTATGTATGTATTTATGTATATGAAATCAGCGGTAGGTTATACTTACAGCAACAAATTAAATGGATTTTAATTTCCAAATAATTTCTATAACCAACGGATTTTAAACAATTGAAAAGAGGCAATGAAGTTACTAATCAACTTAAAAAGTCGTAAATATTTTTTGTATATTTATTTATTTATAAATACATATTAGGGATGCCAATCGGGAATGATTTTTGAAACTCCAGGGATTCGGGATTTTTAGAATCCCGATCCCGAAATCCCAGGATTTCCGATATTTTGGGATTTTTCGGGATTTCGAGATCTAATATTTTTTTTTAGTAAAATCTATTATTTTTTGAACAAATAGTACTTTAATTTTTATTTTATTTGAGGTAATTAAAAGCAAGGGGTTACGGCGCAAAAAATAAAATTCTGAGTAATTAAGCTTCAAAGTTTTTTGTTCCCATGCATTTCATATAAAATATTTTTTGTTTCTAATACATACCGTCTCTTGAGGTCAACGTACAGATCTGAATTGTTATAGAGTGATGGATATTGATATTAACTGTTGATTCCTTTATTAATATAGTTTTGACACTTGTACCCCTTTACTTTTCAATCCCCTTTAATTCATTTCAAAAGGTTTTATGTTGATAATACATCACTACACAAGTGTTTTTAAAATTGAGCGGATGAAAAGCAAAGGGATACAAGTGCCAAAATTAAAAATATTGAGTTATATGCACGAATCAACATTTACTACCAATATCTACTGCTTTGCAAAACTAAAAATATTGAGTTATATGCACGAATAAACACTTAATACCAATATCTATCGGTCTACAAAAATTCAGACTTGTACCATGACCTCAAAAGACGGTATGTATTAGAAACCATAAATATTATATATGAAATATATGGAAATAAAAAACTTTGAAGCTAAATTACTCAGAATTTAATTTTTTGCACTTGTACCCCTTTGCTTTTAAGTCTCTCAATAAACAATTTTCTATCAATTTTCCTCTATTTAAATTGACTAATCACATTTGATGCAGAATTAGTTCGACAATTTTAACTGAAAGCAATAACTAAATATGAAAATTTGTTGTTGTTTTCAATATAAATTATCATTTTTTTAAATTCATTCTCTTTAAAATTAGTTGCAAAATATTATTGTTTTGTTAAATTTATTTGTTAGCGATTTTTATAAATTTGCGATTGATCAACAACAAATGGCCTTTATTACGGTTGTCGTAGGCGCAGTCGAAATTAGTCAATTACAAAGTAATACATATGGCAAGCGTTGGCAATTTTTATCGATCTCGTCACGACTACGACAACCATAATAAGGCTGAACATGTCAAAAACTAAAAACAAATCTATACACAATTCTAGTCAAATTCAATTAAATACGTTTAATTATCACATTTTTATAAGCCCATACATACAAAGTTTGGCTGAGCCCTTGAAGAGTATATTTGCTCTACTGAAAAATTTTAAAATCATACATAAGTTGTTTTGTAAAATTTCGACAAATATGTATTTCTACCTTCGTTATTGAGAGTAGTATTAATTAGTGTGCTGGCCTTATGCTCTGTAGATCGAATAAAAAGAAAACACTTTTGAACTGCAATGTAAACAACATACAAGCTCGAATAGTTTTTCAAATAAAATAGACCGCCTTATTCTATAATATATTTCTCGCTTTCACGTCAACCCGACAACAAAAGGTTTGCACTTGTCTACTCGCCGACGATAACAACTGACTACTCTTAATAGTCTTCGAATTTTCCAGACCTTAAAGAACTGCAAGGAGCTGTCAATAGTACGCAATTGTTACCGACGACAAGTAGAGAAGTGCCAATTTTATAGTTGGGTATAGTTGGTTATAGAATAAGAGGGAATGCATTTTTCAAAATTGTAAATTTTTTCAAATGTTGTATATTGTAGCACCCTTACTGAAAATAATCGTAAGAAAGTAGTTAATTTATTTTGCTCTTGTTGTTAACTTATAAATAATTTACCACGAATAATCATTAAATTGTTAAAAAATACTTTCACACTTTCAAATATTATAAAAAGTACCATAAAATTAACGAAATCAAAATATATAAATAGATTTTTATATGAAAATTGATAAGTAAGAAATCCCGAAAATCCTGGGATTTATTTTTATAAATCCCGGGATTCGGGATTTATCAATCCCGAAAAATCCCGGGATTCGGAATTTCCCGTTTGCATCCTAGTACGTATGTATGCGCGTAGTCCTTAAATACATACTACATATATTTGTATTGATATTTTTTATTTGTTTTTAGATAACAACAAAAGTTTGTTCTATAAATTTTCTTTATCCAATTAATTTTTTGTTTCTATGGTGGCTACCGAATTTTAAAGAGTTTGAGCTGTCGCAAATTTAAAAAGTTTTAGTACTGGCAATTTCTGCTACTTTTAATTACTCAATACTTTTCTTTTGGGTATCCAATACTTACTCGATACTTTTAACTTTTTTTAACAAAAAGTTATACTTTTGTATAACTTTGCCCCATCGAGTTTCCAGTCCGTGAGATAATAAAAAGAGCTATGTAGAAATTTATGTACTAAATAGGAAAATAAGATTTGACTATGGGAGCCCCGAAATTCCCAAAGAAATTTCGGGAAATCCCAAAAATTGGATTTGCAGTATTTTCGCAGTATTTTTCTTATTTTTCGCCGGGAGCTGATATTTGCAATAAAAATAGGTATATTTTGGAACGCTCTGGCTAATTCAAAAACGATAATATTGGAAAAAGGAAAAATTTTACAGTGATCTGCTTTCAAATAGGTATAAATATCGGATAAGTATTATTGCAAAAAAATTATATAATTACAAATTAATTAACGCATTTTTTTCTGAAAAAAATTTTAATTTAAGCTGAGTATAACTTTTCACTGAGTAGCTATTTTTGTTAGTAATCAACGAAAAAAAGTTTTTGTAGGTAAAAATATTTTATATATTAATTTTTTTATTCGAATATCTCCTAAACTGCAAGCGGAAGCCCTTAAAAGTAGTAGAATTTTTTTACCTCTCCAAATTTAAGCTCAGCAGCACCTTTTTATATTTTATAAGAATCGAAATGCGCGCCTAGAAACTGCAGGTTTATTTCCACTTTTTTTCCAAATCCCCCACTGTGCGACTGCAAATGTTCAAAGTCGATATTTTAGAATATGCATCCAGCATCAACTGAATAAAATCCCTAAATCATTTTCACTTTCTGTTCTAATTACTTTTGCTTATCTTTGATGTATTCTAAAATAACATGAATTTCGTTCTGGATCGTGGATGTGCCAAAATAGGGGGTTCGCCAAAAGTTTAGCGGGCTTTCACTTATTGCCTAAAAATTCGTTAGGGAAAATTTGGCGGGGTAAAATTGTTCATTGGACTAAAAGTTCATAAGAATATTCACACCTTAGTATTCGTAAGCCGATGGTTTTCAAACTAGGGATAAGTGAAATACTAAAAAGTTTAATTGAAAAAGACAAAGATTATAATGAATTGCTAAACCATAAAAAAGCTGAATATTTTTTAGTTCTTAACATAATGAAAAACTTAGATTACGTGCATTCGTTAACTTTTTGAATAGTGCAAAATAAAAGCTCATTTTCTATTAAAATCTCTTCAACTAAAAATTTGTATCTCCATATAATAATAACAAATATTTTGTCATTTATGGATTTATTTTTTATCGTGTAATAAATATACTCATTAAATGTTTCATAAAATATTACTAAACGCATTAAGTCCATTAAAATGTACATTATTAGTGTATGAGATGACGTTTTATTACAGTTTAATACTTTTATACCTAAATCCTCTTATAATGAACTTTCAGTCAAAATAAATCTCATTTAATAAGTTTTTGTTAAAATTCTTCATTCATCGTAAATTAAAAGTATTCGGTAGTAAATTACAGCAACAACCTCAATAACATTTACCGAATTTTCTTTCATCGACGATTTTCAAAGAAAAAGAAAAAAGTCCGACATTATATTAATAAATAAAATAACTTTACATTGATGTTGATGTTGTTATTGTAATTCCTGTTATCCCAGAGGCAAAAATCACGAGGCATTCAGTAAGCAGGCCTTTTTCTTGACCAAGAGAACTAGAGAGTCTCCTATCTGAAAATTCGGCATATTTTTTTAAGTAAGTTAAAATAATTAAGTTATGAATTTTAGTCGAACTGTATGGGTGTATGTCCAAAGAATTTAATTATTTTGGCTTGAGTTCGGGTTTAATTTAAATTTTCCATTAAATTATATTTTTATTTAGAGATAAATGTGAAAAAGAAAAATTTGACTGCACGGAGGGTTGAACTGACATGTTTCGATAGCTCCCGCTAATCACTTCAGACCACTCGATAAATAAAAAAACTAATTTTATAAATAAACAAAGATAAATAAAAAACAAAGAAAAATATTAAAATTACTTTCAGGTAATACTTACCAATATATCATCAATTCACATCCATTGTAAAAGTTGTATCTTGTACCAATTTTGTTGGTAAATTCTACAGCATTTATAAAACATACAACTATACGTTGTGAATTGTGTAATTATATTAGTACATTAGGCATACAATAAATTTTTTTTAGCTATTGCCACCACCAGAGGCCCGTTTCTGAAAACTACAACCCAGGAAAAAATTTCGGCCGACATTGTCTAACATCAGAAAAAATCTGAGAGTTTACCAGACAATCAGCCGAGTTGTCTAAAATTCCCTCAGACATTTGGCGGAGCAATAGGCAGTTTTCTGGTACGACGTTTCTGCACATTGTCTGAAATATTATGCGAAAAATATCAGAATAGTCTGCACATTATCCGAAGGCAATTTAATTTTCTTTAAGGCATTTAACAGAGTAGTCTACACATTTTCTGACCTACGTCTTACGACTTTTAGCATTCACTTCTGCACATTGTCTGATTTTATTTTTCGATACAATTCTTATTTATCTCGCACAAATATATTAGTTTTTAAACTCAATATGGGTAAATGCTTTCTGATGAGCTGCCATAAGCAGCACAACAATGCATGGATAATTTTAAACGACATTTCTGATGAATTTCTAATTTTAGCTCCGACTTTTTTCTGATATTTATACGCCAGGACGTAAAACGTATCAGATAGATCAGAAAATTTTCTGATGTTTTGTCAGACATTTTTCCGACATTTATAGGAATTCGTACAGAGTTCTGTTAGACCCTTTGGTATAGCTTTTAGAATTTCCTCAGATAAAGAGATCCGGTTTCTTGTCAACCACTCATATGATTTTCAGTACGTTTTCGGATACGAATTCGGCATCTTGTGCAAACTTTCTGACTAAAATACACACAAAACAATAACACTTTTGCAAATGTTATAGTTGTTTTGTGTGTATTTTGCTTTTAGATTTGTTACTTGTACTCTTTAAGAAACGGGCCCCAGGTTGCTAATGTAAGGTAGTGTTTGAAGACAATAGAACTCCAAACTCAACTGGAGCGCCAGAAATCATTAAAAGCTAATTGCGAATAAATACGAAATTAACCCTCAAGCACATTTTAGTTTTTAAAGATTTCTGCTGTTCTAGTTGAGTTTAGGGATTTATTGTCTTCGAAGACTTTTAATACATGTTTCTGAGAAATTTCAGCCCGCTATATCGACGTCGAAGGTGTTAAAATGTTCCATGAAAATATTTTTCGTGGAGTTTTCGTAAAAGTGCTGTACACACCTAATACCTTAAACGTAAGATTTACACGATATCTTTCTTGTAGCGATTATCTATAACAGCGTTGCCCAAGCCCTATGCGCTTGGTGCTCATATGTTTTTGTAAAAGCACTTAGCTATAGGCTGTGTGTTTTAATACATATACAGCACTCAGCGCTAGCAATACGAAATACACAAACAACTTTGTCTTATTATTTTTTGTCGTTCATCACTGTATACAGGCAAGTGTAAACCCACAACAAATATATATATGAAATATTTTATTTCTTTGTATGTATTGATTTTTCCAACAAAAAATATTGAATAAAAATTAGTTTTTCTTTAAATGTATTGATGTTTGCTCTTCCATAAGAAACTTTTGGGCACGCCTGATCTATAACAATTAGCAAAAGGTGGGGGCATGTAAAAAAATTTGCATAAGTTTTAAATTTATGGAGATCCCATTATCAAACTTTTACAGTATAATGAGGACACCCTAGGCTAATTTTGGTAAAAATAAAAAAATAGCACAGGTCGAAGTTAGAAAAGTTTTAATTTCAGTTGGTTATTTCCGGTTTTGCACATGAAAATATATTTTTTTAATTAATAAGTTTTTTTGGGAATTGTTAAATTACATACATTAATTTTAATTTTGTAACGTGCTTTTTCCCAAATTAATATTTTACTGTTTAAGTAAAATATTAAAGTTTTATTAAAATACATTGAAATTGATAATTGATTCAATGCATTTTAATAAAACTTTAATATTTTACTTAAAAAGTAAAACATTAATTTGGGAAAAAGCACTTTACAAAATTAAAATTAATACATTTTTTTAATTAAATATCTTTTAAGAAAAGATCAGACGATTTCCTATAAGAATCACTTATTATAATTTTTTTGCTTTATTTTTTTCTAGTTCGAAACAATAATTTAAAAAAACAAAATTTTAAAAGCGGTGCATATATTTCGGAATTTGTGCCAAAGAAAATATTTTCATGTTTTTTGAGAACTTATAAAAAATATCAATGAAGTCAAAGATGTAGTTCTTAATCTGCGGGCATAACGCTGGCTTTGTTGTAAATATAAGGTACTTGTCTTGAGGTAGTTTCTTTAATACTAGTCAAAATACTGTATGTATGTTTCCTCACTTCATTGCGAATAAAATCAAAAGTTGTGGATCGATTTTAATGAAATAGGGCTGGTTTTGTTTGGAACATATCTAGCTATATGCCTAAGGATATCTACTATGGTCAAAACTATAATACTAAATAGATTTCGAAGGAGTGAATTTATCGGAAAATCATTTAATAGCTTTTTTGTAGGGCGTTAAATTCTCTATAAAGTATGTGTATTGGCTATTGCGGTATGGTATTTCGTTTCGGAGAAAAAGGGTGGAAATTCCCTGATTAAAATTAAAATTTTAAAATTAAAAATTTTTTCAGTTGGATATATATTTTTAGAGCAAAAACTAAAAATTTAGGGAGCGGCACCAAAGAAAAACCAACTTGGGAAATAACGGACACCCTAATGTACATCACAGTGGTTCGGTCTCCATACAAGAAAAAAAGTTGAGCCAGTCACCCTCTTGGATTAAAGAATAGTTGAAAAAAATTCCAGAGGTATATTATAAACTTATTGCCACGCCCCTGGGTAGCGCGCTTTTAGTTTTCTGTACACAGCGTCGCCATTTGTGTTCCCATATAATATATTGCATATCGTTATTCATGGCTTGACTATGGCTTCATTTTTGTTTTTGGTGCATTTTTAATCCGACATCAAATTCTGGGCGACACTTATGAGATCTCGGATCCCTCCCCACTTTTTCCAAGTGGGTATAAAGCCCTTCTAAAGCTTAGAAAGACTATCCTTTAATATACTCACTTTTATCCCACACCTCAATAGAAAGCCTCTTTTTTTCTTTTTCACATAGCTATTTGCATGTTAACCGGGTCAATCAAAATACAACACAAAAAATATTGCACCAGTCACGCCATAGAATGAAAGGTATATCAATGAGTGTTGTGTTTTTCTTCCGACGGGGTTTTTTGGAATTTGGAACGATTTTCCGTCATCCCACGTCAAATCAATGATGTGTCTAGAACTGTAAATTCTTCTAAAGCACTTGCTATTTTTTCTATATACTACAAGCCATGCAATATGTATCGGTAGAGGAAAAGTAAGCTTAATTATGGGGCGTGGCAAAATAGTGAGTATGTATATTAAAAGCTAGACGTACAAAGTTTTAGAAGGTGTTTCTTGCCACGTGCAAAAAATTTTACATTAAAGCGGAAGGCTCCGAGATGTCAAAAGTAATGCCCAGAATTCGATGTCGGATTAAAGATTCATAAGGGCCAACAATAATGTGGCAGTCAAGCCATAAACAACGGTATGGGCGGCGCTATATATAAGAAACAAAAAGTGCTCTATTTTGGGGTGTGGCAAAAAAATTTTAAAAAAATTTTTAGAAACATCATTGATCATTTATTCTAGGGTGCAATTTTTAATTTAATTTTATTTGACCTGGTTTATGTAGTATGCATGTGAAAAAAGGGATTACCTTTGGGGCGTGGATTAAAACTGTGAATATTAAAAGCTAGAAATGTCATAAGTGGCGTCCTGAATTTGATTTCGGATTAAAAATGCACTGAAGGAAAAATGAAGCCAAAATCAAGCCATGAATAAAGAAATGCATGATGTTATGATGCGACTACAAATGGCGACGCAGTGTACAAAAAACTAAAAGGGCGTTATCCAGGGGAGTGAGAAAAAACTAAAACAAAATATTTATGCAATTGTTTTCAACTAATCTTTAATCCTAGGGGTGACTGTGTCAACTTTTTTTCCGAACCACCATAATGTACATACTTAAAGAAAATATTTTTCATCTGAGGTTATTTTGTTAAAATTTTTGTTCTAATTATGTAATGTGTTGTATTTTCACCACTCACGACTTGGGAACACATTGTACCAGTCCCATTTTCACCAGTCAAAGGACAAATAAGAAGGTACAAATTTTCCCGCAGGGCTGTTATAAAAGGCCTTTTTTTATTTATTGTCTTTACCGCGCAGGTACGTTATATACAAATCAACAGTAACTTTTTAACAACAAAACTATAACACGAGGAGAAGAAATTAATCCGAACACGGACTACAAATTGCCGTAAATATCGACATTAATGGTTGCCCATAAAAAGACATGTCCAATCATTGGCAGGAACAGCAAGAAGATTGTCAACATCAAATATAATTTCAATTTCATTCTCATGTTCATCACAATATTTGTTGCTGCTGTTTGTGATGTGTGTGACAACACGTTGATCATAAAAACGCTCATTTTCCAGATTCTCATACTGCTGTATTTGTTGTTGTTGCTGTGGCTATAAAATGTATAATAAATCTTGTCATGTTTGTTGTAGTCGTTGTTGTTATTGCTGTTTTAATGGATATTGAAGTTAAGGCACAATAATCAGGTAGACAAAAGTGATGACAACTTATTGGTTTCGAAAATGTTTTGGTGATTTTTGATGCCTTCTTTATCCCGAATGTAGCCCCAGAACTTTTTAAACTTAGGATTCTCAAAGAGTAAATCTAATGCTAAAATTTTTGAAATTCCCTTATTTCTCTATAGGCATATACATATATAGGTATACGATCTAAACAAAACAAGCCATATACATATCTTTAAAATCGATCCACAACTTTTGATTTTATTCAAAATTAAGCGAGGGAACTCAATTAATAAAAACTGCGATTTTCATACACACAAACTGTAGTACGAATATCCTGACTCTTATCAATTGACTGCCTGTTCGCCGATGTCGAAGAAGTTCTTTCTTTCGCACAAATTACATTAAAAGCAAAAACAAATTTAAAAATTTTGTTATATTTTACGAAAACAAAATTTTGTAGTGTCTCTTTTCGTAGAACTACGAAACTTTCGTATATATAATATTTTTTTGAATTTAAGAAAGTAACGAAAACTTTTCGAAAACATTTTTCCTTGTTAAAAAATATTTGAAATAGAAAAATAATTTTTTAGCTTTTGTAAAATAAATAGAAAGTGACTCAGTGGGTTGAGTACATGCCTTGAAATATGAAGATTGCGAGTTCGTGCACCGGTTAAGCTATACTTTTTTAATTTTATGTTTTGATTATTTTCGTACATTTCGTATATTTTACGAAAGAATTTCGTGGTGTGAAATTACGAAATATTTCGTAATATGTACAAGCGTTTTCGTGCATATGTTGCATGGAATTTTTTTAGTGCATACAACAAAAAATCTTAATTTGTGTGTGTGTTGTATGAAAATTGCAATTTTTGTCAATCAAGTTTCCTCCTTAACTGCGAATAAAATCCACATTTGTCCATGGATTTTAATGATTTATGGCTTATTTTATTTATAATATATTTGGTTTTCCCATAAAATATTAAAATTTTTAGCCTCATAATTTTTTAAAGGCGTTTGAAAACGAAAAACAGTTTAATTTTGCATGAAAAAAATAATAATTTTTCACCAATAATTTCTGAATAACTCCACAACAGTTTGAAATATAAAAAAAATGTATGTAAGTGACTTAAAGATAATTTTATTCAGCATATTTAAGTGGTTTAATTATTTCAATCGGCCCAATCGTTCACGAGTTAGGGAGAAATATACTGATGTACCTAGTGTAAATAATAGTCAGGTCCATAAAAAAAGCTGAACCCGATAGAAAAAAACCGAAAATTACAATTTTTATTTTTTGCAGACTAGGAAACCTTTTTCCGCTGCTCCAGTCCATTAATACATAGTGAAGTGTACTCACGGAAAGGTCTCGATGAGGCGATTTAAAAGCTTTAAAAATATGTCGAAATAGTGCTGTATATCTCCGAGGTACTAGTTTCGTGACTTCAACATTTTTACTCTCAAATGAAAGACTTTGGATATTAAATGTTTTTTTAAGTCTTCCCTTTCATGTCTGATAAACGCACTGCAGTGGTTATGTAAATGTTTGACTATTTGGTTGTGGAGATAAATATATGGAATATATTGGGGTTAGAAAATTACACCCTTTCTCATTCTATTACTAATGAAAACTAAAACTAAAAATTTCCCACACTCGCATTTTCCTGCATTGCATTCAACCAACCACTTCCTCTTTACCATTTTATAGAATTTAAGGAAAATTAGAAAAAGTAAATTTTTTAAAGTAGAAAATGGCATGCAACAGTGATAATTCAGTACATTGGCTGTCTATTAGTTTACACGTTTTGTAGTTATTTATTTGCTGTTTACGCATTTCAATATACATAATATTAAGATTAGTAGATGTGCATTAGGGTGGAGCATCAGAATTTTTTTGTGAGTTTCAATTTCGAATAACACTAAGACGTTGCATATTATTCGGAGATAAATGGGAAAAATAATGAAAAAAATATTGGGACCTACTTTTAGCCCTTTACCGTAGCATCAAGATTTTGAAATTGAGATCAATTAGATCAATTTGTGAAACACCATATGATGCAACATTAAACATTTTTTGTAGTTGTTGTAACTCATTACACTCAAAATATATAATATTTTTATGCATAAAATGTCAGATTTCAGACAAACTTAAGATGTAAATATGAGACCAATTTTTGAAATCCAAAGTCTTTGACATATCTTAGAGATAAAACATTTTCTAAGCTAATTAAAGCCGGTTAACACGAATATGAAATTAATGTATTATTCTTAATGCCCGTTTTCGAAAATTCCGAGAACAGTTCATCTGACTGTTGAATAGATATTCTTTCAGCCAATAAAACTATTGCGGCGATCGGAGGAATATATATTGAGTTACAGATCTTGAACATTTAAAAAAGTACATTTTTAGACCTTTTCCTAAAAAATATATTGTGTACTTGTTTCCGGCTGTAAGTTAAAGATCATTTTATAACAAACACACGATGCATAAAATCACTAAATTCTGATAAAAAATAAGAAAGTTATTAACCGTTAAGTGAAAACGGCTATATTATTTTTCGTTCAAAATTAATTTAATATAGATTGTATTAAAAAAAGTTTTTAATTGAAATCAATTTTGTATGGAAATAAAATAGGATTTTTTCACTTAATGGCTTATAAATTTCTTATTTTTTGTCAGATCTCCTCCGATTTTAAGAACAAAATTGTTCTAACGTGTTGGCTTAAATGAAATTATTAAAAATTGCTTCCATTTTAATGAAGAAACTTAAATTAAAATTTATAAAATTACTCCATATGTTGAAAAAAATTTTTTTTCCAAATCGATTGGATGACTTTTTTGCCTTCATACATCGAAGATCCACCGTAATATGCATGTGTGCTGAGCTAATATGTACTTCGCATATGAGCATTTCCGCAGAAAAGTTGCCGTGTTGTCACATTACGTCACCAATTAAACTTGTTTTTTAGATTTTTGCCTTTTCGATTTTTTCCCTCTTTTACTAAATGTGAAGCTAATTACGTTTTACACCAAAACACAAAACTGTAAACAAAACATTAGTTTTTCTTTGAAAAACAAGCTTAATTCCTTGGTGACGTAACGTGACAAAAAATAGAATTTTTTATGAAAATTCCCATATATATACATATGAACATGCATACATATCATCAGTTGTCCAGACTGCCTTGCACGAAATTTTATCTACGATTTTTGTATGAATTATTCTCTGTCGATTAGGTTTTCTAATCGACAATTTCAGTGAATCGTGCTTCACGACAATCTGAGTGACAAATTTTTGCATGTTGTCCTCTATTAAATAATTTTGACGACAATATGAGCGACAATATCTTTCGTTTTGTCCTATATCCAGTTTTGTTGAGGATAATATGAGCGACAATTTCTTACAGTTTGTTTTCAGCAACATTGTGGAGGACAAGATGAGCGATAATGTCTTAATTGTTGTCCGTTCCGGGATCTCGTTTTTTTTAAATTAAAAATCCCGAATCCCGGGTTTGGAAAAACCTAGTCCCGTTTGGTATCCCTAATACTTACATACATCCATACGGACATCATCGTAAAAATAGTCAGAATAGATTCCCATGAGATCTGACAAAACTCGATTTTTAAAAATATGTTCGAATCAGGCACTTCCTACCTTTGATTTCGGGAGGTTATGCTGTTATTTTTGGCGTTTTGGATAGTAATTTAATACTATTTTTTTTTAAATTGAATAAATGCTTTTTTCAGTAAGCTTGTTGCTTGGAGTCCAATCTTTCAAGTCATCTTGGAACACATTTAAAGCGGAAAACATGGACTGACAAGTGTCTACTTTTAGTCTATTTGATAATTTGTTTCTTAGTAACGTTAATTTGATAAATACCGGATCAAAATACCCAGTATTTTTTCGCTACTATTAATTAAAGATAGAATTTCACTACACAGCTTTTGGTAAAAAAAGGAGTAATGTGGTCTTAATATCTCTAATATTGCCTCTTGAGTTCATATTTCTAGCTCGGCTTCATGACACATATATAGAAGCTTGGGCATCTGCGTACATTTATTGCAGTAATAAAAACAAAAATTGAGTTTGTTCAAAAAGGTACAAAATGAGCACAAAATAATACAAAATGCTACAAAAGGGGACTTAAACAAAGGGGCACAAAAAGTGGTAAGGCGGTCAAAAAAGGGACAAAATGCGACTTTAGTCGCACAACGGTAACGCTGCACACAAAAAATATGTTATAACACTACAAGAAATTACAAGTTTTGTTACGTCGGTTAATTGGATAATCGACTGAAATTAACCGGCTTAACCGTTAAACGAAAATAGCCAATTTTAAATTAACCGATCAATTAATCGGGAAGTAATTAACTGGTAAGCCGATTAACGGTTAGCTGAAATGAATACCGTAGGACAAATTGAGCGACAATGTTTTCCATTTTGTCTTTAATCAAGCAAATGAATATGTCGGCCTCTTGTTGTCGATGTTGTAGGTGATGTAGCCGCAGGGTGGTAATCGCGAAAACTTATAAACATGCTCCCTCAGTTCGAATATCATCTAAGTCAGTCAACAATTTAAATGAAACGGAAACAAACAGGCAAGCAAAAAGGTAGATTTGTATGTTAAAGATATTAATTAAAGTCCGTTCTAGTTATAACAAACTTCATTCATTGCTACAGTCATTGACGGTATAATAGATGACATTGTCGCTTTTTTATTGATTGACGACAAAACAGGCGACATTTTTACTTATGTAATCATTGACGACAATCTGAGTGACATTGAATCATGCACGATTTACGCGACACTTGTTCGAGAGCTGTCCGACATATGTCGTCGAGGATATAACATTGTCGTGCACCTGTCATTAATGATATCTTAATGACTTGGTCAGCTGGGTATATATGAATCGCTTGTTTATGAAAGGCCTTTTGTCATTTTTTTAGAAAAAACCTTTTATTACGAAAATCGATAGGTTGGTTATTTCTTTAACAAAATTTAATAACCAAACATTGGTCCTTTCATAATCAAATGACGTATGGCCTACCGATTTTCGTAATAAAAGGTCTGTCCTAAAAAAAATTACAAAAGGCCTTTCATAGACAAACGATTCATATGTGATAATCCTGATGTTGTCTTTATTGTTGCAGTTAAATTTTGTGAACATGATTTCCTCCTCTACTTCAAAGAAGTAAAATTTTATATATCGTTACAGAAAATGCAAAAAGCCCTATCTAACATTTTAAAAGTTTTACAGGGGAAGCATAAAACTTGTTTAAATGAAAAAATATATTTACAATTAGTGCAAAATTTTACAATACACCTAAGTAACAACCGACCAACAAATTTATATATTTATTGTAAAATTTTGCACTAATTGTCAATATATTTTTCATATAAACCTTATAAACCGTAAAAACCTTACTTCTGTAAAATTTTTAAAATGTATACATATGTATTATGTACGTACATATGTCTTATATGCACATATGTACATATATATATATATATATATATATATATATATATATATATATATATATATATATATATATATATATATATATATATATATATATATATATATATATATATATATATATATATATATATATATATATATATATATATATATATATATATATATATATATATATATATATATAAATAAATAAGTCGAACCATTTACACTTTTAAACACTTCTGGTAAAAATTAAAAATTTTATGATTTTTATTTTATTCTACAAAAGAGCCGCAATTTTCATGACTAGCTAGCTGCTCACACGCTATTTAATTGTATGTTGTTTGTGCTTTCCCTATTGAAGAAAATGCAAACAAAACAACAAAAAATACCACTCGCAACATCCCCAAATAATCAGTGTCAACAATCACATAAATCGTAAAAATGATTTTGTGGCTGCGATTTTATTGTTTAATTACCGCTAAAGGGCACGTTTTAGTGACTTGTTAATTCAGGTGATTTGGGCAATTAAATGTCAACGACGTGTGTCGCCAATGTTTATTAATTTTTTTTAGAAAAAAAAAACAAAATTCAAATAAACATGAATATATCCATTTTATTTTCGTTGTTGTAGATGTTTCGATAAAAATACAAAGCGTTTAAATAAACAAAAAAATTAAAAATAAGAACGCAACTTCGATAGATGGATGATAAATGAACAAGACAAGAATCAATAATGTTTTATATGTTTGACGTCGAAGAGAAAAACAATAAAATTTCCTTGTAAACTCTGTTTCGTTGATGATGATTTAAAAATAGATCGTTTATTGACTCTATTATGAAAGATGACTATCGAGGGTGTGATATGATGTGTTAAACTGTGAACTGATCGTGTCTGTTAGCTGACTGCACTTTACTTATAAGCGTCACATAATCACACATGACATTGTATATCAGTACGTACACTCGCTCACTCATTTATTCATTTTAAAACAAACGCTCCATTTCTACCCAACAAACACAAAGTTGAATGTTCCTAATATGATTATGTTACACTGGTCAACAAACTCAAAATTTTAATAATAACAAGGTTCTAACGACTGATACTGATAGAGGGGAGCAACAAAAATTATACTTTATGCATGTTTGTTGTTCACCTTAACTCAAAAACCCAAAATTTTGAAGTTACTGTAGAAAAAGTGTTCCTTAATAATACCTTCATTGCAAATGGAAAAATTTTCAGAAACCAAAGTTTAACCACAAAAACGCTGTTTTCCGCACAGAAAACATTCTTCAAATTTTATTTTCAGACAAGCTTGTTTTCAGTAAAAAAAATTGTCTGAATTTATATATTATTTTACTGATTACGAAACAAAATTTTTAGACAATTATTTTTATCTGATTGAGTGAAAGCTTTGTCTGAATTTAAAAATTTTTTCATTGGACCGTATTCATCATATTGAAGCTTAATTTTGTCGGTTCAAGTTTCCTTTTTCTGAGCCCTGACTACGGTGCAATAAAGGAACGATATCATAAATTTAAAGTTGATACACTCTTTAAAAATAAAAATTTGAGCCGTAGAGATGAAGACAAAAATTTTGTTTAATAAATTAAAAAGAATCATTAAAAAGTTTCCTGGTTTTGTAGCCCATAGTGCTGCTTCTAGCGATCTGGGGGCTCTTCTCCAAAACTGAAACGTTATAGAGTGGTAGACATATTCTGAACATTTTAAGAATCGGTCAGTATAATAAACATAAAATATTTTGTACTGCACTATAATTGTTATTTTAACATTAAAATGCAAAGTAGAATAATATTTCTTTTTTTTAATTTTTCGATTTCTGTTTTCACACCGTTACAGTTGTTACTTCATTATTCTTCTGTTGCTATTTGTCAATTTTTTTTATTTGGTTGAAATGCTGGTGTGTACTATAATTATCATATGATCGATCATTTATCATTTATGTTTTATGAATGTGTGTTGTTCATTAGTGTTGACAGATGAGATCATGTCATTGACATCTTATTAACAACTTTTTGTTTTCTTTGGGTGGCCATACAAACATGTAATCCCTTTCAATTTATTTACACAATTTTCCAATACGTTTTTTTATGAAATACATATAAAAAAGTCATCTGTAAGTGTACGAGTGCTAAGGTACGTTTACACTTGGCAAATATTTGCCCAAAAAGACGTAACCACTATTTTTGCTAAGTGTTAGTGTGATTTAACTTGGTTTTTATATCACAAAATAATGCGAACCAATATATAAAAAATATTGGAATTGAAAGAAATAAAATTTTAGCTTGTCTGTTGGTCACGTTTCTTTCCGCAAATATTTGCCAAGTGTGACCGTACCTTTAGAGTCTGCCGTTGTTCATTATTTTTTCAAGGTTGATTTCATCGTTCTTTTAATGGGGGATTTTGTTAGTGATTTGCCATTAGTTGTGGATGCAGATGCGTGTACTTTTAGATCAATTGTTATTAAAAAGAAAAACACAGGCGTGGTTATAGTTTCATGCCATCACAAATTAGTTGAAGTTCCATAGATAATCACTTGGATCTTAGTGGTGTTTGTTTTGTTGCATGTTGATTTTATTTATTTAGCTGGATATGATGTGGATTTCTTGTTTTGATACGTGGTAAATTCTATTATTTCTTATTCTATGAATGAGAGCAGTTTCAGAATAAAAATATTTTAAAATATTCGATCTATGTATTAAATAAGTTATATCAGATTCGAATGCATGAATCAATTACTTTTGTACCTATCGCAAAAATATTATATGAATCAATTTGGAAAGATTCACCTTCATCCCACGTCAAATTTGGAACGATTTACCTTCAACCCCCGTAAAAGTTGGATCTAGTTTTAAATCGGACATCATCATTACATTCATTCAAGAAATCTGAAGCAAATCCTTGTAGTTTGTCTATTAAATATTTTTATTTTTCTTTACTTAGGCCTTTATTTCATTAAAAGAAGTTTTAAAAGAAATTATGAAATAAGGCCCAATGAAGTAAGGCCCATTAAATAACATCCAAAATACATCACAAACTGGCAATCTTTTTTTATGGGCCGCTGTGATTACGCATTACATTTCTGAATGCAGAGATTGCGTCAAAAATTATTGCCAAGTGTGCTAGCATTATAAAACTTAACGTAGAAACTCCTATTAGTAAAATAACCATTTTAAAAAAGTTGGCAATAAAATGGATATTATTTCAAAACGACTTCACTTTAATTTTTGAAAATTTTAGATGCCCGATTATGTGATAATGGTTTAGTACCATCTTAATATCTAAAATATGTGATTTTCTTGCTGATATAGATGCAGAACGAATCAACAAATCTGTATTGTTACTGTGCTCTGAAGTTTGGAGGCCAGTTTTCTCTTCGTTCTTGCGCTTCTTTCACCATATGCTGTTTGAGGACCACCTAAACTTTTAACTTTTTTTGGGACACTCAAATAAAACTCTCTAGGGACCATCAAATATATCTGATGTATCTTCGCTAAGTTTAAATCTTTCAAAAACTCTGTGATTTGTTTTTAGCTCATTTTGATTTAAAGCTTGTGTACAAATGTTCTATTTTTTCGCCAATTGTTTTTTAATATTATCGGAAATGTCATTTGAAATATTAATTTCAGCATAGCTACATATACGTTTCATATCGTTCTCCTTGATCCACAAATCTAAAGTTCCGCCAGTTTTAAGCTTTAATGTTTTTAGAAAAAAAAGGAAATTATTTGCTTAGCTGCAAGAAACTGCATAAAATTTTAGTTTGACATAAGGCCTGAGCTTCCCACAAATGATGACATACATATATATCATAAATGCGAATAACGTATACAATAAACTTTTTCGCAGCTCCACCAAAAAGATGAACTTACATTTAAAAACATTGAATTTGACACATAATGCAAACATTTATTAAAATATTTACATATTTTTTTAAGTACATATATCCAGTATTGTAATCCGTTTGAGTAAAATTTTAGTTATAACTAATTTAAAAACAAAATCACTTTTAGCTTAATATATATTTTTATCACTACACAGCTTGAAAACTTCATTAAAAAAATGTAAACATTCACAGCTGTTTATATGTAAACTGAATTGCCAATTTGCATAACTTTTTGTCATTTATGTCGTCGAAGTGATACGAATTGAACCGTCAGTGTTCTTTTTTAAATAGAAAAAGTAAAAATTTTAATTTTTCCCGCTACAAGTGAAAATGGACACATAGTGCACTGGCAATTTTATTGCCGAATTGAATTACTTAGGAAAAAGTGATGGTAAACATTTCTATAAAAAAAACTCAAAATTATCCTTTTGAACTATGGTTAGCATAAAATGGTTGGAAAAATTTCGTGAATGTATTTGAAAAGAATAAACAACATACATGCATACTCCTATTCAATAAATACAATGTATCCTGAAAACCGTAACATTTGTTTATTTTGCATTTAAAACCATACATCTTGCAGATTTTAGTGCCAAAAATCAATTTTGGCAAATGTCCAGAAAAAAGTGAAACACGAGCAACATTAAACAATAGTAACTACTTGCCTTACGTTCGTTAGTTGATTAACTAAAAAATGACTTCAAAAGCAATAGCAGCAATAACAACAGCATAAAAATGAATGAAAATAGGAACGAAATTTATAGGAAAAAGAGTGAGAACTGTGTTCAACCATTGTCAGTATGTATACATAACGATTGGTAAAGCATTTACTTGTTTGGCTGCCAGTCTGGTCCAGCCTCTCGGGTATATGATGTAGTACAACAAAATATAGTAGCAAAATACACATACACATTTGTGCCTTAAACATCCATAAGTCGAGGTAAAAACTGAAACAGACATTGCACGAAATCTGGCAGCTGAGTTATATTAATACCCTTCTTATAATTTTTTAAGTTGTCTCTACACCTCCATAAGTGTGTATCTGAGTTTTCGTCTGATTTCAAGCAAACATTTTACTTATCAGTTAAGGACCTATTCAAGATAATATCTTAATACTACGTCTTGACGAGCAAATTTTTTGTTATAACAATGAACAAAACGTCGGCAGAGCTATTAACAAATATTTGTTAAGGTCTTTGTTTTTTGTGGAGAGTACATACAATGTTTTTGTTAAGGCTCCATTACTCATACGTAACGTTGATGTAGTTGCATGTTGCTGATCGTTTTCTGTCTCATAGCTCTTCAATGTGACAGAAACGATCAGCAACATGCAACTACATCAATGTTACGTATGAGTAATGGAGCCTTTAGACCTAGCCATATTATTTTAAGGCAGTGCGGCAGAGAGCAATTTTTTGATGTGTAAACATCTATACGCTAGGGGGTAAAAATCTTTTTCACAATACAATCACAAATTTTGAGTAAGATTGTAATAACGCGGTGTGAGCTGTGTATGAGTGTATTAGTGTAATCATACGGACAACAAGAAGTACAGAGAAACTTAACAGCTGCATAGAAATACACTAACACCATCTAGTGCGTAATAGTAGTAGTAGTATTTACTAATTTTCACTAATTGCCGTACATTATGTTATCGTAGGCAAATAAAAACAAATAAATAAAATGAATACAAAAACATTTAATTTTAATAACTTTTAAAAAGATTTTTTGCACTTTTAATAAGAAATTTACTAAAACAAAGCAAAATAAGGAAAACAAATAACTAAACTTGTCAAACTTAAAGTCTTCTTAAAATGTTTCATTACTAGATGTTAACACATCTCCCCTGTGATCGGACTCACACTATTTTTTTTTATTTGTTGTCTCTTATTTTTCGTATTGGAAATAATGCTTGTTGTTAAGACATCGTTGTACCAATAATTGTTATAACCAGAGTGTGCAAACAAACAAAACCTTTCGCAAACGTTTCATGCAAAGACACAAACTTTTGAAATATTTTTAATCGTTTCGTACATGAGCAAAACCAAAACAAATACATTTGCAATGACAAAAAATGGAAACAAAACAATTGGATTTTCACTCATCTGCGTGCTTTACAGCCAGGCCCACGATGATTTTCGTTTTCGAGTTGTCGCATACCTAACGAAAAACAGCTGATTTGCGGCCCACTAACAACATTTATCTCGACAAGTCGACAAGAAAACGATAACGTAAAACTCTACATACAAATTTGCGGCCCGCTAAGTAAAAACATATGGTATCTAAGAGAAAACAAATGTCAAAAAAGTCACTTATTTTTTTATAAGCGAACGATAAGTAGATAGATAGTGGGCCTCACAGACGAAAAAAAGTGAGTGACTGAGACGACTACTCGAACGAGTCGAAAGCAGTTAGTGGGCCTGGCTATTAATATCCCGTTTCAATCGTACAATTGCATACAAAACAAAAGCAGACATGTATTTCGTTGAATGGTTCATTGTATTTAGCATAAATACACTAACACATTCTCTACTATGATGAGCACCTTGCAGCTAAATTTACAACTAGATAGGCTTTGGGACAGTCATATGACTAGTTGTAATGATACTAGTAAAAAAAACGACAGTCATATTACTAGTTGTAACAAGACTAGTAACGATATTAGTAAAAAAGGACAATTAAATTACTAGTTGTATCGAGATTAGTAACGATACTAGTCAAAAAAGGACACAATTTTCAGGTATACGACCCATACATAAAACATATTTTTAGCTCTTAAAAAAATAAGTAGAAAGTTGCTCAGTGGGTAGAGTACTTGCCTTGAAATATGAGGAATGTGTGTTCATACCCCACTCGAGACAAAACGATACAAAACGATAAATAAAAAAACTAGTAAGAGAACTACTTTACAACAACTGGTATTCCAACTGAGTTATAACTGTATACAAATGAACTAGTTGTGCTCCTATAACAACCTAATGTTAAAATCGATAGTTCGATATATGAAAAAAAATACAAATAGTCAACTAGTCTGAGTTAAAAAGCAACTAGTATATTTCCAAACACATCCTAGTCATTTTGCCTGCAGCGCAAATCAATAGGGAAACGTTGGCAAATGTATTTTCTTAAAACTTTTCAATTTTGTTCTTGTTATTTTCTTTTCTAGCTGCGTACATTTAAGTTAATGTACATTTAGTGTACACAAGAACAAACAATACAAAACTAAATGGGACTATCATTCTCGTTGTTATTGTATTGTTTTTGTTTTGCACATTGAAAAATACAAAGCAAAACGAAAGCAAACGTTTCGTTTAGTTTATTTTCCTACTCTGGTTATAACAACACTGTCATAACAATAACAACACAGTAACAACAGCGGTCCAGACGTGACAAATTCTTATGGTAACAATTGTTATAACAAATAATTTGCTCGTAAAGACGCCCTGCAAAGGCGTGTTCAAGACAAGTGTTTTGTTTAAAATACTTTCGCAACAGTAATGCTATAAAGAATGCAACATCCTTACGTAATTGTGTTTCGTTATGATTCACCGATGCATGCATTTAAAACAAATTCAACATGCACTTAAAGTAGTGGCTATATGTACACATTAGTTTTGAAATGTATTTCAAAAATTGTGTTTGGTTTACTTGAACTAAATAAATTTAAGAGCAACAAGGATTTTAAGCAACACTCCATTTTGTATCTATACAAAGTACTGCACATAAATACATGTGTACATACATATGTACGAAGCGGCGAAAAGAAGTAGTAAGCAGGCCTTCTGGAAGCCCTTATTTGTCAGACACAAGGCCTTCTTAACCCATTCCATACTTATACATATTTTACACTCGATGTCCTAGCCAGCCAAGGCCTTTTGCGTTTAATTCTTCAACAGGGCTGGTAGAAGGCCTTTCTACTTTTTTTTCACTTTTCGCATTCTTATTAAAGGTTCATGCATTTGTTGTTTTGTCTTTGGAATGTGGTTTTTTTGTAACGGTTTATCAGTTTTGTTGCTACAAACGTAGTCCGTATGTTTACAATGTACAGAAGGCCTTATAAATGAAGGCCTCCAAAGGTTTGCCGCTGTGTTAATTTATGGAAGTGTTTGTGCGTGTATGGAGCATCTCACAACGTAAGTTATAACTGGCGCCCTTTAGGCCAACATTGACACCGTGTTCTGTGGATAAACGGTTGACTAGTTACTGCATTGATGGTTTTTCATCTTTCTTTTTTTCACATGGATTTTGTTTTTATCCTTTCTGTTATCTTGTTGGTTATACATACACAAGTACGTATTAAAGACGTGCACCACTATACCACAAAGTATTCCTAAAACAGATATAACAGATACATACTGGTTACCGTAAGTATAAATGATGGAATGAGTGTAACTGATTTGTATGATTTTATTCCCCGCACACATTCTACGCGTACTAAACAATAAGAGTAACATAGTATTTTGCAATGGATAAAAGATTTACATGATTTTTGTTTTAAAATATCGGTTGTACCACAGATATTTAAAAAAAATTTTTAGTACAACAGATAATATGTGTGCGTATGTTTCATACATATAAAACACAATCACATATATTTCATGTGCCAATTCATTGCTAGCTTACAATAAGAGTTAATGCTTGTTGATAGGTACAGCACAGTGATGTGCTTTGCTATTGCTGTTTTTGTTCTCTATTTTGAGGTTCGTTTGAAATAGCCGACCAATTGCGAACAAACTTCGTTTTGCATGACAAATTTGCCCGTTTATACAATAAGTTACTTATTGTACGACATCAGTATCTGTTAATATCTGTTTGGGCGAAACATAGGCAAACAAATGTGTTTCTTTACGTCTCTCTGTATACACTTATATCTACTATACAACAATACCACCTAATAACAGAAACACTACATTACTTATCAATATGCACTCATAAGAACTAACACACAGAAACTGATGTAAACAGATGGATCTGTAAACATGACTAATACGTATGAAGCCGCACAAACACACACAATCATGTCGCTCATATATAAATTGTTACCATTAGGTCACCAAACACATTTGGGCAGGTATTGCAAAAAAGGTAGAAAGTTCATGTCTTTCTAATGAGTAGTCCGAGTGCGAATGTAACAAAATTTCACCAGGTCTTATGGATCCTAGAGCTGCACAAGAGATCGCGGTAGTTATGGCCTTTACATAATAATAATAATGGACCGTAGAGGGAAGAGAACCTGTCAAAATACAAGTCATGTGACTGGTTCCCAAGGACTAGCAACCGGTTCGAAACATCCCAGTGGTATATGAAACGAAGTAATTAGATAATAATCAATGATGTCAGGATGACGTTCTAAGCGGGTATCTAAGTACTTAGATTGTAATGTACGTGTAATCTAATATGTCATTTACTAATAATAGCTTCGATTATTTTGCATTGTGTATGTGAGTATTTCGTTGTATTTCATAGAATTTATCCCTTATATGTTCGAAGTAAAAAATTGTGGCCTACTTTTGGGCTATGTTTCAACGAAAAGCTTGATTAAAGTTCCACTTATTATGTAAACGCACAGTAGCGGCAGGTACTGACATCGTAGCTTACTATGTAAGCGAGAACGCACCGATTAAACAGCCTATAACACGCTTATGGTAAATGTAAGTGGGAAAATAAGCCAAAGCGTCATCACTAGCAGCTACTAAGTATTGCTTACATCAGCCATTACGTAGTGTGTATTTTTACCACTGGGATACGATACAAATGTGTATTTGTATATTTAATTTTTATATGGAAAATATCAACAACAAATATACACTACTGTAAAGATTGTGAAATGGGCATATGTATTTTAAAAATATGTTACTATAGGAGCATTCCGAGCTTTGTTTTATTTAAATAACAATTTTAGTCATATATTCTCTAATCGCTTAGCTAAAAAAATATAAAAACCAAGTTTTACTATCGAATATGAAAGTTGGAACTTTTTTGGAGAGCGAAAAACCCTGTCATTTGTGGACTCAAAACTCATCGCGTTCTTAAAGCGCAAATTTTAAAGTTCTTGTTATTGAGCTCTCAATCCTCTATGGGATTTTTAAAATTTAGCAACAAGGCGTGTCATATAAACAACTAATTTTTCACATTCGATAGTAGGACGTGGTAGCGACGATAAGTTACGATGCAAAAAGATTTTTTTCCACAGTTATCAGCATGAAAAATACACAAGAAAATATTTTCAATAAAATCTTGGATATTTTCAAGATTAATTATCCTAGGTTTTTAAATTTGAGATGTTTAAAGCTTTTTAAATTTGGATCAAAAATATCAAAAGTTAATATGTACTTAAATTCGACTGTAATTCTTCTATAGCCAAGTGATGTTTCATTATATTCGTACTACTCGTTTAGAGTCTGCGGATTTATTTAATATGCTTTTGTCAAGTTCCCCACTGTGCAGCAGTAAGCCCTCTTAGTGTAAATCTGTTTGTATCAAATTCTTTTAGCTCCGCTGCTGATCATATGAAATACTTTACTCTTTTATGAATAACCTGATGTGCGCTTCTGTATGTTCTCGCATGTGTGATTGCTCCTTAAGGAGATTTGACGAGTTTAGTAATGGCCACTTCACTATATAACTAGAAAATTACAATATTTACCAAAATACAATTATTTTTCTATACAATACTTTAAAGGAATATATTCCAAATCTAGCTACTCTACCACCATAAACGGGCTACATGTATAGAACATTCGAGAATTCCTGGGTGGCGAAGATTGTTATCTGCCCTTATGTTATTTGAACATAACAACTCTTTATCTTCCTCCGTGCTTGCTAGAACAAAGTGGTGAACAAACTGTGTCTATCCTCAATTTAAACGCAAACCATCTGTTATAAAGCCATCCGTTTCTTTGTTGTATTAAACAATTTTCATTTAAAAATTATATTCATAGACATTAGTCATATCATTTGATTGCATTTTGTTGTGATTGTGCTTGAAATTTTTCTGTTCTGCTTTAAGCATGAACGGGTTTCAAATTTTTGTCCAATATTTTGTTGATATTAAAAATTCGTTTTGGAGTTACGTAAAACAATTCCATTCTTGTGTTTAGTAAAGATGGGAAAGTGCAAATATATCAATTTCGATATTTTTTCAATATGGATCAGTATCGATAAGATATCGATATTTCGATATATATCTATATTTTCCAATACTGATTATTCATACATAGCCCAAACACACCTACTACTTTTTAGTTTTTTTTTTAAGAAGATTATTTTGCAATTTTACTTAAACTCCAAATGAATGAATCAAAACTTATAAAAAAATAACTTTAAGCGAAATTTTTTTTTAAATATATGTTTTCAGTTTTCAGAAAATTTACATGATGGGCAAGACATTTTTATATGTAGTTTACCATTATGTCCTAGAAACAGCAAACAACAATTTTTGACCTTAATGCACTTCAGTTCAATATGATGACTATTTTATAAAATTTTAAGACAGTGTGCGGGGACAAAATTCTTTTAAAATTCCTAGTCCACGTTTAAATGTTTTGGTAATAAAAATAGAACAAATAAGAAGAAATAATTTCAGTGAAATTAACAGAAGTATATTTAATGAATTAAACTGTTTTTATAGGTCTAATGTAAGGAACTGGCCGGTAACACGAGTTATTTAATATATTTTATTATGTAAATGGAGTGAAAAATACATTTTTTGCATGGTCCTCATTTAATGAATACAGATGTTTTTTAAATAATAATTTATAAAAAAAAACCACATAATTTTTCTTTGCAACCACACATTTCATGGCAAATTCTTTCTCGAAAATCCTTTAAATTTGTTTGAAAAATGTATGCCAAATCTAGGTAAAGCTGCAATTAGTTTTGCCCATTTCCTTTATATGTAAATGTATACATAACAATATGGGTTTCGTAATTTTCTGTGTTTACAAACAAACAAACGAACAACTACACTCAAGACTCTGCTGCATTCTTGTATGATGCGATAGACGCCAAACTGTCTGGCCAAACTCAAAAAGCTCCCGTGTTTATGGGTCGTACTCATCTTAGTTTTTATGTACAAAATTTAAGTGTTTTTTTTTCTGATTAAAATTGTAAACAGCATGTTGCCATTTGAAGTACGTTCAACATTTAGAAGATATCTAAGAGTGTGTAAACAAGAACAATACGCTAGAAACGTTTATGGTAATGCTGGTGTTGGAGCTGTTTATGCATCATACGCACGTCTGCACTCAAGCGTAATTCCCGCGGTCTTAAACATTTTCATTGCACTACTTGATCTGGAGCACGCACATGGACAACAACTACAACTACGTACTAGGGCATTCAGTCGAATAATGTTAACCGAAAAATTTAAGCCAAATAATTGTTTTAGTCAGTGAAAGAGCCTTATTTCGATTGAAGATTTATTTGACCTTAATCTATTAAAATTTAAAATTAAAGAATTTTAAAATTACTCGAATACCTCGATAAGAAACCAGATTTATTCGATTAATATACAAACCTCAATTTCGGTTTATTTGACTAAATAATCGAACAATAAAAATATCGATTAAGTTGAATACCCTAATACGTCCCCACATTGCAGCAACTATTACCACTATCGCCAACAAAACTTTCGTTAAGAGTTTTATTTTAACTAAACATTTTGGCCCTTAAACCTTATGACCGGGTAGAAAAGCATAAGGCAAGCTAATGAGAAAAATAGCGACAGAGATACAACCTTAGTTTTTGTAGAAAAATGTTGACGCACAACAAAAAATATCTAAAAATAAAACACATGAAATGTCATACAAAAATAACATAAAAGAATGGAAGGCTGTGTAGAATGAATAACAAATATCAAGTGGTCGCCACATGAAAAAATCCACACCTTCACCAAAAATATTTATTTACAAATTAAGGTGTATTTTTAAGTTATGGGGTTTTTTTTAGTATAAAAATATACATACATACTCACTTATATATTATGTAAGTATGTATGTATATATATTTTTTAAATATTGAAAAATAAGCATTTATCATGATTGGAAGAGATTGTAATTCACATGCAAAAAGCATTGAATGCCGGAGCTGAAGATTTGCAACTTTGTTTCTGTAACAAGCTGGGAACCCTACTGGTAAAGATAATTCGAGTACGGTGATTTCAATGGTGCTGGCCATTTTTTAATTTTTTATTTTTAAATACAAGAAAATGGCACAGCTTTTTTACTTCAGCAAAATCGCTTATTGCAAAACAAAAAAAAAAAAAAAAAAGTTCGAAAAATAAATTTTTCACAAAAAAGTCAGGTATCTTAATGTTGTACATACATATTTAATCAAATAAGCTAGATTTAGATTTAAAAATCATCCTAAAAGTATAAAAAAACTGTTTTTGTTGTAGTTTACTATGAAAATTTTAAATCGTGAATATCGCAAATACGAGCTCTAACTTCGAATAACGGCAGACACTATTGAATTCAGCATACTCGAATTAACTTTACCAGTAGGGAGCCCAACTTCTTATATTTTGCGACTAACACAGTGTATTAAGCAGGGAAACCGGAAATATGCCGTAAAAAATTTGTTTTATGCGCATTAAATATGCACCAAAAACATAAAAATATGCTTTAAAAACTTGAAAAAATATGATTTTAAAAGGATACACCAAACGTTATAATTTCGATTATAATTTTTATAATATTAATTTCACGATGTATATATCGTCGTTGCTCCGACAAAATCAGCTATGTGCTTTTCACTAGGTTTTCAGTAGCGCCAAAAAATTGTTTTATGCCGTAAACATATGATATTTTTTTAAAGTTAAGCAATTTATTGAAACAATATTCGCATCACTATAATTATGTCGCAAATTATAAGATATATAATTGGATATTTTTATTAATTTTATTTTATTTATTTATTTAGGTCTATAGATTATAAATCCTTACAGACTAAAGATATGATACAAAAGCAATTTAAATTAACTATTTAAATACAACATAATTTTACGTTTTGGAACATCATTACTCTCAGAGATAAATATGATAATACTTATTGTGGCTGGCTATAATCAAATTGCTCAAAGAACTATACATAATCCATTTTGCTGGAGTATTTCTAAGAATATTATTTTTTAATTTAGAGTATTTTTGAACATATAACTATTTTGTCTAGCAGGATTTAGTAAATATAGAGTGATTTTTTTGCTATTATCTTTTTGGCAACACTAGTTTTGACAGCTCACGCACGTTTTGTATCTTGTGTCACTGTCAAACATCTTCAGTTTGGTCTATAATTTAATCATGAATCGTCTTACAAACGAACAACGCTTGCAAATTATTGAATTTCCACTTTTTTTGAAGATCCACTTTTTTATCGAAGAATTGTGTTCAGCGACGAGGCTCATTTCTGGTTGAATGGATACGTGAACAAGCAAAACTGCCGTATTTGGAGTGACGAGCAGCCAGAAGCATTGCAAGAGCTACCAATGCATCCACAAAAAACAACCGTTTGGTGCGGATTATGGGCTGGCGGCATCATTGGGCCGTATTTCTTAAAGATGATGCGAATCACAACGTTACTGTGAATGGTGAGCGCTACCGTGCGATGATAACAAACTTTTTTCTGCCCAAAATGGAAGAGCTTGACTTGCATGACATGTGGTTTCAACAAGACGGTGCCACATGCCACACAGCACGCGAAACAATGGACCAAATGAGAGGCGAGTTCGGTGAACAGTTTATTTCACGCTTGGGACCAGTCAATTGGCCGCCCAGATCGTGCGATTTAACGCCTCTAGACTATTTTTTGTGGGGCTATGTTAAGGCTAATGTCTATAGCGACAAGCCCGCTTCGATTGACGCACTGGAAGCCAACATTGCCAACATTATTCGTGAGATACCGGCCGAAATGTTGGAAAGAGTATGCCAAAATTGGACTAAGCGGATGGACCATTTGAGGCGCAGCCGCGGCCAACATTTGCATGAAATAATCTTCAAACATTAAATTACATCGACCCAACTATCGATCCAAATAAATATTTCATGCATTTTTCTGAATTTTATGTGTTTTTTTTTTTTTTACTTTCCGATAGTTCTTATAAAATCACCCATTATATCCTTAAGCCCATTGGTGGGTAGATGTATGACTTATAAAGGTTTAGATTGGTGCAATAAAATTTTTTTTGAAAATTTTCACATAACTGATTGCGTCAGAGCAACGACGATATATTCTGATCCGTTATGGGCATGGGAGTCGATTTAACAATGCTAACCTGTGCTTTCATCTGTACGTATACAAAATGATGAGCACCAAGGCCCCAAATAATTTATGGACTTAAATTAATACTAATACACCGCACGTTTTTCATATTTTTTCTAAAATCGCATAAAAAGTTTAAATATTTTGCAAAACTCTATTATTTGCTTGGTGTTTTTATGAAATTAAAATATGTAAGCGAACAATCTCGAAATAAATAGGTATTACTCAAAGAATCCCCAAAAAGTAATAAAAATTTTGAAAGCTTTGAATAAACTCGGAATAAATTAATGGAATAAAGAACATTTTTAAGAAATTGGAGAGAAAATACATTATAGCAAGCTCAAAATCGCCAAAGAAAGAATTTGCAAATTTGAAAAAATTAAAAATAAAACAGATTTTGTTGTTTGTATAAATATGCATGTTAACATTTAAAAAAGCTAGAATACACAGAAAAACAGCAAAATATGCCACAAAACTAGAACAATTTCCTAAATATGCGTCTTAGTCTGAAATATGCAAAAACATGTTGTAAAGGGTATAAAATGCAAAAATATGCATTAACAAATCAATACCAAAATTCTTAAAATGTTTTGAAACGTACAAAGATCTTATTTGTGACTAAATACATCGCACAAAAAAAAACATGCAATTGGATATTTGCGGTAATAAGAATGTCTGAGAGACGATATTCTGACTGTTTGTAATCTGTTAATGCTTATTAGGGATGTAAAATTTGGCCGGCCAAGCCGCATAAAAAAATTAGCTAAATAAATTAGCTGGTTAACCAGATTAGAAGATTTCCGTAAGTCGTCAAAGCCTTTTAAGAACCATTCAATTGATGGCCTTTTAGCATCTTTTCCGGGAGAATCCATACACATATCTTTTTTACATACGTTGTCATTGCGGGATCGTGAAGGCCTTGTGCATCCAAAATAAGGTGTAAAGATGCCTTTTAGAAGGCCTCCATACTCCTTGTTTTTACCGCTGGGTATGAAAATAAAAAAAGTAAATATTTCTTATTATTTAGGTAACATTTAACAACAACAGCAATTGAAAAGCTAAACATAAACAAGAATTTAAATAAATTTAAACAAAAAAGTGCGAAAACTTCAAAGAGAAAAATGCATGCTATTGATACACAAAAGATTTCACAGGCATTCAACAGAAAGACATAAACTTTTAATGAGAAAAGAAAAATTAAAACCAAATTTCATTTAGTGTCTTAAGAGAATTGAATCGTTTCGAAGTTTTAACAATTAAATAAAACTAGTATGTATATGCTAAGGTTCGTAAAGTTTAATTCAGAAAGACTTGGGCTGATTAATATTCCAAGGAACTAAGGAAAAATTAACATCAACTTAATTTTTCAACGTACACAGCAGAACAAAGTAACACAACTTTCCACGTTACGAACCTTAGCCTAAAAATCAATTTGGATTCATAAGAAAATACGTTCGAAATAATCATATTAATAAACAATTAGCTACTGGCTTGAGCTTTTCACATGTTTTCATGTTCATATATACTTAAGTATAAAATCAAATTAAAAAAGTTTGTCTTGAGTAGAACGAAAATCAGAAAAATGCGAAAGAAGAAAAATAAAGCGATGGCAACGCTTAGAAAGTGCAGTTTAATATCAACTTGAAAGTGATTTAATTCTCGTATTCGATTTTCACGAAAAAGTTGTGACTGTGGTGATAAGCAAAATATACGTGAGCACTAAATATGGAAGTGTAGCGGCTTCCTAAAGTGGCGCTACTCTGTTCTGCTCTGTGCGTTGAAAAATTAAGTAGATGTTAACTTTTCCCTTGTTCCTTGTGGAATATTAATCATGGCAAATTCTTTCTAAATTAAACGTTACAAACCTTAGTCTAAAAATCAATTTGGATTCATAAGCAAATCGTCCTCTTTTAGTCTTATAGCGATATTCGATATTCGCGAAAAACATGTTTTTTTTTGGTTTTTTTGTTTATTGGCGAAAATTCCAAGAACAGTTCTTTTAAGTAAAATAAATTTTACACTCTTGTCTTTCCATTCTTTCAACCAATACAAGAATTGTGTCGATCGGATAAAAATGTTTTGAATTACAGGCCCTAAACTTTAAAAAGTATATACATACACCTTTTCCAGAAAACGATCATTTTAAGATGACAAAATATACTTAGCATTATTTTTTTCCGGCTGTAAGTTAAAGATAATTTTGTGACTAACACATGGTGCATAAAATCACAAAATTCTGATATAAAAATAAGTAAGTTATTATCCATTAACTTAAATCATACAAAATTAATTTAATTTAGTTTGCATTAAAAAAGTTTTTTTTTATTGAAAACTATTTTTTAATGGAATATAAAATCGGCTTTGCTTTTTTTCACTTAATGGCTCATAGCTTTCTTATTTTTTGTCAGATCTTCTCGATTTTAAACTTCTTTTATTCGGCACAAAATTGTGTCTTATGCGTATCCTAAAAAGAAATTAATAAACTTTTTTCTGTATTAATGAAGCAACTAAGAATAAAATTCATAATATTACTCTAACTTCCGGGCGTGGTAGAGGGATAAAAGATGAGTCGGAAACATGTTTTTTGTTTATAATTTAGGTAGATGGAACATTTCGGAGGTATTCGAAATCGATTGGATGACTTTTTTCACCTTCATACACCGACGCTCCGCCCTAATGCGTATGCACTAATAGCAGCTTTAAAGTTACTCGCCTTCGATTTTGTCATTTTGTACTGGATTGAAGACAAATGTTGCGTGCTGTGCTGCCTTTCATATATTACATAATGTCAAAGTTTTAGTGGAAAATCGCCAACCACAATAAACGTGAATATGAAAAGGTATCAAAGTATTTTTTTCCCTTATGACTTTGTGATATAAATACTTTATGCAGAAGTAATTCTATTAAATTGAAAGCTTATGTTTGACCATCTGTTGCATATTTATTCCCACTATTGCCACTATGTCTGATTGTATGTCAAAGATAAATATCTACATAAATACACATGTTGAAGTTGGACAATGAATTAATTCTTTTAAGATTATGAACCCCTACTTCGTCTTCATAAATAAATACCACAATAAGAAAACAAAATAAATCTCATCAAGATGCAAATTTTGCTTTCAATAATAAACAAATGATCACAACAACTTAACGAGATGCCACAACATCTACAAACAACACAATTACTGGAAACTTTCAAAAGCACACATTCAAACATACACCCGCACTTAAAGACGCACATGTACGACGGGGAACACCAACTAGTAGCAGTAGCAACGACACTTAAAAACCGAAAAAAGAAAAATACGACGGGATATTCAAGAATTTCTTTGAAAGCAGCAGTACGACAGCCCTATAGTATCACTATCTTCAACACATTTTAAACACCAGTTTTATACTTTCTACATTTTTATTGTTTTATACGAAAAATTAGGAAAATACAAAAAAAAGAAGGGGCCGGACGGAATTTAAAATCATAAAAAATCAAAGCAAAAGTATGGGATGGTTTAGTTTGACTGTTTAGTTGAGATAAGTTGCTTGATAAAAGATAAAAGAACTTCTTTTCATCTACGTTCCGTCCCGTCCCGTCCCCTTCATAAACTTTAGCTTTGGAAAGTATTAAAAAAATCCAAATTTACATATGAAAGACGTTATTTTAGTCATTATAGCAATTATATCTCTCTCTCCACAATGTTGATGGTTGTAGTCGCCGTAAAGGATTAGTTTGTTGTCTTCTCAAATGGAACTGAAAAAGTGTGGACCACCTTTGAGCGCAAACAGCAGCAAAGAACAAAACATTTTAATAGCAAAATATTCAAGAAATTTTTCCTTTTATTGACGTCATTGCGATTATAAATAAATTCTTTTGTTTTTTTGTCAGTGCTTTCCTTTTTTCTTGAAATTTAAATGTAACTTTTGATGACGATTCAATTGAGACATTCAATAAGATGACATCTAAAAGACCAGACAGACGATTGTAATCAGTCGTCGTCTTACATTTTTAATGAAATTATGAATAAGGTTCAAGATTTATTTTGTTATAAAACAATATACATACTCATAAAATGATAAACAGAAACATATCTTCCCAAGAAAAAAAAACACATATTCCTTATATATAATAAATAGCACTGCGTTCGGATTTTGAAGATTTTTTCCGGGCAGAGGTTCTGATAGTTGATCTTACATAATTTTGGGCTGAGGAATCGAATGCCGTTCAGTGTTTTTTTTTCGGATTGGCTCGATCTTTCGAGATATTTGTATTTTAATTTGTTTCTTTGGATGCCCAATTATTGGTTAAAAATTGATTTTATATGCAAATTGTGTGAAGAGAAAACAGTTATATATATATATATATATATATATATATATATATATATATATATATATATATATATATATATATATATATATATATATATATATATATATATATATATATATATATATATATATATATATATATATATATATATATATATATATATATATATATATATATATGTACGAGGTAGTACGTTCCTTTTTATCATTATAAAATATTGAAGTAGTTTTTTTTTTCAACTAATTTTCCTACATTAAAGAATTTAATTACTAATCTACATATTTATAAATATTCTCAAAAGGAATACATACTTTATAAATGTAAATGTACTGGACTGCTCGAATACGGGACAGAGTAGAGAGAGAAGTATGTGAGATACTCTTCGTTTATTTGTGGTTTATTTATAAAAAAGAACATTTTGTTAAATAAACGAAAAAATTTATATTTATGTTTACATTATATAAGATACAATAAAACAATTAAATATCTGTTTTTTTTATTATTTGTTGAGCTATTTGTTACCTCGTGCCCAAATAACCGCTTCAGGTATTTTCGTCTGCGTTTCTCCTGTTTTTTATCCGAATATTTTGTAATGTTTGAATAATTTACATATAGAAAACAGTAACGATATGTTTTGTCATTGACTTGATTTTGGGTAAACATTTCAGTAATAAATATAATAACAGTAAGAAAGCTTAAAAAACGGTCAAAATTTAAAAAAAACCTTGAAGATGGCTGAAAAAATTAATAAAATGTTGTATTTTATATTATGTAAACTTTGGGACTTAATCGTTTTCTGTTCACATAATTTGCAAATAAGGTCGATCGTAGATGAATAATAGGGTGTAAAAAAATATTAAAACATTTAATCTAAAAAAACTAAATTTTAACCAAGATATGTGGAAGAAAATCTTGAAAATTTCTGCGATTCTAGAAAGCCCAAAAAAGTATATAGTTTATAAAAGTGGTTCAGGCACTGAAAATTTTTGCCAAAAATATAGTATTTTGGCAGCTCTTTTAAAATATCCTAAAGTTTCATTTCAAACGGATACAAGAATCGATCCGACCTAATGCACATACATTCACACATGTGTATGTATTCACACATCTGTTTGGTATGTTTGTAGGAAATTTTTATAAAATTTAACATTAAGGATGTTTATGTAGTTGAGGCTAAATTTTAACTTTATACTTTATGTGTTGCAAGGACCTTGTAACATATGCATACATAGTTTTAGATATCGAGGGACTATATTCAAATAGTGCTACCTACAAACACAAAATTGTTTTTGGAAGGGTTAAAATTCATTTCGTTCTCTTATTATTAAAGTTTTGGATCATCAATATTCTACAATATTGACAGCTTATAATATAAGGATTTGTATTATTAGATGACTGATTGTGCAAAGTTTTATTAGTGCGACAATGAAACGATTTTTTGCCCCCCTAAAAAATACAGTGCATCCGGGATAACGTCAACACCCCATTTCGTCAACATCCCAAAACGTCAACCCTTTTTTATTGACATTGTCTACTCTAAAACGCTTAGTGGTCGACTCTAAATAAAGCTAAATTTTAGTTATAGTAACAACTAAAACCCATGTGTATCACATATATGTGCAGAAAAAATAACAGATTCCTTTTAAGATATATGCCATGATCTCATGTGAAATATTTTTGTTGCTTTTACTTACGTTGAAAACGTTTTTTTATTTGCTTTTTCCTTTGTTTTAATTTATGAACGATGAAAACGCTTTGAACTATTGTATCAATAATATTTTGATCTTAAATTTGCACATTCATAAACGTCAACAATCTGATAAACGTCAACAATTTGATAAACCTCAACACTCGCAGTTTTTATTAGTTGACGTTATCCCGAGCGGACTGTAGTGTGCTTGTAGATAGCACTATTTAAGTATAAACCATCGATATATTCGGCTTTGAAAATTAAAATTTTAGTATTTTTAGTCATCATAGTGGACTTAGTTGCTAAATTTTAGAGCCGGCAGGCAGATCCACGAGTATCAGTGTCGTATTAAAAAAAATATAACTTATACGCCATAGTGTGTAAATTCTTTTTGACGGTTATGAAATCTTTTTGCTAATTGTTAAAAACGCTGGAATTAAGAGGAATCTCATATATATGCACATATGTAAAATAATTTTTATTTGATTTCAGATTTTAGTGAACTTTTTCCGATTTTGATTTTTTTCCCTTACTGGCTTCATTTCACATTATCACGATTCTTGAAAAAATGTTCTGCTTTTAGTTAATTTTTTTTGCGAATCTTAGATTTTTTTGTAATCTTTCTCTGTAATACGTGCTGCGATTCACTGGCGTATCGACCACAAATGGATGTGCTCTTAATGACGAGCGCGTAGTTCTCAAAAAAGGCGAGTGTCGGGAATATGCTCACGGATTTCATTAGAGCACACTCTACACCCCACATTACGTCGATTCTCTAGCGAGCCAATAGAATTGGCAGCCCTATTACCACTGATGAGCTTCTTCGGCTTTTTCTGTATTCGACTTTGAAGTGCCGGCCCATACATGAGAGTTGTATTCCATTTTCGGTCAGATATACATTTATAGGTGATATAAATATTAAGTAGAGCTAGTGGACTGAGCAATCTCTTACACTGTCTTAAGAAACCGAGACACCTGAATACTTCTTTTCAGACTTAAAGAATGTGATCAGTCCATCGAACGTCTTGCGAAAATGAAATCGAGATTATTAAAAGAACGTGATATTTGCCTCATAGCTTGGATTATTACTAAACGAATATAAATGACAGATGCTGCTATCATCTGCGAAGGAGTAGATAGGATTGCAAGTTTGGCAGAGAAGATTATTAAGAAAAATAAGAAGTATGATAGGAAAAAGAGAAGAGTTTTGCGCTACCCAAGAATTAATCTTGAGGTCGTTTGATGAGATCCCATATATAACAACTCGTATAGTATGATCCTTGATAAAGTTCCACATAAATAAGGAGCAGCTATCACCGACACAAAAAAAGGATTCGACAAAAGTGCACCATGCACACTATATCAAACGCCTTGGATATGTCTAGAGCCACCTTCCTTCCTACTCTTACCGAATTGGGGTATGGAGCAACAACATTTTTTCAGTTAGTCATTAGAGTTTTTATACATAACAAGAAATAACTACCTTCAAATAATGATATAATTATATACATATACTACATTATGCATTAACAACACTAAGTTTTTGTATCTAACAGAATAAGGAGATAAATAAGTACCACTCGTTACTTTGTAACCTCATTACAAAAATTTCCAAAGCTTAAGCTCGGATGGTCGGTACACTTCTTCAGCCCCTTCGCTTAAGAACAAAAAAGTAAAATCCGTACTTCGCTTTTCACAATCTAGACGGTCGACTTTAGTAGAAAATTTATATGAAAGCACTCAGTTTTTTGCGTGATATCCACACCATTTTTTCACTCAAGTCGAGCAGCAGGATTGTGGAAACCACACCTTTGAATATACAAAATTATGAAAATTATGAAAATTTATAGAATTTGAAGGTGCATTTTATTGAAAACGCACAGTTTGTTACCATCAGCAGACATAAGTTTTCTAACTTTTTGTATCTCTACAGCATCTAAGAAGGCAATATTTCGCCGATGCTCTGGTCATACCAATGGACTCTCTACACCGCATACCTTGATTGTTTCATATATTTTTTGATGTTCAGTTGCTATTGCTGTTGTCATTACTAAAACCACCACAGATTGTCTTTTTAGTCTTATTTTAGTTATATTTTTTTATTAGTTTTACTTTGTGTTTTCTTCAGATCTGTTCGTATTTCAAAGTTTACGAGCTTTGAGTTTAAGAAACAAATAAAATCATTTATCAAATGAAACTTTTATTGTGAAGAAAATGAAATATTGTTCACGTATACGAGTTAGAACTTGGTAAACAATGAGCCAGATTAACAACCACATTGAATGAATATTTGGAAACAACAACCAACAAAACAAAAAATTTTATTTTATTATTATTTTTGCATTTTTTGCTTAAGCTTGAAGAAAAGATTAAAAGCAAAATAAAGAAATACAGAAACAAATGTTTTTGATTACATAACTTTAGGATAATTTTAAGAAAAATCCACCATCATCAATAAGAAATAGAAGAGAATAAGAAATTTCGAATTTTTTTCGTACTCTTTTTGTAAAAATCATAGTTTAAGTATAAAAACATAATCTGTTTCTGTATACACAGAGAGCAAAAACAATTAGTAGTTAGGTGTTAGTTTTTTTCCCTCAGAATTTTTAATTTCCCAGAAAAAAGGGACTAATTTTTCAATTTGTTATTTTAAGAAAGTCATGCGATTTTTACTTCGAGATAGTAAATATTTTTGCTGAGTAGTCTGGATGTTGTTAATAAGAACTTCCTCATTTACATTTATTGATACTTTGGAACCAGTGAAATACAGTTTCTTAAAACAGGGGGCAAATTGCTGCATTCTATATCGAACGGAATTTTTTGTTGTCATCGATTATAACGGAATTTAATAGTGGAAGTAGGTATCAATAGGATCAATTATTGAACTTAAGCCGAATAATAATAGCTTACGACTTAAACCAATTTCAGTTCGAATAATAATTGCGTTCAAATATTAAGATTTGCGACGGCACGGGCAAAAAGTTGCATACATGTGTGGTTTCTGCGGTATAATTTACAACTGAGGATCAGAATGTAAATTATAAAAAAGACAAAAAGATAACCTGTTTAAACATGTATAAAACAATAGCTTGATTGATCGTAGACGGAGCTTACGCACAAGCAAAATCAAAAATAAAATAAGAGTTGGAAAATTTGAATAAATAGTCAGAAGGTGAAATTTCGTGCTTACCATATTAATAAAAATGAATACATATACTCATATTCTATTTCGTCATAAAATTTTGTTAAATCGCTAATGTTTCATTAATACTAGTGTCCTCGATCAAACGTGGTAAAAGTGAACAAAGGACACTGATGATGACAGTGTAGCGGCTGTCGAAATTAGTAGTGCTAATCCATTCTGCTTGTCTGATTAGATATTCTAATATTCCACTCTTAAAAATAATTTCCGCCTTAATTTTAGAAAAAAGGTGATTTTAGAATAAAGGTGATATTTGATCAGAAAGAAATTATCATTGCTTGCAAACCATTTTCGATGCCGTCTTTTTTGAGAAGTAAGATGGATTGTATTCTTTAAGAAATGGTATGGGTGGCCAGTGGTGTGCTGCTTATATTTAAAATGTTATAAAATATTGCAAAATTTAAATTTTAGTGGAATAGAACTTTTGAAGATCAAAAGGGATCAACAAAAGTAAACCACCCAGAGAAAGGTGAAGGTGTCTTCTTTAAGCTTATATATACTTTTGTATCCGCCCGGAGCCATCCGTAGAACACTTTTTTAATTTAATTAAATTACTCAAAAATTATTATTTAAAGAATACTAGTTTTCTCTCTATTAGTGTGCTAAACTTTCACCAACTTCAAGACGTCCGGTCAACTTAAAATTTTGCACATATATTTGGCTCCCATGACAATACAAGCGGATGGATATAAAAGTGGGCAGTACCACGGCTATACTAAGTAAATTCCTTATATCATGAAAGCTATGTATATCTATGGCAGCCGGAGTAGGTGCTTGGAAGAAAATAACTGTAAGGCCCAGATTCACAGTCATTAGTTAGCTAATGACAATAGTTTAGCCAATGATATTTTATTCACACTGCTTTGTTTACCATTAGTTAAACCGTCAAACGCCATTGGTTAACAATTAGTTAGATGCTTTGGAACATGGTGCAATAAGTATACAGGTGGCAGCATAACGTCAGCTGATTATATTTTGTTCTCGTAGTTTTGTACATAAGTAACGTCTAGCTCGTGTATTTTTTCACAAGCATTATCTAGTTTTTTGTTGTATTTATTGAACCTGCATACTTATTGCACCATGTTTTGGAAATTATTACGTTCATATAGCATACTTTTAGGAGCGACAAAAAACATTTCCTCCATTAGCTTTGTGTGCTTAAAAATTTTTAAATTGCCGCCGTACGATGGGTAATATTCTTTATTTCTTTATTTTTGCTTGTTTATTTATATTTGATAGGGTCACCATTCTTTACCCATATTAAACATTTTAGTTAAACAATACACTGTATATATGAAGTTTTAGTTAAACAATAGTTATCATTTTAGTTAACTAATAATTAACTAATGACTGTAAATTTGGGCCTAAGAGTCTTAAAATTTGGTATAAACTAATTTGAAGACAAGATACAAAGTAAGGTAAAAACTGATGAGGTAGGGTCGTACCTCCATACCAAGTAATTAATAATTACCTGCTATCTGGAAAGCTTTAATAGCAGGAGTCCTCAAATTTAGTCTAAGTTAATTTGAAGACAAAATACAAAGTTAGGTAAAAACTGACGGAGTAGGTGCTAAGGTATAACTGGTAAGATATAACAGTAAGAGTCTTCAAAATTTGGTTTGAAAACTGATTTAAATACAAGATACGAAGTAAAGTAAAAAAAAATTGAGGAGGTAGGTGGGGAATGGGTGGGTACTCGCGCCCTATTTTTGCAATTGATTCATCTGTTGGACTACACTTTTTAAAAGACCTATCCTAACCTGATTAAAAACTCATCCTAGGTATTATTCAAGCTATTTTGATCGGTGCTATATGTATGTAGATATACTATATATATGGGAAAATATCATATTGATTAAGAAATCGAAATAATAGTTTTAAAATTAAATGATTTATTCAAAACATTTCTTGTAGTGTAATTTTTATTGAAATTTTACTGCATATGAGAGTCTATTGGCTTAAAACCGTTGCGCCAGCTGAGAACTTGAACGAAGACAGAAGGAAACAATTGTTAAGAAGAAATATGAAAAATATACAAATCATTATTTGCTAGCGGTTGCCACCAACACCATTTGTCAAAATATTTAAACAAAAGGCTCATGAGAATTTCTTAGAAAAAAAGGATATAAACTTTATATTCTTTTGATTTTTATAACTCACACATACATGCAAGCAAGCAAATATAACTCTACAAGATTATCATTAATACTCTGATACGCAAAATAAGTAGTCGTAAAACACAAGGAGTTCTCTTCATACGAGCGAAATAATGAAAGAATGAATGAATGAATGAGTAAATGAATAGTGGTGGCAAGTAAAACAGTAGTTGTAGTCTTACGAAAAACTATTAATAATAAACACATACATACATATGTATGTGTATACCATATATTTTAAGCTTGAAGTCAACATCCTCGAGGGGGATTAAAAGTAAAAACTCTAGCATAGCTATATTTAAATAAAATATGTAGCAGCAGTATCAGTAAATATGAGACGAAAATAGAAGCGAAATATAGCAACGTGACGCCACATCTCATATACTCAGTTTGAGACCGAGAGACCGACCAACCGTTTGCCATGCCCTGATAAGGCTGTCAATTATGAATTAATGGAATCAACTTTTATTTTTTATTTGTGGATTTTTTTTAAATGAAATTTTAATATGTTTTCTATGCAAATTTGATACTCAAGTAGATGCTGAACACACATGAATTCGTATGCAAATTGCCTACTATGAGTTGGAGTATAAAAAATAGCCTTTCTTTAGTTTGAAATTTGTTTCTCAAATGTAAATGGAGTTTTATGTATACATAGTACATAGTGAAGCTTGTTAAAATTAGTAGTCTCCTTGTGACATACAAGAAATATATATTTATGTATCTTTAGAAATAGTTTATAGTTTTCATCACAAAAATAGTTTTTATTCAAAATTAGGTGAATGCATCTTATTAGGCTAAAGTTCGTTAAATTTAATTTGAAAGAATTGGACAAAGAAGAAGGGAAAATTAATGTCAATTAATTGTAACCTACAAGGCAGAACAATATGACATTAAAAAGAATTGTGTTGCGTGTTTTTTTGGTATTAGTTTATAGAAATGATTTTAAATCATTAACTGGGGGTTCATACCAACTTCATGGCTAATGTAGATTAGCCATGAAGTTGGTATGAACATCATGTCGGACATCGCATATGGCTAATGTAGACCGCTCATGTCCATGTTTCGTCCACGCTCTGCCATCGATGGCCGAACATATGGCTGAGCATCAATGTTCGCCATGAGATTCGCTGTCAACAACCATTTTTAATAGAAAGAAAAGAGACAGAAAGAAATTGTTAAATATTCCATTTCTATTGCACTACCACCAAATACATTGATAAGACAGAACATGGACATCGCACGTATTCACCACAACAAAGAAGTTGATGAATTTTTTGCAGTTGCTCTGCCGGCGTCATGTTCATGTCATGCTCAAGTCGATGGCTCGTGGAGACGTAGGGTAAATTACGCAAACAAAGTTATGGATTCCAATCCTTTCAAATAATGCCAATAATAGTTGATTTCTCATTTTTAAATCTATAAACTTAAGTTGTTGCTGACGTAGCAAAACATACTCAATATCGATGCTGAGTCATCGAAACAAGGCATGTCTAATTTTTTAATTTTGTTTTGCTGTAATGGCTTAAATTTTTTAGAAATATCTATATATGTGTTTCTGTTCTGAATTACCTACACTGTAATTTTGACTTAAGCCCAGCAACAACTTTTGTCATTTTTGTAATCGGTAGTGCTCTTTTAGTGGGTTGCAAAGTAATGAGTGGTAGTTATTTATCTTATTAATATGCTCCAAATTAGAACTACTACTTAGCAATTAATAAAATTAGTACGTATTAATCTCATTATATGAAAGTAGTTATAAGTTGTTGATATGTAAAAAAAAATATAAATATACTAACCTCCCTTTTCAAAGTGTATGATTAAAAGTTAACGTGAATTTTAGTGGCTAGTACGACATACAAAACCTGCAATTAAAGTCCACGTTAACTTTTAATCGTTCTTGTGAAAAGAGCCGTAACACTTTTTAAATTAACAAGTCGCTCATTGGCTTGTCTGTGCAGAGGTCGTGGGTTCGATTCCCGCCACAGACCCCGGGTACTTTCCGCAGACAAGCTGAATCGCTTCAATGGTTGTGTTTGTAATTTAAAAACAATTTTTTTTGGCGCTTAAAGTTATAAGTTATCAATGGCTGAGTGAGTAAAGTACTTATCTTCAAATCTGAAAGCACAGATTCGTATCCTGGCTGAGTAAAAAAAAAATAGAGCAAGATATGAAAATATATAATTCAATATAGTGTCTATAAAAATTTTATTTATTTTAATTTGTTTATTTGACTACTTATTTTTTTAGCTTCAAGTAAATCAAATAATAACTAGTTAGTTTTTGTGGCAATGTCAGTACATTTGTACGGGGTACCCCTTATATTTTGAAATTCTAAAACAAAAATAAGTAGTTATCGCATCAAATTATGGTAGTTTCAATTTAAATTATCATATATTTTTTATCTACCAGTACGAAAAGTTTTTGCTGGGAAGATAAAAATTGTAAATAAATATTTAATTTACCGCCTACTTTAAGATCTCTACTGTCCATTTTGCACCGCGACTACGCATCATAAATTTTCTTCTGGAATACATAAACTAACCAGACATACCACTTTTTAAAAGTTATCCCCACCTTAAATTTGAGTCCGGGAGTCGCTTCGTGTGATTATTTCGGATTTATTTACTTCTTAATCCGAAGTGATTATATAGGATAAGGTTCGCATAGGGAGTTCATTAAATCAGGCTTTTGATTTAATAGGTAAATTGCTCGATTAATTAATCGAGGCTTTGTGATAATCAGTTGATAATCGATTAATTTCGGTATTAATCGGCTAACCGATTAATAAAGTTTTTTCATTAATCAAGTAATTTCAACTAATAAAAATGCATAAATTATTTATTATTTTGAGTTTACTATTAAAAAAACAGTAACAGAACAAACATAACGATTCTCGAACTAAATCACACAAAAAAAGAAAGAATTCATATATGTGTATTAGTTAAGAAATTTACAAGTTTGTGAGATAGTTTTATTTAATTATATCAATAGTTTAAGGAAATCTTCTAAAACAATCTTTCAGAAAAATAATTTGTTTTAAATGTTTAGGATTTAAACGATTCTTTTCTTTGCTTTTGATAAAACTTGACTTGGAAAAATCATTTTACTTATCGTAGATGTTGAAGAACTCGAAAAATTCTCAACGTTCCAATAAGAAAATTGATCATGGAGAAAAATAGAGCAACGGTTGTATTAAAAACATCAGATAAACATCAGTTTAGAATAGAAGTAGTTCTTGTATACTAAATTCCTCAAAAATTCTGTATATATAAAAATTACGATAACATTCAACGGACCATCCTATTAAAAAGTGATAAGTAGAAATACAATTGAGCACTAATGATCGAAGTGTGATGACTTCCGAAAAAAAAACATTATTCTGTTCAGCTGCATATATTCAAAATTGAATTGATAATGATTAAATTGCTCCAACTGAAGCTTGAATAATTAAATATCTTTGTATTAAAAAACTATACAGTTCGACTAAAATTCATAGCTTCAATTGCTTTAATTATACTATTGCTTTTCTTAAAGTGAAAAGTGATCGCAATTTATTTAAACATTATATACATGTTTTGAGTTATGACTGTTTTGTTGCAAGCCATCGATATTTTTAATATTTTTTTTAAACAAATTGTTCCTAAGTTGATTTGATATCTTTTGTATTTTTGCCAAAAACCATCTAATGATGTATTAGTATCCAGTAAATGCCAAAAAAAAATAAGTTTTCATCTACTTATGCACATAAATTTATATACGTAAATTAGGGTGGCCTCTCTTGCATGGAGATAAAAGTGTAAAAATCTCATTATGATTAGCTAGAAATATTGTAAATATTGTCTGAAAAGTAGTTTGAAAAAGCCATGAAAAAATCATGTAAAAAGACAATATTTAATATCGCTCTTGTATCTCAAAAAAAAAATTAAATTGGCAAAACCCGTTTAAAGTTTTAAAAATGTTAGCAAGCATATGACCAGTTTTCGATTTTTAGTGGTTATAAAATTGCTTTCTAAAATTTTTTCGACATATGAAGGAGGTATTAAGGAATACTTTTTCTACAGCAACTTATAAATTTTTGTTTTTTGAGATATGACTACGTTACAATGAAGGAGCGATTTGTATACACATTTAAAAGTAATGAAAAATCATCAGGATTCAACGAATAGTTTAAAGAAAGTTTAAAATTTTTTTTATTTAAAGTCTATAGAAGACTCGTTAGACTATAACGATAATTTGATTACAATTACTTATTTTAAAACAGTGTTATATTATACTCAATAGTATTATAAATGCACTTACGTTAATAGCATCTATGGCTTTCGACTTGGCCAGATCCTTTACTTAAGTTGACCAAAATGAAGGAGATAAATAATCATAATTAAGATTTCGAACTTTTTATTTATTTTTTAATATTTATAGCGTAAGATAGCGAGAATCATAAAATGTTTCCATAAAAGTGATACCCTAATATGTATATGCACATTTCTGTATTTGTTTTACTACAAAGTGTACTTGTTTGCATAAATTCTCACGCGTATCATAAATCACATACGATGCACACACCACGAAATTCAAATGGCCAAACTGAAACTTTGCTCTCCCCATGTCGGCAGTTTTTTTATCCCCTTTAACGAATTGAGTATTTGTTTAGTGTTGGTTGCTTTCTTTTATTTTAACTGACTATTTTTGGCAAGTCAAGTCTAACTACTTTCTAATGGATATTCAAATATGGTCAGAGGACGACAACACACATACTTTTAGAAACATTATCTCGAATAAGGCAAAGTAGCAATAGTTATCCAAAATCGGCAATACAGGCAATAGTCAGTATTTGGTTAAAGAAAGGATTATTGAATGAAAACAGGTAAAAAGTCTATCAGTATTCTGCTGTTCTTTATTTTCGATATTAAACTTCTTAGATCTATGTCCTGTATATAAGTAGAACTTACAAAGCAGAAAAAATGATTTTTCTGCCTATAGAGTTAGTTTGGTTAATGTGATGTACGTATTTTTTTTATTTAGCTGTATGTAATTTTTGGAAACTTCGATTCGATTAGAACAGATCTTCGGTGGTGTTCTACTATAAGTCTTAGGTCACCTTTTCGAGAAAGTGAAAAAGTCTTTGAAGCGCAAGTTTTAGAGAAATTGGAAAAAAGCTAAAACACCTATTTGAAAAATTTTCCAATAATGTGGTATACCACACCTTCATATCGCTATCTAACATTTTTAAAAGTTGTGCAGGAGAAGCGTAAAGCTTGTTTAAATGAAAAATGTATTGAGAATTAGTGCAAAATTTTACAACAAATATATAAATTTGTTGGTCCTTTTTTAATTATCTTATACAATTTTACACTAATTGTCAATACGTTTTCAATTAAAAGAGTTTTATGCTTTTCCTGTAAAACTTTTTAAATGTTAGATATGGCTTTTGCATTTTCTGTGACGATATATACTGCTGCCCATTTTCTCACGTTATACCTTTTTGATATGCTTATTTTCTTGAAAGGGTAATGTGATATAGTATACCACTTTAGCCACCTTTAGCTATACCACATTAGCCGACCATGGGACCTCTTCAAAGAATTATTGAATTAAAAATATGCAATATTGTTGCACGTGCTCTTCGCTAATAAAATACTCAATTACCTTTGACTTTAAAATTGAAATAATGAAAGTTAAAACACTGGTTTTTTAACAGAGCACAAAAAGTCAACCACGTGACTGCGCATATTTTTTACGTTTGATTGCTTTTATAACATATTTTTCAGTCCATAAGACGATTTGGAGCTACGGCTGCAAGCCAACCTAAAGTTTTCTTTTGAAAAAGCACTTAATTATTGGGCAATGTAAAAATAAAATATTTCGAGCATAACAGTGAAGAGTAAAAGGTGTGGTAGCTTAAATAATAGCTTCAAAATATGACGAAATCCTAGAATATTATAGTGTTTTCGCTTTGCATACAAATGTATGCATGTGTGACTATTAAATTGCAATAGTTGTGGTCGAAAGACGTTCTAGAAAAATATATAACAAAAATTTCCATTTGCAGAAAGCAAAGTTTTGTATGTAAAAATCTTTACTGATTTACCGCGTTAAAAATTAAATTGTAGTGGCTTTGGCTCAGGGTTTGCATTTTAACCTAAATTGTTAAGCATGTGAAGCCAAAATAAATGTGCACTTCTTTCAGTTTTGTGCGATGATAACACTTTGACTCTCTGTGTTCGTATGCGTTTCCATCTGTTTGACTATTCAACCGTCCTTCAGACTAATAACAAAATTAATACAAGTGAGGCTTTTTGAAAATGTGTAATAGGTAACATGGCCGAATTAATAATTATCTAAAATAATTTAGTATTCAATAGAACACTGAAGATGACACATAGCCGAAACCGGTCTGTTTACAAACCAAATTTGACATGGGATGACGGAAAATCGTTCCAAATTGTCTAAAATAAGTTTATTTAAAAAATATGCAAAAAGTTAAACTAAACGTGTAAGACATGGATCTGCACACAAATTATGAAAGTAAATTGTACTCGTAACTGATGAAATGATCATTGTGGTTTCCGTGAGAAAAAGAGACTTAAATCAGTATTTAGTATGTATCATGATTTTCAAGGAATTAAAAAAAATTTAACTAAATTTATTATTAAAAGAATATTTTTTTCCTAATATATATTTAACTTACTCCTCATTGACCCACCTACATTCATATTTTACTCTAACGAAAAACTTTTATTTCCTGGGTTTTGTTCTGGTGCTATTTTTATCGGAAACGGAAGACATCGCTGCATCACACGAACAACTTCTCGCATTCCATGCCAACTTCTTCTTTGCACTAGAAGTTTACAACACACACACACACACACTACATACACTGAAATCAGTGATGGAAAATGCAGATTTCGATATACATATATTGAACTTTAACTTAAAAAGTACTTTTTTCACATTAATGGTACTTTTTAAGAATTTAAAAAATATTTAAGTATTCCTAATTATTATACAAAAGAACCATTCTTGACATTTGAATATATTTTTGTTGTTTTTGTTGCTTTGTTTTACTAAAGCTTCATTATCACAATTTGATTTGATATTTTTGAAGCAGCCAGAAACTAAAGTAATCAATGAAACATACCTTTGTATACAGTGGTGGAAAAATTAATGTGGACACAGAAAGTTTTTAGTATTTTCTTAAATATTTATATGCTTTTGCATAAATAAAATTATATATACAAAATAAATTCAAGGCATTCAATTCGTCCATGTAAAAAATACAAAAAAATTACAATCCTGCTGCATTCGGAAATTTATGTAATTGAAAAATATATACCTGGAAAAAAATAGGGACATTTTATATATTACAGAACAAAATTAGTTTTTACTATTTAATACTAATATTATTTCAATATTTGGTAGAAAATCCTCTTTGAATACTTGCTGATACCGTCGCATCATTAAACTCACCCGATTGGAGCAGATATCCGGAGAATTGGAGTACTAAGGTTACTGAATTGTGTTCCGCATAACCTGTTTATTTGTAAGTTTTTATGTTCCAACTTTTTTTTTAGAGATTCACAGAAGTGCTCTACGAGATTCGAGTGTGGTAATTGACACTGTCACTCCATAAAATTATAGCTCAAATAAGTTTATTATGAAAAAAGACATTGTCCCTATTATTTCTTCCACCACTGCAGGGTACTCACTATCGAGCACGAGTGACAGTTTTGCTAAAATTTTTGCTTGCTAGTGTGTGCACTAATTTCGTCATTCAACAGTCAGGTCGATCTCACAAACGCCACAATTCATTGCAGTGATGCAAAGTTGTATGTGCTTTGTTGTTGTAAACAATGTAAAATCGCATCACTGCAATGCATTGTGGCGCTTATGAAGTCGGACTCAATTACAAAAAAAAAAAAATTACGGTTGATTGACTTTTGACTGATAGTGTGTACCGAAAAGTTTCACCCAAGAGTTTTGTTTGTAGCATAAAAATTACAAATTGCTATAAACAGTGATCTTTTAAAAGAATTTATCTGGTGCTATCATATGGAACCTTGTATTGGGATACAACAGGATTAGGATGTAATACGTGATGTTAATTTCAAAATTCAAATTAATTTAGTCAGAGAAAGTTCACGCAGTGCACAATGAACTACCATAAACTTTTATATTAAAAACTATGGAACTATGGAAGTAACAACAATTCCATGAAAACTTTTAATATTTGCATTTCGAGTAAAACGCAGAACAGGTCCCACTATATTGGTTTTAAGAATGCATAAGTTTCCAATCAGAATTTTACCAATAAGTTAATTGAACTGCTTTCAATATTATTTAGGTTCAATCGGTAGAAGCCAACTTAAATAGTCCCCTATAGCAATGTCTTTTATATTAAATACTTCTCTAATAGCTCAAGAGTTTCTCAACATAAGTAAATATGTAGTTTTGAAGAGAATGGGTAGAAAATTAATAAGCCAGAAAAACATTTTAGTCGTTTTTGTCAAAGTATTTGATTTTATTATAATTTTGATCAATAATTTTTAACGTTGCGGATTGGAAAAAGTACTTTTTATTTCGAAAATAGTATAATAGTACTGAATTTTCCATCACTGACTCAAATACATATCGTCACCTTAAATGCAAACGGACGTAACGACACTTTTATTTTTTTTACAGGGAAGCCAAAAAATAATATTTTATGGTTATTAGAATTTTGTAAATGAAAAATAAAAATACGAAAAACAACAAATGTAAAGCACTATTAACACCGTTGTGTACAAGCTCACAGATTACATGTGTTTGTATGTTTTTCGTACGCCTTTTTGCATTGAAAACATAAATGCACTTGTTGTTACGTCCGTTTGAATTTCTTTAATAGTAGTCGTCCTTATTGATCGTAGGAGTTTAAAATTTTGTGTGAATATGTAGTTTGATAGAATGAACGCTAATCACTGAAAAACTCGGTTTCGAATTTATGTGTAGTTATGCCTGTTTGCGTTTAAGTTGGCGATATTAAAGTTTAGTTGTTCAAAATAAAAACATACATAAAAATCAAAACAACGAATTCAACCAAAAAGAAAAAAAACAAACAAAATACTGACAAAAAATCAAATGGCGCCCAATGGCTTGTTTTCATTTCATTTCCAAAAGATTTGTTGGTGTTTTGATGTTTGTTGCTTGCTGCCTTTCGACTTTTGCGTATTTTTCCATAATTTTCTCCTGCTCTACAACTTTTTATTTACATGTTGCCCTTTATTTTTCCTCCTTCCATCTTTAACCCCGTTTCACAAAAAAAAACTTTAATCTGAGCGAGTAGCAATACAAGGATTTGTACTGCAATACATGTGTACATGTATGGGTGTGTATCAGCATGTATATATGTATGTGTCGGAATTCATGTGAAAAAAGTTTAACTTGTGGGTACAATTTCCAAAAATGTTTTTCAATTTCTTTTCTTTTGATTTGTGTGGTTTTACGCATAATTTATTGACATTTTTACCATGAACACCAGGGCGCAAAAAGGAGACCATATAAGCTCTGCTCTTCCCTCTTCCGATTTAGTGCCACCTTGGTTGTTTTCTTGCTTCAACAATTGCTATAGTTGTTGTCTGTAGTTTGTTATTTATTCTTGTTGTTATTATGCTTAAACTACCAGTCAGTGAGTGAGTTCGAAATTTTTTTTTCAAAATTTGTTATTTGGGTTTTAAGGATATTGAATAGTGTCACTTGTGTTATTTTTATTTCTTTTTTATATTTGTTGTTGTTGATTTTAATCTGTGGATGTGTGTATGCAAAATTTATTTATTATTATTTTTTAATATTGATTCCAAATAGGCAAAAACAGAATAAAAATTGTTCTAAATGTGTATACAAATGATTCTGTCATAGTTAAATTTATAGTTTTTGTATGGAAATAAAAATAAGAAATACATAAATATGTATAGAAATATAGCCATATAAATAAATGTTGTTTTTTTCGCTCAAAAACTATTTGCAATTGATTATAATGAAAATTGGAAGAGCCAAATAAATAGTGCAAATTAAATGAATAATAAGCACAGACCCTCGAACTAGAACTTTTATTTTACGCTTAAAACATTTTGTTGTTTTTTATGTATGTTGGCATGCTCCAATTTCCAAAAAAAAAATCATTTGTTCCGCATACAGCAAATTTTTGAAATATCGCGGTTTTTGTTTTCCCTTTATTTCATCATATTTTTTCATTATTGTTTACATTTTGCAGTGACTGATCTTGAAATCATAAACTATTTTAAGATTCGTAATGTAGTGAAACTTACCTTTCTTTTGAGTATAGTTTTGTTGGAATTTATTGCAGCTTAACTGAATGGCATTGCAATGAATTCCAGAAAGTCCTTTTTTGTTTGATCATAACCAAGGCTCGACTTTCATGCAACTAAAAATGGATTTTAAGCGCTTAGCAAACGCATCTAAAAATAAAAAATAGTTTGGAAAATTCAAAAGTGCACGCCTCATAATCTCATTTAGACTTTGAAATTAAATAGGCTTCTATTCCTAATTATACTGAAGCGTAAAAAAGAAAAAAAGGACTCGATTAGTGAAGTCTTTCGGTCGTTATCGTGACCACATACAGGATCCGTACATACAGACAAACGGACGTCCAAGACAGAACTTTTTTCAACAGTTTTTTAATTAGTTTAAATAATAAAAATGACATTAACAATGTCATGAGTGTTAAAAATAGTATTTTTTCTTAATATGTGTGTGTATATATTTTTTTATGATAATAATAGAGCCATTTTAATTTTGAAAAATCAGTAGTTTCGCGTGAAGTGAGAGTAGTACCCAACTCAACGCTTCGCATATGAGGCGTGCAATATGCACAAAAATATGAGTTTACCTATGAACAAAACACCAAAACTAAAACTGTATGGAAATCTTTTCAAAATTTTCATTATTATTTAAAGAAAGAAAACATGAAATAAACATAATAATTCATGTAATAAAACTAAAGAGCGGTTTCAAGCAAAAATCAGTAAACTTTTTACCGAACCAATCAGACCTACTTATAGTATGGTAGGGTACTACTAATGTTTTCCATAGAAATATTTTATTTTTAATTTTTAAATGTAAAAGGACATGCGTTACACTTTCAAACGCCACATTAAATTAGTTGTTTAATATTTTTGATAAAAATGTGAAAATATGCAACAAAAAGTTGTTATAACTCCAAAAATATGCATTTATTGCCCAAATATGCAAAAGTATGCACTTACGACCAAAGTATGCAAAAACATGCAACTACAAATCGATGCCAAACTACTTAAAATTTTATGATTCGGCTAGATTATTGGTCAATATCTATCACCATAAAACACATGCATTTGCATGAAAGTCCGAGCCCTGGTCATAACCCTATTATATGATATGAACAATATTTTTTTGCAATTTTTATTATAATCTCTACACCCCGCGTAAATTAGACATTAACCCACATATTCATAAATAAATAAAATTTATTTGAAATCTATTTTAAGAAAATTTTGTATGAAAAATTTGACATAAAATACATTTCAATCTCATTTTAAATTCTATGAATATGGCGGTATATATAAATTTCCTAAAAATATTCTTGATATATTTGGAAAAAGGGAAAAACATTGCAGGCCTGTGTTACTCATCAGGACTGAATTCGTTTTTCAATTCTTTTTTATTAAAAGAATTTTTTACTTGTCGTGACACTTTTTGTTTTAAAGAATTGACAACTGTCAAAAAATAGTACTGCCACCGGTAATAGCTAATAAGGTCAATGGAAATAATGTCAATTAACTTTGTTTGCCACCATAAAGGGAAATAAAAGCTATTGACTTTATTGCGTTTTCGAAAACGAAATAAAGTCAATTGACTTGATTGCACTTTAAAATTTTTAATTTGCATATCATCGCGATACTTCGCAATGAATAATAAATGATCTGAATGTATCAAGTCAATATTGGTATCAATTAAAAGCCATTTTTTATTAGTTTAGTTTTAATTTTAATATTGAGAATATCGATGATATTCCACGCTGGGAAGACTGAAATGTAAAAGCTTAGAATAGTTGACCATTCTAAGAAAATACAGTTAAATAAGTTCCGAACATTTAGAAAAAAAGTTAATTAATGGATGCGACTCGCCCGCCACAAGATGGCGACAGTCTGTTAATTGAGCTTACTAAAATTAGTAGGATTTTCGTTACAGTGTTGTTGCCACTGTCAGTGGTAGTGTACGTAAAGGACTCTGACGAGTAGACTTGGTAGTCACGAAACAGCTGTCAGTTCAACCCTCCGTACATCAAAATTTTTCTTTGAATGTTCAATATTTACATACTTTAGAATTTCTTTCTTAGATAAAAAATCATTTGAACTTAAGCCAAACTAATTAAATAACTTTGGACAAAAAGTCAATTTTTATAAATATGTACCTTGAAATATAAATCTCAAATTATTTGAATGTCCTTATTATGGGAAGGAGAAACATTTCCCAAAAATTTTCAAGTAAGCTATTTTCTTATTTCTATATATAAGATATGGCTTTTTTAATCAATAAGCCGATTAAAATATTTTATATAAGTTTTTTTTGTTCAGATTAAGCCATTAAATCAATCCATTTAGTCTATTAAAACTTTTCTTTTTTTGCAAAGGAAAATATATGTGTGTCCAAACAGCGTAACTTTAACTCGTTGTATAAAAAAACAAAACATAAATTAATTAGACAAAACTTGTATATCCACCTAAAGTCGTCCACTCCTTTTACCAGCAAAGAAAAATCCCTAAGGGGAAAGTTTAAAAGGGTAATAAAAAAGTTTTGAAAGTTATTACAAATCCAAGTACAAGAGCCCAAAACTGTTCGATTGATTTCATTTTTCCCTTTTTTTGTTATTTCTTTTCGCTCATGATTGACGTCTATATAAAATTAATCAGTTTTTTAGATGAAAATCTCAAAATAATAAATCAATTTATTTTGACAAGTCTGAAAACGAATGAAGTATCAAAATCAAATACCAACCAAATGCACGATAACGTGGTTTTAGTTTAGCGCAATATCGCAATATTTTATATGAGTGGGATGGGATGGATGATGCTTTTAGTTTTCTCAATACTATTATTTTCTTTCATACATTTCATTAAGCATTTTACCAATATTGAGTTAAATTAACTTTTCATTTGAAGATGGCAGGCAAGTGGTAAGAATAAAAGACTATTAAGAAATTTTGAAACTATATTGGCACTTTAAAATAAATTTACTGGCTTTTAAGGTAGAAGAATTGTAGAAGGTGACCAGCTTTTATTTTGACAAATATTATCTTTTAATATAATATGGCTGCATGTCCTTTAAGGTAGCTTTGCTGATATTTATCATTTATTTCTTTATTAAATTTATTTAAGATATTTTCCAAATTAATTTTTATTTGAAATGCTGGTATATAGATTGACCTAATGCGCAGTAAATAGCAATTTTTAAAATATTTGTTAAATTTAAGTTGAAAATTATTATTTGGGCATAAATTTAACATTTGAATTTATATAAAATTAAATTTTTATTAAGAAAGGAATATTAGAATGTCTAATCATCAGGCAAGTAGAACGGATCAGTACTAGTTTCGAGGCCGCTACATCATCTCATCAGCCTTCTTTGTCCATTTTTACCGCTTGTCAAGTTAAGTACTAGCGAGTGGGAATAACAACTGTTTAACCAATTTATTTAGCGAAATAGAATATGAGAGGGATATTGCAACTTCGTATATTCATTTACAAGTTAAATCAATTTTGGTTACTATGAAATTCCTCATTTCTGATTATTTATTCCAAATATTTCATGCTCATATTTGGTTTTTTATATCACTCTGCTACTGACATCATTGTTTATGCTATGTAGTTTAACTTTGACCGATTCTCAAAAAAAAAAAAACATAATTAAAAAAAAAATAGACGGGTATCGGCGTTTTGAAAGTTTACATTTATGATTCATACAATTCTTGTGTAAGTTTTTAAAGACACCAAAGCAGAAAAGACAGAAATCATTTAAAACGTAAAATGAGTTCAAAGGCTAATATCTTACTTATTCACAATTATTACGGCCCTTTTGACAATGTGCGATTAAAAGGGCCGTTAGTGCTAAAATATCCCACAAAGCCGGATTTTATAAAAATACGTTTTACGCAAAATTTCACTATAACTCAGCATAAAAAAGAAAGCTGTAGATGTATTATTTATTTTAAACAATTTTCATTTGTTGTGTGTTAAGTTTGTGAATGGTGTTTGTACATAGCACTGTGCAACAAGAAAAGATTTGCCGAATGATACCAACAGGATATGAAAGTATACAATTAGTATGTGCAAAGTATCAAAGTGTTTTACAAAGTTAACTCTTACTAATTTTCTATAGCCTCTTAAAAGTACCTTATTTTCACCATATTTGATATGCATCGAAATATATCTATAAAGCCCAATAAAGCATATATATTAAAATTCCCGCATATTCGAAAATTACATCTCATCTAATGCGATCTTTTTGTATTTTTTTTTATAATTTTTTTAATGTTTAATTGCATTTTTCTCAAAACATTTTTTTTTGTGCAAAAAGTTGCTTAATCGATGGCACAATTTTAAGCTTAATAAAAATATATATATATAAAAGGCATATTGTTATCTACGAAGCTTTTTATTTTCTTAATTAAAAATACGAAACGAACATAGTTCTGCTAAAAAAAACTCTGTTTCAATACAAAGATCCCATTGAACAGATTAAAAGGAAACGGAAGCAATTTCGCGTTAGGTCAAATGGCAATCTTTCATAGTTCCAAACCTTTCGCGACCTTTCAAATAAAAAATATTGAAAATCGAAATAATAATATTTAAATTATTTAAGGTTGGTCACGGTGGCAATACATATACATAAATACACTGCGTATTTATTAAATATTCAATGACCGCAACAATTCACAGAGTTTTTAGTGAAAAAGCTAAAGAAATAAGAAATCAAAGCAAAAAACACAAGACGAATCACTAAGAAATCCTTTATTTGTTATGAGAAATTTTCAATTCGATTGTGCATAAATTAGCACAAGTACTACATCCGCAATGGGATAACAATTGCATTTAAATACATACACAGAACACGTTGCCACACGTTGTACTCACTCAATGTGTGTGCAAGTACGAGTGTTATGTGAGTAAAGTTGCATTTTATACAAACCGGAAATAATTGGACGTGAAAAAGTACATACATTTTATATCTTTTTAAGTGTATCTGTTGTTAGGTTGCACGGAAAATTCTTAAGTACCTACTCGTCGTTGTATGCTGTTCTCCTTTTATTTATAACTTAGCAAAGCCATTTTTATTGCACAAAAAGGAAGTCTAAAGAAAATAAAGTTTTCAACCATGAGCTCACATGCACAAGTCTGCTTTAAGGAAAGATACGAATAGAGTAGCATCCATGTGTTTGTAGAATCATACGCACACACACACACACACATACATACGTGTAGTTAGTGTGTGTACCTAAAGAATTTTACCTTGTAATTTTAAAAGCAAATTTCACGCAATACAATTCAACAGCAGTAACAATACTACGAGCAAAAATATGTAAAAGAATAAATGAAAGAAAGAAATCTTAATGGAAATAGTCTGGAAACACATGCGAACCCTTTAGTTAAGTTTATTCTATTCTTATAATTTTTTTTGTAGTCCTTTTTAGAATAAAAGAAACAACAAGAAAATTCATGCAACACAAAAGTACTTTGTATAGATTTTCATTGAAATTCTCTGGCATCTGGGGTTAGTCACCAGATAACGAGATGAAGGAGGAGAGGGATAAGAAACAAACGTTGAAAAAAATGGTCGAATGTCTTGGTTTAACAATCTAGTACTTTTCACTGTAGAATGGCAGGCAGCTAGTCCGAAGAGGAAAGCTTTTTAGCCATTTCCTGCAATTGCCGAAATATAAATGTAACTGACTATTTCCACTTTTCTTCATTATAACCGCCACGAGTAAGAAACCAACCAAAATACACTCAACAAAATAATTATAAGTAAGAAGTTTCAAAAATAGAATATAAAATAAAGTTCTGACTCTCAGATAAGTTTGCGTTTTACCCAAAAATATATTTTTAAACAAAGTCAATAAATTTTTTTTGTGTTTACTTAACACCTTTCTTCACAGAAAATAGCAAAAATATGATTAAATTACGAAAACCATAGATTCAATTAAGAAATTAATTATTTTTCACACGTATTAATTGATTTTTTTTCTTTTTTAGCATTATTTTAAAAGAAAATGAAACCAATTAAAATATACGTTGATTCAATTAAAATATTAATTACATAAAATTTTTTTCTCAGTAAATATTTAGTGGGGTAAAATTGAACAATAATATTTGTTCTTCATGTGTATTTAAATTTCAGAATTTATATCAGCCGACTAAGAATATTTAAAAAAGCTCTGCTTCAGTAGAAAAAATTACCTGGAGATTGGGGCTCGATTTAACATTTAGCTAATAAAGTTCTACTATCAGGTTACTCTGTGTGTAGAAGGCCCTTTAAAGTTTCCTCCACATTGGGAGTAGGAGTCCTTGAAATCTTTTCCAAATATCCAATATTGTTTAATTGGCACTCTATCAAGACATTCTTTCCCAAGAAAGTTTAATTGGTATTCTATCAGATTATTTCTTTTCTGAAAATTGCCATCAGATTATTTTCTGTGTACATCGTTTGGTCGCAAGTGTTTCTTTGTTAAAATCCAAATAGAAAAATGTAAGACAGTCTTAAAAAAGAAATTATTGGCCAGGAAAATGGCGGATATAGTTACACATCACAACTGCAAAAAGCTATCTCATTGGCAAGTACAACAACAAAAATGCTACTGCAAAAAAAATGTGAGTGAGTGAGTTCTGCAACACAACGGTGATGTAGTACTACTTCCAGTATTCGGCAGTCAACGTGCATTTTCTTAAAATTCGTGGATGCAGTTGACTGCTTAAACAATTTATTGCTTTTTTGATCGCATTCAACTTGAAGATTTTAACACAAAAATGAAAGAAAAGAAAATTAAATATAAAAAACGCTTCCAAGTTACACACTCAATAAAGTAGACAATGTAAAACAACAAAGTCTTTAGGAATCTGTACTTATTCCTGTATCTGAAATTATTTCATTTTGGAGGCAGAGCTGGAAAGTAGTTAATTGTGAACTGAAAACTGTTTTATTAATTTATATTTATTCTTCTTATCTAAATTATTTTAGTAGAGAATCTGTAATACTTTGAAACACAGAGGACATAAATTTTTGAATCAAGTCATTTTTTTGAAGTAAAAATATTTTGATTCGAGTCCTCAGACAGATATTGAAACATCAGTTATCGAGGGTTGTAAATTTGTTACGGAGTTGAGGTTATACTAAAACTTTTTTAAAAAGCGTAACTAAGGGGTAGAGAGGCGTTAAATGCGTCGAAAATGGCGTAACGTAAATGTTAATAGCACCTGGACGCACCTTTCCATTACTTGGATATATCTAGAAGCTGGAATAGAAAATTAAATATTTTTCGGTATCAAATAATTTTGAAATACTTATGCAGTACTTTTTTTTTAGGAACTTCACTTCTTGTGCGCCACTTCTGAATAAAGTCGAAGATCTTTGCAATTTGGCGTGAATTTCTATAGGGTCAGCGATTAACACGAGATTTGAAAATATATTAATTTTTAAGTCGTTTCATATATGGGCACATACAAATACATATCGAGCCTTTGCTGCAATAGAGTAATAACTCACAAAACCTGATTTTTAATAATGCAGAATTACACGACCATGGTTTTTCATGTAGTGTAAAAATTCATGCGAATATCTTGTATTCTCAACTCTTGCGATAAGAATAATATATTTTTTACCAATAAGTTGCAGCAAAGGCTCGGTATGTATATGTGATGGTCCTGATAAAAAGGGACCTTATCTTCCCGGCAAGAGTTTTCAGTAGAGCCAATAATAGATGTTTGTGGAAATTTTTTCATTTTGGGATTATGGTTGGTATCACTGCGCAGACATCTTCCCTCCACTTTAGAAGTGGAATTATCCCTATTTTCACCTTCGACATGACTTCAGAAGAGATTTTTCCCAACCTCTACGTACCTCTTCCACGATATTGCCATACTTTAAAGCTCATTTACTCAAAACTATATTTTCACATTTATAATATTCAAACATTCATATCTCGGTAGATTTTTGGAAGTTCGCTGTAGAAAAAACGGTATTCTTAAAAGAATTTTGTCTAGTTTCAGGAAATGTATCTAACTCAATTTAGGGCCCCGGAAGATAAGGTCCCTTTTCATCAGGATCATCACATATATTGATCCATATATGAAAAATACATTATAAAGGAAATATTATATTGAATGTTAGATTGCAGATTAACATGAACTCTAAACACACAAAATCTGCAACATAAATCTGAAAGATACTTATGTTGGTTCGGCCACGGTTGTTCTCATTGCCTCAAATATGATCGTCCTTAACCGATTTCGTAATAGTTTTTTTAAACAAAGGATTTCTATTTCATTAGTTTTAACTCTTTTAAAAAGCTGCAAAAGGATATTGGTAGTTATTTGCAATGTTGATGAGTGCATAAGCGCAACATTTTAGACTTGAGAAAACAAATTCTATTTTTTGTTTTTGATATTTTAAGCTTTTATCGTTATTTAAATGAAAGCACAGAAGTGCCAACAGAGGCTATAACTGTTTTATCTATTCAGTTCTTGAAAAACTTAAAAAAATAACTACTTGCTCGTCTCCTTCAAGTAGAGTTAAGAAGAAGACCTTGAGTATGCAACAAATAGATGAGCTTTAAGGCAGTTTGTTGAAAATTTATTTTTCAATAACACATCGCATAGTGGTTCCAATTGAAGAAAAGGGTAAAAAATCTGTATCTTTGAAATTTGTGATCCGATTACAAAACGATCTATGTATAAATCATAGATTAGGACCTAAGATTTGAGAATAATAAGCCACTGACCATGGTGAGCTACAGGGTGTCAAAATGGCTACCTCGGGCATGAACAACTTTGTTGGCCTCATAACTTTTACAAATATTATTCGATATTAATAAGATAAAATTTTAAGCTGTAAATATCTCCTGATTTCGTAAATATCAAATATCAAAAAAATCAAAGTCAAGTCTTTGAAATGAGGGTGAAAAATTGCTAAATTTTGACAAAAATAAAGCTGAATTGTTAGATGTTTTTCTCAAATTTTTTTCGAAACTAAAATTTTTTTCTTTTCAATATTTTAAAAGAGCAGACTCCAAAAATGAATGCAGCTGAAATTTTAAATCAATTAAAGCATGCATTCTACATCCAGAATTGGATGAATATAGTGGATTTTTTTTACGAAATTCTAAATTAATCGATTAAGAAAAAAACACCCATCGAGTTTTTCGAATTTCTTTACAAATTCTATTAGATACATTTGATATACGTAATCTGGTTTTTAATTATCACCCGCTCGGTCAAAAAAGTGGCTGATTTTCTAAAACAAGTAAAATTTTCAGGAGCATTTTATTTACCTGCAGGAAAATAGTACCAAACTTTACTTTTTAATTTTTATTTTTTACTATTGATAAAAAAACAGAATCTTTTACGAATTTATAATTCCGAAAAAAAAAAAACGTGAAGATAATGCGAATTTCCCATTTTTAACCAAAAGCTGGCGGCGCATGAGTTATATGATGGAATGTATGATCGTATTACTCATACGTCCACATGTAGTGTGTATGGGTGTAGTAAATACTAGGGTATTCATTCGGTTAACCCTTAATCGGTTAACCGGTTAATTACTACCCGATTAACTGATCGGTTAATCTAAAATTGGCTATTTTCGATTAACGGCTAAACTGGTTAATTTCAGTCGATTAACCGATTAACAGACGTAACAAAATTTTTAATTTTTTGCAGTATTATAACATATATTATGTGTTTTTAATTACTTGTTTCGTCTGATATACAAAAGGTAATGTTTTAAATTATTTTTCAAACAAGCAAAGCAGTTTGTTCAGTGAACTTAACTTAAGTAAAACTTTAACACTTTTGGATCTGACTATAGAAGAGCTTAATAAAGACTCTGCTACTCTAATTGAACTTGAGGGAAGTGTTAAGTTTTTGTTTAATATTTTAATAAAAGCCAATAATGCTATTGCCAACGATCTAATTAAAAGTCTAAGGATTAGATTTAATAAGAGACGGATTTAATTAGTTTATACCTCCACTCAGGAATATATCCTTCTACAGTACAAAAACAGAAAATTTTTGGGGAATGTTCGGTGCTGAGCTCTGCCATTATGAGTCAGATGATCACCTGACAACAGAAGAGCTATCGATAGTAATACAAGAAATCTTTTAACAGAATTAACCGAAACAATTAGAAGTGCTAAGAAATTGAAAAAATTAAAACAGGACACAATGGAAGATTTTACATGTTTATAGAAATCCAGGAAAAGGACTGAGACACTAGATACTCTGTATTATGGACTGCTTTCGATTTTTTCAACATCTACGACAGGTGAAATGATTTTTCCAAGTCCACTTTTATCAAAACTAAAGAAAAGAACCGCTTAAAGCCAAATCAAATAATTTTTCTGAAAGATTGTTTTAGAAGATCTCGTTAAACTATTGAAATTACTAATAACCTCGATTAGTTAATCGAGCGATTACCGAATAAAGCAAAAGCCCGATTAAATGAATATTCTAGTAAACACACATGAAAACAGTACACTTTTGCCGAATTTCACCTGAGGCGCCTGTTTTGTGGTTGCTTTATTTGGTATTTCAAATCAATAATATATATGTATTATATACCAATGGATAGGCAGATAAGTGTATTTTAATATATTGTGTGAATTTAGATCTTCCTGCAAAAAAATAAGGGATTTGACTGTGAAAACTTAAAAAATTAGGTATTCGTATTTTCTTCACATATTTTTTTCGGATTTGAAAACTCATTAAAAATTCCCGTTTAATGCATCGTTGAAATTTTTTAAACATAAGAAGATTGTTATTTTTTTAAAATAAATAGTAGAGAAACAAAAATTAGAAAATTAAACTTGTTACTATTTTCATGCAGGTAAATAAAATGCTCCTGAAAATTTTACTATTTTTAGAAAAGCAGCTCTCCTGGCTACATTTTTGACCGGTCGGCTGACAATTAAAAACCATATTACTTATATCAAATGTATCTAATAGAATTTGTAAAGATATTCCAAAAACTCGATGAGCGTTTTTTTTCTTAAGGGATTAATTTAGGATTTCGTAGAAAAATTTACTATATTCGTCCAATGCTGGATGTAGCATGCATGCTTTAATCGATTTAAAATTTCAGCTCCATTCATTTTTGAAGTCTACTCTTTTAAAACATTGAAAAGAAAAAATTTTAGTTCTGAAAAAATGTTTGAGAAAAACGTTCAACAAATTAAGCTCTATTTTTGTAAAAATTTTGCCAATTTTCACCCTCATTTCAAAGTCCTGAGTTTGATTTTTGTCACGGCTACATGAATTGAGATAATTTAAAAATTCCTTTTGCATATTATCAAGGATTTTGTTCAAATCATAAAATATATTCTCGAAAAGTTCGGCTGTGCTATTACCGCAGATTTTTAAGAAATCAGAAACAAAGTTGTGGCCAAAAGCCAAAATTCAAAGCCAAATATGTCTGAAAATATTACAGATATCTTAATGAAGTAAAGTGTATTTTCTTTTTCTATTTCTACGCTTTACAAAAAATTTTAACTTATTAAAACCGGATAATACTTCTAAAAGCTATGAGGCCAACAATGTTTTTCATGCCCGAGGTAGTCATTTTTGATACCCTGTAGCTCATCCTGCGTTGTAACAGGGTAGTGCACGGTTCATTATTCTTAGATCGTAGGTCCTTCTCTATGCTTTTTACACATATCGTTTTATAATCGGATCACAAGTTTCAAAGATACAGATTTATTACCCATTTTTCTAATTGGAACCACTGTGCATCGTTGGAAATTAAAGGGATTTGAAGAAGCAAACAAAATTTTTACATAAATCAAATAAGTTCAAAGTCAGTTGATTTGTTTTAAGTTTAAGAAAACATTTGATTTTATAGGGACAATAGAACATAAAATTTTTCAGACTTAAATATCCGAATATTTAATTATTTTATTTGAAACTCACTCCTACGAATAATTTTGTACAAAAACAACTACAACAACTACATATAATCTTTGAAACTGTGAATTATTTAATTATTCCAATAAAAACCAAATTACATAATAAAATAAGTAACATTTTCTTTGGTTTGAATGTTAACTTGTCTCATAATCATCAATAATTATTACTTTCCATAATAATTTTCAGAACGTTTATTTGGTACTTTGGACATTACGTACAATAATATTTCCAGATATGAATTTAAAAGACGACAAGACTGGCCTACAATAATTTCAATTGTAAAGCAAACGTGGTACAGTAATTTTAAAATTATGTTTCAATGTATTTTGTTGCTTTGGTGTTGTAATGTAGAGGCTTTAAAATTTTTTTATGAAATTAAAATTTTTTTACGATATCTCTGAAACTAATGGTCGGATTGCGAAACAATGTTCGGTAGGCTTAAAGATAATTTTGTTGTAGTATTTTGGTTTTTTTCTTTACTGAATAGGGCAAACATTTCTCCAGTTATACTAATGTATGTCATGTAAGTGCCTTCATTTTCGAAATAACAGCATGTTTTCAAAACCCAATACGCCTTTAATACGCTAAAAATATTGACGTCATTCATATTTGCGGTTATATATCGCGAATGTCATTGTCGATCTGTAAAAAACGTAACACCTGTAATTTTTTTGTATTTAGAAGGCGAAAAGTGACGTCATTGATGCCATAAACAGCCAATTAGAAAATTGCATTCGTCTCAACAATGAAATGTTAAAATAACATCACGTTCACATCAAAAACTGGGAAACTACCATTATTGGAAGCAAACAACTTTATTTCCTTTATTTGTGATAAGCTATTTATCATTTAATTGTCTTTATATGCAAAATGAAAATCTTTAGCTAAAATCTATTTCTTTTACTTGGATAAAAAACAATAATTTTGTATGACAAAAAGTAAACAAATAAAATTTATTGTAGATGGGCAACTCTATATGCACGTAACTACGTAAGTCCCGACGAAAGGTAAGGAACGTCTTCTATAGACGCAAATTGTTACGTAATCATCAATATGCCATTCGCGCATTGCAACGCGTTCTGTAAATATGCTGTAAAACTGATACAAAAAATTGGAGTTCAGATTCGCGTTCAACGGCCCAAATAACTAAAGAAATGGCTTCAGTTTCTAGGGAATGAAAAAGTTTACCGGAATTGGCAAATTTATGGGCTTTTTTTGTTATTTTTTTTCGATATTTTGCTGTTTATTTTGTTGAGGCAAAATTTGTTGAAAACTTTACAGACAACAACTTTTTAGAAGAAAATGTTTCATGATGTGGTCATATTTTTCGACTTGTGTGTCATCATGACGCACAAATGTAATTTAATCAAACTTCAACCGCAAGTCCGCACGGGAAGACATGATCCCAAGGGCGTAAAACTTTTTGAGAGTAATTTTTTCATCAAGCCTCCACTTTTTGACGGGTGAGGCTTGAACACTTTCATAAAAAAATTTTTCCCATGCAAATAACGGACACGCTGACTTACATATTATATTTATAAATGATTTCAGCAGTGAATTTGCGTTAATAACTCAAATATTGATGTTTAATTTTCTTAAATTTAGTACAGAAACATAAAAGTTTTTGATACGTATAAGATTTTTTCAAAACGTACAAAAATATATATTACTCATACGTAACGTGACCAGATGATTTTTGTTAAAATTGTAATCTAAGCATTTGAAAAGAAGAGTTCTGAAGAATAATATATTTATCATACTCTTTAGCTCATTTGTTATAAGCATCCCCTTTTTATGATGTTTTATGCAAATATATGAAAGATATTATTTAAATTTTTAAAGGTAAACCGAGCATTTGCTAAAAGTGAGTCATAACTAGCGAAAACGTGATTTTGGGGCTAATAATGTAGAATTAATCGCCTTTTCCATATTTTCGAAAATTTTCATACAAGATTCTTGTATTGTAAACAAGCATTTTGTATGATATCTACTTGAGACATTGCCATAAAAAATCACAGTAACCACATAAAAATGTAAATATACAAATACGTTTTTCACTCTATTATTATTTTTATTAAAAAAAAACATTAAAGAAATTTAATTACTCTTTTTTTAGCCAGAACTTTTGATTTTTTATTAAGCACCATTGCAGAATAATATAAATATAAAACTTCAGTCTTCAATTAAATGAATTAAATTATAAGACTACCCAGTAAAAAAAATTGGAAGTCCTTTTTGAGGAACTACATTTTCATTGCTTCCAAAGAATCGATATTCAAAAATGCAGATAATTAGTAGAAAGGCAAGTCAAAATTTATTTTAGTCACACAAAAATTTGTAATTCCTTTATAATTTTATGAAATACCCACAATGCTTTTTAAAAATTCAATTTATTTTAAGAAATTTATGAACTAATTTTCGTCTAAAAATTAAAAGTTATTTACTGAAATTTACATAAAAACGCCGTTTTGCGTTTAAATTCGTATAAAAAGAAACAAGTTGCGAAAATGTGTAACTTTGTACTCTTTTTCCTAGAGAAAAATATTAATACAGAACGCCAGAAAGGAAATATTTCTTAACTTCGCTTCCAATTCGGTGATTAGGAATCGAAAAAGAGAACTTCTTGCAATGACAACCCTATGTAAAAATCATTAGAAGTGATCCAAATTTGCACTACTTCCGGATCGCAAACTCTACATTTCCATGACTTCTTTGGAGTGTCTTTTTTTACTGGGTATTTTTGTCTGTATGATTAGAGAATTTTAAAGGGAGTCAGTGACATTATGCATGCATATTAATTATGTTGCAAAGAATAACACAAAAGCATAACATCTTGCCACATACTCATAACATAAAGCAGTGTAGAAAAAGAAAAATCGAAAATACGCTGATGCATCTCTATACGAATCAACATAAAATATTCACAATTGCATTACTTTGGCAAACATTTTCGAAAAACTAAGTAAAATTGTAAATTTTACATTTCTTTATTTGCATACGATAAAGCATTTAAATTTATATTTAAACGAACCTAAAATTTTTTTGGCCTAGGCCCAATTGCTGTGTTGAATTATTAAAAAATATTGGCGTAGAGTTTCAATGGCAGTAAGTTTTTAATTAAATTATTAATGTTTTTTCCGCAAACACAAAAATGTTGGGTAAATGTAAAAGAAATTATCAGCTGTTATGTCATGCACTTTTTCCTATTTTTACATATTTAGAAAGCTTTAGAATATTCTATACGTACGTACGTACATACAAATTAATAATACTAAGAACTTTTTTAGTCCGCCTCAACTTCATTTTCCAATTTTTATTAAGATTGAATTTTCAATGCCAATACGAACTATTTTTGGTTATATTATCACTCATTTCCTTTGACAATGTCATAACTCGAAGAAATGATTTTTAAGTTAATAGTGCAGAAGTGATCGTCATATAGTTCTTCATATGGTGTAACAATTTCATGCCAATGCCTTGTATACTCAATCTTAGGAGAAGAGTTGTATGTAAACTGAAAACTTTAAACTCATTTTCTGTCAAACTAGTTTTTTGAGTTTACAATTTACAATTACTGCCTGTTCACCGATGTCGAAGGAGTTCTTTCTTTCGCACAATTACATTTAAAACAATAACAAAATTTTTGAATTTCACACAAATTACATTTTAAGCAAAAAAAAAAAAAGAACTTCTTCGACATCGGCGAACAGGCATTAATTTTATTTTTTATCAAATCAAAATTTGTTCTTTATACCCCAGTCAAATAAGCAATAATAAATGAGGCATCGGAATGAGAGACAGTGATGATAAGTACTAAAGTATGTTACCATAGCGCACGAGATCAGCACCCGTTGATTTCTATCAAATTCCGTATTATGAATTGTAAATTTATTGCATCATTTCAAGGAAGTAGATTAAAAGAGATTATTGTTAGTAGTTGCGTTATACAATCAATTGCAACCAACATACATATTGATGTTTTCAATTTTTTTTTTTAAATTTTGTTATTATATTTGGTTTTAGTTAAGTTATTTTTGACGAACTGATTGTTTTCCGTAAAAAACCTCCAAAAATATGTGTCATTAAACTCTCCATAATAATATTTTCACTTTATTTTCATATTAAAACTATTAAAACAAACAGATCTAAATGATTTCAAGCGAATGCGACAATGAAAAAAATACACATTTCACAGAAGATTATCATCGTCATTATTATTTTTGTTCACCGGGCTTTTATATGTATGTTTTCATTTAATTTACACTCAATGTAATAAAAGTAAGCACAGCATTAGTAAATCCTCTGCGTCCTGCTCAATCTTTCTGTCCTTGTGTTCATATCGTTGTCATTCGCAAAGCACAGTATGGTATGCATGCTGTTGATTACAATAGTAATGATAGATAGAAGGAGAAGGAGAAGGAAAATGAATAAAATCGTACTGGTGCAAGTTTGTATAATTTTCATTTGGCACCTGTAATAATAACGGTAATAGTTGTCGAAAAACGAAAATGGAAAAGAGGAAGCTCGCTCATCTGCAATCCATGAGATAAATAGCCGACAAGGTAGTAGCACTCTTACGTATGTTCTATTATGAGAAGAGAAAAAAAGTTATAAAAATAAACAAAAAAACTAAGGCTGTTGCTTCAGGCATAAAACGGAAGCTTCAAAGCGATAAATCCGTAATGGTTTCAAATGAGAGCTGGTGGCCATAGACAAAAGCGTCATCATCATTGTAGTTGCATTATCTGACTATTTTGCAACTAAAACTACTACAATTTAGCATCATAATATTGCCGCTGACGACGACGATGAACTGACTGATGAAACTCTACAGGAAAAACTTGTTTGGAAAAAAATAATGCAAATAAAATTAAAAAAGAGATAAAATCCATGTACCACATTATAAAATTTATTCACTTAAAGTTGAAAAATAATTGCGATTAAACAACTGAATTAACACACTTATAAAACTAAAAATACATAATAATGATGCAAATGTTGGCTTGACTACTGAGTGCTTATGGCTGCTGAAGCTGCTTTTACTCCTCATGATGATGGGATTTAAGGACAATAATTAAAACAGCTAAAAACATTTTCATTTCGTTATATTAAGAGATTATTTTTCTTTTTTTTTAATTTTTCATTATTCTCATTTAAAAAAAGGTGTTGATATTTTAATTTGTTTAGATTTGTAATGTAGAGATGATTGTAAAAATTTCTGTTTGGCTATGAAAATTCTTTTGTTATCAAATATGGGGAAAAACCCTGTTAGATTTATATTAAGCTTTTAAGGATAATAGAAGAAGGGATGATAAAACTTACAAGTAAAGTAGTAAGTATAATATTTAAATTTAAATATATATATTTTTGGTTCTTATTAAAAAATATCTTTAGTTTTTTCAATTTGTACTTATCAGGAAAATGGGAAATATGCTCTAAAAAGTGTGTTTTATTCACATTAAATATGCACCAAAAATTAAAAACTATGCTCCGAAAATTTAAAAAATATGCTTGTAAAAGTATACATAACTTTATCATTTTGTTTATAATTTCTGTAATATTCATATCTGACACTATGAAGAAAAAAGTATGTGTATGCATATATTCTGGATTCATATACATATAGGTATGGCAGCCGATTTAACAAATTCAGCCTTCTGTTTTTTCATCTGTTCGAAGAAGAAATTCTGGGTCCAAAAATCACAAATATCTTATTGATCTGAATTTTTATAAATATATAACAAATATATTTCTTTTTTAGATCTAAAATATTAGTCGTTAGTACCTTCTCTTTAAAAAAACTTAATATCATAATTTATTATGTCTTTAAATATTGTAAATAAATAAAACATCTTTTTTGTAAATCAGCGAAATCATACATTAAATAGCTTGCCCCTATTTATAGAAATTTTGTATGGAAAGCACTCAAAAAAATGAGAGATTTGCATAAAAATTTTCTAAACACCGAAGGTTAGATAATCACAAGACATGATTATCGTTTTCATTTTATTTTTCTTTAAACTTTAAATAATCGAAATAATTCTAGTGCTAAGAAAATCTTAAAAAGTCATTAAAAATCGTTAAAGCTGTGAATGAACGCACTGGCATATAGAAAATTTGCAAACATTTTCGAAAATAAAAACAGCAAGAATGTGGGCTAAAAATTGCTAAGTAAGAAATTTTAAAATTCGGAAAACTACTTACAAAATTGAATTAATTTTTTTAAATCACAAAACAGATATTTTCTTTTTGTAAATACATTACACAAATACTAAAATTTAAAAAGCCAAAATATGCACAAAAAAGACAAATATGCCAGAAAAAAATCCTAAATCTGCGCTTTAGAACGAAATATGCAAACAAATTTTGTCAGTGGTAAAATATGAGAAAATATGCATTAACGAATTGATGCCAAAGTTCTTAAAAGTTCTGAAATATATAAATGCCTTATTTGTTCCTTCATACATCACACAGGAAAAAACTTGCAATTGCATACTTTTGGTTCAACTGGTAATTATTGTATCTTCACTATAACTTGAACTAGCAGTAAGTGCCCAAATTTTGTTACTAAAATTGTTGATTATATAATGGCCCAGTCAAATAAGCAATAAAAAGAGTGATAATAAGCTGAAAGCTCGTATACATTTTATTTTAGGCATTCTAAAAGAGATCTCATTAAATCTCATATTTGCGTCATAAGTTATTTAATTCAAAGTTCACTAAAATCGGTAATTTGCGACTATCTAGATTTCTATAGCTCTAATTATCTTAACATCTATGTATTATAAGAATTATAGAGCATAAAATTTGCGGCAATTTGTAATCCTTGTGTAAAACACTGCGAGCAACAGTCTCTTCAACAACTCTTCCTTCTAATGGCCTCTTTAATTCTTTTTAAAAAATTGTTAAAATCTCCCTCCTCCTCCCCTCCTCCTCCTCCTTTTACGGTGGGCTGAAATCTCCTACAAATATTTGCCATAAAATTCTTTTGTATGGTGAGTTATAGCAAAATTTTAAGTAAGACATATCGATGGTTATACGTTGCAAACACATAACTGATTTCTTATTATCTTTCACAAAACGCAGAAAACTTTATACAAATTGATAAAAAAAAAACATTCCTATCTCTAAAATAATTAAGGCCGAAATTAGTTAAGAGTATCTGCTAAATAATATTGAGTTGTATAACTTCGTGTCTAGTAACACTTTCACCCTAATTATAATGTAATATTTTCAACTGAAAAGTTTTAAGAATCAGTTACGTGCTGCCAATCTATGACCATCGATATTTTTAATAAAAACCATCTTTGGAGTTTTAATGTTTTTGAAAACTTATAGTGGAATTTTATGGCAAATATTTCTGTAGGACATTTTAACCCGCTACATCACCGATGAAGTAGAGTTTTTTTGCCGTTTTTTAAAGAAAGGGACAAAAATGTTTCTCGTGGTATTTTATATAAAATTCTCGAACACATCTTATACCATAAGGATTACAAGGGCGGGAAATTTAGTTCCCCTTAAAATGAATTCAGTGCGTTAACTTTCAAAATGCCGATACATGTATATTTTTTTGGTGCCCTCTGCCAGAGTCAGTCTCGTAATTTTGAAAAAAAATAAAAATAAAATCCTGTTACTATACAGTGCAATTAAATGTGCATTATAAGCTTCGAAAATATGTATTTGTTACAGAAATATGCATTTAACACTTAAGTATCCAGAATTTGTACACTATTTCGGAACCAGCTAAATACATATTTTGACATGAATTAAATGATTTATGTGTGTATTTTGCGGTAAGCCAAAATGATATATGAATGACTCAGCCCCAGACCGACCAAAATCGAATGCTGTAATCTACCCCCTGCATACGAAATTCGTATTACGAATAAATTGACAAGGATAAAAAAACAACAAGAATCATAAAGATTTAATTAATTTAATGTTATGCTAAAACAGCGATTTACTTCTGAACTAAATCAGTAAAAACAAAAACAACAAATTAAACGACATTTGTGAAAAAAATCGTGAACAACGAACTAAAATGATGTGCGTGTCCTGTTTTAGGCTTGTGATAAGGGTATGGATGGGGGGTTTTTCATATGTCTGCTATTTTTGGCTAAAGTTCACATATTTATCTTTTCTCTTCCTAAATAATAATAAAAGGAAAAAAACAAAAATATGCAAGGAGGGGTTGAGTTGGATTGGTGGCATGTAACAAACCAATAAATATAGAAAATGCTTATGTGAAAATTGGTAAAGTAAGAGGTATCCATATTATATGTTAACGTTCTCTGTTCGATGGAGGCCAGACTTGTATAAAAGGGAGCAGGAGGGCTAAAATCAAAATTTAAAAATACTTTCATTGGTATTGGTTAAATAATTAAATTAAGTAAATTGAGTTTGTCCAACAGAAAAGATTATGTTGTTACGATACGAAAAAGAAATACAACAAAAAAGTTATTAATACTTTTACAATAAACAAAATTAACAGGGAGCAAGTTATTTCCATGTTCATATTAAAGCTTATATTATACGAAATATGTTTACTTTATTCATTAGATTACTAGACAGCTTTAAACTTTCTCTAATATGCTTTATTTACTCTTCCAGGATACAATTTCAATAATTATTAAAATAAATAGAAAGAATCGAAAAAAATACTAATTAGGGCAAACAATATTGAATTCGATATTATAATTTGAAGTTATATTCTGAGCTGCGCTGAAAACTAAATTAAAGTTGATGTTTCTCTTTTTCCTTGGAAATATTGCTCATGTCTTGTTCTTTCTGAGTATTACGTTACGAAACTTATCCTTTGTAATCAATTTGGATCAAAAAGCAAATTAGTTCGAAATAATTACATGTATTTTTGGGCGGCTACTCACATATTTATAATTAAACGATTTTTATTCGGGAATTGCTGAATTAATTAAATATCTCATTATGTGTATATTTTAATAAACATTGGAATTTATTAAAGTTTTTCATTATACATACCTTGTCGGACTTTAAATTAACTTTAAGCTAACTACTTCGCAACTAGTGCTGACTGACACTTGGATTTTTTCAATGTAAACCTCTAACATTGTGATGTCCTAGGTGGTAGTCAATTGTCTCACTCTGCACTACTTTTAATCTAACTTAAAGTTGACTTTATTTAAGTAGCCTAGTAGTTAGTACATTTGTAGAAAGATGTTGCTGGGGTTCCAACTATGTGTCACACGCTTTAAAGTCAACGCGCTGACCACCCAGCTAATGTAACATTTAAAATAATAACAGCAAAATGTTACTATAAACCTGAAATGAGTTTCAAAGTAGCTGACATTAAAGTTGTAGGCTCTCACAAAATCCGTTTATGTCCTCAGCTTAAGAGTTGAATTTGGGTCAGTTCTGGATTGCATTGTAGTCAACTTTTTGTTAGTCTAAGAAAAGTTAACTATAAGTTGATTATTTTTGTAGTCGACTAGGGATTTTCCGATAGGGTATCTATGTATTTGCATGTGTGTTTTTAAAATTTAATTTCAACTTTTTTTTTGGAAATCTAAGAGAATTGACTGTTAAAGATATCCCCAAAAAAAGCAATTTTTATTTACTTAAAGTTCTTGAAAACACTTTGTTTTTATTGTGAATTGTTAAAGTAATTACGATAATTTTTTTCTTGATTAAGTTGCCTTTGTTTTCTATAAAATATTCATACTAATTTAAAAAATTTTCTTTCAACATTTTGTTTCTAAAATGTGTTCTTGTCATAAATCACAGCTAACATTTTAATTTTTATAAACTAAAAACCAAGCAACAGCTTTTACCTTTATTTGCTTTTGTATAGATGCTTCAAAACAAAGAAAGCAATATATTTTGTTAATTGGTAGGGTGATCGATTATGTGACTTCCTAAGAACAGATTGGAAATAATGCCCGTTAGAATTTTTCCGCAGCTGGTCTAATCTAAATCTTCCTGCCGATCACATTAATTGAACGCATTTTTATTTTTAAAAAATGATTGGGGAAAAAAGTAACTTGAAGCTAAATAAAACTAGTCATAGAAATTTAAATTCGGTTTATATAACTCATGAAGGTTGTGATATTCTCTCAATTCACAATTTATAAAATTAATAATTTATTAATTTTGGGTTAAGCTTTTTATTTTTGATTAATGTGACGAAATTCGAATAAATCGGTTTTTTTAGTTGTAAGAAAATCTACTACTTGCGACTTAAAAACCATTTATAATAACCGAGTAGTGCAAGCCCGAAAAATTTGATACAAAACTATTGAAAAATCAATTCTAGCGCCCTATTAATTACCTAAGTATTTGCTCTTCATAACCTGTATGACGTTATTGGAAGCGGGAAATGAGAAGAAAGCATAAAAATCTAATTTAAAGCCTAGAGTTGACTTCAGAATTTGCCGACAAATATAATGGCTATTTGGTCGTTAACATACATACAGACACACACATGCATCTGCACATTTGTGCTTTAATGTTTACCTCACACCTATTACCTATTAATTTAACACCAAATAGATGGCAAAACCAAAGAAATAAAAATTATAGAATAGAATGCTGTCAGCCAACCAGCCCAGCCAGGACACGACTATAGAGAGTTTAAACACTTATCAACTTCACCCCAAGTAAAATATATGATGGCAATATTCTTTATAAACTTAAACATAAGCAGAGATGGAAGCAGTGGGATTTTAATGGTACTAGACATCAACTGAGATTGTGCTTTTAGGAGAAACAAATCTGAGACTTAAAAGTTAAAAGCAGATGCTTTCAACTTAATTATAAGCATATAGCACAGTGCACGGTGGGACAGGACCAAAATACTTTGGAAATATATAAGCCATTTCTAAACGGATTATCTGATCAGATTGCACATAGAAGAGAAGTGTTTCTACTCAGCTTAGGAAGATGAGCTTCCCATATTGTGTCTCTATAGCCTTTATAAGAATGTAAAAAACGTCAAGTTTGGTTAAGTTTGGTTATAGTTAGTGAGGTTTGCTAATTTGAAAATAAAAATTTTACAATTTTGCAACATCTTGGTCCAGTATTTTCAAGATATCAGATCCTTTTAAAGCGGCCCATCTATTATGCAATATTATAGGACGGGTTATTGTACATATTATTGTTGTTTTGACCTATACTATGCAATAAATGGTACAATACTTTCAAACAAGATATAGCACAAATTTCCTGACAGTGATGAAATAAAAATTATAATGGACAATGTTGCCAACACATTATACAATTTTCTTGATTGTGCAATAAAAATCAAGACCCTTTTGATTTCGGTCAATATATGGTGCAAGTTTCTTATATGACATACACACTGGCGATATTATTGTACAATAAGAAAAATTGCACAATTATATCGCTTAAGAACCGAGTATCGCAATTGTTTCTTTGTTAGTTAAGTTATAAAAATTTTAATTGTTTAAAAGACATTTGATGGAAATATTCCAACATAGAAAGGAAAATAGGAAATTTTTAATTTGAAAACTGAAAAATTTTGAATACTTTACAATTTTTGCAATAAAAAGCACCATAATTTTTACAATAAATTTTTTTTTCTTCAAGATTATATACATACATATTATATGTATATGCTTTTAAAAGTTATCTCCATAGACATGATTCAAGAAAAAATCTTAATCGAATTTTTAGTTTTTGTTGGTCCTGGACCCTTCCGAATTCGACCTATTTTGCAGTAAAGTTTTGGACTTAACCCCATATGTTCTAAGATCCTATTGCTTGGACTCAAAAATAAATTTCAGTTGAAAAAACTAATGTAGGAAAATTTAAATTTTTGGGATTTCTTGTAACCTTCTGAAAAATGCTGAGATTCTCAGAAACAAATCTTAGCTTTTTTGCTCACTTGGGAAATTCCTATATAACTGCAAAATTAGAAAATATCAATAATCAACGATTTTATAGCATTGAAAAGAACTTTAATATGTGCAAAACACCACATAGCAACATTTTGCAAAAGTCTTTGAAGATTTTTTAAATTTTTAAAATCTGAATATTCTTTTCAAAGCTACACATATATTTATAAAGTTTCGTATGTGATATGCCTATCCTTCTCTTTTAAACAAGTAAAATTAATAGACTTATAAGTAAAAGCTCGTTCTGAACTCACTCCAGTGGAAGTGCCCCATAATATTGATGATTGTGTCAATGAGTCAGTGAATAGGTACTAAAATTGTCACTTCTTGCATCTTCATATCTCGCGAAGCTTTTATGGTACAACTTTAAAACTTTACCTATGTCGAGCCACAACTGGAAAAAACTTAACCACGAAAAAGTAAATTTTGCAAGAAAAGTATGTTAATAATTTTAATAAATTTCCTCTACGAAAATGTTTGTTTGTGTGCGTTAAGATATTTTATGATATTCTTGCTGTCATGAAAAATCAGTTAATAAAATTATTTTAAAATCAGCAATTCTTTAACTGTTTCATTGATATACTTGCAGTTTTTGTCTTTTGGTTTGCTCTTCTTAAAAAAAGAGTTTTAGCTTAACCGACACTATGCAGCTATCAAAAAATTTATACATATATAAATTTAAAGGCCAGATGCACTTAAACTTTGACAGATAGTAAAAATTATCGTAAATAATAGATTTTCGGGAAAAAAACGAAGATCGAGACTTTTTGCGGTGATGGTTACTGATATGGAGAATCTTTACGTTTCAAGTTTCATTATTTTATGATTAAGGGGAAACAAAGTTATGAGGGGAGTAAAAACAGGTCAAATGGTTTGAACTTGGACTGGCGTACTACTGTTCGCTTTAACAATATCTTTCTGTTGTATTGTATGTAGAGTCGTAAATTGGCCTAATGAACATTTCCTTATCTATAACAATTTTGCACCAAGAAAAAGTACTAAAGTGCCATCACTTTCTTTTTAAATTAATGTTGAATGTTAACAAATAACCGTTATAAAATTATGGCTCAATGATTCGTATGTCGGGCATTCGTTGCACGTATTGTTGTCGCTAATAAGCTTTCTTGCAGCAAATGTCGCTCATAAATTACCTTAAGGGCCATCGTTTCTAATTAAGTAATTGAAGGCAATGCCTGGTTGGGATTTATTGCTGCGCAACTGCGCAACAAATATTTCCAAGTACATGAATATATTTTCGACAAATGAATGAATGAACCTCCATTTTTACTTGTTCCACAACTTTTTTATTGCCTCCTGCTCCAATATCGAAAACACCAGCATCACAATTACTCACCCTTTTCAATGTATGTATGGATGTATGTATTGTTTGTATGTACTCGTAATATCTATACACATGCATGCCACATTAATTGTATGGAAAAGTATTGGCTTTAGAAAAAATGTTGGAGTAGTTGTACAAAAATAAAATACAAAAGTTCAATTAAATTGGAAATGTGCTGTTTGTTGTTGATATTGTTGCTATTATTTGCTGGCTGCCTGCCCTTTGGTATGGGGCATGAAATATTTAATAAAGGACATAACTGGAGTTTACATTTACACAGTGCAAGGGAGAGCAGAGCGGCTTTTAGTGCGGGTACAAAAAAATTCACACATTCAATATTTCCAATGAAAAAACCAAAACCACTAAAGTGTCAACAGCTGATGGGCATATTAATGCTCTAATGTTTGCTATTGTGTTGGCTTAATGAATACATACATTATCGTAAAAATATATTATAGTAGTCGTTATTAAGTATTCATACATACGAGTATATGAAGTAAAATAGTAGATCATCAGTTATTGCAATCATTACAATTTTTTTCCATATACTTCATCATCCACATAATTATCATCATCATTGCCCCCATCATCATATAAATATGTCACAGGAGTAGTCAAGCTTTCATAATGCCAATATCGCTGGCAGCAGCACTTTACTCTTGTTGTACGCAACACGTCATATTATTACAAGTATTGATTGCTGATGTAACATCAACAACACATTTTACATATGACAGCTGACATTTAGGTTCTTTTAAATCTGTAGCTGATAATAGTAGGGGTGTCCTACAGGAGATGGGGATACAAAAAGATGGATGACAATATTGAAATGTGAATTAGTTTCATACAAGTAAGTAATGTTTGATAAACACTCCCGAGACTAATAGAGTTATGAGTGATGTGTTGGCTGTATAACGTTTTCCTTACAATTCTTGGAAATGTATTTCAATATTAATTCAAAATTAACTTGAAAGAAAGTATACGGCAAGTATAGCAAAGACTTTTTATATCTTGAAAGATTTTAGTTGTTAATTGGCCAGCTTTTTTTTTTAGCTTTCTTAAGCTTGAACTGACTTCATTTGTTAAACAATTAAATTCCCACTGGACTAAAGGACACGTGGTCACAAATAAAATAATGCAAAATTAGCATTATCAAATATATGACAGATTAACTTTGAACAATGTCAATATAGGTTAGGTTAAGTTGCATAAGCTGCCGGTAGCTAACAACCGGCCCACTTGGGTCTTTTAGTCATTTTGTGATGCCTGAAATGGATATAAAGAAATTTATTGAAGATTCCCTGATGATGAACATCAGTTGTCGCAGAGAATGTGTCCGAAAAGTTTACCTAGAATCTTTTGTCAGGTAAGAGAGCAGGCGACCAACAGCCAGTGTGGTCGGGAGGATGTAGAATGTGCTCCAAAATAGTTGCAACGACAACATTTTATTGTCTTCATGCGCCCGATGAATTGTGACTAACCGCTTAATTTATATCTAGTTGTTTGAACATTTGATTGGCGGGAAGTCGATGCAGTAATGTGAACGAATAGTGCTTTAGATGATGTAGTGCGATGAGCACCCAAAACCATCATAGTAGATGTTTATATTAAAATCTACTTCTATAGCTGCAACGTTTTCATAAGTTAATTCAATATCTAAAATTGACTTTCGAAGAGAATCTTCGAAGAAGTTTGAATTAAAGCATCGAACTGCAATAAAATTATTAAAATTTTTTCTACCTTAACAAAAAATGACAGGGTTATTATTATTTTTATTTTTGTTGCAATTTTATGTAGAAATTTACATTTATTTTTTTATACGAAAGACAAACATGTGGAATTTTAATTAAGATTAGGAGAGCACAGCGCTATGGAAGAAGCATATACCCTTTACGACAATATTTCATTACAAAATAGACAGACCTTGGCCTTAAAAGGCAGAGATAAAGAGATGTGAAGAAAAATTAACTTTCATACTAAAAAAGTTATAAAAATAAATTGGTAAAACCATTCAAACCATCAGTACACATTATTCACATTTACCAGTGTTTAATTTTACCAAAAATTTTTACTTTAACAAGTGTTAGCAATAAAGCTAACTAAAAAAATCTATAAAACAACAAAGTCAAAAGGCAACGAAGGTGGTTAAAACAGTAAAATGAAACATTTATTTTGGTCATAAAAACGAGTGGCAGGACTTAAGGTTATTTATGGTGGCTCACGATGTATCATTTAACCCTTAACTACATTATTTTTTATAACGACGACGCATCGTTTTGCATAATTAATCTGTGAGTTACTTGACCTGTGCTTTCAAATTTCCATCACATCACACATGAGCACACACTCAAACACAAACACACATACAGAAATGTGACTGATACATACGTTACGGATACATATTCGTATCTAGCAGTACGTGTACAATGGATTTCTATAAAATTTTAAAATAATTTGTATGCGTTAGCATGTGAGTTTAGTTAGACCTTGTAATTTCGTTTGTTCAGGATAATTTTTTGAAGATTTTACTTGGGAGGAGAACGTGCTCAAAACTGTTGATGATACGTACACCCCCTGTGTTGAAGTTTGTTTTTTGTAAACTTCCTTTTGTTCGGTTTTGTTATTCTGGTTGATTATTTTTATTCCTCGTGACTTTTTGATGCAGACGAGTATTACATATGCACAACGGTTCCAAAGATGCCTTTTTAATTTTTTTCTACATTTGTTGGACATATTAATCCTTTTTATTTCTGACTGTACCGCAAAAACTTAACCACAATCATTGTAAGCTTGGATCATATCATTTTAGCGAAAAGTTTGAATTGTTATTTTGTTAATTTTAATTGCCAGTAGTTCTTAAACTGGTTAAGTATTTAGCATTAGCAACATAAGTGCACACAAACTACAATTTATTATTTAAAGCAAAAATTAATCTGATAAATATTTTCATGCCATGTGAGAAATACTTTTAATATGGAGGGGAAAACAGATTTTAATGTCTAAATACGAGTGTGGCCACAAATACAAGACTATTTCTATTGGGAAAAAATCAAATAATTAGAACACTTCTTGGGGACTTCTGAGGTAGTTACAAGTATTTCTGGGAAATTAACGTCATTTATTAAATGACACTAATTCTTTGATGTTTCTGCTTGGAAAGCTGCAGATACTTGTTGTCATTCTATACAAAAAATATTATAATAAAAAAAAGGACTAAAATCTTTAAAATGTTCGAAAAGGCTCTACGGAAAAGAACTCTACCTATATATGTATGTTTGTATATACACATACATACATATATATATATATATACATATGTATGTATGTATATACATACTTTCTAAATTTCCAGCCATCCGTACACTTACACGGTTTGGTTAACGTTCTTATTTTATAATTTCGTTGTACAAACCATACTTACATTGCCAATCAAGAACAAAAAAACCACAAAATGTGAAAATCTATTGTGCGTGAATAAATAAAAAAATACAGAAATATAAAAAAAAATAGAAGGCTAAACACCACAAAAAGACCTTCATTTAAATTTAAATATAAAATGGCAGTACAAACAGCACAGACAATGAAGACATTATTATATCCTTTTTTGAGAACCCCAGAAGCAGATTTATCTTTAAATGAAAATTGAGTGAATGTTCATTTAGTACGCATATAAGACAGGCTCCACTCACGTACTGGTTGGTATAGAAAAACTGGCATCAGAGTCGAGAAAAGTAGATTCAAAACTAAATATAAGAAAAATGTAGTTCGTGAGCATGCAGTTTTCAAATGGGATTAAGCCTACATTGCAGACATAGACCAGATATAGCCTGACTGACCTTAAGTACATAGTAGGATATTCATTCGGTTAACCGTTAATCGGTTAACCGGTTAATTACTACCCGAAAAAGGATTGAGAAACTAGATTTTCTGTATTATGGATTGCTTTCGATTTCTTCAAGATCTACGATAAGTGAAAGGATTTTTCCAAGTCAAGTTTTATCAAAACTAAAGAAAAGAATCGTTTAAATCCTAAACATATAAAACAAATTATTTTTCTTAAAGATTATTTTAGAAGATCTCCTCAAACTATTAAAATAACTAATAAAATGATTTCACAAACTTGTTAATATTTTAATTAACCAAATATTACATATTGGGTGAAAATAGTGAAAAATATCCTACGTAAATGATGTAAATGTCATGAAGGCTGACTATTTTTGCTTCCACAATTCCTTAAATAAATATTTTTTCATTTTTCTCCTCTGAAATTAAAAATATTAACACTTTTTGATTAATAATTGCATAATTTTTGTATGTAAGAAATTAAATCGAATATGTGAAATATTTTGAAAGATTAAGCTCAAAAAAGAACTGTGGCTCTAACAGCCTTGAGATGTATTTATTTCTTAGATTTTTGTACTATTATTAGTGTCTTGTTCACATATGTAATTTTCTCTAAGAGTTGATTTGAGTTTCATTAAGGTTTCTTTTTGTTGCTTAATGCCACTTTATAAATAATTGCTTAGGAAAATTTAACATTTTAATAGCACAAAATCCTCTTTATTTCATTTGTTGTTATTACTACGACTTTATAAACACGAAAAGCACAACTCATTCATGAACAAGTTATTTTAGTTAAGTCATTTGTATGACCGCCAGCTGTGTGCTAGTACACGCAAATATGAAAGTTGAGTTTCCTTTTCTTTTAAGTTTGCAAATTAAGAAAATAATAAAAAGCCATTAAGTTTTAATGTTGGTACTATAATACTTAAATTCATATTGATATTAAAGTACATACATAAGTAAATATGTATGTATAGTCGTACATATGTATGGGATAATATGTACTCGCGTGTATCGTAGCAAACTTATCTTGTTTGATTTCTTTTAAACATGAATTACTTTTCCTGCACTTATTCCAATAAAGTATAAATGATGTCAATTAATTTTTATGCCATTAATTTAAATTGGATATAGAAACACTTTGGCATTCTTCACTTTGGAAATTAATACTCATGTGAAGGAATTATTTCTTAGCAACAAAAAGATCCCCATTCATTGGACTTTATTAATCCAGCCCTTTCATATAAAACTAATACACAGTATCGCCATTAAAGACTGACAAATCTGTTTAATAGTTTTAGGTCTTTACATATTTTTTTATTGTTGCCATTTTTGCATTCACACACCATATATTTAATTTGACTCTTTTACTCCCTAAACTGCCTCTTTATTAAATGGCAGTTCAAAAAGGATTTGTAAGAGTTTTTCTTTTATTTATAGTTTGAATGCCTTCTTATGTTATACAATAAAAAACTCCTTCATACACACACTCACACACACATATAACGATTAAAGTCTTTTCAATACATAATAACAAAAGTAGTAATAATAATTATGGGGTTTCATGTTTTAATTCACATCACGTTCTTTTCTATTATTAGTATGTTAAATGTTAAATGGTCCACAAATCAGTTTTCACTTGACTCTAGGACATTATAAAAGTTACAACAAATTGTCAACTAGTCACTTGTTTTGGATGTTTTACTTACATTTAATTCTACTCCAACACTTTCACATTTTACCTCTAGATCAACATTTTTGTTAAGTTTTCATGATTTAACCCGTCTCGTATCTTGTTAATGAAACAAAATGCAATAAACTTAAATTATATGTGAGAGAAACACTGACTGTTGTTGTAGTTATTGTTACTGTCAGGATACAATGAGCGGGTGTTGATGTTATAAATGTATGTTGGTGGCAAAATAATAATTTAACCTGTATGTTGCTCTTGTAGATGGTGTTGTTGGTGTCATTGTTGAGCAAAACATAACTAACTACCTTATAACTTAACAAGCCATAATCATTAACACATTCATCTACACCAGTGGAGGCCATTCTCTCAATTTTCTATGCTCTGGAGTATAGGCTGTTTTTTTTTACCATTAACACACGTTCACTGTGTATGAGACTTACAGCCTATCTATTTAGCGGCGAAGCACATACACAAACAAAGAATAAGATATTATATGTTTGGCCACCACTGATCTACACTCACCTACTCATACACTTTGGCGCTCCTTCATACACATGCTTACGCACATTCTTATATATACCCTGAAGGATGCATGGAGTTAAGTGTCCCCAATTCACTACTTTTGTGTACTATATTGGTGGCATTGTCGACAAAGCGTCTACACTTTTTAATTTGCCGTTTATGGGTAGAGAAATGTTTGACAGCTGAAAAATGTGCTTCTTCTTTTTGATTTTTTTATTGTTTCATTTTTTGTTGGAAATAAATGTCGTACGCGCAAAATAAAAGTTTTTATATAAAAAAGTAGTAAAAGAGTGAAATTAAGAGGTGAATAAAAGTGATTATATTACAAAAATATTTTAGCAATTACATAAATACATCATGAGCAAAAGAAACTATAAAAGACTTATGAAAAAGCAATAAATTGTGAATAAAAATAGCAATAGTGAGAATGATGAAAATATTTATTTTTAGTAAAAGTTCAAACATAACAGATTTTGTCTTTCGAAGATTTGTCTTCTACAAAATTGGTATTTTGAAACAGAACCCTCCAGAATTTCTTTGGAGAAGCTGCTGGCTATATTACAGGAGGAATTCCTGGAGGTACTGCTTTCATCAGCAGCTGAAAATATTTTTCCGGGAATTATTGCCACAGGAATAAAAACTCAGCTAAGGAAAGTGAAAGAAATTTTAAAAAACCATAACGAAATTGAATTGGATATAAAAATCGACGGGGTCCCATTGCAATGCATTGTTTAAAATTTCGCGAATCCAATGATGGCCAAACTAAGAACGTAGTCAGTAGTACCAGTGCCTTTGGTTCAAATATCTACATATGTTCCCAAGTGGAGTTCATAGTCAGTAGTACTTATGGTACTAATGCATTCTCAATGACACGCACGTGTTAAATGTCTATAGCGCAGAACCTTTTAAATGGTATAATAAATCAGTAGTAGTGGTGACAATGGCAGTAGTGAGTCAGTACTGTTTCACTATTGACATTTCCAACAGGGTATGTAGAAACGGATACACACACAAAGATTGTGAACAATATTGTACTTTGCTTTTTCGCCACATGTATGAAAGTGTGTGAATGTTAGAAACCTATAATTCTAATAATTTACTGTATGGACAATTTCATTTCTACGTTGGTTCGTTTCTGTGTACCTTAAGTCGTTTGTCACGCACAAGTGTTTGGGATTTTTTTTTTTGTCTTTATATTCCTTTAAGAGCTACAACCTGCTTCTGCTTTCTATTTGGCTATTTATTGCTAAAACTTTCCTTTTTTGTATGTTCAAGTGTAAGTCTTTTTGTGACGATTAGCCTGTTACAAACACATGTTCTATATCAACCAATCTACCCTCCCAAAAAGCAATATTTGAAACTGTAATAATTCAAAAATATTTTTGTTCTTGGCTTTTGTTTCCAAAGAAACTTTTCACTAGAATTAACACTATAGTCAGCTTAGACGGAGATATAGGAGTTAGAGGGGGATTTTATTTTCTAATTGAAATTAAATCTAATCTATTTATATTCCTGCATTTCGTTGGGTGCTAATGCCAACTCATCAGTATAGATTAGCTAGCCCACAACAAATAAATATATTTTTGAAACATAAAAAAAAATTTTTCTAAAAACTAATTTATGAAATATACTTCTGGTTTCCATAAAAATTTCCATTAATTTTGTTTTGTTAAAAAAACTCACATAAGTCTGCTTTAAAGCTACGCTCCTGATTAATACAAAATCTTTTCGTTGTTTCCCACATTTAATGTAACAATTTTTAGTTTTATATTTACAGAATTTGGCATTTAATTGCAGTTTAAGAAGATAAAAGTTTATTAACAATAACTCATTTACAAAACAAAATATTATATCACGTGCGCACATTATGGCCATAACAATTGTAAAATTATAAGCAACCCAAAAAGGAAAAACGACAGGGCTAAGGATACAAGAAAGGGTCTAGACACGTACAGATTTTTACAACTTTTCAAGAAGTAAATTCAACAAGTTTTCTAAAATAAATAAAAATAAAATCACGTATTTCCTTATTCCTCTTTTTAATAACAATAAATGAAACTTTATTTCAAAAACATTTTTATTTTAATGTTAAACTTTGATGTTGTTTTTGACTATTAAACTTATAAAATAATTTCCAATTGAGACATGAAAATTGGCCAGGAACAGAAAAACTATAGTCAGTAGCTACTTAAACTAAAAATAATATATGTACGTGTGTGTGTGTTTAAGTAGAGAACCATTGAATTTTACTTTAAAATAACAATAATGCAACATATGAGTCTAGTTGCACCAAACTTTCTAACCAGACGCCAACTATTTTAAGCAAACAATTGATAAAAAGAAAACATCAAAAAATAAGTTAAAAGTCCACACACTTATGAAGGAAATAGCCATAAACTTGGACTTCCAATTCTTTTATAATACAATCTAAATCCAGCAGCAGATACTCTTTCTGCTACTACAGATGCAGCTAAAAATAGAAATAAAAATGTCATTATGATCTTTTACACACTTGTACCAATAAAAATCATTTCCTTAGATAAACACTATTTAGCTTTCAAATACATAAAAAAATACTATGTACAAAGTATTTTTTGTGTGTGTGTGTGTGTGTGTGTGTGTTGTGAAGCAATACTAAAACTATTCCCTTAAAGTATGCAAAAACTTTTAACGTTTATTTTGTTACGTAAGAAGGTGGGTTTGAGTGAGCAGGAAGTGAACAAAAGCAACAAATTAATAGAAATTAACATGAGCAATTTTTAAAGAAAACATTTTTCTATGTTTTTCTTGTAGTTTTTTTTAATGCCGTTAATGTGGAGTTTTCATGTCTTTTGAGCTTTTACTGCGGCCCGTATAACAAAAGAAAAAGTTCGAGTATATATATTTTTTTAAAGGAAGACAACATGTATTCACATGGTGACACATATATTGTGAGCTTGATTACAATGCTACAAATATACTCTTTATTTTTATTATTTGACTGATATCACACCACCTGCCACCCCTGTTACCATTTATGTTTGGCATGCTTCTAAATAAATGTTTATATAGAAATATTCAATAACATTTGTACAAACTAGTTGCAACTCATACAAGAGGTTCTGGATTATGTAATTAAATTTCAAGTCCCAATAAAGCTGTTTTTAGACTATTACACAAGCTTGTGAGATAGTGTAAAACAGGCATAAATAATTCTTTTTTATGTAATCCAAACAACTTTAGTTGTTTATAGGTTATTCATTCGGTTAACCGGTTGATTACTACCCGATTAGATGATCGGTTAATTTAAAATCGGCTATTTTCGATTAACGACTAAACCGGTTAATTTCAGCCAATTAACCGATTAACCGACGCATCAAAATTTTTAATTTTGTGGTGTATTTAACATATTTTTTGTGTTTTTAATTATTTGTTTCGTCTCATAGACAAAACTTATGTGTTTAGAAATTATTTTTAATACAAACAAAGAAGTGATTTTAACTTAAGTAAAACCCCTAGAGGGAAAAAGAACCAGTCACAGGACAGGTCACGTAACTGGGTTCCAAGATCTAGAAACCGGTTCGAGTACCAGAACTTTATATGAAAAGCACCGGTAATTTTTACATGGCGTTGTCATTGGAAGGGGTCAATGGACATAATTATGTTAGTCAGTGATAGGTTCTAGACCCAAACTAAGGCTACTTGTCCTGTGATGGGTTCTTTAATACTTATTACTGTACTTTAAACAAATAATTTTAATTTGGAAAAAATCTGCTTGTGTAATGAGGATTTTTTCTAACATATTTGTTCTAGTTTTGTGATATGATTCTTTTCACCGGTCACCACTCAGGAACATTTCGTACCATTTCCATTTTCACCAGCCATAGGAAAAGTACGTTCAAGATAAATGGTAAAACATTTCCCGCAGGCACTTTGAAACCTTTGGACATGGCTATAAAAGTGCTTACTAAAGACTCTGCTACTCTAATTGAACTTGAGCGAAGTATTAAGTTTTTATTTGATAGTTTAATAAAAACCAATAATACTATTGCCAACGACTTAATTAAAAATCTAAGGATTATAATTAATGAGAGATGAATTCAATTAGTTTATGCCTTCTCTCAGGAATATTTCCTTCCAGCAATAGTGTTTTAAAATACAGTACAAAAACGGAAACTAAGGAATTCGGAAATAAGCTTTTTTGCAGAATCTTCGTTGCTGAGCTCTGCCTGTATGAGTCAGATGATCACCTGGTAACAGAAGAAACTATCGCTAGTAATACAAGAAATCTTTTAATAAGAAATCTTTTAGAAGTGTTAAGAAATTGAAAAAAATAAAACAGGACATAATGGAAGATTGTATATGTTTAAAAAAATCCAGGAAAAGGTCTGAGAAACTAGATATTCTGTATTATGGCCTGCTTTCGATTTCTTCATCATCTACGATAAGTGAAGGATTTTTTCAAGTCAAGTTTTATCAAAACTAAAGAAAATAATCGCTTAAATCCTAAACAGTTAAACCAAATTATTTTTCTGAAAGATTGTCTCCTTATACTATTGAAATAACTAATAAAATGATCTCAAAAACTTGTTAATTTTTAAATTAATACATCTTTTTTTTTATTTTTTTCTTGATTTAGTGCAAGAATAGTTATGTTCGTTATGTTCTGGTTTCTTGTACTAATAAACTAGAAATAATAAATAATTTATGAATTTGTGTGTTGAAATTACTTGATTATGAAAAAACTTTATTAATCGGTTTACTCATTAATACCGAAATCAACTGATTATTAACCGATTAAGCCAAAACCTTGATTAATTAATCGAGCGATTAACCGATTAAGGCAAAAGCCCGATTAAATGAATACCCTACAACAGACTGTTATGCTATATATATATATGTTTTTAGTCAATAAAAATACTAAAAATTAATTCCTAATTTTGCAAAATTTAAAGCAAAATACATTTTTATATATTCATTGAAATAATTAAAAACCAAAAGTGCTATTAAAAATCAGTATGTTGCTTCTTTTTTTTTTTGTTTTTTCTGTTCTCGTACTTTTGAATATTTTTGCGTTTAATGAGAGCAATTCTTGATTACTCTCATGTTACCGAACTTTCCCCAAAAAGTACGGGATCGGAGCCATAGTCTGATCCTAAGCAATTACAGAACTCAAAAAGCTTTGTGCATCATTGAATTAATGAAAATGTGATTTAGTTTTCCTAATTCCAGTTGTCGGTATTATTATTTTTCATTCTGTGTTTAAGTTTGAGTATTAAGTATGTATAAGACTTTACTTTACTTTGAACATTGGAATATGCACAAACTCACGCATGCAACAATGAAAGCATTTGAACATACCCAGCAGTCCTTGCAATGGCTTTAATATTTTCTTTTTATTTAAAATTTCTTTGCGCAACTTGAGAACGCACGGATGCACCAGATAAAATGTGGTGATGTTTTGCTGACTAGACCATTTTTGACATTTTCAACAAGTGATAATGACGATAATAGAACATTTGTTAAGGGAATGCATCGGCGTTGCATCTTGGAATGAAAATAGTGCACTGAAGATGTAGTGATGGCCTGGCTTACACCTCTACCAAGTACAGTTCCAACCAAACCAAATGCTCCCATGTCGTAAAGAGCTCGTAAAGACTGGTCGAAAAAATCTTCCGATGTCGGAGAAGAAATATTATGGAAATCGTAATGTTTTTTATATGAAACGGTTGACATGACTACGTAACGATCTGTTGATACGAAATTGCATCGATACGTAGGTACGATTTCGTTAAGAGATTTCTTAACGACTTCGTTTAGAATTTTCTTGAACTTTTACTGCGGAGTACCGCTTCACTGTTATGCTGCTGCTTTCGTGAATATTATTTGCATTTTTATTAAGTTTGTTCATGTTTATTATAATTCTTTTTTTTTTCTTTAAAACAATCAAAAACTTTTTCCTGGTTTTTACTTACTTAATAATTAAAGTTTTTAATTTTTTTTAAAAGTTTTATTTGCACAAACTCACATTAAATAAATGTATCCGAATGAAATTTGGTCAGACAAATTACCAACATGTCTTAACGAGAACGCTACAACAATTATGATTTCAGACAAACTATCGAAATGTCTTAGCGACTTCATTATGACAAATCTGACTTCAGAAAAAGTCAAAATCTTTGGATAGAGCTTATGGTTGCAGCAAATAACTGATTATTGTTTTAAGCAATTGTCAACCTTAAGTAGTTTACGACAAAAAACTCATGCTTACATATAATCATGCCATTATTAGCACTCATATTAATAGTTGAGCTTAACATTATTATTATTAACAAAATTCGAGCTACAGTCATGGAATAGTTAAAAATTCAACTACAGTATGGTTCTATAACAATAAGATATGGTTCTTGTCCATACTATTTTAAAACAGATTACTTGCAATCAAGCTTTAATCACAAAAGAGACATTGCTCTCTGCTTCCAAAAAAGTTTTGGTTCTATCTCTTGGTTGAATTATTTTATTATATATATTGAACCATATGTTTGGTTATCTTTAACCATATATTGTAATTTTGAACACATATATGGTTGTTTTGAGCCATGTATATGATTATTTCAAACCATATATTGTAATTTTGAGCCAATATATGGTTGTTTTGAACCAATATGGTTATTTCAAATCATTTGTTGTAATTTTGAACATATAGAATTTATACATATATGGTTATTTTAAACCATATATATGGTTATTTTAAACCATATATTGTAAGTTTGAACCATATATATGGTAGTTTTGAACCAAATATATGGTTGTTTTTACCCATACTATTTGCACAATAGATTTTTTAAAGCATATATTCAATCATAGTATGTTGCTCTTCTATTATGGTTGCCTCAAACATGTTTTTTCTTTGGGGTGGGTTCTCTATTGTGACCAGGTTCGTTGCAAGAGTTTGTACATCCTTTTAATATTCGCACATACATTGTATAACGGTTGTTTTGTTATATACAATAAAATGAAAGAAACAAAGTACAAAAAAGTAAAAAAAAACTTTAATCTCTGTTTTATTCTAACACCATCATTTTCTCTACTTTTCATTCCAAGTGATTGCAAAAGCATTTTGACAGAAATTTAAATATTTTTTTGCTTATTACAAATGACATAAAAGTGGGCACTTGTATTTTTTAAGATATAAAATTAATAGTTTCGAAATTACAATTATTTTGAAAGTACAATTTTTTTACATGAAAATAGTATTAACATTAAAATTATCAATATTAATAATTACGTTACAATTAAACTAATTGTACCAGTGGATTTATCAGTTTAAAATTTAGCTCTGAAAAGTTTTGATTTATATAAAACTTGTATGCATCTAATTGTTAGATTCTTGGCTTATTAACTAACTACTTCTTATATAATTTATATCGTTAGATCAATATCCCGTTACGACTCCATTTTCCGCTAAAACAAATTCCGTACAAGTGGCCCTTCCAAGTGTTACCATATATTGTTAAACACCGTGTGTGAGGATGAAGTCTACCAGAAGTTTCCGACTACAAGGGCACCAGTATGATAGGTCACTTGATAGACAACGAAAAATTTGCTTCAAATAAAGCAGGTTTTTGCTCTGAGAGCATAAAAGTAGTGCTTGTAAACCTGCTGATATCGCTGCTGATTTTTGTATGGCGAGTTCCCGGTTTGGAGTACTACATTTTTGATACAAAAAGCGCTTTTTCAAGCGCTGACAATCATCACCATTTTCAGCACTTAAACTGTAAGTATATGGAACTTTCTCGCTTAAAAATCTGCATTGTATCAGCAGTGAAACCTGCTCTGCAATAAGCTCTTCTTTTAAAAACATGAAAATTTCTTACTGGGTATGATCATTCAAGAGTTTGGGTAAAGCTATACATATGTACATACAGTACATACATACATTACATTAGGATAGCACACTTCGCATACGCCGCATTGAATACCATATATATTTTTACTTATAAAAATTAATTAAAGTATTTATCTAAAAGTGATGTCTATGGAGTGATTAATATGTTCTGATTGTTCACTGTTTCTGTTTTGCGGGTTTTATTTTATGTTCGATTAATTGTAATGATTAGTAATTTGAGTTGGACACTAATTTAGCACATTTTCCAAATTGGATTAGTTTTCATTATTTTTCGTATTCAAAATATTAAATTGGTAATTTTTATACATGTTGTATTTTAAAAGTTTGAATAAAATACACAAAACGATAATTACCCAGCAATACCTTAGCTTACTGGTAGATAAAAAAGTATATGAGGATTTAAGTCGTACCTACTTACAATTTGGCTCGATAAGTTCTTATTTTTTTTTGAGAAGTCCAAAAAATAAGGGGTACCACTTACAAATGTACTTACATTGTCACAGAAATTAGCTAGTTATTATTTGGCTTACTTGAAGCTAAAAATTAAGTAGTCAAATTCAAATTAAAAAAAATATATTAAATACACATTATATATTTTATTCATATTTTTTTTCAGATCAGATGCGAACCTGTGCTCGTTCAGATTTGAAGAGAGGTACTTTACCCACTCAGCTATTGTTGACTTATAAGTTTAAGCGACAAAAATTAGTATACGTTGACTTTAAAAATGGTTGTCTACTTGTTTCATTAATACATAACAACAAATTATAACTATTTTCAGATATTGAGAGTAGTAGTTCTAATTTGAAGCATAGTAATGAGATAAATAAGTACCACTCATTACTTTTTAGCCCATTAATAAAGTACTACCGGTTACAAAAATGACAAAAGTTTTTGCTGTAAATGGTTCACAGACGCGAAGCGCAAGAATATTCATGAAATGAGTTCGGCAGAATGCACCGTTGGGGACATTGCATTCACTTTGAACTGCTTCAGAAAGACAGTGTACATTACATTAGGTCATAGTCAAACCTATAGGACGTACAAAAATGTTGCACCGGGTATTACACATAAGAAATCCACATGAAGAGAAGACCCCTTTATTTATAGACCCTGGGCTACATGTCAATTTAAGATCTCAACTGACATTCAAAGAGCATTTTCAAAAAAATTTTATATTGCCATCTTCTCACGCATAATTAGTAGAAGACTTTATGAGAGAAATTTACATGGATGTCTTATACATCAAGTGCCATTCGTATCAAAGAAGAACTTGAAGTCTCGCATTTCATTTACTCGTGATCATTTAGAGAAGCCAATGCTTTTTTAGAAATTTTTTCTCTAAAGTGACGAATCGAAATATAGACGGCTTGTGGTATGGCGCCCTCCACCAATGCAGTGCAACCTAAAGTAAGCATCGAAGACGATAAAGCACGATTGCACAAAATTTAAACTCGAATGGATCAGTACGCTCACAAAAATCTACTTGTGAATGCAATGACCCCATATGTCGCAGAAAATATGCCACATAGATGGCATTCCATTCACGTCAACGACCCAAAATACACTTCAATAACAGTGAAGTGCTTCTTGGAACAAAATAGTATCCATGTATTTAATTGCCTATTTTAATCACCGCATCTCAATCTTATAGAGAACCTATAAAATAATGTAGAGTAACACACAACAGCTGTTAACCTAAAAATTTACCGATTTCGTACGCAATACCAAAAGAAATGTTGCACGACCCTTGTGAACAGTATGTGCAGGTGTCATTAAAAATTAGGGGTTTCCTACCAAATACTAAGTTTTAAGTTCAATTAATTTCTCTTTTTCCTGTTTTTCTTGTTGTCCAGTAATTTTTTACGTTCTGTTGCATTTTGAAACAAACCACACGTATTCCAACGAACCTAAGTAATGTCAAATATTTCTTGGGCAATAAGTAACACATTAGGACAAAGGAGTGATTAAAGTAATATGGCTACAAGACAAATTTGGTTAAAAAGGGCGCACATAGCTGATGTACTAACCAAATATCCAACACTGTATATGTTTGCACATACATAAATGATAATGCTAGCAAAAACCCGCATACCCATTATCAGACTACGCGGCCCAGACCTAATGTTTCAGCCTAGGCATCAATTGCTTCGTCATTATGGTCTGATGGTTATAGGTTACATTTGTTCCTTTCAAGTTCCACATGGGGACCAAGGGATATCATATCAGGGACCAGAAATTAAAAATTCTCAAAACCTACCATATTTAAGATCATAAAGGTACGATTCTAACGATATATAAAAAACTCAAAATGTCGGCTATGGAACAGTATAAGGTTACAAAATTAATATTCTAAAAATATATATACATATATATAACGCATGTGGACAGACACTAAAATGCCTAAAATGTATGCTTTGTATTTTTAAGTCGATATCAAGACGGGTCTGCAAATCGAATTAGAGCCAAGTGATCGCGAAGGCAGTATACTCCTATAAGGAACAACGGGAACATATAATGTAAGTGCGAATTGTCAAATGAACTGTCAAAAAATGCAGCGCTTCCAGTGGAAAAAAAAACACCCGATTGTGTCCAAAATATGTGAAACATTAAATATATCTGCTATCTAAAACGTATATAGAAATCTTAAAAATATTAGCCCGGAATAGCTACAATACGTCATAAACAGGGAAACTGGAAATATGCCATAAAAAAGGTTCTTATGCGCATTAACTATGCACTAAAAACTTAAAAATATGCTCCAAAACTTTAAAAAAATATGTTCTTGAAATTTTATCATTTCGTCTATAATTTATATGATATTCATTGCTGATACAATAATGTCTAAGAAGATAAAGTCCACGAACATTATTGCCACTTCAAAAAGGAAATAGTGTTCATCGGAATTCTGAATAGTGGCTTCGCAGAGGAAAAGTTTTTTACCTATTCAAAAGCCTGAACCGATATACCCAGAGAAGAAAACAATTAATCCAATACAGAGCCCGGCTATGCAGTCAAACTTTACACAGCAGTACTATTGCATTAACTTTATTTGCATTTTTTATGGTCATTTGACAATATTGCAGCTATCTAATATTCTGGTTCCTTATGGATACGGCAGTTGGGCACCTAGACACTAAGATATATTTTGTGGTTCCCATTTGGAAGAAATCAGCAAAATCGCATTAATAGCTTAAATATTCTCAAACGCGACTATTCTCGTCCTACATAACACTGGTTCACAAAAAAATGCACCTCAAAAATGAGATGTTTTTAACCTAAATTGGGGCTGCTGAACTCGAATATGGCATTAATTTTCGAGATATTCGCGAAATACTAGTTTTTGGCAGTTTGTAAAGATATTTCCAAAAATCTTAAATACTGTTTAATTGAATTGAGCAAATTTGGCTTTGTTGCATAGATATGTTTTTCCTTTTTCAGTTCATATTTATACTGTGTTGACCAGATAAAAATTCACTGAATTACAAGCTTTTATATTTGAAAAAAAATTTATTTTTTGCGTTTTTTCAACATTCACCATTTTGAAATGCTCCATTAAAACAAACAAAAAATTTTATATTTTTGTTTTGACCCATATCTTAAATAAAATTTTGTTCCCAACGTACAAAAAGTAAAATTGTTAACATCGGGCAGAAATTTAGAAAGTTACAATAGATTTAGTGAAAACATCCGATTTTGAATTTTTATAAAAGAATTTGTATGGAGTAGGAGTATAAGAAAAATGCCAGTGGTGCAGAATTAAATATTTTGGATATATATCAACCACTTCTAACTCTTTAGTTCCGATCAGTATAAAATTTTACATGGAGATATCAGAGAAGTGTTCTTATTTAATTTAGGAAGGTGAGGTTCTTATATTTCGCAGGTTCAGAGGTATGAAGTGCAAAGTAGTGCATTTCGGTCATGTAAAATTTTTCAATGTTTGTCATATCTCCGTTTCTCACTCGATTCCAAAAATTTTTTGTGTCTTTATATACCTTGTAAAGTTCTAAAAAAGTCTTTGGTAAAACAAATATCTTGTATAGTTAGTGAGGTATACTCATTTTAATATTGAAATTTTTAAGTTTTTCAAATCCTTGGTTAAGATATCGGATGCAAATAACAACCGATTGTCACAATTATTTCTTTGTTACACTCTAAAACACTTTTGTTGAAAATTAGGTCGATAATAGTCGGCAACACTTTACAGATTATTATCGACTTAAAATTACACACGCATTATTTTTAAACAAAATGTTTTTACTAAAAAAAGCGATTGGCTGTGAGCAGGTTTGAGCCGCGACCTCCTGACTGATAGTCTGACGTATCTACCATTCAGCCATAGCCGTATTATAATTTATGTTAAATTTTTTCCACTTGGACTAAATATGTTTAATTTGAAAGGTTTTTTCTTTAATAAAATAACTACAAAATCGATGTAATTTTAGACGAGGAAAAATTTTCAACACAAATTTAGACAAAATATGATCGTAAATTTGAAGTAATATTTTAGAGTGTAGTTACATGACAAAATTTCGAATAGTTAACGAAGTTGATGGAAGTATTCTTTCAGAGTTGAAAATAATACAATCCTTAATTTCAAAATTTCAAAATTTTGAATTTATAACAATTTTTGCCCAAAAAAGCACCATAATTGTTTTCTCTATAAAATTTTTTTCTCAAGAATCAAATAATTATTATATACACGTCTAAAAGGTGTCTTCACATGCATGATTTTAGAAAAAAAACTTAATCGAATTTACAATTTTTGGTGCGCATGCACCCTTTTGAAATCGACCTATTTTTTAGATTTATTGGAATTTTCTTAGGAATTCTAATGATTGTCAGAAACAAATCATAGTTTTCACATAAATTCCTATAAAACTGGAAAACAGCAATAATAAACGATTTTATAGCATTAAGAAAAAATTTAATATGCACAAAACACCACATAGCACCATTTTTCCACTTGTTTTGCCGTAAGTCTTTCATAAAAATTTTAATTATAAAAATCTGAATACAGTGTTGAAAACTACACATAATTTTGATATGCGATATGTCGACCTTTCTTTTTCAAACGAGTAAAAGTAATGGAATAGAAGCAAAAACTCGTACTGAGCTGAGGACCACTAAACATGTTGTAACTTTCTCATATTTGGTCCGATGTAACTAATTTTACGCTTGCTATATTCGGAATTTTCTTTAAGATGTGAGTCTAAAATATATTAAAAAAAAATTATTTTGCCTTACTGGAGCGACTTAAATTAGTAAATTAAAAAAAACGTGAAAAAAATAGTTTTTTCAAATCTAAAGATCTGTAACTCATTGAATTTTGATCCGATCAACATATTTTGAATATGGGCTGAAAGAGGAAAAACATATCTATGCAACAATGCCAAATTTGCTCAATTCAAGTAAACAGTACTCCAGATTTTTTAAAATAGCCTTATAAACTGAAAAAAACACGTTTTTCGCGAATATCTCGAAAACGGTTCTTAAGAAAACAAATGAATGCCATTCGTGTTCAGTGACCCCCAATTACCTTAGAAAATATTTCATTTTTGAGGTGATCGCAAAAAGTTGAAAATTTGTGAACTAGTGTAATTGAAAATTTTTAAAGCTGTGAATAAACTGGGAATAAATAAGTGGAATGAATTTTTTTTCGGAAATTGGGCAAAAAATATGTACATTAGAGTATATTTAAATCGTAAAAGAAAAAATTTTCAAATGTGGAAAAATTTCAACATTTTCGATGGCAAAACAGATTTTTTTTTGTAAATATGCACATTAAAATTACAAAAAAAAAAACGAAAATATGTAAAAAGGTCATATATGCAAAAAAAAAAAAAAATAATAATAGAAAAGAGTCCTAAATATGCTGCAAAGGGTAAAATATGCAAAAATATGCACTAACAAATCGATGCCAAAATTCTTAAACATTTCTGAAACCCATAAATATCTTATTTGTGCCTACTTATCATCGCACAGGAAAAAACATGGAATGGTATATTTGCGGTGTCCCTCCCTGCTCATAAATTATATTAAACTTCTTGCTTTTTTCATGTTATTTTTATTTTGAATTTAATTGCTTTTGACGCCAAAGTAATTTTTATTAAGAAAGAATCGGGCATAAAAAAAAATGTCACACGGCATAATATAATAATTTCTTTTTCGGAGGCGGTAGCAGTCTTTCATTAGTGTTCATCTGTATTTCATGAGTTTCCGTGTTGCTTATATGAAAATCTCACTTTTTCTTACAAATCGCCTTCGAAGATCAAATATGAGAATTATTATCATTCCAATATTTAAAAGCTCGCAAATGTTGCCTTAAGGTTACGGCCATATCAGCAATGTTTTTTTTTGCATGTTGTGTGTTTTACCTGTTGAAGGCCACCTTTTTTTTATTATATTGTAATGAAAGCTGTAATTTCTCTTAAGAGTAGATATAATCATTTTACTGTTCAGCATTGTGTGAATGTATGTTATTATCTGACAGACATAAAAGTGCGCTTAAATAAGTGAGCATGCGGTAATTTTAACACAAACGTTTTTTTATATCAATTTTTGTATCCTTTTCTACTTTTATTTCCTTTTCTACTTTTATCAAATATATATAAAGTTAATATCAATTTTATTGTCTCAACAACTATAATAAAAATCCTGTTTTTTGCCATACAATTTGGTAAAGAGGTATTTCATATACGTACGTAAGTCCTGCACTGGTTGGTAGTTATAACATATAAAAATAGTATAGATTAGAGTTAGAAAACGATTAAGTGGAAAAAATATATTCAAATAAAATATCTGCAGTAAATGTGTTTTTAAAAACGTTTATCACATGCTTTCACAAACGAATTTCCAAATACCATTCACACCAAACAGAAACCAAGAAAACGTGCCCAAAATAGGAAAAATATATGTAACGACACAGTAAAAAAAATGGAAAAGATAGAAAGAGAAAGTCAAGCACTAATATATGTTCAAGGATATCTTAACGGTTTTGGTTTTAAATAAATCTTCGATTAAAAGCGTCATTTATTACGCTTTAGTTTGCACGAACATTTTAGCAGATAGACTTTTGAAATAGAGAGCAAAAAATATCACTAGCTTACATATTTTCCTTATGAAAATCGACAACATATTGTTGCTAATATATCTACGTATGCAAAGTAATATTATAGTATGTATGTACATATTTTTAAGGTCAGGTCAACTAAATGCTCGTAATGATTTAAATAAGAATTAGAGATGGAGGTTAAGGAAATTTAGCAAATGCTATTTATTACACAAGGGTGCATTTTATCAATTTTTATTATAAATGTTTTATTTACCACCATCATATCATCTCTTCCAAAAGTTTTTTATTTTCATTTTTGGGCGCTTGTGTGGAATATGAAGCAAAAAAATAAAAAAAATCATATGTGATGTTAGATATTATTATAAACGACACAACTTTTTATTTTGTGCTTAATTTCCATTTTTAAGAAAATGTTTTCTTTTTGGATTTATGTTCTTTGAGATTTATTGGATTTGCGAAGTTTACTTGTGGAGGTGGCGAGCACAGTGGGCTATATATATCATAAGAATACAAAATTTGAATTATGTATTAAAATTTTTTTGTGGAATTTTTTTTACAAACTTGTAATATATTACACTGTAATATTCGAAAATTCGGGAAAAGGTTCTGCCAATTGATCTTAAATATTTTTGGACCAAGGCATCGAATGCCGTTCACTTTTTTGTCAGATTGGTGCGATTTTTCGTGATATTAATATTTTAGTAATTTTATTTGGATACCATATTTATTATTCATTAAGAATCGCTCTTGTATGCAAATTATGTGAACAGAAAACTGTTGATAGCCCTTGGGAACCAGTCACGTGACTTTTCTTGTGATGTGTTTTCTTCCCTCTAGGGGACTTTCTGCCTTGCATGCCTTCGGCCGGGCTTAAGGATTTCATCCTCTAGGTATATCGAATGGTGGATTTGCTGAATAGAGATGTTCTACCTTGCCGGGATCCGGCCAGACTTTGGATGTGTCGAATAGTGGCTTCGCTGAGTAAAGATTTTTTACCAAGCTTTGCTCCGGCCGTACTGAGGAGTTTGCTTCATTATAGGCTAAAATCAAAATGGGCAGAAAATCTTTACTCAGCGAAGCCACTATTCGACCCTGCAAAGCTGTTTTTCGAAAGAAATAAGTTCATAATTCTATATTGTCAACAAATAATAAGGAAATAATTGTTAGAAAATAAAGCGGGCGAATTTTCATTTATTTTTGAGAGTTTTTTCATAGTTTTTGGGCTTATATTTTCTCAAAAACAAAAACAAAGAAAGAAATTTTTCTGTAGATTAACAACACAGCACAACAAAATGGACGTTATTTGTGTTGTTTAATTAAAAATATCTGTATTTTTATCTTCTTTTATCTTCCCTAGCAGCTCTAGTCTTAAATATATAGTGACATTTAAAATTTGCATAATTTACGAATGGTCCTCCAAACTTTAAAAGTAAGTATTTTATAATCTATAAAAAATTATTAATCTACAAGAAATTAGTTTTCATTTTTGTAGAGTAACATTTATGAGTACATCAGGATATTTTACTATTAGTGCAAGGATGTTAAAAATCGTTTGTCTTTGGTTTAGTACTTAAACTTTTTTTTATTTTAATTTTTTTAATTAAAATAACTGGTCCTTATGTATTTTCGTTCGCTGATTACTAGCACCTCTAGTTCCAGAGATATTGTGCATTATATAAAAAAAAATACTTTAAATTTTTCTTCATGTCATTCAATAAAAGACAGGTAAAGAAACTATAAAAAATCTAAAAAGGTTGGTTTAATATTAGCCGAATTAATCGATTAATTAATTATTTATTTGCGATTAATATATTTTTGATGCGATTAGTTATATGATTAACTAATCGATTAATTAAAAAATTTTTTTTCTACAAACAGGACTGTTTTATAATAACACTATCCAGAGACAGGTGAGAGTGTATAAGAGTTTTCTTTAATAAAAGATCTCGATTAACTAAATTTTGTATATTTCCATCACTAACATTTTGTGCAATATGAACAATTAAATATTTTTTAGTCTCAAATTCTAGCCACTGTGTTTAAAACCGGTGGCATATAAAACAAAAATTAAACCTTAAAAACTTATTGATGACAATAGCCATGGGACCATCAAATGAATGTTGTTTTCCATAGAGACTATTTTGAAATTGCTTAAAACACCTAAAGTCACACGCACTCCTCTAAATATGCAAATGATTGTTTTTCTGTTTCTAGCAGCTGTACATTAATATTTATTTGTGTGTTTGCCAAAGTCGGTGTTTATTCCGCTTTTCCATGCCTGAACTTCATTGCCATCAATTGCAGATTAATGACTATAAATGTACGACCTTTAGCATTACATCGCTAACAAAACTTTACGACTACTAGAGATAGTTTAATGTTTCGTTTTTCTTGGAAAAGAGGGCGATTGGAGTGGGCGAAATCGCGAAAATGTCTTTGTGATTTTTTATTTGTGTTTGAAAAATGTGTGAAAGTCATTTTGTCAAGAGCTTAAGGTGTCAATATGCTGCTTAAACAGGTTCCAACGATAGCGATGAAAATTGTTCAGTTTCGTGTTCTTAATGTTACGTTTACTTTTGCAAAAAAATATTGCTTTTGTTTTGAGGTTTAATGACTGTTGCTTACACTGAAAAAAATTTGGAAGTGCATTACATTTTTTATTATTTAATATATCTAGAGTTCTGTACGACATAATATAAGAATTCGCAAGGATTTACTACCTGTCTTATATGTTGTTTCTCATAACATTTATAGAATTGTTGTAGGTAAAACATTTACACCCATATGTGTTTCTTCACAAAGTTTTTTTTAATTATGCTCAAAAGTGTGGTAACTGATACTGTTTGCTTTTGCATGAATTTATTAATAGAAACCCGATTATTTATTTAAATTTTGTAGATATTCTTTAGATTGATAGTTAAAAGTTTGTAGTACTTTTTTTTAAACAAAATGAATTAATTACATAAAATTCTTTCAAGTGTACTCCATTCTTCTGTGTGTAACTATGCACCACCTTTAGTCAGTTAAGCTTTAGGCAAAAACATTAGCGTTAATGGTGTTTTTATTGGCCATTAAATGGTTTAAGTTAAATACTGACAGAAGGGCGTTTACATAAATATGTTTTTGGCTTATATTACAACCAACGAACTCAGCATCCAAAGAATGCAATCAATCCATACACCTTAATGTTGTAACCATCTTGTTTTAAATCGTCTTGATTAACATAAGACTTAATTTTAAATTTGAATTTAATATGTGGTTACACTAAGTGGCGATTACTGTACTGCCATATTATGGTCACAATGAAAAAGCGGCATTTTCCAATTTTTGTTGTCCCACTTGAAACAAGAGAGAGAAAAAAACATACAATAATGACAAATTTTATTTGTTTCAAAGTCCAAAAATCTTCATTATTCTTTTCAAATTAAGTTTTATAAGAATTTAAGTGATTGGTATGAGGTGGAGACAAGTTTTAGACAATTATTTATATCTGTTACAAATTAGGCAATTTGGAAAATGATAAATATTTAAAGTTCTGGCTTATGATGATTAATTATGTCCTTTAGTAAATCAGCAAATGGGTAGATGGTGATTTTTCGCTTTGTAAAAGACTTATTTTTCATTTCCATATTTTTAAACTTTGATAATGTAATTAAATAAAAGACAATATTTCAAGTATGCAGGATCTCAGTAATTAGTACAACGATTTTGCAAAATAAAGTATGAGGCATCAGGATCCGGAATTGCCAGACTGATAAAGAGAAAAAAAAATATTAGAAAGCCGAAACACACTAGAGAAGCTCTCATAGATTTATTTTTAATATTATAAATTCACAATTAACAATTGGACTTTAACGGCAAGTTTTGTATATCAAACTTGTCGTTTAAGTCCTCGAGAACTCTTAATTATACATTGTGAAAAGGGCCGTAAAATGTTTTTTTTTGCGAATTATTAAATTTCATTAATTTTAATTTTGTAATGTGCTTTTTCCCAAATTTATATTTTACTTTAAGTAAAATATTAGTTTGATTGAAATACATTGAAATTGATTATGGAGGGGTAATAGCTAGTTCCTATGCGCATTTCATTGGGGCTAATACAATTCGTCAGGGCCATAGAAAAACTAAAAATATTATGTTAAACTTCTAATCATACGAATAACAAGTTTATAATATCAAAGTTAAAACATGGCCTCCATAATCAATCATGTTTTTTATCTTCTTGTTGCCTTTTCACATTAGCGCCTTTTAGCCTGGCTTGTTGCCTTTTAGCCTGGCTTTTTCTGAAACTTTTCTTTTAAAACCCCAACGAAAATTCACGAACATTTACATTACAGACTTTTTCTCTATGCCTTTTTTGACGTTTCTACACATGTTTAATGCTGAAAGGACAAAAATGACAAAAAGAAATATCAAAAAACCCCTCAATTTTCATTTCGTGCCTTTTTCCTCCCCCGTTAGCTTCTCCACACCTCTCTCTCAGAAACTAAAAAAGGCTGCCTTTAAGGCCAAGCAGAAAAGGCACAATGTAAATTGCGTGTTACTTGCATACGACAACTGGTTCGTGTTTTTCCAACTCTAAATTGTAGTTTTAAGTGTAATTGAAAATAAATGAAAAAGCAACAACTGCTAAAAATTGTTTTCGCAAACAATAATGAGCTGTGATGCCAACATGTATTTTTGCGCGAGCACTCGCATATTTATAATTAAAAAGTTTCTTTTTTAATTTTGTTACTTTGTTAAAATTATAAATTTACATTTGTAATTTTTAGTACAATTTAGTTCATTTTCTAAAATTAATCTTGTAACGTGACGTTGCAAAAACTAACACTAACACCCTACTATATGTCGGGCACCCATTTGTACGCATCGCTAAGTAATACTTCTCAGTCAGTTAAAATAGTTCTGATAAACCGAAGTTGCTGCAGGCTGTCCCGAGCAGGAGTGAGGGCAAGATTCTTTCCTCAGATATTGACCACAAGTCAATAACCGTAGTTAACCGATAAAGAGGTGTAACATTTATATTTTCGGATCGTAGTATTTAATTGTTGTAATTCAGCGATCGACAGCTGAAGTATTTATTTTGACGTAAAGCACATTTTTACAACTAATCATATCTAGCCCACTGAGAGCGGAATCATTTATCTCGTCGGATCTTAATATTCGTTTGTTGTTATTAAGCGACGACTATTCTCGTAGCAATACTCCCTTGTCTATAAATTGTAGTATATAGGTAAGACAGCATACTGTTCACTTATTTAAAGCAAAGAAAGCATTTTTTGAAGAACCTGGACATAGTGAGCATAGCTCAGGTAAAAAAAACAATGAGTTACAAATTCCCTCTCTACTTTGAAAAAAAAGAAAAGAGGAACATTTTTGTACTATTCGAGTTTTAACCATATGTCAACACCTAAAGCTAACATTTATTGAATTTTCCTGTTCTTGAAGCTGGCTGAATAATTTCCGCCGTAGATGTAATTCCGATCTATTCTCCCTTTCTGTTCATAAATATGTCATGCTTCCTAATAATTTTTGAAGACTGTTAACTAAAGTAATCAGGCCAGACCACGACTATATTCTACAGCGATTTTTAATGACAAATTCTGCGGAAAAACTTGTAAATTTCCATTCGAATTTATGCACACAACAGATCTGGACAATAGGATATCATTTTCTACTTTTAAATAAAGAAAATTAATTTTTTCTAATTAAAATTAAAACAATTGAAAGGAAACCATTTTTGGTAAACAAGAAATATTATATTGCAGGTGTTTGTTCAATTTTCGTTTAATATTTTTATTTACATTTTTAATTTGCCTTAAAGTATTTTATTCTAATTTATAAATATGAATGTGGCATTATATCTTTAATTTTTTTAAATGAATTTTATTTTAAACAAAATTTAAAAATTTTCTATGGTTTTGACTCCCCTTTAGCAACCCATCAAAAGACTTTAAAATAATTTTATGTGCGCTTGCAACCAACCCACAGCCAAAAGAAAACTAAAAATAAAAAAATAGATCGTATGTATGAAAAAAAAATCTCTGAATGGAATCAGAGATAAATCAAAGTGGATAAACGATATGTCACACCACTTTTGGAAATGAAAAATGTTTTTATGATTTCCTTCAAACAAAGTTGGAAATGTACGAGTTTAAACTTCACTTTATGCCAAACAGAACATTTTGTCAGTCAGACAAAATATTTTTATTTGAACGCGTACGTGCGCCATTTATATTGCGATTTCGCAGTCGTCTTCATTGTCGTCATTAGTCAGTTCGTTGTTACATTTATTGTACAAACAACTAAAACATTTAAGAGGAGGGAGTCATACACTCGTGTACATATATAATATTTGTATATATGTATATATTTAGTTGTCAGCTAAATAGGAATCTGTATCTGTCACAGTACCATCAGTTATTGGGTATTCCGACTACTTACAAGCGATTGTGGTGTTATTATATTCTTCGCCACAGGTGGAAAGGGTATTAATAAGTTTTTCGATCTGTTTGTCTTACAATATTAATTTCTGAAAGCAGAAAGTATGTATAGATTTGTGTACATATATCAAGTGCGGATTCAGTTTTAGCTTGTGAGAGGGGAACTTTCATATGAAACATAACATTTTGAAAAATTTCTTTTAGAAACTCTATAGATATGACTGATATTTTATTCGTTTTTTGAATATCCCTTTTTCCCCTTCCCTGGATCTGCTCCTGACATTTACGCTTTCATGAATGTATGCATGCATGTATACCCAGCGGCGAACATTTGGATGCCTTCATATTCAAAGCCATCTGTAATAACTTCCTAGACCTTTTTTCGATCCAGTACTCATGCTTGCCTGCCTTCTCAGGAAGGCCTTATGGTAGGCCTGCCTTCTTCCTTTTACATAGCCCCCCTTCTCCTACCTAAAGACACATAGATTCAAGAGGATACAGCGATAAAACAGGTGATTACTTCTAAACGCCTGAACAGTCTCGATCAAGTCACCTTTCAAACAAAGAAAACTAAGGCAACACACACTACAAACTTATAACATCCGTCTGTTTTGGTCGGGGGCTAAAGATATGAGAAGGTAAGATTCAAACTAAAGCTTTCGCCTCATTCAATGGATCCTGAAATTAGATATATTCGATTTTTTAAAATTTTTGTGTAATGAGCGTTAGAATTGCTTTCACGGTTGTTCTGTTGTTGATTTTTGAGAAAAAAATACATCACAAATGTGAGTATAGGGCTCGAAAGCAAAAAAAAAATTTTAATAAATCGTAGAACGAAATTAAATGTTGTGACCATTTTTTTAATTTTGACTTGGGCTCCCATGGAAAACTCAAAAATTAGTATCTTTTAAATAATTCTGTACAATAAAAAAATCATCTGACAATGTTAAAAGTTATGTCAATTTTAAATAATTATTCGCACCAAATGCGACCGACCGACCTACCTAATACTTTCTTCGGAAATATAACAGCCCACAGTGCGGCAGATTCAAAATATTTTGGAAGCGATACGGATAAATTATATTTACGAATTTTGTCAACATAACGCCCAATGCATTTTCTTACGAATTTAACATTTTTTCACAACACACACTATATTTTTAATTTATACGATGAGTTTTAACATAAACTTCTTATATATACACTAAAAATTTCAATTAAACTAAAAAACTATGGATAACACTAAATACAATTGTTTTAATATAAACCTTTGATTGATTGATGGAACCTTTTGCAATATTCTAAGATTAAACAAAGTTCACAAAACTTTTAAATATATAGAACTACAAATCTACACTATTATTTTAGTATGTGTTGTTAACGCAATTTCAACAATTAAACTGAGTAATGAAGTATACAAAAAGGGAGTAACGCTCAATACACAAAACTGCGGAAAACAACAATTTATTATTATTTATTTATTTAATGTGTACAATACGAAAAAATTAAATGCATATATTTTAAACTCGTTAGAAATTTACTCTTTTTTTTTGACAAATTCATGTTTTCTTAATATTGAAAATCAACAGCATGCAATTTTGACATGTCATTTTGTATGAAGAGGCTGGACTATAAAAGGTATTTTCATTCCTTGTTTTTAACACATAATATACACTAACTTATAGTATTTTAAATCACGCTAAAGCAGATTTCATTTTGAAATATATTCGTTTATTTTATGAAATATTTTACTATACTTTCAATGGACACGAAAAAAGTATTGTAAATGAGAATCAGTAATAAAAATAGATTTTGCGCCAGTTTGAGAATTTTATGCGCTTGTTGGACAGACTGATTTTTTATTAACATTAATAAATTCTACTTCTGTTTTTGTTTCTTAATATTTTTTGATTAACAAAGTCTGGATATGTTTATGTAATTTTACTTCTATAAATTTGTTAATATAAATATTATCGGCTAATAACACATTAAATTTTAGTCCCGATTAAGTACTGAGCCGAATTAATAATATTATAAAACCAAAATTAATATAATGGTGTGTGTCTATTCGGGAATATGCATCGACTAAGGGAAAAATACATGGCAAACAAAAACAAAACTGCATAAACTGTTTTTGTTTGCCATACAAAATTTACCGCTTTTAAAAGAGAGAGAGAGAGAGAGAGAGAGAGAGATACGCGTTAAAATTCTCACGTTTATTTGATTATAGAAATGTATGGAAAACAAAAACAATTTGTAAAATTTTGTTTTTGTTATCATGTAATTTTTCACTACTTCGACGCGTTTTCCTGAATAGACACCAATATCTTGGTTTAAATGTATTACGAAGCGAGATATTTTGAAGTATTAAAAAATTTTTAATACTGTAATTTATAAATTGAAAATATGTTTGAAAATATTACATACATACATACACAGAAAAAACAAAATTTTATTTTCAGTAGAGGAGTTCAATGAAATGTTAAATATTTTGTCTAGAAACGGGCCTACAAACACATCTGTAAATACAGACAAATATGAACAAGTTGTTTGAATCTGTAAAACAATTTGTCTAAAAACGTTTACAAATTGTAAACAGAAGAAGTTACTAAATCAAAAGAATTATTTATTGGATTTTCTGAAAAATATCATACAATATTTTTGTCTTAATTTATAAAAGAACTTGTCTAAAAATACTAACAAGTTTTAACAAAATAGTTTACTTAATCAAACTAAATTATTTACTGGAGTTTTTGCAATATATGAAACACACTTTTTGTCTGGGTCATCATCATCATCATCTATTAAGCATTTATGAAATTTTACTCTATTAAATATGTTCAAGTCTGAATGTTTATCTAAAGACCTTAAAACAATTAATAAGAATTAACGCAACGACATTAACGAATTGATTCACTCATATATCTTCAGTAAACAAACTTGCTACAATCGCATTCTTTTTGCTATCATTGTTGTTATTTGTGTGTATGTCGTTTTCTAACGACACAGAAAACGGAATTTGCTTGTTGTTCTTGGTGTTTGCATCTTAAATAAAAATCAAACAAAAATTCATTGATTCAGTAAGAACAGTTACTGAACAATAAATTTATTTTTAGACAAACTTTTGTTTGAAAAATTGTTTGTGATAATTTTTTCTGTGTATATGCATACATAATGTATAATAAAAATATATTAACCTATCAAATATGTACGCATGTACTGCGAACATATTTTATTTCAATCATATTTCCATTCAATTTAAGATGATAAACACGAAAATATTCATTTATTACTCTTTTATATACTTTTTATCAGAATATGTTTAACAGAATCGTTATTTTATTTGCAGGTATGAATATTTATTTTCAATTTAAAAAATGTACATCTGTTTACGGTTCAATGTTTTTTTGGAAACACAATAAATGTGACATTTCTTACGCGCTCATTTTTTAGCACCTAAAAACGCAATCGTATTAGAAATTTGGCCTAAAAGAAAAAATGAATCTGTTTTTGAAATGGTTACAGGCTGCAAATAAAAGAATATCAAGACCATAGAATATAAAACCAGTTGATTATCGAATAAAATGTGTGAGGCTTTTCAAGAAACATAAAAACATTCACGTACTAAAGCACTTACAAGTACCAAGTAAAGATAAAATGATGAAGAATAAAATGTTATTGATTAAAATAAATTTGTTTGTAAATCCATCTCAAGAAACATAAAAATTGTTTATGACTTGCAACAACAAAAAACAAACAACGCACCCGGAAGCACCGGAACAACGGTGACGATATAATCAGTAGTAGCAGCGACACCAACAAACAGCATGACACTTGATTAAGCCAATAAGAGATTTTCACTGTTTTTTGTTGCAATATTAACATAGAAAAGTAAAAACTTCCACTTGTACATTAGAAAAGGCACATTTATGCATACTCCGCTAAAAAAAGTAAATAAAATTTAAGAAGTTTTATTTCTTTTTCCATATTACTCCGTTACTGATTCTTCCGCTGCCAATCCTAAAGATGATAATCTCAATCGTAAAAATTTATTACATTTGCCATAAATAAACATGAAATAAATAAAACCAAAGTGAAATATAAACTGCGCGTTATTAACAGTCACAAATTTATGCGCACATAAACGAAAAGCTGTTGACTCTTCACATTCATACTTTGGATTATTTAGAAAGAACAATCTTCTTTTTCTTTTGCTGTTTACCATTATTTACTTAATTTTAATGGAGTAAAAACTTTCACACAGGACTGATCTAAGATTTTTTGAAACAATTTTGACTTTTAATGTAAATAAATAATCACAGAATCATAGACACTTCAACAATACACAAAATGTAAACTCAAACAATTTAACATAAAATAAAACACAGATGAGTTGTATTAATTGCAATCAAATGATAATTTTATAATATTTTTATTTCTGTTGGTGATAGATACTCGTACACAGAAAAAACTATATTTCATTTTCTGTAAAGAAATTCAATGAAATAGTAAATATTTTGTCTAGAAAGGGACCTACAAAAAAATTTGTAAATATATACAAAAATATATCAACAATTTCATTGAAAAAACGTGTTTTTTCAGTGAACAAATTGCTTAAATCTATAAAACAATTTGTCCAACAATATTTAAAACTTGTAAACAAAACAATTTACTAAATCAAACAAACAAATTTACTGGATTTTCTGAAAAATAACAAACAATATTTTTGTCTGAATTTATAAAACAATTAGTCTAAGAGCAATTACTACAACTCAGCAGGAAGATAGTTACTGGAATGATTAGCAGAAGTGATCGTTAAACTGACCTGCAACAATTTTTCATTATTACAACTTGCCTGTAAAATAAAAAGTATCCTTTTCAAAGTATGGCTATACCAGAGCACAAGTGGCACCATCATACATATGTATTTACAATGGCACAGATAACAGGTACATACAAGTCTACAACAAGAATAAATTTGTTGTGGAAACTACACTACAGTTGTCAAAAAATGTTGTAAGATGGGTGGAATTATCATCGCAGGTAGCTCTATAATGAAATGTTCAATACCGTAAAGAAGGAAAGCTCCATATAGTGACGAAATTGTGATAATTTCATCACTCCACTAAGTTTACCGAGTAAGGTCAAGTGTTTTGTGAGTTCACCTGTTAAATACGGCTTGGTGTTTACTTGATAAAGAATCAAGTATGGCAGCCTATGAAAATGTAACGGTAACGCTGTCAAGGCAGATTTAAACACACCTTAAAGTATACTTTGAATTTTAAAAAAGAAATACTAAAGGCCGGGGCACATAGAATCCGTCATACGTCATCCGTTGCCTTTTTCAACTGACGTTAACGGAATGACGGATAATGTTGGCACAATGAGTACTTTGTTAACGGAGAGAAAATCAGCTGTTATTTATTTATTAATTTTAATTTCTTTAATTCTTAATTCTTAATTTCTTTATTTTTTTATAACAAAGCACCAATACTTTATACAATCGAATAAATTTTAATTTAAATTATTTTATTTTTGAGCGAAAAACAAATTCACAACAAAGAACAAATCAAACAATAGTTGTCAAAGTACTCAACGTACGTTAAAAGTTAAAAGTTGGCCAACTTTGTACTTTGCGTTGACGGAGAAGTACTGTATGTGATCAAGTTCATAAGAAAACATGTATTTTAACTTAGCTGTCAGTTGAAAAAGGCGACGTATAACGTATGACGGATTCTATGTGTCTCGGCCTTAATAAGGAAAAAGAGAACACAAGAAATAGCCGCACTATTCGTTTATTGTTATGTTATTGTTATTACCCACGCACACAACAGTGAAATATCAAATTTTCTGTATGCAACAAATACAAAACAACAAGTTCGCAAGTAGCAGTTACTTGACAAATTTTGTCACAACTGTGACTCGCGATTTTTCAGTAACAGTGATTAAATCACAGGTACTGAAATATTGCTCATCTCTAGTCCACGTAGTTAGACATACAGATCTTTTATAAAGATTAAGTTGTTTTATAATATCAAAACAAATTTCAAAATTTCTGTCTTACAGAAAGGATCTTGAAAAGTTTTCGAAAAGTTGGCAGCACGTGGAGTTCTTCCAAAAAAGTGATATAAAGTATAATTTTTGCTTTATAAAATAAGAAAAAATGCTATATGATTATGTCATTATAATTTTTAAGAGTTATAATTTTTTACTTGAATTTAAAATGTAAACGGCTGTTGGCATTTTTCTTAACGTCAAGAAATAAATAAATTTTTGTTCGTTCAGCATATTTGATGATGCTTTTGAATCGTCTTTGCACTCATGCAAAGATAAAAGAAATTTATATTCAACAATCGTCTATAGGACAAACGGCGGTAATAGTCCTTGTGTTTTGTAAATTTGGTTTTCTCACGTTTATTAATCCGTACACACAAACACGCACCCTTGCTTTGTTCCATATGCAAAAGCGTAGCAAAACTGTGTAAAATTCTGTATTAGTAATCTTGAAGTGAAGGTAATGTCATTAAATAAAAAAAATCCGAAGGGCCAGACGCATACAGTCGTCTTATAAAACAAATATATTAAAAGTTTTGAAGGCATTATAGCCTGCAATTTACCACAAACATATGACTGTCACATAAGACACTTAACACACGCATTCATAAGTTTGGATACAATTGGTGTGTCTGTCTAAAGGTAGATTCTGGTTTATTCATTCATTTCTCTCTAATCGTGGCAAAATATTCACTGTTGCCGCTAATGCTTGAGGCATTAAAAATTGTACAACATTCACACGCACAAGGCATTTCTTATGCAAACGTTCTTTGCACTAGACCTCTTTTTTTTAGCACTAGATAAGAAGCTCAGCTATAAACGAACCAATTCAACCAACCAACCAACCAACCAGCCAACCAACCAGCCATCCCACCGCAATGAAACAGTCATCATTGTCGTTGGATAAGTATAATTGAAGCATTTTTATTCTAAATGTTTATCCTTACGATCCTTTACGATTTCTACGATTTCATTCTTTTTTTATCCCTATTTTTGTAAACGTTTTAAGCGATGACGACACAGGGGGTGAAAAGGGGAATAAAGCAAAACCATGCAAGTATAGAGTGAGAGCTATTGCTTTTAAGCCAACTTCATTGCTGAGTGAATGAACGTGTGTTCCTGTGTGATGTTTATGCCTTATGTGGTATGTATATGTGGCAAGCGTAAGTTGTTTTATTTTTCTTTCTATAAATATTTTCGCCTTCATTTTTATTTCATTTCTTAAATACCTAACGGCAGTTTTATTCACTTATGCACGCATAACGTGCAAAACTCACGTACTTATTTGCACAAAACAACACTCTCAACACACATATAGACAAACTTTTGTGAAGCACTATGGACTAAAATTAAAAAGAAAACAATTTGGGAATTTTAAGCAGAGATGGACATTTTGATGCAATCCAAAATCAAATTTTTTGATACTAGTCAATGTTCTAAAACACCGTGTTACTCCGCTGGATCATTTGATACTCACTCCACAGATAATATCGCTGCTGTATATAAATAAATTAACTTAATTGAATATGACAACATTAGTTAATGTCTCAAATTTTATATCCAACTAGAAACTGTTTATAGTGAAACATGCTTTTCCTTTAAAATTTTTCGTTTTTGATCGATGGAAAGAGCTCTTTCAAGGAGGGGAGTAAAATATTCATCATTTATTGGTCTACATTATCTTCAAAGATGTCATCATTAATCAATTTCGCTTTATATACTTATTTAATAACAATTTTTTGAGCTTGAGATCTTTTTTATAAAAATGAACAATATTAATTTATTTCATTTTTATAAAAAAGACTTGAATAAAAAAGCTTAATAAATAGTTAGTAAATAATTCAACAAATGAAACAACAACTGAATTCTTATAGTAATATTGAACTATTCAGCTCAAAATAAAAATTACGTAAAAATAATGAAAAATTGGTACTTTATATCGTTTTGAAAGCAAACCCGTTTTTTACAAATGACAATGTTTCCGAAATTTACAACGTGTAAAGTTAAAAGCGAAAATATTGGGTTTTTGGTACTCTGCTGGCCGAACAACATTTCATTTTCCATCTCTGGCATGCAAATATGAAATATTCTCATTCGAGCATTCTAAATTAATTTTTTTCATTAAAGTATGGTTTATTTGGCATTCAACAACAAACCACTGTGCATATGGCTGTAATTATAGCCGAAGCTAACTCATGCCATAGTGCGTTAAAAATTTATACAATTGCCAAGGTATCGTCCGTACGTGCTTATAGTGGTCCTCATAAGTTTTTAACTTTAGTTTTTTTTTCATATGCTAAAAATTTTGAATTAATAATTTTGTATTAAAACAAGGGTGGGAAAGATTGCATTTCTTCTCCAAAAACGATTAAAAGACCCTAATGTCCATGACGCTTCAAAAATAAATATTTTTATATTGTAGGGTTAATAAGAAAATTTCTATACCAAAAGTTCGAGCTGAATTCGCCCTGACTATGGTAAGAACACATTATTTTTTTTATTTCGAATTAAATATAGAATAGTAGCGTATGAAATATATTCAAAATTTTTTAGTTCGAAAAGCGCAACATTTTGTTACTCATTGTACATTATTTAAATTTGTTGTAGATTTTTAAAATGTTTCGGTGTTGTTCATAAACTTCTGTGAAGTACGTTATGTTTTGGTGTGCCTGTAATAAATAAAGTAATATTTTCTCATGTTATTACATGGAATTACAAAAGAAGGTGACAAACTGTTTGTTCCTTCGATGCCTGCCATTTAGGATGGGGGGTTTCTTGTAAAAAAATGCATAAATGGTGGAATAATGGTCTTAGTACTGTTTTTTACGACCACAAACAAGTTAAACGGTTGTTTCCGTTTAATGCGTAACAGGAAAGTATAAAAAGAAAATAAATTTGTGATAAATTCTTAAAATAAAACAAGTTGGAAAGCGTTGATGTCTTACAGTTTTTCTGTTTAGAAGTGAGTTAAAATTAATTAATTTATTTTGGCTTCTACTGATTTTTATAATAACAGAAATTCAAAATAATATTCAGTTTAAGTGCATGTTTTCGAATTAAAATATGTTCAAACATGTGTTGTAGGAAGAAAACTTTTAATTTCTCTTATATGTACATTTATTAAAAAAACTACTTTTTTAATTATGTATAGCTGAGTTTTTGTCAGTTACTTTGATTCAGTGTAATATTTAAATAGATATTACAAGTCGGGATTGCTATTGGAGCAAGATAGTAAACTTTTTTTTTTGCATAAATCATTTTATAATTAATTTTGGACAGCATTTTTCAAATGTTAAGTGACTGGATAATTCTAGGGCTTGCAGCGTTATATTCGTAATGAATTAGACATGATCAGTATTCTAAGGAATTTTCAACGTACACAGCAGAGCAGAACAACATTGTTTTCGCAAGCCAATACAGTCCAATCGTCAGTACTCGTGTACATCTTTACTTATCACAAACTTTTCGTTTATCACAAGAAATACGTCTGTACGTCTGTGATTTTCCTTTTGTTCCTGGGAATAGTGGTCCTGTCTATAGATGGGAAAATGGTAAATACTAGGGTTAATCACTCGATTAATTAATCGATGCTTTAGTTTAATCAGTCAATAATCGGTTAATTGCGGTATTGATCGGTTAACCGATTAATAAAGTTTTATATAAATCAAGTAATTTCAACAAACAAAAACTCATAAATTATTTATTATTTTGAGTTTCTTGTTTTGTTTAGGATTTAAGCGGTTCTTTTCTTTAGTTTTGATAAAACTTGACTTGGAAAAAGTCCTTTCATTTATCGTAGATGTTGAAGAAATCTAAAGCAGTCCATAATACAGAATATCTAGTTCCTCAGTCCTTTTCCTGGATTTCTCTAAACATATAAAATCTTCCCGGTTTTAATTTTTTTCAATTTCTTAGCACTTCTAATTGTTTCGGTTAATTCTGTTAAAAAATTTCTTGTATTAATATCGATAATTTCTTCTGTTGTCAGGTGATCATCTGACTCATACTGGCAGAGCTCAGCATTGAACATTCTGCAAAAAAGTTTATTTCCGAATTCCTTGGTTTCCGTTTTGTACTGTGTATAAACTAATTGAATTCGTCTCTCATTAAATCTAATCCTTAGATTTTTAATTAAATAGTTGGCAATAGTAGTACATATTGGGTTTTATTAAACTATTAAACAAAAACTTAATACCTCCCTCAAATTCAATTAGAGTAGCAGAGTCTTTAATGAGCTCTTTTATAGTCAGGTCCAAAGGTTTTAAAGTTTTACTTAAGTTAAGATTACTGAACACACTTCTTTGTTTGTATGAACAATACTTTCTAAACACATACCTTTTGTATATGAGACGAAACAAATAATTAAACACAAAAGAAATATGTCACGTACGATATGTCCTTATTTCCATCCATATTTTGGACAACAGGGTTCCAAATATGATATATCTTTTTCACTTATAGTACTCTCTGAATGGAACATAACGACAAAAATTTTTCCAGTTACTCCTATTTTTGCAAAATCTATTCCACTTTGTAGGCGTACAAATGTCATGTACGCTGACATGGAAATGCGCATATATAACTTTTTTTTGCTTAGTCAAAAAATTTTTAAAACTGCTGTTAGTTTCCTTTTATTTATGTCTAGATATATGTACATATACATATATACACATATTATTTATGGTTGGGTAATGCAAATTTACAAATGTATATAATTATCTGCTATGTTACTTAGAGCTATACTATATATATATGTATGTATGTATGTGGATAAATTTATTGTTGGCTACTTTTGAGAATTTCAATAAGAAGAGAAACTCCAAAATGGTCGAAAATAGTCTTTAAAAATTTATTACCTATTCATTTGAAACATTTTTGGAATAATCCTTCCGCCTCATTATACGAAATTGCCTTAAATAGTCCGTAGATAAAAATTAAAATTTCAATGTGAAGCATAAAAGCAATGGAATGAGACAAATTTCAACATAAACAGTATTTTAAGCACTTGTTGTAACAATTATGTTTCAAGCAATTAAGACCATCATTAACTGTTCTTAAAAAAAGTCATTATCCTTATTAAAAAATAAAATCTTCTAGTTTTCTTAGCAAAAATGAGCCACAAGCATCCACCTACTTTTGGAAATTCTTCTCCTTCTCTAGCTAATAAAATATATTAATTATTATTGTTGTTGTTGTTGTTGTTGTTGTTGTTGTTGTTATATTTTATGATTTTGACATTATCAAATGCTAACAAAATAAGACATCTTAAAAATTAGTTTCAACAACAACATTAACAACAGACTTTTACGAGTTCCTCGCTCTCTAGAGCAGCGCACGGTGGTGTAAAACAAAAAAAAAATGTGTACTACTCGTCACCTTAACGTGCAAACGTGATAAGTCCTCTTTTTACGAAAATGCGTGTTTTGATGGAGTATGATATTACAACTCAAAATACATCATTTACTGAAAAAAAGTTACATTTTGTCATTTTAACTTACTATTATGGGCTGACATGCAGATGTTCTAAGTCCAAAAAACATGAAATAAAACAAAAAAAAAACTTTCTAAGCCCAAGTAAATTTTACAAATTATTCCTTTTATTTAACTTGTGTGCTAGATTAAAAAGCAATTTAGATTCCTTTTAATTAGATAAGGTCGCGGTAGTGTTATGATAAATTGTTATTTGCTAATTTAAAACAGATGGACAAGAAAGACCATGAATCATACGATGTCACTTACATCGATCTTTTTTCTATTACAAATTTAAGGGTACATTTTCCTAAACTATTAGACCTGATGGTGTTAAAGTGCGGATTTTCATGGAGAAATCTTCACACGCTGCACGATTGAGGTCTAATTTGCACCATTCTCGGCGTTGAGCTTCTCATATTTTATACTCGTATAATGGTCGATTTGAAAAGTCGAATTGTTTGCAAAATAGCCAGATGTTGCATATCTGTTTTTATATAAGAAGGATACTTCCTGAAGTCTTATATTTCCTGCGAAATTTCGCAATATCCTAAAAAATTAATTTCTTAAGAATTTTCGCTCTTTTAACAGATTTAATTACGGATATATTAATACAATTTTGAATGTGTTCCACTTTTGCAATTTGTTTTGCAAATGTTTTTAATGTTTGAGATTGAAGAGTTCGTTTTGAAATTATGCAATTACTTTTTCAATATATTATCCACTTCATGACCTTATATCGGTCGTAGAAAGTTTTGAGGTATGTTCGTAATTTTTGTTTTTTATTTTATTTTATTTTTATTTTTTTAAAACAAACACAACACGAAGCGATTAGCTTGTTTGCGGAAAACACCCAGGACCTATGGCGGGAATAGAACCCACGACCTCTGGACTGACAGGCTAGCATCGCTACCACGCAAATATATCTTATAACAGGCGTTCTATGCATTGAACCACTACACTGCACAACAGCATTTCTGATGATTGGGTTATGTTACATGATATTAGTACAAATTTTGATGACGATTTCAATTCCATGATTGAAATTTCTATATTAGCTCTAGTTAAAAAATATGACACATGTGTTTTTTTAATAATAAAACACTATAAATTTAGAGATAATTCAAATTTATTTAATTCTTATAATGAAAAAAAAAACTTTCTCTTATATGATTTTCTTGCTAAAGTTGCAGACAGAGAGCTATTCTGAATGCTCCAACAAGAAAACTTTATATATTTTTTTAATAAAAAGCAAATTAACACACTAACACAGCGATTTTTTCGTGAATGCTATATCTCGTAAGCAAGAGCTTCTCCAAAAATCTGAGGGTATATTTGAAATCAGCGACATCAAATTAGTAAACATCACGTGATAAAAGCCCATCATTAGACAAAAGTTGCCATATTGTTGAGCAGTGCTACCGGTTAGTAAATTCAGCTAATGAAAAAAAAACAAGTAATTTATTTGTAATAGAACGAAAAATAAATAATAAGAAAATGTTCTAAGTTCAAATTAAAAAAAAAATCAATAAAATCAAATGTTCTTAGTTCTAAAAAACCAATTCCGTCCCAAACAGCATTACATATTTTAGAATATTTTAATAACTGATATTAATGAGCGATAAATCGACGAAAAAAATGCGTTTACAGATGTAAAATATATTAAGCCCCAAAAAAATTTAAAATTTTTTTCCCTCCTGCAAATTTTCAAAGAAAGGACTTATCACGTTTGCACGTTAAGGTGACGATGTACTACATATTAGAGCAACTCACAGAAAACATATTTATGCTACCCCTCACAAATTATTGATATTTTTAGATACATTTCTTAGGATTCCCAAAACATTTTAGGTATATAGTCATTTAGTCATCAATCCTGAGGTGGACCTTGCCTAAAAATTTCTACTTTTGCAGTTTGAACGATATATATGTATTTTGTACGACACATACTGTGGTTAATTAAAAAGCTTATGAAGCTATTAAAAAACAATTTTTATTCTTTAAAAAATTCATAGAAATTTTGAAAAATAAACTTTTTTTATTATAGTTTTTATATGTATAAATCGGTTAAAATAATTGCCTGTATAAAAATAAAGTTATTCAATAGAATTTTGTTGACCAAAAATACATCTCTAGTTTATTTATTTATTTATTTTTTTGTATGGATGTTTCTTGAACGTATTAGAAATGGACGCGATCAGATCTACTTTGAATGTGTTAGTTAGTTGACATTTAGTTACAGCTATGCCCATAATTAAGTACACACTTTTCGTGCTGAAAGTAACGAACTGTGTGTGAATAACTTAAATAAATACTTAAAAAATTAACACTTAGTGATAATTTCTGAATATGCGGCATACATTTTCCCATTCTGCCACCAGTGTTCTGTTTTTTCAAGCTCTTGACACACTTCATAGTCTCGGTTAATTTTTTAAGAAAACTGCATTAGTGTCGATAGTTAGTTTCTCCTAATGTCAAGTCATCATCAGGCAATTGTTGTGTTGGCTTTAATCAAATTATTAATCAAACAACATTCAATAATTTCAAGTTAAATTATAGTAAGAGAATCATAATTTAGACGTTTTATACCATGTCCAAGGTTTTGTATGAGAACTAATTTCACAACTCACACCTTATTTATACGAGACGAAACAAATAATTAAACACATAAAAAATATGTTCAAATATCACAGAAATATATAAAATTTTGTTAACCCGTTTAATCGGTTAAACGAAAGAAAATAGCCATTAATCGAACAGTTAGTCGGATTGCAATTAATCGGTTAACAGATTAACGGTGAACCGATTGAATACTCTAGTGTATATATGTACTACAGTTTTTGTTTTCAACATAAAATACAAAATGAAATTTTTTCGTTCTATTTACCGAAACAAATAGTTTATTTCGTTTTCAAACGGTAATTTATTAAAATGTTTTTTCCCTCAAATGCAAACGGATTTTATGAACACAAGCGACCCTGTTCTGTAAACCAAATCCGAGTAAATTTCCATTGATGTATTTTAAATCGTATATAGTAAATTAATTTCAGATATGATATTTTAAGCTCTAAAATATATGAAAAAAATCTGGAAGTTTGCTTTTAGTGGATTTAATTTCTCTAAATCGAGAATTTTCAAATCGACTCGATTTACAGAACAGGCAGGATAGCTGGTTTTTCTGAGAAAGTGGCACCAAGCCCAAACGTATTGAGTTATATGTACAATTTGTTTGTTTGTTTTTTCTTTTTAATATTGTCTGAATAGTTTTGAGGTTATATTTATCAGCAATTTCCCCTATTTCATGACACTGTGTAACGTTAATTTGAAAATTGCCTAAAAGTCACGGAATAAATGGGGAACGTTAATTACCTAAAAATAAAAAAAAGGTGCTTAAGAAAAATGAGAAAGTAGTTTTTGAATTTTTATAAGATTTTGCCACTCGCCATGGTTAAACTCATTACTAAATATAAGTAACCATTGGGAAGCAAGTGACAAATTAAATAAGACCTTCACTCGTTGTAGTAAAACTAACGATTGGTTTTGGTAGGAATAGAGTCCATGACCTTCAAAATGATGGGTTAGCTCACTAACAACAAGTTATTAACTTGTTCTTATCAGTTATTATACACGTGTTGAGCATATGAGACAAATAAAACTTAAAGCAATAAAATTCTAAAATAATTCAATTAAACACTTGGAAATAATATTTGGGAAATGCTACAAAACGATGTGACCCTTACTTCTGGCTTGAATTTGAATAATATACTTCAACTAGGTTAGATTTCCGTCTCAATTGCTTGTTAAAGCTAAAAATTTTCAATATTTTCAAGTACTCTAAATAAATTTATTTTAACTTTAATGTCCACTTCAAAAATAAAGGAAACAAATCTGTACGAGTGGTAGGTTTTGCCACAAACTTTTGTTTGTGAAACTTTAAATGATGCCTTAAAAACAAATAGCAAAATGAAAAAAATAAACAAGAACCAACACATGTACATTGAACGAGGTGTAACTTAAAAACAAAAAAAAACTAAATATTTTATATAAAAGAAAATTAAAGCTCGAGCAAAATTAAATAAAAAAAAGTTTTCTTAAACATTAAAAATGCCTAGAGTTAAAATATCAAAAGTTTGTAACGAACACTCATGCATTCAAAAACAAAATGGTCTTATTATTTGTTTAAAAAATATCAGCAAGAAGAAACCTTTACTTCAAAAATTTTAGGAACTTGACACACACACACACAAATGCATTCATAAATCGACTATGTAAAGATGTAGCATATATTTAGGCGAAAGTAGAAAAGTTCATAAAATTATAATGGATAATACATTACATACATACAATTTTGGGATTTTTGGTACACTTTTTATAAATTTTAGAGCAATCGTAAAACTTTTTTTGGTACTTTTTTCTGGTTTTTCTCAATGAGACAAAACTTGTACTGTTCTGTATTCCATTCGGAATGAAAATGTTCCTAATTGTCATAGCATTGCTGTTAAATTTAAATATTAATTTGTAACAACAATGCCTTCATAATTCCGATAATTCCGAAGATAAATAAATTCTTTCTTATGAAATGTAAAAGCGTTTTGATTTCAATATGTGTAGATATGTTGGGTGTCTGTATAGGCTAGTGGGTAGTGTGCAAATCTATCAGGGTAGAGGTTGTGGTTTGACTCCCATCTTAGAATATGATATGTTTCACTACACTTCTCCTTAACTACTATTCTCCTTAAAACTAAGTTATAATACAATTTGCAATTGTAATTTCTACCAACATTTTTGTAAACAATTTGCCAAATCAGCCATTCTGCCATTGGTAAAAATATTTATCAAATTTTGGTTCACACCTTTCAGTTTGGGGGAAAAAAATTATATAAATTATAGATAAAGCTTCTACCGCTCCATTGATAAATAATTGCATGTAAAACGGTCAAAAACTTCGACATGTTCTGGCATGTTAGGGCATGTTCTGAAATTGGCAGCTTTCAGGAAAGATTTCAGATAAAAAGCTAACTTGTTGCAGCTTTTCAGTTAAATTTTATGATTAAGATGTTTCAGATATTTTATCCGAACTAAACTACGAATGCACTAAATTGTCCGATTAAAAGAACACGGGTTTTCGCTTTTGAAATTTCGCAATTTCACAAAGAAATGGTTTTCAGAACATGGCCGATTGTCTTACCTGCAAAAATAAAAAATAAAAATGTTAAGCTATACAATGATTGTCGGCAGTAAAATTGACTTTTTCATCACAAAAAGAAAATAGAATTCTCTCGCTCAGTGCTGAGTAGCTGCTGAGTACGTGCAACGCTTTTCGCACTGTAATAACATTTCCTTAGGCTACATAGTATCGTCTTAATATATTTTTTTATATATCTTCTAGAAAACACATATTAAGCATTGACAGCCCCATAGACATGACCATAAAATTATATGCAACCCTAAAATTTTTTTCGTTTTCTGTGCTCTGTACTATCGACGAGCATTGGTTTCATCTGGTTGGCAGATGACTGCAAAATTCAGAACGTTACTTATTTACATTAACCTGAATTAAGGATAGCTTTGACCTGGTTTCATTAGGCAACCCATACGATATATATTCGTTGATGTAATATTATTTATTAAAAAAATAGATATCATACGGTGGGTCTATGGGTGAAGTTCGGGCACAGGTGGTATCTTTTACTAGTCCGTTTGTATTCGAAAAATTTCATTAAGTTTTGAATTTCTTTTTTGTTGATAAAAAATATTGGTACAATTCACCTTAATTTGGTTCAAGTTAATTTGGTACAGTGATGTGCATGGCTATCAAACAATCCTCTCACACAAATACATTATATACAAAGTTGGTACGAATGTCTGTTGCAGTACTTGACAAAAAGTGAAAAACTTTCAAAAGTTTTTGAGCACACATTGCCATACTCTCCTCACACACTCACGATCTTATACATATTTAGTTTACTATTCCATAAGTACAATAAATTTATGCGAATGTTGCAAGTTCTTCTTCTGTCTGTTTGTATGGATTATTTTTGTAGGTTTGAAGTTGGACTCTTACATCCACCGTTCATTTCACATTCGTAACAATATTCTTATTAAAAATTCAATGAATGTGTTTTTTCGAGGTTGTATATGTATGTGAGTGGGTGGGTGGTTGGCTAAAAAGAAAAGAAAGTTCTTTACTTGACTTAACTAGTTGGCCAAACACTATAAGTTTTAAATTATTCCAAGTACTTCCATCCAATCAACCTACCAAAAAATCTAGCTCAAGCAATTGAGGGGAAAAATGTGATATTATAAAGCAGAGCTGGGAAGGTCTTATTGTCAATATTTTTTTACGGTTTGAGCGCATAGAAAAATGTTTGCAACAAAATTTGTAGCAAATTTTATGCTCTACAATTTCCATTAGAGCTATAGAAACCTAGATAGTCGCGTAATACCAATTTTAGTGATCTTTGACCTTGAATAACTTACGACGCAGACACGAGATTTTATGAAACCTTTGAGACAACATTTAGAACGCCAAAATGAATGTGTATACGAATTTTCAGCTTATTTTCTCTCAATCCAAGGTGAAACTATAATTTGACTGGGCTATATTATTGTTATTTAAAATTTATATTTATTGCTCATTATTTTGCACTTCAAAACATATTGTACATATCGTTACCTTAATATATAAAGGCTTTGATTCATTATTTTCTTCAAATCGTTTTTTTTTTGCATAATTCTATAATTAGAGTCTCGTCTATCGAAATATGGAAAAACTCAATTTGACAGATATAATGAGATAGGGCGTTTCTATATTAAGGTACATACAGTATATTATATGGGTGATTCCAATTCTGAACGTACATTTTGTGTTTTAAAAATTTTTAAGCAGATAATGGTCTTTATATATTTTTTCTACCCTTCAACTTTTTTAACGTCCTAAAATTTATAAATAAATTATATATAAAAATTTTTTCACGTAAAGCTTTTTCAGAGCTCGTATTATATTTTAAATTCAACATAATTCAGATGTATTTTAACATAACATAACATAACAAACGATGATTGATTGACGAAACATTTTGCAATATAATATTTTTGAATAAAGTTCACAACACTTTTAAATGTTTAGAAGTACTAACCTATGCTGTTATTTTAGTGTATATTGCTAGTGCAATTTTAATGATTAAACTGAGTAATGAAGCGTACTAAAAGAGCGTAACGCTCAATACACAAGACTGCGAACAACAACAATTAAAAAAAAAAAAAGATTATCGGTACTGCTCTGTAAACCGAATCCGAGTAAATTTCCCGTTTTCCAAAAATATGTTATGCTACCATTGATGTAGTTTAAATCATATATATTATATTAATTTCAGATATGATATTTTAAGTTCTTAAGAATAGACAATTACAAAAAGGTCTGAAAAATTTTTGCTGTTAGTGGATTTTGAAATCGACTCGATTTACAGAACAGGCAGGTATAGTTTCTAATATTTTTCAAATATTTAATGTGTAAAATAAGAGAAGCAAATACAAATATTCTAAGCCCGTTATAAATTTAATCTCGTTTTTGGAAAAATTCATAGTTTCTTAATGCGAAAAATCAGCAGCATACCTTACGGACACGTCATTTTGTATGAAGAGAGTAAAAACATTACATTTGCTCACTTACATACATACATACTATCTATGTAAGTACATACATATATCTATTTTAAAAATAGGTCCTTGGAAAACAAAAAAATAAGAAATAGTACTACCAAATGTATATAATAAAGTAAGTGTTAAAAAGGTATTTTCCAAGCAAAATTTTATGAAACGTTCAATTGAAATTTGCAGTTTTAAGTTTTTTAGTTTTCAGCAATTAGTAAAATAGTATAAAAATGGTACAAAGATTTTATGGTACAAAAAAATAGTACAATAAATTTTATATAATACAGTTTTTGTACTATAGCACACAAAATGACAACGCTGATTGTATCCCATAAAAAGTTATTTTATGTCACGTTCCATTATTGGTAAAAATCATTTTTATCAAAAAAATGTACATGCGACCACATTGTGTTTTCTGCCCATCATAATACAAATGATAATCAGAAAATATAAAATCCTAAGATATTAAATGATTTTAAAAGCATTACGCGTGTAATGAGAAAATTATTTATATGTCGGAAATTTCATTATGCACAAGTCCCAACTCTGCTTAAAACCAAATCTCTACATTAGAAATCATCTAAAAAAAATTGTGATAGTTTACGAAAAACTATAAGAGGCAGTTGCTTGAATCTTTATTTCTTTTTTCATTTCATTAACTTGAGTTTACGAATTTTAATGTTTGTGGGAGTGTCAACCAAAAAGTAATATATCATCGACAGTAGCCCTGCCAAAACTGAATGCAAAAAAGGATGTGTGTGTGTGCATTTAGCGTAAGAAGTTTTATTTGTCACAGTGAAATCGAATAACAAAAAAGCACACATAGTCTGTATAGAAAAATATATGCATTTCGGAGATTACATCGCCAGTTTAAACTGAATAATTAAAAGTTTTGCATTTTTACCCATTTTTAGGGACCCATTTTTTGGACCCTACTTCATTAATAGTATTTTAATTTTGAATACATTTTCATGTAAATATAACAAAAACTAAATTGTCCCACTGCTGGTGGAAATACACACACACATGCACGCTCTTATTCCCAATTTTTGTGAAAAGAAAAACTACTTTTGGCAAAAATGAAGGCATTAGTAATTCAAAAAATCAAACAAAATAGAAAAAAAGTGTCCTTTGCTTTAACTTAGTGAAAACTATAGTTTTAATGATGTTCCTTCATTTATGTGTGTAAGGAAATCAAAGTTGATGAGGGTAGATATGTACATTTTTTGGTATATTGTTCAGAACAAATGATTTCCCTGTAGTGGCCTGGTCTACTACCATGAGGCATTTTATGCTTTAGATGTTCTAAGTAAAACTCTATTGCGCAATGGGTGACAATTTTGCACTTAATTCTCTTTCTTTCATTCATCAAACTGTATAAAAACTTTGTAAGACAAGCCTTTTCTATGATGTCGTGCGGTTGATTGTTAGTGCTTTGCACAAACTAGCATAAAGTTTTGATTGTGACAGATAAAGAAATTATGAAAATTTTAGCAAATCACTATTAGACAACACTTCATTAACACAACATACACACACACACCACAAGTTTACAGGAATACTGGTGAGCATGTGTGATAACTAAAATAGAAGTAGCGTTTGCAAACAATTAGCGGTAAATTATAGGAAAAAAGAGGCCTTTTAGAACTCCTGTTTGACAGACATAAGGCCTGCCAATCCGCGTTCCATACTCATTTCATTTCTGTCCATGCTATCATTGCGGCGCAGGCCTTCCACAGTTGCTTCCCAATGTACGGATTCTCACAGGCCCCTTCTGGCATGCCAATTTGAAGGCTATCTAAGGAAGATCTGTTAAAAAGCAAATGGAGTATTTTCATAGCGGCTTCTTTCGATTTGATTAATGTGTTTTTGTTATTTCGAACTTTTTCTTTTCATCCAAAGTAGTTTTGTGTACATTGAATTGAACATGATGTAGTTCCAGCGGAATAATTATAAACTAATCAGCTCCGACATAATAGCAGCATGTGTGGTGTCTCTTGTATGTAAATTTCGGTCTTACATACAACTTACATGCGAAAAAAAGAATACGAGAATGTGTGTTATTTCCAAAGCACTTTATTTTATTTTTTAATCTAAGAATACAATACTTCTTATATCATCCCTGCTTAAAGAAGGGAATGTGGAATGTGTGTCGAACGAAAGATAAAAAAAAAAATAAAGTACTACTTCCACCTTCCTTTCTACAAGAAGGTAGCTTGCATGTGTATCGGTTTTGCAGGGCTTCAAGAAGGCCTGAAATTTGCAGGCCTGTTGACTTTTACCACTGGGCAGCCTTGTGGGCATTAACACTTTGGCATGCGTGCTTATGTTTGTGTCAGTATAATTGTTAGTTAGTATGGATGTGTATTATATATTTGAGCTTTGAGTATGTTTTTATGACATTGATTGATTACAAATCGCAGTTCAATGCAAATGCAAGGCCATTGCAAACTATATAACAAAGATACCACAAAATGAACATTTAACAAATGGACAATTGATACACAATCCATGTGTATGATGAGAGTGCGATGAAAATAACAACGGTTAAATGTGGCTGGATATATAAATATGTATGTATGCTAGGGTGGGTCATTTATTTCTGTCAAACGGTGTCTGGCAAAAACGAAATCTACGCATAATTCTACGAAAATCAATATAAGAAACTAGGGGTCTAGAAACAAAACCCAGCTCCCGTCGAGAGACATCAAAATTCAAGTTTGTCACTGGGTAAATAATATAAGTAAAGTTTTGATCTGGACCCAGTATACATTCCGGTTCGTGATATATAGCTACTTGAAAATGAGAAAATTTAACAAAAATGTTCTCAAGTCGCTTATATTTTGCGAACCAGAATGTATAGTTGATCAATATTTTGCATTAATAGTAGATATGCCAGAGGCATCATTCGTACAAAATTTTAGCGAAATCATTGTGCTTGGTTGTAAATGTTTTTACCCAATGAAAATCTTGAATTTTGATGTATCTCGGCGAGAGCTAGGTTTTGATTGTAAACCTTTAGTTTCTTAGAATAATTACCTTAGAATTATGCGTAGATTTCGTTTTTGCTAGACACCTTTCGGTTTTTTTCTCCCGAACAATTTGCTAACCCTAATATACATATGTGTATGTGCTACATATATAAAAAAGTAACAGTAAAACAATATCATGTTTATTGTTTATTAACCAACATCAACCATTAGAAAAACCATTTACAAAAACACATCCATACATACATACGATTATCCTTTAACTAAATACATACTATTTTATCCTGTCCATGACAGTTTAAGTTTTAAAAGACATCACTATTTCTCCTAACCGCTTAATATGTCCGACGTTATATGAGCAAAATCTTTTTGTGGTTTGATAGCGTGTCGATAACAGTTCATTTGTTATCGTCTTCTTCGTTATTTTCATGAGATTTGTTATCTCATTGTCATTGTTATTGTCTTTATCATTCTAAACAAAAAATTTGAGCCGATAATAACCAATGTGATTGACATTGATGATAGCTCTTCTTGTCCAATGAATGTTGGAGGGACAAAACAAAAACACATACGCACATATTAAAGATAAATTGATATCCACCCTTTAACTTGTTTGAGTACTACTTTCGTTGGTTTAAGTAATTGCCAGTGTTGTCACTGGTGTTGACATTTTGATCCACTTGTTAGTTGCCGTCTTAAATGTTGGAGATTAATCATTTAAGAGACCTTAAAGTTTAAATTTTAAAGTTCACTCATCTTTGAGTTCAAAGACAAATTTTGTAATAGTTTATTTTAAATAACTTCCGGACTCATGAAAGTTGGAATATTATTACAAATAAAGGTTATTACGAAAAATAAAAACAAAGAAATTTAATTATTTTGGCATCAGTTCGGTTTTAGCTTAATTTTTCAATTAAATTATATTTTTATTTAGAGAGAAATGCGAGGAATGTATACAAAGAAAAATTTTGATTGTACGGAGGGTTGAATTTACATATTACAGTAGTTGAGCATCATATACCTTCAATGAATTCATGCGGCCACTCTTCGAGTTGTTTTCCAGCTTTTTGATTTGATAGTTGTTAATATTCAATATTTTTATTTATGTCTTGTGTTAAGCTTCTTGTTTTTCTCTATTATAGGATGTTTTACCATCGTTAATTACGAATATTAATGTGTGAATGTTTATTTTTACATTTTTACATTTAATTTTACATTTCTCTCTAAATAAAAATAAATACTTGCATAATTGAAAAATAAAAACTTTAAATGAATGGGTATATTGACTCCGGCACATTTTATACCTAAACAATTTTAAAATATGTAAGGAGTTTTAAAGTTTTGTAATAAATTTAGTTAACTCTATAAATTAATTTCATTTTTATTACGAGTAAAACTATTTCAGTTGAATTGTATTAAATTTTTCAAAGAAATAAGAAAGTTTTTAAAAATAAAAAGTTTATCATAAGGAAAAATAACTAACAAAAGTACGTACGGTCACTAGAAAATACAACTTTAGCTTGTCGGTTGGTCAAGGCTTTTTCGGCAAATATTTGTCAAGTGTTACCGTACGTACCTTAGATTCAAAATATTACTCATACGGTCATAATTAAAAAAAAACCAATGAAAAGAGTTCCTGCGCGTAAAAAATGGGGTTTCTTTGTTTTTACAAAATGTATGTTGGCAAAGTTAAAATTTTTGTTTACTATCCAATGAGACTCTAAAAGAAATTAAATTAAAAATAAATGATCCCCAATGTAAAAATAACATATTTGTTTTTCATCTTATTGGTGCCATAAATTTTATTGGGCATTTAAAAAAGGCCAATATTATATATATAGTTTTATGAGGAATAAGAAGACAAACATTACACTCATAGTTAATTCCCAGATATGGTTTATTGAGATTCGCTAAGAAGATTTTTTTAGAAAATATTGTATTTAAATGACCTTCGTTTAATTCTTGACATACGAAATATGTTGTTTTATAAACCAATTACATTTGTATGATTATTGCATGATAAAACTACCAGAATATGACTTCGTACAGACTGACCTGTTCGCTCTATGAATCAATGTTTTTTTGTGTTGCACATAAGTGGACTGAATATTCAGTGATATTCATCAACGCAGGATACACTTTAGGCTACCCAATCAACAGGATTATATATCGGCAGAAAACGTGAGTCAATTGGTTAAGGTCCAATAGGGTATTCGATTAGGATATCTGAATGTGTACCGATAGTAAAGTTGGTTAGATAATACCGGACATACATAAATGACGTGTCGAGACATTCAAACCTGGACCTTATCTGGGTACCAGAGCATGCAGACGGGCCTGGTAAAATTATTGCAGGCGATCTACCCAAGGCTTTTGCCTGCCTACAGAAAAGAAACATTGGCTGGTTAGTATGTCAGATAGACAAAAGTAAATCAGATAGACAAAAGAAATCTCGTGTGAATTTTTCCTCGTCTACAGCAACGTATACTCGTAGCTGTCGCCATAGAATAACATAGAAACCTGACCGGTTTCAAATAGTTGTCAGAAACCTAAGCCGGTTGTCAAAAAACCTAAGTCTAAGAATGTATTAGTAGAACATTTTCTATTAGTATTAGTTTAAATAAAAATTTCCCCACAGCACTAAACCATACTTAGTTGTACAAAAATATTTTACAAAATTTATATTTTTTAAACATGAATTTTTAGTTATTATATACAATTAATTTTACACTAATTAACGAAAATATGAACTTAGAATCATTTTTAATACATATCAGCTCAAAAAATGTAGATTTGCTAAACATTTTCTTGCAATTTTTCTATTGGGTACTAAAAATATTTATCCCAAATAGTAACAAAAATGCAATACTATTGAATGAAAAAAGGTTGAAAACTTCGATAAATTTCAACACACAAATGTCAGCAAAATTAAAAAAATAATTTAAAATTACAGCAAGAAGAAACATAAAATTTATACCAAAACAAATGAAAAAATTAAATAAAATTAAAAAAGTGTTTGTGTGTGCAAAAAAGATACATTTTAACGCGCTTTCAAGTGCAAAAATTACGCTCTGTGATGTGTGTTGAATTGCCTCTCTCAAGTTTATTGAAAACACAAGACTTATACGTGTAAGAGAGTTGTCAATTTTTTATAGACATGCCGAGAGTTGGAAATCTACGTATTTATCTATGGCTGTCGCAACAGGGCGCTGTCTTATTAATCTTCATACTAGGAAATTAAATCTTCGTCTGCAGAAGTTGTCGAAATGAGGAGGAGGAAAAAAGTGTCAAACAGCTCCTTTGTCGATATCACGCTCTGTCTAAAAACAGGAGCTTAAACTAGGGTAACTCGATATTTCCCAAAATTGCAGAGCTTTGGGAATGCGAAATAGAAAATTTTTGACAATCTGAAAAGGCACTAGTGGTCTGATTCTGTGTCCCCTATACGCGTAACGCTTTTGTTAGCATGTTTGAAAGATTTTATAAATTAAATTGGCGATAGCTTAAACTTCTATTAATCTGTAAATCTAATTACGAAAAATACGGATGTTTTTAACAAACTACATGAGAATAATATACAATTTATGTTTCCTTGTACAATACATTAAAATAAACTTCTCTGCATCACAAATTTTATCTGCAAGGCTGTGTATGCATGAGCTTTATTTCTATGCTTTTATTTTGTATTCATTACGTTGTTTTTCCTTATCATTAATTCTGCGGGTTCAGATGTCAAGCCTGTCACTTTTTTTATCATTTTATTTTCTTTTATCATACAGCAAATCAACAGTAATAACTTTAGAAGAAAGAGGATTCCTTTAATAACAAACATAAATACATAAACAAATAGTAAAACAGAGGAGGAATAGAATTTTTTATTTATATATTTTCTTTTAATAAAATACGAAAATCGCATTAAAATCTCAGAGACAGTCAACCGTTCGTTCAGCCTAAATGAAAACAAATCATTTGTTATATACGCGATATTTTGTTGACACCACAATAATGATAATTCCTTTGTATTAACGTTTATGAACAAAAGTTGAGGACAAAAGACAAACAAAAAAAAAACAAGAAAAAATAAGAAAAACATGTTTACTACCCAAAGTTTATTCTCATTAGATGACCAGAAAAATAAACGTTAAATATGTTTATTAAAACTTGTTGTATAAAAGTGTCAAACAGGTGCTAAGATGCCAACACTGCCAGAATACAATGTTAATCAGTGAAAGTATTTACATACATAATTCATTTAAAGGACACTCACACCTAAACTAATCACTTAAATATGTTACAAGAATCTTTTTTCGGATAGTGCTTCTAACTAGTAGCGTGATTGCTTTGAAAGATCACAGTATAAAAGGCGATAATGTTTATTGTTTTAGACTTCACATATACCATAACCAAATTAAATCCTCTTTGCTGACTCCTTTGGGGTAAAGTTCACTGTAATAAAATAAAAGTTGACATAGTTAAACAAAACTACAGTGTGTGCCATTTAAGTTTTTTGAGCAGCGTTTGTTTGTACTGCTAATTTCTGTTTATATTTTCTTGAATTTTTTTTTAAATTAAACCTCTACTGTGTTTCCAAATTCGTAATCTTCTTAAGCCACACAGAAATTTTGTAAATAGTTAAATGCTGTTGCATATAAGACGAGTGTGTATATTCATGGCATTTTTCTTGTATTTCTAAGACAACTTATTATTTATTTATGGCAAGAGGGGTTGGAGTAATGCAAAGAGCTGCTGGTATGATGGGATTTCAGTCATTAGATGTCATTGAGACGATTAACGAGATTTTCGTATCTCCCATTTATTTGTGTGATTTGAGTTTCCCGTTCCTTACGGATTGTTTTATTCGGTTTATATCTACTAAATATATATTTCTTATTGTTTGTATTTTGCTGTCGTTTCTATATAGATTTTTTTCATCTTATTTTGTTTGTCATTTCTTGGGCACTGATAAATGAATTATAGCCTTCCTTAAGTTGAATAGACGGACAATACTTTAGTGATTAAGCCGTCGTTGTACAAAGAATATGTTGATAAACATATGGTGATTAATTATCTTTATTGTTAGTTTTATCATTAGCTTTATATAACTTAAAAATAAATAAATAAAGTACGAGAATATTAAAGAATATCAACAAATTAGTTTTCACCAACCAAAATTAAATAATAATATGACTTTACTTTGCAGCTGCCTGGCAAAACAAATATGTAGCAATCGGCTCATTTCACGATCATTAGTGATGGCAAATTTTAGCTTATCCATAATTTGGAGACCTGCTTACATAATAATTCTGGAAAAAACCGACTTCAATACAAAAACCAAATCTTTCATGCCCATTTATATAAAAAATTTGATAATCGGTCCATAAATGGCTAAGTTTTTAGATAATCAATATTTTTGGGGGGATGCGGGCCAGCAAATTTCTTGTCGGATTTTCGGAGAAAAATTATGGAACCTAACTGCAAGAAAAGCTTTTAAAACAAAAAAAGATATTTAAAGTCGGTCCGTAAATAGAGGAGTAGAGTGATAGTTAATACTTCGGGGGACGGGGGAGTTAGTGGGCAAAATGTGGGACCAAATTGAAAGCAAACTCTTGCAAACGACAAAAGCATCTTGAATTGAGGAACTATGAGATGATTACCGATTTCGAGAAAAAAATTATGGGACCAAATTGTAAGCAATCCCTTTTACACAAAAAAAAATTAAGTTTGAAAATCGGTTCACTAATGACAGAGTTATGCGGGGGAGGGAGTGGATTTCCCCAGCACTTTCCGAAAGAATATTATGAGACCAAACTGCAGGCAAACCCTTTCAAAAAAAAACCAATTTTGAAAATGGGTTTACAAATGACAAAGTTATGCGTATACAATATAAAAAAGCACACACACGAATAATAACCTCCTCCTTTTTTGAAGTCGGTTAAAAATTATGAAAGATTCTCATATTCTTCTTCGTTCGTGATTTGTAAAAATAAGACTTGAATCTACATATAAAGACTAGGTCGCACCTCTGCCTGAAATTCAGGCTGCCATAGGAATTATGTGTAACAAAAACAAGCTGAAATTCAGGCTTGAAATATTTTCAGGCAACATTTCGTATGGTAGTACGAAGCTAAAAAAACCATATGGACGATTACATAAAAAATTGCGTTTTTATAGAAGACGCGTTCGTTATTTTTCGTCTCGATTTACGTAGTTTCGCACATATAGAATTCTTGCTTGCAAAAAAAAAAATAGATTTCAGCTAAAGATTTTTATTTTGCATATAAAAACAATTATATGTTAAGTAGCTCATCACAAATATATAAAATAAAGTTGTTTAATTCAAATAATGATAGTTTTCAAGATTCTGATCTTGTCTTAACAATTAAGTGTTAAGATGAATACAATTTTGTAATTGGCTGTTTTTGGCACCAGTGACGTCACAATTTGTCCTCTATAAACCAAATAAAGTGACAGATGTTACATCTTTTACAAAAAGGTAATGACATTCGCTATATATAACAACAAACATGATCGACGTTAATATATTTATACGCGTCTTAAAGGCGTATTGGGTTCTGTAAACATGCTGTTAAAACTGTTTTTAGACAATTCTACAAGCTGTTCGACTTCTGCACAAAATGTTACCCTGAAATAAGTTGCTGTTGTTGCTTTTTTAAAATTTTCCATAAACTTATTAGAACAGGGTTACATAGTGTAAATAGCTATAAGCTGAAAGCCCATAGCACACGATTTCGCGCCAATGCATTCAGACCTTCTGCTAGTGCTGGCAAAGTATTGAGTAGTGAGTATTGGCTCTTATTTTAGGGTATTTAATACTAAAAAGTAGTTACCTGATACTTTCGCTGTTGTATTTTTATAGCCAAGCACTAAGTAAATATGCAGTTTATTAAAATAAAAGCGTAATAAAAAATTAATTATATAACAAACACCGGTTTCGCTAGCTACAGCTTCCCTGCGTAGCCGGCTTTTGGCCGTGCGAAAGGATTTTCTTCTCTAAATCTTCTAACTAAATCTTCTCTGCATAGCCGGCATTCGGCCAAATTTTATGAATATGGGTACGTTCGCAAATCCAGTAATTGTGCAATAATCAAATTTCTGCGCTCGAAAACAAACACTTGGTAGTACTTTTTTCATCAAAACTTTATACAAACACTTGACAGTGCTGCCACAGCTGGCTGTAGCCACGGCAGCATTTTTAATACTGTTGCAATAGCTGGCAGACCGGCTGCATAAATTTACTGCATTTACAAATTCACCCTATGTTAAATGAACGTGAAACGCATGCCATGCTAAATTTCCTAAATATAATTATTGCTTGAGGTAAGCGATATACATATGTACATATTTTTTATATTATTTTCATATCTTTTTTTAGGCATCATAAAAATCCACTAAGTTTGACGTTTAATCAGGTTAGGCTGTTAACGTTTAACAGGTGGGTTCACTAACGTTAACCTGTTACGCCTTCAAATTGTTTGTTAACAAAATAATTTCTCTACACAACTTTACGCAACTATATTTCCGTGTAGAAATAAATGCTAAATTTCAAACTTGAGGCCGAATCGTCGCTTTCGATATCGAGCTGATTCGGTCGAGTTTTCTTAGTTTGAGATAATGACATTCGATATCGAACAATGTGCTTATATTGTTCGATAGCGAATGCCATAATCTCAAACTCGATATCGTAAGCGACCATTCGGCCCCTGAATTTCAGTCAAAGGTCCATACTAGGCCTAAATAGAGCCAGCAAAAAAGGTGAAATACATGGCGATATACTTGGACACTGTTGCGAGACTGTTGCGACCTCCGAAAACAGCAGGTTTGTTGGAGTTAATTAACGTTAATTTTCTTCTTCACTGGAATATTGTCTCACGTCATAATTTTTTGTGAATAAAATATCACGACCTTTTAGTCTGTGCTTTTGTCTTCATTATAAACTCGCACATGATTTTTTCAATTCATAAATCTACACTCATATACTCAATTCATAAAAATATACATATGTATGTAAGTATGTGTGAATATTAGATTATTTTTCCGATCCTAAAAATTTATATTAATTTTCAATACTTTAAATTTGCATTAAAAATCGTATACCATGAAAAAGTTTGTAAATATTGGGCAAAAACTTACACCTTCATTTTTAGTTAATTGTGATTGGCACTCGCATACCATCTTCTGAAAATAAGTAAACACCACATTAACAAATATATTGTTTTTCCTAAATCATAATTTATTCAATTGTTCATAATTTATTGATAAGACAACACAGTACAAAATCTCTAAATTTTTGTGATAATTATTTTTGTTTTACTTGTTTAAATGGAATCGGTATAAGGGGTAAAAACTCTAGCTTTGTACGTGTTTGTGTACCCATGTTGGCGATATGAAATATTGCTTTTGAATCATAAGGATAACAATTATCTGTTTGTAATTAAAGCATCTGTAACACTTCTGCCACAATGTGAATGTAGTGCTTTTTGCTAAAATAATTAATTACAATACAGAAGGACAAAAAAAAAACAACATAAAATATTACCCGGTTTCTTTGCTTTCTTCTGCTGATTTACCATTTTCTTCCAAAGGCACAATAAGAATGTGGCAAGAAAAACTTCAAGTAATAAACATTTAAAGAATCTGTTGTAAGTTCCATATTTCTATGTTTGTGTCTTTTTTTCATATTTTCTTTTGGTAACAACATTTGTAATGCAATTGTAAGGGTTTTTATTTATGCAACATCTTGTAGATATATTTTCCCTAGATGGTGCAGTGATTCTTTTATTTGTTGCAACTGTTGTAGTTGTTTTGGGGCTAATTAAACATGAGTGTAACGAATCTTAAGAAGAAACAATAAATTGCTTAAAAGAAAAATTGTTGCTTCTTTTTTTTTTTTTTTTTGGTAATTGCAAATGGAATAAGAAATGCTTTGGCATGTTACGACGATACTTTGAATGTAGAAAACCAGGGCAAATTTATTGCATCTTGAAGACCAACCGAGCAATAGTCTCATTGGCATCAGCTGTAAATATGTAAAAACAAAAGTAATCGAAAACATTGTGTTCGTATCATTAGTTAGCAAAAGATCCTTTTAAGCAATTTGTATTCTATTTTATTTAATTTTTTGCTACTGATTTTTACGATTTCTCTTAGTTTCTCTCTTCCAAAGAACTTTTTTATGGATAAAGAAGAACTTATGAAAACTAATAGGAATATTGGCACAAAAAATATATCGGTAATTTGCTACAAGGACGCCATAACTAAAAAAAAATTTTTTATAAAATCGTTTTTTCAACAGGAGGGAAAAGCAAAATATTATTCTCCCTTCCAAAGGTTCTGTACAAATATTTGTATGACATTTTTACACAATAGCCCAATTCACAATCTTGTGCAAATGGCACGACCATAATATAAAAAATGATTAATTCTGCATTATTAACTAAAAAATTATGTATTTTGAATTATGACGTTGTTGAAGTAAATGAACGATATGTTTATGGTTCTACATTTTGTTATACAAATTATAATGATTATTTTTAAACTTTTTTTCCAGGAGTTCCTTGCAATAAACAGTTCAGAATTTTTCCGAGTACGGGAAATGTTCGGGAAATATTCGGGAAATCGAGAGCCCTGGTATATATGTACATATGTACAGCCCCCTCATTCTGTAATTCGCTAAAGCTAAATCTCGATCGCTAAAATGCTGAACAAATACGAAATTACAAATTTTGGCGATGACATAAAGCAATACACGTTGCAAAATTGCATTCGTAGCCAGAAATCGATAAAACGACTTCATAGATTTTTGCCATAGAGATTAAGCTTTAGCAAATTATAGAATAAGGAGGCAGGTTATGAATACTTAAAGCTAAAAATTGTTATTTGGTGAGTTATTTCCAAGAAACTCAGTGAATCCAAACTAAACATACTGAGTGAGTTGTTCAACAAAAACTTCAGAAGTTATTCAGACGCTTTACATCTTTGCTTGAAACTTTTGAGTGAATTGGAAGATAAGTATCTTATGTTAGCATTATTTCAGTTAAAGGACCTTAATAAAAAAAACCTAGAAATACCAGAACTTACTGACTATGAGCTAAGCCGACAAATTTTTACTCTAAATGAAGCCTTCCGCGTTCTTGAACTGAGATTTTTTTGGCTTGAATCAATCCCGGATCAGGCTTAATTATTAAGGAATAACATTAAGTACTTAGCATTTGAATACTTGATTTAAGTAAATAAATCCGTTCTTGCCGTACTTTTGACATCGCTTCGGATTGATTTAAGTACGGATGGATTAATTTTTCTCTTCTGTTTATAGCAAATCTTATATTTTAAACTAAAAGAGTCGGTTTCTGTAATACTGCGACTTATCTGAAATTAAATGGCATGAAATAAGTCAAAAGTGTAGCATGTGACTGATTTCTGGAGTATTTATGTAACCTAAAGTATACGTAATATACCACTATTGACATTTATATTCAAAATCACAATCCTTAACTAGCTTCATTATTATAAGTTTTTCGGCTGCATAATTTCAAAACACTGTAAGAGCAAAAACTAAAATTATTCAGAAAATTAATTATATATGTTATTTTATACAAGGATTACATATAAGAAAATTTATATATTGATTAGGAAAATATTGTATGAAAAAATTTAATTTTCATGAAATTTATATCGAATCGTATGCACAAGACGTATAGCCTAAATATAAAAGAATCTCAATTTCGAAAAATTTGTTACTTCCTTTGTTTTAGAATTGTGCAGCAATTTTATATATAAATTAATTTCATCATCTGTCCTGAAATAATAGAGGTTGCACTGCATAATGCGCATTTTATATGTGTAATCAAAAATATATGTGTGTACAAATGTTGTTATATTCATTTATAAAAAAGTAAGAAAACATTATAATTCTGTATAAAAAGCTTTACAACCACAATAGATTAAAATGATTGTTTTTATATAGTCTACATTCTGCAAAATAGATTTATTAGTTGTATGAAAAAATAATCGATTTAATTTCTTATTGCATCCCAGCAAAAACTTTTGTAATTTTCGTAATTTGTAATACTTTATTAATGGGTTACAAAGTCATGAGTGGTAATTATTTATCTTAATACTATGCTTCAAATTGGAACTAATACTTAGTTTTTGATAAAACTAGTACGTAGTTTTCTCATTATCTGAAAATAGTTATAACTTGTTATTTATGTATAAAAGAAGTATACAACTAATTTTTGTCGCTTAAACTTATAAGTCAAAAATAGATGAGTGAGTAAAGTACTTGTCTTCAAATCTGTACTAGCACATGTTGGTATCCCAGCTGGGTCAAAAATAAAACAAAAAAATTTTTAAATATAAATAAAATATATGTGCTGTTACCGAAATGTCTAAATTTATATGAAAAGCACTAAATTGTTTGAGCGATTTCCATACAAATTTTTTACTCAAGTCGCTTGTTTGCATTGTGGAAACGGCACAATAATGTGTATATTTTTTTTTTAAATTTCGATTTGTTTATTTGACTACTTATTTTTTAGCTTCAAGTAAGCCAAATAATAACTAGTTAATTGCTGCGACAATATATATATTTGTAAGGGATACCCCTTATTTTTTGGACTTATCAAACAAAAATAAATAGTTATCGAGTCAACTTGTAAGTAGTTACAGCTTAAATCATTAAATACTCTTTTGCCTACTAGTAGCAAAGTTTTTGCTGGGATCTTTCCAGTTTTTCAACAGACTTTTCGCTGATAAAAAAAAACACATTCAAACTTGCCAATATCTTAAAACAAAAACATTTCCTGTATATGTTTGAAAGATGGAATGATGTTTTTCCATAATTATGTTTATTAAAGTAGCATTTATGTCTTTTAGAAATTTGCTCGATTCTGAAAGTGAAAAAATATCATACGTTTCCTGCTAATATTTTTTTACGCTTGAAAAACTGAAAGTTATGTGACACGTTTTAAAGAATTTTTTCTTGTTAATTTTTAATCGTAAGATCGTTTCCCTTGCGGGGTCCATTTTATATACCGATTAATGATTTTTCAAAATTTTATAAACGTAAAAACTTTATCTCTTTATAACATTATTACAGACATTATTTGGTCAGATAAAGTTTCACCAACTGCTATTTTTACTCTCAAATCTACTAAATTATAAATATGTGCGAGTATTAGGGATGACAATCGGGATTGATTTTTAAAAATCCCGGGATTTCGGAATTTTCGGGATCCCAGGATTTTGCAAATTCGAGATCCAACGATTTTTGGTGAAATTCAAATTTTTTAAATACACAATACTTTAATAACATATTTTTATTTTTATTTATGCATTATAAAAGCTTATATGTAGAGAATATACCATTACAGACATATGTATATATAGCAGTGATGTCCATACATACACTATCATATTCTGTATTTGTGTATGTGCTTCGCGTCTAAATACCCAATTGGACACGTCTTTAAGACATCATTAATGACAGGTGCACGACAATGTTAAATCCTAGACGGCAAATATCAGACACCCGAAACAAATCATCAAAGAAGTTTTCGAACAAGTGTCGCAAAAATCGTGTGCAATTCAATGAGCCAGGATGTTGCTCAGATACTAGTGTGACTACGTGGGCGACAGTGCCACCTATATCGTCGTCAATGATTATATAAGTGAAAACGTCGCTTGTCTTGTCGTTAATGATTAAAAATGCGACAATGTCGCCTATTATGTCGTCAATAACTATTTAGGATACTGAAGACAAAATGTAAGACATTGGCGCTCATATTGTCCTCAACACAGTTGGATTGAGGACAGCAATTAAGACCGAAAAGTGTTTAATAGAGGACAACATGCAAGAATTTGCCGTTTTGAATGTCGTCAACGACAATTCACTTAAATTGTCGATTAGAAAACTTAACCGACAGAGGACAATTCGTACAAGAATTATAGACGATGTCCTGTAAGGCAGTTTGGCTCACTGGATAGATAGGCTATGAGTCTCACGCATAGTGTACGTGAGATTATGTTGGAAACAACAGCCTATGCACAACAGCCTATGCACAACAGCCTATGCATGATTATATTACTGTTTTTTCTTTTCAAAATAATTCTCAGTTGTATATTGGCGGAAGACTTGATGAAAATATTCGTTAGAAAGTGCCTAATTTATTTGCTCTTGTTGTTAATTTATAAAAAGTTTGTCACGAATAATCCTTAAATTGTTAAAAAAGAAATTTAAAAATTTATTGGGACTTTTAAATATTGGGTGCGATCCCGTACTCAACATTGGGATCCCGCGGGATCCCAATTCGCACGAAAACTCTTCCCGTACTGCAAGATTGGGTAAATGAGAGTGAGTTTGAGAGAAAACTATTCTTCTTCTTCTTCTTGCACGAAACAGCCCGCACTTTTTCTTCGAGGAGATTGTGTAAAGTGTAAAACAGCAGCTGTTTGAAAAACAAACAATAACAAATGAAAAATATGATTTTAGTCAACAAAAATACTGATGAAATAATTGCTAATTTTGCACAATTCAAACCAAAAAAACATTCATATGTATTCAACAAAGTATATAAAAACTATAAATGCTATTAAAAATCCGTATGTAGCTTTTTATTTTTTATTTATTTTCACAAAACTTTCATGTTACTTTTTGGTATAAAAATTTGGCTTTTGCTGTTCCCGTACTTTTGTGTTTAGTGAGAGTAATTCTTGCTTACTCTCATTTTACCGAACTTTACTCAGAAAGTGCGGGATCGGAGATATTATAAAAAATGCCATAAAGTTAATGTAAATTAAAATATATACATATTTTTTACATAAAAATTGCTATATAAGAAATCCCAAAAAATCCCGTGATTCGACAATCCCGAGAAATCCCGGGATTTCGGGATTTCCCGTTTGGCATCCCTAGCGAGTATACTCAGTGTTTTTTTTTTGCAATCATAAAAAATGTTAAATTCCTTTGCCATTTTTGTGTCTTTTTCTTTTAAATGGTTGAACAAATAATTCTATTTACTGCAGTGTTTCTGCTGCCATTATTTGTTTATTTTTGCTGTTGGTTGTTGCTTGGGCTAAAAAAAATAAATAAATAAATGGTCATTTTAGCAAAAAACTGAAGAAAAGCAGACAACAAATGAAATGTTATTTTTCGCAAGACATAATGAAAAATCAATTGCACGGTTTGTAAAACAAAACCAAGGAGTCTCGAACAAATCATTTGAAATGCTGCGTTGCATTGAGAATGAGAATAATGCAAACTAAGTAAGCAGTAAAAAACATTTACCAAATTTAAAATTTTAAATTTTAAGCCCTTTCTAATATTATAATACAAAATTTTCGATATAACAGTTACATATTAATGATCAAACCGAGGTTTGGCCGGTTGTAATGGTGTTCTCCTCTGTTGTATGTATTTCGAAAACCAGCTTCGCGTATTAAAGATTTTCTGCATATTTCTTATGTCATCTCAACAAAAACTTTGGTTACTGGTAGGCAAAAAAATATATGATGATTTAAATCGTAACTACCTTTAATTTGACACGTTCAAAATATTTCACTTACTTGAAGCAAAAAAATAAGTTGTCAAATATATAAAATAAAAAAAGTCAGATGTTATTATTATTCGGCTTAAGTTCAATAATTGAATTAATGATTTATCGTAGGCGGAGCTACGTACAAGCAAAACCAAAAATAAAAATAAAAGTTGGAAAAATTGGAATATTGATAAAAGCGAACAAAAGACGCTGATGATGACAGCGTAGCGGCTGTCGAAATTAGTAGTACTAGTCCGTTGGGCTGGTCTGATTAGATATTCTTATATTCCACTATTATAAATAATTTTAATTTACATTAATTCAATTATTGTGAACTCAAGCCGAATAATAATAACTTCCGACTTATACACATTTTCAGTTCGAATAATAATTACGTACATATATAAAAAAATATATATACAATTTCTTAATATTTTTCATATGTTGTTTTTTTACTCAGCTGGAAATACGAACCTGTGCTCCTTCGAATTTGAAGACAAGTACTGTGTCCATGGCCACTATTTCATTGGACGTTATTGCATGGCACTTAGTCTTAGAATTATAATGCAAGGTTGTTTAATGTACAACAGATTCGCCTACATAGATTAAAATTTAAATAAATAAAGTAATTTAGATATATAATTTTTAAAGTTACATATAGAATAAAAGTTTAACAAAATAAAAACATATTTAAGTATATAAAAACATTGAATCGTCTATTGAAAGTAACTAAAAAGATATTTTTTTTTAATTTGTTGCGTTCATGTTAACTTGTTGATTATGTGGAAGAGCATTCCAAAGACGAACAGCATGTAAAAAGAACTGCCATTCAGAAACTACCCAGTAAAAAAGTTGCTTCCAATAAAGCAGGTTTCTACTATTATGGAATAAAAGTAGCGCTGACAAACCTGCTGATATCGCTGCTGATTTTTGTACGGCGAGTTCCCGGATTGGAGTACTACATTTTTGCTCACAAAAGCGCTTTTGAAGCGCTGAAAATCATCAACATTTTCAGCACTAGAACTGAAAATATATGAAAAAAATGGTTCGATGTGGATTGGCATCGTTGACGCCATTTTGCATTTTTCTTATTTCGTTTCTTTATTTATTTTTATTAATTTCATATTTTTACTCAATGTTTGTTATTTTAGCTTCCACTAGTATCGAACTAAGAACCTTCAGGTTTCAAGTCCAACGTACCAATCACTCGACCAAACACACTGTTGCAAAACGGCACCAAGAAACTCAAATAAACTTACTCTTCATTCTCGCTTAAAAACCTGCTTTCGATCAGCACTATAAAATCAGCTTTTTTGTATAGCTTGTGTACGTACGAAGCTTTTGTATAAGTAAAAAGCAAATACTTTTCTCGCTTCAAAACCTGCATTGTTGTGACGCTATGAAACAGCTTCTGAACAAGCTCATATTTTAAAGCGAATTATAAAGCGCTTTATTTCTTTAGTGCTTCAAAAATCATAAAAATTTTTTACTGGGTAAGCATCTATGAATAGGGGTTATAATATTTTTGCCTCTTAAAGATCTGACAAATTTAATCCTCTGAAATAGATATTCAGCTATGAATTAAATGGGAATAAATCAATGTAATGAGGAAAATGTTTAAGTAATTGGGGAAAAATACATAAGCGTAAATTTGAAACTAAAATCAAAACAGACTTTTTTGTTTTTCTTTTTGTAAAAAAAGGCAACTAAAATAAGGCAAAATATGCAAGAAAACAGCCAAATATGCCACAAAAAAATAGAAAAAATTCCCAAAATATGCGACTAAGTGTTAAATATGTTTCGGCTATATGACATATTTAATGTTCTATTGGATATTCTAGTTATTGAATAATTTCTTTTGAACTTATTTCATTAAATTTTGTTGAAACCTATCTATTTTTTTTTTATTCACGGGCGGGAATTCCTGGAAAAAGTCTTCTTTTAATTTTTTGACTGATTGTACGACTAAATTTACACTCGGCACTGTTCTGTAAACTGGATCCGAGTAAATTTCTCGGTTTCCAAAAATAAAATATGCGCCCATTGATGTATTTTAAATCATATATAGTAAATTAATTTCAGATATGAGATTTTAGGCTCTAAGGAATAGAAAAAAATAGTGGGAAAGGAGTAGAAAACTCGATTTACAGAACAGGCAGGACTATGAAATTGTTCAAGTTCTCTTTTAAAGTTGCTTTTCATCATTGTTTTTCATCGTCTGTTTAAATACTACTATCCTGTTTATCGATGTCGAAGGACATTTTTCATTCTTACAAATTCCTTTGAAACAAAAACTAATTCTAAAACTTTTTCCTTGTTTCAAATGTAACAGTAAGAAAGAAATAATTCCTTCGCTATCAATAAAGAGGCAATAAAATGTCCATACAATTTTATTAATACAAAATAAAAATGTGAAGGGTTCAAACTTATGCAGAATTTTCATAAAAATTGCATGAAATTGAAGTCATACCATTTCTCTTAAGCCGTGGAAAAGTTTTGCTTTATTCGAAAAGTACATGCAAGATGAAGTTAGTAATAGATGTCGTTTAATCACTATAACAGAACAAAGTTCCTAAAGTAAATTATTCGATATTAAACGAACGAAAAATAAGAAACATTACGGCAAGTTCTTTATAAAATGATTTGGAGGCCTTAAAATAAAATGTTTAACTAATTGCGATATAGTCGTCAATTAGTCTTTATAGAATCTCCTACTGTGTAATAACTATAAACTCTATTTGCTTGAACTCACTTAAAAATATGTTTTAGAATTGCTTTTGTATTAACTTTTATTTAAAAAGAATGCTTACATTAATAAAACAATCGAAATTTACCCAATTTTCTTTTAACAAATCTATTTAATTTAGGAAATTTGGCGTTATTCCATACAGCCAGTTTTCTCTAATGCCTTCTGTAAAAGAGTTTATTATTTCACTTATTTAACCGAAAGTTGGTCATATTTTTAAACAGAATTTTTTGCCTTATTAAACTTTTTTTAAATCGCTAAATATTTTTTATATTTAAAATATATTTTTCTATAAATTTAGTTTCATAATCCATAACAATCGGTCACTCACTATACAACTCATGCTTTATACTTATCACTGCAGCAATGATGATATTTTATAGCCATTCAATCATAAAGAAAAAGTGTTCGTACCATCAATAAAATAATCTTTTTGAAAAATATGAAATAAAACTTAATAAAAGAGCAGTGATAAATTATGTTGCAATTTGAAGAAAAACCTTTGTTGCTTTCATATACTCGAACTGGTAAGACACATTTATTCCCCAAAACATTGTTCATGGTTAAAAATGGAAATTCTATTGATAATGTTTTTCTTCTCCTTATTTATACAATTATTGTAATGATGATTATGACGAAGATTTTGAAAAGAAAATAATGTGTTACTTCAAAAACATCTTTAGAATACAAGTATAACACTTAGAAAGAAAGTAAAAGAAGCAATAATAATTCGTCTTAAGCAACGCCTTTCACCTAGAGAATTGTGTTGCTGATGTAAACGAGATTTGCAACTAAATAAAAATGATGAACACAACACAGCACAGCACGAATGGTGCAAATGGCGTTAATGGACACTATGTCAAGTATCATTGACAGGAGCTGTGTGTGCCCTTTTTCACATTCATTTACTCATCCAGTCAGTCAGTCGTTGGATCAGTCAGTCTGTCTTTGACTCACTCACTTATTCACTCAGCGATACTTTTGTGTAAAATGTAAGAAGAACGTTTATTTAACAACATTTTGCAACTCAATAATTTGAATGAATGAAAAGCAGTTTTGTGCCACTACCGAATGACTATTTTTCAAATGGACAATAGTGCTTGTCCCAATGGCAGTTCCTGTAGTTGAAATGCAATTGCTGCAAAAGGTATTATAATTTTTTCATATCATTTGTTACAATTTAATTTAAGTTTACTTACTACAAAGATTAACATTATTACTTCAGTCTATGCTAAATATATTAAATTCTTCAAACATGTATGTATATTTTTCAAATATTGATTTTGTTTTAGTTCTGTCATATATCATTAAAATGTTTATTGAAGTATAATTTGTAATAAGTTTTGCTATAAAGTATTTAAAATTCGTTCTAATATTAATATAGAATTAAACTTTTTACTTTTTGAAATGTTGTGTGTGTGTGTGTGTGTGTGTGTGTGCTTGTGAGTCTCTTGAGCGCTTTCCATTTAAATTGTTTCATATTTAATGATAAACGAGCTCTGTTTCTTCTCCTGACATCTAAATACAAGCAGTGAGCAGTAAGAAAGAATAACAATAAAATGAGAAGAACACCATTGGAATCAACAGAGAAAAGTGTCAACACTCGATATTGCAATAGGAAATAATAATGCGAACCAAAACAATCATCATCCTCGTCAGGCTTCAGTTTAAACTTGATGCTTTTCTTTTATTTAACATCATTATTAAATTAATACAAGTTAATGTATCTGTTAGTATGTCTGTTTCCTTTATCTTTTGTATACACGGCTGACTACTTCCATCAAGATTTTATATTTTTAATTTTATTTTATTTTTCACATTACACTTGCATCCATCCATCCATACATACATATTTACATTGTAACCGTTTTCATAGTTTGAATAATACAACAGGCGTAACAAATTTTTCCAGTAGTCCTTTATCCTTTTTTTTTTGTTTATAAGAGTATTTTGTTTTACTGTTTAAAAATAATAATCTAGAAATTAATCATTTCTTGATTGTAATGAAGCTCTACACTTAAAAAAGGATTTTCCTGATAATTTAACTTCTTGTTTGTGTTCTATTTTATTTTTCTATTTTTTACATAAAATTAATTCTTATATAAATATTCTGTGTACACTTAGAAAATTGTTTCTTTCAAGAAACAAAGAAATAAAATAAGAAAAGTTGTTATAAAACAAGAGAACTATTTTGAGATGTACTGCTTTAAATACCTTTTATCCAAATAAAAAGTAAAAAATATCTATGACAATAATCCTTCTAGAGCAAAGATATATTTTGATGACAAGAAATTTGTACCTTCAGTTTTCGCGAGAAAGAGCACAAAATTCAACGAAATAAAATTTGAACGAAATGGTACCAACTCCAAAATAAATTTATTTTTTTTGGTGAATCGCTTTTGGAGATGCTGCTCGGTTAAACTCATTTTTATACCGTCGTCAACTAAATCCAAAAAAATCCAGCTAAAAAGTCTTCATAAAATTCATATAAATAAATAAACTTTTAATTATAGAAGAATTATTAGGATGTTATTATGAATTTCTGTTAAACAAATGGAAATAGTAAAAGGAAAATTTATTACATAAAAATAATTGCTCCAGCATTTTAAAGCAAGCATTCATGATTGTAAATGAAAGATTATCTGCAACGCCACCTCTGTATGTGAGAAAGAATCTATTCCAATAAGTTAAAATACTTTTTAAACATTCGATTCTTCAAGTGTTTGCCAACGTATGTAATCTTACTTGTGTACATGCATGTTCGTCCAAAATTCCTTTATATTTAATCCTGCCCTCTTTATTTTTATTTATTTTAAACTCCAACACCAAACACTATGGCGCAATAGAAAGTAAAATTGTGTACATATATGAAAGTGTGTTGCATTAAATTTTGTAGCATGAGTATTAATATCCATTCTGTCTGCTTAAAATTAAAGTAATTGCGATTTAAAGGGATTAATGTATCATTTACCAAAATGCTGCTGTTGCTGTTGTATTATTTAGTTTAGGCCTGTTTTTAACTCGGCAACTTTTGTAAAAGAAAAGTCTACTAAAGCGTTTGAATGTTTTCTTTTCAAAATGACTTGAACGCGTGCCGAAAGGACTATAATGAGCTTTTAAGGGTGAGAAAATTTCGGATTTAAAGTTTTAATTTCATTTCCTTTTCATGCTTTATTTTTCCCCAACATCCTCATCAACAGAGTTTTGTTTTTACTCTCTTCATAGTATGAGGGTGTATGTGTGTGTGTGTGTGTGTGTATCTGTGTGTGTGTGTGTGTCTGTGTGTATATATTTTTATTAGAGATTTTTCTTGTCGTATTTGCGTAAATGATTACATTAGTGGGTACAACATAAACACAGACATTTCCATTTTTTACAGTAGAGTTGTATCGTTTTCTTCTTTCATTCTTTGAATTTTTTTTATTATTAATTCACCCCTCTGTAAAATTGCCATCAATCAGTTGATATATTGAATTAAATTGTAAATTAAAATAAAAAACAAAGCAATTACTATAAAAAATAAAAAAATATATACATAAACAAATAATGTATTCCCCCTATACGTGCAGACACAAATCTTCTGTGCCTTCATTCTATTACATTTATTCTGTTTCGAAGATTAAGAACGATATGGGAAATTTCATTAGAAGTTGTAGTTACTCTGCTGTTGCAAATTCCAATTAACTTCCTTCCTTATATTTTTGACAAGTGATATAAAATCAGATATGAAATAAATAATAAAATTTTTAGATAAATTAGCTATTTTCGACAAAGTATTAATTTAATTAAGAACTTATCAGTGCAATAGAGTTATTACAAATATGTAGCTCCCGAACGAAAATTTTCAAGTGCAAGTATTTATAAACATAAGAAATAAAAAAATTTTGACGGTTAGGTCAGCTTTGTTAAGTAAAAATTTTTAAAAAATTAAGTGCCTGTTCAACGATGTCGAAAGAAGATGTTCATATGCATTCTAAGCGAAAGAACACTGATTTCAGTTCATAAACAAAGTCATAAATATGTTTCTATACGAACAATGACCCGAACGACAAGTAGAAAGAAAACGTAAGTGGTTTCATACGATATCTGATTCAACAATGTCGAAGCAATACGAACGTAATGTCAAAATCACTCACTGTGTTGCTTGCGACTGGTAAAAAATTTGGCTAAAAGTCCATTAAACTCTATTTTCAGGCAAGCCAACAACATCATGAATTTTTCTGATGTGCACTGCTGTGTTGTTGTGTTAGTTGTAGTTGGACTGTTAAAGTGATGAAGGCATAGTACTGATAACTTTGGCAGTACCGGCAGTGATTAATACTAACACATGGTAATGCACTTCACAGCGCCCCCTTTGTCAGTATTGGAACAGAACCAGAGAGGCTGCAACACTGCTCTAAAAAACGCGCAATAGCAGAGTGAATTAAGCTTGCTATCTCTCTCCCACTTCACCACCTGTTCTCTCTACACTATCCCTTTCCCAAAAGAAGGCAACAAAAAAAATTCTTAGAACTCGTAATATCTCTCTTTATTATAATATTTTTTTATCATTCTTATTAGTTTTTATTATTTATGCACCTACTCATGATTTTTTTAAATAAAATAAAGCCCAACACGACGAATTCGTCGATAAAAATTCACTATGTAAATTCGTCGTATGAAACACAATAGCGACGAAAACGTAACAGCTGTTATAATGGAGAAAGTTGTTTACTGCGCGTGCAAAGTGTGACCATATTAAAAAAATAATACATACTTGAAAAATTAAACATTTACAAAAAAAAAAAAAACGCAACTAACACCAATTTTTATAGTTAATTATTATCTATAATTATTTAATATGCTATAAAATAAAAATAAAACAATAATTAAAGTAAAAAGTAACTTTATATACTAAACCACTTGAAAACTAAAACCAACTAAAACCATGGTCAGTTAGTACTGATTTGTTCGTCGTTCGGCGGCGTAAGAAATAGAAACAAATCTATTCAGAGTTCGCCACGTATGACGAATTTCGTCCGACGCCGTTATTGTGTGTATTTTCATATACACAAACATGTTTTATTTTTGGCGACGAATATTCGCGGACGAAAATTCGTCGTTCGTCCCAGTTGTGTTCCTTGCATACTCTGTAAGGCCCATCAAACAGGGTAGTCGCACCTGTACAACAAAAATTGAGTTTGTATTATAAAATTATAAAAATTTCCTGTACGTTGTCGTTATGTTTGGTTGTATTTTTCTTCAAACAATTTAGTAGTATTTTCAGTGTTTTAATGAAAATCGTCAAATAAACTAGAAATTTACAATATGGCATTGTTGTAAAATTTTAATACTTAAGAAAGAAACATTGTTGAACCGAAATTGACTAAATTTCGAGAAAGTGGCTTTTGATCGCTTAGGTTTTCCTTCGACATCGTTGAACAGGGAGTAAATTAATATTTCCAAAAAAAATTCATTTATTCGAATATGGCAAACGCCACATTCGTACGCGTTTTCAAATTAACATATAAATATTTTTTGGCCTTTCAAACAGGATACCTTCAACTTAGATATAGTGTTTAGTGGGATTTCAGTGTACTTTCGAATGGCAGCAAACATAATTTTTTAACAGGTATTTGTTGCGAAATATTTGATCACAAAATTTTGTCACGCACGCTACAAAAAATGGAAGAGAATTTTTGTAATTTTTAGCGAATTTAGTAAAATTTATAGCAAAAATATGTTAAATGGAGTTGTAGATAATATTATTATCTTAAAGAAACCTTTTAACAAAATTTTCATATTCCTTATAGTTTACGAGATATTCGAAAACAATTGTCACTCCTGTATTTCAAAGATAGCGAGTGCTCCCGACCACCACCGACCTCGAAAACTCAAACTTAAGCTCACGGTCACATGTATAACTAAACCACAAAAAATTGCATCCCATATGAAACGCAAAGTTGGGTCTTTTTTTTGTGTAGGTCACGAAAAACTTTATCTTTTATATATTTTTAATGTTAAATATATATCACATTATTCCCACAACATATACAACTAATTTGCACAACTCTAAAATTCAGCCCTTGGTGGACAATTTTTGGGATTTGCACATATTCAAAAATATATTTAGAAATATGAGGCACGGTTGACCTTACAGGCCATCCCCGAAACTTCTCGCTAAATTCATGTGCAGACCGCTACAAAATTCATAGACTTTTGAAGTAATTTAAAAGAATTTTTTCAAAACTTTCGAAAACGTAATTTTTCGAATCACTTAACCAATTTATATTACATTTACAGCACTCGACGCAGTTGTGCAAGATTTAAAAAGCGATTGAATATTAAAGATAAATTTTAGCGTAATTAAGAAATATGTAAAATTAAAAAAAGTTTTTATTTGTTGTGGGTTAAGCATGTATATATGCATTTCATCTTTGCATTACCAAATCATCAGTAGACTTCAACCATCATTTCGAAAAGTTTCAAGCCTCTTACTTTATGCACAAACTTTCAAAAATCATTTGAGAAATACATTAGATTAAGCGTACGTAGTAGGCTTAGGAAGTTATACCAAACACAACAAACAAATTACGAGGGTGGTCCCCCGATAAGCCTCAAATATATATGCATTATATATGTGATTCATATATGAACTATGTAACGGTTGGATATAAAGATTAGTCGCTAGCATTTCTATAATTTTGTAATATGTGCAATTCGAATTGTATATTAAAGATGTGAGTACTGGTTTTATAGTTTTGATACTACATTCTTATAAATTTCTTTAATATATAAAAATCATACATCTTTAAGCTAATTCTCCAAACCATTTCTAGCAATTTCAATGGATTTTTTTTTAAATTTTTATTAGGAAATTTGCTTAAAATGTAACATAGAAGAAATTGCTAAATGAAAATAAAAACCGCTAGGTATGGCTAGTGGCTAAATGCAGTTTTCTGCATAAATTTAGCCAGCAAATTGATAAATAGGTAACACTGCTGATCGTTAGTCATAATTTGCAAGACGTGCATATATCTCATTTAGAATATTTTATAGTGAATAGAGAATAGAGAACATATCTGTGGTCACCACCCATAATAGCTTAAATAGCGTTATGACAATGTTCAGTTTCGTCAGCGAACGTGGCCATTCGTATATGCATCTATTTGATATCAATATTTATTGCAGTAACAAATCGATACCGTTTTTGTTTAGTGGTCAAAATTGGTTTTGAGCTACTGAAATACTTTTCATTCGTGGAATTCTCCACATATCCACTCTTTGGTTAAACAAAAAAAAATTTTAAATTAAACTCTGCAACTTTTCCAAAAATTTTACAAGTTCCATGTGTTGTGCCAAGAATCTTCCTTTATTTTTGATTTAAATTCTTTCTTATTTTTCCATTTCATTTCAGTCGTTCAAGCAATTGGTTTTTTATTTGCTGCCTTCAAATAAGAATTGTCGATGAGGATGATATTTTATGTAGCTTTTCAAATTGAATAAATTATGTTAATTTTGCAACAAACAAAAATAAAAAAAAATATTTTTTGTAACGTTTTTATATTTAAGTGGAGCCAAAGTCAAAAGAAAATCCAAAAAGCAAAACGAAAAGAAAACTCCAAAGAAAATTCAACAAGTATCAACAGGATTTGAGTGTACTTAAAGTATTTTCGCAAGTAATCCGCAAACCTTAAGTGGGTCGGTTCGTCTCTATAGAGTGGGTTGTTGAAAATAAAATTTTATATTCATTCATCTTTCTTTCATCTTTATTATTTTTTATTATTATTTTTGTTTAAGAAGTTTTAATAAAATGCAAAAAAAATAAAATAAAACATTATTATCCAGTCATACAAACATCCTCATTCCAATTTATACATCTGAAAGAGCTCTTAAATTCATATTTTTTCCACAAACACTCTTGAAAACCAACAATATAATTTTATTTAATAATAACATTCAGCTTTCAATAAATTTTATTAAGAAACAATTTAAGTAAATTCCAATTTTAATCTACAAGAAGCGCCAGTCTTGTACATTAAAATTGGAAGTTTGAAGTTTCGTATTATATACTATTTTTTCTCGTGCAATTTAATGTTGGCATGGAGGAAATAAAAAAATTACGATTATTAATTGACAGAAATTAAAAAAAAATATCGAAAACAAACGTACTGTTTTTATAGGTAGTTATCGTTATATGTCGATGTTTGTATTTTGTTTAAATGAAATTGGTGAAAAACTCAGCACGTGAAGGCTGATAAGAGGCTGCTGCGGTCTTAGAAAATAGTATACTCTTAGATCTATTCAGATTTAGCGTTGCAATCCTTTATTAATATCGTCCCTACCATGTCCAACTGTAAAATATTCAAAATTAATTTTTTAGATTCGTTACCTTGATCCTTCAATTTGTACGAAACACCCCATTCCAAAGTCTTGAATTTCTCATAGAGGATTGAAAACTTAATAAGAGATATTTTAAAACTTGCACTTTTAGCAACCCAGCAGTCCACAAGTTAATACAAATTGAAAAGCATCCGATTGTATACTATTATGTCAATAGAAAAAATTAAAGCAAAATAGTTAAGCGCATACATCTAGCATCCGATTCAGAATACAATTTTTTCTATCCCATGGTAACATTAAATGTAAATTAAAAGCGAAAAAGAAAACAAACGTGAATATAATCTAGCCGTCACCAAAGAAATGAACTCATCCAACCTTCGCTTACAATGGCGGTTGTGTTTAACCCATCTGACGGCATAGGCCATCGGTGTGTAAATGTAAGTAGGAATTGTATACATACTTTGGATGGGTCGCACCTACATTGTCATTGGTCTCATATTAAAGATGTATGCGATAGAAATTCCACTGGGAGTGCGCTGATTTGGAATTCAGAATTGACGGCTTTTTGTGCTCTTCTGAAAACTATATATTCGCATATTCGATAGTTGGTCATGGTAGGGACGGTATACTATATATAATGTAAACCAATTAAGATTTAAAAACAACATACATAATTGTAATAAACTTTATTCAAATACAGTTCCGAAAGGATTTACTTTTATAAACCGTACACAAATGTTAAATCTCATCCAGCTACAAAAGTAAAAACGCCTAAAATTATAGAGTTTTAAAGACACTTATCGCAAGCTTGCAGTGCTGATGCATAATTCACATTTAATGTGTTATTTCTTTTACACATTTTTATAAGCATTCAACAGCCAGTCATATTAAATTTTCACAAAAAAATGCTCACGTAGTGGTTTATTTTTGTATTTTCCCCTCTTCAAGGAAGGTCGCGAAAAGTCGAACTGACATGTGCCACTTTTCATATAAACTTAACTTGATCATAAGCCATTTCATTATATTCTTTAGCATCATCGTAATTTTTCATCAAATTTAAAGGAAAATGAACAAAGTTTTCATCACTAGCAAGCATTATTATCGTCTATGTCGTTGTTGCGTTGTCATTTTTAAGCACCACTTACATGCATACATCCGCAAGTAAGCGCGTTCGGGCAGGCGTTCCTTCATTGATGTTCATTTCAGTAACTGATAAACACTTTTTGTATCAAACGTTGGCATCTTTTATTTATAATTTTTTTCTTCATCTTTCAATTATCATATGAATGTACATATCTATGTTCGTATGTACATACCCTACCAGCAAATCTGTAGTCGAATACAAAAATAATCAGCTTATAGTAAATTTTTTTAGACTAACTAAAAGCTAACTACAATGTTTTCCAGAACTGACCCAAAATCAATTCTAAAGCTGAGCGCTTATAATGGAATTTGCGGAGGGATAACAATTGTAATCTCTCAGCTACTTTGAAACTCACTTCGAGTCTATATTAACTTTTTGCTGTCATTATTTTAAATGGTATCTTAGCTAAGTGGTTAGCGCGTTGACTATAAAACGTGTGATACATAGTTCGAACATCAGCATGATTTTTTTTGCTTACGAACTAACAGTTGACTTAAGTAAAGTCAACTTTAATTTATTTGGAAATTAATGCAGAGTCGGACATCGCAATGTTAAAATAGTTAGCTAGCTCCATTAAAAGTAATCCAGGCATCAATCAACGTTAGTTGCGAAATACTTAGCTTAAAGTGCGTTATAAGTTAACTTAGTTGCTTATAGGGTATGTATGTATGTATGTGGTGGTAAGTAATAATATATGCATGTGTGAAAATTATATAAATGTTTCGTAAAATACAAGTTCAAAGATACTGCTGATGATAACCAAAAGGACGTCCATGATAAGGCTGAAAATGCTCTTGATAGAAATTCTGATGGAGCAGAACGATAAAAATTTGAGGAAAGTAACATTTAACATATTGGATGGTTTTGCATAAATGTAACGAAATAGATACTCATTTTATACCGACCAAATTATTGTTTGTATGATGAATGCATGGAAACAGATAGATATTGTGAAAGGTACCCTATTTCACATTTTAAAATAACGAGACGTTTAAAAAGGTCCTGATGCCACCTTTTCTGTTGATTCTGTTATCCTTTTTTAATATTTGGTACACAGAGAAAACAGATTCATTGTGGTAATCGAATTTGCTGCCAAACGAATTTTGTCTGTTCTGAGTACTCTGAGACATTCTATTTTGCTGATGATGTTTTCCTGTTATTTAATGGAGATCATACATCGTCTCAGAGTGCTCAGCTAAGTGTGAATGGTTGTCTAGAACGTGTGTTACATTAGACGACTGATAACTTGCTTAGAATAAATCCGTGTAAAACTAAGGCAGTTATGTTTGGATTAAATGACAATTTGCCTTTTGCCGTTAGCTTTCTTCTTGGTAATGTTGAAGTTGGATGTGTTTCTAGACACAAGTGTCTGGGTGTTGTGATTGATGGAGATCTTTCTTTTTGGAATCATATAGACCTTGTTTCGGGTAGGATGTGGGGTACGAGACTCCATATGTTTAATGCACGTTATGGTTTAAATGTAAAAGTATTGAAATATGTACATTAAAAGAAACCACTTTTCTATGGACATAAAACTTTCAGAAACTTACCTAGACCAATTCTTAATGGAAAAAAGACTTCGCTATAATTCCCCATGGCAGAGGCAACGTCTTCACTGTTGAAGACTTTAAAATTATTTCACCAACATATTGCTCAGCCATCTGTACAACAACTGCTTTAATTAAAATTAAAAAAAACTTACTTTCAGCAATAAACGGGATAACAATTGATTTGCGAAACTATACAAATTTTGAATTCATTTTTAATGTTGTACGTGATATGCATTTTATAATTTTTAATATTAATTATTTTTACATGTCAAGTTCTTCTAATAATATATTGATTACTTTAAATCATTATTCGATTGGTGGACCCAAAGACGTACTTTGGAGTTTACCACCGAATTTTTATAATAAAGTTTTGTCAGATAAAAGAACAGAAATATTATTGAATTTATTACAATTCAGTACTTGTAATGTAACATTAGTTAAGGTAGTGAAATTTTAATAGTTGTAAATGTTTTTCAACTGATCTGTTTTCTCTGTGTATTTACATTTTCATCGTATCAACAATATATATGTAAATAAAGTGATGATAAATTTAAATTATATTTATGCTCTTAAAGAATAAATACTTAAGAACACCTCTATTAAGCATTTAAGAGCTAAAATGATTATCCTACATTTACACATAGACATACATACATATGCCTTCGATTTATTAAATTAGTATTTTTGTTGCCTTTAAGCTTAAAATATTATTATACTTTTCCAGTTTATATTTCGGATGCACAATTTAAAAAAATGTATTATATTTTTAGTTGCTGTATAGTCTTTTGCATATGATTCGATATGAATTTTATGAGAAATAAATTTTTTGTTATGAATTTTAGTCGAACTGTATGGCTTTTAACCAAAGTTATTTAATTAGTTTGGCTTAAGTTCGTCTTTAATTTAATTTTTCGATCAAATTATTCTTTATTTTAGAAATAAATTCTAAAGCATGCATGAATATTCAATATTTACATGCTTTAGAATTTCGTTCTCAAATACAAAATAGTTTGATCGAAATATTAAATTAAAAACAAACTTAAGCCAAACTAATTAAATAACTTTAAATACATTTTTTTCATATACCCTGTGGCTTATTCAGAGCTTGACGCTCTGATTTACACAGAAAAATTTATCACCAACAAATTTTCAAACAAAAGTTTGTCTAAAAATAAATTTTATTTTCAGTAAATGTTCTTTATATAATCAATGAATTGTTTGTTTGACTCTTATTTAGGGCGCAAACATAAAAAACAACAAGAAAAATCATGTCGTAAAAAAACAACCCCTATCACGACATACACACAAATAGCAACATCAACAATGATAGAAAAAGGAATGCGATTGTATCGAGTCTGTTTACTGAAGATTTTTGAGTGAATCAATTTGTTAATGTCGTTGGATAAATATTCAGACTTGAGCACATTTAACAAAGTGAATTTTCATAAATGCTTAATGGATGATGATGATGACCCAGACAAATATTTTGTTTGATATATTACAAAAAATCCAGTAAATATTTTTGTTAAATTATTGTTAGTATGTTTAGACTAATTGTTTTATAAATTCAGACAAAAATATTGTTTGATATTTTTCATAAGGTTCAGTAAATCTTTTTGTTTGATTTACTAGACAAATTGTTTTATAGATTTAAACAATTTTTTCACTGAAAAAAACAGGTTTTTTTTATTGAAATATTTTCATCTACATTTACAAATTTGTTTGTAGGTCCGTTCCTAGACAAAATATTTACTATTTCATTGAAATCCTTTACAGAAAATTAGTTTTATCTTTTCTTGTGTAGGTTGGGCTGTAATATTTGACTAATCTATAAAAACTTGTTCTGTTCTTTTAAATTCTGCAGCCGATTTTGCTTTCCACAATAACGATTAAGAATGTATTAAGCAATTCGAGATTGTGCTAAGTTTGATGTAACACTTTAAAAGAAAAAGTGCTCACAAATTAATAGATTTGTCGTTAATGTTGCTGCTTTTATTGTAAGGGTTGTTTGTAACCGTGTAAAGTGCATCATTAAGTTGATATGTAGTGTTCTTCTTACCACCAGAAATATGTAAGTAAGTATGTAATACTGAGTTCACAATAGTGTCGGTGTATGAGAGCTGGTTTGTCTATTCAAATTGCTTCACTAAACTAGTGTTGATTTTATGTTATTTAGTATTTTTTTTTGTAATTCCACTTCATTCTTACTTTGACATAATTTTGTTAAAAACGATTTATATGTGTGTGTTCGTGACTATACGACTACCCAGCGGTAAATTGCAGGATTAAAGAGGCCTTCTAGAAGGCCTGTTTAGCAGACATAAGGCCTACCAATCCGCACTCCATACTCATTTAATTTTTAGCCATATTGTTATTGCAGCGCAGGTGTTCCAAGCCGCTTGCCAATGTAGCGATTCTTACAGGCCTTCTCTGGCATGCCATTTTGAAGGCTATCTAAGGAAGGTCTTTTAAAAAGCAAATGGAGGTACACATTTTTTTCTATTTCGGTATTTTCATAGCTGCTTCTTTCGATTTGATTAATGTGTTTTTTTATTTCGAACCATTTCTTTTCATCCAAAGTAGTAGGATATGATGTAGTTCCGGCGAAATAATCATAAGTTAATCAGCTCTGTCATAATAGCAGCATGTGTGATGTATCTTGTATGTAAATTTCAGTCTTATATACAAATTACATGCGAAAAAGAATACGAGAATGTTTGTTATTTCCAAAGAACTTTTTTTATTTTTTAATCTAAAGATACAATACTCCTTACATCTTCCATGCTTACAGAAGGGAATGTGAAATGTTTATCGGACGAGAAATCAAAAAATAGACTACTACTTCCACTTTCTCTTCTACAAGAGGGCAGTTTGCACGTGTATCGGTCTTGCGGGCCTTCAAGAAGGCCTGCTATTTGCAGGCCTGTTGCCTTTTTCTGCAGGGTATGTATGAGTTTTTTTATTTACTTGTTATCTTAATATTGCTGTCAACAGTTGATACTCACCTACTCTTGTAAAATTTTCAAATACAATTTTCTCCTTCAGTTTTCCTGTCATTCTTCTAGTAGTCGCGATGTATTCACAGCTTGTCAAAAGCTTTCTCGTGTTCTTCTTGAATATACATTATGCATTCATATATTTGTTTACAAGAAGAAAAAAAATTATATTTCATAATTTACTTTCTTATAAATAAAATAAATACAGTAGAATCGTTATAATTAGTACCCTGATAAATTGAAAATTGCAATAATTCGTAAAACAAACTAGCAGTTTATTGCAAAAATCGCATCGGTGTTTCGTATTTTTTCTCAATATAATTTGAACTCCAAAAAAAAAAATCCAGAACAAACAAAAAATGTATGTCTTTTCGATCAATCGATCAACCTTATTTAAAAACATTTATTCATATTTTATTTACAAACAAGTGTTACGTTCGATTTAACGATGATACTTTTGATGAAGATTAATTATGTAGACAAAAAAAAAACGATAATTATGGAGTCATTGCGCCTGTACGCTCTTGGCCACTGAGAGGTTTTCTAAATATTTTTTTTATCCCGTTAAAACGGAATCTTTTTAAATCGAAAATCCCTTTAATTCGTAAAAAATAACTGGTCCCCTGTAATTACGAATTCTCGGTATTCTACTGTTGAAAAAGGAATACTCGTATATGTATGCATCTATTAGTGATGTAACGAATATACTTATGTATTCGCATTCTCGACTATTCGTATATTTAATTTTTTCGCAAAACATATATATGTAAAAGTACACCAAAAATAAAACATTAATGAATGAGGGTGCTGTTGGATTGAGGTCTTGAGCTCAAGACTAGTTTCAGGCAAGCCAACAACATCATGCCATTTTCCTCATGTGCATTGGTGTGTTATTGTGTTGGTTTTTGTTGGACTGTTAAAGTGATGAAGACATAGCACTGATTACTTTGGCAATACCGGCAGCGATTAATGCTAATATATTCTAGTGCACTTCACACACCCTTCTTCGACGGTATTATAGCAGAACCGTCGGCGAAGTAAAAGAAATAATAAAATGGCTATACAGCTTAAACAGCTCATTGCCTCTACTTTACACCAGAGGGGTTTGAAACACTGCTCTACATAAAACGAGCAATTGCAGAGTTCTAAATGTTCCCAAAGAAGGTAACGCATTAATTAATTAACTGGTAGGCATTAATTGCCTGATTGTGTTACTTCTCTTTAAAAAAAATAAAAATAAAAATAAAATGTCTTGAAAAAGTGCAGTTGTAAAATAATTTTATGTAAACCAACAGCAGAGTACATACAATTTTGGATTTCATAAAAAACCGCGATATTTTGCATTCGCACTTTTGCAAGACAATTTGCATCCAACACTGAACTCCGTTTATAATTACACTATAAAAAAAGCTATATCGGCTTTTGAAAGTTCTGATATTTGACGTAATATCTTTATTATCGCGTAATCTAAGAAAATAGTTTTAAAAAATTTGGGATACAATTCGTTACATATGGTTGAGCAGAATGAAAAATAAAATTAAAAAAATTATATTTTTCAAGACTTCAGTTGCTTTGAGCTACCTCTAAACAGTACTCAATCGGTGTAAGAATTGGGACACCTTAGTTTTTAGACTATGCGAATATTTCCAGGGGGTAACAATTAGAATCAAAGCATTTTTTTATATATAGAGCTCCCTAATGGATATATATTACCTGTAAGGGATTATGGGCACATTTTTTTGCTTAACAAAGCTTTTCTGCCTAGCGGTATGTCTTAGCCACTTTTAGCTGCTCAGTGAAAAATGAAAAATGCCCCGAAACTAAAAAAATTACAAAAAAAGAAAATTACCCCAAGTTAAAAAATAAAAATTACCCCCAAAAATATATAAAATGCGTCTCACTTTTGTTGCTTTGTTTCATTTTACATTTTGTGGCCATTTTCCCTCAAGCAAGAAAATGTAAAATGGCTAAACAAATTTTTATTGAAAACAACAACAAAGTTTGCTGGGGCCATTTTTTCTATTGATGGCGTAATTTTTCAAGCAGTCTTTATTTGCAAACGGCAAAACTGTGCTCTAAATAGTAATTTTACACAATAATATTCGCTGGCATATAAAATATAATTAAATGCAACAAAAATAGTGCTAAAATTTAATGTGCATTGATATAATCCAAATAATAAGACAGCCAAGTCAAGTGTTGCTAATGTTGGCTTTCACCACCTCAAACCTACCCTTACATGTATAACTACAAGAAAAAATTCACTGTTATTTAATTTATTATTTATACACGCATGAAAATGCATTGTTCAAAACAATGATTTTACCAAAACAAAAATTTTGAAAAGTTATACATCACGCTACTTCACTTGGTAAATTAGTAACACATTTTTTTGGAAAAAGTAATATGTACATATTTTATTTTTACCTGCTTATGTAAAAGTAGTTTGGGTCCTGACGACTGTTTAACTCACTGTCTTCTTAGATCTGCTGAAATAAGTTTGTCCATTTGATATCCAAGAACAAGTCTACATAATATGCAGATCATGTCAAAGTAAATAGTCGCTTCTCTATTAAAGTGACTATTGATAAATTATTTTGTCTACTGGATGATGATCCGGAACTGCGAGGATTTTACTCAGCTTGTGCGTGGGTGTTTCTAAATGAGTTTGTTTATATTGCGGTTAAGTTTAGTCGTTTGCTAAAAACAATTGCCACCGCTTAGATACGCACAACGTGATTGTACGATTGTGTATACGGATTTGACTCAGTCTCCCTTAATTTTTGTGAGACTCATTCATACTCAAAATAATGCTGCCATTTAAAAAGAGATGCACCAAAATTGATAAGCACCTAAATATCACAAGGGAGCCACTTTATAAAGCATATTTATTCAATTTTGTTTTTATTTATTCCTTTCTCTTTGCTATGAAACACAGTGGGTTGAAAGGATGATAGCTCTTTGTGTTAAAGCAGGAGCTTATTTGCATTTTTTGCAACATTTCATGCCAGGCACATTTTGTATTATCACTTGTGATATGAAAATAATGTTGTTATTCGAATAAAAATTATTCGAATATTCTAACAACTTTTTTCATTTTTGTTCGAATGGATTTTTTTTGATTGAGAACAAAAATAATTCAAATAACTTTTTTAAACTACATTTTATGAAAATTTTAAATAGGATATTTCCTTTCCTTAACACATGTGTTAAGTACTCAAATGGGTGTTGTGTTTTTCAAATGACACCAAATTATTAATACTTGCCAAAAGGGTTGTTAACATTTGCAGTTTTTATGAAACGCTTTTTTCAAAATTTTCAGTATAAATTATCTAATCATCGTTATCCGGATAATTGACAACACTATACCAAGCACTTTTCAGACGGACAACGATAAAGTAAAATGTGAATAGTATACACTGAAAAATAGCAAATATATTTGGATAGGCTTGAGTTTGAATTCAGAGTCCATCGGAGAAGGAAAACTTTTATGTGCATCACACTTCCTATACTATTTACGGCTCTTTTCACAGTATACGATTAAGAGTAAACATAGACTTTAACGGCAAGTTTTGTATGTCGAACTTACCGTTAAAGTCGGCGTTAGCTTTTAATCACACATTGTGAAAAGGCCGTTAATCATAATTTTTATAAGGATTTTTGAAGTCCATATTTCACTTTTCACTGTTCCCGCTGTTGATATAGTTATAAGCTATTTTATTGCTTTTGCTACAAACTATTGAAACGTATGCGTAAGCAACGAAGCGTTAAAAATAAATGAATCGTAATTGCGCTGAGTAAATACAAACAGGACATACAAATACATACATATGTAAATACATATAGCTAACAAACCAAGTTACAAAAAGGACAATCTGCAAAATGTTTGGCTGTGTGTGTACGAGTATAAACGATATTATTGGCTTTAAATTATGATAGTTAGATAAAGCGTCAAAATTAAGTTGTCTATTGGCTTATTTTTGTTGTTGTCATTGTTGTCATTTTCCTCTTATTTATTTTATCATTATTGCTTTGAATTTACTATATACGTATGGAATATATATATGTATGCATATTAGGGTAGCCTCAGAAACTAAGGGTCTAACATCAAAACCTAGCTCCCGCCGCGAGACCTCAAAATTCAAGTTTTTCATTGGGTAAAAACGTTGAAAAACACACAATAAAAGTAAAATGTTGGACTTTACCCCTTCCGCTTTTGATGAGATTTTGCACGAATGTTGCCTCTTGCATAACTACCTTTTATGCGAAATCTTATACTTTCTGAAAATTCAAATAGAAATGTACTTAAGTCGCTATATTTCGCGAACCAGAATGTATAGTGAGTCAAGATTTTGCATTAATGGTAGTTAATTTTTGCTGGATGCCTATCGCGTTTTTCTCACCCGAACAAATTAACCCACCCTAATGTATGGGATATACATTAGGGTGTATGTATGTATGTATAAATGTACATATCTATATACGTGTATATCTATATGTATCTGTATTTTTTATGTTTTGTTCTCTTTGTTGTTCTTATGATAATCAAAACTATTGTTGACTGGATACGCACTTGTAATGATTCCATCAATGTTAAACACACAATCGCTCTCGCGGTAGCTTATTTACATGCAGGGTCGCAGAAATGCCAATTCTTGATGGACCATGTTCCCTTGTATTTTATTTTATAAAAGTTAAAAAAATATCCCCCTTTCCCATACCTAAAAACAGATATGGCTACGTCAATGACCACATGCATACATATCCATTCATTTATGACTCGTACAAACACAAATGGCTAAATTTGTGATATCGCGTATGCTTGTGTGTATGATTTTATATTGTAACTATTATAATGGTGACTTCAGTTATAATTTGGAATTGTTTATGTTTTATGTTAAACAATTCAACCGTATTTATTTACGATAAAAAGTCTCTAGAGAGAAAGAGTGCGAATAAAGTTAATGGTGTTTTTTTATAGAATACTTTTTACATATTTTATCCTTTAATAAAAAAAGTGCATTAAACACACATTCAACTTTTTTCTCAAACTGTTGGTGTACAAAAATACTTTTTTAAATATATTTTAAATTGAGTGTAGATATTGGTTCACTCTCTATCATTAAGTTGGTGAATAAACAGACAAATCTGAAATGTTTAATAAAGTTAGTATTTCGGCTGAAAAGACAATTCACCTACAAAGTAATTGTTATCCAATATTTTTAGAACTTTAATAATAAGAACCTTAAAGCTTTGAGATAGTAACTCTGCTACTCACATACGTAATCCTACGTATGGCAACTTGCCATACAAAACAAAGAAAATTTATAGTGCATTTAATTAAATATTTCTACAAAATCAATTGAGATCCACCAAAAACGAAAAATAAATTTCTATCAAATTACATATTATGCAAATAAATAAATAGCTAACTAATACCATATACATATGTATGTATGTATGTATGTATATCTTCTATATATGAATGTGTAAAAATTGAGCCTATGTTTGTATTTGTTGATGGTTTTGAAATTTTCGGTCAATCGGTCAATAATAAAATAGGATACTTTATTTTTTAAATATTTGTTGTGGGAAGAGGTACCCACAATGTAAAGTAATTTTTAATGTCCCTACACACATAAAAAAAGAGAATGTAAAATCAACATGACGCAATTGTGATTTGAAATCATATTAAATTTACAAGAAATAATTTGTCGTTTAAATGTGTTAGTGTTTATTTGCTCTGTTCAATGCTACAGTTCACTATTGTGCTTAGTTGTTTGACTTGTTGTTGTTTATTAATACATGTGTCGGTTATGTAGACGACAACAAATTAAGTACAAGCGAAGATTTACTGCTGCTGGCTTAAAATTACCATTGTTTCATATTAATTTTAAATGAACAATAATTAAGCTATCCTTAAATCTCTTTGATTTAAAATTTCTTATGTATGCGAATGCTAATATAACATTGTATTCGATATTAATATGTACATACATTTTAAAAAGGAATAAAACATTTTTTCGTCACATTTAATATTTTATTTTCGCATAAAGTATTTTTTTTTGTTGCTATAAATGACAATAAAATTTAATGCTTCAGTGATGTCGAAGATTCCACATGTTTTTCTTTGCTTTTGAACAAATTGGAATCTGAAAAATTTAAGCATTTCTCAAAATTTTTCGTCAGTGCACGACTAGAGTGGCAGAAAGAAACGAGCAACACATTTATTTTTTATCAATAAATAATTTTATTAAAATCTTTGTAGTTGTTCTTAATATCAGTTTTATTGCCAAAGTTGTCATAACAAAAGTCTTTTGGTAGTTTTTACATCGTGTAACTAGATTTCTTTTATCCGTTTCAACCTTCTGCTTTTTCATGTTTTGTCATTGCACTTGCAACAGAAACTTGAGAAGCAGCAGCTGCAAGCATTTATATATGTTGTATTCAATGACGTTGAGGCAACATCATTATGTACTTAAATAAATAGACTCAAGTACGTATGTACGAGTATGTGCATATGTATGAGGCTGTGCATATACATATGTATGTATGTGTAGTTGCAAATATGTCAGAATTTTTTACATTTATGCAAAATATTTATATGTCATCATTTTACTATTATAAAACCTCGGAATCTTTTGCATCAATAACTTGTCGCAGTTCATTGCGAATGTCATCTGTTCGAATTCTAGCTTCTTAGTGTGAAACTTTAAGCGTTATGAAGAAGAAAAAAAAGAACATGAATAACATCTGTATCTGTATCTATGCTTGCAAGTAGCTTGTGTGCTATTTTTATTGACAATTCTAGTTAGTAGTAGAGGGATTTTGTAAAAATATTTTCCAATTTATAATGATAATATTGCGACACTAGCATAATTAGGCTTGCCACCCGTACTTTATAATAAAGTATTGTACGTTATTTCGGGTAATTGTACTCTATACTTTATGAGAACAATAAAGTACGCGAAAATACTTTATTTCGCTTGATTTGATTTATCTAGAATTCAAAATAGATTCAGGTTATATTAGTCAGTCAGGTTATATAGATCACTTTAATCGAACCAGTTTTTGACTCTGGGAAGTATACATAGAAAAAAAAACGATTCTATCGTTATCTGGAAATGTCGATATGAAAATTTTTTCTTTACTTTTCTCGTGTTAATGTAATGCAGTGTAATATTGTTGGCTTGCCTGAAACTAGTCTTGAACTTAAGACCTCAGGGTTTGTAGGCAAACGCGCTAGCCATTCAGCAAAAACAATAAATAAATTAAACTGTTGTTTTCACCGGAATTTACTAGCGAAATTTACAATTAGCAATATAAATTTAAAGAGCAATGTTGAATTTGATATTTTTAGCAAAATTGTAATTTTAAATCTGAAAATACTTAATATAAATATGGATGATCTTGATGGAGAAATTGCATTATTAAAAAAACTTTGTGATCAGATATATAGTTCTGAAGGTATTGCGGAATTATCTACTACAAGTAAGTAGCAACTAGTATTTAATAAGACTGATGATAATTTATCGAATTTGTATAAAGTTATTTCTTTTTTACTTTCTATTCCTGCCACGTCAGCATTCACAGAGAGAGTTTTTTTCTGTAATGAAAAGCAAATGGCGAGAACAAAGAAGCAAAGCGTCTCTGAATCTGATCAAATATTAAGTAATTATTTACTTAATTTAAATATATAAAATAAAAAGTACTTTTTAAATATAACAATAAAGAGAAATAAATTGTACTTTATTATTATACTGTGTATTTGTTTTTCTTAACCTTTAATAAACAATGTACTTTAATTGGCAACAGAAAAGGTGGCAACCCTAAGCATAACAAACTTGATTACAGTTCTCAAGCAAAAAATTAAGTAGCTTCATTTTGTAGATTAATATTTTAACTATGCCTCAGAGGATACAACCCAAAGGTTTATATTTTAATTGATATATTTAAGTGATTAGAGAGTTCACCCTCTTTGGTGAATGCATTTCAAGCATCGAGAAAAATATACATATACGGGCGCACCTGTATGTATACACATACATATATATGTATGTATATGTCTTTTATTATGACATTGGAGTCTACTACATAGAAGTGAAGAATTTATCGCAGTAACCCTGAAAACTACACAACTTGAAAAATTGATTTATGTCTTTTTCTATCGGATAGAAAGATTTTGTATAAGTTATATTTTTTCGCGTGTCGCGTATTCAAAGAGTACAAAACTATAGATGTAGTTTAGTGTATTTTTTCATGTTTGATAATCGATATATGTGTTTGTATGATTACAACGAATTTATCGATTTTAACTAGTTATCATTTGATTGAGCTTAAAAAAACTGACCTAGTGCTTAGTATTCACTAATAATAAATTTTAAAATATTGGACTTTAGAAAACCAAATCTTTTTTAAGTTCTCGTATGCTCTTATAACTTTTTGTAAAGTCCTTGTATTAAAAAGTTGGAATATCGTTTGAAAATTATTGGTTTTCTACCATGCTGGATGTATGCTGCATGCTTAAATATTTTGAAATTGTCTTTCATTCATTTTACTTTCTTACTAAAATTAAAAAAAAAAATATTCAAGGCGCCAAAATTTTTAATTTTAAGGACACCTTAAAATAGCATAGTTGAATGACATACATGCCATGTATGCAGTTCTCTAATTTAAAAAAAAGATAACTAAATTGAAAGCTTTTGTGCAAAATAAGGCAGTTACTCATTAACATTTTTACAAAAGAGATTTAGGATATCAATGCTCATACACGTAAGGCGTTTATATTATTCGGCATTAGCATTCATACATACTTCAGCCAAGTGTATTTTGATACTTATAATATAGAATGTATATGAAGTTTCTATTCAAATGTATTTGCCGCCGTTTTACTTAAAGTCAAATTGAAAAGTATAATAACTAAAAACGAAAGCAAAGTTCAAATTTGGCAAAACCTTATGCTGAATTTTCTGTATATAAAATCTTAACATATACATACATACATATCTGTACTATGTACATTAGGGTGGGAAATGATCCTATGATGAATTCTAAACAGTTTTTTTTCCAAAAAACCATGAGTTTGAAATGTATTTTTTAATCTTAGGGAAATTCCAAAATATGTTGAGAGTTAGTTTGTATAAAAGCAACTTGTGATTTTCTCAGTACACCAGAGCGTATGAGTGGCATTATTTAATTTATTAATAAAATATTAAGTATACGCCGCGGTACGTACAAAGTTCTTCAAACTTTATTTCTATTTTTTCTATAATAAAAGGGTCCTAATATGAGAACCACTGAGGATACTCTTCTAATTTTTTAGTCAAATATTCGTTGAATAATACTGAAGGACCTTACCAATTTGTACTCCATTCAGAGGAGGTCTGGCTCAATCACTAGTTGGCTTTATACGAACTAAGTCTCTTGCAAAATATTTTGGAATATACGCAAGCTCGAAATCCATTTTATAGCCAACGTTTCTAGAGCAAACTGGCTTAGAACTATTCGTTGAATTACAATCAATCTACGATTTTTGTAAAAAGTCAATAACAAGGCCTAAAAAATAATATAGAATTAAGAAAACACATCTTAGAAAAATTTAAATAGTTTTTAGCATCTCGTCATCGGCATTGTTAGCTTACGTTCATTGAATTGTTTTCTAATAGTAAGAAAGTATGTATTTATTGTATACGTTCTTCAATATGTATCTATAAAATAAGAATCGACGTACATAAATGAATCAGCAACTTCAAAAAGGGCACATATCTGATACTTTAATTTTAAAAATTTTTTTAATTTTAACTTTTCAGGAAATAAAAAAAAATAATTATTTTCTAATGAAGCATAATATTTAAAAAAACTTAAATATGGATTATATTTCGGAGCCAATTATCAATCGAAAGTTGCAGAAATATTTTGATGTTAACGTTATTATATATGCTTTTCTATATATATTTTAAATTAATGAGATGTGCCCTTATCGAAATTTACGGTATTGAGTACACACAACTTAAAGAAAAAACAACAATAATTTGAAAGATGTTTATTTTAGGTATCTAATATAAATATAAAAAGCAATAAGAACAGAAAATAGCCATAAGAACGGCGCAGCGCTGCGTGCTTGCGTACTATATGCTTAAACAATAATTTCGAAAAGGGCACATCTCTTAAGAGTTGTGACATTTTTCTGAACATGCCATGAATACGACAATAAAAAGACAAGTATACTGGTGCAGAGAAGCATTTAGAACTCATTGATGTAAGAAAACGTATTTGTCAAAATATGCGAGATGTGCCCTTTTCGAAATTGCATATTCAAATATATTTGTGAAAAGATAAATGTAATAAAAATAATATAAACACAAATACAAATAAATAAGCTAAGTTGTTGTTTAGTATTGCAAATTTGTCTTCTTAAAGAATTACACTAAAAATATCTTAAATCAGTTTTTATGCTTTCACTATTACACGTAAAGAAAAAATTTGGTTAAGTAATGTGAAAAGTTATTAAACAATTTTGGTTAATTTGCGCTCATAATGAAGTATTCAATAAAACTGTCCAGTTCTCCCCAATAATGTTAAATAACTCTGAACCGACGAAAAAGCAATCATCCAGACTTTTTTGCAAACTTTTACTTAAATAAATTACCTAAGATTTATGCAAAGAAAATCTATAAGTCGAGTTAAAATCTGACAACTTCGAAAAAGGTTTGTTTTTGTAGTCTGCTTTGAACTTATATTGAAAAAGGAAGCTCTTAAGCCCACCACAAGGCTGCTATTGCAAAAAATCCATTTAGTATTTTAGAAAGATATTTATACAAATATGAGAGTACTAGCATCTGCCCTCGACTATGTCCACATGGACTTCAAAACTATATTTAAAAAGTATCCTGCATGCTAAACTAATTTAAAACTATCTGTGAGCCAAATTTCATTCAAATTCATTCAGCTATTTATATACAATTTTTAAATAAACGTATTCTCTCACTGCATTAATAAATACAATATTATATTGGTCTACAAGTCTACAACAAGTTATATAGACGGAAAAGGAAATGGCGCCACGAAGACTGTTTTCCAAGTTAAAAAATTTATAAAGAGGATATAAAAATAATGTATCTAATGTATTTAACAACATATTTTCAACTTTGTTTTGTCTTCTTCTTTTTATTCCTAATGTCAAATTTATTGCTCTTGTTGTTTGTGGATGTTGTTTATGAAGCTGCTGTTGCTTATGCCGCTTTTTGTTATAAAATTTCATACGATGTCTAAGTCAGATTCACATGATTTCTTCTTTGACTATAAGAATTTTGTTATATTTCGTTAGATATTTAAAATAAAGCAAAAGTGGGAGTAAAAATATACACAAACAATTTTCAGAGTCAACGACAAATAAAATCTCTCGAGTGAAGGAAAAATTTAAATTGGTTTTTGTGTAGTTTTGTTCTTATTTACTGTCGGTTGCTGTTAAGGATTGAGGAATGTTCCAGTTGTAATGCAACATTTTACAAAAACTAGGCCAATGGAACGTTTTAAAATTATTTTTAAGAAATTTGTAAATCTTACATTTTTGTACAAAACAGACTTGGAAGATAAATATTTTAGAGTGATAATACATTAAAACTTTGAATCGAAAATGTACACGAGAACAGTATTCTAGAAACCCCAACAGGCAATACTACTTAGATCACGTTAATGAACTATTACAAAGTGTTTAAAAGTATAACTTGCTCCCTCCAATGACAAAGCTATGTTGAAGTCGACCCCCCCCCTTTCATGTAAAGTGTTAGAGGCAGAACCGATCGCTATCCAAAAAGGACTAGTAACCCCAATAAATATAAATTTGATACCAGTAAGCAGTAAGATAAACTAGAAGGGCATCAGAGATGTGCAGAGATGTGGGACATCCCATATAAAAATCATGTAATCCCGAAGCAGATTAATAAGGAAGAGCTACACACACTCTCTCTCTACCTTAGAAACCTGCTTCCGATAGACGGACATTTTTGCTGGGTTACTATCAGGCAATGTACTGAAAAACTTATAATAGTAGTGAATTGTCCATTCCTGTCACCAAATAGAATGTTAAAGGCGACAATTCAATTAGATGGCGAATAATTTAAATGCGCCACGAAAAACTTGTAAAATAAAAAAGGCCGTGTTGATCTTGTTGATATTGACGATAATTGGCCGTTTGTTTAAAAGTAAAAAAGGTTTAAATTGACATATGAAGTATTAAAAAGGCGTAACTTATGTTTAGAGGAAAAGTAAAAACTGTCTGAATGAAAAAATGCACAAAAATAGATTTGCCTACTTTCTTTAAAATAATTTTACCTACTTCCTTTAAAATAATGTATGTACTTGCACTTACGTTTTTAGTTGTAGGAGTTGAGAATATATATCTTGATACGGTGCATCATAATCAATTAAGAAACTTAGGTTTTTTTTTTTTGATTTCATATGACGAACGAATTGTTAAAATAATTATTCAAAAAAGCTTAAATAATTTTATTGCGCTATCAAAGCTCAAAGTGAACAACAGATATACGTAGTTATTTTTGTTTTATTTTTCATATCCTTTTGAAGCTGAAAATTTAATTTAACCCACTGCACGATGGGCCAGGATTGAAATATTTTGGCCAAAATTACATTTCAGGTAAATGCAAAATTTATTTGTACTACTTAAAAGAGGACAACTTAAACTTTATTCTCCAAAAATATTTTGTGACTGTGGTCTCTGGATTTTTTTGACAAGTGATTAAAGCAAAAATTTCCTATATTATACCATTTTTTGCACTTAAAGCTGACCTCACTAATTTAAACAATAATAAAAAGAATTAAGCTGAGAATTATTGTATTAGCTTTTGTGTAGAAACATCTAATGCGAAAAATACCAAAAAAAATTTTACAAAAATTAAATAAAAATCTTCAGATGTGCTCACAATGGAGCCATTCTGGAAATTCGTGTTTTTGTAACATAAAAGTGCGCAAAGGTGCGATCGATATGGAAATGTTTGTTATGGCAAATAACTCCTACTAGCTACTGCCTTGAAACTTTTTATGTAACGCTATTAATCTGCTCAAAGGTTATTTGTGAACATAGTGCAATTAAGAAATTCTCTTATGACATTGTTCACATTATCAAAAATCTGTGTAATAAAGTTTCTTATACTTTTAATTCAATTTATTTAATTTTAAAATAAAGACTTCATATACACTAAAAAAGCATAATAAAATATAAATCCCTGCATGCCAAAACATATCTGAACTTGTCTATCTAAATAAGTGCATCAAGAACATATTGAAGTTCCGACGGCATGAACATGCAATGTGAATTGTCTTTGACAGAAGCGTATGTATTTGAGTGTGGCACTCTTAACTCAATATGCAACAACATGAAAAATATTTTAACGGGCGGAATTTATTTTCCCAAATCTGCTCTAGTTTTAAATTAAAAAAAAAAAACATAAAGATTGAATAAAAAAATTCAAACATACAATCCAGCACTAATTTCAACACATTCTTGTCATGATGATGTTCTAGTAACACAAGAACAATATCAATGTTAAATTTGTTACCACTAGTTTTATTATTGTTACTGTTGTATTGTTTGCAATAAGTTGAGTGTGTAGTTGTTAGCGAAAATGGTGTTGCTATTAAGTTGCTTTGCACACGAAATTCAATTCCCTGAATAACTTAAGCAATCTAATACCAAAATACATACAAGCTTACATACATAGGAAACGAGGGCAGTCCTATAAAAGCGTAAAGGATTAAATTTTTTTTTATTACTTTGAAGATACATGATTGTTGGAATCGGGATATTAATAGAATACACAATTTTAATGGATCTTACAAGAATGAATGTATTTCCAAATGAATTTTTCGGCTTAACCTCGATAAAATTAAATATTAAGCGTTCACATGTGCGTACAACTTACGTTAAGGTCAGATGGAGCTAAAAAAATGTTTATATATGTACATACATATCCTTGCTTTAAAATTGCATAAAGCTTTTATCAGCTTAAAAAGTTGTATTCTATAATGGTTTTTAATTCTTTGTCTAAGAAATATAGCTACAAGTGCAATTTTTCCTATGACAAAATGACTAGTTTTAAAACAGAGTCCTATAAAATTCATAAAAGAACATATAAGAAGAAACTACAAGAATTCAGCACATGGTGGTGTTTCATAAAATAAAACAGATAAAACAGATAAATTCACATAGCATGAATACAAACCTGATCGTCTAAAATTTTAAGTTAATAAATATTTGCTCGGTCGGACCGTGCTTAAATGATTCTTTAGCAGACAATCAACGGGACGAGTACTATGAAGCTAGTCTGCACATTTCCGGAAGGAAATACTATTTCACCAGAATACTCTTCACATTTTACTAATTGTTTTTGTATTTTAGCTCACACACCTTGTCTGCTTTCACAAATACAAATTTGACTTTTTAGCTTTTATAAAATATGGGTAAATGTTGCCTGAACAAAATCAAAATCCTTGGCTTAAGAAGAGTAAAGGAACTTTAACATTTTGATAATTTTTTTTTAATTCAGAACATATATCAGACTTTCCTAAGACATTGATATGACAGGTCGCTAAAAGTCCCAGAAAAAACACTGATATGATTTTCGGTACATTTTCCGAACATCTTAGTCAACTTATGCAAAGTTTCCGCCAAAACTCTGATCGGTTTTGACAAAAAAGACCCGCTTGGCTGTTTTTCTGTGTATACCCAGGGAACATATTCCGCCGACATGTCTAATATTAGAGAGAATTGGAAACTTTATCAGACAATCAGTCGCGTTGTCTAAAATTATCTTAATTTTTCTGGTACATCGTTTGTGCACTTTTTATGAATTACTACCCGATTAATATTCGAATACTGTGCCCTAGAGATGGGTGCGTGTCGACATTTTCCAACACAACATGACACGAACACGAAAGCCGGATGTCCAACACCTACGAAACACGCACGCCCAAATTTTCAAAACACGACACAACACACACGAAATCAAAAACAAAAAAAATTACTTTTTTTATCACTTTTTATAACTTATCAAGATTTTCGCTCAATAATCTTGTGCGGCAAGGCAAGCTTCTGCATTCATACATATTTTAATCTGAAAATCGCTTCACGTTTTTTCGTGTCAAGTTTGCTCAGCACGCCACGACCCGAACACGAACGAAATCAGATTTTATGTCACGAAAAATTCGTGTTGAGTCGTACGTGCACGTGTCGCGAAAAAACTACGACACGCGTGTCGTCAGCAAGGAAACTCAATTTTTCTTACATTATTTAACAGAACACTCTGCATATTTTCGGACCGAACTGTTTCATAAATTATCTTATGACTTTTATCCGACTTGTTTGTACGTTACCAGATTTTTCGTAATAATTATCATTTATAATTGTGCAAGTAAGAAAATAAAAAACATGATTGATTATGGAGTTCATGTTTTACCTGATATTATAAACTTCTTATTCATATGATTATAAGTTTAACATAATATCTTTAGTTTTTCAATGGGTGTTTTGGGTAAAAGGTTCCCTGACGATTTCCATTAGCAGAGCCCCAATGAAATGCGCATAGGAACTAGCGAATATCCCTCCATAATCAACTTCATTGTATTTTAATAAAACTTTAATATTTTACTTAGAAAGTACTTAGAAAGTAGAATATTAAATTGGGATATTGGCTTTTTATTTTTTATATAATGTTTTATTACTAATTCAAGTGACAAATAGTACAAAAAGTTTAAAATTATATTAAATAAAGTTTCTAGAACAGTTTAGATCTTATTAGTTCACGTGTTTCTCTACTTCCGTGGAATTTCTTGTAATTCGTTTTATGTATATGGCAGAAGGGCCGAAATTTTACACTCAAAGAAATGTATTAAGAATGGTAGTTAACAGAGAGAAAAGTACGTTACAAAAATAAAATTAAAATTATCATCTATATTTTGAGAGCTTTTGCATAAATGATCCTGCAAATTTAAGCTTATAAAATAAAGCAGAAGAATACATGGCACAATAAGAGCCATAACTTGTTGATTATAACTTGTTGATATTATTTGCAAATTTATACGAAATTCCTGATGAACTTCTAATATTATTCTCCAACATTAGAACGAAAGGTTATTAAAAATACCAGAAAACTTCGGAAATTTTTTTTATGTTTTGTCGAAAATTTTTCCGACGATGTTGATTTAGAATTTCACAAAAAAAATCCTTCAGAATTTTCTCAGAATTTTGTCAGACAAAGATATCCATTTTATTCTAACTATTTATGTGACTGTCAGTACGATTTCTGCCAGGATACCAATTCGGCAGCTTGCGTACACTTTCATACTGAATTTAGACCGACCTCGGCAAAAAATGTTCGATGGCTATGTGCATTCATCATGTACGCACATGAATGCAGATGTTTGTTGCTAAACAAGTACTTAAACTCGTTTTAGTTGAATTGCACAAATTTCTATTATTTGTGCACATACTCATTCATACTCTTCTCAGATTTGCACACTTACATAAACATTGAACTGTTGCTTTTGCCATGATGCAATTTAGCTTTTGGCGCCAAGAAAAATAAAAACAGCTAAATCAGCTTAAATTTGATGGCTGATGCAGTATTTTTGTTTGATTTTTTCTTGCATTAGAAACATTTTTAAATTTGTTGCTGAGCATGTTGCTTCTGCCTAAAAGGATATAAAAAAAAGAAACACATGAAACTAACTTAATGGTTTAAAGACTTGAAAAATTTTGCTGCACAGAAACACAATTTGGGCTGTTTTTAATATTTTTTGGAAATAATATAACAAAATATTGATACTCAATTAAGTTTAATAAAATAAAGCATTCGCTTAAACATTTGTATGAAATCTGTTTTAAAAATTTTTAAAAACTGAGTGCAAGGCAAATTAATATAAGGCTGTTTCGACAACGCAGGTGATTTTTTTCAACGCACGCTTATAATGGGATCTCTCTCAGATGTCAAAATGCCATTTTGACATCTTGTAAAATAATTTCTTGACATCTCAAGAAGATATTTCACAAGTTAATAAATATGCCTAAGTGGCCGTGAAAAAATAAAAGAACTAACTAGCCACACTCAGAAAATTGAATTGGTCTGTTTCAAAGATTATCGTGTATGAAAAATTGGGTCAGGACTTTCATATGAACATCGATTTGGCCTTATTATAAAAAACCCTACAGTAAGGTTATAGGTATAAATATATTAAGGTTATTGTTGCTATTGACTTTTAAATTGAATGAAATTCCCACATATAGACTATAGAATATTATATAACATTTCATTTGCCATGAATGTGACTTCTTGAAGTCTTAAAAAGTAATTAAATCACTTTCAACATTTTCTGAAACATGTGTGCAAATACTCAGTTATATAAATTTACATACCTAAGGTCGTACGTAGTTTTTATATTTTATGAAATAATTTTCGTTTTGTCTTTTTTCTTTTTCTTTTTTTTTTTGTCAAAAACCATTATCATCACAAGTGTTATCATCCCACAAAATATGTTTATCACATGCCAGAAAACAATAAAAATTTTCCATAAGTACAATAACAACAAAGATAACGGATATAAATTGAAAATATAATTTTCTTAGTTTTGGTTTTTGGTGAAAACAAAGTCGTATTTAAATTTACTCTTTCAATACACAACTCCATGGGGACATTTTGCCTTCATTTATGCAAAAGAATGAAAAAAAAAACAAGCAACCAAACCAAGACTTAATATGATTTCACTTATGCAGATTTGACTACGTATTTGTGGATATGAATATGAACATGTATAAGCCGCATTTACATACGCAATATGTTTGTGCGTATGTAAAAAAAATATATTTTGGTAATTGGAGCTGCCAACATTGTTCATAGTACATTCAAATAAAGCAACAAGGATTTGAATGTACACATGAGATCCAATTTTAAGACTGACAAAATAAGGCTTTGAGATAGCACCAAAGTTTTATATCAGCAAAAGAGATACTTTTTATAATATAACATTAAAATATATAATTTTTACTTTAGTTCCAGACTACAATGTTTTTTCTTACCCCAATTGCATATTTTTATTGGTATTTCGCCTGTTGCTTATATGTATCCCATTAAATAAAAACAAGAAATCTCGTTCACAATTAATTTTTCAAAAACTTATTTAGTGTACAAATAAAAATTATTGCAACACTGTAAAAACCCACTCATAAAGAAATCGAAATAGCTCTCCTTTTACAAATACATACTACCAAATGCTAAAAGTACCGCTCCCATTTTTATATGCGTTTCGTACTCTACTACCCAACACAATGGTTTCCTTTTAAAATTTTCAGAAATGAAAGCAGTTAAAATCATGAAAACTTTAAAGTTTCCGACATAAAACATAGATTTATATGCGTCAGCGTAAATAATATAAGAATGACAGAATACTCGACACTCAAATGAATGTACGAGTGTTTAAGTACTTTCAAACACATGCATGTACTCCTATCATGTGCTTTTAAAGGAAAATAAAGTATTTAAACTTCTTGTTGCTTTCTTCCCAACACCACTGCCATTAACGTTTTCAGAAGCACTACCAACATCATGACACATCTGCATATTCCTAAAATAATGATGACGCGAAATTTTATAGCACTGCGCCACAGCCTGCCTTTCCTTCCATAAAATAAAAAATAAATAAATAAAAACCGAAACTTAAACGATTTACTTTGGCAAATCCTTTGAGAAATATTTATTTCTAAACAAAATGAAACCATACATACACTGGCATGCATAAGTACATTCAGTAAAACATAAACACACACACTCGCACACACATACAAATGTAATAAACATTTCTCTATGTGCTCTTAAAGGATTTTCATACATTCTTGTTTGTTTCTTATTTTTCACTTTCATTTCTTTATTTGCAGTTGTTTTTTCTATTTTGCCACAAATAACCTTTTAAAACAGCAAGATTAAGTTGAATGCTGTTGCAAGAGAAATAAATAAAATGAAATTGTTTAAATAGATAAACAGCTCAAAGGCGAACAGCGACTACGCGCGCAATATATTTTTAAAAGTGGATTTTGAATTGTAAAGAAGTAAATGATTTTACAAATGCTCGTACAATATAATTTAATTTGTTTTTAACATTTGAAATAAATTAAATTAATCTGCTATTCTAAAATGGAAAAATTATTTAAGTAAAGTTTTTTTTTGTTGAGTTCAGTTTCATCTATAGTTAAAGCCTAAAGTTCAACTGTAGCTGGCAAATTGGAAATTTAAATTTTCCTTTATATTACAAAAGGAAGTACATATGTAAGTATATAGTTTCATTTATCATTATAAATTATGAAAAACAATGTCAGCATATTTGATAATTCGTATGCTATTACTAAATTCATAAATTTAAACACTTATTTTACGGAAATGGGACCGACCTATCACAAAATTCGTAAAATTAAACACTCAAATTCGTAAATATTTAATAAGAAAAAAATCTATTTTTTTTATATAAAAATTTTGCATTGGAATATTTAAAAACCAAAGAAAAAAAATTAAATTTAAAAACAAATTCAAACACATGTGTGTTAAAATAAAAACCTATGCTAATTTTTTCTGTGTATATTTCCACCGGCATGATTTTATCAAATCATGGTGATTTATCCATGATGCAAAGTACTTGATTTATTTTTTTATTATGTCAAAAATACTATTTTTCGAACTGGATTTATCTATGCAACCCTTCGTTGCTTTTAAACTTACAAATTCTATCCATGGCTTATCCACGAATTGTGCTTGACAATTTCGAAAAAGTGAAATTACGGATGTGGGTGTGGTGCTAAAGCCCACATTAGTCCCTTCAATTCGCTTATATTATCAAAATTGCTCAAATATTTTGATTTTCTAGGGGGGCTAGAATGACTCTGGGGGTGGCTTAGCCCGCCCAGAAGGGCCAAGCTACGCCAATGATCTCAACTATGTCAATTGATCCCATTCAATGACAATGTCATGTGAAGTTGATAGGTCCCTTTTATACAAAGTTCCAGAACCCTTTGGACGTGGTTATGAAAGTGGTCAATTACCCGAATTCAACTTGAGGAAATTATTAAATTTTTGATTAATAATTTCATAAAAGCCAATAAAACAATTGCAAGCGATTTAGTTAAAAATCTTTGTTTAAGTAGATACAAATTTAAGCTTTAAAAACAATTATATTTCCTACTAGTGGCAGTTTTCTTTTTTTTAAATACAGTATACTGTCATAAAAAATAGAACTGTGCTAAAATGATGTCTGATTATTTAAAACTATTCCAATTTGTATGTTATTTACAATGAATTTCGAAAGAATTTTCTTTCGATTCGAATTACACAGGGGGGTTGCTTTTTTTATTATATCTGAAAGTTAAAAAATTTAAAACTTTCAAATTTAGTTCAAAAAAGCAGAAACGTGCATTTAAAAAACAGCAGTGTGGCCTAAACCTAATGCAAATAATCTTCTAAAATAAAATAACCAAAATTAGAAGTGTTAAGAACTTAAGAAAAATAAAATAAAAAACAGGACACTAATGTTATAATGGAAGATTTAATACGTTAAGAGAAAATTAGAAAAAGGATTGGGAAATTGAATATTCTCTATGATGGATTGCTTTCGATTTCTTCAACATCTACGAGAAGTAAAAAGACTTTTTTTAAAATGAGGTTGTATTAAAACTAAAGAAAAGATCGTGTAGAGCCTAAACATTTCAACCAAATTTAAGATATCTTTAAACTAACTAAGTCTCATTTGTCTTAATATTACGTGCTACTTATTGAGTTATTTTTAGCACAAATGTTGAGAGTATTTTCAATTTGCACTGATATAAATGTATGACAACTTAGGACCTAAGACTGTTGGCAGCACTTACCTCAACAGCAAGATTAATTTGAATGCTGTTGCAAGAGACATAAATAATATGAAATTTTTTAAATAAATAGCGATATCAATAAGAAATAGTTTTCATAGCACGGCCGAATATTAATTGCTAGCTAGCATTTATCCGGTTTTGTTATTTTTAATTTGTTTTTTTATTTTTTCAAATCAAGTGACACACAAAAAAACAAAGCGACAGCTCTTAAGTAAAACAAAAAACTAAAAAACATATTCAACCAAGAGATAGAACAAAAACTCTTGTAGAAGCAGAGAGCCATTGCTTGATTACAAATAAACTGTTTTAAAATGTTATGGACAATAATCATATTTTATTGTTATAGAACCATACTGTTGTTGAATTGCATTGTTGACGCAACCATGCCACAACCATATCTTTTCTCTGCGTGTTTAGGATTTATGTTAGCTACAACTATACTATGTTAACTACAAAAACGGATGAATTTTAATATCTATTAACTTCTTGTTTTAAGAAGGGTTTACTGAAATCAAATTTTCAATTTGAGCGGTTTCTTACCACATATATTTACGTAACTCTAAAGCTATTGAGCTGATTTGGCAATTAACTACGTTTACCTAATGGCAATATTTTTATTCGAATTTTTTTTAAACAAACACAACCCGCGAGAGATTTAGCTTGTCTGCGGAAAATACTCAGAGTCAATGGCGGGAATCGAACCCACGACCTCTGGATTGTGAGGTTAGCATCACTACCAGTCAGCCGCAGCGGCATTATATTTATAATAGCAGCCTCTTCAAAAAAAAAAAATTAAAAACCATAGTGTTCATTGGATCATGTTGCACAGTGTAAGTAATAATAATTATGTTATACAATTTACAACACAAGGCAATAACATATAAAACTTTTCTAACATTTAAACTTCAATTAAAATTTTTTATTTTACTGCTCAAAAGAAAAACAAAATGCAATAAAATATATATTTTATATATTTATTTTTGTTATAAAAGTATCGACCATTAAAACGACCTTCCATGCAACGAGCAGGAGCAATAAAACAAATAACAACACAAACTTGTAATAAGGTTGGCCAAAAATTTTTATATGATTTCAACAACTTTAACACTTTTGTCCATTTCCCAATGTGAAACTCTTTTTATTTAAGCTTTAATATAGAAAAACAAAAGCGAAATAAGAAACCTTGCAAGAAAAAGAAAACCGAGCAATGCACACCATGTTGCAGGCAACAAAAAAAAAAAAGAAAAAAAAAAGATATTTCTACAAATGGTCAAAGTTTGCATTTAAAGTAGAAAAGTTTAGTCAACTAGCCAAAAGCATTCAGGCAACAACAAAAACAACAATAAAAGATGCAAGAAGAACAAAAGAATAAAAAGCTGTAGAGACTAAATCACTTGAAAACAAAAATAACAAGAGAAAAATATTACAGGCAACACATGGTTGTTTTGTGAGCCGTAAAAATGCAGTTAAGTTGCGTTTCTACTTTTATTTTTTCTTTTCTTTTTGTACTTTTCTTTAGTTGGTCTTTAGTTTTTCCAATCACTCGTTACTGCTCATTTTTTGTATAGCCCGTTTTTAAGCATTTAACTTTAGTGATGCACCTTTTTGGCAAAATGTTCACTGTTGTTTTCTTTTTTTCCTGCATCTTTCAAGAATTGCACAAAAGAAGTACTTTTGTTTTATAACATTTCTTAAAAACAGTTTTATACTCTGTTTTCGAACATTTTATTCTTAAAAAATGCTAATAAAAACATGTTTTAACAACATTAGGAATTGTTGTAAGGAAAAAAGGTCCTTTAACCACCAGTCAAACGAGTTAATATTGTTTGTTTGAGTGTTTTATTATTTTTCTTTTTTCTATTTTTTTGGTTGTAATTTGTTGTGTTATTTCAACTTCAAAATGGGAAAAGTTTTCTATAATCGTATGTTATGGCCCACTCTTTCTCGTTATTTCCTTTAAGTTTTTAGTTTTTAATAGTAGGAAAATGTAGCGGAAATTCCGTAAGTAACCTAGTCCAGTCCTAACTATACATCAAAACAAAAGACATCAACAAAAACTTTTAAATATGAAACAATTGTTGTAAATTTTTAGTGTTATGATTTGTTACACCAAAAAAGGAAAATAATAATTAAAAAAAAACACAGCCCAACAAAATGGAGGTTTTTTGTGTTGTTTAAATAAAAGTATGTAGCTAAACCTTATACATTTTCAACAGCTGAGTAATATGACATCATTAGTTTTTCCGTATCAGCTCTAGTTTTAAAGATATAGTGACATTTAGCATTTGCATAATTTACACCACTTTTTGTGGCTATTCGCTTTATATCTCATGAATGGCCCTCCAAACTTTTAAAATACTTTCTGGGCGCAAAAATCTATTTCATTTGGGCAGAGTCACATTGATGAGTATATCAGGATATGTTACTGTTATTGCAAGGATATTAAAAATGGTGCGTTTTTGGTTAAGTCCTTAAAACATTTTTTTTTATTTAAAATTTTGAAATTAAAATGACACCTCCTTATGTATTTTCATCCGATTTATTATTTTTCTATCGCCTCAAGTTTCAGAGATATTGTGCATTATATAAAAAAACTTAAAATTTTTATATTCTCACGTCATAAAACGAAAACTGTTTTTAATAATACGGGGTCGCTGATTTTAAATTTACCCTCTATTTTTTGATACGTTGTGATAATATTCTAATAATTTTGTAATAAATTTTTAAATTTTTGTTTAAAATATTTTTTTTTTAAAGAAATTTATTATTTGACATATTGTCACAATTTTATTTTAAATGAAGTCTATTTGCTGATAATTAAGCATTGTCTATATGCATTGTTTATCTCTGAAAGTAGACGTGCTAGAAAAATAATTAAGCTATTTTCGTAATCAGTGGACAAAAATATATGAGGATCAGAATCAAAAATTCTAAATACAAAAAGTTTTAAGGACTCAACCAAAAATAGAAGATTTTTAATATCCTTGCAATAACAGTAAGATTTTCTGATATACTCATCAATGAAAGAGAATTTTATGTAGATAAATAATCCAGAAAGTATGTTAAAATTTGAAGGACCATTCGTGAAATATTAAGCGAATAATACAAAAAGTGGTGTAAATTATGCAAATGCAAAATGTCACTATATCTTCAAAACTAGAGCTGATAGGGAAAAACTAATGATGCCATCTTACTCAGCTGGTGAAAATACATAAGGCTTAGATATTTTTATTTAAACAAGGAAACCACTATCCCGCTGTTAATCATTTGGTCTAGTTTTTAAGGAAGATGTATAAAAAGTCTTGCCAACCCTGCAAGTTATGAAAAAGTGGATGGTCCCGTTTTTAACAGCTGACAGATGCGTCTTTTATTCAACTAAAAACTACGTTGAAATAAATTTAACATTTCTAACTCATCAGATGGCGAGGATGAATCCAATAATTGATTTAATGTAATTTCTGCATATATAAAGGGCGGGGCAGTATCCATACTTTTAAGTTTTTCATATAAAAAAGATTAAAAATTTCTTTAGATAAAATGTATTAATATATTCTAGATATTCTCAAGAATTTATGTGCAAAAAACATTAGGCTGATTTTTTTAAAGATCTACTGACGAGTTGGCATTAACACCCAACAAAATGCCGGCATATAGATTAGCTAACCGCAACAGATAAATTAAATATTCTGCATATAATTTCTTTAATTTATTTTCATAAAATATATAAACATGAAAATACAGCTGTCAGATTGCCGACTTATTGACCCGAAGTTTTAACGATTTTTTGAGAACAGTTTTATAACACCGAATTCAGTAAGATTTTATATCACTAACAATCTAGAATTAACAATGCAATGTTTTCTCATAGATTTTCTATAAAATAGTATAAAAATTAACTTTAAAAACTTGACTGTTTTACTTTCTAATTCAAGGCTAGTTTTTCCCAACTTCGTCTGGCAGCATTATTTATAAACAAAAGTCCCCATTTTACACTGTAGATGTATAAGGGACGTAAAGTACAATGCTTTCCACCATTAGTGAGATTGACTTTTTTAGAATAAAATATATCATCCCTTTAGAGAGCAAATCATTTTTAAGAAACAAACTAAAGTGCATTTTTTATATGGAAATTTAGCATTTTTTTGCAGAAAAGAAAACACCATTAGCAAATTTTCTACTAGAGTAATAGCAAAGCTAAAATTTTAAGGAGTGGCAGTCTTCTATGTAGTGTATTAGGTATGGGCTCTTTCTACCTTGAAATCAGGGCCCTTTTAGAGGTGGGAGCTACTAAAAGTAAAAAACGTGGTTTTAGCATAGCTGATATACATACATATATTGTATAAATTATTGTTGAAAATAGACATTCAATATTGCCAGACACGTACGGTGGGCCAAAACTCCTCCCCCCCCCCTCCCTCGTCCCTCAACAACAAACTAACTATTAGCTTTCATATATCTAGAGATGCAAAAATTTACAGTCGTTTCACTTATTATTGTGTGTATTTATCAGGGTCTTACGCAGCATCACTTCTTTAAAACAAAGCATCTTTATAAAATTTTTATCAAGCATAATTTAAGAAAGCAAAGTTTGTTTTTAATGAAATCAAATTAAAACACTCTTGAAACTCATTTTCAGTAAAAGTTTCCTAAGATTTTTTACTTAGCAAAATGTTTCAACAAGAAAAATAAACAAAGAGAACAAAAAAAATCAAGTGTACTATAGAGATATGAAAGCCAAAATACAAGGCTAATAAAGTTAGCGGGACATACTTAAGAAAGCTAATCATCATTTAAAAATCAATAAAGAAGAGGGTATAGAAATATAACTGTCCCACACATATACATTCATATATATAGACGTAAAAACATGCATATAACGCACTTTTAAATCTCTGTTTGAGTGTGGCACTGATGACGTGATGGTGATAGTGATAATAATGATGGTCAATATTAATACAGTTGAATAACTGTCGCAAATATTTTCTTAAATCCCCTGTCCCATTTCTTTTTGCTTCTAATTTTCTTCAGTTTAGTGTCTACATTCAAAAGCTCTTCATAAATACCCATCATCTTAATTATTATCATTAACAACAGCGTTGCCGCAAAGAAACAATTTCGTTTAAAAACAATTTTTTTTTCAACATTATTTTTATTTCAAATTGATTATATAGGCTGAGGGTTCGTAGCGTTATATTCAGAAAGAACTAGACATGATCAATAACCCAATGAGCAGACAAAAATCAACATAAATTAAATTTTTGTACGTAATTATTATTTGAACTGAAAATGTGTATAAGTCGGAAGTTATTATTATTTGGCTTAAGTTCACAATAATTGAATTAATGTAAATTCAAATTATTTTTAAGAGTGGAATATTAGAATATCTAATCAGACTAGCAGAACGGATTAGTACTACTAATTAAAATTTGCGACGGCAACCGCAAAAAGTTGAATACATGTGTGGTTTCTGCGGTCTAATTCAAAACTGAAAAATCAGAATGTAAATTACGATACAAATATAAAAACCTGTTTAAAAATATGTACAACAACAATAGCTTACGTACAAGCAAAAACCAATAAAAATAAGAGTTGGACAAATTGGAATATAGAGTCAGAAGGTGAAATTTGTTCGGCTCACCATATTAATTAAAGGAGTAGGACTCATATTCTATTTCCTCATAAAATTTGGTTAAATAGCTGATGTTTCATTAATACTAGTATCCACGATCAAACATGGTAAAAGAGAACAAAGGACGCTGATGATGACAGCGTAGCGGCTGTCGAAACTAGTAGTACTAATCCGTTCTGCTAGTCTGATTAGATATTCTAATATTCCACTCTTAAAAATAATTTGAATTTACATTAATTCAATTATTGTGAACTTAAGCCAAATAATAATAACTTCCGACTTATACATAAATTTAATTTTCAACATCCACAGCAGAACAGAACAACGTTGATTTCGGTAGTCGCCACACTCCCATCGTCAGTGATCATGTGTATCTCTGCTTATCACCACTTTCTAAATGGCTCACAAATTCCAGAGTTATCGTTGGGGTATTTTTCAACATGGATTAAATATACTTACATAAGAAAAAGGATTCAGAAGTTATTTTTTAATCGCACGAGTTACCGTAAGAGGAAATGAAACCTCGTTTGATGCCAGTTGATTAATAATAATTTTTATTTTCTTCCACTTCTTTTTATGTTCTTACAAAACGTTGTGTTTGCATTTTGCTGCATTTTAATTAATAAATTGAAAATTAAATGTGTTAATACAATTTAGGTAATTGAACTTATTTGATTTTACAAGCTAAGTTATTTGTTGTTGTTCTTAAAGTTTTTAAAATTCTTAGGAAATTGAAAATAGAATGTGTCGATACAATTTAGGTAGTTGAACTTATTTGATTTTACAAGGTAAGTTATTTGTTGTTGTTCTTAAAGTTTTAAATTACAATTTATAAAATTCTTAGGAAATCTAATTGAACTTATTTAATTTTACACAGTGACCGTTGATGATTTGTTGTTATTGTTGTTGTTTTTGGATGGGTTGGTTGCCGTTGGTAACTCACGCTAACTTATTTTTATTAACGGAACCTTATGGACAAAGAGTTGTATTTTAAAGATTTGAAATTAACAAACACCTTTTTCTAAAAAAAAAACACAATACATAAGTTGTGACAAACTATCTTAAAAATGTTCAATCGTACCATAGCGGCAATTCTGATAACTAACATTCTCTTAGCAGCAAAGAAAGGAAAGATTTAAATTAAATTAAGTTATTTATTAGGCTAAGGTTCGTAACGTTTAATTCAGTAAAAATTTGGCATGATTAATATTCCAAGGAACAAGGGAAAAATTAGCATCAAATAAGGAAGAAGAAGAAAAATAAACGAGTCCTAAAACTGGGAAAGTACAGTTTAATATCAACTTAAAATTAATTTTAATTTTCACGAAAAAGTTGTGTATACAGATATATAAGAATTGAAATCACATTCAACAGAGCCACCTGACAAGTGGTAATAAGCAAAATATACGTGATTACTAGCGATGAAAGTGGAGCGGCTTCCGAAAGTGGCGCTACTCTGTTCTGCTGTGTACGTTGAACAATTAAGTTAATGTTAATTTATCCCTTGTTCCTTATGAAATATTAATCATGGCAAACTCTTTCTGAATTAAACGTTATGAGCCTTAGCCTAATAATCAATGTGGATTCACAAGCAAATACGTTCGAAATAATCATATTAATAAAATAAATTACTTTTAATGATTTAACATTATTTTTTATTAATTTTTTACCAACGATTTTTTAATCTTATCTATAATGAAAGTCTTGCTTTCATTAGTAAAAGAACGATTCTCAAATATTTAAATAAATTGCGGGTTGATTTTGTAAGATAATGTTTGCATAAGTGTTTCGAGTGACATTGATGCTGAGCATGACTATAATGAAGCATTTCGCATTGTTCTTACTATTCTAATGTTCATTAACATATTTAAATAGAAATGGAATATTCGAAATGGAATGTTCGCTTACGGGTAGAATATGTTTGCTTTGCACAATTGATATTTTTTTTGTATTAAAGCTAAATAAACAATTTTTGTCTTCGTCATTGTTGTTATAAAAATTCAACGGTTCTTTAGAGTACAAAAAATAAATAAAAAATACCGGAAAACTAAATAACTTTCCAGGCACAAAGGTCATCCACCAAGAGTAATATTCTAAAGAAATTATTCTTGGTAGTAAACATATTTTATTGCGATTTCCATACAACACATATACACACATGAGTTTCCTCACTTGATTGTGAATAAAGTCAAAAGTGGTTTTTTCAAATTAAGAGAAAAATTTTATAAAAAAAATTTTGTTTGACACAAGTTCCACAATCTCAGTGATGAAAAATACAGTTTTTGAAATGGTACTGAGCTTCAATTTAAAAAGTGCTTTTTCTCCCTTAATGGTACTTTTTAAAAAATTTTATATATAAAACTTCAGTTATTCTTAATAATTATACAAAGGAACCATTCTTGACATTTTAATATGTATTTTTATTAATCCATGGTTTTGTTTATATGTAATTGGAGCGAACATCTTGTATTAGCCTTCACTTTAAATACGGAACTTCCGTAGTATTGTTGTAGTTATTAAATTTTAAAAACTTACAGCCATACGTATCTTGAGCTAGCACTAATTATTCATATCTTAAGACAGAAATTATAAAATAAAGTTCATGAAGTGCACAGAAAAAATTATTATCAAAACTTTTTAATTAATAATACACTTAATCAAAAATTAAAATTAATTCCAATTAATTACGTAATTGAATCAATTACTCATGTGATCACAACTAAATTTGTCCCTAAATTTCAGTGAATGAAAATTCTAATTTTAGTAATAGAATATACAATTTTCATCGTAGGTTAAACTTCAACAACGAAATTAATTGAATATGCAGTTTTCGCCATTGAAATCGTATTTTAGTTTTTTCTGTGTGGCTAGAGAAAAATTTAGTTTCATGCACAGAAAATACTAAACTGCGATTTCAATTACTAAAACTGCAGATTGGATTAATTGTGTTGGTGACGTTCAATCTACGACGAAAATTGCATATTTAGTTACTAAAATGCTAATTTTCAATTACACAGAAAAATATAATCATAAAAATCAAAACTAGTTTCAACTAATTACGTAATTGAATCAATTACTCATGTGACCAAAAACAATATTTTCTAATAATTTGTACAAACTTCGAATAGTTAAAAATTTTAATTTTAGTGATTGAATGTGCAATTTTCCTCCTAGTTTGAATTTCAACAATGAAATTAATAGAATCTTCAGTTTTCGTAATTGAAATCGTGTTTAACTTTTTTGCGCAATCAAAACCTTCAAAATTTGACACAAAATTTGGTTTTTGATCAAAGGAATAAAAAAGTACTTAAAATAGTACAGAGGTACTGAATTTTCCATCACTGCAATGTCTCCGAGACTACTGAACTGATTAACAAACAATGTTGGCACGGCTTGAAGATAATATTGTTGACGAATTGCTGATTTTTTATTTAACTGAATAACAGTTATCAGTTATGTGAATATTTGTCGTGCATGACGGCATATCTAGAAAACTAGAACTTGAAGAAACCGGGTACAGATTCGACTTCAGCACTCCAAATAACATAAAAAAGCTTTCAGTTGTTCCAGTCCTAAAGTTGAACTCAATTTTTACACTTGTGTTGTTAAAAATATTGAGCTCAAAACTATTAAAAAATAATAAAACAATTTGGATTAAAGAAGCAGAATTTTTTTCCTTCTCTTCTAATATGCTAAGAGGGTGTTGTTGGCTGAAATGGTTAGCGAGTTGACTGCAAACTCTGAGTTCTTGAGTTCAACACTTGTTTCAGGCAAGCCAACAACATCATCAACGTTTCTGATGTGCATTGGTGTGCCATTGTGTGTTGATTGTTCTTGAACTGTTAAAGTGATGAAGGCATAGCACTAATCACTTTGCCAGTACCGGCAGCTATTAATACATAGACATATCCTAATGCACATCGCAGTACACTCCTTCATCGACATTGTAGCAGAATCGTCGGCGAAGTACATGAAATAATAAATGGCTACACAGCTTAAATAAATTAATGCCTCTACTTGACACCAGAGGGGCTGCAACCCTGCTGTACAAAAAATTTAACAAAAAAAGGAAATAGCAAAGTTGTAAATGAATTAAGCTTTCACCGCCTGTTCTCTCTACACTATCCCTTTTCCAAAAAAGTTAACACATTAATTAATTAACTGGTACGCAATAATTGCCTAAAAAAATTATTTAATTGCTGGGGCTAAATTATTTTTTGCTTGAACCACCGGCTTAAAATTCAATAAAGAAAGCTGTGTTTTTGTTCTCCGTTCAGTTTTGTTATATCTTTTTTTTTAATTTTTCGAGAGAGCATGTTAAAGTCTCAAAAGCTCGCTTCCAAGACTAAAATAAAAATACAAACAATAACAATTGATAGCATGTAGATTTATACACTGCCGGACACGGTCGCTGAACAAACAAAACTTAGCCCTAACTCGGTTAAGGGTTGTGACCACAGATATGATTACACAAGAAATAACAAGGCTTAAACGACTGATCCTGGTAGAGAGGACTAAGAGAAAATACACTGGTTTCGGCGTTCTGAAAATCTACGTCCTTACATTTTTTTTAATTAGTTGTGCTCAGCACTTTTATGTAAAACCCTCTAACTCTTTTCAGTTTGGGTTTTTTCTCCCTTAAAAAAAACGAGTAAAATCTTAATTAAATTTTAAAGATGGAATGACGAGCATTCGTAATGATTGTTTGTCTCTTTTTTATCTTCAATTTAACAATTATACTTTTAAAATGATTGTTTTAAATAAATGAGTTTATTTTTCTTTAATTTGTTGGCTTAGTTTTCAGGGGGTGAGTTGTAGAAATAACAACGAATGTCAAGGATTTTTGCTGTTGCTGCTCTTAAAGGAAATGATTATGAAGATAGAAATGTATCATAGATGTAGGTTTTTTTAAATATCACAAAATAAAAATAATAAAAAGGGAAACATAACTAATAATGATATAAAGCAATTGTCAATAAATTTCTAAAGACTTAACTTTAAAATTGTTTTCGAAGCAAAAATTCATTTTTAAATGGAACAAAAAAAAAACAAGTAACAAAATACTGTGAGGTCTATCAAATGGAGAAAATATTCAGTGTTGTTTTGAAACATTTAACATTTAAGTTACCCTACTCGAATGGTGACATATACATTATAAATAATTTAATTTCGCGTTTTAAGTATTAACGCAGTCATGCTGCTATCATCACCACCACAATTTCATAATACGAGTATTATGTACAAAACTAAAAACAATTTAAATTATTTGAAATCTTAAATTTGGAATTTAGTTTTTGTTTCATTATTTAAATACGTTCTAGAATCTTTTGTGATTTAAGTTTGAAGCTTGGCAGTTTTTTTTTTCATTAAAAAGAAATACAGCACCAGAATGAGCGTGTTTCTTTAAATCCTTACACCACGACAAAATCATTTGCAAATCTGGTGATTATGTAGTTGTGTCTGTTCGTTACAGCCCAAAGCTTTAACTTGTATTTAATTAACATCAAAATCAGTTATTTTTATGTCCTTCCTGTACACTCTGGTATAAAAGCAACATCATAATGGTGTGTGGAAAATGCCCGCGTAATTTTAATTAAATTATAATTAAAAAATTTCATTTTCATTTACATTTTTCACTTTTGGAATATGAACAATGAACAAACAGTTACACAATTATTTTCGTATTTGTGGCAAGTCATTTTATCATTTCTTTCTATTAACGACAGCCTTTTGAAGGCAACTAAAAGGCAATACCAGCTGAAAGTGTAAACATCAAATAGTCGTCAATGACTTGTGAGGATTTGCTTGCCTTTCTTTAAAATAATAGTGTTTAAGCCTTTTTATATTATAAATTGCTGTATTTGACATTGACTGCCGCGTCATTATTTATTTTAATAAAGACGGCGATAATTTACATCATAATTAAAGTCATTTTGTCACCATCATTCTCGTTATTATACATTTAAAATTTTAAGACTTTAAAGCATCGCTATCTGTTATTCATGTTTAATTTTTATGTAAATTTTAAGGGGTAGGATAGTGGCATTATCTTGAAAAATCATTAGTTTTCTGGCCAGCGGCTAATTAAATTATTATAATAACACTGCTCTACACTGCTTGTAGAGCAGTGTTTACTCACGTTAAAAGACGACTTCAAAACTGCCCACTTTTCCAATCATAATATTGTATTACGTCGGGAATTTAACGTGTATTAAAACTTTCTTAAGAATCAGTCAAGCAGAATATATATTACGTTTGGGAGTTGCACTGCACACTTTTCTAATCATAATGAAGTATTTTCACGAGAACTTAATGCGTTTGCAAAAGTTCATAAGACTCTGTTTAATAATAATTTCTATATTTGGGCGTGGCTCTGCCTACGGTTTAGTACAAGTTGTTGAAAAAGAATATTTACTTTAAATGGTCACTTTTATAATCATGGTGTAATATTGTAACGGGAACTTAGTGTGTGTGCAAAGCTAAGTTGAAGTAGTTGAAAAAGAAAGTGTATTTACTTTGTATGGGCGTGACGCTGACCACTTTTCAACGGGACCAATCTAGAAGTAAGTACAACCTTTCAAATAAAGAAAAAATTCGAAAACTCGAGTTATTATATTGGAGTTATTAAAATAAAGCGCTTTTTTCGTAACTTTTCGTCATCGTTATCACTCGAACGACTAAACTTGCAGCAGTCGACGTTCTTGTTTGAGTTTACGATCTGATTAGATTGTGGGTTTGATCGGTGTAACAGTTTAAAATTTATTAAAAAAATTTTTTTTCGAAAACTTTATTTTAGAAAATGCTCAAAATCTTGCGAACCGAATCGAAATCTAAAAGATGTCAATGTATTTAAAATGTCATTTGGTTCCGATCGGTTAAGCCATTCTTATGTGAGGTTTATATACACGCACACACATACGGACATAGTCGTAAAAATAGTCGGAGTAGACTCCCATGATCTCAAGGCGTCGAGATCTGATGAAAGCTCGATATTCGAAAATCGGGGTGAAATAGTAACTTCTTAGTTTTGAGAGCGCAAAGTTGATATTTTTGGTAACAGAAAGTTGAAAATATAAAAACGAAATGATAACCTTCTCTTTTTTTGGAGTTGTTTAAAAAGGAAGAACGCTTCGGTTGTAAAAAGTTCACAATATCTCTCTTGTCTTCAATACTTTACTTATTTTTCGTCCTCTTCTTCTGTATTACTAAATTAAAAACATTAATTTCAAATAAAATAATTAAAATAAAAAACGAAAATCTATTTTAAAAACATTGTTTTACTTGAAGAATACTTTTTCAAATACAAAATTTTGTAGAACAGTGTAAATTATGCAAACCACATCCAAAAGAATTATGTAATGTGATAAGTAGATATATTTTGAGGAAATATTTTCTTAGTTCATTGTTTTACATAATTTCTCAATGATTTAGAAAAACATCTTTAATTATTCAACAAATATCGCTTATTATTACTCGTATATTTTCTTTCAGTTCTGCCTGGCCTGCCGCTTTAATTTATGCAAACCAAATTCAATCTGACACAAAAGCACGAAAAGTTTTAGATGTTTTAGATACATTAAAGGATTGTGTTGGTATTAGAGAATATTTAATATAAAAATTTTCACTCTTCAACTTTGGTTATTGTAATAAGTCTGATAATAATTAAGGAATTAAATTAAAGCCTATTTTGACTCTAAATTAAAATAAAATATTAAAAATATTGTACAACATAAAAATTCAAATAAATACTTTTTATAAAAAATTTTATTATCATGATTTTGAGAATATTAACTACATATTAACTATTATAGAAAAGAATAAATTTACTCTTTCCTAAATTTAATTTGGCACTATGTCTACTTCTTTTAGTCTAAATATGTTATTTGTACATTGAAATTAATTAAAGCAGTTTAGCATTTCTAACCCCAAGTTTCCAGTTAATCCAAATTTATAGCCGAGGCCATTTGCTAATAAACAGTTTGTACAGATTTACTATCTTAATTATAAAGAATATATACTATTATTTCGATTTTTCTTATTATTCGTATACTGAGTTCATCATTATCTTTATTATGTAAGTTTCAATTAAAGTTTGACTATAATCACACTAAAGCTGACACCCTCTTTCTAATTCTGTTCTGGTTTTTTTTCCTTTTCTCACAAAACTTTTGCCGAATATTGTCAATTTCGTGTAATAATTCTAATTCGAATTCATACAAGTAATAAAATTAATTCTATTACAGTCCGTATTACACAAGTTAATATTTATTTGCAGGACAACAAGACAGTAGGTCACTGAAACATGCCCATAACAATATTTGCGAAATCCATTTGACAAATCTATAATGATTCGAATTAAAGACCATTAATGTGTTTGTCTGTATATTTGTTTGCCTTCAGCTGCTTAGAAAATCAAATAAAACACTGTTTACTCAACTCTACCCCATTATAGCTGGACATCCACTCACTCTGTTCGATATATGTACGAGTATGTACATACATGTGTCCACACATGTTTATTTATGTTCTTTCTAATTTTTGTTTTTGTTTCTTTTCAACTGTATTTTTTGTTTTTTTCTTTATTGTTTTGCCTAGTTTTGATTATAATTAATACAAATTGTTTCCAAACTGAAACAAGTATCCGGTATTAACCGCACTTAGTTCACATATTAATTGAAAAGTCCTTCAGCTGACAGCTTATACTTAAGCTAAAAGCGGTACAGTGGGCAAGAAAACTTCTTTACTGTACAAATTAATAAAATAATATACTGAACTTAATTGATTTATAAAAAAATGTTTTAAAAATTACATGTCTAACATTGTGCTCATATTTTCATTTTGTTTGAAAAATTTGGTTATAAGGTCGATTCTTAAGGATTTATAAAGAAAAGTTTAAAATACCAGTATGAAAAAGTTGCATCAATTTGACAAAACGTTCAATGCCATTGAATTTCTTGGCCACAAAATAGATAAGATTAACAATCTGAACCTTTGTCAAATTTTTGGACTTGCACAGTGTGCGAGAGAAATGTTTTTTTTATTTATCTCACTATTTCAACTAAAGTTAAGTTTTCGCTATATAATTTAAAAGTACAAATAAACACATAGATACATATAATAACACCATCGAAAGAGAATGACAACTATTTTAAAAATTTATGGAGAATGAACAAATATACAGTAATTTTTCTTTTCTCAATATGTTTTTATTTTAACTTACACATCTACTTAAGAAAAACTAAAACTAAATTCCAAGTCCTAATACATGTACGTACTTACACATACACACCCGTCGATACCGAATATGTGTAGTGTTTAACAATGTCCTTATTTATATATTGTTTACGCTGTTGTTGTTTTATTTTTGGTTACTTAATTCATTGGAGAGACAATCATTTAAAATCCTTGATAAAAGCCAACAGCTGAAATAGCACTCGAATTTCTTTGTTTAAATAAATAGATATGTGTGTGTGTGTATAGTAGGGTAATATATTTTTGCACTTTTTGCAAATATCAAATTCTTTATCGTTTATCTGTATAGACCATGGAAAAATATAAAGAAGTGATGTATTAGCTTTCCACGATCGTTAAAAAAAACAAACACCAAACGCGATGAAGTTCGGAATTTTAGTTTTTCTTTTACATATAAAAAAATAAAATTACTTCAAAGTATTTTGTATTTTCTTATAATTATACACAGAAAAAATTATCACCAAAAAGCAAAAGTCTGTCTAAAAATAAATTTAATTTTCAGTAAATGTTCTGTCCATAATCTATGAATTATTTGTTTGACATTTATTTAGAACGTAAACACCAAAAACAACAATAAAAGCTGTGTCGCAAAAAACCACCCCAATGACGACATACACACAAATAAAAACAACAACAATCATAGCAAGAGGAATGCAATTGTACCAACCCAGGAAACAATTTTTGCCGATTTCAGTCCGAAGTCGGTCAGAAAGTCTGCACAAGATGCCGAATTCGTATCCGATGTCGGTCAGAAAACGTATATGAGTGGTTGACAAGAAACCGGATCTCTTTATCTGAGGAAATTCTAAAAACTATACCGAAGGGTCTGACAGAATGCTGTACGAGTTCCGACAAATTTCCTAGGGATATTCTAAAGGAATTTTTGACATGTCTTACATATGTCGGAAAAATGTCTGACAAAACATCAGAAAATTTTCCGATTTATCTGATACGTTTTACATCTCGGCTGATTGTCTGGTAAAATCTCAGATTTTTTCTGATGTTAGACATGTCAGCCAAAATTGTTTCCTGGGAAGTTTGTTTACAAAAGATTTTTGAGTGAATCGATTAGTTAATGTCGTTGCGTTAACTCTCATTAATTTTTTTTAGAGCATTTAGATAAACATTCAGACTTGAACACATTTAACAAAGTGAAATCTCATAAATGCTTAATAGATGATGATGATGACACAGACAAAAATTTTTTTTTGTATTTTTGTTTGATTAAGTAAATTATTTTGCTTAATAATTGTTATCATTTTTAGACTAATTGTTTATTAAATTCAGACAGAAATATTATTTGATATTTTTCAGAAAATCCAGTAAATATTTTTGTTTGATTTAGTAAATTGTTTTGTCTACAATTTGTAAATATTTTTAGACAAATTGTTTTATAGATTCAAACAATTTGTTCACTGAAAAAACACGATTTTCAATGAAATTGTTGAGGTATTTCTGTTTATATTTACAAATTCGTTTGTAGATCCGTTCATAGACGAAATATTTACTATTTCATTGAATTCCTTCACAGAAAATAAGCTTTAGTTTTTTCTGTGTACCTATGTATTTATTTATTATTGTTTTATACAGGCATGTTCTGTGTTTCACAAACAATAAAATTATATGAATTCCCATGGCATTGTTGTTATAAATAAATTTTTTATAACAACAATGCCATGAGAGTTCACAGAACAGTCCGGGACATGAAAAATTACAGTTTCAAAGATAATAAAAAATTATTCTTCAGAGAGTTTTATAAATTGCATTCGGCACGAGAATTTTTTAAAGAAAAAAACTTAAAAAAAAATATTTTTGTTATCAGGAGAACATTGCCAATAGCTAAAGTGGTGAAGAAATTTTTGGGCGCTAAAAGGTTATATCCCCAATGTATAGGTGTGTGTGTGTGTGGTGCAACGACTAGCAAGTAGCAAGCAACAGCATGCAGTGGGTCGATTTAAGTACAAATATACAAAGATTCACCCATATCGAGATATAACCACCAAAAAGCTTAAGCGACAATCTTTTCGAAAATCGTTTTTAACGAAAGTCGAACAATCTATCAAAGTTTCAAAGTCATGTCAAGTGCCATTACGGAAATACATAAATTTTTATTATGTTTACATATTTTTGTAACTATAGTGTCAAATAGATAAAATTCCCTTTCTCAAGTAGCCGTTTTTATGCCGTTTAAAGATGTCTATTTAGCGAAACTCCAAACACCCCAGAGAAGCTACTGGACTATATGTAGGTCTGATCACTCAGATCTTGCCGTTATTGATGAATCAATAGCCATGATAGTGCCAAAAAGAGCTTTTACGACCCCATATAACTTAAATATTGAATCGATCTTCTCAAATATAGTCCAGAGAACTGTTTAAAAAATTTCTCAGACATGGACATTAAACAAAAATTTTAATTCACCAAAACTCATATATACATTTAAATATTTAATATTTCATTAAAAGATTTTAATTGCGCAAAATGGTTTGAAATAAAAAATGTATTCATATATAACAAAAAAAAAATCCAAATATCGCACAAAATATGAACCTTATAAACAAATATAAATTATACTAAAAATTTGCGCAAAAATCTCTGAGCTTAGTAGATTTTTTTTCAATATATTTATATATATTGCTTCAAATGGAACTGTAGGGCATACAAGATGCTGCACAGTAGAGTAAAAACCTCCTACTTGTTTATTTCAACATCGTGCGACATAATGTGTCTGTTATTGTATGCGTGCGTACATGTGTACAATTGCTTATAACTGAGAGAAAATCTGTAATCCAATCAATTAATTTCAACTACTTTTCTCAACATTAAATGAGTAGATATTAGAAGGACAAAAATTACTTTCTGATAAACTTTCTTTGATGTTAGAGAGATGTGACGCAGAATAATTGGTTAACATTTTGAAGAAAAAACTTATTTGTCGTCAAGTGGCTTAAGGAGCGGCCTAATACTCGAATGTTTCCTTATATTAATCTCTTTACTTAACGAATTTCTGTATATTATTTCAATATGTATGTTTAAACGTGTCAATTTGTATGGGGGAAAGAAACTAAAAAATCGTGTAGCAGAAACATAACCTATGGACAATTCTAAAAAATTTGAGATAAAAATATAAAACTTTGTATTCACGTTTCTTTTGGCATTGTATAAACTGTCGCAAAAATCCCATATGATCTCGTGTACGCGTCATGAGACATAATAGCTGCAAGATCACAGATTCTAAAAATTAGACATCATAAAAATATTCAAAAAATATATAAAGCTTTAGTTTAAATATAAAAATTCAAGCTTAAAAATTATCCCACACTTTTACATATTTATTAAATTCATACCAATTGGATCTACTCGTCACACTACACGTACATTCCTATGTATACACATTTATGAAAACCATTGCACAAAATCATTAAAAGTTTAAAAGCTATAACCACAATTTGGCGATATCACTAACCACTAAGTACACTTTAAGATAAATACATAAATATGTAATCAAATTAAACAAAGTAAAGTTTGTGCTAAATTAGGCAAAGAGCAGTTTACCAAATCTTAAACTAAATGCAACAGACAAAGGATAATTTCAAAATTACATACATTCATACTTTCAATGTTTGTGAATGTAGTTGAGCTAAAATACAGCGAACATACATAAATAAATAGATAAAGACAAGCATGACCGATACATATAAATACCCTACGCTTGAAATGTATCCCCGATTTTGCAATAAAACGATTCAATTATTTGTCGAATCTCATTTCAGATACTTCGGAGTAACCTCCATTTGCCGCATAAACGATCATATAGGTCACAGAATTACCCGGACATTTAAACTTCCCATGCTCCGAAAATAATCGACAAAAAGAGAAAAATATTTAGTATTTAAATTAACAAAAGCCAGAATATGTTTAAATTCTATAAAGAAAAACTAACTATTTTAGTGAATTCTCCATTTTACTCGTACTCTTTTAACTCGTAGTGTCCCTCATGGTCAGTACAAATTTTGTGTTTATTGAGATGCATGTAGAAATGCACTTTAAGCTCTTTCAAGTGTATCAGCTTGTATGTGAAAGTATGCTAGGATATATGTACATATACATACATTCGGATGCATGCATGTATGTATGTATGTAAGTACATTTGTATCTGTATTTTGTTTAGTCTATTTGAACAATTTTAATCCTAGGATAACAACACTTTAACATTAAAAGACATTAAATGCAAAGTGTCAACATTAAACAAGTGCGTGTAATACTAAAAGAGAACTAACTATTGCTGCATCAGCAGTAAAATTCAACAAAGAAAAACTACAACAATTGTTATAACAATAATGAGACTATAATAATAATTATTATCATTAATTTAAATTCTCGAATATGTGAACAAACCAGTTTATGAAAAAACAAAGATATTGAAGCTTGAAACATTTGTCCGAAGCAAAAATCCTTCAAGCAAAAACTGCAAAACCTTGAATGTGAAGAACACACTACTCCATTTGTTCATTTATGCTACAATCATTCCCATACTCGTAGTTAGATTTATAATTTGTATGTGAAGTCCCTAATTACTTATATGAGTGTTAAACATTATTGAGTTAAAAATTATTGAGTGTTAAAAATTTATATTTTTTAGTTTATTATATTAAGTTAATATTTCTTAAGAACAAACCATAAATTTTGTCTTCTGCTTTAAAGAGATTTTAAATATATTAGAAAAGTATGCAGTATAACTGAATAAAATTTTGCACGGGCAAGTTATCGGTAATAATTTATGTATTTCGATTTACAAACAAATTTTGTCTTCTGCTTTAAATAGATTTTAAATATATTAAAAAAGTATGCAGTATAACTGAATCGGTAATCTTGAAAAGGGACCATTTTCGAAATTTAAAAATGTTCAGGCTAATGCTGAAATGTTTACGTTTATACGGCATGCCTTAGCGTACAAAAGGACTTTTATATTTTTTTGTGCTGATGGAGCCCTAGCAGGGAGATAACCTCCTTTCAAAATGATATAAAAACTTTGTTCTGGAAATTTCAAAAGCTAAAATTTAAGTTCTGTATTTCATGCGAAATGAAAACGTTTAGAATTTTCAAAGCATTGACCTTATAAACTAATATTTCTTACAACAACGCTATGACAATTTAAAACATTTTCATTCCTCATGGAATACAGAACATGTCGCTATATTTCAGAAATTTTTAAATAAAAAGGCTAAAATTTTGTAACTAAAAGGATTTAGAGTCCTTTTGGCTGCTCTTCTACTGTAAGTTCAGACCATTCGTTTATTTAATCCCGTTATTTATTTTTGTTGGGAATGTATTGGTGCAGTTTCCTGATGTCCTGAATTTTTCTATTATTACTGGTGAGCTTTGCTTGATGTGTAGGGTGCCGAGATGGCTCATTTTCTAAATGAACAATAAAAGCCCAATTTCATGAATATTATTAAAATTTTATAGTTCTATAATTTATAACATATTTTATGATTTGGATTTAGCAGGCTCTGACAAAATATGTGTACAAGGCATATTTTAACAAAACCCAAGTGAAAATATTACCTCGAATGTTTACAAAGTTTTTTGAAGTACAGGAAATAGGTATTCCATTCTGCTGACTTGCAGTATTCCATCAATCCGGATTCTGGTTGTAGATGCGCCATCTGGTAGCAACATGTTCTACCATGAATAATACTTTTAAGCTGCCCCAAACGCCTAATTCTGGAATTTGCCACTTGCACACAAGTAGAAACAAGATTAAAGCCTTTAAATAAATGAATCTTAAATTGTTGAAAAAATACTCTAAAATATTTAAAGCAAAAAGACAAAAATTAAAATATTTGATTGTAATTGCATACAATTTATTGTTTGATTGTACTATAAAGTCCTTGTAGTGTCTGTTGCATTTACAAGCATCCACAAAAAAGAACTTTACAATGTGCATGTACAACAAGTTTATGTATAGAGTTGTATGTACAATATGCGCCATAAGAATGTGGACATTCATTTTTGTTGTCATTCGTTTATTTATTTATTTGAACAGATTGAGTTGAATTTCTCAATGTGTTATTTTGACAGAACTTTCTTAGTTTGTTGCATCGTACTTTGACAGTTATTTGCATTCTATGTTTATATATTTTTTATTGATATACGAGTATAAAAAAAATTGTGTTTGTAGACTAATAAGCTCTAAATTTTGTTTTCGCTTTAAATATTAAATTTCATATAAAATCAGGGGCCAAATTACGGAATTCGATATCGAATGAAATTCCAATAGAAATCAAATGGAAATTTCGTTCGATATCGAATGCTGTAATTTGATACCAGCTTTAAACTTAGTGTCGCCTAAACATTTGATTTTATGTTTTCCGGTTTCTTTTTCTTTATTAAATTTCTTTTACATCCTGAATGACAGAGCAGATAGACAATCTTTCATGCTGAAGTAAAAAAATTAGTAACAAGTACTATTATTTTAGTTAAGGCTGAGACCACAAGGGCGTTTTTGCATTTTTTTAAAATTAAATTTGCGATTCTTAAGACTTATAAGCTGACTTGTAATATATTCACTTTCCCCATTCTTATAAGATATAATACTCAAAAACCATTAATTTCGTTCAAAAATTACGAAGAAACGCCCTTGTAGCCTCAGATAATTTATTATTAATTTGCTCTACTTCAGAACGAAGGACTTTCGGTCTGGCTTAGCATTCGGGATGTAAAAGAAATTGAATAAAGAAAAAGAAACCACAAAACAGAAAATAAAACGTTTAGGTGTGATGCCGTGCAAACTAAGTGAAAATTTCAAGTATCTACTTGTTACAATTTAAAAAAATGCATTTTTATGGCTGCCAGACGGGGAGTAAAATGGCCCATGAAAAATATACATGCTTAATATTGCTAGTAATACTTTGATTAACCTATTTAGAAAATCGAGAAACCAAGTGCCTAATCGGTTCAGCCGTTTAGGTGTGATGACTTAACAAAGAAACAATTTTAAAACTCCTTTTTATGATATAAAGAATTATGTTATTGGGCTAGATAACACATTAATTCGAATTCAAAATCCTTAAAGAAGTCAGGAAAATAAAATTTTGCACGGGCAAGTTATCGGTAATAATTTATGTATTTCGATTTATGTGAACATTCTTCAGATAACGCACTTCGAAAAACAAAAATTCATAATAACAGGATGATGTCCTTATTGTAGTGGCATGAAGTGTATGCTGAAGTTAACTTGGTGAACATTTACAAACAAGTCCACTTTGCTGCTTTTACAACAAGCATTATATTAAATATTTGTATGTGTGTGTGTATACATAATTGAATGTCGTTCATTGGAGTCTTCTTCGTAGAGCTATTCATCGTCGCTTTGAGAATGTCCTTGTATTTTTTTTCATTGTTTGTTTAATTTTACTACAAAATACAAAGTTTATTCTGCATAAAGTGCATCCTTGTGTTGATGTTTCTTATAACGGGTGTTTTTTTTAGAGGTATAGAACTTCGAATTGAAATAAAACACAAGAAAATCGTTTTAATGTCCATCAATTTGGCTTTATTGGAAGGATAATTTTATGCCATTAATGTTTAAATATGATTTCGGGCATGTGGCCGCCGCGGCTGGCTCGAATAAAGCCAATTCTACAGGTCCAATTTTCAACCACTTTTTCGAGCATATGGGGCCGTATGTTGGCAATAACGCCACGAATGTTGGCTTCCATCTCATTTTCGGCCCATACACCAAAATCACGCCGCATTGCATGGTCTCGCGGCTTTAATTCTTGCACAAGCTGGATCTTGTAAGGTCGCAAGCCAAGATCTTTGCGCAAAATCTTCCATAAAGTTGATGGACAAAGCTCCAATTGCTGTGCACGGTGGCGAATCGATTCATTCGGGTCCTCTTCAACACTTTGCTCTACAGCGGCAATTGTTTCTTCGGTGCGCACTGTTCGACGTCTCTGCGGATGCGTATTATCACATAGAGTAAACGTAGTGCGAAAACGATCCATGGTTAACCGAATTAATTGCTCTGATGGACGATTATGTCGACCATAAAATGGACAGAGCTTGCGGTAAACTTCGCGAACTGAACCATTATTTTCGAAATAAATTTGCACGATTTGCAAGCGTTGTTCTTTTGTCAACCTGTTCATGATGAAATGGCAAACCAAACTAAATATTAATCACGTGACAGCTGACAAAATGGCCGCCAGTTAAAAAAGTGATGCCAACTTAAAGTTCTATACCTCAATAAAAAACACCCTTTATATGCGTATGTGTGAAAATGGATGTGTATGAGAATTCATCAAATACATGTTGCTCTCATGTATAGCGCATTATCTGAAATTACATCCCAATGCGACAGATTATCAAAATGCAAAACATTGCTTGATGGACACATGATGGCATCACAATAAAGGAAATTTAATTTTCTCACATCTAAATGCATGTGCAACTGCATATATGTTTGAATATGTAAATGTGTACAAGTGTGGTATATTGCTATAATGCCAACCACATACTTTTGTACTCAACATCTTAAAACATTTTTTTTCGGCTTTAGTTTTTCATCTTACCAAACCAAAAATGTTTATTTTAATATGTGCTACTTTCGGAAGCCGCTACACTTCCATCATCGGGTTCCGAAAGTAGTTCTGCTGTGTACATTGAAAAATTAAAATAATGTTAGTTTTTCCAATGTTCCTTGGAATACTAATCATGCCTGATTTTTTCTGAATATAACGTTATGAACCTTAGCCTAATAATCAATTTGGACTAAAAATTATTTTAATTCTCGTGCTTTCAAGATTTCCAATTTGGCAATACGAATAAAAACATAATAAGAAAATGTTGTTTACATCTCAGCTTCATAGAAATATTTAAAAAAACATATGAAAGGCTTAAAATTTAAAAAGGTGTTTTTATACTAATTTGGTAAATAATTAATTTTATTATATCGATTCACATTTGCGATTTTATCATAAGCGACATACATTAAAGTTTTACAGTTGTATTTTAAAAGTTATCAACAATTTTGGCATATTGACAATTGTAAACTATGGGTACACGCAAAGAAAACACATGGTTGAGGGGCAACCATAATCTAAGAGCAACATACTATGATTGAATATATGGTTGGAGTAAAACATACATATGGTTCAAAATAACCCTATATGTATGTATATGGGTAATAATTAATAACCATATTTTGATTAATAACCATAACCATATTTTGATTAAAATGTTAGTAATACAAAAGGGAAAGGAACACTACAGCAAGAGCAAAGTGAAAAATTTCATATAAACACAGCACTAAGACAAGGGGACAGTTTGTCTACAGTTTTGTTTAACATATGACTGCACTATAAAAAAACACACAGGACTTGGAAATGTGTTGAATCGGTCAGGGGTCACAATCGCCTAAGCCGATGTTTTCGATTTTGGCTTGAAACAGGCGATATCTTGAAGAGATATTTAAAAATATACAAACATTTGCAAAGGAGATAGGGCTAGTGGTTAATCAATCAAAAACCAAGTATATGATACTATCTAGAAGTGCTAAAAGAAGAAGGCCATGAGATATCAATAGAGGTGAATATAATTTTGAAAGAGTAGACAACTTCAAATACTTGGGCACACTTATTGGTAACGATAACAATACAAGAGACTGTACACAAAACAAACCATATTTTGCACATAATAAGATATTTCAATCAAAACTTTTATCAAGAACCTACAAACTGAGAATTTACTATAGATCAGAAGTTTGGTATATGCCGAACTCCGAAGAAGAGACTCTCAGAATTTTCGCAAGAAAAATTCCTAGACGAATATTTTGTCCAAGAAGAAATGAAAGGGGTGATTACTTTCTGAAGAGCAATGCCCAATCAAGGCGAGGATGTAGTAAAATACACAAACCACAAAGACTTGGATGGATATGCCATCTACTAAGAATGGATCAGAACAAAATTCAAGAAGTAAGCGCCTAACTGACAATATTGATGATGACATGAGAGTAATGGGAGTAAGGATTTGGGGCACCCGTGCTAGAAATGGAGAGGAGTGAAGAAGAAATGTGGAGAAAGCCAAAACCCACCTCATTATTAAATGTAAACATGAGTTTGTTTGACGTAAATTAATGAAGGTTCACAATCATTTCAAACAATAATAATTTATTTGCCCCAACCATTAACTATATCGGAAAACATGACATTGTTGACGTAGCCATGACACAACCATATCTTTTCTCTGCGTGTAAGCATATACAATTTTAATTTATATAAAAATATTATTGTCTCTTACGAGACTTACGCCATAAATAATACTTAGATAGTCAACTGCCCATCTGTTTAAAAAAAAGTTACAACTATCTTCACACGTATGGATATTTTGTTATTCAACAAATATGAGAGAGGCAATTCAACACACATCAGAGAGCGTAATTTTTGCACTTGAAATTGCACTAAAATTTATTGTTTTTGCACACACAAACACTATTTTAATTTATTTAATTTTTTTATTTGCTTTACAATAAATGTTATGTTTCTTCTTTTTGTAATTTAAAAAATTTTTCTTTAATTTTGTTGAAATTTATCGATGTCAATTTTATTATAATTTTTTTTTTATTTTTATCGAATAATTTTTTTCATTTAGCAGTATTGCATTTTTGTTAATATTTGGGATAAAAATTTTTAGTACCAAATAAGAAAATTGCAAAAAATGTTTATCAAATTAATATTGATATTTTCATTAAATAATGCAAAATTAGTTGTATATAATACATAAAAATTCATGTTTAAAAAATAGAAGTTTTGTAAAATACATTTTGTAAAACTAAGTATTGTTTTGGTGCTGTAGGAAATTTTTTATTTTAAACTAATACTAATACAAAATGTTCTATTAACACATTCTCAGACTTACCTTACGTCTCCACGTAGCAGTTTTTATTCCGGCAATTGCCAAGCTTTATATAAAATACACACACAAAAAAAATTTAATTTTCAATATGGAATTTGACAATAGCCGGCAAAAAATATTGCTACGTGGAGACGTATGGTTAGGTTTTTGACATCAGACTTAGGTTTCTGATGTTCAAGTTAACTATCTACGTAGCCTATGATTTACGCCATTCATTTCATGAGTATTATAAATTTTTTAGAAAATTATTTTTTGAAAATTTCTTATACATTTTTTGCTAATGAAATCATCTAACATAGATAAATACGTAGATAGTCAACTCTCGGCCTGTCTATAAAAAATTTACAACTCTCTTCAAATTTATAGGTCTTGTGTATTCAACAAACTTCAGAAAGGCAATTCAACACACATCGTATCACGTAATTTTTGCATTTGAAAATGCGATAAAATGTATCTTTTTTGCGCACACAAACACTTTTTTATTTTATTTAATTTTTTTATTTTTTTTTGTAATAAATTTTATGTTTCTTCTTGCTGTAAATTTAAAATATTTTTTTAATATTGTGACATTTGTGTGCTGAAATTTGTGCAAAAAAATGTTTAGCGAACCAAAATTTTTTGATATGAAATGAATTAAAAATTATTCAAAATTTATATTTTCATTAATTAATGTAAAATTAATTGTATATAAAATACTTTTTGTACAACTAAGTATGGTTTTGGTGCTGTAGGGATACTGCATTATATATTTACTGCATTACAAGTTCCAGTAAGCAGTAAATATTTACTGGTTACTGAAAAAAAATTGCAGTAAGCAGTAAATTTTTAGTCAGAAACCAGTAAATTTTTACTGGGTACTGAAAAAATCAAGTAATCAGTAAATTTCGCGAACTTTTGGAAAAATAATGAACTAAGAATTCATAGAACTGTTCTTTTAAAAGTATTTCGCTTACGGATACAGTATTGCTGTGCGGGAATCGAATTTATACTTATTTAAAATTTAATATTCTGTGGTATATGAATTGTATACTTCACTATTTACTACTTGGCATGTTTTAATCGAAGATTTTATTGTTTTTCTCAACATTATAATGTATAAATGAAAATTGTTTTTTTATATTCGTGAAATGAACTTTATTAAAAATACACACACACACACACATATATATATATATATATATATATATATATATATATATATATATATATATATATATATATATATATATATATATATATATATATATATATATATATATATATATATATATATATATATATATATATATATATATATATATATATATATATATATATATATATATATATATATATATATATATATATATATATATATATATATATATATATATATATATATATATATATATATATATATATATATATATATATATATATATATATATATATATATATATATATATATATATATATATATATATATAAAATTATCTTTGCGTATATATTATTTTGTAATATATTCCAACTGTGAATAATAAAAAATGGGTGACACTACAGATTTCGATAGTGATGATTCACTTAATAATCCAGATTTTGTTTGCGAAGAAAATCTTCCGAATCGCTGAGAGCTGTGAATTTCAGTTGCTACTTAGTGCTTTTCTGGCAACCATTAATTTTCAGTTGCCTATTGGCAACTCAACTAAAGTTTAAGTTATGATTTTGCAGATATCACTATTTAAATTTAGACCCTCGATATATTATATGATTTCATATTAACATTACAGAGACAAAAGCAGTAACGAAATAAAGAGAAAAATAGTAAATTTTTACTGATACTGAAACAAATTGCAGTAACCAGTAATACTGCTTACAGAAAAATTGCAGTAAGCAGTAAATTTTTACTGGTTACTGAAAAAATTTCAGTAAGCAGTAAATTTTACTGGTTACTGAAATTTTTTTCGACTTTGGTTTCTGACAACTATTTGCCAACAGTCAGGCTTCTATGTTTTCTATGACATCTAATTTCTTCTCTACAAAAACTATTTTCCTCTGAAATCCAACCTAAGTCGAATACATATTGGGATTTTCACAGACAAGTTAAATTTTTACAGGATACAAAATTTTTTTGTTTTTCAGTAATCAGTAAAAATTAATTTTTACTGCAATTTTACTTTTACTGCAGTATGCCCATGTATGTTTTGAACTAATAGTAAAACAAAATGTTCTGCTAATACATTCTTAGACTTGGGTTTTTTGAGAATCGACTTAAGTTTCTGACAACTATTTGCCAACAGTCAGGCTTCTATGTTTTCTATGACATCTAATTTCTTCTCTACAAAAACTACATATTGGCATTTTCACAGAAAAGTTTAGTTATGTCACGTATATATGTTTCCAAGCAATTAAGCTTGTATTTTTAAGTAAGCTCAAGTTTTTTTGTAGACCGTAAGTATTTCTATATGTAGTAAAAGGCAAAGTATCAACGAACTATGAACATGGTTCTGACGGAGAGTACAAATGTATATTGTAAAAATTAATATAAAAATGCTTACTAATTAACTACTTGTTTCATAAAATATTATAAAAGTGATACAATCAAATAGCAATCCAAATATCGTCACATGAAACGTAAAACGCCCTAACTAACATTTCCATAATTTTACAGGAGACGAAATAAATATGTTAAATTATATAATTCGGCAGGTGTTTTTCCTTTCATATTTTCTTAATTATATCGCAATTTTTGTTCGGTAAGGCGTGATTTTTGTAGTTGTTGTGGATGCTTGTGAAATACATCGGAATATATTAAAAAGACCATTAGATTTTTTTTAGTTAGGTGTTTTTGTGTTTTATTCAACGATATATTATTGAATTGCTATATGCAACTGTTGCTGAGAGTGTTTGTTACGTCTGACCATCGCTATGTAAATTTATTTATAGACAAACTGCTCTACAGACAAAACCTCTTTTTCACAAATATAATGACACACAAAATCCTTTTACACATAAATTAGTATGTCCAAGCAAAACTGAAAATTGAATTTTGTTAAATAATTAAATTCAACCTCAATCCAACCCTACAAACCAACAAGAACCTGCTCACATTTTCGTCATTATCAAAATAAACCAACAGACATATGAATATATATGTAAATAAAATTCTGCACACATACCACATTAACTTAAACTTAAGGAGTGAGATAATTCAAAATTGTGGGTTAATTTTCACTGGCAATTTAAAATTGCTTACTGGACCCAGGAGACCGTTTCTCAAAACGACAAGTTACAAATCTACAAGTAAAATACACACAAAACACTTTACAAATTTGAGCAAATTACGACATTCAATATCGATCGAAATTTCAATACAATTTAAATACAAATTTCCATCGATATCCAATGCCATAATTTGCCACCAAATAGGTCTTTCGAAATTGTTGGACAGATTAATTGTTTAAAATTTTTTTTTCATCAATGGAATAATAAAGTTTTCACTCAATAAAAAATAAGCTGTTAGAAATACTTCAAAATTAACTAGGATTAAGGATAATATGATAAAAAGATTTTTGGTAAAAATAAAATCTACTTATATTCATATTTCTGTGGACTTTTGACAAAAGCTTTTAAATCGAGTTGAGACTGTTTTACAGTCATTGGTATTTATAAATGCAAAGTTTTACATGCGTCTTTTGGTGTAATTGGACTATTTCTACGATAGTTAGCTACAAAAATATTAATATTTCTAAAATCTACCTTATCTTAATGTTTGTTGATTTGCAACTGATCAAAACCGCTAATTTTAAATATGTCAAAAATAAAAACAAAAAAAATCTAAACAACATTCTAATCAAATTCACTAAATTTTGTATAGTTTTTACTTTTCCTTAAACACCTACACAAAAAATTTCATTTAGCTCTATAATACTATTTTTGCTCTCTTGAAAATTTTGATAGTCACATTTAAGTGCTTTTGTCCACAGATTTCTATCTTTTTCAAACAGAAAATTGCGCAATATAGACTTACAGCAGACCTCTGATAAACAATCTACTTACGTTAAATTTATTTTTCTTGTACATATATTTAAAATACGAGAAGAAAAATTAGTTGCCAAGATCTGAATATTGTTAGAAAAGAAAAAGCAAATACATGGACACCTAAACATACGCATACTTACCCCATAGCACCAAAGAAACAAATATAAAAAAAGAAAACAAGAAGTAAATAAATCTGTTTTTGACCTTAAGTTAAATTGGGAAAAGGATTTCGTACATTTAACAAATTAAGTAAATAGTCTCATTTGTTCATCAGAGTCATCACATTTACATTTATATCTAACTAAAAGCGAACACACACTCTTTAGGTATCATGTTGAGGCCCTCTAACATTATTATCGCACTATTATCTTCCAGTCCTAAACGTCTTATTCTCTTCTAGGCGGTAGAAGGTCTTTTACAAAAGCAAAATAAATATTTTGTTAATTTTAATTACACAAGAACGTTACTTTTTTACTATTTCGATTTGCTCAGATGTGACACGTACAGTAAGGTGGTTGAAAACAATAAAAAAAATTTTTTAATTTTTTGCCATGCCTCTGGATACCGCCTTTTTAGTATTTTGTTTACTGCGTCGCCATTATTAGTCCGATCACAACATAGTGCATATCGTTGTTCATGGCTTGACTATGGTTACATTTTTGCTTTGGTAAATTTTTAGTCCGACATCAAATTCAGGGCGCCACTTATGACATCTCGAGTCCTTCCTCCCTAAAGTAAACTTTTTGCACGTGGCAAGAGAGCCGTCCTGAACCTTAGTATGTTTAGCTTTTAATATTCTCACTTTTATGCCACGCCCCAAAGGTAAGCCACTTTTTCTTTATCACATGACTACATACGACACTAAACCAGGCCAAATAAAATAAAATAAAAAAATATTACCGTAGAATTAAAGGTACATATATCAATGACGTTTCTAAAACAGTAAAAACATTTCTTTGCCACGCCCAAAAATACGGCACTTTTTGTGTTTTACGTATAGCGCCGCCATTTTTAATTTATTCATACATATTATTTACATCGCTTGCCGTATATAAAGAAGCAGCAAAGTGCTGTATTTTGCAGCGTGGCAAAAAATTTTATTTTACAATTCTAGAAACGTTATTCTAAGTTGTGACGGGTGCAATTTATTTTATGTTTTATATACTGATCGACCTGGCATAAATGCAATATATATGTGAAAATAAACAAAGGGGCTTAATATTGGGGCGTGGCAAAAAGTGGGTATATTATAAACTTGATATACTAAGTTGGAGAAGGGATTTCTTGCCACGTACAAAAAAGTGGATATAAGAGGCTCAACTTTTTATTTTTGTATGGAGGGCGAACCACTTTAACGTACAGCTAAAATTGTTCTTAGTATAAAACAGATTCACTTCTTAGTGGCTTACACAATAGAAAATGTTTGCTGGGAAAATTGCAAATAACGCACACACATCAACAATAGCTCAAACACTTAAACAACAAAATATAAATTTGCTTCATCTAAACGACTCAGGGAAATTCTATTAAAACTGATTATAATATTGTAAATAATATTGTTTAGATTTCAAATAAACAACCAAATTCATACAGAATTTAATGTATAACATGTGACTATACAGGCATTAACATTTCTTCATGCATACACACATACACGTAGAGAAAAAATTTATGAATATTCAATGTTCTTCTTATTTTATATTTATGGTAAATTTATCGATCAGAAAATTTTTATTTTTTATAAAAAAAGTTGTATATGAATCTGTTTTGTTACAGTGAGTCTATACCTGATAAATTTTTATCGTTATCAAGATAAAAATGTTCAGGTACAACCTGCATTTATTAGTGTTATTGCAGTGTCTTGACAATTTTGTTAGAGCTCAGGCGTAGACAAATTTGTCTTGATAAAAAAACGTAAACAAACTATTGAACGTTTTAGTTTATTTTGAAAAACAAACATTTTTACAACATTTAAAAAAAAAATATACGAATAAAGAATAATAAAAATGCTTCAGTTTAATAAAAGAATAAGTGAAATAGTACATGAATAATGACAAACTACCTTCACGACGGCAAACAAATTGTGATTTACATAAAAAAACTACTTGCAGTAATAAAAATTTGACAACGGCTCTGCCGACGTTTTGTTATTTGCAATCATACATTTTTATAAGATAGATATAACACAAGTACTAGTCATATACAATTTCTTTATGTAACATATCAGAGTAGGTGCATTAAATTAAGTGGTCAATAAATTAGTTCTACTAACTAAATAAATGCAGTAATTCGCTCTACATCTCTATTAGAATATCTATATTAAAAAAAACTGACGATTTCTTGGAATTTTTCGGTAAGTAACTTTTCATTTGTTTTGCGTTTACGTATTTTATGTCGACGTCCTTTCACTTTCTAGACTAAGAAAAGATTCCAGAAAAGCTTTTAATGGAGCTAGATGGATCTTAACTATAGCAGTTTGTACCTAATTCCAGAAAAATCGTACTTAATATACTTTTGACACTGCTTGCGGCTGAATTAATTACGAACGACTATTTTTGTTTTAAGTGTAAAGTTATCCTTTTGGATAAGTAAAGATATTTTTGTGATTTAGATCCATTTTATAAACTTAAGATATGTATTCATCTTGTAAATATCTTAAAAGTTTTACGTTATAAACACATAACATATATACATATGCTCCTACATTTACACAAAAGCACATATTTCTATAAACTTACAACAACAACAAAATATGAGTTAGTAAAAATATGTCTCATAATAAAAATATATAGTCCCGAGTTTTTCGCAGCTATAAAATTTTAACGTTTCTGTACTTTAACTATGCGTCGAACAAATTCCGAGTAATGTTGTCCTTCAACAAGATCTTCCTTATATATAAATGTATACTTTAAATCAAATATGGTAATAAAAATTTAAAATAAACCTTTAATAGGCCTTAAGACTGCCGCTATTCCAAATATTGGAAGAAACATACATACCAAAAATTGGAGCATTCGGACAACATTTAAAACATTGTATAATTATCGATTTTTGTATGATCGACGTACTTGTAAAAAATTGTTAACTTATAGTGTCCTTATTAAAGTAAATAAATATTTATAAGTCGGAAGTTATGATTATTCGGCTTAAGTTCAATAACTGAATTAATGTAAATTCAAATTATTTTTAAGAGTGAAATATTAGAATATCTTATCAGACTAGCAGAACGGATTAGTACTACTAATTTCAACAGCCGCTACGCTGTCATCATCAGCGTCCTTGTTCGCTTTTAGCACGTTTGATCGTGGATACTAGTATTAATAAAACATCAGCTATTTAACCAAATTTTGTAAGGATATAGAATATGAGTTATCTTATTCCTTTTATCAATATGGTTAGCCGAAATCTCACCTTCTGATTCTTTATTCCAATTTTTCAAACGCTTATTTTTATTTTTGGTTTTGCTTGTACGTAACTCTCTAACGAATGGGACGCCAACAGGTTTGCGAAATCTATCATTTTACTGTTTTGATGGTACGGAAAATCATCAAATTATAGTGACGCCTGAATATTAACTTTACCTAATTGGATTTTTCAAGAAATCTTTTAATGTTTATAAAAAAAACTTTCTGGTTGGCAGAATATTAAGCGCTCGAACTGGTAACGCTTGTGCATTTATTTTAATTGATACTTTTCTGACATTCTTTAGTAACTTACTGCCAACGATTGCGTTTTCTAAATGTCTCATGTTTGCGGTTGATTAAAAATATTAAAAGCTTATTAAAACATGTTGACCGTTATATAACAATAAACATCAACGTAAGTGTTCTATGACGGGTGAAAATAGGAGTGGTGCGATATGTTCCCGAGTCATGAGCGGTGAAGAGAAAACATATCACTTAGCTCGAACAATAATTGAAAAAAAAAACTAATAGTAAAGAAACCACGACATTTTTCATAGACGTTTATAAAGAATCCATATACACTATGTGATTTCGTCAAAAATTTTAACCCGAACAAGTGAGCGTGCTGTTGGCTGAGGTGATTAGCGTGTTGACTACAAACCTTGAGGTCTTGAGTTCAAGACTAGTTTCAGGCAAGCTAAGAACATCATAGACTTTTCTGATGTGCATTGGTGTGTCATTGTGAGTTGATTGTTCTTGAGCTTTTAAAGTGATGAAGACAAAGCACTAATCACTTTGGCAGTACCTGCAGCTATTAATACTAAGCACACACACAGACACACACACACACACACACACACACATATATATATATATATATATATATATATATATATATATATATATATATATATATATATATATATATATATATATATATATATATATATATATATATATATATATATATATATATATATTATACATAAATGGATTTATGAAAATTTTTTAGCACTTATATTGGTACAAAGTTACAGATTTGTCTTTAGTAAAGCCGTAAAGCCGTAAAAATTTTGGGTCCTTAAATATAAATCCTTCTTCTATTTATGTGCAACACATAAGTTGGCATGTCTGGATAATTGTTAATGTGGGTGATATTATTAATGTAATCCATTAAAACCCCCTTCTTTGGATTGTAAGAACAAGTTGCAACGACAATGACTTAAATATTCCAAACACGCAGTAGATGAATCGATGTGTAAATACTGCACGTTTGCCAATCAATATTATGTCAAAATGTAAAATGGTTTAAAACTCCAACAACACAAAAGCACACACAGAAAAATAACGTATATTTGTATGTAGATATATGTACATTAGAGTGGAGCGTTGATGTATGAAGGAATACCTCCAGAATGTTGCATTTAACTAAATGTATATCAAATTATTTTTTTATTTTTTTCGACATATATTTTAGCCCTCTACGTAGTGGTACCACGGCTGGAAGCTAGAGAAATTATATAAATTTAATTTCAATTTGCTTCATCAATATATAAATTTTTTTTAATAATTTGTTTAAGTCTACACATAAAAAAAATTTTTGTGCCTAATGCAAATGTTTAAGATCGATGAAATCTGACAAAATATAAGAAACTTATCATCCATTTAGTGGAAAAAGCTGATTTTATTTCCTATACAAAATATTTTCAATAAAAAAATTTTAATACAAACTCATTTAAATTAATTTTGTATGAAAAATAATTAAAAAATAATATAGCTGTTTTCGCTTAAGGGCTTATAATTTTCTTATTTTGTATCAGAATTTAGCGATTCCATCCATCATGTGATCGTTACAAAATTATCTCTGAAATACAGCCCGTAAAAATATACTTAGTATATTTGTTTATCTCAATGGAGCAATTCAAAATGATAGTTTTTTGGAAAAGGTCTAACAATATATATTTTTTACAATTTTGAGGCCTGTAACTCTATACTTTTTGTTACGATCGGCACAACCAGTGCATTGAATGAAAGAACAGAGAGATATCTATACAACAGTGTACAATTTATTTTATTCAGATGAGCTGTTCTCGGAATTTTTGAAAATAAACGAGAAAACTAAATAAAGCAAAAAACTAGCTTATAGCGAATATAGGAAAAACGCGTATTCAGAAAATTAAATTAACATAATTTTCGTGCTCAACGACCTCAAATTAGCTTAGAAATGTATTTTTTTTAAGATATGACAAAGACTTAGAAATTCGAAAATTTGCTTCATTATTTCGTCTTAAGTTTGTCTGAAATCTGACCTTGTATGTATAAAAATAGTGGATATTTTGAGGGCCATGAGTTATAACAGCTATAAACAATCTATAATGTTGCAGCATATGATGTTTCACAAATTGATCGATTTGATCTCATATTCAAAATCTTGATGCAACGGACCTGCCTTTCCCAATATTTTTTAATTATTTTTTCTACGTATCTAAAAAAAATGCAACGTTTTAGGGCATTCGAAGTTGAAATTCGAAAAAAATCTCACGCTCAACCCTAATGTACATACCCTGAAGGAAATGTCGACAGTAAAACTGTACTTATTCGCTATTGACTTTGTCGCCAGTACTACTGACTATTATACTCCAGGCAATGTTCTGCGCTATAGACATTTAGTATATGCTTACCATTGAGCTTCCACTAGTGACCTCATTACTATTGACTAACTATTGACTGCGTAGTTCTTATGGGACCACATTGAGACATTGGCCTTTCACACACGAGAACGATTGTGTTGGCATAAAATGATAGCTTATAGGAAAGAGAAGGGAAGATAATGGTTTTTTAGTGGCGTAAACTTTACGCCGTTAAGTTATAACTGGCTACAACACCGCATTAGCAGCACAAAACCAATACATGTACACTTTGCAAAAAAAAAATTAAGGGCAAAAGACACTATAATACAAAGCTGTGTGTACGTATACATATATGCCAGATGAATATTTATCACGTGAGTTTCGAACGGAACAAAAAATTGTGCGCTTAAAAATTGTTCCCGTGTGTGAATGCTCTTTGGCACCAGATAAAAAGTGTAGACGGTTCGTTACCAATGTCACCAAAAACTCATCAGACTTATCGACAAAAGTGGTGACTTGGAGACACTTGCCACCAGTCTTCCTTCAGGGTACGTAGGCAGGTATATGTATGAGTGCGCCTGTATGAATATGTAATATTTGCTTTAAAGAGGACAAAGAAGAGTTATTCATGAAATCATTTATAGACTGCAATGCTGCTACTGTCAGTCTGTCAATGTAATGAAAAGGATAATAATGCAATTCAACCAAAATTTACTACATTATCAATAAATACTTTGTAGTGTGTATGTGTATGTGTGTATGTGTATGGGAGTGTGTGAGATCTAGTGTAGCTTTGTCAGTATTCTGAGTTCATTATAAGAAGGATTTTCACATTCAACAGACAATGCAGTGAATTGTGCAATTTATAATCTGACTGTATTGATTAACACGTTATTATTTACGTATGCATATGTACATACAGATGTTTATCGTTACCTAGAACACGAAAAAGGCCACAAAATGCATTTCAGTATTTTCCTTGAAAAATTCATTATTAAGAAATTCAAAATCTTTGACGAATTTTTGTTTTATTTATTGTAATCGAATATGTTTTAACCATCCATTGAAATTGAAATGTTACGGTTAAGTTGACGATATGTGTGAGTGCAAACATTTGTTTAATATTTATTCAAAAGGATAAAGATTTAATTTTTAAAATCATCCTTAAGGCAACGATTTAACAGCGAAATCGGCAACAACAATTGCCTGATATAAAAAAGAATCAAACAAGTGTTGAATTAAATCATTATTAAATTTTATTAATAAATGATCCGGTTGTTTGCCGTTGTAATGGATTTTTGATTCAACCATTAATGACATTTTGAAAAGAGTTTTAGTTGTCTGTCGTCTATGCATACAAAATGATAACGTTAATGAGTGAATAAAAACTGATTCATCATAATAACCGTCCAGGTAAAGCAATTTAAGTTGTAGGAAGGTTTCTTTCCTTTTAGGCGATATAGACGCAGTAAATAAAAAAGTTTTCAGAAACTCCATTGTATCTTGGAAACCAATAACTGGAGAGATACATTTTTATGAATGAGTAAAATGAAATGAGTAAAATCTGAAACTTTTGCAACTTTTATATCTATACTATAGACCATATACAGACAGAGCGTAAAACTTATCTTCATCTACTAAAAGTAGGAAACCTGAACGATCTTAACACTTTCTATAAAGTCAAAGTTATGTGGTATTATCTGGTACCTTTTGTTCTTTTGTATGTTCTAAGCCAACAAAGAAGAAAACTAAACTTGAAAAATATCAATATATTTAAGAAAAAAGTAGACAAGTTCTTTGGTAGTCAGTATGAAAAGAAGTAAGAGTTCTACTGTAGTGTACCTCACATATGCTTAATGCACAGTGTAGTGCAATTCACAATGTGTCATTACACAAATTAGTAAAGTATCAATAACAATAAATATAACTATTAACAACATGTGCTGATCAATCGTAATGTTTGAGTGACACACATTTGAGTGTCAAGTGTAAATTGAGTGCATTCCAATGCACCACATTACGATTGGTCAATGTACAAAGTAATTTGAATCCTTTAATATTTTTATGGTGCCGAATAGAAACAAATATAATGTTAACAATAAGCTAATATAAGTTAGAAAAGTTAAGTTTGATTCTCAAAATTACTCTATAAGCCGTAGAAAATATTTAGTAAAACAGACTTAAATTTGACAAACAATATCGGCAACATCTGCCTGTTTTATTTTTAAACTTTTAAGCGTTCCGGCAGTTCTTCTGAACGCCTAAGTTTTAGCTGGAACCCTTTCATCTGTTTAAAATAAATATAAGGGCTATAGGGCAATACACCATAAACACAAATATACCTTCTTTACACATATACCTTCTTTACCCACCTCTCCCCCCACACTACTCATTATAAAACAAAGCATAATACATTTTAAGGAGGGTAAAAACCATTTTTTGGTTGAATTGCTCTAATGTATTTAAATTTTTACAACTTCGTATGAAAATAATACAACTGTTATTTCTATTGTCAAACTATTTACTTATTTATAGTGCAATAAAAATTCTCTTAATTAATTAAATATTTTCAAAATATATTCCAAAATTACGAGTGTGAAAGTAAATCATTTATTTTATGCATTACGATGCAAATTAAATTCATCGAATTGTTGGAAACTATCTGTACAAAATAAAAGCAGACATACTCTTTTTCAACACAACGAATCAAGGCGGAAGTATGCAATATATCAGGCTTTTTCACGAAAGCTTATTCCAGTTAAAAGGAATTCTTCAAGTTGTAAATTTTCGGCGAAAGACAAAATTCTAGTACGCGTTATTAAGCCGCAAGAACGCAAACAGATTCTAGATTTTATTCGTTTGCACTATTATCTGGAAGAGCCTCTAACAGCAGGCAGTGAGCCGAAACAACAAGATAAAAAAGATGAGGATTGGGACATGTCCCATATCGAGCACGGTATGTCCTTAATGGCAATTTTAAATAGCAATACCGATTCACATAAAAAGCTTGTTGGTGTTCTTATATCCGGTTCAAAAGGACCCAATGAAGCTGAAAAAAATTTTGAGGAAGCCGCTAAATTAGGTCCTACTAAATTAGGTCACATTTTACAATTCTTGGCTTGTGTGGAGCGGGATGCAAATGTTTGTGAGCGTTTCAATGTGCAAAAAGTTATACACATTCACGTGTTAGCAGTTGATAATGAAATGCGTGGTCAAAACATTGGACACAGTTTGATAGATGAACTTTTAGTTCAGGCAAAATATTTAAATTACGAAATGGCGACTGTAGATTGCACAAGTTTCTATTCCGCAAGATTATTTGAGCGCATGGGTTTTCAATGCATTAATATTAAATACTATAAAGACTATTTCGATGGATGTGGGAAACAGGTGTTCAAGCCAGATGCACCTCATGAATGTGTTAAGACTTTTGCTCTTAAGCTAAAACCGAATTAATAGACTTGTTCGCGGCACTTAATAAATTTTGAGTTATTATTAAGTTATTTAAAAATTTAGCTGAATTTAACAAATTACAAATTTCTACCATTGAGCTAAATTTATATTTAATAACATGGCTTGCAACGGCACAATATTTTTTGAATAAAAATACACGTGTTTAATACAAGTTAGTATAAAAAAAGCTTTTAGGAGTTTTCTAAGCATTTACAAATATTTTGTCCCATCTTTTCCAACTATAAATTGTGTTATTTGACATAAAAAACTTATATTTGACGTCAAAGATACTGAGGCTCTCTTAACCATTAGAGATTTAAACTCTTCAAATAAGTCATTTACATTATATTTAAGAATTTTCTTATTGGCATTTAAATGCATGATTGAAGAAATTTTTTAATCTGAACTGCTGGGGTAGGATTGCGTATTAAGGGCATGTTTATGAATATACTTGTTAATAGACACTTGAGTTAGAGGGACTGAGATGATGTGCCGTCACGCCTTCTACTAATTATGATACTACCATTTAAAACTACTCTTGATTATTACTTGTTAACTACTCAAATTATCTTTGTTAGTTACACATTCGTTTTTCTATATTCCTCTCAAGAACACCAAGTACCATAACTTTGTAAATAATATTTTAAATGCAATTAAAAATTAAATAGATTCATATCGAATAAAAAATTATATGCTGGGTTTTTGTATAAGTTACAGAGCCTACTATGATTATTTTTAAAAATTATTTATATATTTATAAATTCTCAAATGGTTTTTGAAAGTCTGTACATAAGAAAAAGTGTTTGTAAATGTTCAAAGTTGTGTTTGAAGTCGACTGACGATTTGGTAAAGCACAAATGAAATGCTGCATATAGACAATGCCTAAACTACAGCAAATAAATTTCATTTAAAATAAAATTATGCCAATATGTCAAATAATAAATTTCTTAAAGGTTTGTAAATAATATATTTTGTAACTAAATAAATATATTACTTTCTGTTTTTTGTTTTATGACCAATCGTAGTAAAGGATATTACTTTTATTAAACAAATATTAAAAAAGGGCAATCTTTTAATTTACAAAGCATGCATTCGTTCTGCGATGCTGTATGGTTTTCGATTTCTCCAATGATAATGATGGAGTTGGAGATTTTAGAATGTAGCCTTTGTATTAACGTGAACTATGAAAATGTTGTCAAAAGATTTTCGAATTCTGTTATTTATAGGAGAGCAAATGTACAACCGCTCTCTGCGTATGCTTTAGTCCTGCTTAATAAGTTTATTAATCGACTTGAAAGTCACGAGAGCAATTTAATGAAAACGGTTCTTTATTCACAATCTGGTTCTAGTTGGTCTAACAGTCGTTAAATGTCCCCAATTGAAATTTTACATGAGGATATTAACTCCTTTACGAACTTAAATTAACATCGTCTACTAGAGTTCTATTCTCATGCAATTGCTGGCTCCAACAGGGATCAACGTTTGTTTTTCTTTGTATATATGTTATATTAGTTTAAGTCCTAGATTTAAGTTTATCATAAGATTTCACACCTGACTATTAACATTCTTTGTAAACTTTTATTTAAGCAATATAATTTTAATGTTTATTCATTCTGTGATGTAAAACTTCGTTTCCGACCAATTTAACTAAGCATGTAGCTTTTTTTAAATCATGTCTTTAATGTTTATTAAAACAATGCTGTACAGTTTTAAGTTTTCTGCATTCTAAGTTATCTTTATACAGCTGCTTTTGTGATCTAAACTTTTAAGTCTTAATAAAAATTAAATTAAATTGTATTAAAAATTTTGATAACGACACTACTCAACACTGAAAAATAAATTTACTTTTCCACGTGAGCTATGATTGGCCACACTAAACAGCATAAAACTGCATCATTAGAATTTTTACACCACGTCACAGTTAGTAGTAATATGCACTTTTATTTTTAGGTTAAATATGCACTTTTTTGCTATTTATCTATATATTTTAAAATTAAACATCGAAATGATGATATGTTTTCATAGAATTTTAATCTTCACAAAATTTCCTGTCATTTTAGTTTTATTTTATTTATTGGTTGTCCCAGGATAACTGAGTGCCATCGGATTGCATTTAGAAATGTTCTTTTTGAGTTATTTTAGCTATAAACCCATAAATTTTATATTCGCAAATAACTTTTTCAATTGTTACTCGGCACAAAAACTAGATATACTAACAATAATTTGTGGATAACAAAGTTTGTATCCATCAGCTAGTTCATGAGGTATAAGAAAATCATATTCGATTTTTTATTTATTTTTTTATTTTTATTATTTTTTGGAATTATATACCATGAAGTCTTAGTAATATTTTAAAAAATTAGTTAATAGTAGAAATATTTTTTTTAAAATATTGTCACCAATTTATCTGGTGTAAGATTTGCGTAAAAAAGGCGAATTAACCCTGCGGAAAATTTGGTGACAAATGATCCAAAATTACTCGTCCTATTACTTGAGAAAATGAGACTGGTACCAAAAATAAGGAGTAGTGAATGGTAAAAAAAGACATATTGTGTAAATGGTCACATATTAACCATTTTCAGTCAATTATTTGGTACTCCGGCTAGTATTGTAGTAAAAGGCACTGAACAAATTCGATGCACATGGATCTAAGGCCTATCACATAGTATCTATATAATATTAAGTGCCTTCCTTCAATGAGACTCAGGAACCTGTTCCGTAACTATATATTCAGATATTAACTCCAGCTTAACTGGTATTTATAACATTGAAATATAAGTTCCCCTGTGGCAGAGTGGGTAGTGAGTGTACTAGCCTGTCATGCCGGAGGTTGTCGGTTCGAGTCCCATCAAAGACACCGCTTAAAGATAATATACAATTTCTACTTGGATTTGTAACAATAAAAAAATAAATTAAGCGATAATTATAGCTGAATTTTGGAATTATATTTATATATAGTCTATATTATTCTACATCGATTAGGACTTCATAAGATAGTTCAGGGACAAGTTAAAAGGTACATACAAAGTATCCATTAACCCCATCCTAGGCCATCCCCATGTAAAAGTGGTTGGTCCGCTTCATAGGAAGTGTTAGAACTCGGACTGGTCCCTATCACCTGGGGATCGGTCACGTGACTTGTTTTGTGTCAGTTCCATTTACCGTAGGGAAGCTTAAAACTAAGAATTCCTTTAAAAAAATATTGATTAAAAATAAATACACCACTCATCACTGAAACTAGCTTTTCATCATCTCCATATGATTGGCAACACTAAATAATATAAAACTGCATCATTAGAATTTTTGCATTTTAATTTTTTTAATACAAATATCAATGATATCGTTAAAAAAAGAATAAGCTGAAAATTTAAGTTATTTTTCATATATCTCAAGAGCAACCTAATTGATTTAAAATTTTTTGCCAACAATATGTCTGTTGGTTTACTTACTACAATTTACTATTTTTACAGCTGAAAGTTTTCAATACAAAAAGTAAACATATTTTTCCAATTGTAGTAAAAGTAGTAAGAATTTCGAGTAAACGAACACAGCTAATATGTTCGTTAGTATATCCGTCTTTTGCGTGGTATGCCAGTTGCAAAAGTTCTGTGCAAATGTAGAACTTATTTAGACAAAACTCAAAGAAGGACATTTCTAACTTCCTTGCGATGAAACTCACTTATTCTGATTCAAACTATAAACAAATTTACACAAAAATTACAATATTTGGTATATTTTTTACAATTTTTCCAAAACAATTTTTGCGATAAAACTCAAAATCTGTACCTGCTGGACCTTTTCTAATTTCAGATCCTTCTTAAGGAACCTTAAGACATTTCACACCACGTAGAGCCATATCAGTTTAATTATATTTCCCTCAATTTGTCGAGTAGTGTGATTATCCAAAAATCTTTATTAACCCATTCATTGCGTATCTATATTATAAAATGTGATAAAAAAATGTATGACAATTATTAAACTTAAATTTTAATTAAAACAGATTCTACTATTTTATAAAATAATATTTAGTAGTGGCGTGAGTAATATTTCGAGTAATAAGTTTCAAAATTCAATAACTTCACGACAGTTTCTTTCTTTATATTTTGTAAGCTTTCATTTATATAACAATTTAATGTTCACCGCATTTAGCGAGAAAATATATTTAATCACAACTTGATAACGATTACTTAGTACTTTTATTTCATATTGTGAAACATCGTTTAAGTTTTTGGTAGTAAATATATTGTGGCAACTTAGTTTGATTTATTTGTGGATGCAAAATAGTTCAACACCTGAATTATACCAATTTACGTTGAAGGAAATATTCATCATACAAGTACGTACTTATGTATGCATATGTATGTACATACATTAGGGCGGGTAAATTTTTTTTGGAAAAAATCGTAGGGGATACAATTTTACGGAGAGTTCTAAGCAACTTTGCTCTAGAAACCATGGGCCTAAATCGAGCTTGCAGAAATTACAAAACATGACGTATACTTAATATTTTTATCAACACATTAAATAATAACAGTCATACGCCGTCTGCAACTGACGTCGTAGTCTGACAAACACCGCAAAATCAAAATTCTTTCGTACCTTCGTACAATTCGAGGCTACGATCTCTATACACTCGCTAACTTTTCTGTTTATATTTCTAAATGGCTCAGCGGGATAAAAGTGTTCGTGGTCAACGAACGTGTGCAGCTGCGCATCTAGGTATCTGTAATACCCACACATCAGCATCAGTGTAAGTGTCTAGCAGACCACCATGTCAGTATTATTGTGAAATTACATAGTGCCTGCAAGACCTCACATCAGTAATATCGTAAAATTACCATGGTGTCTTTCAGACCTCACGACAGAAGAATTGTATTTCGACTCTTATTACTACGTATATTTTTTTGCAGGAATAAGCTGAGACAAAATGTCTTCCATCAAAGAACTTTAGCTGGAACTTTTAAAAGCAGTAAGCAGCTAATAAATGATTGTCTCTGGGAAATTGAAGAAGAGGCAGAAAATTTACTTGCACTGTTCCAGCACTCTGCGTAACAACTGCCAAGAAAGAAATTAAATTTTTTGAGACTGTATAAAAAATGATCACGATTTGCCTAAAAGCCAAAACGTAATGTATTTCATATGTATTCTCAAAGATAAAGAAAGAAGTTCCTTAAAATCTACTAGAATAGTTGTTTTTTGTTTGTTTTGTTATTAAGAGAAGAGTACTGTTTTTGATGTTTTAATGAAATTAAATAAAATAAACCATACCTTTAAACAGAAACCTCTTTTATATCAAATTTTAATCTTATGTTGGCTTGAAAACTATTTGCTGTTATAGATTAATAAGGCAAAGAAGATGCCAGTCAGAAGCTTCAGCATTGGAAATGAGTTTAAAGGTGAGGTTTGCTAGACCTTACATCAGTTATATTGTTAAAAGTAATCCACGTCAGCACTTTATATATTTGTCTCATAACAAAGCCGTCATACTTTGGAAACAACTGGCGCTGGTGCTCTGATTTTTTAGTCAACATCTCAGTATAAAAAATATTGTATGTAATTTTTAAGGTTGCAATAAATCTATATTAATATATGCAAATATATGAAAAGCGAGCTGAAATGTATTTGTTATTCCGTTATAATTTTAGAAAATACTGGCAATGCTGTTAAAAAGAGATTTTATTTTACAACAATTTGAATAAATTAGAATTTTTGTGAAAAGTAATATTGAAAATAGCATAACTTTGTAGCACGCAGTCAGATTTTAGTAATTTAAATATCATTTGAAAGGGTCAGGTTCACTTTTTTGCAAATGCAGTACAGCAAATGCAGGCACAGCAAACTAATCTATCGCAATTGTATTACAAAATACAAATCGAGGTTTTTATTGCTATTGCTTATATAATTTTTATAGAAACGATCGAGTTATCACAAAGAAACAACTGTAACTCTTGAATCTGATTTCATCCCATCTTGAAAAATGTCTATAATAAAGACATTTCGGTTGGCTACATTCTGTACAAAACTAAAGATAGTTAAAATACCATTTTTCAGGATATTTAAGGATAAACGATACTTTAGCATTTTAGAGGCTCGTGTTAAATGAAGTTATGCATTCTTTCCTCATTACTCACTAAGAGAAGACCGAAACCTTTCGAAAGACATCGAATTTATTTACATTCGATGATACGATGGATTTCAGTAAAATCAGAGAGGAGATAAATCCAGACCGTGTCGAACATTTTTGATGAGCTATTAATTCAATAAAAACCCATTTTGCTTTTAAAATTGCATAGATAGAAACGAGCTGTGAAAATGTGCAACTTTTTTACCCTTTTTCCCAGAAGAAAAGTATCATTATAGAAATTTGCCTTAATATCGCTTCCAATGCGGTGAATAGGAATAAATAAAGAGAACTTCGTCCAATGACTAGCCTATGTAAAAATCATTAGAAATTATCCAAATTTGCACTACTTCTGCATCACAAATTCTACATTTTCATGACTGCTTTTCATATAATGGAATTTCCGCAAATTAGAAATCCATTTTAGACCCATGGTTTCTAGAGTAAAGTAGCTTAAAATTTTTCGTATAATCGTTTTTTATTTATTTTTTTCATCCATACAAATCGACCCACCCTAATGTACATACATACAGATGTATGTACGTTTACATAACCGTAGGTTTATAATTTAAAAAAAAAATTTTATTGCAGAAAAATTTTTTTTAAAACCAAATCGGCAACAGACACAAAGAACTTGCAAAAAAGAGAAATTTAAAAACAAAAAGGATAATAAAATAGCAACAGTTAAAGTATATTTAAAGTGGATGAAAATGTACAAATTTGAGGCAACAATATAAGGCACGGCAACAAAAGTTCGCATAAACTTCATACAAAATCGTAACATTCTTCAATATGAAATTGCTGCAATAAAGATTATTATTAGACCGGCTCATAATGCTTCCTTCCTTCTTTCCATATAACGACTGAACTAAAATAGAAGCTATTCTGGGCTTTGAAGTTAATAATAATTAAAAGGTTAGGAGATATTGGTGAATGGACTAAAGTAGCTCTCATATATCCGGATTGTAAAGAATTCTAGCTTCTCCTCTGTTCAACAATGTTCAAATTTTGTGAATTAAAAAAAAATGTATTAACTAACCTACAAGCTTCACTAATTTCTTTTTCAACTAAATTTTCTCTGTAACAATATATATTATGTTATTGAGTTAAAACTTTTGCAAATCGCATATTTTAATTTAGTTTCTTATTTTAAGAAGTTTTCTATAGAAAAACTGAAATGGAAAATTTTCAGTCGCCTATTGCTCATACGAGTACAACCAGCAAACGCGAGCTGTGGTAACAAATTTTATAATTTTGAGAACAAAATATGGTAGACTAATGTATTCGTTTGTATGTATGAAAGTTTAGTGTTCATTAACAGTAGAACCCTCAAAATCACATGCGTTATAACAATTTATTGTAATATTTAAGAGAAATGCAATCATATATTTATTTATAAGAGTGCAACTGACATGCACATTCGTAAAGTATTCATTTAAGGATAATATTGATTAATTTCATTATTTAACCATTTCTTTTAAAATTCATCTGTACATTTTTTCAATACTGTATATCTAAAACATAACCAGCAACTCTGAACCTAACTGTTCGCTTATGTATCTACACAGAGGTTTTCACGGAAATTTTCCTGAACAAAATGTAAAAAAAATTTACAAATAAAAATATTTATTGTGCGATAAATAATTCGGCAACCAATTTTTAAATGAAACAACAGCGGACAGGAGGTGTTCGCAAAATACCAAAAAATAAATAAATAAATATAATAACAATAACGTAACAATAAAATGAATAAAATAAAAAAATTACAGCCCAAAAAATTGTTAAAATAAGCCCAGTTAGTGCCAGAGTAGTAATACGAAGTACGTGTAGAATATTTAGTTTCAAAGGATGCATATATGCAGTGGGGTTTGTTGGGTTTGGTTGGTTACCTTTTTTTTTTTGGTGCTGTTTAGAGGGAATTCCGCCAAATTTTCAACAACGATTTCCCGGGAAATTAGTGCGGGAATTCCCGCACTTAATATATTGCAAAAGTGATAAAATAACTCAATAAACAAAACATTTTAATAAAATCAAGAGTTTATTCCCAAATGTGTGAACAATGTCTATTGCTATGTATGCAAAACACTTTTATAACCACCTTTCTGATGAAAAACTCGATGCATTAGACGCCAGTGAAAACGTTAAATATTGATATTTCACCAGACAAATTTTTTTGGGAGATTTCATATGATACAAAAAATAATATTAGTGAAACTCCCAAAGGCAACATCGAGTTAAACAAAAAAAACTATTTAAATTTTTTAAAGACCGGATATATGGAGTATTTTTGAAAATTTTTTTAACAGTACGACGACTTACATCCGCTGAAAAGAATTAAAAATATAATTTCGGATGAACTGTTAAGTGCATTGCTGGGTTTTTAATGTTTGTTATCTATGTGATGAAATTTTCTTTAAACTTCATTCATTAATTTAATCCATTCATACAAGATTAAAGTAGTTAAGATTCTAAATTTCAAAACGACCGAACCAATCTCAAATTATTGACTTAATAAGGAGGTCAGGAGTTAAAATACAGACAATATTAAAAAATTATGCAAAGAAACAAACAAAAAAGTATTTGCAAAAGTATTACAAACCTATTTTGAGCTAAGCCCAAAGCGAAAATTATGAGCACACCAGAAATATATTCGGTCTTAAATCGTTTCGTTTCGAGCTACTACTCTTATATTTTTTAGTTATTAAAGGTCGCTCAGAATTTTTATGTGTAGAAGCAAAATTTATTTCTGTCATCTTATATTTGTTTTTCTTTTTAATAGATTTTATGAGTGTACATTTTTTAAAAATCAATCTACTAAGGTACAAAAATATTTATGTATACATATATTATCCTTATTTTTCAATAGTTTGTTCTGAGCGGGAATTCCCGGTATGCCGGGAAATTTCAAAATAATTCCCGATTTCCCGGGAAACGAAAAAGTCTAGGAAAAGAAAAACTCTATTGCTGTTGTTATTTAATTTTCAATGGTTTCATTGTAGTTATTTTTCGACAATAAATCCATTGCAGTTACAGTGCATTTAAATATAGTTCATACACTAACACCATGATGCGGAAGTACAGTGTAGTATACAGATACTTGTGCCAACACAACATCACATGTACATAACTATGTATGTATTACTAAAAATAGGCTGGTATTGAATCTTCCTATCTGTTTATTTTGGCGTTGTTGTCGCAGTTTTTTGTTGCTACCACTTTTCCCTTATTTAATTTTTTGATTGCGGTAATTTTTTATTTCCTTTTTTCAAGGCACTAAAAATTAATATCAATATTCTTAGAAATTTTCCATATATCACGGCATTATTCACACAAAAAAGTTTCAATGTAAAATCGTCGAAAATCAGGTTAATTTAACAGTTTTCAGTAGTGATTTTGCTTCGTAGGTGTTTCATGTTGATTCAACATGATTTACAATAATCTTGAAAGAACATTTTTCCCTTTGAAAAAACTATATTTCATTTTGATTTAATATTCTATTAAAGTTAAATCAAAATGAAAATGATACTAAAATAATACGAAGAATTATGTTGAACCAATGTTATTTCAAGTTGAAACAACATGAATTTGATTTGACATTTTATAATGAATAGATTCATGACAGAGCAACGCTTGAAAATCTTTAAAATTTAAATAATTTAAAAGTTTAACTCATTAATTACCGGAAATTTAAACGTTGGAATTTCTTTATGAAAATTTCAGGAACATCAGGATTTTAACATCTTCTTGGGAAAATTTTTTTCGACGAATAGTTTCTCTAAAAATTGCCTTGTATTTGACCATACACGAATGATTTTACGTAGTTTTTCTGTTAATTGGCCACCAAGATCGTGTGATTTATCATCTTTGGATTATTTATAAGGTCACTCGTCTACGCCGATAAACCAAAGACAATTGAACACGTTGGAAATCAACATTCGACGAGTTATTGGCAAAATACGAATGCAATTATGTGACAAAAAGAATTCCTTCGACATCGACAAGCACGCAGTAAATTTGCACGATTAAATATTTCAAGAGACTTTTTTACTTGCTTATTGCAAGTGCCAAAAGTCAAATGGGGTAAAAAATTTAGAAAAATTATCATTCATACCACTTTTTCAACTCAACTTGTTTTCCTACCCATTCTATTGGAAAATAAAAAAAAGTTTCATCCATCAAATTTCATGAAATATGAAATATAGTAGATTAACATAGAAATAATTTTTAAAATCTATACCGTTTACACCGGAGTATTTGCGACATATGTATTTTAAGATTTCGTTACTAAACTTCATATTAGTCTTATTTCTTTCTTTAGAATACAAGTTTTAAAAACTTTAAATTTTAGTTCTTGATTTGATTTATTTACGAATTATGATTTTATGAGCGTGGTGCTAATGTAGGGTAGACAAATATTTACTTTTACCAACTATCTATATCTTAATGGCTTTATTTAATTTTGTTTAAGCAAGGATGCCAATTAAAATCATTTATCTGTTGCAAAAAGAAGACTAAAAAATGGGCGGAAATAAAGTTAATTCACATTTATTCAGACAGACAGACAGACACCTGCATTCGAGTCTGAATGTGCACACAGGCACATATAAAATATTATAGGCCTACTGGTACATGTAGTTTGTGTACGTACAGTTATGTGTCTTTAAGGATATAATGAAATTTTTGGTATGTGACAATATTCGTTGTGGCTGTAAATATTCCACTTTGCGGGTGGTCACAAAACTGCGGGCGATTACCACTTTTTAACAGCCTTGATTTTTTATTCTTTATTATTTTCGTTAAATAACTTTTTTTCCTCCATTTTATTTACACCAAAGTCATTAATATCTTTTTCTGTTTTTTTTTTATTCAACAAACTACAAAGAAGTAATTGAAACGCAACGGCAATTGTTGGGTTAAAACCTTAACGCCATCGTCCCATCTGCCTGTAGAATGGATTAAATTGTTGCAATTGTGCAGGTTCGCAAAACAAAAATGAGACATACAAAAGGTTGGATGCACGTTTCCATTTTGTTATACGGGGAAGAAGAATGAATGAACTCCACATAATACTCGATTATTTGAATTAACGAAAATTGAAAATAAATTTTTGTTGGCGACAATTTTATGCGATTTTTTGGCTCGATTTTCACAAACTTTTAATAAAAACATCGAAGAGAGAAGAAGTATGAAACACAAAATAAATGTTTTTTAAATTTTTTTGTAAAGCATAAAAATACATACATGCATACATATCGTCATATAAAATGCAAAAGGATTCTTGAAATTTTTTTAGGAGAAACAATAGTTTGCATTTTATTAAGTTTTTTATTTCTCCTGTAAATTAAAAAAAATGATGGTAGTAGGTCCTTTTGCATTTTATATGACGATATATTGGTTGCAAACTATGTAGAAGGAAAAAGTGAATGTAATACTTATCACTATTTAGCTGGTAGAATGCCACAAGAGGTGGAGACACTCAGAGTATTGAGTCCCGCAGAGTTTTGTTAGCAGTTTGGTTGCATATTATTTCATGATTTTTTCTTGTTTCTGCTCTGCGTGGGAGCAAAGAGATATAAAAAGAAATATTTACTGCATTGAATCTTTTGCATTTCAATAAAAATGTTCACATACATGTCCATGTTTATGCACTTAATTCTTCTTTGAAATTTTCAGTTGGCTGGTTGAGTTGAGTTGGCCTGGCCTGGCCTGCCTCGCCAAGTCTTGGCTGGTTCGTTTCGTTTGACTGTTGAGCAAGGCTGAACAACATATTCGACTTCTGTCAGAGATTTATGGCATTTGCAGTACACTTGGCACTAGTTTGCTAATTTTTTTTTCAATGGTTTTACTCTTTTCTGTTGCCTGATTTTCTTTTTCATTTTATTCATTGTTGAAGAAAATTAAAAGGTGGTAACATCATGTATGCGCACGTTTTAAGTCCTGCATCTTTTTCGCAACTTCAACTGAAGCAACAACAAGCATAAGTGGAATTCTTTGAAATGCTATAACTACTAAAAGCTCTATAGGTATCACATCCCAGTGAACACATTGATGTCATTCTGACGTCAGCATGATATCGTATATCGTATACGCACATATGTATTTTCATTTTCACAATTAAAATATCATTTTTTAATAAATTATTTTACAATAAAATTTTTTTTATTTCAAATAACATGTTTCCGTATATCATATTTTAGTCACAGTGTATATCACTGATAGATCAAAATTACGTAAAATTTGATTACCTAGCTATGACTTACCAGTGATGTCAAACGTAGGTCTTGTGTTCACTGGGATACATATCTCAGCTAAGGATAAGGATTTTATTTTCTTAGGGCAAGTTTTTACGCCCTTACGAAAAAAGTAGAATGGATTTTATTAGGGTTCCGATACACCAAAAGTGTAAAGGAACCCTATTGTTTTCGCTACGCTGTCCGTCCGTCTGTCGGTCACATGCTGTTTTCTCGGGAACCGTAAGAGCTACGGACCTGAAATTTTCACAGGATATGTAGAGCTTTTGCCGCTACATCAACAAATAATTGACAGTTAAAAAATAAAGGGTGTTCTAAAGCGAGCAACGAAAAATGTTGAAATACTAATGTAATGTTTTCTCGGGAACCGTAAGTGCTACGGACCTGAAACAAACGGGCAAAAACAAAAAGGGATATACATATGTGTATTCGTACGGAACCCTTCGTGTGCGAGCCAAAGTCGCAATTTACATAATTTATTTTATTTTTGCATGTTACAGAGATGTTATACTATGAACTAGAGATGAGCGCGTGTCGACATTTTCCAATACGACACGAACACGAATCCCGGATGTCTAACACGTACGAAACACGCACGCCCAAAATTTTGAAAACACGAACACAACACCACACGCACGAAATCAAATGCAAAAACAAAAAAACAAAATTTTTTTATTCAAATACATATTTTTCTTCTATTTTCACGTTTCATGTTCTATTTGTATTATTATTTACGTATTTTAGTTGAGAAACAGTAACATTTCGCTCAATAACATTGTGCGGCAAGCTTCTGCATTCATACATATTTTAATCTGAAAATCGTTTCGACACGAACATGAACGAAATAGGATTTTCTGTCACGAACACTTCGTGTTGAGTCGTGCGTGTTCGTGTCACGAAAAAAACATGACACGAGCCCATCTCTACTATGAACTATTGAAACTTTGTATAAACAATTTTTTAGCCCCCGACCAAAAAAGAGATGTGTTATAAGTTTGTGGTGTGTATCTGTGTATATGGATGCCTGTCTGTTCCCGGCCGAAGCGGCTGGTTCGATTTTGATTTGATTTCTTTTGTTTGAAAGGTAACTTTATCGATAGTGTTCTTATGTTTGAAAAAAATCGGTCGAGACGTTTAGAAGTTATCACTTCTCTTCTAGCTGCATCCTCATAAATCTGAGTGTGTGTGGCACCGAAGCTCCCAAACGGCTAGATAGATTTTAATTTAGTTTGTTTTGCTTGAACAGTGACTTGATTTAAAATCTTCTAACCCATATTTCAAAAAAAGATCGGTCCAGCCGTTTTTAAGTTGTCCATTAAATTCGGAGAGTTTTAACATTTTTAATTTAATGCTATTAATTTAATAACTCTGGTAGGTACAAGGTGTTATTTCAAACTGTGAAATCCATGTTAAATAGCAAATTACATATGTTACGTCACACGGACTTAAAGTAAACATCCATTTTTATTAAAACAATGCTGCCATAATACAGTTTATAAAAAGAAACTTATTTTAACTGCGTGCTATTTTTGACACGTTTACCCTTTCCAAATATTTATTTTTTATATATAGGCTCCTATTAATTTCTGAAAAATAAATTATACACACAGTTGTCTATTTTCACACCACTGTTTATTTATTGACTAAAGCCCAGATTCCACTATCGGCGCCGATTTTCGTCGGCTCACTGCAATAGAGCCATCGATAATAAAGCCAAATAGCTTTATTTCTTAGCTAATTAAAAAACAAGAGCGTAATTGCCCTACACTGCAGTGGTAGTAAAGCCATACAGCCTTATTTTGCAATTAATTTAGAAATGAGGCCATTTTGCTTTATTACCTATGGCTTCATTGCAATGAGCCGACGAAAATCGGCGCATTGCGACGATAGTGGGATCGTAGCTTAAGAATGCCAGCAAGAATACACAACTTTTTTTAAGAATCTTCGCTAAGATAAACAAATTATCACTTAAAAACTGATTTTCCTCTTTAACAGCAACGTTTACAAGACTAAGTTTAAAGCAAAACTCCGCCTTGACACTGTATCTTATATGCTATTATCACTTGTCGCTATGTCATCTTTAGCAGTCTGGCAAGCTTCCATTATATCGAATTTTAACAGATGCTGGTGCTCCCGTGATTTTGATGCCACTAAGCGCAGCTTATCTGATGCAGCATAATCAGTGCTGTCAATAAATAACGTCAAGTTTGAATCTGCATTTACAATCTAATTTTGTGATCTCTTCTACTGTTGATTGTAGTGTGTGAACAATGTGAAGCAATGCGAACAATGTGAAAATCACAAAATGTTACCACTACATTTGCTGCTGGTATTTGAAAAAAACTAAAAAAGATCACAAACTATGTTTTTTATGATGGCTGGTACTTTAACCGCACAAGTATCACCACTATACACTCGAATTTATAGCCAGAGGGCAGGATATTTGTTAAGTGCAGTAAGTGAATGTGAGGAAGGAATAGGTACTTTATTCGAGATACATATAATCTTACTTTACTTACGTTTGTACAAGACAATATACACATACATATCGTCACAGGAAGCGCAAAAGGCCCTATCTAACATTTTAAAAGTTTTACAGGAGAAGCATAAAACTTGTTTAAACGAAAAACATATTAACAATTAGTGGAAAATTTTACAATAAACATATAAATTTGTTGGTACTGTTTTACTTATATTGTACAATTTTGCACTAACTTCAATACATTTTTCATTTAAACAAGTTTTATGATTCTCCTCTAAAACTTTTAAAATGTTAGATAGACCTTTTTGCATTTTCTGTGACGATATGTATATACCACATACATACATACATTTACAGTCATGTTGCTCTATATTCGAGGGCTACCCGATGAAGTCCTTTAGTTTGCCCCATCATCAAGTAAATCATAATTTGATTTCCTGGTTACATAATATATAAAATATTCGCACATTCTGGTTCGCAAAATCCCCTGCGGAAAATTTGGTTACAAATGATCCAAAAGTACTCGTCCTATGACTTGAGAAAATAAGGAGTAGTGAATGGTAAAAAAAAGACATATTATGTAAATGGTCACATATTAATCCTTTTCAGTCAATTTAGTTGGTACTCCTGCTAGTATTGTAGTAAACGTCACTGCACAAATTCGATGCACCTGGATCTAAGGCCTATCACATACTATCTATATAATATTAATTGTCTCCCTTCAATGAGAATGCCATGCCACTCAGGAGCCTGTTCCGTAACTACATTCAGAAATTAACTCCAGCTTAACTGGTATTTATAACATTGAAAAATAAGTTCCCCTGTGGTCGAGTGGGTAGTGTACTAGCCTGTCATGCCGGAGGTTGTCGGTTCGAATCCTATCAAAGACACCGCTTTAAAATAAAATACAATTTCTACTTGGATTTGTAACAATAAAAAAATAAATTAGTCGATAATTACAGCTGAATTTGGGAATAATATTTATATATAATCTATATTATTCTGCACCGATTAGGACTCCATAAGATAGTTCAGAGACAAGTTACAAGGCGCATACAAATTATCAATTAACCCCATCCTAGGCCATCCCCATGTAAAAGTGGCTGGTCCGCTTCATAGGAAGTGTTAGAACTCGGACTGGTCCCTACCACCTGGGTAACGCTGACGTGACTTGTTTTGTGTCAGTTCCATTTACCGTAGGGTCAAAACACCGCAGATTCTCTACAAAGCTAAAACGAGAATTTATATTAAAATTCTAACCGTTTGTCTCAAAATGCCTACATCTCATTTTTAGGCTAAAATTTAAACTGCAATGATTGCTTTCGTTTAGTTGTTTGTATACGGAAATTCTAAAACTTTAAATGGCCATAAGTTGTATGTTTAAGGACATTTGGATTCCTTTTTTTCTGCACTTGTGCACAATTGCAGGTGAAAAATATAAGTTTGGCAATTTTAACTTATAGCATTTAGAATACACTTGTTATTGCTGCTGTAGTTGGATACCAAGGACAAAAATAGGATATAATAAAAAAGACTTTCACAGATGAATGTGCGTAAAAAAATTTTTAAATAAATGGAAAATTTAATATGTTACCGGACTTCAGTGTTTGATGCAAATGGTCTTGCGAAAGTGCAAATGCGAATTATCGTAGCTTTTTTAAGAAATCTTGTGTATTTCGTTGTTGGATTTCATAAAAAAGCTACGATATTTTGCATTCGGGCTATTTACCATACTTGAGGTTCGGTGTAAAAATGTTTACTGAATAATTTACAGCATATCGTCACCTCATTATTTGTTTAGCGTATGTGCCAAAAAGCCGGAACAGAGAAAAACGGCAAAGAAGATTTACATGAAGTTTTTTGTATTTGTTTTGAAGGCAAATTAAAATTTTTTTGAACTTTCATGAATGCAGTTAGAAGTTAATATCTTTTTTCTGAAAGAAACAAATCTTGTTTTTTGATGCATTAGCGACTTTTTAATTTATTTTTGGGTTAAACTAATAATGAGATGACGGTAAATAACCCAGAATGATTAATGATTCCAGTCTTGCGTATAGAGAGGACATTACTTAAAGTAGATATTTGTGTAAAAAATAGGACCAATTTTTTATGTTCTAGTTACCGCAGTAACTAAAATTTTTAAACAAATTCTGTAATATGCTACACAAGGGTTGGCATACTTTAAGACCTTGTGGCATCCTTCAAATTTCAAACTTAAGCTCAACTACACTTTCATGTGATTATCGGCGGCCTGTTTAGAAGCTGCTATATTTCCATTTTTTATATCAATTTTTTTCATTTGTATTCCACTGATGATATCGGTATTGAAGGATACGGTATTTGGATTCCGGTATTTTACAACCAAAAACAATTACATACGGTATCGGTAGTGATACCGGTATCCAATTTTAAACAGCATTTAATAGGTAGCGGTATTAATAACGGTATCGGTTGCCAACTTTGAAAATTATAGATGACAAAAGATGACTGATTATGAAAAAATGACACAAAGAGGACACAAATTTTATAGATGACAGCGAGTTAAAATATATGATTATCCTCGAAAAAAGATAACGTATGGTCACCTTAACAAAATAGGCTCTAAGTGGGACGCAAATCAGTTGTTTATCGCTTGCAATTTAACATTTTTCGTTCGAATGTTTGTAATTTGTATTTTAATTGCAGCAAGGCGTGTATTTTTATTATTTCTGAGAATTGTTCGTAGATTACGTTTCTGCTATACGATTTTTCGAAAAATAAATCGACAAGCCCAACTATACACACCTTTTTATATTTGCTGACTCATAACTCCGTCATTTGTAGACCGACTTGGAAAATTTTTATTGCCAGATTTGTCCTATTTTTTTAATTTTTGGAACTGTTTTCCGTCTGTCTATATGTCTCTTTGTTTTAAAGTATGGGTTTTTTGCAAAAACTAAAATTAATGGCTCACATTGTGATAATCAGGGCACGGATTTTCAAGCAAATGCATGTTTTTTGTGGTGTGCGAATCATAAAATTTTAAGTAGTTTAGCATCGATTTGTAATTGCATATATTTGCATATTTTTGTGGTAAGTGCATATTTTTGCATATTTTGGCAATAAATGCATATTTTTGGAGTAATACAAATTTTTTAATGCATATTTCTCAAATTTAAAAAAAAATATATTAATATGTCGATTAATGATGGCAACTGAGCCTCAGTTGGGTTGCCAGTTGCTGAAAATTATACTACTGATGGCAATTGGCAACTGATAGCTATTAATTTCAGTTGCTATTCAGTGCCTTTTTGGCAACCATTAACTTTCAGTTGCCGACTGGCAACGCAACTAAAGTTCAGGTGCAGTAAATAATAGACCCAATTATGTCTGTTTATGCTTTTTTTCTGTAATAATAATAAAATATTAAAAAAATATTTTCATATTATTTTAGTTTTGGTACTTTGCTCGTAGGTAAATCATATTTTGCGCACATTTTTAATTTTTTAGGTGCATTTGTTAAGCGTTTAAAATCAATTTTTTTGTGCATGACAGTCCGAGCCCTGGTGATAATGATGATGATATGATAATTTACCAGTTATATTTTATCCATGCTCTACTTTCATAAAATGTACTAAATAGTCTTTGCACTAGAAGCATTTTATTGGTAAAACACAATATATTTACACTTTTTGCAAACCACATTCTAAATGTTCTTTTTTCTGGTGTTGCCACTCAAGTTTATTATCCTCTTTTATGAGTTTCTTTGTCGTTTGTATGGAAAGAAATAATTCAACAATTCAACCATTAAATTGGTCTTGTTATAGCTGTCAATGTTATTGTCTTCGTCAAACATTTATGGCGCTCAAAATCTATTAAAAATAAAATTTTAATTTCTATGATTCCAGTTAAAATTTTATTTCTTTCGCATTTTTGGCCATCTTCCTCTTTCTTTATAGCAACATTTCAGATTGAAGGGTGGAAATATGTGTGAGATCAAAATTTCTATAAATGTTTTTTTGGGTAGGATATAGGGTTTCGAAATCGGGAATTCCCGGGGGGAACTCCCGGGTGGGAATTCCCGGGAAGAGTATACTTTTAATTTCCAGTTTTCCCGGGAAAATCTCAAAAATTTGATTTCAAATTGCGTCATGTTGATTTTACATTCAATTTTTTTTCTGTGTGCATATTTATAAAATGGCGTACGTGGCCGCCAAATTTATTTTGGTTCATAGAAGACATTTTTATTATAATTCTGTTTCTCTTTAATATCAAAATTTTCAATGTTTTTTTTTAATATTACAAAAGTTCGTTTGACTGACTGTACGACTAAATTTACACAATGAAATTGTTTAAGTTCTTTTTTAAAGTTGCTATGTTTTTCATCGTCTGTTTAAATACTAATCCCCTGTTTATCGATGTCGAAGGACATTTTTCAGTCTTACAAATTCATTTGAAACAAAAACAAATTATAAAAGTTTGACCTTGTTTCAAATGTAACCGTAAGAAGAAAGAATTCCTTCGACATAGCACAGAAAAAATTACAATTCGTATTCTATTATTAACAGGCATGTTCTGAAAATCACATGGCTTTAAATCACATGTGATTTTAAAATCATTAATGGTCCTGCAGACGTTTTTAAAATCATATACGATATTTTTCTTTCAGAAATGATATTTGATGTTCTATACAATAGAAAAATTAAAAGAAAGAGTGAAAATAAATCTGGATGACGATTATTGATTTTGAAATCACATGTGATTTAAAGCCATGTGATTTTCAGAACAAACCTGTAAATTCATAAATTCAAATATTTATTTTACGGAAATGGGACCTATCACAAAATTCGTAAAATTAACCACTAAAATTCGTTAATATTTAATAAGAAAAATATCGAGTTTTTTTCTATCAAAATTTTGTATTGGAATATTTAAAAAGCAAAGAAAAAAATAATAAAATTTAAAAACAAATTCAAATACATGTGTATTAAAATAAAAACTTATGACAATTTTTTCTGTGCGATAAACAGGCAGTAAAATGTCAATAACAATTTTTTTTTAATACAAAACAAAAATGTAAACGTTCAGAAATTTCATAAAAATTGCATGAATTTAATTAGTCTAACAGAACAAAGTGGAATACTTTGTATAAGTATCAATGATTACAGTGCCCTCTAATCGTTTCCTAAAGTAAATAATTCTATATTAAAAGTACTTTGAGTGATTTTACGCAGAATTAGTGAACAAATTTTGGAAAAAGTAGCGGAAATTTTAAGCTCATAGAAGCGTAAAAACTTTGAGTTGGCACTACTTAAATTTATTATAAGTCGACGCAATTATTGAAACCCTGAAGGAGTTGTCTTAAGATAAATAAAATGAATAATAAAAGACATTTAGACAGGCTGTGGCTCAGCATATGTAAAATTCAGCTCAGCTAACTGTAGTACTGTAATTTGCTTGTACTTAACGATAAGAATCGTCGTGGAAAATGTTAAAAAAAAAAAAGAAACATTACGGCAAGTTCTTTATAAAATGATTTGGAGGTCTTAAAATAAAATGTTTAACTAACTGCGATATAGTCGTCAATTAGTCTCTATAGAATCTCCTACTGTGTAAGAACTATAAACTCTATTTGCTTGAATTCACTTAAAAATTTGTTTTAGAATTGCTTTTTTTTATAAACTTTTACTTAAAAAGAATGCTTAAGTTAATAAAACAATCGAAATTTCGCCAATTTTCATTTAATAAATCTATTTAATTTAGAAAATTAACTTTTCCTGGGAGTCCCCGGGAACGCGATTTTTTCAATCCCGTTTCCCCGGAAGTGAAAATGTCCGGGAAATCCCAAACCCACGTCAAACAGACCGGTTTCGGCTATGTGCCATCTTCAGTGTTCTATTGAATACTAAATCGTTTTTCTGTTGTCCGTTGTTTCTTTCATAATTCGTTTTTATACCTAACTTCCTTCCTTGATCCCTTTGTATTCTTTTACATTTCAATTAGGTGGTTATAACTAGGGATGTAGCCGATACCGATATATCGGCGATACTTCAGATTTTCCTATACATTTATATATCTGCGATATTTTACTGTCGATACCATGATATTAAAAAACAAGGTAGTTTAACTTAAAGTTTTTTGACAAAAATGGAGTCTAGTTTATATGTAAATATTTAAAATAGCCATGTGTGGGCACACATGGCTATTTTTATGCAAGTATGCGTAGTATTAATTTTGTGATTATGTACTTGAATTTTGTGCTGATTTCAAATATAGTCGATGGAAATGTCTTAATCGTATATTGCAAAATTACAAAAATATACAAATCAACTAAAAATGGTAACAATCCCTAAAATTGATTAATCTTCTATTGCGAATATGCCGAAAATTCGTGAAACTTTTTAACAAAATATTCGTTAATAATGGCTGATAATTTCACTATTATTGCATATTAAACAAATATTGCGGAAATAAAGTAAATGGAAAATTCCGAAAATCCACAAAAACTTTAATAAGTGCAAAAACTTGAAATCATGCTTATAACGAAAATGTCGAAAATTCGCTAAAATCGCAATATTGCCAACAAGCCCGCTGAAAATCTCGCTAAAAATGAAACGAAAGTCCATATCTCGGGAGAAATTGCGAAGATTATGCCTATTCGCTAAAGCTTGCTAAATTTTTAAAGATTATAAAGCGTAATAAAAACGTAAGAAAGAAAAATTTGGAAAAGTTGCGCTTGTCGTGAAAATAGCGAAAATTTGCAAAATTTTAAACAAGCCATAATTTTGATTAAATATCGCTAAAACCGTAAGGAACGCCAAAAATTCGGTGAAAGTCGCGAAAATGGCGAAAATTCGCAAAAAGTTGTTAACAGCGGCATAATACCAAATTCGAATATTATTTAAAACTCGCAAAAACTGCAAAGATGAAAAGTTTCAAAAAGTCCTTATTGTCGCGAACATTGCAAAAGTTCGCAACAAATTGCGAAATCGGAAACAAGCCTTAAAATATATTAGAATGTCCAAACTGTTAAACATAAAAAAAATCCGAAAGAACGCGAAAATTGCAATTTCGAGAAAAATTGCTAAATTGAAAAAATTACTAAAACTGTTAAGAACAACATAATCTCGTAAAATCAGATGGATCGCGAATATGGCGAAAATTCCTCAGAAATTGCTAACACCACGAATATTGCAATTAGCTCTTCCACAGACTCCAAAAACTCAGAACTCTGAACACAATTGTTATTTTCTTTTGAAAATTAATAACGTTTAATTTTTTTAATACTAAAAAAATCGAATTTTGTAAAGCAAGAATGGCAGCACGATTTTTAGTTTTTTTAACGTCAGATCTCCTTTTTTGTCAAATGATAATATGTAAGAAAAAAGGAGAAAGTGGAACTGCCTTATATACTTATACCATGGTCGTCGATACCATGATACAACAATAGAAGGAAGTCCAATTCTCTCTTTTCGTCGCCATATTAACGTTCTGACATTTAATCGAATTATGAAAATTCATGCTACCATATTAATTTATGAAATCCAATTTTTTCCGTTTTATTTAAAAATAAAAATAATGAAAAAAATACAGAAAAAAATCTGATAATTTTTATTAAATTATGTTCAATTAAAATATATAAATTTAAATAAAGATGAGTTGCCTTTTTCCAGAATGCAGTAACACAAGACACTTTTGTAAGGATTCTGGTGTAACATTTGTTAACTTTCCAACAATTCCTTATGTTCGGCAAAAGTGGCTTAGCTTATTATGCAAGATACATAAGTCTTACTTACCAAAGATACCTTTGGTATGTTCATTACATTTCGCAGAAGATGAAATAGTCATCAGAAAGAAGTATGTAAAATTATATAAGAGTGCTTTCCCAGAAAATATAAAGTCAAGTATTGTCTGAAATGCTAAGTTTCATAACTTAATACTTTAATAAATACGAAAGTTTGCAGTTCTCAAGAAAAACTTGAGAAATGCGATGAGTTTGACCAAGCAAATACAGTAGTTTTAATTTAACTGCCTTTTGTTTAAGAGCACTTTTGACTTAACTGCACAAAAATATTATCTGGTGTCACTATTCCTTAAAATCCAATAGAAAGTCGTTTTTACATTTACACACATTGAATAATTGTGTGTACGTGCATATTAAGGCAGGTATGTACATTTAAGCTAACAGCATTTTTGACTTATCTGCACAAAAATTCGTGAAAAGTTGATTATGCAGCTAAGTCAAAATTACTGTAATATACAATATGTAGAAAGGTATTTAAAATACTAAAAACAAAATTCAGTGTTATGTTAATACAGTGGTGGTGACATAATCAAAACAATGGTTCTAACCCTTCCGGATTTCTCATTTTTATTCACGCTTTTGTAGAAAATTTTTTGGTGAGACCGGTTAGTTGTATGCCTTGACTTCTGTTAAGTTTTATAAAGTTTTTGTACGAAAAATTGTATCATTTGCTGATAATTCCTTATGTTAGTTGGACGCAATATTTCAAAAATCAGCTTAAAAGTCAAACAGTTTTAAAATGAAATTATCTTATATTTTTGTACCATGGTCGATACGATGATACTTTTAAAAATTTTTTCAGAGTTTTTTTTAACAAATAATTTTTTTTTTTGTTAATTTTATCATTAATTAAATTCAATTTGTTATTTTTTAAATCTTATTAATATCAATTTTAAATATTAATATTATTTTACGCTGTTATTTTGTAAACAAATAATTTATTTTTTGTTAATTTTACCATTCAATTCGTTGTTTTTTAAATCTTATTCCCAGCAAAAAAAAAGACACTCCAAAGAAGTCATGAAAATGTAGAATTTGCGACCCGAAAGTAGTGCAAATTTGGATCATTTCTAAATAGTTTTGCATATCGTCGGGCTAGTAGAAGTTTTAACACAACAGATAAATTTTTGACAAGCAGCAAATTAGACGCATGGTATCATAAAACTAGGTAAAACCACGGCCGTCGTTTTTTAAAATTGGAGCCGTCGCCCAATACATCGATTTTTACTGCTCTTAAATGTAGTTAGACTGTGAAAAATTCATTGTTTATTTTAATTTACGAAAAATTGTACATCATATTACACAATTTTTCGCTACGGCAGAAAATTTTGTTTTATATGTAAAAAAAATTTCTTTTAAAAATTTGTTGGTAGCTGGCGGCTTGTAGTCAAATTTTTTGTCTCGCCGCCGCAAAATTTTATATTGTCAAAAAATATATCATATGGCACAGGAGAAACATGAAATTGTTTCCCCACAGGCAATTACTTTTTTTTTACCATAGTACTTTTCTACCTTTATTAAAAAATATGAAACTTGGTAAAACGTGTTTAAAGTTTTAAAAATGTTAGTAAGTATATAGACGGTATTAGCTTTTTATTGGTTATAACTTCGTTTTAGATTAAGATATGTTTCTGAAAATTGTTGTTCATATGAAGGAGGTGGGTGGTATATAACACTTTGTCTTCAGTAAGTTAAAAATGTCGTTGCAATAAAGTAAGTAAGCCATCGATTTGTAGTAATTTATAGTATGATAATAAAAATAACACAAGGTCACCCCAAACTTACGGAACCATATCATAATATGACTGGTGTTCACCGATAGGCAAAAGTTGCACCAGATAAATGCACAAACGGATTAACACATTGTGTCCATTCCAGAAAAAAATAATAAAAATTACTAATTATGCATAATATGTATTATACTTATTAAAACAATGTAAATACATTTATTTATCCAAAAACGTGTTACAAATATCTTTTTTATTCAAAATAAACACAAATTTAATTTAAATTTAAGAATAAAAAAAAATTCGTGATTGCATATATTTTTAGGAAATATATTTTGTACGCCAAATATCAATATCAGTTTGCCTGCATCTACGAAAATCATAATCAGTAAGACCTAAGGAAAACAAAGGATTGTTGGCCTTAAAGAAGTGGAGACCACGACCAATTTTGATAATATAACCACTGCTTAAGCTGGAAAAATATAATTAAAAAAATACTGAATACTAAAAACTAATAACTTACACTATTTTGCGGTCATGTAATGCATTTTCAAATTTAATGCTCAAGGTTATGCCACGTTTGCCCAAATCTTCTTTGATCTGTTTCAGGGTATTCTGTTGATTCGAAGAGTTCTTTGGGTCTGGTTTAGTTACCAAGCTGATGAATTTCAAATTGTTATTATTTTTAACCAACAATTCGAAAAACGATATTAAGTTTTGAAACTAAAACAAGAATAGAACGAAATAAGAAATTAATAATTAGACCAACTACACTGGTCTGCAAAAAAAATCACATTTAAATAAAGAATATATATGTACTCGTATGTGAAATATACAAAGTTTAATCCGTTGAATTCAGATCCCTACTCAGTTTTTTTTCTATCACGTACAAATTGTTTTTATATATAGCGGATTGTGTGATTTGAAAAGGCAAACCACAAAAGGATCCGTAATATGGGGAAAATTTTTAATATTTCCAACTGTTTAGGAGTTATTCAGAAATTAGTGGCATCCTTTTCTGCAAAATTAAATTTTTTGTTCTCAAAAATTCATAAAAAAATTAAAACTGCAAGATTTTCACATTTTACAAAAATTGTAAATATTTATGTATCACTAAAACGGCGATAGTTTGAAAATAATCTATGAAATTGACGTTAACCCCCAGAATCGATCAAGAACCGCCCCCCTTCCTATGAAATTTAAAATATTAGAGTAATTCGGATAATATAAGCGAACTCAAGGGACTAATGTGAGCTTTATTCCCCAGTAAAATTTCTAGCTACGCCAATGGTTATAATTTCAAATGCGGCAGAAACTACAAAACCGGATTTTATAAAGATGGTTTATCAGATTTTATGAAGCTAGTTTCCTGGAAATCACATGGCTTTAAATCACATGTGATTTTAAAATCAATAATGGTCATGCAGATATATTTTCACTCTTTTCTGTAATTTTTAGAGCATTGTATAGAGCATCAAATATCATTTCTAAAATGAAATTATCGTATATGATTTTAGGAACGTTTGCAGGACCATTATTAACTTTAAAATCACATGTGATTTAAAGCGATGTGATTTTCAGAACATTCCTGTATATTAAAAATATGTCTTAGGTTATCAGGTCGCTGGTGAAAATTATAAAGAAAGGGTTCCAGCCCACTTGGGTCCAATAATAATGGTCCCTTTGTGATAAAAATATGTCTTATGTAAAATTTAAATATAGCTCATCATACAAAAGAATGTTTATAGGTACATAATAAATGAAGTCACAAGGGGTACTAATATCTTAGGTACTAACATAGTACAACATATCAAATAAGACATACATATTTGAAAACCCTGTCATATATTCAAGTACTAAACTATAAAAATTTCAAAAACTAAACATCAAAATATTAAATCAAAAATATTTATGTACACACAATAAAAATACAAAAATTAAAATTCAAAATAGAAACGGGTTTATGCGAAAATTATCAGCTGAACATATAGCACACTACAGATGAGCGATCCCGTGATTTTTAAAGAACATCGTGAACAGTGAACGTGATTTAAAAATCACTGTTACTTAAAACTGTGATTGTGATCACTGTTTTCAATTCTCTTACAGCAATGTAATTATCAAAACACACATGCACCTCTACAACAAAAACGTTCTTCTTTAATATACCAAGGCAGATTTAAAAACGCCTTAAAATATACAGCCATGTCACAGATTCCGTTCGGATTGGTTTTGATTCCGTAGTTGTCATTCCGAAAAAGTACATTTTTGGTGCTTTAGATTCCGTTTATTTTGTATTTCGTTTTTACAATAATAAAGTTTTTATACCTTGAGGCGTTTGTTTACTCTTGTTTTAAGATGCAAAGCTCACATTGAGCTTTTTATTAACATGGAAAGCTCATGACCAAATATTTATTTGACGCTCCTATAAGTATGCACGTTTTTTAGTATTTACTGCAAATTAAGACAGTAGAAAAGTGTTTTTCAATTCCACTTTGAAATTTAAAAGTGGTTTGATTACGAAGAAAATTTTCGTTTTTCGTTTTCTGAAGAAGCAACTTACGGAATTGAGACCACTTCCGATCGGAATAATATTCTGTGACATGGCTGATACTTTGAATTTTAAAAATAAATACTAATAAGGAAGAGAACACAAAAATAGCAACACTTTTCGCTTGTTGTTATTGTACGCAAATAAAAAACGTTATTACCCACAGAAACAGTGAAATATCACAATTTTCTGTATATAACAAATAGAAAAGAACAACTTTGCAAGTAGCAGTTACTTGACAAATTTTGTCACAACTGTGAATCGTGATTTTTCAGTAGCAGTGATTAAATCACAGGTACTGAAATATCGCTCATCTCTATAGCACACCATAAAAACACAATCAAAATCGTAAATTTGATTTCATGATTGCAATAAATTTTTAAAAATAAATTTCTATATTAATTGATTGCAATCAATTGATTGCAAGCAAATCCAGTAATTGCAATCAAAATCATCGTTCGCTTCAAATGAAACTCCTTCTTCTAGAAGTAAAGCTTGGTCTAATAATTAAAAAAAAAAACGCATAAAATGGCTGACAAACGTACGTTTTGCTTGTAAATTGTATTCCTTGTTTTGCTTACTTTTGTTTGTTTACCTTTTGAATCACATGTTTCCGTTTTACTAATTCTTACAAAATAAAATTTCCGCAGTAACAATTTGTAAAAATTCGTAAATCAGCTCTGGACGAGTCAACATCACGCGTCGTTGGCAATTACTTCGTAAATGCAACCAGGCCACTGTCGTTTATTGGCCTTCGAGAGTTTTGCGTCTCACACCGCATGTGATTAGTGGTTGGCGTCGGTTAACGGTAAACTGTGCAGTATCTCGTTGGTTTCCATTAACCACATGCAAAAAAAAAACAATTATAAGGAGAAATATTAATAACTGGTTGGAGCACCAGACAAAACCTCACTTTTGAACAAAAATAAATATATGTACATATATTTATAATTGGTTGGAGAACCAAACAAAAACCCATTTGCGAAGAAACAAGGAGTGGATTTTTGGAGTTCCGGCTTCGTGTGCGAGGGTATACGTCGCTTTGAATTATCTTGGAAGAAACTCCTTTTAGAAATTTTTGATGGCGGTATAACCTAAGGTTCAGCCAAGTAAACTTCCCATCCCTTGTATAGAAGGGGGCACGGATAAATTATAAATAAAAAAAATTTGTAAATACTCGGTTATGAACTGTCACTTTACTCTCTCAATTTGTGTTCTCATTTACTGTATATGGAGTAAACGAACGCAATTTAGTAAATTGCAAATGCCCGCGGCAGCCCAATTTTGAGTAGGGGCACACACTTATTTTGAGGATAGGGATGTTTTTAAGAGTTTTTTATAACGTTTTCTATGTTTCCTCAAAAATAATAAGCAAAATCAGTCATTAACTAAGAAAGTAGAAGAAATTAGCATAAATAAATGATTTTTTAATACCTTAGGTATTAGCTATTTATTGAAAATTTTTACTAGTAAAGCGTTCATTTACTTTTTTAACAATTTGGGAGTAATTTTCGAATACTTGTGTTACTCTCTTAATCCTAGTTTTTACTAGGAAAATTACTGAACAGATCGAATGCGAATTCGGTACTTTTCGGTATTTATTCGCCTTGAACATATCTATCATAACAATTTTGCAGAATTTTTATTCTGGGTTTAACATTGCTTTTTGTCAGTAAAGTGCAAACTTACCTGATATCTTTCTACCAGGTGAGGTTCTTCCAGTAGCACTTCCTTTATTTCAGAATTAATATATTTTCCAAACAAAGTTTTGTAACTAAAGCCAGTGGCATCTTCATCAATAGGTATATGGGCAACTAGTTCTCCTTGAGAGACATGCCTTTGGACACGTTCCTTAATTTGTTCTGCACGATCAATATATTCTTTAATGCGTTCATAGAATACTTTTTTCTTTGCAACATTATTTTCGTCTTTACAGGAAAATGAAATAAAACATTAATGGCATATAAATAAATAGTTTACATAGTAACAAAGCGGCAATTAATAATGGATAAAATAACTGTGACGAAAATGACTTACCATTAACTAATTCCATTAGAATTTGTATGCCTTCCTGGTAATAGTTTTGGGCTTCTAATATGCGACCAACCTGATCACATTGTACCGCTTTCATTAGAATTTCTTTAGCGTTCATTATTAACACAATTTGTTTATTAAAAATTTTCAAAAATTTTTTCAAGGATATGTCAGCTGTACTCATTCATGTAAGGACAAACAAATATTAACAAACACCAGGAGCAAAGTATTTTCTTCTATATTTTTTAGTTTTATTAACAATTTGATAATTTTTTTTACACAACAGGGAATTTTTATTAATTTATTGTCACTTTTTGTCTTCAACAATTTTTCTATTTTCCAGTTTCTGTTTTTATTTGCAAACACAGCATTTTGACAAACACCACCAGCGTTGCCACAACGACTTTGTAATCTTATTTTACAGTAAAACTAGTTTATAACGAACAGATAATTAAATACCTTTTAGAAATTTATTATTTGACATATTGTCATAATTTTATATTATATTAATATAAATTTCATATATTTCAAAATTCATACGCTGATTTAAAAATCATGTTTTATTTTTAATTCTCTTTAAAAGTTGCTTTCAAAAACATTTTGCATTCATACGATGATTTTAAGTTGCATGTTTTTTTATAAATTACTCTCAAAATTTGCTTCATTTGCTCTTTCACAACAACAAAAACCTAACACAATTACATACGAGATAGACAATGAGAGAAATAGCAAATAGAACTAAAGAAAAATATTTAAAAAATAAATTACGGAAAACTGAAAATGTGATTTTTTCTCTACCCCGTTTGCTTCTCTACCCTGTTCACCATCATACTCCTAAAATCACGTTTTAAAAATAATGGAAAAAAGCATCGTATGAATTGCGTGTAAGTCTATTTGCTGATAGTTACACATTGTCTATATGCATTTCATTGGCGTTTTACCAAATCGTCAGTAGACTTCAACCACAACCAGCACTGCCAGAAGCAAAGCGTATTAATATCAAGTGGCCTTATTAGTGCAACAACAACTGGACTTTACCAATCTGTCATGTTAAATGCATACATAAAAAGTTGTTGTTTAGTTTGTTTTACATAGAGTTTGACACTTTGGTAAAGTCAGCTGATGCCCATTTTTACTAATAGGGCCACCTGGTATCAATTCGCCTTGGCCAGAAGTTTTCCGAATAAAATCGTCATTTGACGAAATAAAAATCATATTTTGATATAAAAAATCATCATTAATATATTATTCCAAAACAATAAAACTTTTATATAAAACGAAAACAAAAAGCATTCTTAAAAGTTTATATGATTTCCTTACATTCACATAACCTTCTAGATAAGAGAGTTAATACTTTTTGGTAACCATATATATAAAAGATTCTTGAACGTTTTAAAATTGTGTGTAATTTTTATTTCAATTACACATATTATGTAATAGTAAATATTCGTGAAAAAGAATTAAGATCAGGAGCAATTTTTATTAAAAATTGCCGTGACGGTAAGAATATATATGAACGTGGCAAAATCACTACCACCGCGAAAATGGATAAATTCACGCACAAAACTATAAGGAAACTGGGAACACATAGCTCGAGTAAATATCAGAATCATGCCAATATCAGCAAAAAAGCTTTAAATTTATCAATATCACTAAAATGAAAAAGTTATGATATTTTCGCATAAGTTTTTTTTAAATCACCCATTTTTGTGCAGATATAGAAAAACTAATAATAGCTTCTTAAGCGCCTAGTAGACGATCATACTTGGTATGTGAGAATAGTATGTCTTCATACTCGTTTAAGAGTGAAAAATTCGTGCATGTCATACTTAGTATGTTGAAAACCAAAAATTTTGTCATTGTCAACATGCCAAGTATGTCATACTAAGTATAACCGTCTAATAGCCGCTTTATGCTCAGTACCCACCTCCACACTCCTAATATTCACCATTCTTTTGTTTAAAATTGTAATTTGCTCCGAATGCGACTTACCTCAAACTTAGAATCTCTCCATGGTAGTTCTCCAGATATAGGATAATTATAAATTATTATTAGTAAAAAGTATGTTTGAGGGCTTTTTAGGGTACAATGATATAATTTAAAATTATACTTTTGCCCTTAATAGCCCCTAAAGGTGTTTGAGAGATTCTTAAGGAGAGAAGAATCCAAAACAGCACCAAAATTATACTTTTACACGTTTTCTGCCCTAAATTTGAAAATTAAAAAAAAAATCCAAATCTCATCAGCTTTTTTCGATCTAATTTTAATGTTTTTCGAATTTTACAAGTGCCTTAGTTAGATCTGGAGATATAAATAACATTACCGAGTTTACTGTTTAATCCCCTTAAATTTTAATTTTCGCAATCCATTTTTATAGATTTTTAGATCGTTGAGGGATTCTTTAGAGGAGAAGAATGCAATATAAATTTAATTCTAACTTTAGTACTTTAGAAGATAAATGAGATAAAAAATACCAAAATTTCATTTTAGCCCATTTTCGCGCCTGAATGTATTTGAGGGCTTCTTAAGCAGAGAAAAATCAAATTTAAATTTAATTTTTATCTCTATTACTTTTGGAAATAAATGGGGTACCTACATATAAAGTACCAAAACTCGTGCGAATGCCTTAACATACATGTTCCTTTTGCCTTTTTGGTGATTTTCGTTTATTTTTTGGGACTTTTAAAATTTCTTCGTTCAAGGGATTTTTTTTAGTTTCGGCGATTTTTTTCGTTTTGCAGATTTTTTTGGTTCTTAAAGATATTTTTAGTTAGGTTTTTGGGGAGTTATTTTAGTTTTGGGCGATTTTTTGTTTGTGGCGAGTTTTGGTTTTTTGAAAATTTTTTTTTTCGTTTAAGCGATTTTTTTCTGTTTTTACGATATTTTTGCTTGTGGCGATTTTTTAGTATTAGTATATTTTCGTTTTAGCGATTATTTTTTGGTTTTTGCCGATTTATTTTAGTTTAGATACTTTTTTTTTGTTTTTTTGCTACTTTTTTCGCTTTATTTAGTTGTGACGATTTTATTGGTTTTGGCGATCTTTCGTTTTGGCGCTTTTTTTGTCTTAAGACGATATATTTAGATATCGAGATTTTAGTTTGTTTTGCTGACTCTTCGTTTCGGCGACTTTTTTTTAGATTTTTGACGATATTTTGAGTTTTGGCGGCTTTTTTAGTGTTTATGCTTTTTTTATTTTGGCGATTTGTTCGGTTTTGGCTATTATTTTAGCTTTGCAATTTTTTTAGTTTTGGTAATTTCTTTTTATTTGTTATTCTTTTTTGTATAAGCGCTTTTTTCGGCTGGCGATTTTTTCGTTTTGGTATTTTTTAATTTTTGGAATTTTTTTTGTGCGATTTTTTGTTTGTTTTGGCGATTTACTTTTCTGCTTGTTCCTTGAATTACTTAATGGAATCCCTTAATAATTAATTTACCCATTAATTAATTCTCAATTTTGTTTGTTTGAAATGTTTAAGAGCTTCAAATTTTACCCTTATATATTAGAATTTTTCAGAAGTACCAAAGCGAATTTAAAAGTTTCCAAAGGGGAAAAGAATGCATTTCAAATTTCGTTTCTATCTTCTATTACTTTAGGAGATGAACGGGTTAACAAAAAAGCTCAAAATTATGTACAAAACTAAAAAAGGACCAAACGCCTTTTCGTTTATTTTTATAGCTATGCTATTGATGGCGGACTACGAGCTAGAAATTTTGTTTCGTAACAAAAATAATCGACACTATTACAGTTATAAATTTCTTTTCGTTTTAGTTTGCTTGTAGTTAAAATCCGAGCTTTAATATACATTTGTTTTTGTTTATTATCATCAAGACACGAGACGAAAGTATTTTTTTCTTTTTGTATTCATTTTTCATTTGATATGTAATTGTTGCTGTTTCAGAGAAATGTTTATTTTATCCATAGCTGTTAAATTTGGATTACGATTAGTAATCAATTACGATTAATTTTTAAAAGTAATCGTAGTGATTATTTAATCCACTACTAAGAATTTTTTGATTACTAATGGATTACGATTACAAATAATCAAAATATAATCGGGATTATTTGGGATTACTTTTAAATAATCAAAAATAATCAAAAGTAATCAAACTATAGTCCGCTTACTTTTTACGATTACTTTTGATTATTTATGATTATTTTCAGAGTATATTAGGGATTCTAAACGCTAATTAGGGGAATTGTCATCACAAACAAGGATGAAAATTTTCTTTTGGGGTTTGGGGTTTTCATTGGGGCTATTTAAAAAATACATTGCGGTTTTTTGGGGAAATTTCTTAAAAGTTTCTTACCATTGAACTATAATTAAAACTACTTCTTCTAAAATATGTTTAACATACATACATTTATTGAGAGATTTGGACCCCAGGTAAAGGACTAATTCCTATTAACACAAAGTTCAGCCATATCAATTTTATTTAAAAGTTTACTAACTCTCAGTTTCAAAAATCATTTGAGAATTACAAGAGCGTAAGTTTAGAAACTTATACAAATCATAACAAACGAATTAATTCTATATGAATATATTTTATTTTTCCTATCGAATATAATTCGGAGTCAGCTCATCGAAATATATGTAGGTAGGTGTTTAGTTATATGTACAGTAGAGTGCTTCAAAAAATTGTTTTTTGCTATAATCTTAAAAGTTTCTAATAGGTATAAAAAAGGTCTCCCAAAAGATGGGCCCGATATTTTGATTCTACGCGATGCTCAACGACTTTCAGTTACATGATACAATTTCTTTTTTTCGTATTTGTCGAACAAAACTACGAAAAAATATATTTTGTGTCCCGGTGTAGTTTTTGCGTTAATGAGTTTATACAAAAGCCTCTGAGTTTTCGTCTGATTACTATTTTTAATGGGTACGATACGCTTCGTTGGAAAATGTTGAATTTCTCGTAGAATATTGAAAACTCATTCAGAAATATTTTAAAACTTCCACTTTTGGGAATATGCTGATTTTGACTTCACAATTGACGGGTTTTTACGCTCTCTTTAAAAGCACCAATTTGCATATTACATAGTTTGACGCATGATGTACTTATACCATGAAATGAACTATTATTTTTTATGCTTTGTTGTCTTAACATAGCGTCTTCACGAGCCATTGATTTGTCTTGAAAAAAGTCAAAGTCGATATGAAAAAATAGCACTAACATTTTTCTGATGTTTTTATGTATGAAGTTTGACAAATGTTAAAACAAAATTATGTCTCGTGAAGACGGGGTGTAATATAGAAGTGCCCTGACTTAATATTTTTTCAAATTGAATTTTTCGGTAGATTGATCTATCAAAATATGTATTTTATATAGTTTGTTTCTAAAATACTTATCATTCAAGTTCAAAAAATATATTAAACTGTAAAAATCATGATATAATAAATAGAAGGTAGTTTCATTCTCTCTTTATTTATTTTAATAAGGATTTTTGAAGTTTGTTTTTAAGGTAAAATATAAAAAATCGTTGCCATATAATAGAAAAGGCATCTCAACTCCTGGAGTTATTTTGAACAAAAGTGTAATTGTATTAAGAGGAAAGTAAGAAAAATTGTGCAATTCACAAGCCCCGCATATATCGTTTATCTTAAGATTTTATTGAAATCTTCTTTTGTTTTATTAGTTGTGACGAATTTTAATTGTATCGATTATATTTATTATATATTATTTGATAGATTATATTTATGGTTGAATTCGAAAGCATCAAAAAATGTTCATTATAATGATGCGGTTTTGTTACAACATAAAAATTAGACAACAAAAAAATTTACTACACTTTGCAATTTCCGCGATATTGGCAATTTTCTTTTTACGATCTATATGATTTTCTGAAATTTTTTTATAATTCATTATTGTTGTACTTCATTTTGACATACTTCATTGATTTCATCAATAAATATATTTAGCAATTTTTCACGAACTTGTAAGTTTTTCGCGTTTTTTTAATTTTGTTTTATTTTTACAAGTTGTTTCTAATCAATTTTAGGACTTGTTTTTACAAGTTGTCAAAATCTTTGCAGTTTTCGCGCTTTTTGTACAATGTTAGACGTTGATATCATGTAGCTGTTCACAAGTTGACCGAGTTTTTGGCATTCCTTAAAGTCTTAGCAAATTTTGATCAAAATTATGCCTTGTTCAAAATTTTGCAGTTTTTCGCAACTTTTCGCGAAGGCCGTAATTTTTCTAAAGTTTTTGGCTTTTTACATTTTAAGGAAATTTTGATCAATACTACGCTTTGTAATCTTTAGCCTTTTACCAAACTTTTTCACGAATATTCGCGAGTTCCTGACATTACAGTTACAGTTTTAGCAGTTTTAATTACTTTTAGGGCTTGTTTAAATTTGTGCTATTTTTGCGAATTTCCGCGATATTGGCACTCATACTTCTTTAAAATTTTGCGAGTTTTCAATATTTTTACGGTAGAAGTGAGTTTGTCCTTTGTACGCATGGAATACTTTATTAATATATTTTGCGGCGTGTAACATTGTTAAAGTTTGCATGGTTGCGTATAGAAACGCGTATTGCAAATTATAATTCTTAAGTTTATATTTTTCATATTATTTTCATGCAAATCACAATTTTAAGAATAATAAAATCCAACGGCTCCATGAAAAATCGCTCAAAACCAAATCGCCCATAACTTTTCCATACAAATTTTGGGTGATTTTTCATTTTTTTGGGATGATTTTTCATTTTGAAACTTTGGGCGATTTTTCATATTAAAATTGTTTCCATGAAAAATCGCCAAACTAAATCGCCCAAAAATAAAAATACAAATTTAAAGTTATTTTTCATATGAAAAATCGCCCAAAATGGTACACCCAAAAATTCTGGTAATCATCAAAATCGAATATAGAATTTAAAATATTATATTTTATTAAATAATTGAAAGTTTCTCCATTGTGTTCCATCTCCATCATTATTTGGCTTCTATAGAAGTAAAAGCTTAAAATCCTTCCACCCGGCCAAAGGCCGGCTACACTGAAAGTCGTTGAAAGCACGTACCAAATTAAATATTCCGAAGGCTGTTAATATTGAAAATTTTCGTAAGCGAAGCCGAGATTTAACATACCATAGAGTTGAAAATCCTTCCGTCCGGCCGAAGGTCAACTATACGGAAAATCGTCGAAAGCGTTTCTCAATTTAAACATTCCAAGGTTCACTAATATAAAAAATTGTCAAAAACGAAGCGGATATTTGAAATACCATAGAGTTTAAAATCCTTCGTGCAGGTGGAATCAAGTCTTTGCATCGCTTACGACAATTTTCAATATAAGTTGCCTTCAGAATGCTTAATTTGGTACGTGCTTTCGACGACTTTTCGTGTAGCCGGCCTTTGGCCGGGCGGAAGGATTATAAACTCTATGGTATGTCAAATCTCCGTTTCGCTTACGACAATTTTCAATATTATCAGCCTTCGGAATACTTAATCTGGTACGTGCTTCGACGAATTTTCGTGTAGAAGGCCTTCGGCCGGGTGGAAGAATTTTAAGCTCTATGGTATATCAAGTCTGGTTTTCGCTTACGACAATTACACGGAAAGTCTACTAATATTGAAAATTGTCGTAAGCGAAACGGAGATTTGACATACCATAGAGTTTAAAATTTTTCCGCCCGCCCGAAGGCCGACAACACGCAAAGTCGTCGCAAGCACCTCCCAAATCAAGCATTCCGAAGGCTACTAATATTAAAAATTGTCGTAAGCGAAGCCAATTTTTGATTCCAAACCTCGCCTTCGTTTACGATAATTTTCTATATTAGTGAATCTTGGAATGTTTAACTTGAGATACGCTTTCGACGACTTTCCGTGAAGCCGGCCTTCTGCCGGACGGAAGGATTTTAAACTCTATAGTATGTCAAATCTCGGCTTAGCTTACGACAATTTTCAATATTAGGAGCCTTCGGAATGCTTAATTTGGTACGTGCTTTCGACGACTTTCCGTATAGCCGGCCTTCGGCCGGGCGGAAGGATTTTATACTCCATAGTATATCAAGTCTCGGCTTCGCTTACGACAATTATTTAGATTACTTGCTTTTGGATTATTTAATTTGAAACGCGCTTTTGGCGGACGGAAGGACTTTAGACTCTATGTGATATGTAAGATTTTGACGTCTTAAATTTCCGGCCTTCGATAAATGATCATTACTGTATTATATGTTTATAAATTTTTTTTGTATCTATGGTAATTATATAATTACCCTTGGAGAGCCATACTATAATTTTTGGCCGATGGAAAATATTGCCTTTTATTCATACTTTTATTGCAATTCAGTAAGAAACGAAGACTATTTATGATGCTTTTCTGTAAGTTTTCTTTTTTTTCCAATATAAAAATTAAATTAGTATAATTTTTTTGGTGTTTTTTAATTTTGGGCGATATTTAATTTTTTTTGGGCGATTTTTCATTTTTTTTGGGTGATTTTTTATTTTTAAATTTTGGGCGATTTTAAATTTTTTTTGGGCGATTTTTCATTTTGAAATTTTGGGCGATTTTTCATTCCTATTTTTGGGCGATTTGGTTTTGGGAGATTTTTCATGGAGCCAAATCCAACACACTTTGAAAATAATCACAAATAATCAAAAGTAATCGCAGAAAGTAGTCGAATTATTTTGTTATTTTTGGGATTACGATTACTAAATGAAAATAATCGTAATCGTAATCATTATTATACCTCTTGAACAAAAGTAATCTAATTACTAATCATTACGATTACTAATCATTACTTAACAGCAATGATTTTATCGTTGTTCTTTCCCACCTCCCACTTGACCAAGACTTTCTTTAATGTTATAGATTTCGAATATATCTCGAACATTTATCGTGTGAAACTATCGAGAATGACACTCAAAAATGAATCGAAAAAAGTTTACCTGTCGCTCGCTCAGTTTTGTTTCAAAAAACATTTTTAAGATTATTATCTTTATTTTTTATTTAATTTCTTTTTAATTATTTAACTTACGTTGCAGTCAATCAGATTTGAACACGGTACGTCCAAGCTAACAGACTAACACACATCTACCAGGCTATCGCTCCAAATTGCTTACTGTTCAATTATTGCACATATGTACGTATGTGTTATATTAATTCTTTAAGTTACGATCCCCAGTGAAACCATGACCTAGGTTTGACATCACTGGAAAGTCATAAATAGGTATTAAAATTTTACCTAATATTGATTTACCAGTGATATACATTGTGACTAAAATATGATATATGGGAACATGATGTAATTTTAAATAAATAACAATATTAAATTGTAAAATAATTTAATCAAAAATAAAATTTAAATTGTAAAAATAAAAATTTCCGAAACAAGCAAATTGAAAAATGGAACGCTACAGGAAACCAGATGAATTGAAATGCAGCCTGTTACGATGTATAAGTATGTATGTATATTATTTCAAATTTAGTGAATATAAGTATGTATGTATTATATTTTGCAATCCCTACAGACAATATTGGACAACGTGTTCCATTTTAGATGAAATGGACTAGCTACAGCATAGTCCTATGTATTGCAGTCATGGACCATGTCATTTGCAAATAAGAGTTTGTAGTAAGCCGAAAAGTGTTCGGCTTTTAACGACTGCATAAAGTGATCCATCGAATAGTGAAGTCGAGTAGTTTTAAGACTACTCCAATGTAATGCAGTCATGGACCATATGATCTACAAAGTCAACGTTTAGACGATGCAAGTGTTATTAATCAGCTTCTTATTTTGTAAGCGAGAGAGGCAAGAGGAAAGAAACGGGTACACAACCTTATGTACTAATGAAATTTGTTTTTCTTTCTCATCCATACCACAAAGTAGGACAGAGACGAAGAATATGAGTGATCAAAACTGAAAAACTCAGCTTTTTTCCCACTCGGCTATTGTAAAAAAGAGAGACATATAGTGATGTGAAGATGTAGAAATAAACAAAACAAAATAAAAGTTTTAGCTCACAGAGAAAAAATGTTTAATTAGCATAAAAGTGCAAAAAATTATTGCTTTATAATGTAAAAAAATTGAATAAAGCATTTAAAGTATGTTTAAGTAATATTTGAAAGTTTAATTATTAATTAAAGTGTAAATGAAGTGTTCTGTTTGCCTGTGCGTGTGTTTGTGCATCTGTTGTTTGTTCTGTAGCAAAAGTGGTTGAAAATTGTAGAAACAAGCTGCAAAATGTATAAAAACTTTAAATAATCTGGTATGTGATGGAAATCGATCGATTCAAATCGGCGCCGATTTCAAAAACCAATTCTGCTGAAAGATGACTAATTTATGTTTTTTATTGTGTGTACCGAAAAAATAATATTCGAATAAAATATTCCAAGCCTTGAAAACATTAAAAAGGTATCTTTCAGTAGAATTTGTTTTTGAAATCGGCGCCGATTTGAATCGATCGATTTCCATCACATACCACAATGTGTATAAAGTGTGGAATTGTAATTTTTTCGTATATAAAATAATAAATTTATCCATTTATTTATGAAATAAACAATTTGTTTTAATTGCAAACTAACAATGAAAAATTTTATTCTGTTTTGCACTCGGCTTTCGTTTAAGTGAATATGCAATATCTTCCCTCTCTTTTGTCGCGTCTGTTTAGCCTGTGTCCATACTATAAAAAATGTACATATTGTTGCACATTGTGTATACATTCATGCAAAAGAAAGAAACAATTAAGCGATAAGGGTCGCATCGTCTGAACGACAAAGAAAGTTCAAAGAAGAAAAAGTAAGAAGGTGATCAATAAGACTTGCACATTTGAACGTAGACAAACAACAGGTTGTGGTAAAGCGACAAGTGTTCGCGTTTTAACGATTACATATATGCAATCGTTAAGACACAAACAATTGGATGCTCCATCAAGTAGTTACATAGAGTAGCTCTGAGACTACTCCAATGTAGTGCAAAGCTTGGTTATATGGTCCAGCCGTAGGACTTCGTAATGTTTAATAGACCATGTTTTCTTCATATATGTATTTGGGTTACATCTGGACTACATAAATGAAATTAAATGTATGTATGCGTGTATGTGGTTTGAAGAAATAAAAAATATTACAACGTCTGGTTAATATCACATTTGTGTCATTTCATGTCATTATCTGATGTAGCTAAGTGCGAAATTATGAGTCATATATGAGTCATTTATTAGTAATTTCTTATGTAAAGTATGACATTTCATAATATTATGCTGACTTCAGAATGACATCAATGTGCTCACTGGGGATGCAGTCAGACATATTCGAACACGGTATCTCTAGGCTAAAATACTAACGCACATCCACTAGGCTATCGTCACACATTCGAAAAATTATCGAGAGAAGTTCGCTTTAGCGAACATTCGATTTTTTTAGATTCGCGAAGAAATATCGAATAGTCTTGTTTCGAAATTCCTTCGCTTTGCGAGCATTCGTTTATATCGAATCTCAGGTCAGGTGGGCTGACTCTTGATATTTCTTAGCGAATCTAAAAAAATCGAATGTTCGCTAAAGCTAACTTCTCTCGATAATTTTTGTAATTTTTCGTAACATCACTAATATATATATATATATATATATATATATATATATATATATATATATATATATATATATATATATATATATATATATATATATATATATATATATATATATATATATATATATATATATGTATATATATATATATATATATATATATATATATATATATATATATATATATATATATATATATATATATATATATATATATATATATATATATATATATATATATATATATATATATATATATATATATATATATATATATATAATATATATATATATATATATATATATATATATATATATATATATATATATATATATATATATATACATATATATATATATATTATTAAATGTTTTGAAAATCATAAATGCCTATAAAAAGCAAAAATTCTATTTAGGTCCAGATTTAGGGATATTTTTAAATATGCGTTTTAACACAAAAAAAGCAATAACATTTGTATTAAAATACAAACTACAAACATTAGAACATTGTTTATTTATATCTTTTGTACATATTTTGCACTTTAACAATATATAATAAGTGACATCGTATTGATGTCATTACATTCATCACAGTGATGACACTTAAACTATGACAAAATTTGTTTGTGATTAGATTGATGTCTGTTTTCGTTTTATTGATGACATATGTCATAGCATTGAAGTCAGAGCTCTGACGAAAAATGTATTCATCAATACAATGATACATTTTTCTATGAGTGTAGTTTTAGATTTTTTCTTCTCCGATGTTTTGCCCCTTTTACACAATTGTATGGACTTTTAATTAATTTAAAGAAAATCAACATTGACTCCCTAAAATTATGATACATTTTTTCTCCATTTACTTTTTTAAATTTATGATGGCTAAAAAAAGTTAGAAATCTGATTAACTAGTTCACAAAGCTTAAAATAAGGCTTAAATTTAATCAGATATATAACTTAATATGCACATACTTCATACGTACACATACATACCATCTATAACTTTTAATCCCCATTCTTTTATGCACTCAATAAAAAATCAGACACACGTTTTAGTTATTTATTAGATTAAATGGAAAAAATAAGTGTCAATTAGGACTAATCGATGCGTTTAAAAAAAAATTACATATTAAACAAAAAATCTTCAAATAAACCACTTAAGTGATTCATTACATATAATACGAGTATAAAAAAAAACAGCCTAGAGGGTTTTGTGGTATATTGTGTCTATCTATATAACTATAGCATCCACAAAAAAGTAAAAAAAATATCATTTATCTGTTATTGGTTACTTAGAGCGTTAGATATTCATATACATATATACATATACATATATTCCTAAAGTGCAATACATTTTGCCTTATTTTTATGTTTTATTTCATCCTTAATAAGAGTTTTTAAAAGAAGAAAAAGTTTAGGTTCTGTTTTTAAGGATATTTCTTAAGTATTTATATACAATACAGACATTTATCTTTTTTTGCATGAAATGGAATATCGTCTGAGTTTAAGTACCTTTATCTTTTAGTTACTCGTTTTTCTTTTAGGGGGTTTTCACTAAAAAATAGACAGCAACGACTGCTAATCAGCAATAACAGTAAAAAAATAACAACAGCGTTCAATTGTTGCTGATAATACAAAAAAAAAACAAAATGTTAAAAAGTAAAGCAAGATATATTGTAAGCCATAGATACTTTTCAACTTGAATGTCGTTACTCGTAGTGCGGAATGTACTAAGAAAGAATAGCTAACCATCATAGTGCGTTTTATCATTGACAATGTTGGCATTGCTGCTACTAACGATGATGGCAGCAAAGTGTTAACAGCAAGAAAAAAAATCATTCAAAAGAATGACTTTGAATAAAAAATGTCGACAAAATGGCAGCTGTTGCTGGAAGTTCCAAATACATAATACTTTTGCAGCACTTCAACAAAAACAACTTCTTTAAGTAGATTTATTGTAAGACAAAAGTTATAGAAAAACGCTGCGTACCCTAAAGCCAACATCGAAAAAGACAGCAACAAAAACTTTGTGGCATTTAAGGTAAGTTTGGGAAAATTTAATTTTTTTAAATAAATTGTTATGGTATTAAATTAAAAATATATACGTACAGACATGTGCACATACATATGTACTCGTACATATATATATATATATATATATATATATATATATATATATATATATATATATATATATATATATATATATATATATATATAAAAATATATATATATATATATATATATATATATATATATATATATATATAAATATATATATATATATATATATATATATATATATATATATATATATATATATATATATATATATATATATATATATATATATATATATATATGTATATACATATATGTATATATATATATATATATATATATATATATATATATATTTATATATATATATATATATATATATATATATATATATATATATATATATATATATATATATATATATATATATATATATATATATATATATATATATATATATATATATATATATATATATATATATATATATATATATATATATATAAAACATACCCAGTGAACATTTTTGCCGTCAGAAAAAATCTGAAACTTTACCAGACAATGAAGCGAGTTGACCAGAATTTCGCTAGACATTTATCAGAATAGTCGGCAAATATCTCTCAAGAGTTTGTGCATAAATGTGTGAATATTTAAGCTTATAAAATATGAATGGCAAATGTTTTTTAGTGACCTGCAATAAGCAACAGGAAAATGCAGAACACAAGAAAGGTCACAGAACTCGTGTAACTTGTTGATTCTAAGCGCGAATTTTATACGATACTTTAGAAAAATTTGTATCCGACATTATTACGACAGGACGTAGAATGTATAAAAAAATCTAACACATTTTTGATGTTTTGTCAGGCAACTTTCTGACATTGTAAAGACATGCCAAAAATCCCTTTATAATTTCCCTAGAAAATTTTTAGGAATTCGTACAAATTCTTCGGATATTTCAGCAAAGTTTTCAGAAATACCTCAGGCAAAGAGATCCGCTGTTTTAATAGAAGAAGAAAGATTTACTTGACACATTGATCAAAATAATTTTTTTCTTCGCATTATTACTTTTTGCGGGTTGCTGCATCTCCCTGTTCCTATTCCCCTGATATTGATGCAAGCAAACAACGCTAATAGATATGCCTAAAGATTCAAGCCTTTACTATTTTATAAACACACGCCACACATTTGTACGAATACCGTATCTAGCTGGACAAAAGTCATAAATGTTAGCGTTTCAGAAAAACAAAAAAGTAGATTTCTAGAGCTAAGAGCCTGCTCTAAAAGTACTGATAATCTTTTTTTATTTTCGATCTCAGGTTTTATTGTACCGTGTCAAGAAAAAATGTATAGCTAAGCGAGAAATTTTACACATATTTGAATTGTTTATAAAAGTTAAGTTACTGTTGCTATGATAGCGGTCTTGATCTCCCCGGAGAAAAGTGTTCGCATTCCTTAATGTGAAACCCAAACGTTGAAACAAATCTTAATTGATGTCGTCTAACATAAACTAAAGCTGAATTATAAGTTATTTAGGTACAAATGCTAAAATATTTTTGCATATACTCGTATATTTATTTTAATTTGATAAGATTAATTACTTTTTTTGCCTTTGAAATTTCGTCCAAAACTGTGAGTGTTTCTGAAATATTTAAAATATTTAAAGGTCTTTTTTTGCCTTTGAAATTTCGTTCTAAACTGTGAGTGTTTCTGAAATATTTAAAAATTTTAAAGGTCTACCAAAGAAAAATAATTTTATGTATAATCTGTAATCAATTCAAACCAATTCCGCCGTTTTTTTCGCAGTAAGAAATGACCTCTGTAAAAATGATGAAACCTCTAAAAATGGGTTGTGTTATAACAATAATAACATTAAATTAAAAATTTAAGAAACCCCCGAAGAGAATAGATGATAACTTCAGACCGGCTGGACCAATTTTCTTTAAAAATAGGTTGGAAGATTTTACATCAAGTTACCTTTCAAACCAAATTTACTTAATTAAAATCGAGCTTGCCGTTTCGGAGCTACGATGTCAAAGACACACAGATTCAACAGGATACATCTAGAAAAGATGTGATATCTTCCAAATGGCTGGGCCAATTTTATTCAAACATAGCTAAATCAAAATCGGTCCAGCCATTTGGTCTGTACGAGGGTTTGTACAACCACACAGATACACAGATACACACTACAAACCTATAACACCCCTTTTTTAGTCGGGGGTTAATACAATGAAAAAATGATAAAATTTTGGTAAATTTTAACCATGGCTGTAGTAGTGTTGTTTTACGTGACGTTACAGTTCATCACATGAGTTTACGTTACGCATGTCACGTTACGTTGCGTAATTATATATGTTCGTTATTATATACAAATATATTTTTTTGTAAAATTTTTGTTCGTTTTGATTTAATACAGTGCAACCATGCTTAACTCAGATATGTGCATTTCCATCGAAAGCTCCAACGATAGAAATAAATTAAAAGTAATTGAAAACATTTTTCATATTTTCATAGCGAAACAATCAATATAGAAATAACCCATTTCGAGATATTTGGATGCAAAGTCATAAAAGCGCAATTATTTTTCATTTGGACATTTCTTTTGCACGTTTTGTTTTGATAACCGTTCTTAAAGAGTGCATTATCCATTGACTTTTGGTCTCTAGAATCTTTACAAGGGTACAGAGAGTCAAAAAAGAATGCATAACTTTTAAACTATTTTTTCGTATTCAGCAGTCAGTCCCAAAGCTAGAAAGACCATCAAATAATTATTTTTTCAGCTAGATTCAGGATTCATACCACTGTGCGTCATGCCCATCTATTGGATCAAAACCAAACCAAAAAGTTTTCTATCAAATTACTTAGTTTGTATGGAAGGTGCCACACCCACTTTTAATACCCAAAATACATGCATACTAAATATGTACTTGTATATCGCAAATATCTGTGTGTTTTATTTTGACCTTTAAATGAGTATTGCACTAGGCCTAACATTTTGAATATGATCGAGGCAAATTACGTCATTCGATGTCGATTGAAATTTCAACAGAATATCCAGAAATGAGAAATAAGAGAAATTGCATAGTTTGGAGCCGTTCCATTATGCATACAAATAATTGTTGAATTTATGTTTTTGTTAACCTCAATATTAGTTGGAGAAACTTACACCTCCGCATAAGCGAGTATACTTATATATTTACACAGTTGAATGTATGTTATATCGTAGTGACCACTAGACTACGGTTGCTGCTGGTAGTTGTTGTATGAGTATTTGTCCAACTGTCTGGTATTTAACATGCTGTTGTTTCCCCTTCTCTTTTTCCAAGTTAAATGAATAAAACCCTTATAGCATTTTAGTTAACTAAGGACAAGTTTCACATACACACTTACACACGTATGAAAGTAATCACGTAGTTATCCTTTCATGTTATTTGATGATATCCTGTTGCTTTTTCGTACACATATCTGTACATACAACACACACTCCCACGCACATAATACAAGAATTTTTCAAAATTTATTTGTAGAGAAATTTCAAGCATTTGATTTCTATTTAGCAAAATGTGTGAATCACCTACAACTACATGAAATATCCCAGCAAACACTTTTGTTATTTTTGTAATTGGTAGTACTTTATTAATGGGTTACAAAGTATTGAGAGGTACTTATTTATCTTATTACTATGCTTCAAATTATAACTACTTCTTAGTTTTTAATAAAATTAGTACGCATTTTTATCATTATCTTAAAGTAGTTACAATTTGTTGATATGTATTAATAAAATAAGTAGAATAAGTATGAAAACTAATTTTTGTCGCTTTAACTTATAAGTCAACAATAGCTGAGTGGGTAAAGTTCTTGTCTTCATAACGGGCACAAAAAAGAAAAAAAAATAAAATAAAATTGAAAAAATATAAATAAAACATAATGCGTATAAATTTTTTAAATATTAATATGTTTATTTGACTACTTATTTTTTAGCTTCAAGTAAGCCAAATAATAGCTAGTTAACTAGTGAAAATGTAAATACATTTGTAATCTGTAGCCCTTATTTTTTTGGACTTTTCAAATAAAAATAAGTAGCTACCGAATAGAATTGTAAGTAGTTACGACTTAAATCCTCATATTTTTTTTTGCCTACCAGTAAGCAAAGTTTTTGCTGGGATGCTAAGCTACACATGTACATACTTATACTCGCAATGTTGTCAAGTGTTAGATGGAAAATAAAGAAAATATTTTGCACACAAATAAAAACATAAATGTGCAAGCGTCATTATGTGTGTTTGTATGCGTTTTGTATGAGAGTGGCAGAGTGTTTGTGTAGAGGATTTCCTTTTGATTGACATTGTGTGGCATTTGAATTTTACCCACATATGCAAATATTTTGCATAAATATCCTGATTGATAACACCAACAACAACAACATCAAAAATAATATCAGCAAATACATCACACTGAGATATTGTACTCATCCTTTTGTGTGTGTTTCCTTCCACTTGTACTTTTAGACCAATATGGTTGATTTCATGTCTGATTATATGTTTTTGCCTGTGTGAGGTGTTACTGGTTATTTTTATTTGCATTGATGTGTGGGTATGTGTTTGCACACGATGTGTTATTTTGTTCACAAAATTATTAGTTAAAAAAAATATATAAAAGTTTGTTTTTCATCATTCTATTTGCGAGTCCTGTGTCTGTCAGTTTGTTATTTTAGCTCATTTCATATTAAATTGGAGACCAACCGTTTAACATTTTGGCAAAAAATATTTTATTCGTATGTACAAAAATAAATTTCATTAATCTACATTATTTGTATAGAGAATATTATGTTTTATATGTATATTGGCAAACAAATAAGCAAATGTTTTATCAAATATCTCTTATAATAATCGGTATAGCAAAAAGGCAAAATGATAATTTTCAAAAATTTTTATAACTGGAATTGATTTAAACAAACTCTTACTATCAAAAAGTCTTAAATAATTTATTTTTCAGTCCACTTAAAATTTTAATTGGAAAAAGGAATGATAAAGCCATAAATAAATAAAATATTACTCTCTGTATCTTTTTTGCTTAAACGTTAATGTCCATTTTGCCTTTGGCATCCGCATATGTGTGTGTGTGAGAACATATTTCCGTTTTTGTCAATACTCCCCCAAACATTTGTAATTTGATAGCGCAATCAAATGTAAAAATTTAGATAATTTTAAATGCAAATAGAAACATAATTAGAATATCAAAATTTCACATGCAAATTAAAAGTGCTTAAAATTAAGTTGAACAATTTAAAACAACACGAAACTGAAAAAAAACAAAAAAAGGAAACAATCATAAAAATGAGAATATATTGGCCATATTTAGTTGTCTAGACCGGAAATTAAAAATATACCTAATTAGTTCGTTACACTAGCTTACAAGTTGTAACGTTTTTGCGAGAACCTTTTTCTAAACGAATTTTATGTCGCTGAACATGAAAATTAAGTTAATTTATTTGAAGAAAATATTTGTCGCAGTTTTTTCGTAATTGACCAAAATCTCTAAAGCGGTTTATGACCTAAATACAAATTATACACTGTTTCAAAAGTATTTATTTGCTTTTTCAGTCAACAAATAAATACGAAGACAACAACAACGACTGTTGTGAACTAAATATGTAAATAATTTTCAAGTTATAATTTATGAAGAAAACCCGTTTCTTAATTTTTTACCTACGATATCGGTCAAAGCACACATAAGAACTTAAAGCTTAAATTGCTAATGAATTAACTTTTTTATTTCATTTCAATTAGTTGTGATATTTCAAAGTTTTCGAAGTTTATTTAAATATTTTACTCGTATAACTAAAGCTATAAAATTTAAAATTACATAATAGTGAAAGAAATATCTGTATAGCGATTTTGCCTTCTAACTACTCACTCACTTTCATTACAACTTGTATTACAATTTCAAAATGTCAAATTTAATGGTCATAATTTATGCTTACAAAAATGCCAAACAAGCAAGTTCAAATCATACAATTATACAGTTTCAGCAAAACACAGACAAGTAGAAATGTCCGGGCCATTCATTAAAAGAAAACAAAAAAAAAGCACAAGAGCAAATAAAACGCGTTATACTACGAAATCTGACAAAATTGCATGAAGCAACAGTAAATTTCCAATTTTAATGGCTTATTTTTGATACAAACATGTTTTAATGTTCATTTATTTATGCTACAGATTGTGCGAGGATCGTTATAGAAGTTTGGTGAAAATTGCTGAAGCATACTGCTATAAGGTTTGAGTTTTTGATCTGATGGAGAATCTTGATTTTCGGATCTGTCAAGTCGCATGTTCATGCCATTAAATCAGCTGATATTTAATAGAATTATTGACAAAAAAAAACTAAGAAAATATTTTTAAAATTTCCTAAAGGAGATAATAGCCATGGACTAATATCCTGATCTTAGGATGTGGATGGGAAGAAAGCAAGGGGACCTGGATTACTATATAGCCCAATTTGTTAGTGAATAAACTATGCTGCCTGCAAACATTAACTATATATACCGCTTTAGATCGCTGATCAATTCGCCGTACTGTACGCATTGCCATGAGTTAGTCCAGGAAACTAGACATGCATTTTTCATTTGACCGATATTTAATACCCAAAGACCAAATCCCGGACAGTGGGTGGGGCCTCCACACAGTGTGACTTTTCGCAATTTTAGGTAGCCACATTTCTTAACTCTCGTCCCTGTACATAAATGATGCTTTATAGAAAAAAATGGGCGTAGTCTGCCCACTTTTATTGTTAGTGCCATGCATGGTGAAGAATGCGGTATATGTCCATATTTATTTCGACGCGCTGAATACGAATCTGATGTCAAAGTTTAGAGTAAATTGCAAAAAAAAAAACACAATTTTTTCGAACTTTTGAGGTGTACGAGGATTCGAAATTAGCGCGTCAAAATACACATAATTAGGTGCGTATGGTCAAATGTACTACACTCCAATAGTTTTTTATTTTTTGTCCCTTTTAAATATCTTTGCTGAGTTTCTTTTTCCTAGATTACCTGATTAGATTATCGTTATTAACACACATCTATCTGTGAGACTATTAGCTTTGTTTTTCATTTCTGATCTAGTTTTATGGTTTTATTAAAAGAACTCATCAAGCTTTAATTACTAAAAATACCAGCTGTTGGATTTACATATTTAAAATATAAATTTATAAAAAAATATGTAGTTTAAAAAACTAAATATACGTTTCTGTTACGCACTTAAAATTATAAAATAATAAAATTGATTTGCATTAGTTGCGATATATGTAAGTACCTAAATATTTTACTATTGTTATAGAATAAAAGCCATCATATCGCACATTAAATCACAAACAGTAACAACTTAGTTTTGGTTTGTAGTTTGAAAATAAGGGCTAGTTTGGTGTTGTGACTCTCTTGTTGAAATATTTCTTTAAATTGTGGGTATTATATCAAATTATGTCATGATTATTTCATATAAAAAGTTACTTCTTAAAATAATAATGGCGACTATACTCACTTTTTTGAGTTAAAGAGACACAAATCTAAATGATGCACCACAAAACTTAAAAGTTTTCCATCAATAGCGTCACAGGTCGAAATAATACTGTTTTGGTGAAACAAAACTACTCAATAAGCGCACTGTTGCACAGTGGTTCCAATTACAAATCGAAGTACGAAAGAATCATATTTGCAATTAAGTACGTTAAATGTTGCCAAATACTTTTTTATTGTCATTTTTTAAATCACTGAATATTATATCTATTTATTAATATATTTATTTATTTATTATTTTTTATTAACAAATATGTGTAAAGCTGGCATCTCAAACTTCTTATTTGCAAATAGCGCGTTAATCAGCAATTTTTTTCGTGAGTTATGCTTCGTACACATAGGACATTTCTTTTGTTGTCATTTTGTAGCGTCATATTTTAAATTAACAATTCAATGCGACAAAATGACAACATGCTGTCATTTTGTTTTTGTGACTGCAATATTGTCGCATTATTGTGATAACGGTACGCATTAGACGAGCAAACAGTTTGCTACACACCGCTAGTACACACTATCATGTTTCCTTGCGATGTCATAAAATGGCATAGTGTGTACGTAGCATTAGTAAGTTACAATAAAATACATACTTGGCAGCACTAAGTTTTTATTTGCAAATATCTCGTACGTATAAACGTACTAAGTGCTGATTTACACTGGGAAACAATGTTTCTCAGTGTAAATCAGCACTAATAGAGGAGGACCTAAGTACGTATGAATAATATGGAAGTACTAGTATGATAATACTATTATATTACTCATACGTAATTTTGCCATACAAAATTGGAAATTAGCATTTTCTTAACATATGTATATTTTTTGGAATTAAAAACTCATAAAATATGCCTGTTCAATATATCGTTACAGTTTTCTAAAAATAAGAGGATTGCTACGTTTTTCAGTAAATAGTAATGAAAAAAAAAACTTAAAAATTAAGTTTAGTACTATTTTAATGCAGGTAAATAAAATGCTTCTGAAAATTTGACTATTTTTAGTAAATCTGCTCTTCTGGCCACATTTTTGAATGGGGGATAACAGCTGAACTCCAGATTAATTATACTATATATATCTAATATAGTTTGTACAGAAATTTGAAAAGCTCGATGGGCTTTTTTTTCTTAAGCGTTTAATTTAGAATTTCGTAGAAAAATTCACTATTTGCGTCCAATGGTGGACGCTACATGCCTGTTTTAATCGGTTTAAAATTTCAACTACAGTCCTTTTTGAAGTGTATTCTTTTCTGAAACATTTCTGATAAAGATCTGATGAAGACGTCGAACAATTTAGCACTATTTTTGGCAAAATGTATCCATTTTTCATTCTCATTTCAAAGTCTTTACCTTGATTAATTTTCCAGAATACATGAATTGAGATAACTAAAATTTTTTTGCTTATTATTATTAATTGTGCTGCAAGTCATAAAATATTTTCTTTTTAGATTTTTGCTGTGCTACTATTTTATATATTCATAAACTTTACAACAAGTTTAAATTCATTAGGTTTTTCATGCCAGAGGTAGTCTCAGTAACGATAACAACTCGCTTAACTCATACGAGTACTATGAACTCAACTTACGTGAGCGAGAATATTTTACTCATTTCAACACACATAAATCTTGCAATGATTATCCTTTAATTTACACTTTCACAAACACAATTACTTTTTAGTTTTAACAAATTTTTCTTTTAATTGCATTTTTAAAATATTTATTTAATTTTTTTGACATTTGTGTGTTGAAATTTATCGATGTTTTGAACCATTTTTGGGATAAAAATTGTTTAGTACCAAATAAAAAAATTGCAAAAAAATGTTTAGCAAATCTATATCGTTTGAGCTCGAATGTATTAAAAAGCATTCTAAATTCATATTTTAATTAATTAGTACAAAAATAATTGTGCAAACTTCTGAAAATTCATGCTTAAAAAATGTGAATGATTTAGAATACTTTTTATCGCAACCATGTGCGGTTTTAGTGCTGCGGGGAAGTTTTTATTTTAAACTAATACTAACACAAAATATTTTACTAATACAATATTAGACTTAGGTTTTTAACAGCAGACTAAGGTTTTTGAAGTTTCAGTTTGGCCTCTATATACCCTATTGTAGTCAGCTTTGACACCATGTAGCTCACCGTGATTTCAATAGGGTGGTCCAAATGTCAAGATTCTTGAAGCTTAGGTCATAAATAAATACGTAGATAGCCAACTCTCGGCATGTCTATAAAAAATTTACAACTCTCTTACACGTATAGGTCTTGTGTATTCAAAAAACTTGAGAGAGGCAGTTCAACACACACACACGAGAAAATGCGGTAAAATGTATCTTTGTTGCACACAGAAACCCTTTTTTTAATTTTTTTTTATTTGTTTTGTTATAAATTTTATGCTTCTTGCTGTAATTTTAAAATATTTTTTTAGTTTGATTGACATTTGTGTGTTGAAATTTATCAAAGTTTTCAACCATTTTTAGTACCAAATAGAAGAATTGCAAAAAAATGTTTAACGAATCAAAAGTTTTTGAGCTCAAATGCATTAGAAACGATTCTAAATTCATATTTTCATTAATTAATGCAAAATTATTTGTATATAGCAACTAAAAATTCGTGTTTCAAAAATATGAATTTTGTAAAATACTTTTTGTACAACTAAGGGCCATTAATTCAACTAGGCAATAGCTAAAGGCAGGATTTTGTCGGACAAATAAAAGGTTTACCTTTATTAAAACTTTACTTTAAATGAAAGTGAGCGATACGTTAAAGTCAGGTGCATCCTACTTGGTAGGTTAAAGTAAATTTGTAATAATGATAAACTGTTTACCCGTCCGACAAAAGCCTGCTTTTAGCTATTGTCAAGTTGTAATAATGGCCCTAAGTATAGTTTTACTGCTGTGGGGAAATTTTTATTTCTACCAATACTATTGCAATATGTTCTACTAATACATTATTAGACTTAGGTTTTTTTTGACAACCGACTTAGGTTTCTGACAACGTTTTCTATGGCTTAGGTCCTCCTCTATGATTCTTTAAAATATCATTTTATAATCGGATCGCAAGTTTCGAAAATACAGATTTATTACCATTTGCTTTCCAAGTGGGCACGGCACAGTGGTGCCATAACTCAAAGTAGAACTCTTTAGTTGATGATGTACAGGCGACGCAAATACATAACAATAGGCATAATGGTATTTTTCTGCTTAGATAAGACTGTGATGCAAAATAAATTTTCGTGATCTTTAGAGATTTGTTCTATGAACTGATTTGTATAATAAAAACGATTTTGACATATTTTGAGTTGTGACTGTTTATTTCTTGAAGTATGCATATGTGGTGGATAACACAACTCGACACGATTTTTGAGTCTGACTTCTGCATGTCAAACTTTGGCTTTTATTTGTTCCTTATAAAGGAAAAATAGTTTTTTTTTGTCAAAGTTTGTTTTTGTAGAAATATGTTTTTAGTGATATTTCTATTTTTGTATGGACTTTTGTGTTAAACCCCAATATTTGTTATCGATATAGAACAAATAAAAACAAACTTTAAAAGCTAAGAAGCGATATTTAGGTGTTTGTCGATGTCTAGCATCAGGATCGATGCATTAAAATAGAAACACAAGAATTTTATTTGTTGACCGGTGTAATAGATATTCTCGAAAGTTTCAAGTTTCATAAAAATCGGTTAAGTAGAAGTAGTTGAAATCCCATATTTATATTACATGGGTGTGGCACTGTCCACTTTTTTAATCATTAAATTGTATTGTCATGAGAGCCTAATTTAGTGCGCAAAGTTTAAAAACATCTTGAAAATTTTAAAAATTTGTTCGAAAAAAGTTTGTCGCAAACTTTATGTTCTACAATTTTTATAATATATTTAATTCTGATTTCTTCGATCTTTTTATTTGTACGTTTTGTTCGTTTTTTGTAAAAACTTTAACAGTCTAACAAATTTAATATTTTCCAATATTTCGCTACCAACAATGGGTAGCTTCTTCAGGGATATATAATATTTTAAGTAACAGAAAACATTTTTTAACAGAATAAATTATTATGAAAAAATTTGTTATGAAAAAAAAAAAAAAATAATTTAAACCATATTGGTCGCGTCCATAAGACGTAGCTGTTGAGCTCAATTGTTGGCAACTGTTGCGCCCAACAGTTACGTCTTAGAAGCGGCTTGATGGATATACTGCAACTGAACAGCTGATAAATGTAAACAATTAACAACAGGGACAAATGAAATAATTTAAGCTAACTAAATTAACTAGTTTAGCACTCAGTTTTGAATACATTTTGCTTAAATTTTAAATTTATTTTAAACTTTTTGCAACAAAGCAAAAACACACTACAATAAAATAAGAAGGCGCACCGATAATTTTTTTAATTTAAAGTTAAGTCGCCACCGTGCTTAAAAATGGGTCAACATTATAGTGAATTAAATTATATATAATATAAGTAAACAATACAATAAACATATTATATTTAGTGATTTTATTGTTATTTTAATTATATTCCTTTATTTGTTTACTTAATAACATTTGAAATGCAAAATTCAAGAAATTAGTTTAAAGCGGCGTTGCATTAGAAAATAAACGGTATTACTGTCTTTGAACAGCAGTGGAGGCTAAGCTCAACATATTGGCTATATGTAGCGAAACAATTTATGATGGAAAAAATGACAGAAAATGCTCACTGTTGTGTGTAGCAGAACTACTCAACTGCGCGTTTCTAAAACAAACACACAACAGCGATGCCAACTTTTTTGGAGCAAAAAGCACAATAAAATTTAAAAAAGGTACTAAATAGTACAATTTCCATGTAAAAGCAGCTTAAAAACCACTAAGCATTAAAAAACACAAAAAGCACTAAAAATAGTGCCAAAAGAACTAAGTTGGCATCGCTGACACACAACAGTTGTGCATGTTACGTCTGATGAACGCGACCATTGTAAGGCGAATGCTAGACAGGTCAATATTCAGCTTCAATATATGTGTTTGTGTGCGTTTGTTAAAAAAAAAATACACAAATACGGAAGGGAAATTTTGAAGAATATCAAAATGCTTTCGATTTTCATAACAAATGCACACAAACACATACATATATTGAAGGCTAAATATAGACTTGTCTAGCATTCGCTTAAAGTAAAGAAAATAACATAATAGTAACATTTAAAATATGTACAATGCAATAGATTACACAAAATTATCTTAACTTTTGCTTCTATTAACTAAATACATATCTATAATTCTTGACTACATTGGTTGTATCTATTCTATAGTTAATCCGTTGTGTAGTTGATATGTACTTTTATAATTTCTAACATTTCTTTAGAGATAGTCGCGTATCGAAATTTTCCAACACGACACGCCCTGAACACGAATACCGGCATGTCCAGCACTTACGAAACACGCACTGTAAAATTTTTCAAAACACGACACAACACGTACGAAATCAAATCCAAAAACAAGCAAAAAATAATTTTTTTTTATATTCAAAGACATATTTGTCTGTTATTTTAACGTTTCATGTTCTACTTGTACTTTTATTTACATATTTTTGGTGAGAAACAGTAACTTGTCAAGATTTTCAGTCAATAATCTTCTGCAGCTTAAGAGTAGGTAATCAAAAAGTGGAGCTAAATATATCTAAAACCTGTTTGGCAAGCTTCTACATTCATACATATTTTAATCTTAAAATCGCATCGTGCTTTTCGTGTCAAGCTTGCTCAACACGACACGACCTGAATACGAATGAAATTAGATTTTCTGTCACGAACACTTCATACTGAGTCGTGCGTGTTCGTGTCACGAAAAAAACGCGACACGCTCCCATCTCTAGTTTATAGCATTAATCTACGTCTATAATTATTCTCCGTATTCAAAATTAATGTATTACTAAAATGAGGACATTGATTGGAATTAGAGAAATGTAATGACAGAGCCTTTTTTTGTGTAGATCTAGTATTCCTGTACTTATAATTAGATTTATGGCCTGCAATTCTACTCGTAAGTTTGTTTTTGGTTGTGCCTAAATACACCTTGTTGCAGTTCTCGTTATTATTACCGCCGGATGGTATTTTATAGACTAAGTTAGACATTTCTGATTTATATATATATATATATATATATATATATATATATATATATATATATATGTATATATATATATATATATATATATATATATATATATATATATATATATATATATATATATATATATGTATATATATATATATATATATATATATATATATATATATATATATATATATATATATATATATATATATATATATATATATATATATATATATATATATATATATATATATACTTATATATATATATATATATATATATATATATATATATATATATATATATATATATATATATATATATATATATATATATATATATATATATATATATATATATATATATATATATATATATATATATATATATATATATATATATATATATATATATATATATATATATATATATATATATATATATATATATATATATATATAAATTTGTTTTTTAATATTATTTTTTATTTATTTTTTTTTTGTACAGGTAAGTATTTGTTGCTTTGTCCACAGGCACTAACAATAAATTGGAAAGGCATCTAGTAAGTGAACTGTTTGACGGAACAAAAACAGAGTTTGTGCACCGTAGGCAATTAGCAGAATAAAATTAATTTGCTGTTTCGCTATACACTTCTCCAGCTGTTTTTGTATCGTAGGAAATTAAATAGTTGCTTGTTCTTAAAAAATTTTCTCTTCGAGGCATAAGAAGCACTAAAAGCAGTACCAAAAGCACTAAGTTGTCATCACTGCACTCAATACTAACAACTAAAAGATTGTGGTTATTCATTCGGCTCGAACGTTACTGTGCTCTGTATGATACAAAGACCAAATAATGTTAGAAAAAAAAACCAAAGCATGTATATATGTATGTGAACGTCAATATTTGTTTATTTATTTACTTTTTTTTTGCCAACTGAAAGGAATAGTAAAACATAAAGAAAAATTTTATGAAAAGTGTTTTTTGTCTATTAGATTTCACTTCGTACCAGAAAAAGCACCAGTTGCTTAAATTGTAGATTCAGCAATAAAAAGCGAATTTTGTTTGCAATATATGATGATGCAATCAGCCCTTAAACAACAGGCGGACACTCGTAGACAATAAATAACTGAAATTTTTTTGGGTTTGTCTGTGCAAATTGTTTGATCATCAAATCATGATGATGACTGCGATGCGATGGCTACAGCGAAAACGACATTAATACTATGGCGTTGATGATAACGACGTACGATGTACGAGTAGGATGCGGATGTAACCCATAAATAGACTTTTGCAACAGTTTCTTTTTCATCTTAAAAGCAATGAATGAAAATTGTTGCCTCTATTTTCGTATGTAAAATTACGTAAATTCGCAACTGAAGTCCTTGTTGTAATTTTTTTTTGCCTTCAGTTCTCATACACAAAATATTTTGAAAAATTTATGGCTCACAATGTTGCTCGTACATTAGACGATGAGTACAAAAATGTTTTATTTACGTGCTGTTTCCACAATGCAAACAAGCAACTTGAGTAAAAATTTTATATGGAAATCGCTCAAAAACCTGAGTGCTTTTGATATAAATTTAATGCAAGCAATGGTTGTTTGCACTGTGGAACCAACACCTTATTGTGTCTTTGATCATGATCAAATTACAATGACGTTTTGGGCAGATATTCAAAGAGACAGTTGCAAAGTTGATGGCGTGAACCGCATATGAATTTAAGGCATCAACAATATAAATTACAGTTTCCTGTAGGAAAAATCTAATGTTGCGGACCATAACTATATATTTTTTATTTCAACTTCTTATATCTTTTCTAATAACACAAATTTTGAATATTCTACGATTTTTTCTAGTTCATTAGAAACAAATTTATTTTATTGAAAAAAGTTTTATGTAATTCTTCTTAGCTGTGTATTATTTTCTTTAAATTCAACTAAAGTTGATAGTAAAATAGTAGCGAAGTATGAAATACAATATCAAATGTAGTATATGTACGTTTAAAATCTGAAGAAGTGAACTTGTCACAAGACAAGCCGCTTCGAATACTAAAACTTTATATGAGAAGTACGTGTCACTTTTGCATGGCTTTGTAACTGGAGAAGTTCAATTGACATAAGCAGTATACTCTGTGGTAGGAACCAAGTCTAGCCTTATCGTAGTCTTTTAGTGACAGTGCGTGCTTATATTATTTCTACTTTACATTGTGTCCACACCTGATGAAATTTATTAATGCCATAGCAGCGTTATGATACGAGTATTATCATTAGAGCATAATCTCTTTTTAATGAAAACCCATTAATTTTTTGCTACACAGCTAAAAAGTTATATATGAACCACATATAGTACATATATGAATATACATATATGTATATGTATGAGTTAATGTCTGGAAATATATATCATCATACATGAATAAATTTTTCATACATGAATAGATATATAGACCGATATATGAAAAGTTTATTAATATATGGGCCCATATATGGCACTTGAAATGCAAAGTTAGTCATATATGCTTTCAGATATGAAAATACTTTGCAATATATGGAGCCATATATTGCAAATTGTATATGTGTATACATGTTGAATATTTGTAAATAGATGTATGTATGTATTTATTCTGGAAACGAATAGCATCTTAAACGGAATAAGATTTCATATATGGAAGAATGTCTATTGATCCATTATTGAAAGTTTGGTACAAGGATTCAATCATGTGACCATACATGCAAATATCGATCATGCTACAGTTGTATGGTTGTAGTAAAATGTTCAATCCATTTGACAGTAAAATTGAAACCAGTAAGAAAGGCAGAAAAATTAATTAATTGATTGATGTAAATTTTTTAATGAATTTATTAAGTAATTTCAAAATTTTTAATTTTCAAAATAAAAATAAAAGAAAATAAACTATCAATATATAGTACATCATAATTTTTATAGAAAAATGTATGCACATAAGCGAAAATTATCAGTATCACAGGAACTTAGGAGTTAGCATGTAAGTATGTACATTAGGGCAATAACGTTTTCACACTTTTTGCGAGTATCAAAAACGGCATAGTAGTCCATTAAAAATAAAACTATCGATCCTATCATCGATTGTTTTACAGCTCTAGTGCGATATACATACATAAATACATTCATATGTATCAATTATTAAAATTTTCGTTTATTGCGTTTTAAGCTTGATATTGTGTTCAAATATGTGAAAAAGTAGAGCAACATTGATTATTTTTGACGAACAATCTGACACCTATCCAATATTGACTAGCCCTTAAACTATGCTACAATATCTTACGTTTGTAAAATAGCTCCATGTGTTTGTTGTAAACAGTGTTGCCAGCTTAGCCTTTTCGAGGCTAGATGGCTCCTCTTTTTTCATCTATTATCCTCGAAATTTACGTTTAAGCTTCGTGGTTTTTTTAGCCTTTTTTTAGGGTTCCGTACACTAAAAGTGTAAAGGAACCCTATTGTTTTCGCTACACTGTCCGTCTGTCACTGGCTGTTTTCTCCGGAACCGTAAGAGCTACGGACCTGAAATTTTCACAGAATATGTAAAACTTTGGCCGCTACAACAACAAATATATGACAGTTAAAAGTTAAATGGTGTTCTAAAGCGAGCAACGAAACATGTTGAAATACTAATGTAATATACAGACTCTCATATATAGACATTTTAAATTTTCAAAGTTAGTGTTAATTGGTGTAGCCTGTACAGCAATTACCACTGATATTTAAAACAATAAAAATTAAAGGGTGTTCTATCAGCCAATGTAGTTTTGACTATGTAATTTAGATAATTTGCTGTATCAAAATTAAAAAAATGACAAAAACGAAAAGGGATATATGTGTATTCGTACAAAACCCTTCGTGTGCTAGCCAAAGTCGCACTTTACTTAATATATTAATTTCTTATTTAGCCTCAAAAGGGCAAAACTAAGTTTTTATATATCTCATTTTCTTACTTTTCAACGCTTCATAATAATAAATTTAGTATATAATAAATTGTAAATAATGTCGAAATTGAGTAGTATTTTAATATCTTGATGAGTTCGTCTATTATATCGATTAAATCGCAAAAGTTTAAATGACCCTAAGGTCGACTGATAGAATTATGGATAGGAGTTTGATTTTATTTGAAAATTGCCGCAACTGAGAGCTATAAATCGCTCTAGGTCAATCAGCAACTGAACATAATTTATTACAGCTGTAAATGCGAAACTCAAAATTATTCAATATAATTAAATCTAGCAGCTTGAAAACAAAATATTTTATACAATCACTGTGAAAAAAAACTTTCTTCGCTGTGTGGGGAAGGAAATTTTAATGGTTTACAGGGGAATATTTGAAAATTTTCACACTAGAACGTGATTCTAAGTCCTCAGAAGTGTTATATTCGTAAGAGTCCTTGAAATTTAAGGACTTTAAGAGGAAGCTTTCTTTCTATCTGCCGAATCCAAAAAATAATTGAATCAGTCCAGCTATTTTGCAATAAATTAATGTTGGTCAGAAAATGGGAAAATTTTCTATAGTGCAATGCAGAGCAGATTAAGAAAAGAAACCTTTGCTCAACTACTTCCTAATATCCCTTGCAGCAAATCAACAAATGTTGATTGAAATTCTTTGAGAAGCTATTGTGATTAAAGAAGATAAAATAATATATACATATGTTTGTATGTGAAATTAGTATTATTATTCCTTTTCAAATTTGGTAGACAAATTGCATTACAATAACGGCATCGTGCAATAACTTGAAGTTATTATTATTAAATACTAAAATTTAATATAAAATATTTTTGGCCTTTTTTAGCTTCTTATTTTGTGCGATCTAGCTTTTTCTAGCCTTTTTTTAAAGCCGATTTAGCTTCTTTTTTCTCCAGCTCGTGGCAACACTGGTTGTAAATTCCAAAGTGGTGCGTCGGCTGCCAGGAAGCCGCCGACTGTGCAAAAATTAGGTAAATAATAGTCGGCAACACTTTACAGATTATTATCGACCTAAAATTACACAAGCATTGTTTTTGAACAAAATGTTTTTACTAAAAAAAGCGATTGGCTGTGAGCAGGTTTGAGCCGCGACCTCCTGACTGATAGTCTGACGTATCTACCATTCAGCCATAGCCGTATTATACTTTATGTTACATTTTTTCCACTTGGACTAAATATGTTTAATTTGAAAGGTTTTTTCTTTAATAAAGTTACTACAAAATCGATGTAATTTTAGACAAGGAGACATTTTCAACACAAATTTAGACAATATATGATCGTAAATTTGAAGTAATATTTTAGAGTGTAGAGCGAGAAATATTAGTTAATTTTGAGTTTTCAATATTTTGTAAATTATTTATATCTACAATGTAGATTCTATATGTATGTATTTATTTAAACAATTTTTTAAAATAAATGATATTATGTATGCATAGATGCATAATTGTATAGAAATAAAATAAAATTATATTATTGTCAAATAAATATATAAATATATATGGTATTTTATATGTGAAATATATATGGGTATATATGAATATATATGATTTTGACATTAAAATCAATGTAGATTGTACTCGTTACTTATGACTATGTTCTACCCAGATTTTTGATGCCGAACTATATGCAATGATTCATTAAGATCCGGTTAAAGTTCGTCACTTATGCTAGCTTGTTGCCAAGATTTCATTATTCTTTTAGAAATTTTTAAATTGTTTCGATTTTCCAAAAAAAAAAATAAAGTTATTGATATTTGTTGGTATTTTTCATTGTCCAAGATTGTTATATCAACTGTTTTTCATATCTCATCTATACTGGTCTGTCTTCATTCTTATTTAAAAGCATGCCCATCATTTTATATCCCTTATATTATCTCAGTTTATTGACGCTTATTTTTTATTTCCAGTGTCATGACAGTGAACAATAGAACTGTTAAATCAATTTAAATTGCATAATGGCAGCAGTTTTTCTTTAATAACATTTTAACGAAAATTTCTATTGTTTTGGTGCCTTTTAAGATAAATCCAAACAAACACTTTGTCAGTCATATTCCAAGTCTATGAGTTTTTAAATAAATTTATGAATATCCTGGGAATAACACACAGCAACAATATAATATTTTCAGACACATTCAGTTAAGTCGTAAAATTTGTTATTTTCGTGTTGAACAAAAACACAAATATAAACAACATTAAGCAATTTAACTGCTATACGAGTATTTGCTGCCGCATATTATTTAATAACAATGGAAATAAATGGAAAAGATACACCAATAATAGTTATGAAATAGACCACTTGTCTTTAATTCATGTTTTAAAAATGTGTTTTTTGTCTGTTTCTTATTTCATATTTTTATTGAATTTTACAATACATTCGTAATAAAAAGTTTCATTAATAGTGACAAAATCTTTTTATATTGTTTTATTTGGAGTCCACGATATCGAAACGAAAACGAATATAACTACTCACATTCGCTTCGCAAAGCTTCCCACTGACTATCGTTTGACTTATTGTTCTCTTAAGTTTAGTTTTACACTAGAAATAGTCATGAACGATACTTTATTGCTATATCAACAGATCCACGAATTGTGAAAAAATAGTCGGTAAGATTTTCAATTCTTAAAATAAATGGTGTAAAAATTAGAAATAGATGAAAACGAGTTTTGCAAATTTATTATTGGAAATATTTTCCCAATTCAATTTCCAAAAGTTTTCATTTTTTGTAGCCAGTTTTTATGCCTGCATTTCATTGTTGCTTATGCTAAATCGTTAGTAGACCTTAAACCATATACAAAAAGTCTCAAGAGTCATATGCAAATTACAATAGTATAAGCAAAGTAGGCTTAAAATAAGTGAGTAGAATAAATTTCTGAGCCTACTATGCTTATACTGTAATAATTCTCGTTTGATTCTTGAAAGTTGTTATATTTCATGTCTTATATTAATATTGTGTTTATATGAAAGCATTCTTCTAATACGCGTAAAGTATAGCACATTTAAAAATTTTCTCGCTTCAGGTATCACATATCTTGAAGCGTTCATTCTGAGATCAGATTAAAAACGATTGTCTTATATTAATGTCACATTAAGTGCGGTTCCTATTTACAAAAACAAATTATTATCCTCTTTTTATATTTTTGTTCTTTCTTTTTATGTCGCTGTCGTTGTTATTATTATGCTTTTTTGTGATTTGTATTTTTTACAAAAAATTTATATTTAATATTTGTTATTGCTGTTGCTATTAATGTTAAAAACTCTAACCAGTATACATAGACATGTATGATAACAAAGGCAAGAATAGGAGCAACAACAATATAAAGTCTCAGTTTCATATCATGTTTTTATGACTTTCAATAAAACAATAATTCACTTAAATAACAACCGTTAAAGGCAAATGAATGAAAGAAGAATTACTGAATAACTGACGGAATGGAATGGTTAGCGAAATGGTTGAATGAATGAAAGAGCAACAAGGAGAACGAGTGTATAATATAAAGATGGCGTCATATTCATTACAGTTAATGGCTAACAAGACTATCAATTTCTAAAAATGATAAAACTGACAGAATACTTACGTACCAAAACAACAACAGCAATAGCAGAAAAAAGCCACAACAACAAGTAAATAATGATGAAAAAAATCGAAATAAATAGAAGGATGTTTAAAATTATGACAATAATAAAGAGCAATAAATGGATAAAAGACAAAATATTGTTATAAAATATATTTATTTTTATTGCTGCTTCACTATAAAGGATTTTTCAATAAGGGCGGCATATACTGTCGCGAAAGCGGCTACAAATAAGAAACACATAGTTTTGAATTGAAAAAAAACATTTGACTGGGTTTTATAAGCAACATTCTCGCTAAGTAAAATCGAAAGGAAATTTTTAAAAAATGTATATTTTCCTAAGAGTTAGTTTAACAAAAAAATCGGTAGAGTACTAAAATTGTTCACAACATATAATTGAAATATTATTGTTGTTTTTTTGTATATTTTGTAGCTAATATGCGATATAACATTACTCAGAAAGTAAACAGAAAGAAAAATAAAACACAATCAGCCTGTTCATAGAATCCGACACGGAGTTGGATTGGAAACGCAATTTTACCAGAAAAAGTACTTATTTTTGGGACATCTAGAGTCCCATTACATTTTGAATGTTTCCACAAAAAACAAGCACTTTTCTTTTTATTTACAAATGCCTTTAAAGAACTATATTTTCTATTGTCTGTCTGAGAAACAGCTGATTATATGTGCATATATTATCGTCTTAAACAGGCGCGGATCCTTCTGAAGCTTTTTTTCCAATTTTAAGTGCGTATACATACATATGTGCGTATACATACGTATGCACATTTGTATGTATTCATAAACTTTTATGCATACATAAAAGGAAAAGATTTTTAGTACCGCAATACAAGCTGGTCTTTTAGTTATCTTGGAGGAGGAATCTCCTTTTTAGCTTCTTCTGGATCCACGCCTTGCATTATCTATTTTTAATTAAATGAATTAAAAAAATGTCTTTTAACTAAATTTCTAGCAAATAAATTTTGTTTTAATTTATTTTTGTCATGTTTGAAGTTTTATATTTTCAATTTGGAAATGGAACATAAATGCTAATAAGGCTACAAAATAATGAGTGTAGGAAGTTGTTCGAACTCAAATTATATGCTAACTTTTGTTGGCATACGTGTCTTAAAACAAAAACCTACCATAACATATAATTATAAATTTCGAAAAACTTTTTCGTTCGCTAGAAATAAAAGTTGTTTCTTTAGTTATTTGGAACGCTGAACGCGAATCTGCACTTTTTGTCATCAACTCTAGTTTTCGCGATATAGTGTTATGTAAAAAATAAAGGTACTTTCACCACATATAGTAGCATAGCTTATAAAAAAAATCTAAATTCGACAAGAAAATAATCTTGATACGGTACAAACATTGTTTCTAATTTGCACAGTCTTTCAGAGATATCATAAAATATCATTAATGGCTAAAATTTTTCCTGAATGCGATGTACTGTATTTATGAGTAATTTTTTCTGTGCACTTTTCATATATTTATTACGTTATCAAAATCAAGTACAAGTTAGTTGAACATTTTTTATTATTTTTACCATGGAATAAAATTTCAGTGATCAAGTTGCTTCTTTTGCTTTTATTTTTGAAAATATATATATTAATTTTTTTATCTTTCCGCTATCAAAAATAGGAAGATATTAATTTCACACCGATTTTTGAAATATATTTTTTATTAGATCTCAAAGATTTCAGGTCACCGGGATCTATTCTAACTATTTTTGCGATAATGTACGATAATGTACGTAAACCTCTCATAAAATATTTAACAGTATTCCTCATTTCGATTTCGTGAAATAATGTACCGATTCGGTTCGGCAAATTTTGGGAATTTTCAAAAGCTGTTTTCTTTTTCAAATAAATTTTAAACCAATTAAATGATCGAATCCAAAATCTACTCAGCTCTTACACTAAAAAACAACGTTGACTAATGCTGATTAAAATCGATTGATTTGTTCCAGAGATATCATTGTGAAAAATTTCGAAAAAGCGATTTAAATTAATAGCTCTAAAACTTTTTGTCAAATTGATTTTCATGATTCGGAGAGTATTTTTTGGACTTAAAAAGCTCTATCGAATGCCGCTAATCCGACCTGAATCGGTCAAATGGCTCAAGAGATATCGTTGTTCAAAATTTGTAAAAAAAATTTTAAGTACTTTGTGAAAAATGTTATAGACCTAATAGTAAATTTTTGACCGCTTTGGAGTTGTGTTTACCAGGAATGGCCTGCAAGGTCGTTTTATTTTATTTTAAAAATTTTCATCAGTTTGTGGATGTTACAGTTAATTTCTAATACGCACTTTGTACAGGTTTTTATGCAACTAATCGACTCTACATTATATTTTTAGCTTATTAGTTCATAAATAACACACTACGAAAAAATTAAATCTCAAACCCTATTAATTATTCGCTAGCTTAGCCGATAGAAATATAAAAGAGATTAATACTCAGTTTTCGACTTCGTTTTTAAATGTGATATATATTTAAGTTCAATTTATATACAAAACTATTTTGTTTACTACCCACTTAAATGAAACTTAAATTACCAACCATGTACTTTTAAAATTGCTTTAAGTTTTGCAGTTTACCATATGATTTTGACTACTTGTTCGTCTTATGTAAAGGAATTGTAAAGAAACAATTTTTGTTCGCTGATTAACTTTTTTTGCCATGAGATTACGATTTCTTTTGTCCATATTTCTCTTTCTTAAGCGGTTTTTATTTTTTTAAGGCATTTCAGAAACTATTCATTATTCTTTTATATTTTGCGTGAACAAAAATATGTATACTTTTAGAATATTTCTAATTTTTTGTAAATAATAAAAAATAAAAGTATACTTAAATCGGAGCCCGATGAAGGGACAACTAACTGTTTACTTAACAATGTCGAAAGAGTATTTTCTTTCGTACAAATGCATTTAAAACAAAATCAAGATTTTAGAGTTTTAGAAAGAAAGAACTTTTTCGATAACGTTAAATAAATTAGTAATAATTTGTTGTTTAAGTGTGCTGGTGCTTATTTGCTTTGTTGATAGCTACAATGCACTGTTGCAGTTTTATTCTTATTTGTTTTGATTGTTCGTGCTGTGTAAATGTAAATAGCCGACAAACGTAATATAACATGCAAAAATTTACCGCTGCAGATTTAAATACAAATATATGGGCGTTGTTAGCTTTTTATTGGTTATAACTTCGGTTTAAGATAACATATATGAAATTTTTTTATATATAAAGAAAATCTTAATGAAGAATTTTTCTTGAGTAACTTACAAATTTTGATTTTTGAGATATGACTATGTTGCAATAAAGGAGCGATATGTACATTCCAAATTCAAATAAAAATATATTATGTAAAGTGCTATTTTGGCTTGCACACGAAGGGTTCCGTACGAATACACATATGTATATCCCTTTACATTTTGGCAGTTCTTTCGTTGTGCTTTTTTGTATAATATTAGCTTTTTATTTTTTAAGTGTTTTTCGTTGTTTTTAACAATTTTTTTCAGTTTTGGCGCTTTTTTAATTATCGTGATTTTTTTCGTTTTTTTCTAGCTATTTTTCGTTTTTTATATACTTTCGTTTTTTCCGATTTTTTTAGTTTTGGCGGTTTTTAACGCTTTTTAAATTTTTGACGATATTTTTAGTTGTGGCGATTTTTGTCAGTTTTGGCGCTTATTTCGGTTCTGGGGATTTTTCGGTTTTTGGTGATTTTTTAGTTTTAGCAATTTTTTGGTTGGTTATAAAATTTTTTTTTCGTTCTAGCGATTTTTTCATTTTATGGCGAATTTTGTTTTTTTTTGAAATTTTTGTTTGTTCTTGCCGATTTTTTTAGTTTTGGCATTTGTTTGGTTTTGGGTATTTTTTTGTTTTAAAGTTTTTTCACTTTTTGACGATATTTTTAGTTTTAGCGATTTTTGTTAGTTATGTAGCTTTTTTCAGTTTGGCCCTTTTTCAGTTTTTAGGATTTTTCCGTTTTTTGTGATATTTTTAGTTTTAGTGATTTTTTTGTTTTGACACTTTTTTTCGTTTTGGCGATTGTTTTGGGTTGTGGCAATTTTTTTAGTTTTGGTTTTTGCGTTTCTTTTCGTTTTGGTGATTTTTTTCATTTTTGGCGATTTTTTTGTTTTTTTTCGGTTTTGGCGACTTTTTTTAGTTTTTTGGCGGTTTTTTTAGTTTTGGTGATATTTTGCCTTTTAGCGATTTTTTTAATTTTGGTGCTTTTTCCCTTTAAGCGCTTGTTTTATTTTAGCGGTTTTTTCGTTTTGAAATTTTTTTAATTTCAGATTTTTTTTAGCGTTTTTTAAAATTTCAAGACTTTATCGCTTACGGTTTCCAAGATATAGCAATTTGTCTAATTTACATAGTCAAAATTACATTAACTTATAGAATACCCTTAAATTTTTATTGTTTTAAATATCGGTGTTAATTGGTGTAGTCTGTTCTACTACAGACTACAGCAATTAACACGAACTTTGAAAATTTAAAGGGTCTATATATAAGTGTGTGCATATTACATTAGTATTTCAATATTTTTCGTTGCTCGCCTTACAACACCCTTTAATTTTTAGCTGTCATATATTTGTTGTTGTAGCGGCCAATTATTACATTTACATTACATTTCCTGTGAAAATTTCAGGTCCGTAGCTCTTACGTTTCCCGAGAAAACAGCCTGTGACAGACAGACGGACAGCGTAGGGAAAACAATAGGGTCCTTTACACTTTTGGTGTAACGGAACCCTTATTAACTAAAAACAAATTTAAATACGAAGTAAAAAACTGGCTACAACTGAATACTCCAGACGATACGTATGATCAATATAATGTTTATATTTTCATAGCTTATACGTAATTAAGGTTTTGTTAGTTGAGGGCCAAATAAACTACGCAAGCGTCTTGGCAAACATAATTTTTTCATTTGCACACGGACTACATTAATCACTAATTTAAGTCCTAATTCTCCACAACAACTTCACTCTATGGAAATTTTGTTGCAAATGAGCTAATTTTACAATAGACTATGCAATCAGTTTGTCACAAATTTAATATGGCAGTCAAAATATTTAAATTTTATACAAGCACCTTGCCAAGCCGCTTGTCTTACACAACAGGCTTGTATAAACGCGAATTTCTGTTATGTTTGGCAAGCCGCTTGCGGAGTTTATTTGGCCCTTTAGTTTTATGCTTGAATGAATTTAAAGTACATATAAAAATAATCAGGCCTCTTCTGTAATTTATAAAAATTAATTTATAACAACAAAGCTTTGATAATTCTGATCATTTTCATTTCACATCGAACAGAATTGACCTTCTTATATTAGTTTTATTCATTGTTTTAAATTTATGCTCAAACTTAATTGCATTCGTTTGTGAATTTTGTAACAAATAATAACCAACTTTAGATTGTCTTTGTCTTTTTAGTAACTATATCTTTCAAAACTTTATTTCCCACTTTATAACAAGCCATGAAATAATAAATTGAAGGTGGAAAACATTACGATACCTTTTATTTAAGTTTTGGTTTTCAGTTTTCCTTTACTTTGCTTGTTACACTAAAATGTGAAATGAAAAGAATAATGAAAACCCCATTTTAGCAAGTAAGTTTTAAGTTAAGTTTGGCATCCGTAGTTAGAGATTTTTTATACTATTGCTGGTTTAACGTATACACTCACACAAACAATCATAAATGGTTGTTGTAGTAAATATGCTCCATCATCAAAAAGTACTTAACAAAGGCAATTATCGAGTTTATAAAATAAAGGTAGCAGTGGTTGTTGCTACTGCTGTTGCAGTGTTTATGGCACAGTAACAGTAGCAGCAGCAGGAGGTACTATTGAGTATGATGTGAAAAACTGAAACCATTAACAAAAAAAAAAAAAAAAAAAGACTGAACTAAATGAAACGATTCCTTGCATTTTCCATGCCATATACTTCTTCTGATGGTAGTTAGTGAAAACAGAAAAAAATACGTATGAAAATATAAACATCCTGAAGGACTTAAAACTGAAGAGAGAGAGAGAGAGAGAGAGAGAGAGAGTGAAAAAATAGAATACAACACAGCAAGTTAATAATATCAAAGAAAGAAAGAATACAAACTTAAATTTTAAATTGTTGTATAAAATATAATTATTGTACACAAATTTCTGTTGTTCACTTTTTTCTCGCTCAAGTTGAAAAAAATATATTTTTTTTTGTTTCAAGTTCTCAACATTTAAAAGTAAAGTGTGGCAATTTAAAAGAAAATTGCTGTAAATGTTAAATATAATATTATTTATTGTTTGTTTTTCACTTTTATAAGATGTTACAAGTATTATTATGAGTAGATAGAAGACAGACAAAAATGCAATAAATTTTAAGTATTATTATTGCAAGTAAGGATGGAATAAATACACAATTCAGTATTGTTGAATATATAATTTTCTTAAATAGTAAAAACTAATTTATCCAGACGTATGAAATATAAGATTTTGGTCCTGAGTTTGTAAAACTTATTCTGTTTTGAGTTTGTTTATATAATTTGGAATTTTTATAATTTTTAAAACTTTAATTTAAGCCAACACACATATGTATTGCTTCAGCCTTTTTGACTTTTCTGCAGAGACACCCAGGGTCTTTCCAGGAATCAAACATGCGACCACCGGATAATAGTTTAGCATGCTACGCACTATACTACGGGCTTAACCAAAAAGTATATAAAATGTTTATTTTTATAAAAACATTACTGAACTCTTGAGAAATTTATTATTTGACATATTGTCATAATTTTATTTTAAATGAAGTTTATTTGCTGATAGTTAAGCATTATAAAATACATAAAATAAATAAAATAATTTGTATAAGTTTCTAAGCTTATTACGCTTATTTTATTCTTATGTGATATTCAAAAATATTATCATTTGTAAGTTCTCAAATGGTTTTTGAAAGTCTGTGCATAAGATAAGAGGTTTGCAACTGTTCAAAGTTGTGGTTGAAGTCTACTGACGATTTGGTAAAGCGCTAACGAAATGCATATAGACAATGCTTAACTATCAGCAAATAAGCTTCATTTAAAACATTACTGAACTGTAAAATAATTATAATGTTCCCATGACAAAAATAAATAAATTAGTATTAAAATAAAAAAAAAATTCCTTCTTAATCACATGAATAGCACTTCTTGTGAAACAAATTTTTACTTAATATTCAGTCAGCAAATAAATAATTTTACTTTTGCAACTTTAGCAAAGGATAACTTTAAACTTTTTGGAATTTTGTAGCTTAAAATATTTACTAGGATGTGATGTAGATGTGAACAGTGCGGAATAGGGTTGTTACTATTAGGTGCGGCGAAGGAAAAAATCACTCTATTGACGAGAAATGATGCCGTGCAAACTGACGTGGATCGTCTGCAGCTACTCACTCTTAACATCTACCACTTCCTAGTAAACGTTTTATACTACAATAATCTAATAAATCGAAATTTTTGTTTTTGTCAATACAAATATATCCGGGAAAACGTTTTCTGTAGGTTTCTTCTTCGATAAAAAAAATTTAAATTCATGCAAATCATATTCATATTCGTAACATCGTCAGCATCATCATCACTTTTTCGTTGCTGTTCCACTTTTCATGCATGCATGAATGCAAAGAGAAAACTTACTGGAAAATCCCAGTTGGAATCTAAAATTTTGTCACGTGACAGGAAACGATACACAGCAAAAACAATAACAACCAATCACAAATATGACGACAAAAACATAATTTTCTTGTTAAAAGCTTAAAAAAATATTCAATTTTTTGCCCAAGCATTTTCCATTCTATTACTGGTGTTAATTGTATTCTTGTCCGGGGCATGGTGATGAATTTGGACTGAGAGGAAATGGCTGAAAGCAGATAGATTAGCATTGATACAATGTTACGGTTTTACTGATTTCAGACACGTGTTGCATGTCAATTGTTGCTCACTCACTGAATAATAAAATTTAATACTTGTCTAGGCCGACGCTGATGGTGGTCGTTTTGTAAATTTATTTATTTTATTCTTTTGGTGCTCTTGCTGTTTTTGTTGTGTTTCCATTCATAAAAAATTGCCAGGTTGCTATTGCTCTGCTTGTATGAAATAGTTTGTTTATTTGGCTATATATTTAACAGAAACAATATGACCAGCATAATGACTTAAGTGTCTTTAAGAGTAAAATTGCTTTGTAGGACAAACGTAAAATTATATTTATTTTGTTTAAGTCTCGTCCCTAATTTCATTCGTCCTGTTCTATTTTTGACATTTTTTTCAATACGATTAAGTGTATAAATGTTAAAATCTTAAAACGAAATGTTGGATATTTTCATTGACATCTTGAACATAAAGATACAAAATGCTTACATTAACAAAAAAGTGTCTTCGTTCATACTTTTTTAAATAACTACAACAGGTATTTAATTTTTGCCATAAAACAGCAGCTAGTTGTGACAATAAAGGCATGAAGCTGAAATTATATTTTTGTTTTTGTTTTTTTTTTTTATAATACAACAATAACAAACACCATTAGTGTTACAATCGCTTGCCATTTTTTCTTTCTAGTTTTTTTTGTACACCTTTCCATCAGATTCCTTCATTAAGTGGCATTTATGCAGTGTAATACATTTAATGTAAACTAAACAACACAGCTTTCTTGCATCTTCAGATTTGAACTGGGGTGAGCATACACTTGTAATCCTCTTTCTTAAATTTTGCTGTTTTTGTTGTGAATAAGCACTTGAAGAAAGAAAATTGCGTTAAACTATATTTCTAAGATTATGATGAACAAAGTTGAAAAATCGTTGGAAAAATTTAAAGGTTTGCTCAGATATACGATAAGAAGAACAATGTCAGAGTATTTCTGTTTTATATATAAAAAATTCTTATAAACAAAACTTAAGCTGCGTCGTTACTTATTCCATTTTGCTGGTGCCAAAATTAAATTCGAAAATTCGTCTTTTGGCGTAAATGAGGTGGACTGGTAGAGAGACTACTGGGTCGGGCATGAAAACTGGGAACGCGACTCTCTCCAAATACTGTAGGGTGTTACGCAAACAAGACGGCTTTGCTAATTGTGATTTTAACAAAATCGAATACAAATTCTTTATGTTTATAATTTAGTATTTGTTGTAAGATATTAATTTAAATTTTAGCAAATTACATAATAAAGTTCAGTAAAATATTTCATTTTAAAAGATTTCTCAGCCTTTGCGTTCCCAAGTTGTTTTAAAAGAAATTAAAAGTGTACATTTTTAAAAAATTTAACAGCAAACTTCTGATTTAAAGAAATAAAATAGGAGTTTATTTTGGTCAATTAATTAAATAAACTCGATTCCAAGTCATTAAACACAAAGATAATTTTTTGATAGAAATTTCTTTTGGATGTTTGTTAAATTCCTGTGAAATAAGCCAACAAGAATTTAATTTAAAATTTAATAAACAACCAACAAACCAAGAACGTTTATATGCACATTTTTTCTGCCGTTGAAAAGTTCCTTAAAAAAAACAAAAATTAAAAATGCCTTTAGTCATTGAGAAGGTCTTTTGAAAAAAAAAACAACTTTACACCTACACACTGACACATACACATTATATAATGCTAGAGCCTTACAAATACATGCATATATATACATAAATACATATTAACTAAATTTAACATGTGTCTATATGTGAACTTTTACACATTCATATCTACACTTTAATATTCAGGTCTGCTGCCAGGCCATCTTTTTGTCCTGTGAGGAGCAGCTGTGCTATTTTATTTTTCTTTTTGCTCCAGGGCTGCTTTTAAAGTTGGTCAACCACACAAAATACACAGAAAATTGACCATAAAACATCAATGCCATACAGCGGCCTCAGTAGCTGTTTTACTCCGTACTAGTCGCTCGACAGAGCAGAGACAAGAAGATACCAACCAGTATTCTAAAATTTTTTATTTTGCGTATTTTCAGGAGCAAATTTGTTGTGTAAGTATGACCAACAAGTTGTTAAAGGTTCAAAACATCATTAAACGAGCAAAAACTTTTTACATTTTTTCTTCTCATTTTAAAATTGTTGTTTTAATGGGATGTATGGGAAGTTGCTACTAATGGAAATTCCTGCTAATGTTAAAACACACGCACTCTGAAAGATACGCATTCAGATATTAGTTTCGTCTAAAGATAAAAAACAAGAATATTTAAAGCCATTCAAGTGTAATATTCAAAGACCAACACACATACCTACAGACAGTCGATATACATACGTATAGTTTTATCAACATGCATTTGGTTAAGGTCAAACAAATCGTAAAAGTCGTATTTTGTAGAACCACTTTTAGTTTTACAAATAATGTTGGTACTTCAACGAAACAAATACGAAACATAAATGCTGTATTGGCCGTTTCACCCAGAATTTATAAACAATATTAATGCATACTTTAACAGAGGCGAAAAGAGCAAGAGTAGCCTGACAAGTGTTGTTTATTTTCATTCCAATAAATATTGAATCTACATCGATATTGCGCTATATATTTTGGCGTTGTGGGTCTGTCCACTTTTGCTCATGAATAAATGAAATAAGCTAAACGGCAGACTAATCGCTTCGCAGGTTGTGTTTGTTAAAAAAAACACAGGACACTGCGACCGAAGTAGATCAATTGTATTCCTTGCTACTCCGCGAAGGACTTTTGTAATTAATTGTAAAATCTTACAACATACGACGCATACAACCGTTTCTGAATTAATCGATTCTTATACAAATGCACGTAGAAGCATTAAAAGAAATATTATTTACACTGATAAAAACGTATCTATTGTTATACAAATGCAAAAGGGAATATTACGAAATTTACTATGTATCTATGTTGTGGCAGTTGGCATATTTGTTTAGTATTTGTTAGAAGCCAGATGAGATTTTTAAGATTTTTTGATATTTGACTATTATGGAAATGATCCGCAATAATTTAAAACACAAGTGACCACAGAAGTTTCAGCAATCGAGAATTCAATACAGTAGGATTTCAAATATTTAATCGAGAGAGAGAGAGAGAGAGAGAGAGAGAGATAAAGAGAGAGATAGAGAGAGGCATTAAACAAAATCAATGTACATTCGTGAGTTTTGTGTTATAACCTAATTACATTAATTTCTAACAGTGTGTTTTAAGAACAATGTAGACAAAAAGATTGTGTTTCCATCTAATATTATATGTATAATAACTAGCCAATGAAACATGGTACATATTTAGGAAAATTTATGTGGCATTAAGTAATCATATGCTTTACTCGTTACTTTTTTTACCCTCTCTACATATTTCCATTATATTTTGCTTCATCTATTTAAACACAAAAGAACAACATGTTTATAGAAAATATTTCCAAGTTTTCTTCCATACAGGCAATGAAGTGTGTTAACATCCTTAAACTGAAATAGAATGCCAAAGGCTTTAATATAAACTTTTTATATATTTTTATATATTTAGAGTATAAAAACTCACACAGACATACAAGTGTTTCTTTTTTAAAAATTCTTCCAGAAAGAATCAAGGATAATAGAAAAGTGACTGTATATTGATAATAATAAACTGTTGGCTACTGTCTTTGCTTCCGAGCAAAAAATATCTTAAATTGAGTTGACAATTTATTTTATTTTTTTGCTTATGCATACAAATTCATTCAGTTTAAAGAAATTAATTTGGGTAAAAGAAATTAAATATTTTAAAATTGTCTGCTGAAATTGTCAGTATGAATACAAACAAGCATATGATTTAAATGAGTAGCAAAATAAACGTCTTTAGTTGTATGCAACTTGTATGTTTTTCTTCTTTATTTAATTTATTAAGCAAAAAATATTTTAAAAACCATATACGAGAAAATATATCAAATTTTAAAGTTACATATTTGTTTTAAATTAATTCTTTTAATATTGAAATTAACGTGTGATTGTTTATAAGAATTGCAGATGGTCATTTTAAATGTTTTTGTTATTAGTATGCTATTATTCTTGGGTCTTCATTATATGCTTCAATAATTATTTTCATTTATTCATACTCGTCTTTATCTTTTCCATGAATATCTCGTATTTGTGTTTTTATAAAGAAATTTTGCTATACGAGGAGCTTCCAAAGCTCATGCTTCTACTTTCTCTAAACAAACAAGTTATCGTTGTTCTCCAATGTTTTGGACATAACTCAAGTCCCAATAAACAATTTCTTCTTAATATTTGACAATTAAATTGTTGCCATTCCCAGAAATCAGTGTATGTTTGACTCTATTCAAGTGGGAACTCTTCATCAAAAATTTTAAAATTCGTAAGATTTAAAACTATAGCTGTTACAAAAAAAAAAAACATTTATAGGCAGTGCTTAAAACTGAAAACTATAGCTGTAGTTTTGCACCTGAACAATTTTTCACAAAACATGCCACATGACTGGTTCCCAAGGATTAGCAACAGTTCAGTAGAGTTCTTGAACTTTCTGAAACGTGACAGGGATCTGTTATATGATAGATTCCAGATTCACACTTAAAGTCATGTGGTGGTTTATTTAACACTAGTCAAATTTCTGTAGTTTTAACATATATTTGTGATTTCGAAAAAAATCTGCTTTTACAGTGAGGGTATTTTGTTAACATGTTTGTTCTAGTTAACTGATGTGTTCTTCTCTTTCTAACGCTTATGACTCGGGTACATAATATACCAATCCCATTTTTACCACTCATGCGACAAGTACGTCGAAAACAATTGGCACAAAATTTCCCGCAGGGCATATATCGTCCATACCATATCCAAATATCGAATATGCAAATCGGTACATTTTGGAAGAGTGCAAAAGCTCGTCAATTGTGACCTCGAACTCAGATCATTCCTAAGATCGCACATTTAAAATATTTTTTTTGAGTTTTCAATCCTCTATGAGAACTTCAACATTTTGTAAGAAGGCGTGTGGTATGGTACAAATGGGAGGACCAAGTAATTAATCTCAAAAACGAATTTTGCATATTCGATAGTTGGACTGGCGATGAGAATACTAGCCATTAATTTCGGAATGTTTTATATGTGCATATGTAGCATAAAAAATATTAAAAGAAAGAAAAAATTTGGCTCTATTAACTTTCCCTAACCTTCTTAATTATTTTACTACATATTTTATACTTTGGGCGTGTGACAAAAACGGTAGCAAAGTACAATTGTAAGTAAATTTTTGACACTTCTGAGGTGAATAAAATTTTACTAGCCATGGGGGCTAGTAGAATTTTTCACACAACAGATACATTTTTGACAAGCAGCAAATTAGAAGCATGGTATCATGAAACAAGGTAAAACCACCGCCGTCGTTTTTGCAATTTCGAGCCGTCGCCCGAATAAATGTAGTTAGACTGTGAAAAATACATTGTTTATTTTAATTTGCGAAAAATTTTAGATCATTGTATACAATTTTCCATACAGCAGAGAATTTTGATTTATATTTATAAAAATGTTCTTTAAAAAATTTGTTGATAGCCGGCGGGTTGTAGTCAAATTTTTTGCTTTGCCGCCGCAAAATTTTATATTGTCAAAAAAGATGTAATTTCACACAGCATAAACATGAATTTTTTTACAAACGTGAAAATTTTATATTGTCGAAAAAGATATAATTTGGCACATTAGAAACATGCAATTTTTCCCCCAAAGGCAAATATTTTTTATCATGGTACTTTTCTACCGTTTCACACACGTCCTTTATTAGGACACAATTTATCAAACACATGATGTTAATAGTTTTTGTTGCTTTTTTAATAAACTTTACTTTTTAAGTTACTTTACACTGTAAAGTTTACAGTCACTAGCAAACATTTTCAACAACTCTGAATGGCCCAGTCACGTAACCGCAATTTCATTTTTTTGTCAAACTGTTGTTCAAAATAAAGTTTAAACAAAAATGACCTTCAAAAATAAATAACAACTACAAAAAAATTTACACAAAAATATATAAAACAAAAATGCGTAAGGACATTAAAAAAGCAGGCAAAATTAAATTGTCGAGCTTATATGAGTTAAACTAAAAATTAAAGCCCAGTAATTGCACTTATTATTTATTAAAGTAAATAAAAAAATGCAAGTGCACATTTCAAGGAATAAAACGTTTGTTTTTCATAAGAGTAATTCTGAGTGAATGCAAGAAATAGGTGTGCCGCACTGCTTTTAATTTTAATAAAAGAATTTAGGGCAATCTTGTAGGAGCTAGAAACAAATAATTGCCATATTTTTTCTCTATTACTGTATAGGCTCTGATTAGTGGCCACTAGACCAATTTCATACGTTCTTATAATTGCTCTGGCTTTTTGAGTAGAAAAGATATTGAAACGATTCATGCTTTGTTTTATGGGGCAGTAATGATCATTTAATATTGATATGCAATATTGAACTAGAATTATTAAATGGTCGAAAAGTGGCTACTTGAAAATTGCACAGTTTTTCTCTCATTTTATCGATTTTCAATTGAATCCTGTGTCAACCCTGTTCAACATAAAGCATTGCATTTTTTTGGTAGTGAAGAAGAAACCCTTAAGATACCATGACATAAGTTTAATTGTGCCAAAATACTATCTTCTGCAAAAAAAAAAAATGGTTCCAAAATTATAAATTTTAAGAATGTTCAACTTTGATTAAAAAAAATAACGAGCACAAAAACTGATGTGGGGATACAGATAAAAATCTGAAATTTTTAGAATATATAGACTGTACTCTGTCCATTATGTTTACTATATGACAATCTGTTATTTTTATTTGTTTACGAGATATGATTTTTAAGTGTAAATAAGATAAAAAATATGTATTTTTGAGCCTTTTTTATTTGACTAATATTTTACTTTCTAATTTTTCTAAGAGCATCACTTGAAAAGTAATATTTCGTAAAAAATTTAAATAACAGATTATTTCTAAGTAAACACACGGGCAAATTATATGGTATATATTCTACCAAACTCAGATTTTTATCTGTATCCCCACATCGGTTTTGAGCCCATCATTTTTGATAAGAATTGCACTTTTAGGAAAAATCATATTCCGTAATAGGGTTACAAAGTTATGAGTCGTATTTTTTTTTATCTTATTACTATGCTTCAAATTAGAAGTACTACTTAATTTGTAATAAAATTAGTACGCATTTTTCTCATTATCTGAAAATAGATATAATTTGTTGTTATGTATTAATAAAATAAGTAGACAACCACTCTTTAAGTCAACATGAGTTTGTATATGTAAAGTATTTTTATTCAAATCTGTACAAGCACTGACTACTTATTTTTTCGCTTCAAGTAAGCCAAAGAATAACTAGTTAACTGCTGTGACAATGTAAATATTTTTGTAAGGGGCACCCCATATTTTTTAAACTTCTCAAACAAAAATAAGTAGTTATTGAGTCAAATTGTAAGTACTTACGACTTAAATCTTCAATTACTTTTTTGCCTACCAGTAAGCAAAGTTTTTGCTGGGTTATGCCATGGTATCATAAGAGTTCCTTCTTCATTACAAACAAAAAAAAAATCAATGCTTTATGATCAACAGGGTTCCCAGGATTAAATTGAAAATCGATAAAATAAGAAAAAACTGTGTAATTTTTATTTGTTGAAATCACTCAGATTTACTCACAAGTAAAATATCTTATTGTTTACTTGTAATTTTTAGGTGTAAAGTGTAACCATGCTATTGCACTGAGAACTATTTAAAGTTTTTATTGCGCTGCAACTACAATTGTTAGTTTTTTTTGCTAAGCATTTTATTGTACATAATACTTTCTATGCGTTGCGCATTTTGAGTAGAGACACGGCGTGTTTAAAATTGCCAGTTCCATTTGCTTGGTTGTTTGGCTGCAAGAGGATAATAATAGTGATGCTGCATAGTGTTCCAATACCATTGAGGTTTTGGCAGAAAAAAAACAAATTTTATAATAGTAATGTGCAAAAAAGCGAGTAATTTTTTTTTTTACTTTAGCCGATATTGTAGAGAGTGTGGATTTCAGATTGGACTTTATACCAGCTACATCCTCATCTTTGTTAAGAAGAAGTAGCTGCAACAAACAATCTGATGTGCTGCGAACGTGGCCAAAAAGTTTGTTGCGCTTTGTCTTTTCTGTTTTATAGACAAACGTTTAAATTGTTGTACGTGTTGTAGTTGTACAAAAGTCCGTTGTTAGATATTCAATAGTTGGCAAAAACTTGTAGCAGTTTTTGTTAGTATTTGAGCTTTTAACCACGTTTATGTACCCGTATTTACTTTTAATGTGATATGAAGTATCAAACGTATTTTGTGGAATCTATTTTGAAATTCTTTAAGATTCAGAGACGTGAATATGGAAGGTGATGACAAACGTATTGGTTTTCTAATGACAGTATTTCTCGGTTTAAGTGATTGAGATTTATGAAGTTTGTAAGCATTTTGTTTCACAGAGCCATCCCAAAGCTTAAATAATTTTTCTTTTTAAAATATACAGCTTAATTCAAAATATCAGTCCTACAGACCTCTCGATTTATATCGAGCTTTCTCAGGGATCATCGCACTATACGAATTGTTACAGATGGGATCTCATCAAACGATCTTAAGATATATTCAGGGGTACCGCAAGACACCGTTTTTCTCCTATCCTATTTCTTGTTTTAATTAATGTCCTTTTATGTCAAACTTTCAATTCTATCTAGTCTTTTGCAGATTACAGAAGCATCAGCCGTTCAAATTCATTCAGTAACACTATGCAACAAGAAAAATGCCAAGGAGTAGTATCAGTATATTAATTGATGTATTATGGTCCCCAACTACAAAAGCAACCCCCCTAAAATGAATCCCAGATGTAAACTTTCAAAACTAAGATACACGATATATTTTTTTGGTGGTATCTACCAAAATCAGTAGTTTTAATTTTGTTATTAAAATAATATGATTTTGCTGTACCGTAAATAAATATTCGCAGTTTAGTTTATGTTAGTTTAGGTATCTCACTTTTTTATGAATAAAACTAAAATATATTTATCCATCGGTTTTCATGAAGTAAAGCTTATTTTTTTCATAGTTTATGTGGCTTTACAATCGGCTAATAGAAATGATAAGTTTTTGCCATTTTTTATACATTTAAAAATAAATAAACATTTTCCTATTTTACATAAAAAAATATATTTTTCGTAATTGCGGTCTGCATACTTCCGAAACCATTGAGTATACAAGAGTAATTTTAGTTCAAACTTTTTTCTTGTAGATAAAATTGCACTAAGCCCTTCCCAAGTTATTATGTAATCCAATTTTTAGAAAAAATTAAAAGAACCAATGTATAGCATTTTGTAGCTAGGGGACGATAATACGTCAATAAAACATAGTGGTGATCACATGTTATGGCAAAACTTTCATTTTGTTGCATAGTGTATGTAATAGGACAAGCTTGTGTGGGACAAGCTTGTGGGAGTGGTTCGAATTGGAAAAAGGATAATAGATCTGTATCTTTGAAACTTGCGATCCGATTATAAAACAATGTATGTAAAACTCATAGAGCAGGACCTAAGTTTGAAGAATAATGAAACATGAACCACCGTGTTGAAACACACGATGTTGAAACACACGGGTGTCAAAGTTCTTCATTAAGTTTCTTCATTAAGATATCTTTAACATTTTCAGAGATATTTGTCTTTGAATTTTAAAATTTTGGTTTTTGGCCTCGCTCTTGATACCGATTTCGTAAATACCTCCGGTAATAGCATAACCAAAATTTATGGATTTTCGCAAAATCTTTCATAATAAGTTGAAGAAATGTTTAAATTATCAATGTCAAGGCTTTGAAATGAGGGTGAAAAATTGCTAAATTTTGACAAAAATAGAACTAAATTGTTGGACGTTTTCCTCAAAAAAATTTCAGAACTATAATTTTTTCTTTTCAATATTTCAAAAGAACGGACTTAAAAATTGACTGCAGTTGAAGTTTTAGATCGATTAAAACATGCACGCTACATCCATAATTGGACGAATATAGTGAATTTTTTTGCGAAATTCTAAATTAATCGCTTAAGAAAAAAAAACAACGCTCATCCGGTGTTTTTTTACAAATAGCTAGTTAGAAGCATATGGCTGCAGCCGACTAATGCTGTCTACCGGTGGCATTACTACAGCCATACACATATGTATATACGCACGAGACATATGAGTAATATGATACTATGTACTATCATAATACTCATACGCCTCAAGCTATGTGCTAAAAATTTGAAATTTTCATTTTTCACGTTTTTAAAATTAAAATTCTTAAGAAAATGCACGTTCAATATATCGTTAAAATTTTTTCAATACAAAAGTATTGCTATGTTTTTTAAAAGAAATAAAAATAAAAGAAATGAAGTTTGGTACTATTTTCGTGCAGGCAAATAAAATGCTTCTGAAAGTTCTACATTTTTAGGAAATCTGCTCTCCTGGCTACATTTCTTAAATTCTTTAAAAACGGATGGTACTGTAAAGCGTCCCGGTTTCAGTACAAAGTTATGGATAGAAAGGTGGACAGTGTCACGTCAAAACGTAGTAGATACTCTTTTCCAACTGCTTTTAATCGATTCGTATGAAACTTTGCACACACTTTAAATTCCCGGAGCAATACAAAAGGTGATCCACATATTTTTCAAATATTTCTACTTAATTGATTCTTAAAAAACTTTGCACACACGTTAAGCTCCCGGGACAATACAACATTATGATTAGAAAAGTAGCCAGTGCCACGCCTGTTTTTTATCGTTATTTTTGAAAGAATTAGTCTTGCATGGAAAAACGTTCAGGCAACTTGGTCGCAATTGATCCAGTGACCCCTTGACTAATACGTAGTATAGCACACTACCGGGTCAACCACTTAAGTTTATGAACCTCCTTCCAATAAACGGTCCTGATTCATTGCAACTTTTTTACACGGTTTAGCAATAAAAGTATTTGTTTATTTGGCATCCGCATTTGGTTGTTGTCTCTAAATTTTATGTTCGCTGTTGTTGCTGTACTTGAAATGCGTGGCTGCAACGAAAGTGCAACAAAAAAATGTTTTAATATTTTCTTTGTTGTATTTTGTTGCTTCGTGTTCTTGAACATTTTAAAGGCGCTGTGATGCATTTTAATTAATTTTGAAACAATTGCACAAAACAAAGATAAAAAACACTACATGTGCTCCAACAACAACAACTATAATAAGTGTGTTGTCTACATTAATGGAAAAGGGTCCCGAGACAACAACATCAACAACAATGACATCAAGAACATTAGAAACAGCAACGATGAAAAAAAAACCACTGACGATTTAAATGACTACAGGCCATTGTTGATACTAATGTTGCAAAAATATGTGAAATATTTTATAGCGTACATTGTTATTATTCTTATTTTTGTTGTTGTTTTTTATTGTTGGCATATGCGTAGTTCCTATAAATTTTTCAAGTAAGATGTTGTTGTATTGTGCAACTCTAAAACAATAATTTTAGCACAAAGGAAGTTGGCTTCTAGCTAGACACGCGCGTCACACTACATAAATAAAAAGTATATGAAAAAATATAAAAATCTCATATCACTACATACAAGTGCTCTCTCTCATTTACAAACAACAGCATTCATCGTCATCAGCACCATGAACAACATGATGACACAGTGGCAGTAGTAGCAGTTGCCAGTAAAAAAATATGTGAAAAAATTTTCATCTTGAGCTACTCAAGCCGGAAAAATACAATTTGAATTTGAATAAAAACGGCAGGAAGCGGAATAAAAACAAAAGCAATGCCTAGAGAAGGTAACGAACACAAAACGATAAAAAAAGATGGAGTGAACGAGTGAACAAATGAATGAAATGCATAGTAAAATTATAATAGATGTGAGATTAAAAAATATAAAAACAGAAAATATTAACCCTTCAGTTTAGAACAAAAGTGCCACTACACTGAAGTTAGATAGAGTAGAACTTATAAGGGAACTCAAATTATATATATATATATATATATATATATATATATATATATATACATATATATATATATATATATATATATATATATATGTATATATATATATATATATATATATATATATATATATATATATATATATATATATATATATATATATATATATATATATATATATATATATATATATATATATATATATATATATATATATATATATATATATATATATATATATATATATGTATATATATATATATATATATATATATATATATATATATATATATATATATATATATATATATATATATATATATATATATATATATATATATATATATATATATGTATGTATATATATATATATATATATATATATATATATATATATATATATATATATATATATATATATATATATATATATATATATATATATATATATATATATATATATATATATATATATATATATATATATATATATATATATATATATATATATATATATATATATATATATATATATATATATATATATATATATATATATATATATATATATATATATATATATATATATATATATATATATATATATATATATATATATATATATATATATATATATATATATATGTACGTATGTATATTTGTAGGAGATTTGTTTTCCAGATATATTTAAACGAAATATTTTTAGACAGGGAGACGAACTTGACTGTTTCGTAGAGAACCCAAACCACTTGATCTTCATAATGAAAAAATACGGAAAAAAATAAAAAACCTGAAACAACAAGCCAGACAGATAGACGCGCTTAAAAGGATGTTTGATATTGTGTTTTCATCATCGTGTGTTGAAGACGGTGGTGAGGAAGAAAATATAATGGGGTAAGCAAATTTTATTCATTTTTTGCAAGCAGACACAGGCAACAGGATAAAATTATGTTGCCATCAGACATCAGTCACTGCAACAAGACACATGCAACACAGTATATTGCAAACAGCGTTAATACTGAAGGTAGGGTTGACAGCGATGATGGGCATACTTACGAGTTGTTTAATATTAATATCACCTGACGTGTTGCTGTGAAGAGAGTGTATAAAAAAAATTCAAGAATGCAATTGGTTTGTGACAAACTACCCACCCCATGCTTGTTTTGCTTATGAGCAGGGAAACCGGAAATATGCCCTAAAAAAAGGTGTTTATGCGCATTCAATATTCACAAAAAACTAAAAAATATGCACCCAAAATTTTGAAAAATATGCCCTTAAAGCTTTATCATTTCGTTTATAATTTATATAATATTAATTTCTGATACCACGAATTATATATATTTATTGATAGCATGTAATAATATTCAAGAAAATCACTTCTATGGAAATAATGTCCATGGATATGTCGAATAGTGGCTTCGTAGAGTAAAGATTCTCTGCCTTGGCAAAGATCTAAGCTCTGAGAAGCCACTACTCGACATGCCTAGCGGGGAAAACCCTTAAAGCCTCTTTTCCGCAGACAACGTAATCGTCGACGAAAACGAAACGAAAACGAAATTCCATACATTAGCAACGGAAAAAACACTAAAACGAACTTTTTTTTCTTAATATGATTATTTTTTCTTTGCTAATGTATGGAATTTCGTTTTTGCCGGCGATTTCGTTATTTGCGGAAACGCACCTTAAGCCCTCCCAAAAGCCGGCTATGCAAACAATATTTACTCTGCATTACCATTTGTATGCATTTTTATGGACATTATTTCATTTTTAAAAGTGCATAATTGAAAATTTTTAAAGCTGGGAATAAATTAATGGAATGAGGAAAATTTTCAAGATGTTAGGGAACATGTACGTTAGAGTAAATTTGAAATCGCAAAAGAAAAGTTTTATAAATGTGGAAAAATTTCAAATTTTTTTATCACAAAACAGATAATTTTTTTTTGTACAAATGCATATAAACATTTAAAAAGGTCAAAATATACAGGAAAACTGCTAAATATACTACAAAAATCAGAAAAAATCCCAAAATATGCAACTAAATGTGTAATATGCAAAAACATACTGTAAAGGGTAAAATATACAAAAATATGCATTAAGAAAGCGATGCCAAAATTCTTAAAATGTTCTGAAACATATAGATATCTTATTTGTGCCAATATACATCGCACAGGAAAAAACATGCAATTGCATATTTGCGGTTTCCCTGCTCATGAGTTTTGCTACATAAATAGCAATAAACTTCCTTTAACATTTGCTTTTTTAGTAAGAGCAATTGTAAAAAATCTACTACATGCTAAAGTCCGTGCACACACTCACATGCAATCACACAAACAGTCATACAAAAACGCCATATGTGTATGCATGTAGTGTCGCATAAAGAGTGGCTGGAGTATGTAGCAGGAAACGCAGAAACATAAAAAGTTCCTGTTGCTGTTCTGTTTCTGCTTCTTTTGTTTTAGACAGACAGACAAACATTGAAGCAAACCAGTAAACAAACAAACAGGGTGGCAGGCAGGTGGACAGATACTCAAATAAAAATTCATGCATAGAACAGCAAATAACAATTGCTCTTCAACATAGACAAACGTGCTTTTTAAGCGTTCTAAGCTCATCATCATCATCATCACCACCAACAACAACTACAGCAACAGCAATGTACTCATTGTCAATAAAAGAATGAATGAGTTTCGCACATGAATATGTACTCGTACTATATTCTAATTTAAACAGCTTCAAGTAGCTGTCCATCCACTCATTCATTCTCTTACACACTTCTAAGGAGTGAATCAAGTCAACATGGTATTCTAGAAGAAGATTATTCAATTACAACGACTACAGTTTGTTCAGATACATATTTACATATTTATTTTCCAAACCCGGTTTCGATTATCAAAGCCTTTCTGCATTGACGGCCTTTGGTCTGGTAAAGAAACTTTGTTCTTTGATGCAAAAATGCTTATGTAAACGAAAAAGGGCTCATAAATAGCTCAGAGGAGAAAATCTATGCGCATGGCCTAAGATCAGTAATGCAAAATTTCTTTAGTAAGTGAAACCAGTTTGGAAATACGTTAGAGGAGAAAGTCCTTGCAGCTGGCCGAAGTCCAAAACTATCTTTGCTTACTAAATAATATCTTCATTGCGCAGGAACGAAGTTTGCATCAAATGTTATGATTTGACTGATTGCAATCCTCTCTTTCATATTTCTTTAAACATTCCAAGTTTTGCCATGTTATTCTTAATAAACATTTTTTAAAAATATTTTTCAAAGCTCATCTCACATTCTATGGCCATTCAGTTATTCATTCATTCATGTCTCTTCCGGCCATCGAAAAATGTTGTTGATGCTGTAATGTATGTAAGCTTGTTTGCATTGTTATTGTTGCTGCAGTTTTTATATTGTTGTTGTTGCTAGGACAATTACCAAAGACACATACTTACCCAAGCACACATGTATATACATATCACAAATACCTGTGGGGTTCTCATTGTCACTCTTATTCTTTCTTGTTGCATTCTTCTTTTTAGTTATTCATTTTTGTTCAAATGCTACTTATCGTAGCTGTTGCTTGCTGAAAAACTATTGTTGCTGATGCATCTTTAGCTACTGAGTTTTTATTGCTACAAAATTTCAAGGAGTCTAATATCACACCTATTTAGGCATGAGTTCATACAGCAAAACTTGTTTCTCTATCCTAAGCTCAGATTACCACAAAAAAAGGAAGGTTGGGAACTTTAGGAATACCTTACAAAGTAATGAGTGGTAATTTTTAATCTCATTATTTTGCTAGTCAGAAAAATTATCCGCTGGTAATAAAATAAGTAATTATTTGATTACTTCCTTGTTATGTATTAATCAAATAGTAAGTCGATGATGGCTGAGTGTGTAGCACACTAATCTTCAAGTGTGGAAGAGCATGGGCTCGAATTCTAGATAAGGCGTGTACAAAATTAAGTGTGTGTGTGTGAAGCTTCACAATTTTATAAAAATAAAAGTGCATTTTCAAAAACTTATTATCTATTGTGGGTTGTAAAAGCAAGTCTACATGACCGCGTTATCCATAACATTTCAAAATTAGTTCAAAACCACTAAAGCGGGAAAATGGGCCTAGGACTGGAGAAAAGCATGTGCATCGCGAAAATGATTTGAGAAAAAAGGAATGAATCAGAAATATTTTCTGAATCATTAAAAATGTTAAGGACACTAAAACTTCAACGCGGATATGACAAAAATATGTAAACTATTTCTTAAGTCTTCAGTTCCGCGTTAAAACTGATTTTTCCAAATAATTTTTTTTAAGATTTAGTGATTTTGGACTAATTTTGAAGCAAATTTCTTTAAATTTCATTTTATGAAAATTTTCGCCACATCCACTATAAATATTGTTTTTGATTTTGACTAACCTTTGAAGCTTTTTTATTTGATTTAATAGTTTCGCGATACAAGTGTCTTTTAGTGTTTTGAGCAATTTTTGAAGCTGTTTCTGATTTTCGCTATTATGTATATGCGAATTTCCGTTATTATGGCCATAAACGATTTTTTATGAAATAACTATTTTTTGTGAAATAAATAAAGTTAAAAAATAACCAAGGAAATTTTAATTATTTTGGCTTGAGTTCGGTTTTAATTTAATTTTTCAATTAAATTATATTTTTATTTAGAGATAAATGTGAAGCATGTAGACAAAGAAAATTTTGACTGCGCGGAGGGTTGAACTGACGTTTCGATAGCTCCCGCTAATCTCATCAGATTTCTTTACCGCTGAAACCACACGACCAATGTCAGGTGTTTGCAGTCAAGAGCTGAATAGCTGAATAGTTTTGTATAATAAAAAATTACCCAACTTAAATTTTGTTAATTTTAACTTGGACTCAATTTCTATATGCGTATCGGTATCGAAATAGGTATCGCCGATATTTCTTTTTGAGTATCGGTACCGGTATCGTATCGGCAAAAACGCGTATCGCTGCACCCTAATTTAAAGCTTACAGATATTCTAAAATATGTTTTGTGACGCCTGTATTAATATAAGAAACATTGGAAAAATGCACGAAGAAGTTTGGCGACTTAATATTTTATCTATACATTAAATTATAATATTCATACATTGAGACAATGTGCTTCAAGCTCTTTTTGTAATTTTTCCTCTAGTAAAGGCATCATAACTTGGAAACCACGAGTATCCGTCCTCTGATTTTTTGTTCAAATACTATTTGCACAATACTGAACTTTCATACCAATTTTATTTTATGCTGAGTAGTCTGGCTCAATAACTGGTTGGTTTTATTCGGACTAGTCACAACATATTTTGGAATCTCCATTCCACTTCAGACCTCTGGTTTGTTTCTAGGGTAAATTTACTTAGAATTCTTCAAAGAACCATAGGGAGGAACGATTTTATATTTTTTTGCATTCATCAAAATGGCCCACCCTAATGTACATATATTGGGTGTTTTTTATTGAGGTATAGAACTTTAAGTTGGCATCACTTTTTTAACTGGCGGCCATTTTGTCAGCTGTCAAGTGATTAATATTTAGTTTGGTTTGCCATTTCATCATGAACAGGTTGACAAAAGAACAATGCTTGCAAATCGTGCAAATTTATCTCGAAAATAATGGTTCAGTTCGCGAAGTTTACCGCAAGCTCCGTCCATTTTATGGTCGACATAATCGTCCATCAGAGCAATTAATTCGGTTAAGCATGGATCGTTTTCGCACTACGTTTACTCTATGTGATAATACGCATCCGCAGAGACGTCGAACAGTGCGCACCGAAGAAACAATTGCCGCTGTAGAGCAAAGTGTTGAAGAGGACCCGAATGAATCGATTCGCCACCGTGCACAGCAATTGGAGCTTTGTCCATCAACTTTATGGAAGATTTTGCGCAAAGATCTTGGCTTGCGACCTTACAAGATCCAGCTTGTGCAAGAATTAAAGCCGCGAGACCATGCAATGCGTCGTGATTTTGGTGTATGGGCCGAAAATGAGATTGATCTCGATGCTGATTTTCATCGCAAAATTTTGTTCAGTGGTGAGGCTCATTTTTGGTTGAATGGCTACGTCAACAAGCAAAATTGCCGCATTTGGAGTGAAGAGAATCCACATGAGACCCTTGAGACGCCATTACATCCACAAAAACTGACTGTTTGGTGTGCTCTATGGGCTGGTGGAGTCATTGGGCCATACTTCTTCCGAAATAATGCTGGAGAGTCAGTTACCGTTAATGGAGACCGGTATAGAGCCATGATAGCCGACTATTTTGTTCCCGAATTGGATGCCATGAATGTGGATGAGTTGTGGTTCCAACAAGACGGCGCTACATGCCACACAGCGCACGTCACAATCGATTTATTGAAGGAAACATTCGATGAGCGCATAATTTCGCGGAATGGACCTGTCAATTGGCCACCAAGATCGTGTGATTTGACACCATTGGATTATTTTCTTTGGGGATATGTGAAGTCGCTCGTCTACGCCAACAAACCAGAAACGTTAGGGGACTTGGAAGCCAACATTCGTGGCGTTATTGCGAACATACGGCCCCATATGCTCGAAAAAGTGGTTGAAAATTGGACCTGTAGAATTGGCCTTATTCGAGCCAGCCGCGGCGGCCACATGCCCGAAATCATATTTAAACATTAATGGCATAAAATTATCCTTCCAATAAAGCCCAATTGATGGACATTAAAACGATTTTCTTGTGTTTTATTTCAATTCGAAGTTCTATACCTCTAAAAAAACACCCTGTATATGTATGTATGTATGTATGTATGCCTTAAAAAACATATTTATATTTTTTATGTAATTGTAAATTTGTGAAAATATAAGAAAGTTGGTTTGCTTTTTTAATAAAAGTTCTTTATTCAGTGGGGGTTTGACGTAAATAACTTATTTGATTGCACACCATATTCTAGTAAAAGCAAATTTAAAGTTAAATGTTTGGATTAAAAGACTTGTCTTTTAGTATTTATTTATGGGTTTCTTTATTAATAGCAAAATAATTACTGAAGGAGGCCGGAGCTGTAATATACATTAGCATAGAACAGTGTCAATCGCTGCCGGTACTGAATAGTGACCAGTGCTATGCCTTCATAACGTAAATAGTCCAACTACAATTAACACAATGCCACACGAATGCACATCAGAAAAATTCATGATGTAGACTTGCCTTGAACAGGGACTGAACTGACGTTCTTAGTCATAGTGTCACAGGCGGGAATTCCCGGGAAAAGATTATCTAATATTCCCTCGAAATTTTTGACGTTTTCCCGGGAAAACGGGAAATTAAAAGTACAAATTTTTTCATAAATATATGGACTTTATTTGACATCTTTATAAAATGAAGTAAGTGACAGCAAAATTTATTTTGATTCATAGGAGAAATTTCATTATAATCCTGCTTTTCTTTAATATCAATAGAATTTCCAATGTTTAAACACTAAAGTGTCCATAATTTTTTTTTAGTTCGTACCAAATAAAAAAATTCCATGAAATTGAAGTCATGCCATTTTTAATAACCGCGTCTACGAAAAAAGTTATTGCTTGATTAGAAAACTACATGCAAGGCGCATTTCGTAGAGAGTGTCGTTTAATCACTATATCAGAACAAGGAATACTTGTATAAGTATCAATGATTTCATAGCTCTAATCGTTTCCTAAAGTAAATAGTTCGATATTAAACGAACTTTGAATGATTTTCCGCAGCAAGAATGAAAACGTTTTGGAAAGTTTGTTGGACATTTTAAGCTCATAGAAGCTGTAGACAGACTGTGTGTTTGTGCTTAATTATAAGAGTCCCCGCGGAAATTTGGAAAGAAAAATAAGAAGCATTACGGCATGTTATTTATAAAATGATTTGGAGGCTTTAAAATAAACTTTTCAACTAAATAATCACGGTAATAGTGGTGGTATTAGTCTTTATACGGTCTGTTACTGTGTAATAACTACAAATTCTTATTTACCTGAATTCACTTAAAAATTTTTAAAAATTTGTTTTAGAAATGTTATATCAATTTTTATTTATAAAGAATGTTTGCATTAATAAAACAATGAAAATTATGCCAATTTTCATTTGATAAATCTATTTAATTTAGAAAATCAATTTTTCCCGTGGTTCTCGGGAATTCCCTTGAACGCTATATTTTTATTCCCGTTTCCCAGGAGGTGCAAAAGTCCGAGAAATCTTAAACCCTAAACAGCACCCTCAAGTTTTAGTAAGTATTGATGGTAACAACGCATTGTTTCATTAATTAAAAAAAGTTACAATCCCATCTCTACTCTCCAAAAAATAATAAAATTTGCACACAAAAAATTTCATGAAACAAGTAAAAATATATATATGATGAATGTCAGCAAATACAAATTTTTGAATATACGACTACATTATAACGATTAAAATAAACGCAATGTATTTGTTAAGTTAAAACGGAAAGATTTCAAGTCTTAGGCCAAACACTTTCAGTATTTACTTCTATTAGCACGTAAAATTTCCACATTGGCGAAAACGTGCAATTCTGGAGTATGCAATGCTTGCCACAGAATTGTTCTTGCCCGCTTGTAATTTTTAACAATTGGATTATTTACAGTGTAACGATCAGCCCTTTATAAGTTTTTTATCGTATAAAATTCAGTACAAAAAAGAGAGCGATTAAATACTCTGAAAATAAAATTTGGATTTCAAGCTAATTCATATAATGACTATACAGAAACTTTTGCATAAAAACCCTGAAATCTTTTTGCCAGAAATAAACTTAAAATAATTTTACAGTTTTTGTAATAAACAGTGGCAGAAAAAATTATTCAAATTTTTTTTACTAAGAAGAGAAGATTAACGGAACTAAGCTTAATGGCTTGCCGCTCCCAGAGGATTAAGAGAGCTTTGATCTGTTATATTTTTGCCAATCATTCTGGGTTTCAATTGCAAAAAAAAAAAAAAATTCAATAGCTGTAGAGTCGACTTGTTTTGTTGGCCCTTTTGAAAAATAAGCCATTGTTTTAAAGGTATATTTTAAAGTTCTTAAGTGTAATATTGTATTAATTGGTAAATACTAAATTAGCAAATAATATATATATGAAATTTCTCTACTTATGTATGTAGTAAACATTTTAAATATTTTAAAATATGTATATAAATATCTGCATTAACTCAAGTGTAAAATGGGTAGCTGAGGATATCAAAAGAGATTTACTGACTATTGGATGTGGTTGAAATTAGTATTGTTTTGGTATCTATCTTTCAAATATCTCTGAAAATGTGGGTTTAATCTCTTCCACAGTTAGCGTAGATATAGAGCATGTAAATGATTGAATCATATTTTAATCAGATAAAAATTTGGCAGTTTAAAATCAAAGGAGTAATACTATATTACCAGCACTTACTTATAATAAAAATAAATGAGCATTTATAAAAAATCAACTGATGCAGTTCGCCAATGGGGTTTTTCATTTAAAAGCATGAAAGCAACGGCGATACGGGGATTTTTTATAATAAAGATCAGATAAGCATCTGTTTAACCTTCCAATAATCACGTCAAAATATGAAACACGTATACTCGCTCCCGGTCTGTCAGACCGATGTTTGTAGATCCTACAGAAAATACATTAGTTTAAAAAAGTTTTAATAGAACTTCATTTAGTTTTAGAAATGTATGTTTTTAGTAATATAAAGCCAAGTTTTAAAGAAAAAAATATTTTTTGTATGTGACTAGCCTCCAGCTTTTTAGTTGGTAATTAAATATTTACTTAATTAATTTTCATATAAATTTAAATTGTAATTATATTCAATTTCTGTTTTTCAGTCGTATTAAGTTGTTTTTATTTAATTGTGACAAAAATATGGCAGCACCATAAAATACCACAAAATTAACCTAAATTTCCCGAAAAAGCAGTTGTTCAACATAAACAAAGAAAAATTCCAAAAAAAAAAAATTTTCTTCATTCAGGAAAAGAGTTTCTACAATGTTTTAAAAGGATAAAAACAGCTTACAAAATCACAAAAAGACAAATATAGACAAAGAAAGCCCAAATTGCTCGGCAACAAAAGTTGAATTATCACGGCCACAGTTTTTTTGTTTCCACAAGAACTACAAGCTGTCAAAATCATATGTTAATTTATTAAACTTAAATCGAATTTAAATGTACAAGATTGGCGATATAAGTTATATTTATATATGATTTATTTCATTATTATGTCAAAAACTGGTGGTAAACGTCTTTCACGCAGTTCTTGTAACATATGGTTAAATTCCCAAGAGATAAAAAATATTAACAAATATATTTCTATTAAAACTAAGCAAACCAAAATACAATAATTACAAGGAAATAACACAGAAAATTAAAATATATAAACTAAGTCTAAAAATAGCACAAAATTAAAATGTACGTGCAAAATATAGCCTACGAAAAACTGTTACGCCAATACTCACGTTGGTCTCGCAGACCAATTATTTTTGTGTACTTACACCCACCCGTCTTATTGATACAAACTTTGTAACGGCACTAAATTGAAGTTTATTGAGATATTACATAACTTTCGCATTCTTTGTTCATAAGATAAAAATTAAAGTAGTATAAGTCGGTCTCACAACTGCTGCTCTATACTGCTGTGTACGTTGAACATTTATCATTTCTAGTTATTTCTGACTATAACGTTGTCAACATTAGCCTTTATAGCCACTTTGGATTAAATTTGCTTATCTTGAATTTATTTTATTTGAAAGTAGTGCTGCAAATTTCTGTCACTTATAACTTACTCATTACTCGATACTCTTAAAGCTTAGAAAAAGTTATGCTCTTGAACATAGTTTTGTTTTGTCCCATTAATTTTACAGTCAACTTGAATATAAGAATACGACAACGAAAGTATCGAGTAACTAATGTTTAATATTGGGTACCTTAGAAAAGAGGAAATACTCGGTACCGACTGCTCACAAATTTATTAGGACTATTCGAAGAACATATTAGGAAGGGTATTTTAAAGTATGTTTATAATTGATAGTATACAAGAAAATATAAAAATTTTATTTGAATTAAATTTTGTTCCAAATAATTTTTCACTACAGTTTTTTTAAATCGAACATTTTTGAATGCCTTCAGAGATATATTTTTGCAATTAGGTTATTTTTATGTGTTCTTTCTTCGATTTTGTTTATCATATAAATGATTTTTCTAAATTCCCCACCTCCTCCCCCTTTACCGTGATTATTAGAATATATAAAGTTTTAGTGATTTACAAACACTAGACTGTAGGAAATTTTTTCCATTCTATTGTAATCAGGAATAGTTGATGCTTGTAAGTATATAATATACAAGTATTTCTACATATTGCACTTGGTTAGCAATACTGTAATAACTCAAAATTTTCATTTTATAACTTTTTAACGAACGGCGACATTATTTATTCATATCGACCAACTGTGAAAATTTTGTATTTTTCTGACCACTATTTCACAAAAAAAAAAAAAAAACGAGCAGTGGTCTTTTTCGTAAAATAAATTGTTCCAGATTCACTTGAATTTTTTTAAATATTTTGAGTTGTGAATGTTTTCGTGCTTCAAATATTCAAATTTTTATTTTGAGTTGATACTGTCTTTAACCAGTTATATGAAAACAGTTTCAAGCAAATTTTCAAATTTTTCGTACATTACGTACATCATAATTTGGGAACCCCTGGAAATATTCCTTTTATATTTTTGAAAAAATGTTAGTTATACAAGACTTAACTACCATACCAATTTTGGTTTGATTCGGAGGGGGTCGGTCCCAGTATAAGTATAGTATATTGTGACAGTTTCCGTATTTTTTTTAGGAATATCATATTTATTTTATCGACGTTTGCTTTAACTAATAATATGTTTAATCAGTTTTTTGTCTTTACTGAAAATGTTAAAATTTTGAGTTATTACAGTATTGTTAAACAAGTGGGATATATTATTGTATGTGTACATATATGTACATATGTATGTGTAAGCATTTGTGAGCTTTGTATGAATATTTGGGACTACTCTCTTTGTTGCTGTAGTTGTTGTTTTTGGTATATGTTTTCAATTGTTATTAGTTTTATGTCCTTCGTTAAAATGAAAAGTAATTGGATTTGTTGATGGTTTTTGATGGCTTTGTTGGCTCAAAGGACCATGAATGCTTGTTGTGTTTTCTATGCTGTGCTCGTAGTTGGTATGTACGTATGTGTGAATATTTATATAAATTTTTTACATCAATACATTCGTCTACATACATTCTAAAAGTATAGTTGAATAGATGTATGAATTGGTTACCATTCAATAAATATTAGAAAGACAAACACACAATAAAATAGGAAAAGTTCATTATATTTGTAGACTACATACATATCTATTATCATACACTTTATGTTTTTACATATATCGGAGTATATTCTTGAAATAATTTTCATACAAATATAAAAATTTATATTTGAATGTACATTTGTAGTTCCATATTAGTTTCTGACATAGAAAAAAAAAAACAGCACAGGAATATATACAAGTTGTATAATCTTTCAATTGTAAAATGTTATTTATATTTCACTTGATAACAATTATTTTTCTGGCGTTGTTAACATTCCAAAAGGTTTACCAAAAATCTATGGATTAATTTAACATGTTTTTAAATTATTGTAGAATAGAAAAAGAAGAATCTAAATAAAATTAATCGTTTCGCTGATTTTTTTATGTGAAATGAACATTTTTTAATTTGCAATATAAAAGTTGGTGTATTTTTTATCAGACATTGTTTTCAAAGTTACCAGAACAATCATATGAATAATGCCGATGATTTTGGATAATGTAGGGGGACGTAACTTTTGATTTTTTTACGTTCGAAAATTTGATTTTTATATTTTCTTAAAAAAAAAATAGAATCTAGTTTTAGTTAAGGAAACTGCATATTCAACTAAGGTTTTCAAGTTTAACCTCTTGCGAAAGTTATACATATATTAAATTACTAAAACTCAAATTCTCAATTAAAAAAAGATCTTAACAATTGTTAGACAATTTTGTTTTTAATCATACGAGTATTGGATGCACTTATGTAATTATTGCAACCAACTCTATTATTGATACATATATTTTGGAAAGAACTAAAACCCTGCAAAAATTATTGGTCTACATGGTTCATTTTAGCTGATATGGACTAGTTACAACATGGTCCTATGTAATGCAGCTATGGACCACTTTCAAACAAATGTTCGTTTTTTAGCACGAAATGTAGTGTTGCCAATAATGTTATTTCATAATATATCATCAATTACCACCAATATGGTGGCCCTAATGGCACAAAAGTTTATTTGTGGCTATAATGAATGTTTGTAATTAAAAGTTTATTTTTTTGGTAAAAGCGAAACAATAAATAAAAGTGAGTTTTGTTTACAAGAAATCAAAAATGCAGTGTAGCTCCCATCATAAATAGAGACTTATTAAAGCAGAGGGCAAATAGTTTACGTAGACTACAAAGTGAAAATGAAAGCTAGTTTTCTGTTTGTGAGCAATGGGATAGTGACATAGAGTAGTTTCAAAACTAGCCCCTGTAGGTACTCCATGGAGTAGTTACATAGTCTAGTTTTTGGGTTAGTCCGATGTAATGCAAAGCTGGTCCACGTGGTTCAGTCATAGGACATCCCAATGTTAAATGGACCACGTCTAATGCATACGTTTGGGGTAGTTTGTGACTAGTCCTGACCCATTACGGAGTAGTCCTTACACGCATGTATGCACTAGTCGCGATTTTTGCAGGGAATAGACAAAAATTATACCACTAACTTGCTAGGGCAAAATGAAAATATTAATTAAGTGGACTTTGCAACTTGTAATAAATATATATTAATTTTATGGTTCTTGGAGTTTTTACTTCAAATACAGAACGCAAGTAATTGCGCAATGCTAATTATTTTGTGCGCAAAGCTTTCTATCTCTCTTCCACTTCACCACCTGTTCTCTCTACACTATCCCTTTCCCAAAGAAGGTAACACATTAATTAATTAACTGGTAGCCACCAATAATTTCCTGATTGTGTTACTTCTTTTTATAAAAAAAAACAGTAGTAAAATGAACATATAAACATTTTTCTCAAATCATGTAGCTTACATGGTTAAATACGGAAGAAAATATTTACATAAATTCAACAAATGAGAATTCTGGACATGGATTCCTTAAACTTTTGCAAAAATACTTTGATTCAATGTAGGCTTACATTTCTTTAGTTAAAAAATTCATTCAAATTCAACCTAAAATGGTATATTGAAAGCATTCATTATTGTTATTCTTTAACAAAAGCAATGAATCAGTTAATTGATTTAAAGTAATTGTACGTTGGTCAAAATTAATGAAAAATCATTGAATCAGTGAATTATTTCCTTGAATTTTTCGTTCATGGTAGCATTTGTATGGTGAGTTATAGTGAAATTTTAGTACTTAAGTAATTGCTTAATACTAATTATTGTGGGACATTTTAGTAGTAATTGGGAATAAGTGCGAAATGAACCCTTAAATACGTTTTAAGTTTTGACTTGCGTAAGGTGTTCAAGTTGAATTTTGAGCTTTAGTGTCTTTACAGACCTATAGTACGATCTTATGACAAATATTTCTGTGGGGCATTTCAACACGCTATATCACCGCTGTAGGGGAGATTTGTGTCCTTTTTAAGAGAGAGTAAAAATACCCATATATAGCAGAGGGTTAAAATGCTAAGCACAACTTATACCTTAAATATATAAATAATATAAACACTGAAGGTGGCACATAGCCGAAACTGGTCTGTTTACAAACCAAATTTTACGTGGCATGACGGAAAATCGTTCCAAATTAAAAAAAAACCCCCGTCGGAGGAAAAACACAACACTAATATAAATAAGGCTTACAATGTTTCCTAGGCCGAGCCACTATAGCTACACATAAGCAAAAGGGGAGGGTGCGGGGCATTATTTCTCCCAAAAATTAACACCAGATATAAAAAAAACGCCGATACACGTAATTTTTTTCTTGGTGCCCTCTACTAGAATCAGTCGTTGAAACTTTGTCAACTTGAAAAAAAAAATTATTTAGTTACACAGTGCAATTAAGATAAATAAATAAATTTTATAAAAAATATTTCTTCATAAAAGTATTTGCAAAGATGTTATAAAAATTCTTATTAAACAGAATGTAATATTTCAAGGCTTACGAACTTGAAATATTTTGTATCAGTACGAGTATGTATTTATTTTTCGAATAAGTATAAATCAAAACAGAAAGTGCTTTCATCAGTCATTCATTTTTCTAACAAAAATATTTTCATATCTTGCCATTTGTATCTTATGTAACAACAGAATTTGGTTGCACATGATGACACACCGATACATACACACACACATATTTTTTATGGATAAACAAACATTTTAAGTTAAGATAAACATTCATACGGTTTTGATATGAATTAATCTTCGTGTATTAAAAGCAACAACCAAAAATTTATTTTGTACTTTTTCTTCAACTCAAACAGCCTTAGAAGGTTGGATACATGAAGGATTCTGCTTTGTTGCTGCCTGCCGTTTGCATGTGGTTAAGTGTTGTTGCGTCTGGTATGGAAAACAAGAATTGTATTTATGTGAGTTTTGATTTAAAAAAAAAGCTGGAAAAGTACATCTTGGCGCCTTTAAGGCGTCATTGCAGGATTTTGTTTTTCACTTCTTCTTGCAGAATGTGATGTACTCATACAACAGCTGTTATACTTCTATGCTTTTTCAGTTATTGCTGTTGTAACAACTCAGTGATATTGTTGTTGCTTATGTTGTTTTTGTTGTTGTTCATATTGCATGTTTACTTAAAGCACAAAATCAATTCCATTTGCTAGTTACATTTGTGTGAGTTTAAGCATGTGTGCGCATGTACTTATGTATGTGTTAACTGTTGTTGATATTTATAAGTCGTTGTTTGTTGTTGTACTTAACAAGACACCAATTAATCTATTTCATTTTTATAAAAAATTTACTCATACACACTCATTCATTTGTCTTCGTTAGCTAAAATAAAGGTGTATGTATGTGTAGTTACGTGTTTTCACAGTTACACACATCATTATTCGACCATTAAAATAAAATTGTTATGAATAAATAGTGCAAAAATATATGACAATTTTAATTTATACGTAGGTATTGTAGGCAACGGATAATTTGCCGCCTAAGTTGAGATATTTATCTCAACATTTTTGTAGGACATTTCAACCCGTTGACGCGCAGTTTTTGTCCACATAAATGAAGTGCTTTACATAAAAGTACTAAGCACATCTTGTACTTTAGACGTAGGACATAAATGAAGTGCTTTACATAAAAGTACTAAGCACATCTTGTACTTTAGACGTAGGACTTTGAGATATCCTATGCCGATTTACTCCCTTAAACTAGTCCCATATTATATGCCGATATACGTATGTATGTATATATCTTTTGATCCCGTCTACCAGAATCAGTGGATAGAAGTAAGTTAATTTTTATTTTTTAAAGTGTAATTAACTTTTATTTACATATGAAAAATATTATTGTTACATTTACTTTTGGTACCCACTGTCTGTATGTAAATTTCGTTTGTTTTTTGCTGTACAAATGTTAAGTTAAAAAGCTAAAAAAGAAATATGTGAAAAGAAATCCTTGTGAAACACCCTCTTCAGTTTTAAATGTATGTACGTGCGTCACTAATTAAGCTTTTGCAAACAAGCAACATGGTTTTATGAAAAAATTCTTTAACAGCAACACATATTAAACATAACTCAATGGCTGCGTGTCTGTCTGTCTGTCTGTCTGTTTTGCTACCTCTCTTTCCATGTGTCTATCTTGCTAACTAGCTGACAGTGATAGAAATGATTTCATGTTCGTTGTCTTTTACTTTTGCTAATTTTTTTCTATTTCCTTTTTAGCATCTTGTGATTTGTCTTTACAATCAACAGATTGCTTTTAACAATTATTAAAGAAAATGTTTCTAATTTTTTTCAGCAGCAAAAGAAAAATGTTTCTATGAATGGTATGTATATTGATATACATATTGATATACATATGTATGTATGTATCTATGAAATTAATTTGTCAATGTTACATCATCTTTTTAGCAAATACCATATTTTTTATTACATATTTAACATTTTAATGACGAGAATAAAATGTTATTAATATAATGGATATTTGTGTGATAATAATGAAAATTGAAATAACATCATGTAGGTATGGTTGTAGGTAGCAATATATATATTATTGACTAAATTTTGCTTTTGTAAAGATATAATGAATAAAAAAATGGAAAAATTTGATGAGTTTAAGAATGTGCAAATGCTTTGTTTTCTAATAATTAACAACAGTTTTGAATTCCAGCGCATTCAACTTTAACCTGAAATAAAATTTCATTTGTTTCTTTTTCTATTTTAAACTGAGCTGAAAAATTAAAAATTCTACTTTTACGTATTGAAATCAGACGAAAACTCAGACAGTGTAATGTCAGCTTAAGAAAACCTTTCAGCTTTTTGCTCTTTAATCATATTTAAACCCTGAACTTTAAACAAGACATCCCCCAAATAAAAAAAATTTTTGAATAATCGAAGTAACGACGACTCTCCTGATGATGAACTCTGTAATAAAAAATTAATATGAAACACTTTAACAGAAGAGCGTATAAGGGCACGAGAACTGTGAGCTTAGAATGTGGCAAAAATAACTAAAATTGTCTAGTGGAACTGAAAGCCACTCATTGCTTTGGCAAAATTAAAAAGTGGGGGAGGTGACAATAACGAGCTGCTGTGTAATGATGCTGTTTAACTGTAAAAACAACAACTTCAATTTGTTATATTTTTTATATTTTGCAAATGTGTGTGATGAAATCTCTCGAGGGACTTTTTAACCAGCACGACGAAAAAAAAACCATTACAACAAGAATATAACAGCTCAGTACAAAAACAATAAAATTTGATCCGATTCTCAATTGAAAAATTGCTAATAAAAAATAAAGCACAAAAGTTCTTCTCACTGATGGTTAAAGGGGAAAATAAAATAAGACAGGTGCGGATCCAGGAGGGGATAAGGTACCATTCCTATCCAAAATCTAATAATATATACCTCATTTCTATTAAGTTTTTAAAGGACATATTTTTAAATGATGTTTCATATAAAATTTCCCCTCTTAAAAGCTTGAGGCTGATCCGCACTTGAATAAGAAAACAAAAACAATCTGAAAAATTTATAAAAGGTAGCAAAAGTGTCTGTGGCAGTGTGAGAGACAGCTTAGATAGATTGGGTCAACAACAAAGATTCAAAATTTAGCAACATAAATATGTATTAAAATATATTTAAAAATTTTTTTCATACTGAGGTCGCAAATATCACTAAATTACTTTGCCTCTTACTGGTTTAAACAAGACAACAAATATAAACTACAAAGCTGGAGTATCCCGTATGGAAAATTACCCCTTGGCTATGGCGGAAATTTAACCTAGATCCCAATGGTGAGAGCCTTGAACATTAAATAAATTTTTTTGAAATTACGTAGATTTACTAACTAACTTTGCAGCATTTTCGGATTCAAGAAGTCTTGCAATATTTTTATAAAAAATTTCATATGATCCAAAAAAAAGTTTAAAATTAGTTGAAATATCTAAGATGTAGAGATGTTTAATATTATGTAACAATGAAAAACATAGAAAAAATAGAATATGAAAGCAACAACCAACCATTAAATTTATAGAACTTAAAAAAAATATATTTATAACCTAATGGACATTATCGGAACAGATATTCATTAGCATTTCTTTTTGTATAGAGAAAAACTTTTGTAGAGATCATTAAATGCGTATTGCATTTATTCGATTAAATTATAATGAAGTAATGTTAGTATATTTAAAGAATATATAATTTAGAAGCAATACAAAACTCAAAGGGGTAATATATAATAACTTAAACTAGAACAGCGGAGGAAACGTGTATTTCCCGTGAAGTCATATATGCCATCCACTTGGTCAGATGTAGTTAGCAACATAATCTAATTAGCCGAACAATCTATAAAATATAATGGTGGGGTTCACGCAACATTCGGTAACTGTTTACTCGTTAAATTGGTAAAATTTTCCATATATTTTATTGTTGTAAAGTTTATTTAAAAAATTTTTGACAGCAAAATGTATGGGAAATTCTACCAATTTAACGAGTAAACAGTTACAAAATCTTGCGTGAACTCCACCAATATAAAAGAAAATATAATAAAAAATTTTCATTAATTAAACATAATTTCATTTTCCATAAGAGAATTAGGAAACGAGTTTGATGCTGTCTAAAATGATCCATAGATTTGCGTTGACGCGTTGATTGATTTCAATATGACGAACTTTTCTCAAAAATGGCCGAGTTGCCCAAGATTATTGATTGAAATTGAAACTATAACAGGTATCGAAATAATTTTTCGTTATGTTACGCGCACACAGGAGTAGAATTGGAGAGGTGAAAAGTCCAAACCCTTGTTTTCATGTCGAAAATTTTCGTTTTTACCCATATACAACTGTGCAGTTATTTTTAGAGTTGAGTAAATGTTGTGAATTGGTAAGTTTAAATGGTTGAGTTATGTCTGAGTATAAATTCACATACATATAAGCATTAGGGTGTCTGTTATATCCCAAGTTGGTTTTTTCTTTGGTGGCACCCCTAAATTTTTTGTTTTTGTCCTAAAAATAAATACCTAGTTCAAATAACTAAATATTTTCATACTTAACCGTGTCAAAATCATGTAAAAGTACATGGGAATTTCGGACCTTTTGCATTATGTGTTTTTTTCTGAAACAAATAACAATACCGCAATGATGAATACATATTTTATAGAGAATTGAACGCTATACAAAAAAAATAATCCCTGTATGATTTCTTTTTATAATTGATTACACTCCTTCGAAATTTATTTAGGATTACAGATTTGAGCATGATGGAAATTCTAATTTATTCAGACTTTACCTATTAGTTCAAATAAAATAAAAATTACGTAAAATTATAACAATTTTTGTTTCAAAAAAATTCATTAAAAATTCCATTATTTTTCTATAAGCATATAACTAGATATGTTTCAAACCAAACAAGCCCTATTTAATTAAAATAGATTTATAACTATTGATTTTATTCGCAATTAAGTGAGGGACCTCAATTAATAAAATTGTGATTTCCTCACATGCACACACACATTTTAAAATGTTTCTATTGTATGAAGATCATGTTTCTTATCAATTGAGTTTCTTCACTTAATTGGGAGTAAAATGAAAAGTTGTGCATCGATTTTAATGGAGAAGATTTCGTTTTGCTTCGAACATATCTAGCTATATGCTAATTGAATTGGAATTGGAATATTTAAATTTGTTTTATCTTTAATGAATTTTAAAAAAATAAAAATTTTTATAAACTATAATATCCACCATGGTAAAATTTTAATCCTGAATAACTTTTGTAGATCGTTTAATTCTCTATAAAAGATATATTGATCATTGCGGTATTGTTATTTGTTTCAGATGAAAAACATTATATGCAAAAAGTCGAAAACTTCAATGTAATTTTATATGGGAAATATTACATGATTTCGGCACGGTTTAGTTTGAGATTTTTCAGGTTTTTTGAGTCGGATATTTGTCTTTAGGGTAAAACTTAAACATTTAGGGCGTGACACCAAAGAAAAAACAATTTGGTAAATAACGAACACCCTTATAAACATACATGCTGACTGATGGACTATTTTGCAGTTTTTTTTTTGCTTTAGGAACTAAAACTGAAGGCAACAAATAAGCAAAAAATTAACTGACAAAAAAATTATACGAAAGGACACACATGTGTGTTAAACTACTTTTCCTTTTTGTTTTGTTGATTTGGCCCAAAGACGCAAAAAATAAATGAAAAAATTACAAAATAAATGACAAAAATAAATTGAAAATGAAACAAATAAAAATAAAATTACGACCTCAACCAACAAATTCTCACAAAAGGCACACATACACACACACACACACACATATATATCTACATGTTATCAATACATAAAAACTTTCGATTCACTAGTTGCCATAAAACAATGATGCCAATGCTAAAGTATCTTAAGGAAAATTAGAAACAGGCGTTGCTTACAATAATCAAAATAGAAAATAAATTACATAACAAATACTTACATACTCACACTATTATTTACACACACATACATGTTCATATACACTTCTATTCCCTACAAACAAATTGAAGATATCCCCTGAGGCAATACTCCCCAAATTGTCATCTAGGAGAAAATGATCAAATAATCTTCCTTTTATAATGTTTCAGAAAATAACGCAATATAAAAAGACAACTTTTTTATTACATAATTCATTTTCTTTCAAAAATTATACAAAAAAGGCGTAATCTCCACGATAATGAATTTTAAAGCTGTTAGAGAAAAGGCAAGCTGAAAAATTTATGTATGAAATTTTTACAAAAAAGGAGGAACGATTTAATAAGAAAAATCTGTTTAAAATAATATTTTTCAAAATACAAAATCTTTTTTCTTCGCAATAATATTTAGACGATATCTTCCGATTTTCTTAAAAGTAGTTATCTGCTAATATTGCTAGTTTATCATTTAGAAGAGTCGCTTTCGTATTGCTTAGGAGTACGGCCATCGCGACACGTTTCTTCCCGAAGGCAGCATCTTCCGCAATACGAAATCGATTATTCCCACAATAATATTTTTCATCCAGGCAATACGTTTGGCAATACATATTGTTTATTTCTATGTTTGCTGGGACTCAAACATTTATAATGATAGAAGCACTTTAACTTTTTTCAGTTCTTGTCGCATATAAATGTATTTGGACAAAAAGAAATGAAGTCCTATTTATTATCGTTAATCATTGATTTTTTTATTATGTTCATTATTTGATTTAAAGTACAAAAGACGGCGTCTCCCCTAAAACTGCTATTTAATGTTTAAGAGCAGCTTGTGGAAATCGAATTAAGCCTCTTCAGAAATACATCTTAAATCAAGTGCGTAATCCTAAATGGGCCTTGTTGCCTCCGTTTGGTTGTCCCAATTCAGGCTTTGTCAGCTGTAGACAACTATCTGATTGTAATATGTTCCCCGATTCGTTATTCACATTCTTGCTTTGCAATGATGTGTGTATGTAGTTTTAAGTAGTCCGATTTGCAGTAATGGTCACGTCAGAGCCCGGTTGAAGGGATCATAAATAAGTATGTAATAGGTAGATTGTGTACGACATATTTTGTATTACCATTGGTTGTGTTAAGCAGGGAATACATTACTCCAGCGTACAGTCACAAACAACTGAGGAGCAGTGCAATATTCATTTCTTTAAAAGTTTTGTAGGGATGAGTTGTTTTACCTAGTGCGGACCGCATTTATTATTGATACTGGCGCATAATCATAGTCATAAACAAAGTATATTTTAGGAATTTAAAACCAGTGTTAGTTACCATATAAAATAATGGGTTTAAACTCCAAAAGGATGCTTTGTTTTGACTGTGAGTATGCGCCATTGTTTTAAAAATCGAAATTAAGTAAAATGCGTATTTTTTTATGAAGGAATTCAAAACTCCGAAAATAGTGCTATGTAATATGTGAATAGCCCAATAGTACCCATCTCCACGTGAAATTTTTCTTGCAGAAATACTAAATTTTTTTAGTTAAAAAGAACGAGAGAATAATATATACAGTATATATTTCTATACCAACACTCTCCCACAAATTCAAAAATTATTGCAACAAAGATTGCATGTGTGACGGAGACTTAATCGACTCATTTAACGACAAGGGTAAAACACATATAAATAAATAAATAATAGAAATAAATAAATATATAAATAAGAACAACAACAATAATTGAGGTTGAAATAAAAAATATGAATGTTACACTTATGTTTGTACATACATACATATTATTTCTATCCTTACGCACTAAAATACTAAAATTACTAACAAAATATATAAAAATAAAACAACAAATGTTGAAATGTTATTGATAAAATACAAAAGGCGAAATTGGTCAAAAGAAGTCAATCGTAATGTTCTCATAAAAATAAAAAACACCGTTGACAGTAACTGCCACACTGAAACCCCTTTTTACAAAACGGAATACTGTAATTCAATCTTAAAAATAATCATAAAAATATACAAACATCAATAACACAATCACACATGTTACGCATACAAAAAAACAAGAAAAAAAAAACATTCGAATATCTAAAAGAAACATTTCAGGAGGAGTAAAAGTATAAAAAACACGATTCTGGCTGTTGTTTTATTAAACTTTCTCCACCTCCTCCTTGCAGTACCCCGGCTCCCGTTATTCTAATCATCATGTCCTTTTAAGAATATTAGCTTGTGTTTATAAATGTGAATGGACGAAGAAAAAGACTAGTTGTATTCGTGGTAGTACATAACAACAAAAAAGCAAAAACACAATAATAAGTTTGTGAAAAATATACTCAAAACAGAAAATACATTTGTAATACGAGAAATCTATTAAAATAACGATATACTGCACACACACAAATTCTACTTCTCCTCATTCTTACACTCAAAAGCATACAAAAGATTAGACCCCTACAATCACAGTAATACTGAAATAATTTTTTTTTAAACGAACACACATACTGCTTAAGCCTTTTGCGGCTTTTCTGTAGATACACCCATGGTCTTGGCAGGAATCGAACCTGCGACCCACGGCTAATAGTCTAGCACACTATCCACTACACTATGGGGGTACCCATAGTGTAGTGGATAGTGCCATGCATCTGCTGTAAAGCTTTTATAATGTTAGATAGGACTTTTTGCATTTTTTTATGACGATATAATCAAATGAACATCTTCAATGTTGCATTTTAAAAATTGTAATATCAATAACTCTTACTTATTGTATGTTTATATCATTTGCGAAACTTTTCCTTGAGGTTTAAATCTTTGTGGCACAGTTTGTAATTGACAAACATTCCATTTATTGACTCCGGTTTTGTGCTCTTCAAATTTAATTTTTCTTTAATTAATATTTTAATGAGCTGTTTTGATCCGTTTTCGACTTAACATTCTTTAACATGACATTTCAAATAATATTTTGTTTAAAAGTTGGCATTAACAAATTTATTATATGTGAAAACAACCGTATTCGAAAGTCCCGAACAACAAGGGACTAAAAATTTAAAAATCCTGGAATTCAGTATTTGTAAAATCCCGAAATTCCCGGGATTTTCAGCATCGGGATTCCCATTCTCAATGTATTTTTCGTCAGTTAATTCTAAGTTATAATATTTTTCTTCCTCTTAAATAATTACAAAAACGTTATAAATTTCGAGATTTAGCAATATGTTGTTCTTCACTTAAGGGAGATGATGTTTTCACTAAGCGAGCTATAAGATTTTTTTTAAGTTACTTGATTAAATGGTTTTAGGAATGCTGCAATGTTTTATAATAATTTCCCACAATTTTCGCGAAAAAATACTGTGCATTAAAAAAAAAATTATATAAATAAATAAATAATAAAACTTAGAATGAATAAAATGTACCAAATACTCACATCACTTTAATTTGCACTAACATTTAAACATATATTTACATTCCAACATACACTAACCCTACAGATTCATGCGCCAGGTTGGCCATGTCTTTCAGACATCTTGCAAGATCAATGCATGAGACTGTTAAAGCGTCGATGACCTGTTGGTGGCAGCTCAAACATTTGCTGGTATACGAAGAGTAGTGTCTTTTGCAAGACTAGCTTGCGGACAATATCTAGCAACTAGTTGGCATGACCAGTTGAGTAGTTTTTCTTTTACCCATTCTTTGAGTACGGTTTCTGTTCGATTGTCTTAAAAGAAACTGTAATCAATTTCGTCTACGACGAGTTGGCCAACCGGGCTTTCATTCGAATGCTGAACAAACAAAACCATTCTCGTTCATACATCCATATAAACATACATACATATTCATCCAAATATAAATAAATAAGAAATAGAATAACAACAAGAACAGAAGCAAAGTATACAAATACCATCCATATCCTCATCTTCATATGAACAAACGATAATAATAAACAACAACAGCAAAAACACCCTCTCTTATTGTTTAGTATCTCATTACATCTTTAGTAAAATTACATTGTTGATGTAAAAAAAGGAGGAGGAAGAGGAAGGCAGCTGGATTAAACAATCCACAGTTAAACATTCACATTCGCATACGCACACATTCCCTCCCATACGCAAGAGTTGAATTATATGGCACGAAGGGTGTTTTTCGTAGTGCGTGAACAAAATTGTTGAATAAATTGCATTTTTGTCAACTTTGGAAAGGAGTCAAATACCAGCACAGAAGTGGCAGCAGAAACATTCAACAGCAATAATAAAATTAAAATATTTTATACGGGATTTAGATGTTTTACTTAAACAAATTTTTCTTTACAGCAACATATTTGTTTTTAAAGCAGAAGTGATATATAAAATCGCTTAATAAATGATGTCTTCCATCCATTTTAACTCATTGGATAAGAAGGCTTCAATTAAGAATTGAACGGTTTTAATAATTTCTACCTAAATATCCTTCATATTTACTTAAGGAGTTCGCACTGAAAGTATCGTTCTAGTTTCGAAATTTAAAAATTAGAAAGTCTTTTATATTTTTCTGAGTTCACCATGAGTTCACTCTTGCAGTGAGAGAGGCAAATAAGGTACATAACACGCGTTAACGCGTCAACGCGTTACAGACTTCTGTCAAAAAAGTTAAAATGGTGTGTTTATATGAAGCAAGTTACACAAATAAGCTTGAAACGCGTGTACCGCAAAAAGTTCAGCAACTTTCAACTTTTTTCGCGCGTTAGCGCTTCTGACAGTTAACAGCTGACTTCAGAGATGACAAAATAGGTACAACTGTACCATTTTTGGTACAAGTCGGACTTTAAAAGTACAATGGCTTATTTTCGTTATTGCAGCTCTTTTGTTGTGATAAAATATCTTATCCTTTTCGTCTGAACAAAGTTAGACTTAAAAAAAAGAGGAATCTATAAAGTGGTCAGATAGCTCACAAAACGTAGTCTCTGAAATTTAAATCTCTTGCGGATCATGATACATATTAAAATTAAAAAATTATATATTAAAAATTTTTATAAAATTGAAAAAATCGCCAAAAACCAAAAAAAAAAAAAAAATCGCGGATATGATAAAAAATGTCAAAACAGAAAAAAGTCTCTAAAAAATCACCAAAAACCGAAAAAGTCCCCAAAAATCGAAAAAAGCGCCAAAACTAAAAAAGCTCCAAAACTAACATAAATCGTTAAAACTAAAAATACCGTCAAAAAGCGTTAAAAGAAAAAAACCCCAAAATGAAAAACCGCCAAAAACCAAGAAAATCGCTAAATCATAAAAAAAATTTAACTAATAATAAAACTAAAATTAAACGAAAAAGCTAAACGAAAAAAATTTTCAAAATTAGAAAAAAGGGCAAAAATGAAAAGGGATACCTGCGTTTGTACTGAACCCTTCGTGTACGAGCCAAAGTCGCACTTTACTGAATTAATTTTATTTTTTTTTGGAATGCAATAGCTAAACTTAATTTGTTGTATCTTTGCACGCGGCCAATGCCGGCTGTGCAGACTGGTTAAAATAAACCATGTGTTTTTAAAAACTAATTTTTAAAGTTGCATAACTTCCCCATTTCAAAAGTGACAGACTTAAAGTATACATCAAATGAAAGCTTGGAATGTTTCTCAAAAATTGTATACATGTTTAAGTACCGCTATATTGTCTATTTTAGATAACTGTGTGTTTACGTAAAAAGTCGGGCTCAAAATGTTTAAAATTGTATTTGACTCAGAACGAGTTAACGGATATCAAAAATGTATATACCAGTAGAAACGTATTTTACAACACTTTAAAAAGATATACAAACAGAATTGAAGAGCGCTGAAAAATAAATTTCACAAATATTGTTTATTCAAATTGGGCTATTACCCCATGTTTTTTTATTTTGATTTTCAACAGCGTTGGTATTCTTGACTCGTATCAAGGCGAATATTATGTTTTAGTACAATTAGGTATAAAAAGTACAATTTTAGTCAACATTGGTACAATTTTAAAATCTCAATTTCCATCCCTGGCTGACTTTCTTATTGTTTGATATATGACATTTTTGTGGATTGCAAATAATCTTTTATTGAAATAAGTTTCTGCTAGTTTGTTGTAAAAATTAGTAAAATTGGATGCAGCTGAGTTGTAGAAACCGAATACTACTTCAATGAATTCAAAAAAATCAAATTATCAGTTTTTCGCAATTTATTTGAAATTTCAAACGGAAACGAAAGCCAAACGGACCACTGATTCGGAATCTGGTCAAATATACAGACGCTGCAGATAACGCGACTAGTCCAAAAACGCATGCTAAATATACTCCATAGAGGACTAGGACTAGTCCAAAGGTAACCCAAATGTATGAAAAAAGCATGATCGATTTTCCATTATGATGTCCTAGGGAGTAGTCTCAAAACTACTCTATATAACTAATTGATGGAGCACCAAAGTGTTCGTATTTTAACGATTGCATATACTATGTGTAATCGTTAAAACGCTAACACTTGTCGCTTAACCATAAGCTCTTGTTTGCAAATGATATGATCCATGACTGCATTACATTAGAGTAGTATTAAAACTACTCTACGACACTATTCGATGGATCTCTTTATGCAATCGTTAAAAGCCAAACATTTGTCGCTTAACTACAAGCTCTTGTTTGCAAATGACATAGTCTATGACTGGATTACATAGGACGTAACCACTCCATTTCAGATAAAATGGACCTACATGGTCCAATATTATCTATTGGGGACCACTTTTATTTTTTGTAGCGGTGTTATTATGAATAAGGCAGTAAAACTATGAAATAAAGAAATTATTCGGTTTGGTATTTATATAACGATAGACAATGTTTTTGAATTATTAAATCTTTCTATAAGGACAGTCTTTGACATGGCAATATGAAATTGTAATATAGACACCGGCCTCTCCAACTTGACAGTTTTAAGTGTTCAGAAAAATTTCGGAAATTTTTTGAATGTGCCACATTATAATATATGATGCTTAGTTACTTTCTTATTTTTTAAAGTCTTTATGAAATAAGTCGTAAATATCTCAGTGAGCAAAGATTCTACCTTCAGATTTTAACTATTTAAATAAATTTTAATGAAAATTTTTCTCTTTATTGAAAAAATAACAAGTTAATTGGCCTATTTAAAAAAGAACTTTCAAAGAATTCAATAAGATCCTGAGCTTGCGATCCGAATTGGTACAAATCCAGATAATTTCTAAGGATGTCATTGCAAGAAGTTCTGTTTTTTGATGCATATTTATAATGATCCCATGTTCATGATATTATGTTCATGATATTATGAAAATTTGATTTCTTGTATGGCTTTTGAAAGAGATTTTAATACTGTTTTTAAAAATATGCATTTACTAACATTACTTTCAATTATAAATGAAATGGAAATCAATGTTTTAGATTCATAAATATAGACAGTCATATATCTTTGAAGTTAAGTATTAAGGTTTTAAGTTAAAAAATTAATTTTGAATTTTTGATTAAGTTGAACTCATTTCTTTTTTCTCCTTTGTTTGGTATCTATAACTTAAATAACTTCTTCCAATCGTAATCAGTTTCTCTTTAGACAATAAATTAGAAAAATGCAAATTAAATAATTTTCAGCTTTATATTACGAAAAAATTTAGTTTCGGACTTTAATACTTAACACAAAAGATATTTAAATCAATATATTTAAATCAATATATCCTGCTAATATTATAAATGAGAAAGTTTGTATGTTTAGAATGAAATTTGGTAGACGGATAGATGAAATTTGGTAGACGGATAGCATATGTCCCAGATTAAAGTATAGGGCACTTTTTAAAGACTAAAACTTCTATCCCGTTTTAGTCTTTAAAAAGTGATATGATGGTATTGGTACTTTTGGTACGGTTTCTTTTTTTTCAGCAGTTCGCCGATGAAGTCGCGGGTAAATGCTAGTAATTTATAAATAAAAGTATAATAATGTATAACAGTTATTTCATTTGTTTAAAAAAATCAAGAAACATCGTAAGTATTTGCAAAAATTTCAAATTACCTCCAATTTTGTATAAGGAAAATAGCTATATAATTAATAATCTGAATGATGTTAATAATTACTTCATTAGAAGTCAAAAATTAACATTTAATGATACTTTGGAAGTAGAGAAAACTACTTCCAATTTTTTTCACTTGGGCTGTTAATGCAAAGGAAGTAGTAATAAGAGAATTTTATAAGAATATAAGTTATAATGCTTGTAAATATGTACATATATTTTTGAATACTAGGAGCAAAGTTTTATCTGGGAAGATTAAATTTTAAGCCATCGATTTTTGTAGTATTCGTTTTAGTGCAAGATAACAATATATAAAATTTTTTCTTTAATTTTACTGTTTTAAATCAAAATATTTGTTTTGATATTACATTAATTATCTAGTCTTTTTTTACGAACCTATTCACAATATACGATGAAGAATTAACGTTGACTTTAATGGCGAGGTTTTTATGTCGAACTTGTCATTAAAGTCCACGCTAACTTTTAATCGTATATTGTAAAAAGGGCCGTTATGTGTATTATTTGGGGAAACATTATGAAGCCAATAAATATTTTATTACTTTTTTTCTCCACTTAATTTTGCATTTCAATTAACATAAACGTATGATTATTAATAATTGAATTTTATTGAAAAACTATTAGCATAGAATAAAATTTTAAAATAATACAAATAATGAAAGGAGTAATAAAACAAAACATAACTTTACAGTGATGAATAAAATTACATAAATATACAAACATATATTTTTATCATATTAGTTAGTTATCTAGTGCGACAAATGTATGACATGTATTGAGAGAGACAATCTGAATTTGTGAAATGACTTTATTTTTTTGCCAACTGTTTTAAATTAAATAACTTAAATATTCAATAATCTGTGTCCAGCTGTTTCCCATTTAATTTTAAATAACTCAGCGAATAGAGCAAATTACACATTTCTGCTTCATATGCAAGAAAACTTTAACTTAGTCTGATATATTTGTTAAAAATGTTGAATATTTTTCTCCGTCACAGTTAAGAAATACTTGCACTATCATATATGAATTCTATTTAATATTGATAACATTTATTATAGAGAACAGAACTAAAAATATACAACTAACTAGATACATTTTATGAATAATTTTACATGATTTAATCTGAAATACTCAGACAAATGGTGGTGGCAATAAAAACAGTTTTGTTTGCAATAATAATGAAATTGTGCAAAATATTATTTTATTATTTAGATTTTTGTTATTCTCGCCACACTTTTGTTTAGTTTTAGCTTTCGCACAAAATTAACTTCACACTCTCATCCAAGTGATTATACACCTGCTAACTTTGCTTAAAATGCTTGCAGCATAAAATAATTATAAAAACAAATAAAATTTTAAATATTTATAACAAATTATTACAAATACGCAAAATATACATTAAAAATAAACATGTAAAATCAAGTTGGCTAAACTGCTCTAAAGCACTTTACAACACAATTTAAAATACTCCTCCTGCTGAAACTGGGGATGTTAGAAAATATGCTGCAATACAATTTAATAATAAAAATTATTTTAAACAAACAATGAAAATAAAATCTGCAGTGAAATATTAATTCTTTAAATTTGGTAATTCCAGTTAAAACTCTGCATCAGCTTCATTATAATTAATAAAATAATCGAAGCACAACCAACATTTTTAAATTTCTGCACTTCCGGCTGCAAATATGTAATAAAAATGCATTATGTGGGGCACTGTGTGACATTTGGACAATTAAGTGGAACTGAAATCGAAAGGTGAATTATAAATTCTATGGACTTTTGAAAAAATCACTTAAGTCGACTTTAGAAAATTTCGAATTTTTATTACCATTAAATACAGATTTTTAGGGCGAGTTTTTTTTTGTCTAATCGACATGTTCATACGATAGTTGTTAATGAAAATATTAATGTTTTAAAATTTTATCTAATCCCAATTTTTCTTAGTTTGCGACTGATCAACAAAGAGTTTCAAATATGTCGAAAAAGAAAAAAAAAACTCGATATGAAACTCTATTCCAAATCACTTAGTTATACCAAATTTTAAAATTTTTTAAGCGTATACACAAAAAGTTTTGTTTAGCACTTTAACAGTATTTCGGCTTTCTTGAAAATTTTGAAAATTACATTTCAGTTGTTTTGTCAACATCCACAGTATTATATTTAGTCGTAACTGCGTAAAATGACTTATAATTTGAATAAGATCTTCAAGTTTCCTTATTACATTCTCTATTAGGATCTCCACTATCCCGGGTCGATTTTCAACCCCTTTTCTGCTTAATGAGCCAACTATTAGATCGACCTCCCACTCAATAAATGAGATATGTGCTATAACCAGCATTTACTTCATACTTTAATGATTTCTGGCAGTCGATGAATAACTTATTGTTGACTTCCATTCTCATCACTGATTGTTTAGTAATCGCTAGCAATATCTTAGCCTCAGTTTAACGATCGCACCTACATGTTAATGTTTCCCAATCTAACGCTGGCCAAAGCTAGATATCCATACATACCGTGAGCTGCTGTCTCAGCTTCTACCAGGCGCAGTCTCTTAGTCTAATGATATCTGAAGTTTCCCTGTAATGTTATTAACAATCCTTACGTCGGTTCTCCCGAAATTATAAGATTAAATCCAACTAGGCAATACTAGACGTCGTTATCTACCTCTCATCTCTCTATCAAAGGATACTCTTACCCATAGCGGCCGCCGTGTTGGGTTTTAACGAAACGCACAGTGGATGAAAAAGTAAAGTTACCGAATTACGATAACACATTTCATTCTGATGATTGTATATATAGATATATAACCTATGAAAATGTTAAACTTAATATCAGATTTTGTACACACAAACGCTTTTTTTTTCGTTTTAAAATTTGTATGGATATATTTTGTTATGAAACGCATTTAAATTATTTTTCAAACAAATTTTAAACGTTTAGAAACGAAAACAAAAAACTCCATAGTCATTGTGACCAATGTGCCCTGATTTAAATGGAAATGAGATTTTGTTGCCTAATTAAGAAAAAATGCTATTGTTTAAATTGGTTTGATAAAATTTTGAAATTTAAATCGAAAATTTAATTAATTGAAAAATAATTAGGAAAAAAATAACTAGAGCAATTTTTATTTTCATTCTTTTCTGAGCTTTACTACATTATATAAAGTTGTATAGATGTTTGCCAATTTTTCAGTTTTATGTTATGATTGATTTACCAAATAGACTTACATCCATTAGTACTTAGTGTTCATTTTTCCAATGCAGTGTTTTGTTTATAAGCCACGTTCTATTAGCTGACATGCTCAATTAGTCACAATTATTTTTATTTTCAATGTAAATATTTTAATAATTGAATTATGAATTCTCGAACTGTATGGTTTTATCCAAAGTTTTATTTGATTGTTCAATATTTATATGCTCTAGAATTTCTTTCTTATATAAAAAAAATTTAATCGAATGGTTAAATTAAAAAGGAACTTAAGCCAAACTAATTAAATAACTTTGGGTAAATGTTTTAATAAAAAAGGCTGAGCAATTAGGTAGATTTCGTGCAAATTATGTTTTGGAAATGTCTAAGCCTTCTTTTTAAAATTTTAATTTTTTTAAAGAAAACTTCTTAGCTTAATGAAGTTGGCCTTTCTCAACTGCTACACCAAACTCCTGTTAAAATAAAACAGATTTAAGTCCTGAAAAGTTTGGATTAAATTCTACAATTAGTTTCATAAATGCTAAATTATTCATGATGTAAATGTAAATAATTGATATTGTTTTTCTACTGGTATTTCAATGAAAATCATTATGTTAAAGTTGCATCTAAAAAAAACATTAAATAAATATTAAATGTGTATACTTAATAAAAAAGGAATGATAGAAAAGTATTTATTTTCAACTATATGATCAATAATAAACATAATCATGCTGCTTCTGCTGTTGCCTTTTGATGAATTTTAAATGCAGTAGTGCACTTGTAGTCGAACAGCCAATACTGCACTCTTAATATTAAATCCATTGAATTTGAAATTATTTTTTGTTGTTATATATAGTCCAGAAAAATTTATTTATTGGAATATAATTCAATTGAAAAATTAAAATGCATTATTAATGTGCGTGTGTGTGAGTGTGTTCTTGCGATTGAAAGTGTATGTGTTTTGTTGTAGTCTATTTTTTCATAGAGTTTGAAGGAGAGCTGCTGTTATTGTATTGCATTTTTTTATACGTATTTGTTTATTTTCAACACAACAAATAAACCCGAAAGATAATTTATTGTTAAAAAAAAGAACAAGCCGCTCGTTTTGTTGCAGCACTGTTTGTTGCTACACTCACCAACACACTTGAACATCTGTAATTTCCTGCCAGGTCTGATACAAGTGTAAGCAAAAAGCGTTGCCAAACGGAATTAATATTTATAATTAGGTTTTTTCCATATGTAACAAATTTGAGTAAAACCTAAGCAGCAAGTACGATCGTTCATCTCTGTGTAAGCATTAGGGTATTCATTTAATCGGGCTTCTGCTTTAATCGGTTAGTCGCTTGCTTAATTAATCGAAGTTTTAGTTTAGTCGGTTAATTTCGTTATTAGTCGGTTAACAGATTAACAAAGCTTTTTCATAAATTAAGTAATTTCAACAAATAAAAATACATAAATTATTTAATATTTTGAGTTTATTAGTAAAAAAAAACAATAACCTAACAAACGTAACAATACTTAAACTACATAAAAAAAGAATGCATAATTGAAAAATCAACAAGTTTGTGAGATCATTTTATTAGTTATTTCAATAGTTTAAGGAGATCTGCTAAAATAATCTTTTAGAAAGATGATTTTGTTTAAATTTTTAGGATTTAAGTGATTCTCTTCTTTGATAAAATTGATAAAAATTTAAAAATCCTTTCACTTGTCGTAGACGATGGAGAAACTGAAAGCAATCCATAATATAAAATATCTAATTTCGCAGTCCTTTTCCTGGGCTTCTCTAAGCATATTACATTTTCCATTATGCCATTAGAGTCCTGTTTTAATTTTTTTCAAATTCTTCACACTTCTAATTGTTTCGGTTAATTATGTTAAAATATATCTTGTATTTCTATCGATAGTTTCTTCTGTTTTCAGGTCATCATTTGGCTAATACTTGTGAAGATCAGGACCGAACATTCTGCAAAAAAGATCATTTACGAATTACTTAGTTTCCACTTTTGTACTGTATTTTAAAACATTGTTGCTATAAGGAAATATTCCACAGGTGTAAAATAAGCGCATTTAAAACTTGAATTCGTCTCTTATTAAATATAATCCTTAGATTTTTAATTAAATCGTTGGCAATAGTATTATTGGCTTTTATTAAATTATTATTCAAAATCTTAATAATTCCCTCAAATTCAATTAGAGAAGCACAGTCTTTATATAAATACTGAAAGAAATATAAATGTTTTTAAAAGAAATTGTGTAACTAATGTAAAAAATAATTCATACCAAAGCTATTAATCATTAAAAAAATTTTATTTTATTGTAAATAATTTGTTGTAAGAAATGTTTTTATAAAGTATTACAAATACTATTAAATAAATCGATCAATCAATCAGTCTTTACTAAACTCTTTTATAGCCACATGTAAAGTTTTACTTAATATAAGATCACTGAAAACACTTCTTGCTTTGTATGAAACATTAATTTCTAAACACATACCTTTTGTATATGAGACGAAACAGATATTTAAACACACAAAAAATAAGATATAAAACTACAAAAAATTCAAAATTTAGTTACATCGGTTAATCGATTAATCGACTGAAATTAGCCGGTTTAACCTTTAATCGAAAATATCCAATTTTAAATTAACCGATCAGTTAATCGGGTAGTAATTAACCCGTTAACCGATTAACGGTTAACCGAATAATATGTATAGACTAGTTTATGTATATACAAATATTTAGTGTTAGGAATAAGGATAATAATATACAATGAATTAGACTTATGTGTTGTTTCCACAATGCAAACAAGTACTGCATGTCTAAAATTTATATGAAAAGCACTCAGTTTTTTGAGTGATTTCCATACAAATTTTAGACAAGCAGTGCTTGTTTGCGTTGTGGAAACAGCACATAAGTCTATGAATAAACAATTCTTACTGACTACTTGTAACAATTAAACATACACACATAACGATAAATATTGCTATAATAAGATATTTTATCAAAAGTTAGGCTTTTCTTAAAAACCTTCCATAAGCGAAGAAAGTGGAAATAAGTTGATAATTTCTTTTATGAGTTGTAATCTACATACGCGCTACAAAATTTAATGGACCGCTTCAAATATACTTCCAAATCCTCTTCACTAAGGCTTTGAAATAAGAGAACTGTGACTTAGGAGTTTTATGTCAAAAGCGTTAAAAGTACCCAAATTGTCATTTGGAAGCTCGTTATAAAGCCAGAGGATAACAATTACCCCTTATGTGTTTAATATTTGACCGTAGGAATGGATCTTGTGTTTTGAATTGTCATTTTAAATATTTACATATAAAAGCGTTACTTATACAAAAAGGCCCGAAATATTTTATTTTCATACATATTCTATGTTTCTCACAAATTTTTTTACATTGTTAAACACATACATACATGCAAATTAAAAAAAAACTATGCTCATGGGTGTTAAGGCCGCATGAATTACATTTGTTACGCTCTAATAAAACTAAACACTTTTAAATGAAAAAGAGCCCCAAATAAAGATAAATCTGAACAAATGGCAACGTTGGCGGTTAGGTGAGTCGTAAAATGTAGAATGGTCTTTTATTAAATACCCCTTATTTTCAGACTGCATACAATTTACAATATAATATTTATTTTTGTTTTTATATTATTTGTCAAATTGCTACGTCTGCTTTTTTATTTTACTAAAATTAAATTAATAGTTTGAACAACAAATAAAAGACTGCATTTAATTTATAAATAACAATTGAACAGCAACATGTAATCATGCAGTTTTTGCATTTGTGTACAAAAATATGTGCCCTACGCACTATTACATGGAAGTTAGTTCTATGAATTACTAAGTTGCTTTAAATATATACGTTTTTTGTATTTGTAATGACGGTCGAAATTAGTTTTTAAATTAAATTTCCAACCTGGCTGAAAAGTCTACTTCACGACTTAATTTGTGAGTTTATAATTATATACACTATACGATCGCAAGACCTCCGATAGTCTTACCAATTAGTCTACGGGTTATCATAGAGACTTGAAGTACTTCTATTTGACAAAAGATAGTTTTTAAAATTCAATAGACAGATAGATAGATAGGAAAGACGAAAAGTTTAAGGTGCAACCACTTCTACTTGACATTGTTTTCCCTTATTGCAGTTTAACCACAAACGATTGTCTCTAAATAATTAAAATGTTCACAATTGGCAAATTTGATTAAATCCAATTGTTTTTATCGAACATTTAATGTTTTTTTGTAATGCATTTGCAACGAGTGCGATAAAATGAAGAAGAAAAAAAAATTCAAGGTAAAAATTAACTTTACAGAAATCAACAGCATTGGCATGTTACCGTTGCTGTTGCTTTTGTTTTACAACAATATTAAATTACTATGAATAGTGAAAACATTTTAGCTGCTGCTTGTACTACACATAAGTTCATTTATGTTTGTGTGTGATCATGTCAATACATATAAATATGTGCATGTGTGGAAAATTGACAATGGCTCATTAATTGGCACTTAACATGCAAAGATATCACCTGCATTTATCTGCATTTGTGTTTGTACGTCATGTGTTTTCATTATTGAAAAAAAGTGTATGTGTGTTTGGAAATGTGAATGAGTATATGTATTACTGCACATACATATGTATTTGTGGGCTTGTAAATCTATTCTTTCCCCGTAGGTCAATTCTTCCGGATATCATCGATTCATGTGTGAAATAAGTATTTATCACCGACGACTCTCCAGGCCAACTATTGACGACATTTTCTAGCAAAGGGCATAAAAGTCGTTGATGACAACGTTGGTAGCATGCTATTAAAGTTGTCGTCAATGAATACCAATAAATTTTTAAAATTTAATAATCGAATCGAGCCAAAACCTTCACACTGATCGGATAGCACGCTACCCAGTAGCCTACTGAGGTACTTAAGAAATGTTGTACAAAGCCACGTTTTGTGTTCAACTTAAACGCTTTTATTTACATAAATGGAAGAACGACAACTTCGATGCAGTTGCTACTCTTGTTGTCGGCAATAAAACTGTACATACGGCAACTTTGATACAGCTGTTAATCTTGTTGTCGGCAAAAAGGCTTTGTAGCACAAATTTTCATGATCTTGTCAGAAACAATTTTTTATAGACGATAATATATACCACCTTGTCGCTATACGTCTAAATGATTGTCTTGCAGACAACATCGATAAAAATGTCGTTGGTAATATCTTGGGCCACAGGGTATATTTTTGTATGTATGTGTTATAATGGTATTTATATGTGTGCCAGCACAAATGCGAAGTAGAAAGACTGCATTTCGTGCTATGTATAATTATTTATGTCGCTTTACGATGCCTGCACTTGCGGCATGATGGCCTCAAAGTGTTGTTTACTTTAATTTAAATATTGTGGCCACAAATAATTTAACAAACAACACAATAAAGATAGAAATATTAAAATAATTTTGGATATTCATATTTATGTGTAAATAAAAAAGGTCAAAAAGCATTTGAATAGTGTTGATAATTTATTTTATAATTTCTTTAATTAAGTAATTGAAAATATATACATATTACTTTAATAAATATTTGTTAAATTCATCATTAAATTTCGATTAGATGCATAAAATTTACAATGTAAAAACAAGTAAAACTGTTGCGATGCTTCTGAACTTATTGAAATTTTGTTATTCATTATTTATACAAGTGTTATCTTATTTGGATTGTTTGATTTTCGAAATTTTTTGAGATTACTTAAACGGTTTTGATTTGAATTTGCAGGAGCTGGTGCAAATTTCTAGAACCTACAAGCAAAATATCCACAAAACAACAATAAATTTTGTAAAAGTGTTGTTGCTCTGAAGAACTTTTACTTGTAGATTTGTAACTTGTAGCTTTAAGAAATGGGGCCTTGATCTTATGTAATTTCCTTTATAATGCAAGATCTCATTCGAAAATATTTAATTACATATTTTTTATTATTTCCTCACTTTAATAGCTGTGGCGTATACGCCACAAAATAAATTATATTTATTACTCATACGCATACATGGGACATATTTATTACTTCTCTAACTTAACTCTTAGGTGTTTTCACACCTGAAGTTAAAACATTGTTTTAAAATTAAATCCATTAACAGCTGATTTTACGTTCACACTACAAATTTTATTAAACCAAGTTTTAGCTCACAATTTGATAAAAACATTTTCGTATGTTCTGTACAAAAGTTCATTTTCTTTTGCCATTTTTTTATCGTTGTTGCTGTTTGTTGCAGGCATTATTTTTACATTTACATTATTTTACTTGTTATTAAAGTATTTCTTTTTTGTTTTATTTGAGCGCCAACATGGCACAACATACATGTACATCTCTACAACAAAATTTATAGTAGAAAATACTCTAGTAGTTTTCAAAAAACGTTGAAAGACGTGTGGAATTATCAGCACAGTTAGCTCTTGTAAGGAAATGTCAAGTACATTAAGGAAGGGAATCGCTATATAGAGTTTAACAGTTTGAAGGCGGTGATGATATTATGATCATACTATCACTCGAATATGTTTGACGTTTAATAGAGTAATGTTAGCTGTTCTAGTGATTTAACCTCTTAGATACACCATGAACGCCATTTAACATTATTAGCTGCTTTCAATCTTTTTGACTTGGAAGCACTGAATTTAGTATAGCGAAAACAAGGTTGTATTTCATAAAACCTCCTTAAAACCAAAGTAAGAAGGGTTTTAAGTTGATTTAAAAAAAGTTATTTCGTATGGTAAAACCAGGTTTTAGTGATTGGTTTTAACGTTAAAACCAAATTTTCCATTATAACCTCGTATGTCAAAACACTATAAGGCTTTAATTTTTAGCAAATCTTTATAAACTTTTAAACTTTTGTTTATTTTATTAAAAATGTTGTTAATCATTTACAAAGCAAGCCCCAGACACTTAGATTAGCTTGAATATTTCGTTTTTTGTATCTTTTTCTTCCAGTGAAACAAAAAATAAGGTCTTTTTAAAATTGTGAAGCCTGTGGCAATATTAAGGAAACCAACCATGGAAAATTACTTTTACACTATTTTTTGCTCTTGTTATTACTTTTTTTTGTATTGCTGAGGCATAACAAGTTAAAAAAAAGAGTGAAGGAGAAGAGATGAGCTAAAAAAAGCAGCCAATTCAACTTTATGTGAATGGGTAAGTGTAGATTATTATTGTCTTGGATACTTTTTTCTTGCTTTATTTGTAATGCGTAACGCCCTTGGCTGAACATACAAACATCAAGAAAAACATCCTTATATTTCCCAATAAACATTATAATAATAAAATAAATACAAAATCTCAGAATTAATTATTATTTACGTTTAAAGTTATTATTTCAATTCAAGTTCAATATTTGAATTAATGTAAATCAAACTTATTAAGAGTGGAGCATTTAGAACATGTAATCAGACTAGCAGAACTTATCAGTGCTGATTTCGATGGCCGCTACAGCATCTCATCAGCGTTCTTTGTTCAGTTTTATAGTTTTACCACTTGTCACGGTGACACTGTTGAATAATTTTTTTTTTCATTTCTACTTGCTATACACACACATTAAAATACTTTGTAAAACAATTTATTATAAATTTTTTTATATTTTAAATTAATATTAATTATTTTCTATAGTTGTCAGTCGATATTACTTTTTGTTCCAATAAACTTCATTTATATAATCTTTATAATATCACATCCACTCAATTATTTTTTAGCCCGAAAATATATTTATTAGCTCAATATCATCCAATAGACACTAGTGAGTGGGAACGTCGAACATATACTCGTACTATTTAACAATTCTTTTTTTACGAAATATGTATAATACAAGAGTTATTTATTGTATGTAAAATCTTATATTAAATTCTACTTAAATCATCTCAAGCTAAAATAATGACTTTAAACTTTATCCTATTTGAATTTAAGTGGGAGTTCACTGGGTAAGAATTTTTGAAAAATCTAATTTTCTCTTTGACATCGAATGTCATTTCCAAACAATAGTCATACTTTAAAATAATGTGAAGTTCATCTTAAAGTTAAATTTTCTTAGTCGTTTGTACCATTAGGATTGTTGGTAGAATGATAGCCTATTAGAATGGCGACTGGGGATTCGATTCCATAAATTATTTATTTTTAACTGTTTTTTTATTTCAGATTGTGTCCGCTTGTTTGCTGGGTTATTAATTGTGTACTGACCAGTTAGACAAGAAGTTACAAGTAACATTGTATAACTAACTGTAATCAAAAGAAATTGTATTTAGCCCAAGTTTCATTTTTATGGATTTTTTGTTTATTTTCTTTTGTATTTTTTATTGTACGCATTTATATACTTTGCATGTCTTTCTATAGAAATTTATGGTGCTTAAATTCTTAACTATTTTAGTTGTTGCTTTTTATTGTCACTACCAAATCAAATAAAATTTTAGCCATCAAAGATATACTAGTGGCTAGTCTAATATGCCAAGATTTTAAGTTATACAATTGACTAACACATTAGTGTATTATTCAAAATTGTTACCTGTGATTAAAGTATTTTGATTTTTCGATTATTCTCCTATATCACTTTTTTTATATATTGCCTTCAATATATTGCATCTGTAAAAGTTTTAAATTTTACAAACTTTTCAAGTAAATTTAGAGAGATCGATATAAATTATCTATTGGAGAGCAAAATTTGAAAATTTTATAGAAACATGACGTGATCGTGATAAACAGCAAGAGCACAGAAGTAACTTTTGTCACGAATCTTATCTATTTTATTGATATTATTTTTATTGTTCCAAAAATATATTTAGTTTTTGTGGGTATTAGCTAACCCCTAAAGGGTCCGCCAGATAAATTTTTTTGAAAATGCTATAAAAAAAAACTACTGAATATTTTCTCAAATTTCTTTTTTTATTTGAAAGTACAATCCTTCCGGTTAATAGCGATAGGTCCAATTTTTAAGCACATTATCGATTGTGTGCAGCTGTATGTCACCAATGGCTTCACGAATATTGTCCTTTAAAGCGTCAATTGTCTCTAGCTTGTCGGCGTAACACTTATCTTTGACTGCACCCCACAAATAATAGTCCAACGGTGTCAAATCGCAGCTCCGAGCTGGCCAAACGACAACAGCTCTGCGGCTGATAATGCGATCTTCAAAAACACGGCGCAAAACATCGAGTGTAGTTTCAGCTGTGTAACACGTAGCGCCGTCCTGTTGAAACCAAATGTTGCCAATATCCTTCTCTTCAATTTTTGTGAACAAAAATTCGTTCAACATGGCCCGATAACGATCGCCATTGACTGTAACGGCCACTCCTTCCTCATTTTCGAAGAAAAATGGCCCAATTATGCCCCTGGACCAAAATCCGCACCAAACAGTGACTCGTTTTGGGTGCGTCGGCTTTTCAATGTATGCGTGCGGGTTTTCTGTGCCCCAAGTGCGAAAATTTTGCTTGTTTACATACCCGCCAAGATCTAAATGAGCTTCATCTGAAAATATGATTTTTTTTGGCAAAATCGGCATCTTCTGTAAGTCGATCGGAGGCCCATACACAACCATATTCGCAAGCGCATGCACAACCATATTCGTTCAGCGGAAGGATAAAACTAATTATCTGTCAAATCAGACATGAGATAAGTGTTACCATTCACGAAATAAGCACTAGTTGAAAAAAAAACGTTATATGGCTTACCCTTTATATGTATGCCTGCATTTCCTTGGGCGCTAATGTAAACTTATCAATAGATCTTTAACCATCATGTTTGAAAAGTTTTGAAACTCGTATCAAAAACAAATACGTAATCGTACTATTAAGTGGAAATGTACAATACTTAAGCATTTTAAGGATAACAACACATATATGTGCAAAATGTTTGCGTTTTAAAACTATGTGTATTTCGGTATTGGGGAGGGTGTGTAATCGCAAACATTCTGCCATTTAAGATGTAAATCTCTTAAATAAAGAAGTTTTGTCAATATGCAACTCAGGAAAAAATATCTATCCCTGTTAATTATTAATTTTAAATTGTAAATCCCATAAAATTTTGACATTAAAAAAACTAGAAATCTTAATAAAAAATCTATTAAGGAAATTGGTAATCCATCTTTGTGGATACATTTTTAATTCAATTTTATTCGCCGCCTTATCCTGCTACGATTGTCATTACAATAGAATTATACTTTGCATTAAATTATCTCTAGTTTAGACATTCTCTTTATTTTTGTCAACAAAGTTGCCTGCTTCCAAAGCCAGCATCTGTCGGTCCGGTCCGTTTCTTTCAATTGTAAGTCGGTTTGTGTTGAAGCAAATGTTATTTATAAATATCAAATTTGTAATCTTAACCTTAGGCAAAATTATAAACAATGACACTTAGAAGCACCAACACAAACAAACAGTACAAAAAGCAACACTTATAAGTGTATATACTAACGTCCTCCAGTACTGCCGCTTTGTAAAAATATCTAGAGTGTGATTACAAGATGTTGGCGTACAAATGAATTAACGTCTTGGCTGGCTGGTATTCTATTTAATTGGTCTAATTTAAGATTTTTAATTTACAAAGAAAATTGAGTTTATTTTTCTTATTTTTTGTTTTCTGTTCCATCAGTGAAGAAATGTTGACGCAATAAAAAATGAAAACAAGAAGACAAGAAAACAGCCAGCAACAATTTTATTTGCCATTTAATGTTTTTAAAGTCTGAGTACTTTAAGCGTTATTTATAATAAAGTTGGTAGTGATTTAATGCACCAGATTAACGCTTGAGATTTTAAATATTTAGAGATGGTAATTTGTTATATGTTTTTTTTCAAAATTATTTCTTTAAAGCAGGCAAAATAATTTCGTTTTCTTTGAGTTTAATTTCATTAATTAAATAAATTTTTGATTTTGAAAAACGGGAAACAAAATAGAGTTTAACTGTGAAATTAAAATTGCTGCTATTGTTTGAAGAAGTCCGAAAGGCTTTATGTTGCGAACGGACGCTATTTTCTTTTCCCCCTCCCTTAAGGAATTAAAAAATACAGTAGGGCGGGTAACTTAATTTTGTTACATGTACCCGACTAGAAATTTTTATACAAACACATTTGGGATCTAACTGGGATCCCAATTCCGATGTAACGCAGAAACGTATTTGGGACCCGATTGGTTTCCTGTGGGGAAATATCAAAATCTTGCAAAAATTTTCTCAAATCGGGAAAATATCAAACTCTAGTATTAAATTAAAATTGCTGAAGCTATACAAGGGACCAAAGTATGTAACATTTACCTCTATTGAAGATGAGCATAATATACGATTAAAAATCTGTGCTAGATTTTCCCAACAAGTTCCCAATAGTTTCCCACTTGGGAAGAACTTTTGTTAAGTCATTAATTTGTAGATGGGCTATCCCAACAAGTTCCCGATCAAATCACAAATGGGATAGCCCTTTTGGATGTGCCACATGCATTCCCAATCGGGCCCCAATATGAGCATTGGGAAAATTTCTAGTCGGGTACTTACATATTTAAAATATTTATTTTAAAAAAGCTTTTATTTGTAACTGAAGCGTGTCTATATGCTAGCATTTAAAATATTTATTTTAAAGATCACCAGTACGCTTTAACTATATTTATGAAAAGTGTCAAACGTCTTACGTTATTTTCAAAATTTCAAAAATCATTTGATAATTACATAAGAATAAGAAACTTATATAAAATACAACAAACAAATTATATTCGATACTCATCTATTTAATCTTTTTTTACAAGATTAGAGGTTCGAAACTTTTCAAAAGATGTGGTTGAAGTCTGCTGATGATTTGGTAAAGCGCTAATGAAATGCATCCTTAACCCATATCAAATAAATAAATTAAGCTAAAATTGCACAAACTTAGCCTTTTTTAATTTATTTTAGATTCTTACCAAAAATAGCGTATAGTGTATAGATAGATGTCTCCTTTCAAATTTCATAATAATTTTGCGAAGTACTGTGACCAATTTAAGTAGTGAACGAATTTCCTGCCCATTATAAGCTATTTTTGTTAAAAATTTAAAAAACATTAAGGAGGGAAATTTTTGAAATTTTAGCTTAAAATAGATTTTTTTTTCAAAAAAAAAAATATATATATATATATATATTTTTAAATCCAAATATAGATTTGAAAAGCTGTTTTAATGAACTATACTGTCCTGCTAAGAAAGAAAGTCGCATCTTCATTTTATTAGTTTTTAGATATTTAGCTTTTAAAAAGAAAAGAAAACCTAGAAGTGGTTGATGTGCCCATATAGCGTGTATGCTTTAATCGATTTAAAATGTCCACTGCAGTGATTTTTGAAATTTATTCTTTTCAAATATTAAAAAGAAAAAATTTTAGCTTTGAAAAATTTTTGAGGAAAACGTCAAACGATTTAGTTCTATTTTCTATAATGTGGCAATTTTTCATTCTCATTTCAAAGTTTTGACTTTGATTATTTTTCACTAATACATAAAAAAAAGTTTCTTCATTTTATCACGGATTATGTTATACAAATTATAAAATATTTTTTTTAGCGATTCAAGGCCAAATACCAAAATTTTCAAATTCTAGGTTAAATATATCTCAAAATATTAAAGGTGGTCCAAACTTAAACACTCTTAAAGCTTAGGTCCTCCTCTATGATTTTTACACATATCGTTTTCTAATCGGATCACAAATATCAAAGATACATATATATTACCTTTTTCTCAATTGGAACCACTGTGCTGCGTAAAGAACTAAGTAAATTACAGTTGGAAGTAACGAACTTATGGCCATTTAAAAAAGTTTTTTTTATTGTTTAAATAATATATCTAATCTATATATTTTGTATGTTGGAAATATAGTCAATATTTAAAATTTTAAATCAATTAAATTTTTTCTTTAATGCCAAACCGATTTTATTTTAATGCGACTGGCATAAAAAAATGTTACCTTGCAAAATTTAATCAAACAGTTCTTCATATTCAACTTTACTAATTAAATTATTAATCTTTAAATAAATTTCTATTTCTAAAAGTATTAAAATTCTCTGTTTTTTTCTTAGAAGAAAGCTAAAGATTAGCCCATCAACGAAGCTGTGTGGATATAAAGTGCTTTGCTTTTTCGAATGCGGTTTTTGTTTGGAATCTTAGAAGCCATTAAAACTCAATTATGTATATTTACCCTTAGCTGGTGCGGAAACCTAAAAGGTGGGGAAAATTCGATCGCATTCAACATTAAACCAATAAAAATAAAAGCAAAACCGCGAAAAACTAAAGTAATCTCGATAATACTTAAACTGCGCACTGTTTTATGTCTTCTTTTATTTTTTCATTTCGTTTTGTTGTTGTAAAAGTTATTATTCAGTTTGAGTGTGAGTTTGTGAGTGCAAGTGTGTTCCGTGTTCTGGAAAGCAAAACCATTCCTTAACATAAATACACCGAATTAAAATAAATGAAGCCAAGAAAGAAATTCTAAAAATTAATTTTGAGGGCATCATATCGAATTTGATATTCTCTACATTGTGAATTTCCAAGTGAGCTGGAAAGCAACAAATACTGTTTAAAGTTTTAAAGTTAAATACTATAAAAAATAATGAAATATTTATACGTTTGATATCTTTGCATGTTTCAATTTAGATAATATTTGGTTAAATTTTGGTTTTTTTTACAAAATAATCGATACATGAAATATTCTGTATATGTATTTAGTTTCTAGTTTCTAATACGTTTCGCTCCTTTAAATTAAAAACCAAGACTTTAAAGATCCTGAAGGAAAAGTATTCCTCAACATCTCCAACTTAAGCAAAAATTATACCAGCTGCTCAGCAAATATTAAAACGTATGTATTAATCATGGATTGCGCAAAGCTGCCTTTATTCCTCTGTTGTCAAAAAAGATATGTATTTATTTAAACAATTTAGATAAATCGGTCGCATATCCAAAATTAAACATAAATTGCATATAAAAGTTGAATATAACAGTGACCTCTTCTAAAGGTCAGGTTGTTCCAATTTTCGGTATTTACAAGTATTTGATGAGAGAAAATGAACATGTGCAAATTTTATATGTCCTTGAACCGGTCTAAACAGCAATGTACCATCGAATATTTTGAAAACTTTAATCACATATTTATTTAATTTATTGAAATATGACTAAGTCCTCCCCTTACATCTAATTTATTATAACATTTCTTCGTACTACGAAACTTGGCTACAAAACATTTGCAATATATCGCAGACAACATAAGAAGCGTAGCAGTATACCTTCGCTTACAACAGTATACATGCGGCGCTACCACAAATGAGCGAATTAATTTAAAGTGTAATAAATGACTAATGCCCGTATAAAACTTTGAACTTTATCATCGTCATCATCAGCGATTTAACACAAGTGAAACCAAAGCAAAAAAAAAACATTGAAAGGAGAAGATATTTGTAAATAAAGTAGAAATAAATATTTAAAAAAGAAGAAAAAATGGAAGGAAACCTTTTCTTTCGTAATTTAAACTTGTAACTATGAGCATAAAGATGGTGATGATGATGATGATGCGCTTCTGCTAATGCTTATTTTGTTAAAGTGGAAACCATAAGTTTTCTTTTAGTAAACAAAACTCAGATGCTGAACTAGGAATACGTTTGTTTGATATAAAGTGAGTTACAAAATTGGACATAAACAGTTTCTATTGGTAGAACTAAGTCCCACAAAAAAATAAAAATAAAAATAGCAAAGTCCACAAACTAGTTCGCTATGAACTAACCCATAATGTTTCAAATAAAGTCGCCAATGGAATGAGCAACTAGGTTTCACAAAGATAACCTCAGTCCCAAATGATACGGTTGCATTTTAATAACAACCAAAAACAAAGTTGAAAAATTAACTTACTCCTTATTTATTACACTTTTATTCAAAACAAATAATACCTGTATTAAAATATTCAAATGTTTTCAGACAAGCTTAAGGGATTTTCCTAAGAGTATATCGAAGAATGGCGCCACGAAGTAAAGATCTTCGCCTGCTGGCCTTTGGCCTGAGTTAAAGGGTTTGTCATTTGGTGTGACCCTAGAAGACAAAAACCTGTCATAATATAGTTAACGTGACTGGTTCCTAAGGACTACAAACCGGTTCGAGTTCCGGAGCTTTATACGGCGGGGTTCGGTTGACATAATTAAGATACTCAGTGATAGGTTCTAGACCAAAACTTAAGGTACTTGGCCTATGGTGGTCTCTTTAATACTAGTTAAATTACTATACTTTAAACAAATACTTTTGCTTTGAAAAAAACTGCGAGGTATTTTGATAACATTTTTGTTCTTTCGCCGATCACGACTCACGAATATTTTGTACCATTCCGATTTTCACCGGTCATAGGACAATTACGTTCAATAAAATTGGTACAACATTTCCCGCAGATGAAGAATAAGATATTCGTAGAATGAAGATTTTCTTAGCTTGCCTTCGGCCTTGCTTAAGACCTTCTTCAACTTTGTATATCGAATAGAATCTTCGCTGAGTAAATATTTTTTGCCTTTCCGACCTTCGACCATATTTAAGGAGTTTCTCCTCTGGGTATGAGGAAAAGTGTGTTCGCTCAGCTATGGCATATTGCCTAGCCGGCTTTCGGGCGTACATGAGTTTTAGATTTACGTTCGCAAAAAGGAGCTAAGTCTCCAAAGCTCGTCGCTGTTGGCCTTCATATAAAGTTTTGGCGACTTATATTATTAGAGAATTAGAACCTACCGCTGTTTTGTTTACAATTGTTAGAAAATTACCTTAGCTGAATTTAAAAATATTTTTTGATTTGGAACTATAAGTTGCGCTAAAGATAATTGCATGGAAAAATTAAAGTCGAAAAACCAAATTACAATGATGCGATCACCCACAAAAAAATTCTTCTCTGGGATGCTTCGCTAAGAAGAGATTTTCTACCCGTTCGGGCTTTTTTGAACGTTCATGAATGTTATGGATCTTTTTTATGTGTCATAACGTTCAGCGACATCATGACATATAGACTTTTAAATTATAATATGTAAGCATGGCTTAAATAGGAACTGATTGGTTGTGTGCTACATATTGTCGATGGTGTGCCACAGGTTATGTGAACTGTTATGCATAATAATCAAATTTATGGAAAACTATTTATAAAATTTAACTTGTAAATGGACCGAACACTGCTAGTTTCCCACAAATTCATTTAAAGATTTTTTTTCAGTAATGAAGCATATTTTCGACTAAAGTTTCTATGAAAATATGCAGTGGTTCGCGCATTTGGAGCAATAGGTATTTACGAGTCATTGTCAAAACACCAATACATATCCAAGTAGTCAACGTATGGTGCGTGTTAAGCGCTGGTAGAAAGCTATGTCCTGAAAAATGATGCTGCTCAGGAAGGTACAGCATCCGTAAGCGCTAACTGAAAGTAATTAGTGTTGCAGAAACTTAATTAATTTCCTAAAATAAACATTTGCTGATTAATTTCACAATATGTACCAGTCGACCTCGACTATACTTTGGTTCTCCTGAAAAATTAATCATTATAGAAAATATATTTTTTTTTAAGTTAGTGCTGATTCATCAGTGTTGGGAATTGTGCATTTTATTTCTACCACTGTGGTCTGCTTTCCTACAAAATGTGAAGGTTAACACTAATTTATTTAAATAAAATTGTAATATATTTTATTATTGAATTAGTAACTTTTAATAAATAAATAAATACTTTGTGCAGTGTGCGAAAACTTTTCCTTTTCACTAAACAGGCTATTGGTATGTACGTGTGCGTGTGCGTGTGTATATGAGCTTCATGTACAATTAACTTAATGTTGAGGTACTTAAACAACGTTGCCTATGTGTAAGTATTGTTTGCTGTTAGTTGCAAGAGAAATTGTGGTTATGTAGTTGTTGCTTTACCTAGAAAATGTTTATTCTTGAAATAAAAAATTTTAATTAGCAGACAACAGCTCGACAACAAGAGCAAGAAGAGCAAATAAACTTGTGAACCCGAACTAAATTAAAGTTAATGCAACAGCCGTTATACATCCATTACCATAAAAATTGTTTGAGTATTGGTGTGTAAGGATAATGAATGCAAGCGGGTAAATGTATTTGTAAGTGCTTAAGTGTAAATTAACTTGTGTAAAAATGTATGAAAAAAGTGTTTAAAAATATTGCAAAACTGATATATATGTGATGGTTAAGTCCGGTTGTAACCTTTTTCACACTCACTCTACTTTTTATTCGAGCTTTTTCTTACATTCTGCTTAAAGTACAAAAACTTAAATGAAGATAAATGTGAAATTAAATCAAAGTAAGGTCACCTTATACAAACTCTTTTCAAAAACGAATGTTAATGATTTTTTTGTTGACTCTGCTTCCCTTCATCCTTCCACCAAACTTAATGGTAATTAAAACATTACGTTGTTGGAGCATCCGAACTTGCAATGAGTGCAAATGTTAAAACAATTGTGTGTGGGTGTATGTGTGTGCGGGTGAGCTGTGTTAGTGTAAGCGTTGTAATTTTAGACTAATCTGTATAACATGGCTTTTTCACTTTCTGCAAAGTCCTTGTTTTTTATCTGTTTCAAACTAACACCGACGGCAACACCACAAATACTACGGCAACTTTGCTAACAATTCTTATTAAAAACGAGTCTGTACAGGAAATAGGCGTTGTTGCATTTGAGCTAAGGTTTTTCTCTTTCCTCTTCATCTTTTCTTCTTCTCTAGCTCTTCGACATTTTTTTAGTCAACGTGCATTGGTGTGTGTTAAAACCCAATTTTCAGTTGCATGCGTGTCATTTGCAAATAAATTTCTTTTGTCATCGTTGCTATTTCTTGTAAAATTGTACAAACATTTATGTTGTAGTATTTTTATTTTATACATTTTTTGTTTGTAGTTGGTGTTATTGTTAAATGTTTTATCATTTGCTTTAATGGATAATGTAAGTTGCTTGTTGTTTTAATTACAATTATGTTGTCATTAGTTAAATGTATTTTAAAGAGCAAATCAAGTGATACAATTTGTAAAACAACTGTTCTTAGCTGAGCTATTAAAATTTTTAAAAATAAAATTTTCTAAACAATTAATTCCATGATATTTTATAAAAAGTTGAATAATACTCTCCCTGTTTGACTTTAATAAGGCAAAGTTTATGTACCCTAAGTAAATGATGACCAATATATACATAACACAATCAGACAATTAATGCCTACCAGTTAATCAATTAATGTGTTACCTTCTTTGGGAAAGGGATAGTGTAGAGAGAACAGGTGTTGAAGTGGGAGAGAGATAGAAAGCTTAATTCATTGACATTCCTGCTATTGCGCGTTTTCTTGTAGCGCAGTGTTACAAGACCCGCTGGTGTCAAGTAGAGGCATTTAGTTTTGTAAGCTTTGTAGCCATTTTATTAGTTATTTTACTTCGCCGACGGTTTTGCTACAATACCGACGAAGGAGGGCGCTGTGGAGTGCATTAGCATATGTTAGTATTACTCGTTGCCGGTATTGCCAAAGTGATCAGTGCTATGCCTTCATCACTTTAACAGTCTAACAGCAACCAACACAGTAACACATCAATGGACATGAGAAAAATGCATGATGTTGTTGGCTTGCCCGAAACTAGTCTCGAACTCAAGATCTCAGGGTTTGTAGGCAAACGCGCTAACTACTCAGCCAACAGCACTCTCAAATATTGGGTTAGGCTGAATACTACAGCAACATTCGTTTTGTTATCAATTGTGGGTTTCCTTGAAACTCAGTACCTTCTTTGCACCGGCAAAGCAGCTTAGAGATGATATCGCCATTTACGTTGTGGCCTCGTGAAAGCTAGCAACCAGAAAACTGTTCGAGGGATCGTAAATACGCTGTAATTCGTAGTTGTACTTCTTGTTTTTTCCAGGTCTTTCGATTGTTAAAAATCTATAGTACACAGAACGTAAACTATTTTGTAATTCCCATACTCTGTAACAATATTTGTTTTATTTTTACACATCCTTAAGGGTGATTTGTATGAAAAAGATGAAAATTGCTGAAAACGAAACACACAAAAAATTCGTCAACGCTTTGCTTTGCATTTTAAAACACGTGACTCTTAACACTAGAAGCGTCGAATATTAGAACCCTCCTATAACCGCTGCCTTGACAAAATTGTCCCACTATATTTATTGCATCTTTTTTATTATAGTAAAAATGTTAGGATTGAAATTATATGTAAGATACCTGAAATACGTTTATTTTATTATTTATTGAAATTAACTTAATAAAAAGTTTTGTGCTGAAAACGGACCATTGATTAATTTTTTTTAAAATCAAACATAATAAAAACGTTTCGTTTTAAATGTAACTAAGAGCTCAAAACGAAAAATTTACTGATTCAGACCAAATATTTATTAAATTAGAAGTTACTTTCAAATATATGTTTGCTAAAAAATAAATTTCTTAAATTTATTTGAATTGACGTGATAAAAATGACATAGCGGCATTTCTAGGTAAATCAACGTTTTTGTACCCAATATTCTAATTACAAAACTGAACTGCTTGTAAAATTTATATATACATAAAATAGAGATTAAACAAATAGATGGGACGAAAATGGGACGGTGGCACTTTTATTGCTAATTATTAAAATTATGAATCTAAGAGCTTATTTTTACAGCAATTGCATTTTGGAAACTATGAAGAAAAACACAACACTCATGCTAAGATGCTTAGTTAGTAGCTTAGCTTCTTTTCCCAGTTGAGGTAGCCTCAGTATACCCAGGTTCTTAAAAGAGCTTCTTTCTTTGTTATAAATAAATGACTCCTAGGCTGTCGTATTTCCACACTCCAATTTATAGCAATGGAGAGTTGACAAAAGAATGGTCGTCGGCTGCTTGATAAGAACAAACCAATAATATTACCGAAGAGATACATTAAGTCGAGGTAAATACTTCAGCTCTCGGTCGTCTAATTATTAGAAACAAATTTCACGATCCGATAAGATACATACCTCGGCTTTCTATTGGGTAACTACGGATGGTTGGGAATACATGAAATACGTTGATTACAACTAGCAAGTACTACGATCAGACAAGATAAATGCTTGGACTCTTGATCGACTAACTACGGTTAGTTGAGAACACGTGCAATCGCGGCAATCGAATTCTACGATCCAGCAAGATAAATATCTCGGCTTTTAATCGGCCAACTACGCTTATTGACTTGTGGTCAATAGATGGGGAATGAATTTTGGCCTGGCTCTTGCTATACTCTGCAGCTCGGATGCAAGTTGTGACAACATCGGTTTCTAATTCTCTCCCCGTTTGTGGTTATATCCAAGTGTGTAGTAGTGTTAGTTTTTGTAAAGTCATGTTACAAGTTACTTCAAAATTCTCGGTAAAGTCGGAGTCTGGATAATGTCTGAGCCTGGATTGTTGTCCCAAACAGAATTGACTTCAAAGCTAAATAGAATTTACCTTTTAATTAATTTATTACCACATTAAGTAAAGTATTTCCTTCTTTCGATATTATGTGTAGCTGCTTAGCTGATGTGTCAATTCGTTAGTCCAATATTTCTCATTCTGCAAAGAAATTGATCTTTCTTTAAAATATTGTCTTTATTTCCAGTTAAATTTCCTCTAATTTATACTCTGCATTCTATTTAATAATTAAAATCAATTTCCTTAAAATTTGGCAAAATGAGTTGAAGCTTATAATAAAGTTTTCTACAAATTGACTATAAATATCATGGCAATCATATCAGAAATTGGCAAAATTTTCATATTGAAATAGACATTTAGCTCCTTCTTCTCCTTTTACTCGCAGTTCCATAAACTTTAAAAGAAAAAAAAACAATAATAGAAAGAAGAACACAAAATAAAAAAAAAACATATTTAGCATTTTAAACAAACACTTAGAAACATTTCTCTATTAAATACTTCCTCGAAGATGTTCAAAATGATAATAAAAGTAATTTAAGAACTTTTTGAAAAGTACTTGATGATTTTATTTCAAATAGGGGGAGGGAAGCAAAAGTTTTTCCTATTTAAATAAAACTCATTTTCGCGTTATGTCCGTCCGTCCATTTGTCTGTACCTCCAGCACTTTGCAAGTGTGTGTAAATGTGTGTGTATTTATTTCCTTTAGTGTAGACGGAGGAAGTGGTTTCATTAGCAATTGACTGAATGCTGTCGTTAAATAATTTTTTCTCTGTTGCTTTTGTCTTTTTATAGAATTGTAATTTAGACTAGATGTGTCGCAGAAACAGACTTTTAAATACGAGTTTGTAAGACGATGCACAGTGATTTTTCCTTTATAACGACTGGACAAAAGTAGAAGGAGCTTTCCTAAATAAATGAAAGAAATTCTCTAGATTAGAATAGCTAAGAAAAATACAGAGCTTAACAAAAATCGGGCGAAGGATAATTCTATCTTAACTTTAAAAATGGGATTGCATATACAATCCTTTATGCATCCCGTGGAAAATGACTGATTAAATCAGAGGTAACGCCATTAATAATTTTGTTAATTTTTAACTCAATGGCTGCAAGTACTCGTTATACTGTCTATAGTTCCTTGAAAAATTTCAGGATCGGAAAATAATTTATGGCACGCGATTCTGCGTGCGTATCCGTGAGACTTTTTTAGAGAAATATATTGAAGTTTGTTAAGGAAGGATTTGTTCCTTCCTTTGCCCATTTGATTAAAGCGGATTTGATTTCTAGTAAAAAGTTGGTACTTTTGCTTTTAGAAAATTTTATTTAATACAAACACCTAAAGCATTTTGGTGATTTTAACGACGCCAGGTGCGGACTGAATGAGTTACATCAGAAGGCATTTTTTTCGTTTACAACGTACACATACAAAATTTTTCATTTTTGTCTATTCAGCACAACACTGTGCGATGTTAGCATAAAGCATTTGGGTCTTCAGAAATTGTTCAATTTAACACATTTGATAAAGTTCTACATTGGCTTTTGATGGTGTTGCTTTCTTTACATCTTTATGTTTTTGTTTTCCTTTTGAACTTTTGTGGCAAGAGTTTGAGCTGAAAAAACTTTTCATATATTAATATTTTGGTTCTAATTGTTTTTAAATTTTATTCCAATTAAAACATCAATTTAGCTTAATAAATATGTTTCAATTTGCATGCCAGCTCTGCCTATGTAAAGCGGAATGTAGCAGACGCTCAGTGTGAGTATACTGCTAGAATTGCAGCTTGTAGCTCCTCCCGGTTGGCTTATAAATGGCCAGGATAAATGAAATGGTCGTGCGTGAATGGTAAAGAAGAATGAAACGAAATTCTAGTTTCTTAGATCGGTAAATCCTGCGATGGCGACTCGGAGTCGTTGCATAAATGTGAGAAACTTAAACGGTGGAGTAACTGGGGTGGGAGTATCTTTTGACCGAAAGGGAAGAGATGGACAACTACGGCTAGATGAGATGGGGTGTTGAGGTTAATTTCTTAATTTCAGCGAGGAATGGCTCTGGCACCGAAGACTCCGAGTTGATGTGGATACATGAAGGGCTAAAACGAATCATTTGACTAAGATGAAAATCTTAAAAGATGATTAGGAAGTTCACAACAGCGCTCTAAAATGTGCCTTAATATAACGACGTTTCAATTTTAGTCTTTTACTATGGGTTGGCAAGATTGTTGTTTTTGTTTTGCATGTTTTTTTTTCAATGGGGAAATATTTTAAATAAAGAATTTGTGTGTGGTTTAAGTGTATTGGTGTTTCTTTGGCATGTTGATAGGTACCAAGCACCAACGTGCTCGTGTTGTTGTTTTGTTTGTTGTGTATTTTGAGTTCGTGTTCTATACATGTAAATAGTGAGAAATATTCGGCAAACTTCGTCGTTATTATTATTACTTTAATATGCTGTGCTTTGTATCGTTGCTCACAATGAAATTTTAAGGTGTAACGATATTGCTATTTCCAAATTTTAAGATACACATTGTGAATTCCCTAGATGTTTGTAGACTGTGACTAGTAGATGCTGAAATAGCAGCGCATGTTGTACATGGATGTTATAAAGAAAAAAGTTGCTTTAAAAAATTTATGCATTAAATAGCTCTAAATGAAATAGGAATTAAGCACGTTACATTTGCACTCAGAAGAGGACATTTCATTTCATTTCCAATAGTAAACATTCTATAGCCTGATCATGTCACTTATTTGGTTATTTTTATTTACAATAAGCAAAATCCGCGAAGCTATTTGGTTTGCCTGCTATAAACACACGACGTCTGTACTTATAGGTTAGCATTATTATCAATCATCAACAGTGCAATCAAGGCAATTTAAAGATGATGAATCAAATCATGGAAGCTGTTGTTTCCCATGATTTGATGAGTTATATAGTTGATACTTGACAGCTGACTCAAAAAAAAAAAACATTTTTGGTCATATCTGCAGATATACATTTTGAAATTCCTAGGGTCTCCGAATTCAAATGCAAGCATTTGGTAACATGCTAGCTGAACATCCCTTGACCATGATATATCGAAATATTATACATGCAATAATTATAGATTGAACAATTAAACAGAGCTTTTTAACTTTGACTAAACAGATATAGTACAAATTCCTAAAGATTGGAAGATCTTTTAGATCGCCAGCTTCATGAACTTGATTGTCTCAGTAACGCAACTGGCCTAGTAGGCTTCGTAAAATATTGCGAATTATTATTCAGAGCCGCAATTTTCATTACTCCTGAGAATGTGTGGACCGTAAATGGTCCTTTGGTCACTGTATGAGTCTACAGTGTACTGAAAAGTATTTTTAAACGTTTGAACAATTAATTTTAAAACAACCACTTGATCGCAGCAATCCATGTGGCTGCAAACAATTTTCAAAAATGAATCTTACTAAAATATTTTTTTCATAGGACATTAATTTGATTTAAAATCGAAAAAAAACTATAAATATATTTTTTGCAGCCTATAAATAAAAATGGGTATTAAAATTAATTATTATTTCAGTGTAATTATAATCTCATATATTTTTTCTTGCAGGAGATTACTTATCAGCAATTATAATAAAGCATCAGCTTCATCTTGGCTTTTCTAATTTATGTAAAATATGTATGTAATTTTATTTACATTTTGAAAATCTATTAAGTTTCCCAATTTAGGCCCAGAAGAATTTTAAAGTGTGAATTATTACTCAACATCTTTACTTGTAAAAACAACATAAAAAGTATTCAAATTAAGCCAAATTCTTTGCTCTTTCGTTTCAAATCCTTCGTCTTAACAAAAGTTGGAAGAAAATAAAAAAAAAAAATCAACAACAAAGGACATGATAATGTAGAAGAAAAAAATGGAAGAATTAAAAGAAAAAAGTATATATATTAAGAAATTGTGTAAATTTCTTTCAGATTAAGTCTATAAAGTTAATTTCATAAAACAAAGGAAAAGGGGTTGTATTTTGCTGTCTTGTTTATTTATCTGTTTAACCGTCAGTCTGTTTTTAAATCTGTTTCCTGTTAATTTTTCTTTGTTTTTGTTCTGTTTAAAATAAAACGACTTTCGTTTGAGTGCTGGGCTTTAATGTTTATTGATAAGCATTTTGCTTCTAATAATGTGGTAAGATTTAAAAATATTATAATGCCAACTTATATTCTTCTGCTACTTAATTAAGTCAAAGAAGTGAGAAGAAAAGGTGACCGGAAATAGCAATTAAGTGCTTGAAAAGGTGCGGCAAGTATCGCCCCGCGGTTGGGTTTTCTTAGCTCTGGGCAAAAAAAAAAAAACTATATTTTTCTTAAAACAACAACCTTAACACAAAATAATCAAAATTGGTTGTTGTTTAATTTTGACTCTTCTTCATTCTAAAACCTGAAAAAAGTGGAATTGAACATTAATAAAAATTGTAAAAGCAACTGGAAAGGAAAGACAGCAATGGCGTGAGAAAATTTCGAGCAAAAATAAGTCAAGTAGAAAAATAAAAGATGAACATGAATGAGTACTTTCTGTTTAAGTAATTTGCATTTTTTTCATTTTAAGGAAATCATATCAGGAAAAGGAGTTTGAGCTTAAAAAAGGTTTTGTTTATTACACATATTCTTTTAACTTGCTCAAAGTATTTAATTACAATTTAAGTATTTTGATAAAGTTTGAGAAGGGTAAAAAAATTACTAGCATTTGAAAGAAGTGGTAAGCAAATAATCATGTAACATATTAAATATATGAATATCCCCATAAAACATTAAATGTAAATATAAATTAAATGTAAATATAAATCCTTTACGAAAATTTTGGTTGTTACTAGTACTGAGATAAAAATGAGGACCAAGTAATTGCTTGGTTAATAACTGTTACCATAACTTTCCTATAAAAAGGTCATATCTATTTCTCAAAGATATCACAAGTATTGTAAGTGAAAGAGCTTTTGGACCAGATTTTGTAAATACAAACATTTTTGTCGTTTTGAAATTTGTATGGAAAAAATTTATTTTCAAACCCATTTAAGCTATTTTTCAAAAAAATTTTTAATGCTTAGAAACGACTTTTTTACAAAATCTGTCTATTTGTCTTTTCAAATGTAAGTCATTTGCTTTTTACCTGCCATTTGGTTTCATATTGAGTAGAAGATATCTCGTAGCAATTATACATCCTTATTTCCTAAATTTTCTCTTTGTCGCCATCAGATGAGATGGCACTTGATTTCTGTGCAACTTGTTAGCCGAGCAATATATGTCTATTTATAGCAAGAAATTTCTCCTCATTTCGATGTCAGTACTATTAATGGCCATAATTTATGAGTAGGAACCTGTCCCTATTTTCCTTTTTTCTAAAGTTAATTTTTATAAAACTTCTTTAAAGTTTACCGTCGGTTGGCTTATGTAATATGGTGATGACTGTGTCAGATGGAAAGTTGTGGATGCATTACAAGACTTACTTGTGAAGCAAATTTCAGCTCTACTGCTAGAGTGGAAGTATTCCATAATATTGATGGGTAAATCAGTAGCCTCTAAAATATGCACTTTTTACACTTTCATATCTCAGGAAGTTCTCATTGTAAAACTTCATCTATAGTGTTGCCTATATGAAGTATCTTAATGTTACAAGTTTCATTATTTTATGATTAGGTGAAACAAAGTTATGAGGGGCAAAAACAGGGAGAATCACTTCGCAAAATCAGTTTTGAAATATATTTCAAATCCAAATAAATTTTTATATAAATGGTAGTAAATAATTGAATTGTGCTTGTTGGATATAGATAAGCTTCAAATAAAAGAAACATCCTAGTACACCTTTCTATATGGCTAACCTAGAATTATTTCCAGGCAAAAACATTTATAATTACATATATTGCAGGCAACTGGCTTGACTGTTGGCCAAAATGGTATCTAAATATTTGATAGTTGTACATATGTGTATGTATATATACTTGTTAAAAATACAAAACATAGTTTCAAAATTTTATGCCATTTAAAGTATTGAGTCTCTCTACCTTCAAAAGACACAAAAAATCACAAATAGCAACAAATTATATACAATTTATTTTTATGCATTTTTTATTAATATTAAATTTTTTACGATGTCTGTATTAAACAAAGTTCCCCTTCATCAGCAGTATTTATGAACATACATAAGTATAAAAATAAAAAAAACATGTCTTAAAATATCAAAGCAATTGAAGAGTGCAAGAAAAAAAAAACGAAGCAAAAATATAATTCATAAAAATCTATATTTATTTTCATAAATAAATGACAAATAAACAAACCTTTGATTGTAAAATAAATACAATAAGATCAACGCAAACAACAACACAAGTCATCTAAAGTTAAAAGTTCTTGGGGGTGGAAGGTTTTAAGGATAAAGTACTCGTATGTGTAAACAAAAATCATCACATATGAAAATATTTACTACTTTCAATAATGAACGAAACAGTATCCCACCACTCACTCAGTCAGTCATTCAGTCACATGGCAAGCAAGCAAGCAATCAACCAACAGCAAAAACAACAATCACTTTATTACAAGTAACAAGCAGCAGGTATCAAGCACTCAAAAATTTAAAAGGACTTGGTGTGTACGACTTGAATTTGTTGGTGTTTGTCTGTAAATTGGTTGTTTATTTTTTTATTATCATAAATACAAGGATTTTAACGAACAGTATTTTCATTTGTGAATTGATGTTTGTTTGTTTGTTTATTCGTGTGACAATGTGTGAAAGTGTGCTGCAAGTTATAAAGTTTTCATTTCAGTGTGTCAAAGTATGTGTGTGATGTTAAGTATAAGATTTGTGCCAAAGTTGTATGATTGGTTTTGATTTTTATCACTGACTATCAGAGCAAAGCAATTTAATAGTTCACTAGAAAATTCGTTTCGAATTGCCAGGCCCATATATCGACAATATTTTTTCTTTCGCACAATTATATTTAAATTAAAAACAAATTCAAAATTTTGGTTTGTTTTAAATGTAATTGTAAGAAAGAAAGAATCGTGTCGACATAATGGCCCTGGCACTAAAGTTTATGTACTACAATTCCACACAAAAATAATGGGTCTGATTACGGTACTCGAATCGACTCGAGAGTTTGTAATAGATTAAAGAAAATTTAAAAAAAAAATGTTATTAAAATCTTTATCAAATTCTGTACATATGTTTGTATCGTTGTGTTAATATTAGGGCATTAATTTTAATCGACTTTTGAATTGTTCTATTAATCAATTAATCGAAATTGAGGTTTTGAAATTAGTCGAGCAATCGAGTAAAACTTTTATTTCGTTCGAGTTTTTCGAGTAAGCTTTACTCTTCAAAATTATTCGAGTTAGTCGGAAAATTTTTAAATTACTCGGTTTATTGTAAATTTTTGTCGACAAAAATAAAACAAATCAAGTTTTTCGCGTTTTTATATATTTTAATAATTAAAACAAAAGAAAAAACAATATTTCTACATAAATTAGATCAAACTGATCATTAAAAATAGTTTATTTTTACTATTCAAATATTTCGCTTTGAGAAAATTTTACGCCAAGAAATATTTAATAATATTCAGATCTGTTCTGCATTCAATGCGGAATAAAAATAATCGGAATTGGCATAGCGTTGTTGTTATAATATTAACTTGTAACAACAAGGCTTTTCAATTCGCATGGAGAGCATAGCAGGATAATTTATTAAATAATTGAACAAAATCATTACAGTCATTCCTAAAAAAATTATTTTTATTAATTTCATAGATATTTTTTTTCTATTGAGCATTTCTCCCATTATTAAGAACGACCTTTCACTATCCATAAACTAATATTTTATATGACAAAAGTAATTTTTTTGCTCTTTGATTTTGTGAATGCTTTTAATTTTTCATTGAATTTCGCCATTAGATTACATTTGATATTTTAATACGAAAATTCCAAGTAAATAGGTGCTCTCGAAATGTCTTGTTTACTCAAAATAATTTTTTTGATGGTTATATTTTGGTTACTTTCTCCATATTATTGTTGCTGCATTACTTACTTAGTTCTTTGATCATGAGGTCTACTAATATGAAACAACGTTCGAATTGCCTGACAATTTTCATTTAATTTAAAAAACGTTGCCAGTTTTTATTAAGAAATCTGCAAAAATTCATTCAAAAAAAGATAATTTATATAAAATTTTTTAGTCGAGTTATTCTATTAATCGACCTAAAATACTCAAATAAATTTTTACCTGGCATTGAAATTTTTTGTTTGATCGAACATTATTTGACTTCAATATTCGATTAATCGATCAAATATTATTCGAGAGAATACCCAAGTTAATATAGAAACCCATTTATTTTAATTATTTTTACGTAATTTTTGCATTTTTTATTTTTGAACTGAATAGGCATAAGTCTGAAAATTTTATTATTTCGGCTTTCTAGTTCAATATTTTTGAATTAATGTAAATTCACACTATTTTTATTAAGAGTGCAGTGTTGGAATATTCAAATCAGATTAGCAGAACGGATCAGTACTACTGATTTCGACAGGCCGCTACACCGTATCATCAGCGTTCTTGTTCACTTTTACCACCTATGAAGGTGGATACTTTTTACAAGGAAACATCAGAATGCCATGCATTCTTTTTATTGTTCTTTTTATTTTTATTTTCAAATCGAGTTTTTTGCATACGTCGATAGATGAACGAACCTGCAATCAATTTATATATGCAAAATACTCGATTTAAAAAAAAAAAGCGATTTGAAGCATTTCCATATTAAGGTAACGAACGACATGTAGCTGGTGCAAGAATCTAACACTTATATAAAAAATAATTTTAAATGTAGGACCTTTTGCAAGGTTTTCAGGAAAAACAAGCTGAGGTTGATTGGTCTGTCAGATTTTGGCAGATGTGTAGCTTGGTCAATAGGATTTCATATAAGGACCACTACATCCCCGAAGATTTGTAACGTATGTATATCTTACGATAAACTAACCAGATATTGTTCCTGCCAGCTTGATATCTCTGCTGGTAATACAGAAAAAGCGAATTTGAAGTTGTCATCTCCATTTCTGTTTGGTCAGTCAGTGAATGCCACTACACATTACAGAGACAATTTCTTCTTTACCGGTGCAGTTCGTATATGGAGCTGCCTTCAATAACAGTAAATATCAGTCGAATATACAACAACGCTACTCCCTCTATACTTCTTCATTTTGTCTTCTTAGGTTTGTGGGGGAAAAATATCCCCTTTTCCCTCCGAAAACTAATAAAGTACGCCTCATTTCTATTGCGTTTCTAAAAGAAATTTTTTAAAATGGCATGCTTTATTTATTTATTTTATACGCGCTCGTGGTACGACTATTAGAAAAGTGGTTAGGAAATACCCTCACCATGCAAGCAGTTTTTTTTTCAAAATATAGTACAGAGTACAATAACTTGACTAGTATTAAGGAAAACACCACAGAACAAGTAGCTTAAGTTTGGATCACAATACAATTTTCTCTCACTTAAAAACACAACTTTAGTTCACGTCTTGGGTACCTCAGCACTATAGTGATAGATCATGTATAATACTGTAACTTTATAGCAGTGGTGGACATTCAACCAATTTCCTATGCTCGCGAGCATATGCTGTTTTTCTTTACCATCAACACACGTACAGTTTGTGTGAGGCTCATAGCCTATCTTTTTAGCCGCGAAGCATATACACAAACAAAGAATAATATAGTGTAGGTTTGGTCACCACTGCTTTATAGTTTGTCTTATACTGAATATGTGTGTATAAATAAGTCATATTTTTATTCCGACTGTTTGCTTGTATTTGTGTGCCCATTCATATAAATACATCCCTGCAGCTAAATGTACAACTAGTTACGTTTTGGGACAGTCATATTACTAGTTTTAGCGTTACTAGGCAACAAATTACTGTCATCTTACTAGTTGTAATAAGGCTAGTAACGATACTAGTCAAACAACAACGTTTTGGAACAGTCTTACAACTAGTTGTAATGATACTAGTAATTTAAACTATTTTTTAAAAATTGACATATTTTCAGGTGTAAATACATAAAACAAAATTTTAGCTCTAAATATAATAAGTAGAAAGTGGCTCAGTGGATAGAGTACATGCCTTGAAATATGAGGACTGTGTGTTCATACTCTGGCTGAGCCATATGTTTTTTAATATTTAAAAAGCTATAAAAAAAGCAACTAGTAAGCGCACTAGTCTATAAAAATAAGTATTTCAACTAACATATAACTATGTACAAATGAACTAGTTGGTCTCCTATGACAACCTAATGTTAAAATCGATAGTTCGATATATGGAAAGAGAACAGTTAGGCAACTAGTCTGAATAAAAAAGCAACTAGTATATTTCTAGCCACATACTAGTCATTTTGTCTGCAAGGATGATACATAAAAAAGTGAATGATTTTATTTGAGTGTATGTGCATCAAGACTTCCGTTTAACTTGTGTATGTAATTCTTTATTATATTTTAGTTATTCCTATATGCTACTTATTTTGTCTGTATCCTCAGTGTATTGGTGTGTGTGTGTGTGTGTGCGTGTGTGCAAATGTATGAGTATGTGTATAATATTATACTGAAAGTTTTACGAGGCGTCAATTTAATATTTTATCTGCTTTTAGCACACTCTTTTCCCATTTTAGTTTATTCCATTTATTTTTATGATATCTGTTGTTCATGTTTTATTTCCTCGTACCATTTTTGGCTGATACTCTGGGTCTAAATGTTTCATATAAAACTTTTTGTTCGTCTCTATTTGAGTTTGTCTTTACATAATTTTACTTACAGCAAACATATATGAACGAGTTATGTCATAATTTTACGTTAAATGTTTGTAATTCATTGCATGAATGGTTGTAGTGTATGAGAAGGGGAATGATGTCTCAATTGTGTATGTAGTGAAAAATAGTGCTGCAATAAGTTCTGCGGCAGCTGTAGTAGTCACTTGTAGGAAATAAATATCTTCCTTTATGTGTATGCGTAAACAACAGTATAAACTGCACAGTGGGTAATCCTGTTGAGTTTTTTATTTATTTTATTATTAACTTTTTTTTGTTAGAGAAATATACATATTTATATATATTAGTGGGTACAAACTAGGGATGTAACGAATACCGATACCGATATATCGGCGATACTTCAGATTTTGCGATACATCGGTATCGGCGATATTTTACTGTCGATACGACGATACTTTTAAAATTTTTTCAGAGTTTTTTTTTTAACAAATAATTTATTTTTGTTCAATTTTACCATGAATTAAATTCACTTCGTTATTTTTTAAATCTTATTAATATCAATTTTAAAAATTAATATTATTTTATGCTGTTATTTTGTAAAAAAATTATTTATTTTTTGTTAATTTTACCATGAATTCAAATTCAAGTCGTTGTTTTTTAAATCTTATTCCAGCAAAAAAATACACTCCAAAGAAGTCATGCAAATGTAGAATTCGCGATCCGGAAGTATTCCAAATTTGGATAACTTCTAATTAGTTTTAAATATCCTTGCCACTGCAAGAAGTTCTTTTTTCGATTACCAATCACCGAATTGGAAGCGATGCTAGGACAAATTTCTTTTTCGGTGTTCTATAATGATTTTTCAAGGAAAAAGGATAAAAAATTACCCATTTGCACAATTTTTTTTATGCGAATTTAAACTCAAAACTCTATTTTCATGTAAATTTAAGTGAATAAATATAAACTTAGAAGACTTTTAATAATTAAGCTATTAAGTTATTTAGAAGAATATTAGTTGATAAATGTTCTTTAAAAAATCGATTTTTTAAAAAGCATTGCGAGTATTTTTTTAAAATTATAAAGGAATTAAAAATTTTTTCTTGCATATTTTTAATATAGATTTTTTGGAAGCAAAGAAAATGTAGCTCCTTAAAAATTACTTCCAATTTTTTTATACTGGGTTAAAATCAATTTTAAATATTCTCTCTTACAATGTAATTTTGTATAATAAAAAATTGCGCTTGAGTTTTGTTGATCTAAACTTGAACTCAATTTCAATATTCGTATCGGTATCGGAATCGGTATCGGCGATATTTATTTTTACATATCGATATCGGATCGGCAAAACGGCGTATCGTTACTTCCCTAGCACAAACCATAATGTCCTAACTCGAGCTTAGAAAAAAATAAATTTTTTGTTGCCATCTTGTTCATTGTTGTCAAAATATATTTGCTATAAAATGTTCATATATGTCTGATTCTAAGGACGAAAATTATAGTTATTTGTACGAATTTTAAAATTTAAATTTATTTATGTCCCGAAAAAATTAGAAAACGCAGTTCGGCGGATATGTAACCACAGTTACACATATTTGCTATATAATTTATATATACCTTTTGCTTGGAACTTCAAGTAGAACATATAATTTTTTGTGAACGAGATTTGTAAAAATAACAGTTTTTATTGTTTAGATCTCTATGTTTTCAACATAGAAATCGATGGAAAGTAAAACTCTCAACAATGTCTACGTAATTTTTATAGAATAATTTGCTTTCGTGGCGTTTGTTATATGAGCTATACCACTTTCAATTTCACTGTTTTATAACAATAGGCGTCAAAAAAGTTGTTTTTAGATGTGTATTTCATTGTACTTTACCTTTTTGTTTTGCTATGTTGCTCAAGAGTGGTCTTAGCTATTATTGAAGGACATCTGTTACAACTTTCTCTATTATAGTTAATGCCTGAATATGAGTACCCCTTAAACTTCTAATTGAGTTGAAATCCTGTATTATCTTACTTCAATTAAGTTAGAAGAACATAATAAGCTTCAACTAATGCTGCAACTTCATTTTAAATATATCGATCCATGCTGCAAGAGAGTCATAACTCAAAAAAAACATTATACAGAAAGCGAATTTAAAGGTTTGAAATTACTAACTTACAATTTTATTCTTCTCTCAATAGGTGAGTATACGGTATATTTTTATGAAATATTTACACTATATGAAAAATTATAAGACGAATAATTCTGTATTATTAACTAAAAAATCACGTTTTTTGAGTTATGCCATTTGCAGCAAAGGGCTCGATATGTATTATTTAATATTCTTTATTTTTTATTTTCTTTTTAGACAAAACTTCTTTCCATTTTTTTAGTAGTAGTAAATATGTTTCATTCAAATTAAATAAGAAACCATCCACAGTGCCGATTTTGATGTTTTACACTTATAATATTTTATGTTATTTCACTATGATAGAAAATATTTGTGCCATAAGTCAAATGTAAATCTCTGTGTCCCTTAGCAGAGAATAATTTTAAGATGCCTTTATACAATTTTTAAACATCAAAACTTGAAGCTATAGTACTAGCCCAGCAAAAAAATTTTGCAATATTTGTAATCGGTAGTACTTTATTACTATGCTTCAAATTAGAGCTACTACTTAGTTTTTAATAAAATTAGTACGTATCTTTATCATTATCTGAAAGTAATTACAATTTGTTGATACACAGAGAAGATAAATCAATCCATCCGTACTTAAATTAATTCCAAGCGGGATCAAAAGTACGGTAGTCCCAGTTTTTCTGAAACCAAGTATAGAAAGATTGATTAAGGTCGGAATATTCAAGTGCAAATTACGTAATTTTAACCTGATTAGCCTTTATTCATGTGAAAAATTATTATTTTAAGTACGAATATGTTTATATATTTTATACACTGTTGTTGTTTATTTTCGTTGCTCGGGCATAGCCGGCAAGTTGCTGGCAAAAGTCGTAATTAATGTAGATTCAAGCCCGCTGTATACTTGAATCAATCCTGACGCGATTTGTATTAATTGCTAATTGCGTACTTTAGTCCATCCGCCGCGTACTTGAATCAAGCTAACTTTTACTTATTTAATCTTGGAACAACAGACTTGATAATTTATATTTTTACTACTTATATACATTTAATATTTTTACTTATTTGTTTCTATTTAAAATTTATTTTTGTTCATTCCTAGTATTCAACTTAGCTCATCAACTCAGTATAGAAAGAACGACAGCTAAAATTCAGTATAAACCAGCAGCATGTAATACGACTTTTGTAGGCTATTAGTCGGCACTGCACGAACAGAATAACCAACAATAAAACAAGAACATAAGCACAACATGCGATTGAAGCAATCAACAAACAAACAAATACCAACACACTACGACTGTGTAAAAAGTTTATACTAATAATAGTACATAAAATAAAAAGTTTTGTACAGAATTTAAGAATTTTGTTATTGATTCAAGATGGTTTTACGTGATTATTCCGTTTTTTTGCGTGATTTAAGATCATTTTAGTGCTATTCGTACTTAAACTTTTCAGTACGAGTCGTAATCAAAGTAAGTACAAAATACTTGAATTTATTACAGCGTTTTTATTTCTTTGTATGTATTAATAAAATAAGTCCACCACAACCACTTTTTGAGTCAACATGTGTTTGTATATCAAAACTAATTTTTGCCGCCTAAAATTATCAGTCAATAATAGCTGAGTGGGTAACGTTCTTGTCTTTAAAAAAATAAAATTTAAAAGATATAAATAAAACATAATGTGTATAAATTTTTTTTTAAATTTTAGTTTGTTTATTTGACTACTTACTTTTTAGCTTCAAGTAACCAACTAGTTAGTTGCTGTGACAATATAAATACATTTGCACTTTTCAAACAAAAATAAGAACTTGTGGAGTCAAATTGTAACTAGGTACGACTTAAATAATCATATACTTTATTGCCTACCAGTAAGCAAAGTTTTTGCTGGGAAATATTGCATATATTGGTCGTGATTTACACATTAATTATATTATAAAATAGCAATACTGTGAAAGGTTGTTGTAAACATTTAATTCTGTTGTTATCGTTAAATAGTAAGTGTTCAAATTCATTTTTATAAATATATAAAAAATTTGGAAATATCTATCTAAGTATTAGACATGCAAATTTTCTCCCCACATTAAAATTTGCACGATAGCATGGATGTTCTAAGCACTTTACATCATAGTCTTGTGATTTTCCGTCATCCCACTTAAAATTCAATATAAAATATCACAAGACAAAGTTTCGGGCTATAAAAATGGGCAATAATTTTCAAATGCTCGTATAGACTACATCGGGACTGATGATTATGACTTTTGCGAAAAGTCTCATCACATTGATTTTCAAAAACAAAAAATAAAACAATTTTACTAAATACACCCAATTGTAGTTACAAAATCCTTCACAGAGGAACTGACAGAAAAGAGGATGAGTAAGTAGTTTAAGTTGTTGTTTTATTTTGAATGGTAGGAAATAATAGTTGTTTTGTTTTCACTGGCATATGAAATTCCATAGACCGATAAACATGGTCATCGTATAAATAAATATATTTTATTGTTTATATTAAGATTTAAATCAAACAAAACACAAAAAGGGTTACAACTTTCTCTTTTTCCTATCGATCCTCTATTGTTAAAACTCTACATTATACACTCATTTGTGCGATATAGTTTGAGTTTTCCTTATCAAATGTTTAAATGCTAGAAAAATAGGATATCATAGAAAAAATTATATGTGAGTACCCTGCAGCTAACTTTATAGCTAGTAATGTTTTGGGACAGTCATATTATTAGTTACAAGGAGACCAGTAAATATACTAGTTAAAAAAGAACAAAAACGGACGTTTGGGACAGTAACGGTAGTAGTCAAAAAAGGACAAAAATATATTTGAAATCAAAAAAATAAATTTAAACTATTTTTTATAACTTACATATTTTTCAGATGTGAGTAAATAAAACAAATTTTTAGCTCTAATATTAATAAGTAGAAAGTGAAATATGAGGATTATGTGTCCGCACCCCTTTTGAACCAAAGTTTTTTTAAGAGCTAAAAAACTATAAATAAAAAATCTAGTAAGCCCATCAGTTTATAATAAGTAATATTGCAACTATGATATAGCTGTTTACAAATGAAACGGTTGGGCTCCTATTGTCAACCTAATGCTAAAATCGATAGTTCAATATATTAAAAAAGGACATATAGGCAACTACGCTGAAGTAAAAAGCAACTAGCATGTATATATCTAACCACATTCTAGTCATTTGGTATGCAGGGTATGTATGAACATAAGTATGTATGTATGTATGTACATATGTATGTATGTATGTATCGTAATAAAAATGTATCACAATTATTGTTTGTTGCCTTTAATGTTTGAGATTATTTGCTATATTGTTTCATTTGACAGGTCATTTAGTCAAATAAATAGTACAAACAAGCAAAAGCAACAACAGTAGAATTAAGGCTTTTTGTCACCTTTTTTCTCTATTCCAGATCTTTATCTGGCGGAAAGTTAAGCAGTCAAAAGCTTGAAATCAACCTTTTCTGTGTTTTTCGTTTGTTTTGTTTTATTTTTTACATTGTTAAATAAATAAATATTGTATGAAAAATAAAATGGTTAAGATTACCCGTTTAATGGTGCATCATTAACCCGGATAAGATATTTATTTATATGAAATTTAACCTGAGCCTTATTTTGTTTCTACGTTTGCTCTATTTAATCTTTGAAAATTGTATTTTATTTTGTCATAAAAAGTTAAATATTTTAATATACGAATATTATTGTGCAGATGCTGTGCTTGCTTGGTTTTGTTGGTAAAACTATTTCTGGCAAGCTATGAAGCCACCAATTTAGTTAGGACTTAAGTAGCAAGTTGTTACAATTAGACTCGATATTATTTTTGTTTGAAAATTTTTTAAAAACAAGCAGTTAATTAGTTAATATTCTAATTATATACATCAAAAAGAAAGAAAGAAAAAAATAAACAAATAAAGTGTAATTCAATTGGAATCTGAAAATCTGAAGCGTGTTTTCTCGTACAGCCTCAATATTTTGAGTAAATTGCAAAAACTACTATTTTTAAAGCAATTTTTAGCGGCATTTCTCAATTCACTCGAAATTTGCAAGATGTACGAGCAAAACGAGACTCAGATTCGGATTAAACGTGTCAAAATATATGTCGATAGGTAGATCGCGTTAAATTACATACCACTTTTTTTTGTGTGTCGGTGCACCGGCTAAACGAACCTTAGCACCGGTTCAAAGTTGCCTGTACATTTGACTCATTACTTTGTAGCCCACCAAAATATACCAAATCTATTCGATCAAAAAACGAATACACTACTTGGCCGAGTACAGGAGAGAGCGAAGAAGTTTATCGGTGATAGTAGGAAAACCAACTCTACAACGTCGCAGTGTGCAGTGCGTTTCACTGTTCTAAAATAAAATTTGATCTGAAGAAATCAGGGAACTCATTCCTAAAAGCCGCTCTTTTCTGCGAACAAGACGGTTTTCAATAAGAGCACATCCATTTGTGGTCCATATGCCAGTTAATCCTACTACGCATTACATAGAATATTCGTTCTTTAGCCGGCCGGATGCGGAATAAGCTTCCTGCCACTTTCCATCTGCTAAGATTCAAATAAAATATATGCAAACAGTACTCGCTCTCTCCTCCGTCCCATAACCAATTTTCGTACTTCCAGCACAACATATTGCATGAGTTGGGATAAAAAAACTATTAGATTTTAGTAATTCTGAATTGTTGTTTGAGAGCTTTTATATCACACGGCTGGTCTGGAAGTGAATTTTGCTAAGAAAAAAGTACGCATATGGTTTGAAAGCACTGTATATATACTCTGTCAAAAATGTTTAAGCAATTGCAGGAGGAAATTAAGAGTTATGAGTATTTTATTTTATTTTTGACTTGGGCTTACATGGAAATTTCCAAATTCCGTATCATTTAAAATAATTTTTTGCAAAGGTTTATAAATGATTTAAGATCAGGCTAATTTTTCTTTCAAATAAAACTATTTTTAATAAAATCGACCGATAATGCTAAAAAAATTATGTTTCGCTAAACACTTATTTGAAAATGTTTCAAAGCCTTGGTCCAGTATTTTCAAGAGATCGGATCCAAATCACAACCGATTGTCAACATTTTGTTTGCTAGTTAAAAATAAACTTCCGGAACATAAAATTGTTATACATATATGGCTCTGAAAAGTATTTTCACAGACGTTATTTTAGAAAAGATATTATTGATACGCCTTTTTGCCGATACGTAACTGATACCGAGCTAGGTCGCAGATTGGTACGAATAATTATATGAAATTGAAATAACTTTTCACATTATAATTTGATTTTCTTAAAATTAATTTTATTTGAAAGAAGAATTGCCTTCTTTTAAATCATGTTTAGATCATAGTAAAAAAATTATGTTAAAATATACGATATTTGGAGTTTTTCATGGGAACCAAGTAAAAATTAGAAAAATGGTCATAGCTTTTAATTTCCTTCTACGATAATTTTTCATTTTATTTTATATTTTGAAATAGTAGATATGAAGTGCTTTCAAAATTCACTCCCACATTAGCCGTGATCAATGATACGGAAGATCAGCATTACATAAAATTGTTTCATGACTTCTTGAATAAAAAACAACACTATCTGCATTATTCATGTAAATATTTGCAATGTCAAAAACCTCTTAAGTCACACAATTAAAATGGTTAAGTAATCAATAAAAACAGAATATAAAAATAAACAAGTTTTAAAGGCCTTGGTTGGTCTGAATATAAGTCTTGCTCTTGTAGTTGATAATTTGTAATATTTAGCACAAATTATTAAAAAAAAAATTAGTAGATGTATTTCGTTTACTTTCAAAATCGAAACCACATATTCATTTTTATCATAAAGTTACAGGTTATTTAGTTCTTAGTGGGAAAATACGCAAACGCAGATATAGAGTTTGGGGTTATAATAATCGTAATTTTTATGACATAATAATATTACTAATGAAAAACCTGAAAGCAAGAAACAATGCTAGTGGTATGCAATTATTAATTTCGCAAAATTTCATTGCTTCGAATTTTAAATTCATGGTGGTAGATTTATTTTCGAAATTGGGAAAGCACTTCGTCTAGCAACAAATAAAAAACAAATAATGAATAATAAAAAACCAATAATTGCAAGGAATGGCAGTGTCATAATTAGTGAAACGTATAAAGATATCCTTTTTGGTGGTGTAGTAAATGCAAATATGATTTAAGTCATTAACTTGTGTTGTTTATACAAGTAACATCTATTACAGCGGAATTATTTGAAGAGGAATGATTGATTGTTCTTGGTTTTTACATAGGGTCTACACGTCACATAATATATAACATGGTACCGTTAAATTCAATAGCAGATGAAATTATGTTACGTGTGGACTTAAATTAGTGTTATCGCAATGTTATAAGAATTATTATGAGAGCGTTGAGATGAAATGTCACGTACATATATAATAATATAATATAAACGTATGTGTAAGTGTTTATTAAAATAAATAAAAAAAAATTTTTTCTGTAATTTTGTATATTTAAATTGGTTGAATTTAAAAATTAGACAAATAATTATGAAAAAATAATACATATTAACTTATTTTAATTTAAGAATACATTTGTAGAAAAAACAAATTATTGAATAAAGAAGACTAATGCGAATCGATACCAGGTGGCCCTATTAGTCCAGATGATCATCAGGTGACTAGACCAAAGTGTCAAACTCCAAACCATACAACAACTTTTTATGTATGCATTTAACATGACAGTTTGGTCAATGCCAGTGTTGTTGTTGCACTAATAAGGTCACTTATATTAAAAAGCTTTGAAGGATTTAATGTTTGAAATAACCGACTTATTTTTTATTTACACAATATTTTGACAAATCAATAAAAGATGGATAAAAAATAAATACAAAAGTTTGATATTTCTTATTTCAATTGTTGCAAATAATTGTCAGTAATTAGTTAATCGTCACTTTAAAAACCTCGTATAAAACAACATAAAGATTGAATAACGCCATAAAAAATATTACAAGAATTTCATAATTAAATAGAATAAATTTTTTTACTGGAAAAAATGTTGATCCTTTAAATATATGAATATAAATGCATGAACAAAAAAATTATATTTTGTTGGCAAATTTGGTTAAATATCAGAGCCGGAGGCAGAAGGCAAATTTAAACAAACTTGTTGGAATTATTGCTTACAAACTCACACACTTGTATAATTGTGCATCTAGCTGTGTTGTAGCCGTACAAAGAAAAACTGCAACACTGCAGTTGTGGTTGCGATTGCAATGTGTTGCTAGCGAAATATTTGCAAGGAAAATTTAGGGGAGTGTAAAAAAGCTCTGCGAGATAGGAAGTTGAGTTTGCAAAATAATAAAACAATAAAACCATGCAATATCTTGTTTGTATGTCTGGCTGGCGTTCAGACCAACATAGCATTTGTGTGAGTTAATATATTTGTGTGCTTTATGCAGCAAAAGTGCGATGGATGATAATTGCGGGGTAATACAACCAAGTTGGGCCGATATAACCATAGTGTTTGGTTAATTGTATAATGCATATTTTTTTAACACATACACACACACTTTTACATTAAAATACAAAAGATGACTACATTAATTTGTTTGTGTTGTTTTGTGTGTGTGAGTTTTGGTTATTTACATATTAGAGTATTTATGGACATTTATACACGATGACCAGGTGTTATGGTCAAAGTGGGTGGATTTCGGCCAGTGGTGACAAACGGGCATATATGCGTATGATTGTGTAGGTGTTGCAACGAAGCTTTGTGCCTGTTTTAATTTAAAATTTGGCTTTTGCGCGTGTGTCTGTGTAGCAATGCCCACCTTTATTTGTATCCATGTTTGTAAGGATTTAATTGTTTATTTGAATTCTTATGCATGTGAATACTCATATGTAGGTTGCTTTTTACACACAATACTGTCTGTTCTTTTATTTAACATGATTTAAGTTGGCATGTAGGAGGCGTTTTACAAGTGAGTGCAAATGGAAATATGTTTAAAAAGTTTTCTAAAATAAAGAGGCTAATTTATTTAATAATAGCATGGCTTTAGAAGTAACTCGAGAAATCTGTTAAAGAGGAACATTGATCAGTTTAATGCTTTCGGAATACAACGTTAATATAATCACTTTAAAACCAAAAGTTAATTACATAATTCGAAATTATCACACTAAAAACAAGATTTAAATTTTGTTATAAATTTTAGATACGTTTCTTTAACAAACATTGCTTTTAGAAATGGCAAACATAAATATATAACTATCAGCCATGTCACAGAATACCATTCCGATCGAAAGTGGTTTCAATTCCGTAAGTTGCTTCTTCAGAAAACGGAAAACCACAATTTTTTTCTTAATCAAACCACTTTTAATTTTCAAAGTGGACTTGAAAAACACTTTTCTACTGACTACATTTGCAGTAAATACTAAAAACCGTACATACTTTTAGGGGTCTTAAATAAATATTTGGTCATTAATTTTGTAACGTGCTTTTTCCCAAATAAATATTTTATTTTTATGTAAAATATTAAAGTTTTCTTAAAATACATTGAAATTGATTATGGAGGGGTATTAACTAGTTCCTATGCACATTCTTTGGAACTAATATATATCATCATGGAACCTTTACCCAAAAATCTCATAGAAAAACTAAAGATATTATATATGAGTTTTAGTAGGATTTTTGACTGCATTATGTTATTAGGGCTAATAAATCAGTGCAAGTTAATCTGTCTTTTTGGTTTGAAATGTGTTTAAACCAGGAAATCTTTAAATCAGTAAACATATAAATCATATATTAAACGCATAAAATTGGGCGTTTAAGCTACCAATACAAACCGTATGTTTTTTTTTTATCGATATCCCACCACAAACCAGCTATTTTTGACATTTATCGTGGTGCTGCCACATTATTATCGTTTAAACTTGGGATAATACATGGAGAAGTGATGTACTGCACATTTTAGTTAAGTTTAGCGTTTAAGCGTTCACTGATTTATTGGCCACTAGTAGTTTATAAAATCAAAATTAAAACATAAGCTCCATGATCAATCAAATCATAAAGAAAGTAAGAAAATAAAATAAAAGACTAAACTTAACTAGCATTTATAATTTGAAAATATGTGTAAGTGCCCCTGCTGTCGAGTGGGTATTGTCATTCGGGAGATCACCAGTTCGATTACCACCAAAGACTGTGCTAAAAAATAATAAAATAATAGCAAATAAACTTTTACTTATTATTCAATTCTTAAAGTTAAATGTCGGAAAAATATTTATTTATGTATAATTTATATTATTTTACACCGATTAGGTCTCTATAAGATATTTCAGTGACAGGTCACAAAGTGTCAATTAGCCCCATCCGAGGCAATCCCTATGTAAGTGACATTTCCGCTTCATAAGAAGTGTTAGAGCTCGAACCGGTCCCTAGCACCTCCGGATCGGTCTCGCGAGTTGTTTTGTATCACTTCCATTTACCGTAAGGAGTTTCATTTTCAATTATGTATCAAAAACTCAAATTAAAGAAATGAAGTGAATGAAAATCTACTATTAATTCTTAATTGATTACACATATTTACAAATTTCGAAAAACTTTTTCGTTCGCTGGAAATGAAAGTTAGTTATTTGGTGCGCTGAACGCGAATCTGCACTCCATTTTTTCTATCAGCTCTAGCTTTCACGATATAGCGTTATGTAAAAAATTAAGACACTTTCACCACATGTAGTAGCATAACTTAAGAAGGGGTTTTTCTATTCAGTAAAAAACGAAGAACGAAATTCGACAACTATATTTGCTCAGTAGTCTTAGAGATTTAACCCAAAAAATACAAACTTTATAAAAATTTAGAATTTTTTGTTTTTAAGAATGCATAAAAAATAAAAATATTACAACGAGCTTAGTTTTGATTTAGTAGCTTGTAGCTAAGCGTATTCCAAAAAAATGTAGGCCTTTTTTTATTGAAATTGGTGCACAACTTTTGATTTTGTTCATAATTCAGTGAGAGAGCTGAATTGATAAAAATTTAATTTTCATACAACAGCAATTTTATCAATTGAGTTCTGTCACTAAATTGTGAACAAAACACCAATTTCAATGAAAAAGAGCTCAATTCTTTTGGAATATATTTAGCTGCATGCTACTGGACCAAAAACTGGCCCTTTGTTCTATTTTTATTTTCTTATAAATAATTTTTTTGCTTAAACTCTTACGATATCGCCAAAACTACTGTGCAGATTTAGAAATAATGTTTGTACGGCTTAAACATTATTCTGTTGTCGAATTTTTAATTTATTACTTAACTGAATAGAGCATGCATTTTGAGAACAATCGGTCCAGACGTTTTGAAGGTATCAGCCATTTTCTTCGTGGGTTTTTAAAATTTTTAATCTAATGTTATGTATTTTCTTATTTAAATATTCTTGAAATTGAAATTGTAGCTTTTCATATCAGCCTCGTATGCTTATGCGCTGCAAAAATAATTTTTCTATTCTGGTGTGAGTTTATTGTTTGCATAAAATATTTCCAAAAAAAAAGTAAGCAAAACCGAAAAAAGCGGAGAGATATAAATGTACAACATTGCTTTGGCATTTAAACGAAAATTGCTGGCAAATATTTTCTCATTTAACCCTGGTGCTGCTGTGTGCTGCGACTGCATTTTGGTTATTGTCGGCCAAAACTCAAATATTGACTAAATATGAATATAAAAAAAGAAAACTCAAAAGCAACATAAAGAACTCTAGAGCGACCGTAACGGTCGGTTGAGCGCTGTCCGACAGTAGTGGCAAAGACAACAAACAAAAGTGCATTTTTACATGGTTATTTCAGGATGATGATCATGACGATGACCATGATGATGATGGTATTTGCATTGTGTTTGAAAGTTTATGTGTGGTAAATACATATGTATGTGTAACTTGTGTGTCTGTATATAAAAATTTGTTATTTACATTGTGGCAATTCCTGTATTGCCACAACGGAAGCTTTTGTGGATTATAGAGACACACAAAGGGAAGGAAGAAACCAGCAACTGACTAACCAAACATTTAAATTTTTTCTTTTCAAATATATGTACATATCGCACTTTTATGGCAACGTAGTCATATCGCAAAAAACTAACATTTTTAGGTTATTTAAGAAAAAATCTTTATTAAGACCTTATTTATATGTAAAAAATTTTTCAGAAATATATGTATCTAACTCTGAACCGAAGCTATGACCAATAAAAAGCTAACACCGCACATATACTTGCTATCATTCTTAAAAGTTTAAACGCGTTTTGCCAAGTAAATTTTTTTTGAGATATGACTACGTTGCACTAAAGGAGCGATATGTACATGTGTCGATACATATATTCTCTACTCGTATTTTAAGGAAGTGTTCAGGTCAAAATATTCAATACTTATAATTCAGAAGTTAACACCATAAATGCGCTGATAAATTAGAGAGACAAACTTTTATTTATATTATTTTGAGGAGCGTACGTATTTAGTATGGAAAGCATTTGGTTACATGTACTGGCGATTTCTTTTCAGTACATGATAGAATATAAAACACTGATGAATATGGAAAACATTTTTACGGTGTCGTAAAAGTATCAACTGCTAAATTTCAAACGGGTATCATGTCGTGAACTTATTATCAAAATTTTATATTTTATTTTATATGTAATCAAATGTGGTAAATACTTGCCTCCAATGACATTGCCATGTTAAAGTAATTGATTAAAATGCCAAAGCAGAAGTAGTGAAGGCTATGTTTATTACCATTTTAACTCATTACTTTGCCATCAAAATTTTTTGCTGGACATATTTTAAATTATTATATGAAATATATGTTATTTTTAAGGTATGTGGTGATTTACATAATGACAAAATCTCTTCCATAATTTCGATTGCATACGGGTGAGAACTGCCTTTAGCTCAACAAAAGGGTTTGTGAACATTAAAAAATTTCTGATAAAAACGTAATTGTGTTTGGTGCGGAAACTTTTTTGCAACTGCAAAATAAAAACTAACATTGATCTTCTTACTCAGTAAAAAATTTTCATGTTTTCTGAACCACTGAAGAAATAAAGCGCATCATAATTCGCATTAAAATATGAGCTTGTTCAGAAGCTGATTTCCTAGCACTACAAAAATGCAGGTTTTAAAGCGAGAAAGTTAGCAAATGTACACACATTCAATGGGTAGTATGGATAAAAAGTAAGGTTAAATAACCTGATCAGTAGGACAAAAATTACATCAACTTTGTAAGGAATTTCCTAACGTAGTGCAAAACAAAAAAATTAAAAAAAGTCTACATAAAAAAATTACGCTTCACAAATTTCGGCGCTATTCTTAATTATTAAAGTAATTTTGTCTTTCGTTTTGTTCACAAGTGTTTGTCGTGTTGTCCGAAAATTAAATAAATATTTAAAACTGTGTTCCGTTTAATTTTTTTAATTTGTTTTATTTAATATAAACTTTAAGTAAAAATAACAAAAAAAAAAAAAAATTCACGTGTCGCTGCAATAAATAATTAGGGGTTCGATAGAGTGTGGCATAATGCACATTTGTCGAAACTTGCTGCCTTTGGTGTCGGTAATGGCTTCTCTCGATTTATATCGAGCTTTTACAGGGATCGCACTATACGCGTTGTAATAGATGGGGTCTCTTCAAACGAGTTCAATATTAGTTCAGGGGTACCGCAAGGCTCCGTTCTTTATCCTAACCTATTTCTTATTTTTTTAATGACCTTCTCTGTCAAACTTCCAATCCTATCTACTCTTTTGCAGATGATAGCAGCATTTTCCATTCATATTGATTCAGTACTAGGCCAAGCCTGTCGGAGATTGGTGCTATGAGGCAAAACATGAATGATACGCTTATTAACGATCTTACAACAATCTCTGAATAGGGTCGTGCGAGTAGGGTCGACTTAAATGCTAGTAAGACCCAATGCATTATTCTCACGCACAGGCATATGACCGAACTGGCACCTCTATCGGTAATTATGAGTGGTGTAGGTATTATGGAATCAGATGCTGTTGATGTTCTTGGTATGAAGATACAGTGTGGCGTTCAATGGACTGATCACAGTTTTCAAGTCTCAAAAGAAGCATTCAAGTGCCTCTGGTTTTTAAGACGGTGTAAAATATATTTCACTCCACCTGATCTCCTCAATATTTATATCATCTATATCTATCCGAAAATGGAATCCAACTCTCATGTTTAGGCCGGTGCTTCAACGTCTATTTTGAAGTTACTCGATCGTGTACAGGAGAGGGCAAAGAAGCTCATCTGCTGCAGTAGGGTAGCTAACTCTATTGACTCTCTGGAGCATCAACGTAATGTGGGATGTATTTCGTTATTTTATCGTTACTATAATGGATTGTGCTCTGATGAAATCAGGGAACTTGTTCTCGAAACCCGCTCTTTTCTGCGAACAAGACGTTCTTCATGAAGGGCACATCCCTTTGTGGTCGATACACCAATGAATCGAACTATGCATTGCAGAGAGAATTCGTTCTTTGGCCGAATAATTCATATGTGGATTAAGCTTCCTGCAGAGGTCTTTCCTGACACTTTCAGTGTTGGAAGGTTTAAATCAAATGTCCATAAACACTACTCCCTATATCCTCCTTCACATAATCATTTTTTTTAATTTCGGTACAATGCATCGCATGAGTAGGAGTCATCCCCTGAGTGCTGGTCTTATAAAAAAATATATATCTGGGACATCTTATCAAGAAGAGTATGATGAAAAAATTCAACTTTCAGGAATCTTAAAGACTTAAAATTCTTACTAACGGTATGGGAGAACATAAACAAAGGAGTTTCTAATACTTAACACCATCAAAATAGAAGAGGCGTACCCAAAAGCTGATAGAGCAAACTTATTTTTTAGACATTGATGTTAGTGCGCCCGTCCGTCTGAATTTTGTGTATTTAAAAAAAAGTAGTACTAAATAATGAAATATTTCGAACAATGTACGAAAAATTTCTTCCATATTACGGGAAAAACTTGATAATGTGTTGTCATTACCAAACGACACAGTTTTCAACTACAAAATACATACCGTCTGAATTACTTTATAGTAGTTGATTCATTATTTACTAGTGAATAAAAAAAGCTATTTATTCTCTTATTGGCAGAATAGTAATCTATCTGCTTCTGATATAGATAATAAGCAGTTAAACCCTTGGGGAAGCAAAATAGATTTTTTTGATTGTGGTCATGTTTTTGAAAACAAATTTTAGGCCCCGTAACAAATTAGTTGTGCCGTAGCTTAGTGAGCAAAATACTTGGCATAAAATAATACAATAACAGAAAAGGGCCTGAGTTCAATGCTTATCAGAGGTCATTGCATTTTTATTGTGTTTTGTGTATTCAATGCCTTCTAAATATCGAACTTTTTAACTTGTTATTTGTAGCCCAATGTGGTAAGAGGTTCCTAGCGTCATATTCAGAAAGAATCAGGAATGATTAATATTGCAAATAACAAGGGAAATATTAACATCAACTTAATTTTTCAGTGTACACAGTAGAACATACCAGTGCTATATTCGGAAGCCGCTACACATCCATCATCAGTGCTCATGTGTATTTTGCTCATTACCGCTTGTCAGATTTTTTTTACATTCAATTAAGTTTTTAATTAATAGAGTGTTTTTCTAACTGAAAAAATGTAAGCTTAATTCTGTTGAATTAATACTAAAATATTCGTCATTGGATGCAAATTTAATATTATATCTACGATTTTCTTTGTATGTATACGAGTAAGCAATACCAATGAAAAACATAAATACAAGACTGTTAACTTATGTGTTCTTCCCATGTTTCCGGTCTGTGCATTTATCTTATTTTCGTTACAAAGTTATTTTCTATTTTATTTCTCACAGTGCAAAATTGGGCCACTATTGCTTGTTGCTTTTATTTTATATTTTACGGATGTCTTCATATTCTTTAGTCTAATATCAACATATTTATCGTCCTCATGGTGTATCCTCTTCGTAGAATATCCTTTTAAGTATAAACAACCTTACAAGTGCGTATACACATACATGTGGACATGTGTATGTATATGGATGATCTGGTATATAAAAAATCAATTATTTTTCAGTACTTCCTGCAACAGCTAAAGATAAATTGATAGCAACAGCATTGACAACGAAATGTTGCTAAAATATACATCCATACAAACGCAGATGTGAGTATACCGACTATGAGGACATTCATATGATGATTATGATGCTGCATCAAAATGAGCATGCATGCAACACATTATAAAAACACATTTATGTTTATTTTACGATGCATGCAACAACATTTTTCGAGCATTTAAAAAGAGTACTGTTTTTGCAGTATTTTCTTTTAATTAATGGTTACTAAAGGCTGTTATATGCGGTTACCTGTTGTTGTTCACTTGAACTTAAATATCCACCAAAACACTTGTGGCACTAATTGATGTTGGTTATTGCAACAGATCGGCGCGTAAAACATTATTTCTGTCGTAATACAATTGCGTAGTAATAATAAAAAAATTTAATAACAATGTTTTAAATTTTCTTAAATTGTAAAAAATTAAAGAGAATTGCTTTCTTTCTGTTTATAAATAATGTTGGCAAAAAAGTAAATTAAAAAATATATCAAATTTTATGCGAACATTTTTTTATTTAATGTTTTTCATTAAGTATTTTCGTCTTATTTTGTATATTTTTCTAGCTTATTGCCAGCATCCATAAATTATCAACGCTTGTCAATTTTTAATTGCTTTCGCGCCAAAATAGAAAATTACAAAACGTGTTGTTCAACTAAGAAATTGTTTTTTGGGGGAGGTCTTGCTTGAAATGTAGTTTTTTTTGTTTCGGTTTTCTTAAATGAACACAGTTTTTCATTTTGATTTCTTGTTTTGCTTTCATTTCTCGGTCTGTAGGGATTATTTAAGAAAAAATGTGGTTGAATTTATGCAAAGTGATTTAATGAAAAGTGCCTTTGTTTTCGTTTTTTATATTGTTTGGGTTCACTTATGTTGTAACTTTAAACGTATGAAAGGATACATCTATAAGGTCGGTACGTCGATGGTTGATTGAGTATGAAAGAAATTTCTAAATAAAAAAAGCAGACCAGAATGTAGTCATTAAAAGCATACATATACTTAGAACTGGTATTCTCAATTAATCTGGTTTAATATGGACCGAATTGTCATGATTTTATTTATTGGAGAATTAGATTAATCGAAAGAATAGCTTTTAAATCGTTTATGCTATTCAATAAATTCTGTGCCCTTTTCTACTGTACAAATTTTCAAGAAGTTCACAGTTTTTGTATATAACATTAAATTAACATTTTTAAAAAGCCCTGACAAGTTTGACACTGCAGCATAAGATCAAGACTCTACAATAGTTCTATAAATATTATTAAAATAACCAAATGTAAGATATCAACTTGATCAGAAATGGTACCGTTATGATAAATAAGGTCCAATGAAAAAATTTATAAATTCGTACAAACATTTTACTGAATTTACAAATTCATTTACTGAAAAAAAATCCTGTAAATTTGTTGTTGTATTCCATAATAAAAAACTGAACTCAATCAAACAAAATCATTTACTGAATCAGATGATTTAATTATTTCAAAATAATTTTTCATGATTACAAAGGAATGATTTTTGTAAAATCAAGCAACACAGTCACTGAAAATAAAACTAGTTTTTGTTGTTGCGTCTTAATGTAAATAAGAGCTAAAAATGAAATATTTATTGAATCAGAAAAACTATTTATTGAATTTAAAACTTAATTTCAACAAATGCTTGTCTGAAAATAAAACTAGAAAAATTTTTTCTGTGCACATTCTTCAACTAGAAAAGTAATGGCACACATATTCAAGCTAGAAAAGAGATGATAACTTCCCAGCTGCACAGATGTCCGTTAAACATGACTAAACACACTCTCGATTAAGTCAACCTTAAAAAAACTTAAATCAAAATCGGAGCAAGCGTTTTGGCTCTAAGATGTTGCGGACAACAACGCAGATAAACACTTTAGACATATAGCACCATCTTTTTTGGTCGGGTGTTAAAACAATTATAAATTATAAACAAAATATTATAATAAAATAAAATAAAATAAAATAAAATAAAATAAATGGAATCAATTCCAGATTCCAATTCCAATTTAATAAATGTTCATACTTATTTTATTGCGCATTCAATTCAAGTATTCTGCGGAAGACTTTAAGTCAAGCAAGAGTCTCACCTGAGTTGAAAGAAGCAGCCCTCATTCCAGCGAACACTTCACTACATGTGCTAGTAATCATTTATTTCATTTTAATCATTTAATTATTTATCTATTTATTTATTTATTTATTCAGATCCAGTACATACAGAAAAATAAAGGAGTGCAAAATCAACATGACGCAATTGTGATTTGAAATCATATTAAATTTTAAAGATATAATTTGTCATTTAAGTGTGTTAATGTTTATTTGGTTTGTTCATTACTACAGTACACTGTTGTGCTTAGTTGTGTGACTTGTTACTGTTTATTCTTACATGAGTCGGCTATGTAGCCGACAAAAAACGAATTACTAGCGTAAATTTACTGCTGCTGGCTTAAAATTACCATTGTTTCATATTAATTTTAAATGAAATATTAGTAACCTATCCTTAAATTTCTTCGATTTAAAAATTTTCATTGTTAAAACAACTTTGTTATAATCGTTACATTTTATTATAAATCAATGTGACTATAACTTTAATTTCAAATAAATTTTATGTTAAATAATCATTTAAATCATGTTGAATTGAAATGAAATTCATTTTACATACGATGGGTGTTTATTTAGTGTATATCTAAAGTAAAATTTTAAGCTGTTGTGGCTGCATTGGCTAGCGCACGGACTATAATGCACCTGCCACGAGTTCAAATCTTGGCTGAAACAGACAACTACGACAAACAGTTTTCCGATGTCTATGCTAATAACCACCACGTAAGTAAAATAATTAATAAAATAGATACATTAAAGTTATGTTATTTCAGCTTGATATAACTATAATTCAACATTATTCTTAGTGTTGTTTCAGTATCAAATTCACGCTGTTTATATCTTTTGAAATCTCTCTTGAAGCAGTGTGCAAAGGTACAACAATTTTGCATCGAAAATATTGTGTCTGTAACTGCAAAGAAATTAACTGTTTTTGACACAACAACAAATTGCAGAAGACAGAATGGAGAATTAGTTAAACCAAAAGCAGAAAAAGGTGACAAGCAGCAACAAGAAACACTTTGCATTGCTTGCCGTTTGTTAAAAGAAGTTAAAAAAATATATAAAAGAAAGAAATGTTTATATAAGTATACCATACATACATACATACTTATGTACTCATATGCATAGATACTATGCAAAGAAAAATGTACATAGGTATAATGTTATAAAATAATGCACATTCACAAGCTAAGCATTCCAACATACTTCATGCACCTATGAATATATAAACTTGCACATGATATTTCTTACCTTTGCAAAATAGGAGAAGAAAAACGCAAAATGTTTAAAGTTAAAAAACAATGAAGACATCAGAACACGTAGGCGTTGACAACAGTATTTTGTCATTTTTATTCAATGGCAACTTCTTTGGCGCTTGTTAACTACTTCCATTCTCACAACAATACCAACAACTGCTGTTGCAATGATGATGATGAGTACATTACTTTTCATGTATATGCATAAAAACACATGAACAGCCATACATAAATATATATATGTACGCTTTTAGTCGTGGCGCAGTTTGCAATTTATTAAAATAGCATAAGGAAGATACAGGCATATTTACTTGGGTGCCTACAACTATCTGGAAGCGTTGTCAACTTTTAGATTTCAAAAAGCACTAACACAAGTAAAAAATACGTAATTCTTGAAAAAAGTTTGATTTAGTTTTATTTAAACAAAATTGTTATACACCTGCCTGTTCTGTAAATCGAGCAGATTTAGAACGAATTAAATCAACTAAAAGCAAAAATTATTCAGACTTTTTTGTAGTTTTCTGTTTTTTAGAACTTAATATATCATATCCGATATTAATTTATTATCTATGATCATCATAGTCATTGCTACAGGTTTTTCATACCAATTATCGGGTTATCATAAAGAAAAAGCTGTAACTTTTGAGTCTGTTTTCATCCCTACTTAAAGACTTTGTACAATAAAGACCTATCAGTTGTAGTTAACTCTGTAAAAAATAAAGAAAATTACAAGTACCTTTTTCAGGATACTTTGGTATTTAAGAGGATCTTGTAGCGGGAAGCTATGTCCTTTTTAAACAATACTTATTAAGAGGAAACTGAAACCTTACGAATTAGAGAAAATTTATTAATATCCGATGACGCGATCTAATGTTATTCAATCTTGAATATGACGAACATTGCTCAAAAAATGTCCGAGATGCCCAAGCTATACGGCTATAAAAAGAAACCATAAAAAGTATCGGACTAGTTCTTACGCCACGTGATGCGCACGTAAGAGTACATATGTATATATACATATGTATGTATATGTATGGTTTTGACGATTTTAAAAGAAAAAAAAAAAGATGAAGCACCACTAATTGTCCGAATCCACTTCTATCATTCTTCTGCAAGACTGCAAAAAACACGTTCAGGAAATAGTTGCATTAACAAGGTATTTTACACTAGAAAAAAATTTTTTAGATAAAGAAATAAATTTTTGAATTTTGTGCCACCGCCAAAAATAAAAACAGCAAAAATTAGAATAAAAAATCAAAATTTTTCGCGTCGAAAAAGTTGAAAAAGGCCTAAAAATAGTGTGAAATGCACAACGCTGCTATCTAGGCCCGCATTGTATCGTTTATTAGAAGGAGAAATGTTACTCTTACGGAGCCAATTGGCTCACTTAAAGTCGACGTGTCATTGAGGCATTGCATGACTACGAAAAATTTTTGGTACAGCAACGACTCAAATCAAAAATGAACTGCAGGTTTTTTACTATAATAAGACCAATAAAGCAAATGTTGCCTTTTTATGGTAACCGAAGGTAAAAAACAAACAATATCACTGTTTGTATATCAGGACCTGCCCCAAACCGCGTATACATACTTTCACATCTCTCTGAAGGAGGAGGCCTACAGGAGCTCAAATCAGTTGCCGTGTATTTCTGGCACGAACTCCCCGACTAGAAATTTTCCCAATACTCATATTGGGGTCCGATTGGGAATTCATGTGGCACACCCAAATGGGTTATCCCATTTGTGATTTGATCGGGAACTTGTTGGGACAGCCCATCTACAAATTAATGCCTTAACATAAGTTCTTCCCAAATGGGAAACTATTGGGAACTTGTTGGGAAAATCTAACACAGATCTTTAATCATATGTTTTGCTCATCTTCAAAAGAGATGATTGCTACATACTTTTATCCCTTGGATAGCTTCAGCAATTTTAATTCAATATTAGAGTTTGATATTTTCCCGATTTGAGCAAATTTTTGCAAGGTTTTAATATTTCCCCACAGGAAACCAATCGGGTCCCAAATACGTTTCTGCGTTACATTGGAATTGGGATCCCAGTTAGATCCCAAATGTGTTTGCATGATAATTTCTAGTCTCCTTGAAAAATATCCTTGCATGACATTGAAAAAAGGAAAACGGTGACACTGGATTATATTGGATGGAAAAGGTAAGGCATTTGGAAATCTATTTGATGTCAGACAGACAGCCAGCCTTAAGACTCTTAATATCATATGAGGTAAAGTCGTTTAATATATGATATCCCTGAAGTTGCTACACATTGGTTATAGCGAAATATTGTCAAATAATCTGTTATTGCTTTTATATAAAAAGTGGATCTTTAGCTTGGAGAAAAAAGACTGTATAAAATCAAAAGTACGAATAAATTAGAAAAACAGTATTTAGATTTTTCAAACTTTTATTAATAAACTCTTCTCTAATTTCTTGCAAGCATTAAAGGAAAACGAATTAACTTTACTAGGTGGCAGCGTGGCGACAACAAATACATTATTACAGAAACAGCAGCCTGCCTTTTTTTGTATACGATGCAGATCAAACTCTATATAAATATGAAGCAAAATGTCAACAAAAACAAACAGCACTTTTCAAACATGACGTATGATATCCATCGTACACCACAATGCGAATTTAATTCGCCTCTGTAGCCATCTTATAAAATTAATTCGGCTTGCATAGAACTAAGGCGAATTCATAACAGGTGGTATCGACAGCACATCTGATTATATTTGGCTCTTTTATTTTGATCTTCCCCAGATGTCAAAATACCTTTTTTTTTAATATTTTGATATATCTTTTGAAATCCCAAGAAGGCTTTCCAAGCGAAATTTCGCCTTGCTTTTAACTACTCTAAAGCAGTGTTCGAAAATAAACCGAACGTTATTTTGTGTACTGTATACACAAGCAGAAACGATATCTATTTTTTAGTGCTTATGTATATTTACACAACCCGAACACAACACATAACGATTTTTTAATGCAAGTAACAAACATTATGTAGCGTTTTGTTATTGTCAAAAAACAGTACAATTGTAGTGGTTGCGTACTACATACATTATATTTTGGTGTTTTATAGTGTTCTTTTTTCATCATATCCAACTACGCATTCAAGTATACATGCACGAGAGCCAAGCGAATACTAATGCTAAATACACAAAATATACATTAAGAATAATGTTCTGTGCCGAACACAACGAAGTGTACTGTTTTTCAACGAAAACAGAATACTATTAAATGTTCTTATCTTTCTATTGAGTTTGTGAAAAACGGTATTTTCGTTGGGTACAAGATCACTAACAGAAATACCGTTCTTCTTTTTTTGTGTGTTTCCTACACAACCACTATTTGCGATTGTGTATTACAATATTCTACCGTACAGAACATTAAAGTACATTATATAAGGTAAATTTTCGAACACTGCTTTAAAGAACTTTACAATTACACCATTTACGGCATGATTATAATGTTTAAGTTTATAAGTTGTTGTTACCGTCATACATTTATTATATGTTAAACACAGAAGACATATTCACGGCACTTGTAAGTTTTACAGAAATTTACAGCAACACGATTCAACATGTCCCAGCATGATTACAAGTTTTTAGTTGTTTCAGCCAACAATAAAAACTATTTGTAGCTTGTAACCAAAAATATACCAAAGAAAAATCATTGAAGGCTGTCAGTTTCACACTTTTAGTCAAACATGGAAAGCACTGAAAATGCATAAACACATTTGGAAATTCAAAAATTTAACCATGAACATGCATTTCTTAACATACTTAACACGCCTTTCTTAAGTCTCATGCTGTTGCCATTATTGTTGCTATTCTACATTATCATCGAAATTACTTGCCACGCATTCCTTCAATGCGTGAATGATACTAATTTTGCTTTGTGTCCTAAAGCAACTGAGATGGTGCGGTGTGAAACAACCAAACTTTACGGTGTATAAGAAAAGTAAAACGATAAAAAATAATAAAGTATAAAATGCACGACATAAAGCTGATGACTATGTAAAGGAAATGAAACAATCAACTAAGATGAAAGGAAGGAAATTAACAAGAACAAGATGAATGTTATACAGCGGTTGCATATTCGCACACATGCTGTACTCAAGAGATAAAAGTGCCAGCAGGGTGTTGTTGTTGTTTTTAGAGTGCAATTGAAATATTAATGTGGAAAAGGTGGAAGGGAAATAAAATGTTAATTTTATCCGCTGGATAATTCTTAAAAAATATCTAATAAACCTAATAAGATTTATATGATACTAATGGCGTTTTTTTTAGAAAATATGTAAATTTTGTATTTTCCAATTAAAAAATTTAAATTAAGCGGATTTTATAACAAAAATTTAGTAAATTCATTGTAGGATATCTAAGGATAGATAAGAGAGTTTCGATTAATTAAAATATTTTAATATAGAGGCGCGTTTGTATTTCATTGGAAATGGAAATAATGTCAGATTTCATGGCACTGTTGCAATAAAAAATAATACTTATAACAACAATTTGAAGGTAAGTCCACACATATTCGATACGAATCGGTGGAAAAAGAAGAGAAATAAATAGACTCGTGCTCTATATAAGTTATCTGTTGTGTTGTTTGATCATTTTTTTAGCCTGCAATGTCAATATTCCAAGAAACAAGGGAAAAATCAGCACCAATTTAATTTTCAATGTACAAAGCAGAACAGAATTACGTTGCCTTCGGAAGCCGCTAAGCTTCCATTTTCAGTGTTTATGTGTAGGTATTTGCTTTCACCACTTGTTAGGTATCACCTGTTGAATGTGATTGTAGTCCTATATATAAAAAATTTTTGAGAAAATTTCATACGAGTAAGATAAAAAAACACACACACACACTCAATATATACCATATTCGCAAGATATCATCCACTTTGATAAGAAAAGTTAAAAAATATGTAATTATCACAAATATTGCATGCTGCCCTCGAAATTCGCTCAAAAATTCCTGTATTTCAACTAAAAAAAAAACCATATCATTTTTGCTCAAATTGCTTTTCTTGTTGCAGTAAATATGTTTGCTAAATGCTAAAAAATGAAAAAAGAACTTAAATACAATTGAAATAAAATACTATATTTTTGTTAACAATAACCAAAATATTTTATTGATGATGCTGTAATTTTGTGCATGAATACATACCACTACAACATTTTGTAATTCATTTGCACAAATCCTTAAACGCAAACTCAAGTTATACACATACAGAATAATATTGTTATACAAGACATCTAACTCATCATGTCTTATGTTTGCGGCATACCACAACAACCCAATGCAATGACATGCTTTTCGATTTCATCTCAAAATATAAATTCCTGCAAATAAAGTAAAATAAAATTGTTAAAATGTTCTAAAAGTAGTTGTTGTGCAGTACAGGAGTTTAAGTTGTTTTAGTAGATGATGATTTTAGCACAAGTTGCATGTTGTTGCTTGTGGTATTTGTTGAATTACATTTTACAATACTTTTTGCTGCATTTGCAAAATATCTTTAAAATGCATACCCAGTTGTTGGCAGTAAAAAAGTTTGTTATGACATTTGTGTGTGTATATCTGGATTTCAGTGTAAATGTCCTGAAGGTTTTCATCATCACTGGAAAGCAAAACTAAGATATTTTATAAAGTATTCAATGTTGCTTTATTTTATTCTACGAACAATGTATTTAAGTTGCTTAAATTTTCAAGTTTTTCAGCAGTATTCACGTGCACTGTTACATATAAATACTTACAATACATTTTCTGTTTCAATCACAAAATTGTACACCAAATAAACAAGAACTTCTATTCCTGTATTACGTTTTGTTTTTCATTATTGCTGTTTTATAAGATTTACTTGTCTCGAAATGTGGTGTCGTTTGTTGGTTCTGAAAGTGTTTAGATATCACATCTTTATTTAATTTTATAAATTATAATAATACTACGGCCTTTAATCTAGAGATATTTGTACATTTAGTGCATATATTGTGTAACAAAAATAATGTCATAACTTAGACAATATTTTTTTATTATGCTAATTTTTAGACCCATGGACAATAACGTCCATGGAAATAATATTCATACATCAAAACAAATAAAACCAACAAATGAGTTTACTTGTCTTTTCCGATTTTAGTAGAAACGATGCTCCTGGCGTATCTAGTATTAGTGCGAAATCTTGGCTCAATATACATTCTGGTTCGTGAAAATGGATCATTTTGAAAATGGAAATGTACTAAGCCGACCTTACAAAATTATGTACCCGACTTTATCAACAATATAAAAAAATATCTTGTGATATATGCAATTAATCAGGTATGTGATGAAAAACGATTTAGACACAAAAACGATTTGAAAGCGATAAAAGGTATGATGTGTTTTCTATAGTCGTTTTGTCAATAATTTACAAATTTGTTTTTAAGTGTTTTTTCAACCTTGTTTGATAAATTTCTCTTCACAGTTCTATTACATTGTTTATATTTTATCTTATAGAGTGCTTTTTAAAACACAGTAGTTTGAAATTGATTCAAAACTAACTGGAAAGATCGGTCGGAATTCATCACTCATTTTCAAAACAATCGTTTTGAAAACGATCGTTTTCCATCACATACCTGAATATATGCATTTACAGCAAAATATGCAAAAATATAAATTTACAGCAAAATATGCATTTACAGCAAAATATGCAGTAAAAAATAATGTGAGCCCGATCACAGGGGAGATGTGTAAACATCTAGTAATGAAACGTTTCACCTTCTACCGAAACATTCTTCTCATCATTCACCCATTTCAACTTCGGCGAACCGGGCTTCATCCGCTTCTTTTTCACCCTCGTACCTTCCTCCACAACCGACAAATCGCTTAAGCCGACAAGCTTCGCATCAGACACCTCTGACTCACTCCCACCAGGCATATCGCCCTTCCACTTCCCCGCAGACATAAATAATAGTATTATTTATCCACCAGCAAAATATAATATACCCGTACAAAATAGTTGGAATTACCGCAGTTAAACAGCAAAATAACCAACAGTCAAAGACAAACGCAGTCAATAAACCGTCAGCCAAATATCGCACCAAGTTCAGCAGCAAATTCGGTAAAACCGAAAAACCGATTTTTTTTTCAAAAAAACCCGGGTTCAAAAACCGAGACGATCAGGGTCTGAATCCTGAAAAACTGGACCCAAAATCCCCTAAATCCAGAAGTTCCCGGCAAAAATCAAAAACGGCAACACCGAAATACTCACTCAATTCAAAAACACGGCAGCAGAGCACCAACCAACAAACATACGACCTTACTGCCGGAGTTCGACCTTGATACTCCCTTTGCCAGCGGAGTCTCAAAAAATTAAACACACTATAAACTCTACGGTAAATGGAACTGCCACAAAACAAGTCACGTGACCGATGCCCAGGTGATAGGGATCAGTCCGAGTTCTAACACTTCCTTTGAAGCGGAGCAGCCACTTTTACTTGGGGATGGCCTAGGATGGGGTTAATTGATACTTTGTATGCACCTTGTAACTTGTCTCTGAACTATCTTATGGAGTCCTAATCGGTGTAGAATAATATAGATTATATATATAAATATTATTCCCAAATTCAGCTGTAATTATCGACTAATTTATTTTTTTTCTGTTACAAATCCAAGTAGAAATTGTATTTTATTTTTAAGCGGTGTTTTCGATAGGATTGGAACCGACAACCTCCGGCATGACAGGCTAGTACACTACCCAATCGACCACAGGGGAACTTATATTTCAGTGTTATAAATACCAGCTAAGCTGGAATTAGTATCTGAATAGAGTTACGGAGCATGTTCCTGAGTGGAATGGCAGTCTCATTGAAGGGAGACAATTAATATTATATAGATACTATGTAATAGGCCTTTGATCCAGGTGCATCGAATTAGTTCAGTGCCGTTTACTAATATACTAGCCGGAGTGCCAACTAAATTGACTGAAAATGGTTAATATGTGACCATTTACACAATATGTCTTTTTTTACCATTCACTACTCCTTATTTTTGGTACCAGTCTCACTTTCTCAAGTCATGGGACGAGTACTTTTGGATCATTTGTCACCAAATTTTCCGCAGGGTACACTCAAAGACGGCCTTTTACTATTAAAAACTTTTTATGATCTAACTTCTGTACTAAGAAAAATCATTTTTAAACATACATATGCAGCTATTCCTAAAAACGACATGAATATTTTGTTTATAAATGTTAAATTAATGAATTTTAATTAACTTTATCTACTTGGATCTTTGAATCCTGTAAGTAAACGTTATTATATGTAACATTTATTCTAATTTGAACTCTGTGATTTGGATATTTATATAATTTTATCTTCTTTAGAGCCAATTTACTCTAATGTGTCGTTCTTTTGGACTTTTGCAATTAAACTTTTAGCATTATGTGACTTAGATTTACAGATTTTGTACTCGGGTTGTTGTTAATATTTGCCAGAGAGCACGTCTATATTCTTTAAAAATTTATCGTTATTATTTTAATATGTAGTAACAATTCTCAAAACACAAAATTAATTTTATCGTTACAAACAAGAATACAAATCAAGATTCAAGCGCTGTTATGATAATATGCCAGTGTGTTTTTTTACGTTTTATTGTACAACGAGGCTCTAAAATTGTTAGTCAGGCACAGTGTAAGACATATAAACTCTTTGTGATAATAAAAGAAGTATTCAGAGCCTTGTTTCCTGTTTTCCTTCAAGTTACTGAATTGAATTATATAATCTTAAATATTCATATGCATTTCACAAAAATTTGTTATATCTGAAATTAGTGATATCAAAATTTATGTAATTTATCTGACATATTCGCAGAAATTTATTTTTAAAGAATTGTTATGTGTTTTTCTTTATAAGATAGTTTAAAAGCTTTTCACACACGATAAATAAAGGTCTATAGATGAATTGGGAATAGCACGAATGAAATGAGCACATAATGACTAGCTTACAACCCAGAACACATAACAATTTCTTGAATAATTTAAATTGAAAAACTTTAAAATTATTTCATCTGCTATATTCCATTGTAACTGCATTTTGTTTCTGGTGCTCCGTGGCCGCAACTTCAAAATAAAGTTTCTTAAAGACTTCGATAAATTGATAATCTTTAGATTTATATTTAGTTTACTTTTTTTGTTTTATAAATAATACTTTGGGACACAAGTACAAAATTTTATTCACGTATTTGAAGAAAAGCAAATAAATACAAAATAGCAATGTTTAGTTTTATTCAGTTCATTCAGTTTGACTTTGTTTAAATGCAATCAAAAACTATTGGCACATGAAATACTATACAACATTACAGAGATTCGGCAACGGCAGCAGGATCGATAAGGACGACAACGTAGACTTTATAGACGACAATTAACAATTAAATTTAATTAAGATTTTGCTGCACAACCTAAAGAAATAAAACAAATCCAATGGATGAATGTACGAATGAAGAAACTGAAACTTTGTTAAAAAAGTTTTAATAAACTTACGTGTTTGGGAATAAGAAATTACACCCAGAAAATTTTAAAATTTTAAAATACAAATTTGACATTATATTTAGTAAACATATTTCATTTTTAGTTTTTCTTTGAGTGTTTCGCTATATAAGCAAATAAAATGAAAATTTCATCTAATAAAAGGTTGATTTATTGCAAATGCATGAAGCAATCTACCAAATATTTCCAAAGAGTAGAAAAACTTAATATAGAAATTACCACGTTCGAGCCACAATTTTAACTTGATGAACGAATGAATGCTTTTCTTTGTACCTTCTAATAATGGTGACAGCTTTTAATAGCAAATAATTGCTAATCACTGTTGAGGTTTTTGCTTGAGAAATTTATGATGTCTTTTAAAGTTAAAAGACTCTAATTAGAAAACAAGTTGGTGTCGGTCTCGTCTTCTCGTCTAGATGGCATAATAAACAATCAGATGGTGTGAGCTTACTTGCTCAATTACAACTTTGATTACATAATACCACAAGTATTTATGAAGAATTAAGCGTTAAACATTTTAATAAATAGCATGATTTAAGCTGACTTCCATGATTTTTATATATATTATTGGAGATTGTTTATCAGAGGAGTCGATTTTAGCTGTGTTCATTCATCTTTTTCTCTTTGAAAATAATATTCTTAAATAACCAGATAACTTAAAGATCGGACTGTCATATATATTCTTGAATTTCTGTTATGGAAAATCAATTTTTGATGTTTTCACTTAATCGAACTGAAGCACCGAAATTATTTGAAAATCACTAAAACTTGTAAATCTACATAAGCCAGTGTTACCAATAGAGTGCCCAACTTGTTAAATTTTTCATCTAGCATAGTGTAATTATAAGAATAATAATGAGAACTTAAAATGGCCCATTACTACTTATTTATATATTCAAAGATAAGCAAAATCTGTGATCGTTCATATTTTTATGGCTACACATTTCATAAAACAGATAAACTATTAAATTGTGATTAGAAATACAGAAATCATTGACTTTACAGGCATTCAAAAAGTTTTAGTAACGGAATTGATATATTGTACAAAAACATTTTTAAAAATCTTGAAATATCAAATATTTTAGTATCTTGTTAGTTTTTTGTTGAAAATTTTAGAAAAAAGTATAAAAAACTTACAAAATAAAAAATTTTTTTTAACATAAATTCCTTCAGAAAAGCAAATCTTTAACAACATGTTGAATTGACACATGCTAAAATGACAGACACAATTTAAATGTTAAAATATAAAGAAAACGTGGTATTGGCAGAATATCAACACATAGGATGAAGCAGACAGATGAATAAAATAATCCCCTCACATATGAAATTCACGTACTAATTTTTTAAGTAAAACCATCCTTTAATTTTCTTCCCTTCTGTCAATTTATGTTACTCTTGTCAAAAGGTACGATGAGTTTTATTTATATACAATTGCACATCCTCGTTTCTGTTCCTTAATGCAACAATGTGTCAACTTTTGGAGGCGTTTGTCGTACATACACATAAATTTTTTGCCCAGCAAACGCGTAGCTTAGGCGTAGAACTAAGAATGATTTTAAATCAAATTCATTCTCGAATGGCAAACGCTTTAGAATGTTAAAAAAAGAATATTATATTATTTTTATTTTCACTATTTTACAAAATATTTCCAATTGTATAAAAATAGCTAGTGATGTTTAGATAACAACCCAAATACAATAAAATCGGTTATTTAAGTACTCTTTTAATCTTTTTTTTAACACATACAACCTGCGAAGCGATTAGCTTGTCTGCGGAAACACCCAGGGTCTATGGTGGTAATCGAACCCACGACCTCTCGGCTGACACGCTAGCATCGCTACCACTCCACCACAGGGGCACCCTAAATCATCATGAAAAATACACTTTTACATAATATTTTATTTTGACTATTTTTCTTTTTAGCTCCCGACCAAAAAAGATGGGTGTTATAAGTTTGTAGTGTGTATCTGTGTGTCTGCACACAACATTTTACAGCCCAAATGGCTGTACCGATTTTGATTTCGGTGACATCTTTGATAGGTGACATGATCTAGAGTGTTTCTAGCTATATTTGAAGAAAATTGGTGCATCCGTTTAGAAGTTAACACCTCTTTTCTAGTTGTATCTCTTGAATCGGTGTGTCTGTGGTACCGTAGCTCCCAAACGGCTGGGACGAGTTTGATTTCGTTACTTTTGTTTGAAAAGTGAAATCTTGTAGCCTATATATAAAAAAAGGTTCAACCGTTTTGAAGTTATCATCTATTTCCTTCGGGGGCTCTAAAATTTTTAATTTACTGTCGGTTCCTCTAAATGCAAACGACAGTCTCTTTTTTATAAATATCTTGAAAACAAAAACAAATTTGAATTTTTCATTTTTGTTTTCAATATATTTAAAAGAAAGAATCTGTCGTTCGCATTTAGTGGAACAGTGATATTAATTCATAAGTGAAAGTAAAACATGATATTAATTCATAAGGAAAATTTTTTTTCTAAAAGTAATAATAAAATTTCAGAGCAATAAAACATATGAACTGCTTTCCTTTTTTCTGCTACAAAGTTTTAAGAAACCATTACAATTTTGCGTTTGTTTATTATATTTTTTGGTTTAATTTTGCACGAATACTAACTGCCTGTTTCACGATGTCGATAAGTCGATTTCGTTCTCATATTTATATTGAAAACAAAAACAAATTTAAATTTTTATTATTGTTTTCAATATAAATATGAGAACGAACTGGACTTGTCGACATCGTGAAACAGACAGTTATATTTTGCTACAAAATTTTAATAATAAAATTATATTCAAAATGTTTCGTTTGTAGAATAATACCTAATTTTCTGGAATTATTATTCTTATTATTATGTATGTATGGGTCATAAGCACCTCGGCCAAAAATGTCTTTTGTGCAAATATCTTTTGTGAGAGGTTATATACTTTGGAGTCATCAGGATTCCTCCAAGAAACTTCATTCTGTGAGCCAATACAAACGGACAAAAACCGGCGTCTCTTCTTAAGTTTCGTAGGGTCTCAGAGTTACCAATAATAAATTGCTATCGTTTTAGACCACTGTGTCCGGCTAGCAGTCTGAGATCATTTTGTTGATTAACATAAAATGGCAAGCAAACACCAGGAAATATTGTTCTCTTTGGCGTATCCACGTAAGATGCAAAAGACAGCTTCCGGTCCTATTAATCTACTTTGGGGTCCTATTAATCTACTTGGGGGCCGCCAAGATCATGTGATTTGACACCGTTGGACTTCTTTCTTTGGGGTTATTTGAAAGAAAAGGTGTACGTCGATAAGCCAGCAACAATTCAAGAGCTAAAGGATGAGATAATTCGGCTCATTCACGGCACAGAACCTCAATTATGCCTCAGCGTCATCGAAAATTTGGAACATCGGATGGAGGTGTGCCGCCGAGATCGCGGCGACCATTTGGCCGATATTTTGTTCCATACATAATTGAACCATACCATATTATCATAATAAAAAGAAATTACAATAATACCTAAATAATTTGTGTTTTATTCAAAATGAACATCGGCCCTTAAAATTTTACCACCCTTTATATTCGATATTCGGACATGATAGGGAAGATAGGAATATCGATATGTAACAAAGCTTCATATTTCTTTAAACTCCTTACAGTCCGAAAGTGATAACAGTTCTCATTCGTCTGAACATCTTATGCCATGCTATGACATCAATTTCAGGATATTTCAATTTATATCGTGATGAATTCAAACAAATTAAATTCATCAAGTGAAACAATATTTTAAAATAATCGAAATACCTACTACAAGTAGAAGAATTAATGTTTATTAAAAGTGCTCATAATGAAAAATCCCAAAGTCTCTCCCGAAGAAAATCTGTCCCAAAATAAATTTGAAGTCCCCAATTTGGAGACAAATCCCCTTATCTGGTTACACTGATTGACGTCAGTCTTCCCGATATACCATACAAAACATGTGAACAAACAATAAAATATTAATATTAACACACAGTCAGGGAATCTGTCCAGCATGGATTGTATGGCAATCATATATCGTCATCTCACTATTGGTTTAGCTCCTATCATTTAAAAAAATTTAGTTAGGTATGGGGTATATATATTTTGAACACTCTCGTTTAGAATCCGAAACCTGTTTCGCGAAATTGTTTTTGGTTTCTGAGATGTCAAGCATTCATTGTGATCGATATTACCAACTTTAATACATTTTTTGTAAAAAATAGTTTAAAGGAATAATAAAATAAAAAACATAAATCAAGTAAAATATAAAGTTTCATCTATATTGACTTTTTATTCTTCTACTAATATTTGCATGCTTATTTTCAATAAGCAATAGAAAATATCACCTCAACAACAAGTTACTCAATACACAGCAGTTAGTATGCACATGCAGCACAAAAAGTTACTTTTTGAAAATAAATTAAAAAAGTAGCTTATGCAGCACAAAACAAGTCTTTTTACTTTCACTAAAAAGACATTAACTTTTGCAAAGATATTAATTACTGCCTTCATGAAAGTTCACAAAAAGTTTATCTTTTGAGCAAACTCATGTAAATCGTTTTTGTCGTTTTTCTCCATTCCGACTTTTTGGCATATGCGTTAAATCAATAATGAGATGATGATATATCATAATTTTAATCCTAGACCTCTGTCTTATATTAAAAAATTGTTGCAAATATCTTATATTAAAAAACTATTGCAAATAAGTAACTCATAAAAATCATATATCAAACATGTGACATTGCGTGTGTTGGGTGCATAATTCTGTTTGCATTACTGTTACAGTGTGAGTCTGCTGTATACATGTGAGTTTTCTTTTAAATTGTAACTGTTGACGATTGAATTGCTGTTAGTCGTCGCTGCAGTCATCGTCAACGTCGTCTTCCACAATTGTTGTTAACGTTACTTATGTTACCATTATGTCTCTAAATGTTCCATCGTACGTAAATGTCTCTGTATGAAGATTCAAAGGTTTTTAACAGTGGGACTAATTCAATAAAAAATGCTGTCAATTATATCGACTAATACAGAAAAGTTGAATAAGATTAGGTTGCCTTGCTAGACTCCTGACGTCGAAAAAAAGTTTTTGTTTTCAGTAAATGTTTTTTAATCCAATTTGATGACATGAATTCCAAGGAAAAACTAATTAGTAGTTATTTAATTCTCGTATTAAATTTACATGAAAAGGTTTTATATATAAGAATTGCACGCACATTCAACAGATCCACCACATGAGCACTGAAATTGATGTTATATTTCTCTTGTTCCTTGGAAATATTGATCATGTCTAATTCTTTCCTAAATAATCAAATTATCACATAAAAAATGTGAATATTCTTAAATAAACAAGTTGGAAAAAACCGTTAATAGCCGGCTTATCTCTAATTCATACGTAAAGGTTAGTTCCTAAGAAATAGGTTACATAACAAATTAATGAACAAAATGAAATTTTACTTAAGAATAAAATCATATTGGAGTCCACTGTAGTTGCTAACAGGATTTGTGGGTATATGTTTGCTTCTTTTCGGTATTAGTTAAGTGTAGGTGAGTGAAAATTCTATATTTGTCATGGCGTTGACAACTCGATTGAAATTTTCATCTTTTCACCGTTTGAGTGTCGTAAAATGAAAAGTTCTGGTTTGAATTTTGTGGCAGTTAAGGGAATTTGAAATTATAAAATACAAAACACTTACCCTCTTTGCATGTCATACATTGACAGGTGCGTAATGGCCCTGAAGGAAGCCAGGGGCCACTTGTCTCCAAGTCTCCACTTTTTTGAACAAGTTTGGTAACATCGTCCACGAATCGTCTACACTTTTTATTTTGCCTTTAATGGGAAGAAAAGTTTCTGACAGCTAAAAAACAATTTTTATTGCCTCATTTTGTTGTGTTGAAAATAAACGCGGCTGCACGCAAAAATAAATTCAATTGCCTTGCCTAGTAAACAGTTTCGTGTGTTGACTAGAATCATTAAAATGCACCAGTAAATCGTTGGTCACAATGTCTCAATGTGCTGTATATATACATACATAAATACATCTTTATGAGTATTTACGAAAGTGTATTTGCTCTGAAGAAAGCCAGGGGCCAAATGTCTGCAAGTCAACATTTTTGTCGACAAATTTGGTGACTTTTTGGTGACATTGTCAACTTTTTATTTTGCCTTTAATGCCTTTATTTGTCTCATTTTGTTGTGTTGAAAATAAATGCGGCTGCACGCAAAACTAAATATTTTCACAAAAAATGGAATTCAATTGTCTTGCCTAGTCTAGTAAACAGTTTCATGTGTTGAATCTTTAAAATGCACTATTGAATCTCTGGTCACAGTGTCTCAATGTGGTCCCATAAGAACCACCTAGTCTATAGTAAGTCAATAGTTCCGACCCCACTAGTGGAATCTCAATGACAAGCACATGCTAAATGTCTATAAAACAGAACATTGCCTGGGCTATAATTAGTCAGTTGTACTGGGGCCAAAGTCAATATTGAATCAGTATAGTTTTACTATCGACATTTCCTTCAGGGTGAATTAGAACCATTGAGTTTAATTCTTTTCTCTTTGTAGTTGACGTTGTACCCACTCCCACAGACCAAAACAAGGGAAAGCTACGAATTTTAGTAAGTAGATCTCGACTATAATAGTTAACAAAGTTTTTAGAGCGAAAAATGGCAAATCATTTTCAGATTTCAAACTGTTAACTTTAGAACATGTTGTTTTCTTCTCCATCTTTATTTTGTGTAAATGTGTGATTGAAAGGTGTTTTTTACTTTATTACATCTTCGTTAGCTGAATTGTGTAGAAATATTTCTAGAAGAGGAACGGAAAATATCTTCAATGAATTACATGTAGTAAAATTTGTGAAATGATAACAACAAAACTTAAAATGTGACTGTTTTCATTGAATTACTAGTATCTTTATATCAACTATTTTTCTAGCAGCTTTAAAATTTCTTAATGGAGACTTTTATCTACATAAAATCAAGGAAAATATATTATACATATTCGTAAAAAATATACTTTTACTTTAACACAGTCGATAGTTAACCAAAATTTTATCTCTTAATCCCAGCAAGAAATGAGAAAACAAATCAATAGTAACATCATTATGAATTGTTCGCAAAGTAGTAATATTTCTGGCGAAACATTAATAAATTTAGCATAAATTTAGCATGACATTAATAAATTTAGCAATGGTTGTCTAGAACAATTTTTGATATAAACACGAGCTTTAGAATATTAAATTCAGTACTTGTGGTGCTGGCATACAATGAAAATGATACACCTTTGGAACAATATCTGACTTTGTTTGCTGGAATATTGTAGAAGCACATAGCGCTACCTCAGTATAGAATCGCCTTAGCACATTTTTTTACAATCGATTTTTGTGCATATTTCGATAGATAAGAGTATAATCTATCGAAAATGCAAAACATTCGATTTGAAGATATAATGCGTTAGGGCGCTCCTATATTAAGGTAACGATGTGTATGTTACAGAAACAAATTACAACTTCATTATTATCAAAAATAATCTAGAGTGAAATGACTTTGTTCGGTAATCAAATAAAACTATTTCATTGAATTAAGTCATGCTTCGCTTTTAATTAATTTAATTTTAATTGTCTCTTTCTGATAAATTAAAAAATGTTTCATATTCCGATGGATTTATAATTACAGCGGCACACAAAACCAAAAGAAGGGCAGTGCAAGCGGGCCAGAAGCACTGAACTGCATTTATTTTGACGCCCTAAGTCCGAAACTGAGGTCCGCTTAACTCCTACACTCTCAAAATTTCAGAAATTTCGATAAACCTTTAAAAATCTAGAAAAACTGCAGTTTATCGCAATTTAGTCAGAGTCTTAAGTGTGTGCGAGCTAAGCGAATCTCAGATTCGGATCTAATGCGTCAAAATACATGTAGGTAGAGAGGTCTAAACTAATAAAAAGACCACTTATATATTTATTTGTGTGCCGGTGTTATTAATGAATTTAAAAATATATCACAAGAGTAATTTACTTCATCTTCTTTTACATCCTAACATTAATTTAATTATTATTAGGCTAAGGTTCGTAGAAAGAATTGGGCATGATTAGTATTCAAAGGAACAAGGGAAAAATTAACATCAACTTAATTTTTCAACGTACACAGCAGAACAGAGTAGCGCCACTTTCGGAAGCCGCTACACTTCCATCGTCAGTGCACCACTTGTCAGGCGGCTCTGTTGAATGTGATTATAATTATTATATATACAACTTTTTCGTGAAAATTTAATACGAGAATTAAATAACTCTCAAGCTGATATTAAAGTGCACTTTCCCAGCGTAGCCATCGGTTTATTTTTCTTCATTCCCATTTTTCTGATTTTTGTTCTACTCAAGACAAACTTTTTTGGTTTGATTTTATACTTAAGTATATATGAACATGTAAACGTGTGAAAAATTAAAGCCAGTAGCTAATTGTTTATTAATATGATTGTTTCGAACGTATTTGCTTTTGTGAATCCAAATTGATTATTAGGCTAAGGTTCGTAACGGTATATTCAGAAAGAATTGTTTTTCTCTTTTTTGTTCTACTCAAGACAAACTTGGAATACTAATCATGCCCAATTCTTTCTGAATATAACGTTACGAACCTTAGCCTAATAATCAATTTGGATTCACAAAAGCAAATACGTTCGAAATAATCATATTAATATTAATTTAATTTATTATATGTATGTATTGACTTTTAACTTAAATTTTGCTCTAAAGCTTAACGAATGAACAGTGTTGCGTATAATTACCCTAGAGGGAATATAGACCACCTGATTGTTTTCCAAGGACTAGTAACTAGTTCGATTTCTGGAAGCTTATATGAGAGGGACTTGTCACTTTTACATGGCGTTGTCATTGGAGGTAGTCATTTTGCATTAGATTTGTGACACAAAATAAAAATTATATAATGAAACAAATGATGTAATAACATGACAATATGTAAAAAAGGTGCTTGAGAAAAGATTCAAATCATTTCAGTGTGCAATTACAGTATTGTACATCCAATATATAAATAGCCACACAATATTTTGTCTCAAACTTTTAAGTATCTTATTGTCCACCAATATTTATTATTTATGCAGCATATATGTTTAAAAAGGTATTTTTCTCTAGATATGCACAATATATTTCCCCCCTAAAAAACAACGGTTTAGAAAACCGGTTGCAAACCCGGTTGCGGATCAAGTGGATCACCGGGCGTGATCCTAGTATGTTATTAACATTCTACATTGGCTACAAAGACATTTAAATACAATCAGTTCTTATTAGGCATTTTATTATTATTTTTCTTTTAATTCAAAATTAATAATTCCTTTTATATCGTGTATTTTTTAATTAAATATTTGTTATTGCTGTTATTAAACTCATTCTGGTATTTCATTCGGCTTTTATTGTCATTTTTAATGACCAAAAGTTTAGATGACATCATGAAATTGTTTTATTATGTTTTATCAGCACCATTATGGGATGGCGATTCAACAAATTGCCATTAGTTTGAATAAAAAAAAATTAGCACAGTAGTGCCCAGCCCAATGTCAAATTCAATATTTGTATGGCTAGAGAACAATATTCATATTCTTCAAATCAAGTCATTTATTTAGTTAATTCATCTACAATCGTTACTAACTATGTCTACACATACAATATACTTTTACATGCTCTGCTACTAGCACTAATACCGCTTCTATTGGCCCTCATGCCGCGACACCTACTAAAATGTTATCTTTGATTTCCGCACTAATTCCTTAATGTTTAACTTGGCAAATAAATGTATTCATTAAATAAAGTTTTCGTGCTTTTTATTTCTCCCTTTTCTTCTCTTATTTATTACAAATGCCACTACTAATCAAACCAAAGCAAAAATTTATTTAAAAAGGCTAATTGTATTAGTATGAGTTCATAGATATGAGTTCATGCAAAATATGAAAAATAATTGATAAACGTTTCTGTAAAACTGTTTGTTTTTTAAGTGAAAATCTAATAACTGCTCTCCTTTAAAATTAATTTGTTAAACTTTACAATTTTTCAAATTGTGTAAAATTTTACCTGAACCGCTTAAGTGTATGCAAACAAACTGGTGAACGCATTATTACTTATACATGCAGAATATATAAAGCCACTCCTATTTTATTTTTTGGCTATTTTAGTCTGAACGTAAATCCGAATTCATCAAAATTCATATCGGCGCAATTTAAACGTTGTAAACGTTAAAATTTCAAACAGTTTGGCTGTTTGCTATTCACACACATCCTCCCACCCACAAACGCTTGCCTACTTTTTGTATTGTTTGGTCGTCATCGTTGTCCTTCGAAAAAAGAAAATCAAAATAAATAAATAAACGGCGGGAGGTGAGTATTGTGTGCGTGAATTTTATTTTTAGGAAATTTTTGTTCTATTTTTTTACTCTGAATAGTTGAACAGGAAATAATAGTGCGTGTTTGAATGTCATCATTTTTATTCGTTTGTATCTGTAACTGGAAAACGTTGCTTGCAAGCGACCCAGCGGCGAAAAGAAGTAGACAGCAGGCCTTCTAGAACCCCTTATTTGTCCGACACAAGTCCTTATTACTTTATTTCATACTCAAAAATATTTTACACATGATGTCCTAGCCATCCAAGGCCTTCTGCGTTCCCTTCTTCAACAGGCTTGGTATAGGCCTTCTTTACCGGCCAATTTATTAAAGGTTTTTGTATTTGTTGTTTTGTCTTTGGAATGTGATTCTTTTTTTACGGTTTATCAGTTTTGTTGCTACAAACGGCGAAAAGAAGTAGCAAGCAGGCCTTCTGGAAGTCTTTATATGTCAGACACAAGGCCTTATTATCCCATTTCATATTCATAAATATTTTACACTAGATGTCATAGCCATCAAAGGCCTTCCGCGTTCCCTTCTTCAACAGGCCTGGTATAGACCTTCTTTACCGGCCAATTTATTAAAGGTTTTTGTATATGTTGTTTTGTCTTTGGAATGTGATTCTTTTTTTAACGGTTTATCAGTTTTGTTGCTACAAACGTACTGCACAATATGTATGTATGCATGTATACATACGCATAATAAAAAGCAACCTATGTAGAAGGGAGTAGGTAGGCCTTCCTGAGAAGGCCAACGAGCAAGAGTACTACATATAAAACAAGGCATAGGAAGGTCTTACAGAAGGCCTTATAAATGAAGAGCCCCAAAAGTTTGTTGCCGCGGGATAAAAATGTGTATGTATGTATATATATGTATTTAGGTATGTATCTATGTACAGACATCGTTGACTTAACTTGACTTGGCGTAGCATGGCATGGCATCGTTCGGTTGTTTAGCTTTGAATAGTTATTGAATATGGGCTTGGCTTATGATCTATTTGGAAGATAGTTTTTGACAACGTGCGTGTGTGTCTATATGTGTGAGTAAATGGTTGTTGTTGTTGTTACTGTCTGTTCGTAGATAGACAGCACAGATAGTATCAAAATAAAACATAATCAATTGCTTTTGTTTTCTTTGGTTTAAGCCATCGTTAGTTAACATTGTTCTATATGGAATATGTATATATTTTTGGCTTTTATGATTTCGGTGCGTGATGTTGGCCATAAAATTTGAGATATGTACGTATGTATGTATGTGTGCATCATGTTGTAGAACAAACAACAACTTGTGGATCAACATGATAAGAAGAATAGCATAATATGAATTTTCTAAATGTTTTATTTTTAGCTAAATGCGCTTAATCGTAAGCGCTTTTAATATGTTTACAATAGCCTATTTTTGGTAATATATTGAGCTTTAAGTTTTTTAAAAATAAAATTTCACTACAAAAATACATATGTATGTATGTTTACACGACGTGCAAATATCACATGATAAGAAATAGAGGGATGCAAAGTGCACTCGAATGTATCCGTAGAATGCACTCGTATGAATTCCGTGTGTGCATAGATGCATGTTCTTATGTATATATTTAAGTATACATGCATGTATTGTGTGTACATACATAGCCACGACCAAATATAAATATATACATACATACATATATAAACACATATATACAAAAAGCATACAGGCATACACACAAAAACATACATACGAGTACTTTCGAGTATGTTCGTGCAGCCCTCTAATAAGAAACTTTTTCTGTCTATATGTAATTTCACGTTTATATCATTTCAAATAATTTTAATATACTGTATCACAGAATAGTAGATTATTGTCTATTGGCCATATGTAAAAAATGTTTTACTTTAGCATTAATTAAAGTTCATAGTAGTTAACAAGCACTTTAAGGATAACATAGGCTAGGTAAGGTTAGGTTAGGTAAGAATGGCATTCATGACTGTAGAAGTGACTCAATTGGGTCTGTTGATTCGGTCCCTTTGTGTTACCTAGAGCAGACAGGACATAGAAAACTACTAAAAATTTAAGAAATAAAAAAAACACGGAAAAAATCGTGAATATTACGAAAATTTGCAAAAAGTTGCTAACATTGAAAAAATAGTAAAGTTTGATATTGATTAAAAATCGGTTAAACAGTAAAAAGCCAAAAATTACTTAAATCGCGAAAATTTGCAAAATTTGAAACATTGCTCAAAACTGATTAAAAACCACTAAAAATGTAAGGAATCCCAAAAATTCTGACAAAATTGCGAAAATGATGTAAATTCGCAAAATCTTGTGAAAATCAGAAAGATAGCAAAAGTCTGACTGCCATTGATTAAAAATAGATAAACTGTAAAAAGCACCATAAACTTGCAAAAATATTATTTCTATCGCGAAAATGGCCCATTTTCGCAAAAAAGTTTTAAATTGGAATCAAGCTCTAAAATTTATTAAACACAAAAAGTTAAAAATTCCGTGAGCAAACAATTGTCTGAACATTAATATTTGTTTCAGTTGACGGAAAAGAATCTCCATTACTTGATATCACATCCCTGTGTTAGACAAAATGTGTGTTGATTTTTCTTTTCAGCTGCGTACCACCAAACGGAAAGTTGTCTGAAAATTTTTAGAACTTGAATTTCAGTTTGTTTTTTTTTTGCACATACTTCTTATGGCAGCCTGAAATTCAGGCAGAACTGCATACTACACTTAAAGCTGGATTCACCCATTGCTTCCGAACAAAATTTTTGTGCAGACAAATTCTTTTTATATGTAGTTTGACGTCTCTCTTTGTGAGAGAGAAAGAGAGAGAGAGAGAGAGAGAAAAGAAGAGAAATAATTTTATTCGGAACATTTTCAGCTAGAACTGGTTTAATTTTAATTTTTGTCCGGACAAAGTGGAACTGAGTTGCCACATTAAATAATGTTTTATATAGCAATTCTTTCATATCTTGTTTTATTTCTATAAATGTGCCATGCAAGTAATATCATAGTATTTAGTTTAATACTTAATAACATAAACACTTTCATTTTATCCAATTGAGTAGTCCGCTTGCAAACACCGCTAAGGTGAAAAAAAATTGCTGAAAGCCGCCATTTTATTTGTTATTTGAAGTTTTAATCGATTTTTTACAAATTTCGATTCATTAACATAACGTTGTTTGCAAGTGGACTACTCAATTGCCAAACCATTTTGTTCGAGAAGTTTATTTGTTATTTATATATAACATATGGTAGCTTTGACCAAAAATCTTTTGTTGTGTTAGCAAAGTGTACTTGTCACTTAGTACTTCTACTACCTTCCAAATTAATTCTAACTCATATAGAAAATTTGTTGAGAAACTTTGATCTTACTTTAATTTTAACAGTTTACGACAACGTCAGCTCCAATAATTCCAACAATATTTTCAGTCCATAAAATTTTATCATCTGTCATAACTAGATGGTTATCATTAAAATGTTGCATAAATCGTGTTATCGAGCAACATAATAATGAGTAGTGATAATAATGAGTTTTAGTTATTAATATACAAAACCGAAAATGTTTGACACAAAAATAAGGGTTTGGATATTTATACTCTGCGATTTGAGTGAAAATGATCATGCGCGTAACATAGGGAAAAATTAATTCGATATATCCTATGGTTTCTATTTTATAGGCCTCTGAACTTTTTGAGAAAAGTTCGTCAAATTGAAGATTAAATAACTTTAGAACGCATCATAGAATATTAATAAATTTGATGTCATACGAAAGGTTTCAGTCTCTTCTTCACGAACATTGATTAAAAAAAGGCATATCTGATACAAGTGCCTCTAAAATGCCAAAGTATCCTGTACCCTTAAATATCCTGAAAATGGTATTTAATTTTCTTTATTTTTTTGCAGAATATTGTCAACTGACATATCTTTATTGTGTAAAATTTTGAAGATGAGATGAAAACATATTCAAAAGTCACATTTGTTTCTTTATGATAACCCGATAATTTCTATGAAAATTGTATAAGCAATAATAATAAAAACAACCATTTGAATATATATTAGGATTTGTTTTTTGTAAAAGGTAATATTGAAAAAAGGCATAACTTTTTAGCGCACCATGAAAAGCTCAGGGTCACTTTTTGCAAGCCCAAGATAAGGACATCACAAATGGAAAAAAGTTTTGATTCTTAGATATCATGAAAATTGCTATTTATTTTCTCTTGTTTTTATTTCTTGCAGTGTAAAGAGTACAAATCGGGATTTTAGAAAATACTACGGCTATGGTTGCTTTTATTGTTATTGCTTGCACAATTTTCATAGTTATCGAGTTATCATGAAGAAACAATTTAGCTTTTGAATCTGTTTTCCTCTCATCTTGAAAATTTAACACAATAAAGACATATCCATTGGCTACATTCTGTAAAAAAATAAAGAATATTTAAATGCAATTTTTCAGGATATTTAAGGATAAAGGATACTTTAGCATTTTATATGCACTTTGAGTAGGAAGCTATGTCCTTTTTCATCTTTACAGGAGACTGAGGCCTTTCGAATGGCACCTAATTTATTTATATTTTATTCTTTATTCACATTTATTTTAATTTATTTATATTCGATTTATATTCGCATTCTAAAGTCATTCAAACTTCTATACGACGCACTTTTCTAAAAAATGGTCGAGATGCGCATGTTTATACGGCTATAAAATAGAAACCATAAAAGGTATCGAAATAATTTCACGCCATGTTACGCGCACATAACATCAGAATGTATATGTCGAATTTCATTAAAATTGGAGAGAATAAAAATTCAGACCGTGTCGAAATTCTTATTTTTACTCTACTTCCTTTTGGGGAATTTTTTTAGTATATCATTTTGTTTTGTATTATTTTTGCTTAGCATCTGTACTATTTTTAGTTTCTTTGGTGGCAACACTTTTACTGAATCAAATTTCCGACTTCGTTTTTGATGTTTTTTTTTTGTAGTTTGTGTGTTCAACTTCATTATTGAGCCTTTGTATATGCAAACGATTAAATGAAATAGTAGATGCTAAAATTCCATAAAATGTGCGTTGCTCTGAAAAATATTTCCTTTTTCGGATCGTATTATTATTGTAAATGGCTGCTATCAAATTAAAAACAATAATTACAATTGTGCAAGTCTTTGGCAGTAGTGTCATGTTTCTTATAGTATGTTTCCTTCCATTGGCATAATTTCGAAAAATCATGGTGATTTGAGCAAATCATGTTGATTTATACATGATTTACCATACATTTTGCACACGACCAAATTATCGAAAATACTCTTTTTCGAACTGGATTTATGTATGCAACCCTGCGTTGCTTTTAGAATTACAAACTCCATCCCTGTGTCATCTATCAATTGTAATTGACAATTTCGAAAAAATGACATTAAAGAATATTTAATTATTTTTAAATGTCAAACTATACATGGAAAGAATTCAATTACAGCTGCTGCGCACACGTTATAAAGTAAGTGCATCATTTGACTACGAAAATTTTAACACCAAATGACTCACAAGTTCGGTGGCTACACTTCGTAGTAAATTTTCTAAATCTACGTAATTTAAAGTTGGTGGAAACATACTATTATCGTAACTGTTGCTTCAAATTATATTCGCATATTTCTTCATCTTTATGAAATTTTCAAGTCTAACAATTTATCGTTCAAATAATCTTGTCCAGTATTTAAATTTAACCCATTATTTTCGGCTTTATGAAAGAAGTTTATTTCACCTTATCTTCTCACCTTTATTTACGCAAAATAGACAAAAGCAAATTACAACAACGCGGAACATTAAGTACAACACATAAAAATGAACATGAAGATAAAGAGCGTTAATTATGCCGCCATCGCTTTTAATCATCTTTACAATTTGTAGCTTTGAGACACACTGTTAGTTATTCAAAAAATCAGCCAGTCAGTCAGTCATTTAGTCATTTAGTTAGTCAGTCAAGTCAGTCAAGTGAGTCCATTCATGCAAATGCGATTATCATTATCATTGTTATTATTCTTGTTGTAAGTATTGTTGTTGTTGCTATTCCTATTGTAGGTGTTGTAGTGGTTGTAGTTACTGTTGTTAATAATGTTGCCCTTATTGCAGTGGTAGCCAAACATACACTATCATATTCTTTCTTTGAGTGTGTGCTTCGCTAAATACCCTCTAGTGAGCCTAGAACAGTGGTAGCCAAACATGCACTATCTTATTTTTTGTGTACGTGTGTTGATGGTAAAAAAACAGCCTATACTCGCGAGTATAGGAAATTTAGAGAATGGCCAACATTGGTCTAGAACTATATGTCTCTATGTCAAATTTCTTTTCTCTAGCGACAATTGCACTAGTTAAATGTCGACAACTTTTCTTTTATGAGCGAGTAAAGATACGTTAGAGACAACAATTCTAGTGTATTTCTGGTGACAGAATACTCACTTTTGACGGCTAAAAAGATAATATGAAAGAGATAGTCAAATTATAAACCGCATTAGTGCAACAACTGGCGCTGACCAACTGTCATGTTAAATGCATACATACATAGGAAGTTGTTGTTTATTTTTTTTATATTAAGTTTGATACTTTGGTCAGAGTCAGCTGATGATCATCTGGACTAATAGGGCCACCTGGTATCGATTCGCCTTGATTGGTAGTCTATGTCGGCGGCTAGCCGCTTCTGATTGACTGTTTCAATTTGAAACAAATGTTTTTAGTAGTGAATCTTTGGTGCCAATGTCTCCATGTGGTCCCAAAAGAACTACTTAGTAAGTAGTGCTTTAGTGTACTGGTGGATTAGCAATGACAAGCTAATGTTAAATGTCAAGATCATTACATTGGCTGCGGTACACCTGGTCAGTAGTACTACTGAAAATGTCACTAGTAAATCACTTCAATTTCACTATTCGCATTTCCTGCAGGGTAGATAGGCTACATATGTCACACTCAGTATACGTGTGTTGATGGTAAAAAAAAACAGCCTATACTCGCGAGTATACGAAATTGACGGAATGGCCACCACTGCTTTATTGTCATCTATTGTTGAGTTAATATTCTTATTGTTGTATTTGCTTTGTATTTTGCTATTGTTGATGCTGTTGTTTTGGTTGTTGTTGCCATCGGTCGATTGTTATTGCTGTTTTAGAATGGCATTTTAAGCTTGCGGCTTACAACAACAACAGCTTCTTAAAAAGGAGCAACAATATATAGAAACAACAATGAAAACAAAAAGGACAAACATAAATTCTCCACAAAAAAATAATAATATGAATAAAAAGATAAACATCTCCTAAATGTGAGTAAATTTTAGACACCAAATTTCACAGCAAAATAAAACCAAAGAAAAATAAAAAGGAGAGGGCACTGCGGTATCATTTAATGTGGTCTTTTGTTAAATACAAAAAACCACGGCCACCAATTTCATATTTTTATTGTTATAGTTGTTTCTCTTAATAAACTTTACGGCAAGATATCGCTGTGAGCGTTTCATATTGCTTTTGAAGAAAAGAAGAAGTAAAAAAACTCAGAAGAAGTGCGAGAGATTAGTATTTGTTAATGTTGCTAATTATTGGATTTCTGTGGTCATATCAAGAACTAAATTTTTGGAAGTTTTTACCGTTTGGATAGACTTAACTGGCAAGTTTTTTTTAACACCGTTTTTAAGTTAATATTCCTGTAGCTCTAAAGGTACTTATTATTCAGATGATGCTGCCTCGTTGATAAAGAATGGAATCAATATTTTACAAGCCTGTCTACATGTTCTGTCTCTGTATCTATAAAAGTAATGGTTACCCAGCAAAAATTATTGCTTGCTGGAAGCATTTTTTGTAAGGGAGACTACAAAATGGAATCCCTTGCAATTGCGCTTTTATAATGGATGATTTTTGTTTGCGATGATCCGCTTAGAAGCAATACTTTCTGCTTCCATAAAATGTTTATATTAGTGCTGAAAATCATCAAAATTTTCTGCACTAAAACTGAAAAATATGAAAAATTTGTTCGATGTGGGTTGGCGGGGCTGATGGATTTATTAACGTCATGTTAAAGGCTTATTACTTCTTATTTTTAGTTATCAATTTTGTATTTTTGCTCACTGTTTATTATTTTAAGTTCAACTAGTATCGAACTAAGCATCTTCAGATTTGAATCCAACCCACCAACCACTCAACCAAAAACACTGTTGCAAATCGGCAGCATGAAGTTAACATGAACTTGCTCTTATAAATACATTATTTTAAAATTATTTACTTTAGTTTTATAATGTACTGGTCGTGTATACACATGTGTATGTGTGTGTACTGTTCGTGTATACAATCGTAGAACATATTTTAAGGGTCTCGCTTACATTAGTGCTTCCAAGAAGCACTATCGTCAGTCAGAGAAGTTAAATATTAAATACTTATGTTGCTTTGCATATATTTTTTTCATTTTAATATTATCGTCAAAAGCTAATAAGTATTCGTGCATTTTGCAAACTTTAGTACATTTCTAGTATCATTTTTGGAAGCATTTGTTCTTAAATAATCAATGCATCTTCTAACAGCATTTAGTGCTTCTAAATGTCGAATATTTTTTGCTGGGACAGGACAAGTACTCTTATTTCGGGTCTGAGTATCTTAATTATGTCAATTGACCCCTCCGATGACAACGGCATATAAAAGTTAGCGATCCCTTTCATATAAAGTGCAGGAACATGAACTGATTGCTAGTCGTAACCATAAATGCAGCTATTATTAATTTTTTTTAATGATATATAAGAGGTAGTAATGTCCTTGCACCAAATAAAACAAAATTTACAATAGCAATATATATATTAATTTTTAGTGCATTCTATTCATAAAAGCAGCTAAAATTTAGTTTTTGAGAAAAAGGATATATGTCAGGTAGTCAACTCCTTGCACCGAGAATGAAACAAAATTCATAGCAGAGCTAATTTTAGAAGCATTTAAAAATATTTAGTGTATCCTAATCGTTAATGTAAATACAGTTTAGTTTTAGATAATGAGGATATATGGGAGATAGGCATGTCCTTGCACCGACTTTTCTCATAATTGAAATTTTTCTTAGTTTAATCATTATTTATCAATATACGGCACCATGATATTTCTCGTCCTGTCATATCTGAGTCAAGCTACGCATTGAAATCTGTAAAAAGTTCCCTTCATGCAGAGACCGTTCTAGCCCTTTGATGTAACATCGATCTCCAATACACCAGAGCTGTGTATTTATGAAGTAAATTCTCAGTGGTATCGTGGTATTTATTATGTTTTAAAATAATAATTATGTTACAGATTAATTTACTTATAATAAATCATTTAAAAATAATATCGAATTTGTATATCGAATAAACAAATTATTTTAAATTTGCTTTTTGAACTGAAGAATATTTCCAAAATATCTGTGGTTTTCTTGAATAAGCGCTGATGTCCATTTTGAGTCATTGACGCCAAATTACATTGTTTTATATGCTCTTTTCCATTGATCAAAAGTTTCGCTAATACCATGGACCCATTCCGAAATTTGTTTTCTAAAAACAACGTATCTTCTTAATTCATTCAAATAGTTTTCAGCTCTATTGATCTAAATCGACTTACAATTGCGTGCTGGCAATTTATTGCCGTTGAAAGAACACATAGCCACATGCGTTGTTACTTTTGAACACATTTCCGAAATATTTTTTGGTTATTGTCCAGTTAATAAAAACTTATAGTGACTTGTGCGCAAGCGTTTTTCAGTTAAAAATAATATTGTGTACTTGAATTAGTTCAATGTAAACAACTGTTATTGACATAAGCTTTTTTCTGTGCACACTTTTAGTGTCTTTGACACATTTTTTAAATTATTCTCTAGGATATTATCCTTAGGGAATGTTTAGGGAAAAATTTTACCACACATGTTTACGTGATTGCCAAAAAAAGTTTGATAAAACTCACACAGAGTCCGTAGTATTAAAAATAAAGTATTTCAGCTCTCCTGAAAACATTGGTTTTTAGACATTTGTCCTTATTCGAGAAAACCACAGATATACACAAAAATTAGAAATACTCGTATGTACGAATGAATATATCCAGGGAGGTCACTCTGTAATGCGATGCGAAAGGAAAACTGTTCGCATTTGTATGCTATTTACATTGCAATGCGAAAGCATTTCTTTCGCTTAGAATTACAGAGTAACCCCCCAGGTACATAGGAAAATCAAAATTGCCATCAAAAGGCAAATTAATGAGTTAAAATGTTAACAAACATACCCTTCACTACTACTATTTTGGCATTTTAACCAATTACTTTAACATGGCGATGTCATTGGAGGCAAGTACTTACCACATTTGATTACAAATAACAAGTTAAAAATTTCAATATATAAAAGGCATTGAATTCACAAAGCACAATAAAAATTAAATGTTTCTGCTAAGCATTGAACTAATGCCATTTTCAGTTATTGTGTTACTTTGTGCTACTTTGTGTTTTGCTCACTAGGCTACTGCACAACTATCTTGTTATGAGCTTAAAAATTGTTTTCACAAACATGAACACAATAAAAAATCCATTTTGCTTCCCCAGGGGTTGAACAGTTTATCGTATGTATGATAAGCAAATACACTAGTATTCTGCCAATAACAGAATAAATGGCTTGTTTAATTACTAGTAAGTAATTGTTCAACTACTGTAAAGTAATTCAGACGGCAAGTTGTTTGTGGTTGAAAGGTATGTTGTTCTGAAATGACAACTCATTACCAAGTTTTTGCTGGGTGTATTATAAAATTATCGTAAAATACAAGTTTGTATGAGAAAAATATTAACATTTTATGTTTAAATTACCTTGAATATTTTGCCATGTCACTTGTTACGACAACCAAACGAATAGCACTCACTGTTGATGTTTTGTGTTTGACTATTTGTATCTGCTCTCTCTCTCTCTCACTCTCTCTCTCTCTCTCTCTCTAAATTATGTAGACTTTATCGTAAGTGATTTTTTACATGTTTTGTTGGAAAAGCAGCGAACAATACAGCGAAAAGAGGGTAAAGGACAATATTTACCCATTTGCTTGAATGTTCATTGTCCCATTTTTAGTGATTCTACTCTTGTCATCACACTTTCTACATTCTGCAAACAACTTATTCATCTGATGTTTTAGAAGCCATCAATGTCGGCTTAGACATCACAACTGACACATAAAAGAAATATACTACAACGTGTATAGTATAAAGTACAGTTGAAGGACAGTATCGTGAATTGTATTGTACTTTTTTGAGTAAACTTCGTATTGCAATGCTCCAATATGAAATTCAGTACAATTGTCCAATTTTAAATGCCCTAAGTCGTATTTTTTTTATATCATATCGGCGAAAATTGCATATTTTTCTTATAGCATAATATAATAAAAATAATGGATAAAAATCACCTATATGCAAATATGTATATGTAGCATTTTATTCAGACGATAGACATCTAAAAGTCAGAATATGTTACGGTTATAGTTTAACTTCACAGTGTTTATTTTTATATTCACTGACCGCAGGAGACGATCTGATAACGTTTATGGCCTTATAAAGTTGGATATTTAGAAAGATTTTTCAGTTAACTACTAATAATCAAGATAGAATATCTTCGGACAGATTCATTAGTTTTTAAAGGTGTTGGGCTCCTTTTTTAAAAAAAATAAATAAATGTGACTTATTTGCTTTAAAGGGTGGACTCCACATGCAAAGTGAAACTTTTACGTTTATGCGGTTCAAATCTAATCCATTTGAAGCACAATTTTTTAGTGTGTTATCATAAATTTAGGTGGGAGATGAACTACATCAAGGCACATTTTGGAAGTTTTACTGGAGACCACAAAAACATTTTGAAAATAACAAATGATTCTATCTCTGTAGTATTACAAATTTTACTTACACCAAATATGTCAGTACAGAAGTTAAGCAAAATTAGTACAAAACCAAATAAATTAGTCCAAAAAAATTTTTTTTTTGATAAAAGGAACTAGCTAATACCCTCTATAATCAATTTCAATGTATATAAAAATTCCAAAAAAAAGAAAAACTTTTTAATTGCATAAGCGGATGCTCCCGAAAAAATACATGTTGCCATCACTACTGATTTTTGTTTGTAGCTGTTTTTGTTCAAAAGTTCATGTTGTTCGATAACACGATCAATGCAACCCTTTAAAGACAATCACCTCGTTATGACAGCTGATAAAATTTTATCTTGGAATTTTTGGAGCTTACATTGTCGTAAACAGTTACAATTAAAGTAAGATCCAAGCTTTCTCAACTAATCTCGCAATAAACTTGAGTATATTTGGAAGCTACTAGATATACTAAGTAACAAGATCACTTTCCCAACACACCAAAAAATTTTTGGTCTTTTAAATTAGTACAATCAGAAATAATTATCGAATATTACATGTGGCGTGTTCCCTGCGAAACCATCAAGGTTTTTGAATAGGATTGCATATTCCATAATAGTTGCTTTAATAGCGTGTATATTTCCGTTGTGGTTGAAGCTTGACATTCTTCCAAATAGAATAGCTGTCATCAAAATACGATGTTTTCCTACACTTTTAGTTTTTCGTGGAAGTGATAAAAAAGAACTACCTACGACGCAACGTGTTTTTCCATACAAATTGACATGTCAGTTGAGTAAAGAAAATTAAAAGGGAAAGAGCAAAATTTTAATAAAAATAATGGGAAATTTCTCACTTCGGTCGTCCTTGTTATTATGGATTTCAATTCTCTCTGAATGATTTTCGTTCGACGTTACAGTCTTGTTCCGTTTCATCAATAAATCCGTAGAAAACACGGCTCTAATACATTACTTATAATCACTGTCGCCTTAGTTCTATGCATCTACACGTTTTTTTTATATTTTCGAATCTCTAAAAGCTCTTTTAAAGTGGGGCAAATGTTCCTAATGCAGATAAGGTTATTAGCAGCAGTACTGCCAAATGTAAATAATAAAGTTGGTTTTAAAAAGGTGTCTTTTCAAACTAAAGTTTATGAAACGTTCAGAAAAAATTGCTGTTTGGTTTATATAATTTTTTATTTTTCAGTAGTTAGTTAAATAGTACAATAATAGTACAGACATTTTTAAATAGTAAAATTTTTGTACTAAAGTACAGAAAGTGGCAAAGGTGCATATAACTCTAATAATATTAATAAAGTTTCGCCATATAATATTACCGTTACTTTTTAAAATGGACTTGGTGTTTGAGCGGTACTACTTTGTTAAATAAACTTCTTAGGATTTAATCAAGTTTGTTTAAAAGGTGACTGCCTCTTAAATTTATGAGTTGTTATACCGAGCGTCGACTGTATTTACTAAATAGATGGTGACACAAATGTTAGAGAAGTTATGTACGCTTGTTGGAGTATGTACATATGTATGTATCTTTAGCCAAACTATGCAACATGTCAGTAAATAGACTTATGCACATTCTTTGCCATTCATGTACAAACTTTTCCTTCCCAATATCTTAGACAAGTTTTTTGTACTTTATGAAGCTTTTATTTATTTGTGTTTCTTTTTGCACCACCTTTTCCCTCTAGTAACCGTCTGTATGAAACCGACAGCATCCTTTAGATAAACAAGTGAAACTCAAATATCAACGTTAACATAAATATCTACAAAACATTGTTTGTCTGTCTGTCTGTCTGTCTTTCTTTGTTTTTGACATCTTTTAACTAATAACGGTACTTTACGGTTGACATTATTTTGCCTTTAAATCGTTGTTGATGTATACATAAATGCTGTTGCTGCTGTTTATTTCAATTTTTCTACTGCTGATGCTTTTTCATTCATTAAGTTTATAAAAAGTTTACTTTAGCAAATCGTCGTTATAGTAAACAAAATAAACAGAATCAGAAGCATCAAACGTGTTTACAAACAAGAGCAAAAAAAAAAACAACAGGTCTTAAATTTTTTTAATAGCATGTTTAAAATCATTTCGGCTTAGTACAAAACTTTCTGTTAAGGTCTAAACTAGGGATGTAACGATACGCCGTTTTGCCGATCCGATACCGATTCCGATACTTAAAAATAAATATCGCCGATACCGATTCCGATACCGATACGAATATTGAAATTGAGTTCAAGTTTAGATTAACAAATCTCAAGAAGAGCAATTTTTTTATTATGCAACATTACAATGTAAGAGATTATTAATATTTAAAATAGATATTAATACAGTATATAAAATTGGAAGTAATTTTTAAGGAACTACATTTTCATTGCTTTCAAAGAATCTATATTAAAAATATGCAGATAATTAGTAGAAAAGCCAGTACAAATTTGTAATTACTTTATAATTTTAAAAAATAGTCGCCATGCTTTTTAAAAAATCGATTTTTTAAAGGACATTTATCAACTAATATTCTTCTAAATAACTTATTAGCTTAATTATTAAAAGTCTGCTAAAAGTTTATATTTATTCACTTAAATTTACATGAAAACACAGTTTTGTGTTTAAATTCGCATAAAAAGAAACAAGTTCTGAAAATGGGTAATTTTTCATCCTTTTTTAACCGACTTCCAAAAAGAAGAAGGTTATCAATTCGTGTGTGTTTTTTTTATACTTTTTTATGTTTGTACACGCATAACTCTGTCATTTGTGAAGCGATTTTAAACATAATTTTTTTGCTGGAAAGGGTTTGCCTGCAGTTTGGTCCCAAAAATTTTTTTTTTTTTTGAAAATCGGAGGGGAAATTCGCTTTCCCCATGCTGTCATTTCTGAACCGATTTTCAAAATTCTTGTTTTGTTTGAAAGGGTTTGACAAAAACTGGTCCCAATTTTTTTTGTCGAAAATCGGAGAAGCAAGTTTGCTCCCCCTCCCCACCAATCCATAACTATGTAATTTGTGAACAGCTTTTCAAAATTCTTGTGTTGTTTGCAAGGGTTCGCTTAGTAGTTTGGCCCCATAATTCTTTTCGAAAATGGGAGGGGGAACCATGTATAACTTTGTCATTGGGAACCGATTATCAAAATTGTTTTTTTATTTGAAAGGGTTTGACTACAGTTTTTTTTCGAAAATCAGTTGTGAAATTTGCTGCAAACCCCCCTTCAGGTTGGTACCATAATTGTTCTCCAAAATCTGTGCGGGATTTCCCCTTTTCCCAGAAATATTGATTATCGCATAGCTCCTCCATTTATGGGCCGAATTCCAAAATTTATTTTTTGTTTGGAATGGTTTGCCTAGAGTTTGGTCGCATAATTTTTCTACGAAAATCTGTGGGGCAAGTCTTCCACGCCTCCACCCAAAATATTTATTAGAGCACAATTCCTCCATTGGCTTACCGATTTTCAAAATTGTTTATATGGAAGGCCATCAAGTATATACTCTTTATACTGAAGTCGGCTTTTTTTCCAGAATTATTTGAGGAATCATTATAGAACACCGAAAAAGAAATTTGTCCTAACATCACTTCAAATTCGGTGATTGGTAATGGAAAAAGAGAACTTCTTGCAATTACAAGCAAATGTGCAACTACATAATTAGAAATTATCCAAATTCGCAATATTTCCGGATCGCGACTGCTACATTTTCATGATTTCTTTATAATGTCTTTTTTTGCTGGGAATAAGATTTAAAAAACAACGAATTGAATTTTAGTTCATGGTAAAATTAACAATAAATAAATTATTGTTTTTGCAAAATAACAGCGTAAAATATTATTAATTTTTAAAGTTGATATTAATAAGATTTAAAAAATAACAAAATGCATTTAGTTCTTGGTAAAATTAACAAAAAATAAATAATTTGTTTAAAAAAAACTGAAATTTTTTTTAAAGTATCGTCGTATCGACAGTAAAATATCGCCGATACCGATGTATCGGAAAATCTGAAGTATCGCCGATATATCGGTATCGGTATCGGTATTCGTTACATCCCTAGTCTAAACTTTGTGTTTCATTTTTTATGAAGATCAATTATATATTTTTTCATTTATACATATTTACTCGAAATATGAGAGGTGCTTTTAACTGTTTTTACTTGCTATAGTTTTATAGATGCAAACTCTGGTTCTTTTATCAAACTAGTTGGTTATTTTTGGTGAGCGTTTTCTCACGAAATTTATTAAAAATAAACTCATACAATTTCCTTAGACATCGTACAGTGAGTGATCAGTTTTATTAAATATTTTCTTATATGAACATATGTATGTATGTATTTATGTACATAATAGTTAGTGCTGGTATTAAAGCTCGTAACATTTAAAACCTCGAATCTTTTCGTTGGTAGGCGTCGCTTTTGCTGAATAAATTGTTTGTAACTGAATTTGTGTTTATTCAAGTTTATTTAAAGACAATATTTTCCACCCCGTACTATTGCTTTTTTGTCTCAAATACCTTCAGTTAGAGTTCATCGTCAAAATATTCTTTTCATAAATGTTTTCTTTGAATTTGTTTTTTAATTTTCCTCTCATGATGCTCCTGTTCTCTTAATACTCGTCTTAACTTCTTCAGCATTTTTTACATTCTCCACTTGTTTATGAAAACTAATTTATGTCAAACAACCTGTTAGAACAGTGCGGCATAAAAAATAACAACTGAAAGTGAACTTACACACATACAAAAATATCGAAAGCGACACATTCAAATAACAGTTTAGTAAATTAAAACTTTTTGTTTTAGATATTTTGTAAAACATTCATACATACACATACATTTTTTAATACTTTTATCCTTTCGTTTTCCATTTTCAGCATAACGTTTTTAGACAAGAAAAAAAGAACTAAAGAAACATGAAAACTTATTTCACCGCTGCACAGTGGGTAGTTAGTTGCAGAATTATGTAGATATATAATTTTAGAGTGTCTTACATCAGGATATTAGGAGCTGCTAACCACTTGTTAAACGGGCTTAGTACATTGATGTCATAATTTCCAACTCTTTATGCCATGACGTGTTGGTGGATAAAATCGATCTCAAACTGCGATTGAAAGAGTCTCGCATGAGGTTCTTGTCTCTAAAAAAAATGTTTAAATTTTGTTAATGACATCCACGAGTCTTTCTAAAATAAATAAAACTTTCGAAATAAATAAAATTTTATTTTTAATAGATCATATCTGCCATAATATGAAATTCGGTTTTATCATGAATTCAACGAACTCAAAAAAAACTAATTGTATAGCTGTTTGTATGGAAAATAAGCTCACTTCAGATATATTTAATGTCACTTTCGTTGCCAAAGAATGCATTTCATTAGCAGAGTCATATCCTGGCTCTTGGTAAGCAGAGATTGCTGTAAATAACAATAAGTGCAAATATACTAACGATGGCATCTATACTATTTGTTGGTTGTTGAGTGTTGAATTTTCGTCAGGGACTTCTCTAAAGAGAAAAATTAAAAAAAAAATTAAAATTTTTATGTTTTCTGGCACAATTTTGCACCCCGGTCATGTAAATTGTTCCACTGTACATTTATTATTTTTTAGTTGGTATTTTGTTTGATTAGTATTGTCGCAACACGTTAAAAAATACCCCACCAAGCCAAATGTTCCGATTTCGTAAAGAATTCGTAATGACTGATCGGCAAACCGGAACCGAAATGTTAACGAAATCGTAACGATTTTTGTAAGTACTTTGACACGATATGTGGGTAAGAAATAGCACCGATGTCGGTACGAATTCGGTGCGAAAGAAATTTGTTCCGACAAACTACCAAAATATCCTAACGAATTCGTTACGACAAGTCGGACTTCAGAAAAAGTCGAAACTTTTGGTTTGGTGGGACTTTGTGGTCATATTGCTGTTATGCATGTGTGGGTTTCTGTGCTTGTATATGTGTGTGCCTCTTTAAACGTATTTAACCCTCTGCGTCTGACGTCGTAGTCTAGCAGGACACCAGTAAACAGAAAACAATGCTTTAGGCCATAATTATACAAATATCGATGCTGGTGTTTTCAGTACCTTCTTATTACGTACTCATGTGTACGTTAGTGCGAAGAAAGCAATTGAAACGTGCGCAGTCGTTGATGTGAGCATACAAGTGTCTACAAGACTACCACTTCAGTATTGAGTTAGACCTTACAAAATACGCTATAAATTTTTATTAAACCATTGATATTATCTCTTTTTTCTCTATATTGATTAGCTTAGGTATAAGCTAAAATTAATGTTAAACTTTTTACCAAAAAAATAATATATGAAGTTTTTTTTGTTTTTGTATGGATGTAAGTTTTTTTAAGGCTAATTTATGCCATGCCAATAATCTTGTTTTTAATAAGATTTGTCGTTTTTTTTCAACAAAAAATTATAATAAATAGCTAACTACTACTTTAAACTAAAATCAAAAATATTTTCAGTCGGTTTACAAACGGAAGTTGGAAAATATAAGCAGTCGAAATAGTGTCTATTGTGTTACCACGTCAGTGGAATTGTGATAACGAAGTCACGTCAGTCGCAGAGGGTTAATATAAAAAGTGTGGCAAGGTTGCTGCTATTATATACATACATACATATATGTATTTTTGTATGTTTTTGCTTCTTTGTTTTAACTACGTGTGCACCGTAATGTTGCCATACATCTACTTACCTGTAGGAATATTTGTCTACAGGTAGATGACTAATATTATACACCTCTTTATGTGGAATTCCTATTTACTTTGCCGTAAAAATATAAAGAGATAGAGAGAGACTGTCAGGCTTATTAATAAGTTCCTCTTCAAGTTTTTTACAAGTCCTTTATCGGTTGATGGTGTGGATAGTGCGGCAAACATAATGCTGTCATTTACTTGTAATTTTTGACATTTTTAAAGAGGTTTGTTTAGGACTAAAATTATAAAACAAAATAAGCAGCAAGTGGTTATTTTGGTTTTCCTTTAAAACTTTTTACTTGTTTAAAGTACTAGTAAAGTATTTGTTTGTGTGACACTGTTGTATTGTTTGAACTTTATTTTTCTTTTCGTTTCTAGATTTTTGAGATTTTGTAAACAGGTTTGAATAAAGAAACGAGTATTTTCCTATTAAAGGAACGAATAATTGTCAATATTAACGATATAAATTAAAACCCAAATAGAAATGGGTTAAAGGCTGAGTTGTTTAAAATTATCAAATAATGACGTCTGAAAGATGTCAGAACTAAAATCAAGAGCAGAGAAGATGTAAAAGTACTTAATTTGAATCTGTCAACAAAGTTACATACATACACACAATCAAAAGATTTGTGGCATAAAAACATACTTTTATACCCCGCAAATATTTTTGACCGATTTTGATCCGAAATCGGTCAGAGAGTCTGTTCAAGATGCTGAAATAAATATGAAAACGTACCGAAAATCATATGAGTGATTGAGAAGAAAGCGGACCTCTTTGTCTGTTCAAGAGAAATCTGTGCAAATTCTAAAGAGCTTTTCAGGTAAACTCTGAAAGCGTTTTCGACATATATGCTCAATTTCAGAAAACTCTCGTCAGACATCTGAGAATTAATAGGAAAGCAAAAATCTAACAACGTGCAAAAGTGACTGCTAAAAGTTTTAAGTCGTAGGTTAGAAAATGTGTAGACTATTCTGTTAAATGTCTTAAAGAAAGTTAAACTGCCTTCAGATAATGTGCAGATTAGTCTGATATTAGTCGGATGATATTTCAGAAAATGTACAGAAACGTCGTACCAGAAAATTGGCGGGTATTCTGTCAAATGTGTGCAAATCGGTTGGTTGTCTGGTAAAGTCTCAGACATTAGAAATATCGGCAAAATATGTTTTCTGGGTACATCATACATATATATCGCTAAAGGCAGATGACAAGAAAAACAATTTTCCATCTGTCAAACGAACTCGTTGTTTCGTTTATACGGAGGTTGACATTTAGGAATCGCATGATAAACGAACAACAGCTCCTACGGACTTATCTGGCTTTAGTAGGTATGCATAACTTCCATACCACTCATTTACCAACGTTGTTACGGTTGTGGTCTGTCATTTTAAGAAACTTTAATTTTTTATTGTGTTTTTTTAAGATTTACATATGTATACTATATAAGTTTTTATTAACAATGCTGTTTCATTTTTAAGTTATTAAATGCTGTTTAGAGTTGTTATTGATAATTATCTTTAATAAAGTGATTTAAAACAAATTTTATGTTTATAAAATAAATATATCGTCATTAAATGGAGTTTTTCGATTGATAATAATACTTTTTTCATTAAAACCCTCACATTTTGTACATCACTAAATTTGTATTTAGTAAAACTTTTCAACAACAGAGTTGTAATTGAAAATAATTCAATGTACTGCGAAATTACATCAAATGACTTATTGATGTTATGATAGATATGTAGTCATTTATCAAATTAGCTACGTCATGGAAAATTTAATAAATCTGAATCGTTTTTCTATAAATATTAGGGACCATTTCATAAAATAAACACATAATTTTGGAGTTCGATACTTGATCTCGTTGAGTACGGTCGTCTCTTACTGAATAGCGGATAGTTGTTTAAAAACAAGCAAATCAACATTTCAAGCTTCAAAACAATTACATTTTTGTTTTTTAATCTCGGTGTTTGTTCTTATTGAACTCTAGTACGGACGATTTACAAAACACTTGCTGGGTTAGCAATACACAAATGGCCCCGGGGGCCAAATCTCATAATCTAGATTTGAAAAAATGTTATCTAACTTACCTACAACATCAAAAAATCGGTTTAGTGAACTGTCTAAACATAATGATATGGAATTGGATACAGTATCCAACATAAATGCAGTAAAATCAGTAAAACCTCCACCATTGGTAGTCGATGCCAAAATAAACTTAAGCGATCTCCAATTATTATTGGGTAGGGATGGAATCTACAAACGTACATCCATTGGAACTAAGGTGTTTCCACAAAATACCGATTCATACGAAAAGTGCAAAAATATTTTACTAGGTAGAAAAATTGAATTCCATACCTTTAATTCGAAAGAGAATCGTCTTTACACAATGTTCCTGTATGGACTTCCAAAACTTAGTATTGATGATATCAAAAAGGATATTCAAGAATATAATTTAACGCCTTCATCTATTACGGAAGTGAACACAAAATTCAGTTCAGTAAATAATGCTGTATATAAGGTACAATTTGCTAGAAAAAATTTCAACCCAAAATCACTAAATAATGTATCTTCACTATGCAATATAATAGTATCTTGGTGAAAATATAAACCAAGGAAAAACGACAACCCAACTCAATGTTAGAATTGTCTTATGTATGGCCGTGGATGTGAACACTGTAATCGCCTTCCAGCATGTATGATATGTGCCAACCAACACCACACTAAAGATTGCCTACTTCAGAACCAAGATAAAATGCCTGTAGTATTTTCTTGTTTCAATTGTAAAAAGCATGGTAAAGAACGAACAGATCACTCTGCAAATGACATTAATTGTCCTTTTCAATCTCTTTATTTAGAGACAAGAGCTAAAGCAACAAGAAAAATACACGTAATTACAACAATAATAAACAAAGTTCACCACAGTACTTCAATAATGATATCCCCATAAACAACAACAACACTAATCGTAAAGGGCAATATACACGGTCAATCAGCTTGATGTCAGATTCGTGTACGTGTGCTGGACGAAAAATCAAAACCAAGTAGATTTTCCATCAAGCGTCGTCGGTGTCGCTAATACTAACGAAATTTCACACATACTACTACCACGCTTCATATGCAAATTTCCTGAGAGGAAATAATGATCTTTTTAACATAGATGAACTCTTTAATATTTTTACAACAGCATTAGGCGATCTGCGAAAATGCACAACCAAAGTACAACAAATACAAATTGTAATGTCAATGGTTAAATATGCATACGGTCTACAGTAATAACAATGGCTTAAAAATTATTCGTCGGAATGCGAATGGCATTTCTACCTTTTCACATTTACTCCAATTTGAAACTTTACTTGAAAGAGAGGACATACATATTCCCTCTTTAAATGAAACTCATCTAAATGAAAGACACAAAGCTTATTTTAAAAATTTTATAATTCATCGTAACGATAGACAAGATTCAAGAGGGGGAGGCGTAGCATTAATTGTACGCAGGTCAGTCCAACATAAAGTTCTTCCGATTATTAACACACTTGGAATAGAAAATCTTTCAATCGAAATAAAAGTTAATAACAGAAAGCTGTTTATTCACCGAAATATAAAAATAGCTTTGCAAATGACATAATGAATCTAACATCATTTAATGCAGATTACATTATACTAGGCGATTTTAATGCAAGACAGTCTTCATGGCATTGTATCACTAACAACACTGCAGGCAACGTATTGTTTCAACTTGAACAGTCAAACAACTTTTTTATAAATTATCCCGACAGGCCAACTTTTTACCCGTCGCAAAGAGATAGAAATGCTTCAATTATCGACTTAGTATTAAGCAATAGCTCATTAAATATTAATATGCATGTGCTGGAATATGAAATACCATCTGATCACAGACCCATTGTTTGCAAAATTGAAAAATCAATGGTTAGTGAAATAGATATGAGGCACTATAACTACAAACTCACAGATTGGTTGGCGTTTAGAAATATAATTAACAACAAAATCACCATTAACACAACACCATATGACTCAAAAAGTTCAATTGATTCAGAGATAAGCAAATTTTTTAAAATTGTACTAGAAGCTCGGAATGACTGCACTCCATTATTGCAGCCTTGTGGCAAGTCAGTCTTGTCAGAAAATATTGTCAATTTAATAAGAACTAGGAAAATGTTTAAAAGAAGAAGCCAACGGGCATCGAACCCATCGGATGCAAACTGGTATGATCAATGTGTAAAACTGGTAACTAATATTATCAACAACGATATAAACACTCGTCGTATCGAAAAATGGAATAAGTTGCTGTCAAAATTGAGGCCAGGAGATAAATCGTTTTGGAAAATTAGCCGATGCTTAAGCGGCAAAAAAAAGGAATAAAATTCCACATCTCACAGAAGGAAATATGAAAATTAACACTGACAAAGAAAAGGCAGAACTATTATCCAACACCTTTCATGCATCTAACAGTCTTACGTCGACATATAAACACTCTATCGATAAAACTGTTAATTCTAAGGTTAATACATTGAAAGCCCTAGACGCCTATTCTGAAAATCTAAATTTGATATCGCATGATGAGTTAAATTGCTTAATTTCTACTCTGAAAACATCCAAATCTCCTGGGCTAGATGATGTCTCCAACATTCTAATAAAAAATTTACCTCCTAAGGCAGTCAAATTATTATTGATAATTTTTAACAGCTGTTTATAAATCAACTAATTCCCGAAACACTTTAAAAAAGCAAAAATTATTGCTATTTCTAAACCAAATAAGCCTAAGCACAGTCCGCATAGTTATAGGCCGATAAGCGTACTAAGTAACCTTGGTAAACTATATGAGAAAGCTATTCAAAATCGAATTTACAGTTTTATTGAAAATACATCAATATTAGCAAATGAACAATTTGTCTTTAAAAAACAACATAGCGCAGTTCACCAAATAAACCGCATCACAAATATTATAAAGTCTAACAAACGAATTAAACAATCTATAGGGTTAATAGCTCTGGACGTAGAAAAGGCATTTGATACTGTTTGGCATAACGGGCTTATTTATAACTTGCTCCAAGCTAATATACCAAAATATTTGTGCAGGCTTATTGCCGATTTTCTCAGTGATAGAACGTTCGAAGTATCTGTCAACGAAACTTTTTCGTGTCCGAAACAAATTACAGCAGGTCTACCACAAGGTTCAATATTATCACCATTATTGTATTCCATTTATACATCAGATTTCTCTCCCCCGTCATACATGAGAGTTGCTTACTACGCCGATGATACGGCTCTTATAACGTCTAGTAAACTCACTAAAGCACTCTTAAAGAAAATGGAAAAAGGATTTTTTGCCTGCAACAAATACTTTTATAAGTGGAAAATAAAAATAAACCCTATTAAAACTCAAGCTATTATATTCCCTTACAACAACTCCACCAAACGATTACCAAGTCGGCAGTTAAGATTCCAAAATGAAAACCTGACAATTAAAAACGATGTTAAATATCTTGGCGTTTGCCTCGATAAGAAACTTAATTTTGCGAAACACATCGGTGAAATCTGTAAGAGATCCATGAAAACTATCAGAGCTTTGTGGCCAATTCTAAGTAAACGTTCAACCCTTAACTTTAATAACAAAAATTTAATTTTCAAAAGTGTGATTAGACCAACTTTGACTTATGCAAGTCCCATTTGGTACAATGCAGCAAAAACACATTTGAAGAAATTACAAATCATTCAAAATAAATGCCTTAAAAACATAAACAACAAAAACTGGAGGTATTCAATTCAACTTCTCCACAGCGAAACCGGATATGAACTAATTATGGACTTCATAAAAAAACTTAACAATAAGTACCATGAATCCATTCAACATTCTCCTTATCAACTGATAAGGGAATGCATAGAATTAGCTTAATTGCAACTCCGAAACACAAATTATTAAATTGAAAATGACGTGTATACATGTATTATCCTTAGATAATTTCATTGTATTCATGTATATTTTCTAATTATATTTAAACTTATTTTTCTTTTCATATAAAGGTTTTTCCTATTTTCCTTTGAATAATGTTACAATTAAACAATAATATCAAGATCTTTTGTTATCAGAATTATTCGTTGCAATATCTATAGATAAAATCTCGAAAATTTTAAATGTATATGCTAAGTACAAGATGTAAATAAAGATGACTTTATAAATGAAAATGAAAAACACATAATTTTAAAATGAAAACTGCTTTAGTATGATTTAATAGATTACACAGGTCAACACGTTTTCTAAGGCCCGTAATTTTTCAGTCAATTTGCGTACTATGATACTGACCTCCAATACCAATAAATTAATTTTTTTGAATTGACCCTGTATCTCGAGATTTTCCGTTGTATCCAACAAAATGTATTGTATGGATAACATTTTTTAATTTAATAAGTTTTTAGTGACTAAATAATGAGTTTATGTTAAAATACATCAACAATTATACATCTGATTTTTTTTTAATTCCAAATATAGTGCGTGTTCTGAAAAAAATATTGAATTTGTATAAAAATATATTGAGCGTTACGTAAAAAAACTTTTTAAATATAATTTATCGATAAATTTTAGGGCGATAAAAAAAGTTAACACCAAGTGGAGGGTAGAAACGTAATAAAGAGCATTATCCGTTTACAAATTTTGGATTTCTTTTGAAAAAATGTTGCTTCCACCGCACTGTGGGTTGTTATATTGTCGCAAGTTGTGTTAGGTAGATCGTATATTGCTACGAATAATTATTATTGCCATAACTTTTAACATTGTTGGGCGATTATTAGAATTAGCCTTATTTGAAAGAAAAGCTACTCCACTTTTTGCTCATGTATAAATGTTATTTTAAAAGATAAAATTTTTTTATTTTTCCATGTGAACCAAGTCAAAATTGAAAAGTCCTCAAAACGTTTAATTTTGTCCTTCGATGATTATAATTTTTTGTATTTAGAGAGTGGATGTATAGTGCTTTCAAACTCTGTACTCATTTTTAGCGCTGTATTTTTTTTTTGAAAAATCATTCCCAGAACAACCGCGAACGCAAATGTAACGCTCCATACAGAAAAGTGTTAAAAAATAAAAAAATTATAACAAAAATCCTATCTTCTCATATTTCAAGGTATGTACACAGAGAAAACAGATTAGTTGGAAAACAGTTACGACTATTAAAATACAAGTAAGCGAACCAATATTACACAACAGGTACTGAAAATTCAATAATATTTCTGTTCTTGTATGTGAAATAATATACCTCAGGTATATTTTCAGTTACGATCACCAATCATTACTATAAAAATTCGTTTATAATTTCCAAAGTACTGCTTTGGGGTGTCCAATCGAATTGAAGGTTAAGATAATCAATAAAATGATACAATTACTTGACATTTAAAAATAATTGATAGTAGAAAACAAATAATTACAAATAAAAGCAAAAACTTTAGAATTAAATTAAAAAAATGTGTAAAATAATCTCAAAATCTTACTCGGGCTTAATGTTCTATACTATTGAAAGGTAAGTTCTATAAAAATGAGATTGATGAGCCATTTTCTAAATATAGTGATTTATTTCGTGCATTAATAGAAATCCTGCAAAAATAAAGGAATTAACGCGCTATATAAGGCATCACATTGGAATTATTTACAGCAAAAAGCAGTTTTGAGTTTCTTTACAACATTTAAGAATTGTGTAAGTATTACCAATATTTGCATACGTGAAACATCTTATCCTTAGAAAGATCTCAATTTTTAAATGATAAACTTTTGGATTAAGTGCAAAAATATATTTTTTCAATTCTGGACAAACACAAATTTGAAAGAAAAGCAAGAAGTTGCGTGTATTTAGTTGAACTATATGGGTTTAATCCAAAAAAATTTATTATTCAGGCTTAAGTTCGTTCAATTTAACCCTAAGAACTAGAGAAAGGAGCTTTCTCAATCTTGGGTTAGTAATATAAATAAAGAGTACAAGTGTGGTTGTTGATTAGGATAAGTGCCAAGTATGGTAAATTTCTAAGCCACCATAAAATACGCTTAAAGCCAGGAAGCATAGAGCTTTAATGCAAATGGTTTAATGCCAGATATATACCGCTTGACTTTGGAGGATGAGTAGCCTAGAGTATAGAGAGCTCTGACGATGGGATTGTGGTTAGTCCCGAAAACATCGATGTTCAGTTCGACCCTTACAAAAGTCAAGAAATTGGTCTTTGTACTTTTCAATTGCCACATGCTTTGAAAAATTATTTCTCAATAAAAAATTATTTAATTTTAAAAATTAAATTGAACGAACTTAAGCCTGAATAATAAATTTCTTTGGAGAAAAGCAAGAAGGTTAAAGATTCGGACTGAATACTTGAATAGAACTATTAGCAAAATATCGGGTGTCGTTCCTACACATGATTGTTCGCTGATGAACCTAAAATTAGATATTTTCAATGGTACTTACATATAACTCAAGCCTTCAAACACTATTAAGTGACCAATAAACATGTACATATATGTACGAAAGTTTTAAGCATCATGTCCATTTAATGTATTCACCTTTATATCTCTGTTTTTATTCTTTGTAAATTTTTTGTTTGTCCCTTTGAAAAATAAATTCAAAATATATAACTACTTTGTTTTCAATTCACAATAGTAAAATTGTATTCATTGGTTCATAATATCATATTCATTTGCTATTGTCGAATTCATTCAGTAGCTGTAATCGAATAACGCGATAGTACGTCCAACTGACAAATTCGATTGGCTACAAATTCGGTTGTCACAATGAATCTGTTTTCTCTGTGTATGTATTCTGGTGGGTTGGAGAGAAAATATATTTGACTCACATCTGAGGCTTGATTGTAGAAGTTTTTCCCAATTATCGAGAGCATGCAGAGAAAGCAGCAAGCACAACATAACAGTATATATATATATTTTTGAAATCTGCTATTGAAACCCTTTTATTTGATAGCCAACACGATATCATAATTTTTTTTATTTTCGTTATTAGTTTATGTCCTATAAAGGACGCCAAACTTAATGTAATGTGACGTCAAATAACTAGCGGACGATCAAGACGCTTACAACGGTACCATATTTCTAAAATTATGATAAGTATATGTATTAGATGTTATGAGGGAACAGATGAACATACATACATACATACATACATACAAACATGCATACAGATTAAACATATAACACTTTTTCTGGCACAAAATCGAAAATGTTGACACAGCGAACTCAACTTACAAACTAATCACTTATAAAATTAAATGTCTAATTCCTTTTCACTTACATTCATATACAAATGCCATTTAATTAACTAAATTCTTAATCAAGTGTGCAATGATGTCTAAATGTGTCGTCATCCCTCTAACGTCAGTTTGATTTCTGTGTACTCTACTTGTACGTTTACACAGAATGGCTCCTTCAAAAGCTAAATAAAATAAATTTGTTTTAGACATGTCAGTGACTAAAATCTACAGATAAAAGTCATTTCATCTATAAGCACCAAATAAAAACTCAACAGCCACAAAACCAGCAAAAGAAGACAGAAGACGATATAAGTTGTTTTTTTGTTTGTCGGTAAATCTATAGAATGGTTTGTCAAATTATATTTATGACTTTATTTGTTGATATAACATTTTGAAATTGCTGTTGTTACAATTTTTATATACGAAATTTATTTATTTCTTTTTTCTTTTTTGGCATTTATATATTTTTTTTTCATCATTCAGCCCATCCCACTTTCAGACCATTAAGATAATCAACGCAACGGCTAAAATATTGAACAAACTACCAAACAACGGCAGCAACACTTAAAAGATATCAAATATAATCCATCGGCATAAAAATGGAACCCCCTTTTTCCGAAAGCGAAAAAAAGATAAAAGAAATTTTTATTAGTTTCATAGCGGAAAAACATGGCCAAAAGCTAAAAACTGTAAACGAGAGAAACAAAGCGACAGCAACAGTGACTGTGATGTAACAAAACACTGTGTTGTAGAATCTGAATGTGAGTGTGTGTGTGTTTGTGTTCGGATTGTGAAAATTCATTTTATAAGTTTTTATCATTTATGTTGAAACAAAACAACAATCAGTAACAACATCAACAATTAACAGTGGGGTTCAAGCAGTAAGAAATTGCTAAATTTATAAATAAAATATAAATTTTTAAACAGAGGATACAATGCCATAAAAATATTCTAAAAAACGTAAGATTTAACCAATCTAGGAGAACAAAATTAATATCTTGGTAAATAATTTTCGTTCAAGGGATATCTGGATCAACATGCAACTACCCTCGAAATTTGAGGGAAATTGGGCCACTGGCCATACAAGTACAACTTTTTTCGTTAGATATGATAAAAATTATATTACGTTATATAATCAAATGGCTAAAAGCAATAAATATATGTAAAAAATTTTATGAATAAGGAAATTAAAAATAAAAAAATTATAAAAAAAATAATCAAAATATATATACAATTTATCTTTAAAAAATTTTGTAATTTTTTATGGTCGGTATAAAACGAAGTTTTGGCCCTTTGTTCCTAATAGGAACCACAGGACATGATATATATATATATATATATATATATACATATATATATATATATATATATATATATATATATATATATATATATATATATATATATATATATATATATATATATATATATATATATATATATATATATATATATATATATATATATATATATATATATATATATATATATATATATATATATATATATATATATATATATATATATATAACGAAGTACTAACTTAATTTTTCTACGTAAGTAATCCACAGAACGGTCAAGTATTTTGTGTGTTGTTAGCCATATTTAACAAAATTTTGTGAAGTGTTCAGTTTCATTGCAGAGTTTTAGAAGATTTGCAAATATTAGCAGATAAATTACTAGTTATATTAAAGTGGACACTTCAGCAATCCCTCTTGAGCTAATTTGGTGCTGGACCGTAATGGACCATAAAAAGTACTCTCTTAGGACTTATATCATTTAGACACAAGGGTTGATATTTTTAATTAAAGCGCTCTAAAATAATTTTATCTAACCTTGTAGAAACAAACTCATTTTATATATATTGCATGTGGGTGAAAAAATATAAAAAAAATCCTTTTTGTCTAACTAGATTGCCCAAATCTTACTTCAGTGGGAGTGATACAAAAAGTAAAGAGTAGTGAATCTTCAGAGAAATATAGTTGTAAATATAGTTAATATAGTTGTATATCGGGCTCGTATTGTACTTAACCGTACTGAACAAATGCGACGCAGTTCGATCAAAAGCCTATCACATGTTATATAAATAATGTTAATTATCTCCATGTCACTCATGCTACTCAGAAACCAATCCCGTAACTATATTTAGATATTAACTTCATCTAAACTCGTATTTATAATTTTAAAATATAAGTGTCCCTGTGGTCGAGTGGGTAGTGTAGTCGCCTGTCATGCCAGAGGTTGTCGGTTCGAGTCCTATCGAAGACCCTGCTTAAAAAAAATACAAATTACACTTGCACTTGCAACAATTAAAAAATTAATAAATTTAAATTATAAATCAATTATTACAGCTAAATGTCGGAATAATATTTATATATTTTTCTACACTACTAGGTCTCTATCAGAGCTGTGAAAGATTGCAATCAATTTAATTGCAATCACATGATTTCATGTTAATGATTGCTAGTTTTTGATTGCAATCAAAATCGTAAATTTGATTTCATGATTTCAATTTGAAATCAAATATGATTGCAATTAATTTATTGAAATTTATTTCTATATTAATTGATTGCACACAAATTTGATTGCAATCAATTGATTGCGAATGATTTTGGTCAGTTGATTGCAATCAAATCCATTAATTGCAATAAAAATTAAATGAGAATGAAAATCATTGTTCTCTTCAAATGAAAGTCCTTCTTCTAGAAATAAAGCTTACTCTAATAATTAAAAAGGAAATGTATGAAATTGCTAGCAAACCTACGTTTCGCTGCGTTTTATTTATTATTTTGTTGGACTTTTACTATAGTTGTGATATTAGAGGAATTGATTGAAATCATATAATTTCAACAAAAATGTTATTGTAATCGCATGGTTTCCACACAAATTTAATTGCAATCAAATTTATTGCAGTTAAATTAATTGTGTTCAATGATGAAAATATTATTTCAAAATGATTGCAATCCCAAAAGACTGCAATTTTTACAAGATTTCATTTTAAAATCTGAAATCATTTTGAAATCAAACAATGAATTCAATTTAGTTGAAATCACTTTGATTGCAATCAAAATTGATTAAAATTTTTACAGCTCTGGTATTTACCTTCTTTGCGAACTTCGCTGACACAACACCGCGTGTCTAAATCATAGCTGCTAAAATTGTATTACGATTAGTTATCGTAAGGAGTATATGTATAATCCACTAGTACGAAATTTTTGATTACTAATTAATTACGATTACAAATAATCAAAAAATAGTCGGGACTATGTGGGATTACTTTTTAATAATCAAAAATAATCAAAAGTAATGAATATATAATCCTACCAGCTTTTGCGATTACTTTTGATTATTTTTTGATTATATTGCACCCAAACTCATTGAAAGTATTTTTAAGTGCAGGGACAGACACTTCTGTTCATATGACAATCAACCAGTATTTGATTTTAGTTTTTTTTTAACCGGCATATTTTTTATATTTATTTTACTATTTAAATAAAGTAAATATATTATTACACATGTGAATATTCTTAAATTTTGCGTTTAGGTAATGTTTTGAATTTACCATACCTGAAATTGAGCACCTACTCCATCAACTCTTTTGGCAACATTATTCCATCTTACAATTTGCAACTTACATACAATTTGTTTGTTATTCTAAGCATTTGTTTATGTATTGCCCAAAACTTTTCTATTGGGCGCAACTCAACCCAGTTAAGGAGTTGCAGTACTTTTATTGTTTTATGAAAATGGTGATTTTATCAATTGAGTTCCCTCATTTTAATGAAATATGGCACGATTTTAATGAACTATGACACGTTTTGTTTTGAACATTTCAATCCAAATGCCAGTAGAAAAATAACGGAAGTTTTGCTGCTTTTTCTATTTTTTATGAATGTTTTAAAACCCAACTTTTAAAAACAAAATATTTAAAAATTTTTTAAGAGTGTGTATAGCGGTCATATGATTTTATGTTAAATTTGTAAAATTTTTATTGTTTCAAAGCTTTATCAACTAAATTTTTTTATATGCTTTACTTTTCAAATTTGCTAGTATTTTTAACAAATAAATGCAGCACACCTTGAAAATAATTAAAAGTAATAAAAAATACCGAATATTTTTTGATTATTTATAAGCATAATCATGGGATTACGATTACAAACTGAAAATAATCGTTATCATAATCATTATTTTACCTTTTGAAGAAAAGTAATCTAATTACTAATCATTACGATTACTAATCATTACTTAACAGCTATGGTCTATATATACAAATAATTACCTCTTATATATACATAATTTCTATTGATTGTTCGATTAATGAGATGATGTTTGTAAATAAAATCTGAACAAGTGACGACGTAGACGCACAGGAAATGCTAATTTCCCCAGTTGGTCTTATTCCAATTTTCCTAATTTCTTTAGGTATTATCACATCAATTTAAAACTCTTTCGTTTTCAATGGATACATAACTGCAATAACGAGTTGGAGAGCCTCTATTAAAGTATTGTTGGAATTATAATTAGAAACAGTTCGAATTAAAAATAGTGAAAATTATAACATTTTTACTAACACTTTTTTTTACTGATTGCACTGTTCCCACCGCCAGCAAGCATAATGTTGTAAAGAAATAAAAATATGTGAAAAAAATCAAAATCATCTTTTAAATCCTTAGTCAGCCATTATATTGAAGCCCATGTGAGGCATCATCGTCAACAACAGGCAATAACACACATGTTGAAAAGCTCCATCCATATACATAAGTTGTTCAAGCAGGGGCTGGTATATTTTTGGATGAAGTATTTATTCAATCCAATGTGTGTGTGCATGTCATATGTGTACATATACGATACCAATGTTATATTGATAGTTGCTATTGTTGTAAAATCAAGGGGGTTTTGGGGAAACTTGTTTTTATACTAAAATATCGTGGAGGGTTTTGTTGTTGTTGTTGTTTCAATTACGATCTTCTTCTAAAGTATTTTTATTATTATTTTATTTTTTGTGTAGAATCGATGTTTTTTAACTTGAACAACATAGTTTTCGTTTATTTTTTCTCTTATTTTTTCTCATTTTGATTGTCGTTGTTGTTATTTATATGTGAATAAGTAGAACTTATTTTCAAATTGGTAGAAATGTTGATATGAGTGGATGTTGGCTAGTTTGTCTGATTGTTGCTGCTGTAAGTATATTTGCGTCTGCTGTGGCACTTAACGATAAAAATGGCAACAATTTATTTTTTATTGGCAGCACAGATTTAAGTGTATGTGATTATCAAGTTATAATATGTTTATTGGACTATTTATACATCTCCAGAAAGCAACATTCAAATATAAAACAGCATTCAAAAGTAGAAGCAGCCTATCAAGGGTTGCAACTATAATGGAGATAAAATAAAAGTTATGAAGGCCGCAAAAATATTTTATTACAGGCTTAAATTTATAATATTATCACATGTTGAGAAATATGAAAAATAAAAAATATTCGTTTATTTTTTCCTAAGCCATGATTAGAATTTTGGAGTTATCCCGAATAGCTTATGACTGAGTAAAACGTATCTTAGTACTAAAATTTCATGACAAGAAACCATATCGGGGTTGAAAAATGTTGAATTTTCAATACAAAGTATATTCCTATATCATGAAATCCATGTCACTCACTGTTACAGCGTGCGAATGATTGCAATTGATTTTGTTAAGTAAACATTTTTTTTAAAGCAGATTTGCCTTTTTTATAATTTAATTTCTACTCTTTTCAAAATGTATAAAGTGTTGATTAATCGGTTTTCTGATTTCGTTGTATAGAAGAAAATGTATGGTATGCACGCCGTTTATCCAAAAAGTTGTATATTTTTAAATCATAACAAATAAAAAGGGCGACTTGATTTAAAATGCGAATAAAAAACCTCGTAATGAAATAAGTATGAAATCGGTGAGTTTGATGTCTACTAAAAGAATGAATTTTATTAATTTATAAAAATACGGATTGAATACAGTTCATTGAATTTTCCTAGCGCTTGCACAATCTATGGTTGATTAATTAAAGCTTATTGCAATACACATAAAAAAACAGTTATGTTTTTGACAGATGTAATTAATTGATGTATGTAATATTTGGGGACTCTTCCCAGAGGTGGAAAGTTACTGATTTCCACTTCCCTGGGAGTGGTCCGAACGATTCCTTTACTGAAGTATCCAAGCACCTAACTACTTCCGGTCTTTGACCAAGTATTCCCTGGACAATGGTCTTAGGGCAACCGCTTCAAAGCTACCTAGAGCTAGAAGGCGCCACAACTATGTATCCTGAGTGTCTGAGAGATGTCTGAGGAAAGTAGGCGATAAACCGCTGAAGCATGGTTGCATCACGGGATTAGAACCCACGTCTTCCGAAGTCCGAAATTTGCTAACAAATTGCTAATGGTGTCTACGCTCCAGTGGGAGTTAAAGGAACACATATAAATATAATCTATATATATATATATATATATATATATATATATATATATATATATATATATATATATATATATATATATATATATATATATATATATATATATATATATATATATATATATATAAAATATATATATATATATATATATATATATATATATATATATATATATATATATATATATATATATATATATATATGTATATATATATATATATATATATATATATATATAAATATATATATATATATATATATATATATATATATATATATATATATATATATATATATATATATATATATATATATATATATATATATATATATATATATATATATATATATATATATATATATATATATATATATATATATATATATATATATATATATATATATATATAAATATATATATATATATATATATATATATATATATATATATATATATATATATATATATATATATATATATAAATATATATATATAAATATATCTTAACAATTTTCTGTAGTCTACGTGATGTATTAATGTGGGAAATTGCAAAAAAATTGGATTTAATTATATCTACCTTTAAGTATAAATATGTACCTTTACATATGGTGGTGGGCTTTGAAACCCACAGGAAATTGCAGCAAAAGTTTAGATAATGAACGTATGTATGATGTCAATATACTTGTTGTTTAAAATTTTTGTTGCAGCGCACACTGGGATAATCCATATTGATTTCTGAGGTTAATTTAAAATTCCAAATAAGAGATACCTACTATTATGGGTATCACCTAAAAGATGACAAAGTTCACCGTCATTATGCGTAGGAAAAATATTTAAAAAAATTTGCTGTGATCGTGCAATTGTAATAAGAGATTACATTGAACATTTTAATTCTCATATCTTCATGTGCACCGTTGAATAATTTTAATTTGTCTACATAGAAAAAAGAGTAGGAAGGTGTGCCAAAGGCTTAATATTATACGCCTGTTGTTTATGTCGAAATTTTTTCTAGACAACTTTTTAAGCGCATATCATTCTGTATTTTGCTTACTTATGTCCCATGAAAATAACGTGTTAAATTCATTGGTGTTTTACCAGAAATAGGGCTAATTTGAGCTGAGTTCATCAATGATGCTACTAATGATTTGTATGCTCAATTTTTTATGAAAATAAATTAAATTTAATATCTGCATTTACTCTTTGGGTTGATTTTAATTTTTTTTGCTAGTTTAGAGTTAAACCACCAACATTGGCCGCTTAAACCAGCAAATAAAGTAAAAAAAAGTTTGCTTAAAGAATAAGTTCAGATATTATATTTAATTAAATCTCCAATCTCGTCTTCGAAGACTCACTTTTAAAAGGCTAACTAATTTTTTGAAGAAAAATTAAGAATTTACTGCTCAGGTACGTTATTATTTATTTTAAGATGTGTTTTATGGTTTTAATTAGAAAACACTAAATATACTAAAAAATCCTTGTATTTAGACAGCACAATAATAACGGGAGTTTTTTAGAATTATGTAGAGACTTAAATGCTTAAAGTCAAATTAAACTATGAAATTGAAACCACATTCTATAAAGACTAACTAAAGCCAGTAAAATATATCCATCCCCATATCCTTAAAACATAAATTCACAGACATTTAAGCACATTTACATGAATACAAATAACACACATTAATTCTTTCGTACGTAACGAGAAGTTGCGAAAAATGTGCGTGCAAAAAATGGGCTTTGCCGCGAAATTACTTTTAATCCAACAATTTAAAAAAGCATGAAATAAAGAATGCTAAACATACAATCATACGGAGACACTCACCAATTGCAAAAACGAAAGATACAGTTGCTTAGATAAGAAAATGCGAATGTTAGAACGTTAAGTTCGAAGTACTGTGCGACTGTTAGTGTCAGTTGAGGGCAAGCATAACCGTTTTGCAAATCAAATCAGATTAGGAGCAACGAGTACAAGAGAAATGTGCTAGTTCCAACAAGAAGTATTTTTAGGGTGGTCTTAGTAATCAGGTTCCTTAATATGTAGTACAATTCATTAAAGAATTTTTAAAATTAATTTTGTATAGAAGCATCTCTGGAGTAACAAATTTTACGAACCGGGAAATTTTCATTAACTAAACTGTGGTCTACCTTCAATTACACAACACAAAAATTTTGAACTTTTTGGATGCTTCGGAGATTAAAATACATAGGTAATTTTAATGAATTTTCATCTGCTCAATTCAAAAGTCACCACAAACATTTCTGACTAGCTCTACTTTTAGAGATATTGTGACTTTTATATATTAATAAATTTCAACATATCTTGTATTCATATTTCCGGACCGATCTCTTATATCATAAAATAATTTATGGATATTGATCTACACAAAAATACCATTTGAGTGTAATTTTGTCGATGTTTATTTCAGGATAATTTACTACTATTGCCGTGATATTGAAAACTGTGTATTGTTCCTTTAGTCCTTAAGACTTTGAGAAGCTAAAAATAATTTGTCATTTCAATGGTATGCACAAAGTAATATTTAAAAACAACTTCAAATTTCAGCTATAGCCTTACATGATTAAGTAGTAAAAAATAGTTATAATTTTACAAGTGACAATATCGCGAACACCAAAGTAATTTTCTGAAGATAAACTTTTTTAAGCATGTTCTTGTTTTATGGCTAGATTTTATTTTTCGCGACATATACAATGAATAATAGCTGAAAATAAAAGCTATAGAGTCACAAAGCTCAAACATATCGCTCCTTTGTTGCAACGTAGTAATATCTCAAAGCACCAAAAATTTCAAGTTACTGAAGAAAATGTATAAAAAATAATTATTGTGTAATTTTAGTAGAACCTTTTATTTAATTAATTTTTAGAAAAGATTTTAGTTCAGCTTGAGGTCCGTTTAATAAATTGAAAAACTCCTGATTTTCATTTTATTTATTTTAATTTTATTTTCCCCCCACCAATATCAGTGTTTGTTTGGATATTGATAAGGGCTGATTAAAGTAAAGCCTAAACAACGCTTTTTACTTAAAAGTTTATTTATTTATTTTTCAAAAATATTTCCCTGAAGATGATGAACGAAGTTGATCAAAATATCGGGAAAATATAATTAAAATAAATAAAATGAAAATCAGGAGTTTTTTCAATTTATTAAACGGACTTCAAGCTGAACTAAAATCTTTTCTAAAAATTAATATATAAAAAATTCAGAAACACATTTAAATCTTAACCGCACCTATAACCACTAAAAAGCTAATAACTGCCATAAGCCTGCTAAATTTTTAAAACTTTAAACGCGTTTTCACAAGTTTAATTTTTTGTAGATATGACTTCGTTGCAAGGAAGCAGCGAACGATCACAAATATTGTCCTATGGGAAAAACACCAACACAACTAAAAAGAGATATGCAATACGGTTGCGTACTCAAGAGAAAAAATGCTCAAAATGTTTATTCTGTAGCAACAACATTGAAATTTTTTAGCTTTCCAGTGGTACAGTGTACTAGCTCTGCATGTGTATATTCGCCAGCTCTTTAAGAGCTACCGCTAGTCTCACCGCAATCTACCTCACATGCTTTTGAGTGGGAATTTCATTAGAGGTGGCAATTGACCCCTCTCTATATTACCTTTACCTGCCTACGCGGTTAACGACATAACACTATATAGAACACTGATCCCAGTGTGCTGTAGCGGTGCTAGTTTTGTCGTGAAAAAAAAACAATTTTCCTTCATTACTTAGGGATAGAAATAACATATTGATTAGTGGGTAGTAATGTTTACAACTATATTAGTGTCTGGAGTAAGATCTAGCTAGTTTGGTGTACCCTATCACTAGCGCCATTGTTCTATAGAGTGAAAGTACTAACCACTTCGCTAGTCGTTAGTGACGATGGATCCTTGTTGTACCACTGGGTTTGTTTTATGAAACTTGAAAAAACCCAAAACACTCTCATTTCAAGTGTTTCTCTTTTTGTTTTGTTGTATTTAACATAATTTAAATATATGGAAAATCTGCTGCATACCTTAAGGAGCCAAATTAATGACTAAAGTGCACCATGCCGTATACTCGATTAAAATTTTTAAAATGCTTGTAAAGTATACGCTCTTGGCTTTGTTAAGCGCCGTGGCAACGGATCAAATTCGCATCAAATTGGTGTTTCAAACTCACCGTTTTTTCATTGTGTTAGTTAAAAAACTTTACAGGTATATGTTTGATGAAAAAATCTGAATGGGTTTGATTTTTCGTCCAACTCATCTCAACTTAACAATACATGAATTTGATCAAACAATTTGATCCGTTGCCAAAGGCCCTTACATGCAAAAAGTGAATTGACAAATAATTTTGAAAATACAAAATTCTTTTCCTATAGCGGGTCAGACAGAAAAATAGTCAAAAAATTTTTTTGTTGAAGGCCTGTTTTTTGAAATGTGGATTAAGCTTAAACTTAGTTTAAACGTAGTCTGAAACTCTGATTTTTTCGTTCTAAATTTTTGATTTTTTTATTATATCATTTAAGATTAACATGTAAGCAAATCTAAAATGTTCCGTAAAAATTTGGTATACAAACTTGGTAGTGGCGGCACAAAACTTTTTTTCAGATTAACAAAACCTAGCTTAACTGAGATCTAAAAAATCTGGCGTAAATCGATTACCATATACCCCACATAGATTTCTTCAAATAATATTTTATACGCAGAAACGATCCTGGTACAATTTTATAGATATGTATACGATCTCAGACAATGCAAATTCGCACGTACTAGAGCTATAACATTTCTTGCTGTGAGCCCAAATAAAACCAAAACACTTTAAAATAGGCTGACATCTCTATTGAATAAGTTTCATATGTACAATTTAATGCTGAAAGATATAAATCTCTCATTTTATCTGTTTAATTAAGAAATTTTAAAATATATTAGTTAATAAAAAAATGTTGCGGAATATCTTGATTTTTTTATGATTAAACTTCTGTATATCAGTATAATAATAAACATTTTTAACAAAACAGTTTTATTTAAAAGGCTTGGTCAATGTCAAACTTCAAGGTCAATATTAAAGTTGAGATTTCTTGAAAAAGACGAGTAGTGTTTTATCTTTATTCACAAAGTCGTCTTTGGTTCCGAGAAAGTGCGAAAATTTCAGTTGCGGATAGTAACTTGTTGAGAATTGCCAACTATTACTCTTGTTCCAAAAAAGTCAAACATATATCTGTGCTATTTACATTCAGAACATAAATTACCAATTGTCCAACGTATCAAGCATATAATACGACGCTGTGCGAACGAAACAAGTTAAGTGTTTTTAACAAATTTTATAGGAGAGCAAAAAAGAAGCAATAAAAATTTTTTATATCATAATATATTTGGTAATTATTTAATCTATTTCTCAAATATTATTTATTTTATAGACGTTGGAAAACTATTTGTGTAGTTAAAAACATTATAAAATTTAAATTTCTTGGCTCAAACTTCGACGATGTGTCTGAAACTACAATGCAGATTTTGTAATAGTGTTCGATACTTTTGTTGTAGAATTTTGAACTTTTTTTAAATTGAATAGAGCAGGCCATGTTTAAGTTGAACGTCTTAAAGAAAATTTTGTTGTCGAATTCTAGATTTCTTATATTAAATAGAGCAGGTTATTTTTAACTCGAACAAGTGCTTTCATTTTTGATAGAACAGTATATCGCAAAAATTAGAGCTTACCAAAAAATTATAGGTATAATAATACATATATTGAAAATCTGCATAGCATATGTAGTCAGTGACGAATACAATTTTTCCGGAACCCGATGTTTACATGTGTAATCAATATACACTTCCGTTTCGAAAAATTAAGAAGGAAAATCTGATAAAATACACTTGACTAGTTTCGTTGGCGTCAAATAGACAATAACTATTACACTAGGAGGGTCTTTCAATATAAAAAATATATTTTGAATTAAAACTAAAACGTTTATTCAAAACTCACACATTTATTTCGTCCTCTCTCTTCATCTTGCTACAGAAAACGATAATAAAAAAAACCGGAAAACAGAAACATTTATCACTACCACTGACATTTTAAACATAGACACACATTCATTGTAGCAGCAGAAACCTTAACGTCCTTCTTTTGTTTTTGTGCAGCAAAATTACATTGAATTTAAATAAAATTAATATAGGAAAAAACCTTGCAAGCCATACGAAAACTTACGCAATTTTCTATGATAGTTATCAGTATAGCATTTCCGTATGCATTCGTGTTGTTGCTTTTGTTATTGTAACTGTTGTGATTTTAAATTGAATTTATGCACTTTGTTTCACTGATTCAAATGTCGGTTTTATTGGTGGAATCATTAAGCATACACACACACACACACACACACACACACACAAAACAAACGTCCATTCTTGCTACAAGAGAAGTCAACATATTAGGCAGAGTTTTGACTTTTCCGTATAAAACAGCAAGAGTGGCAGAAAAATATCGGAAGTGTTGCTTTCATGTTTAAAACCATACGCTTAAAATGCTAAAATTTCCTCTTTATTTTCAATTTATTTCGTAGGACTGCTTAAGATAAAGTGTTTAAAAAAGTATATTCACATATATATATATTCACATTTACATACCTGCATTTATTTATTGAAACCCTAAGAACAAAATGGATTTAATTTGCATCACTTTTGTACTATTTCACTAATAAATTTTTGCAACAATACTTCGATTCACAAAACTGAAAAAAATTTAAAAAGAGACCTCAAACAGAAGCAGAAGATACGTACGATTGTTGTTGAGCAAATTATTATGGGTTTTCCTCGCACGCAAAAAAAGTAAAACTTTTTTTTCGTATTTCGCAATTTGTATTTTTACTGAATACCACAACTTCCGGTCAAAGTTTGTTTGTACCTTTTATACACAAATACGGACACACACACAAACACATAAAAATACATACATTTTCGTGCTGAAACACTCGTTTGTAGTTTATAGCCACAAGTAGTTTTATTTTCACAAGGTGAAATATTGAAGTATATCAGTTTTGTTTAGTTTAGTTGTGTTCTGTTCGGCTGTTCGTTCCAGATAAATTGCCACAGATAATTGCTTAAAGTTATTGCATCAGTGTGGAAAACTGCTTCGTTACATTTATGGTTAAACATAAATTATTTTATATGAAAGTGTGTAATCAAACCAACATCCATATATTACTTACACACTTTTGCATGCAAATTGAAATATTTAGTATATGTTAATAATGTATCTTTAGTTTTCAGAATACACTGACAAAAAAATATACTCTTTAATATTATCGTTTTAATTACAACGAAAAGAAATAGTAAACAAAAGGTAATGGAACAGTAACTTGATCCAAGAAATTTTGATAAACACTTTCTTCAAGCTGATCCTTTGTAAATTGGTAATATAAAAAAAATACATATTGCGAGCACTGGGAGGAATATAAATTGACAAATAAATTGCTACAAATATTAATAAATCTATTAACTTATTAAAGTGCTTTGCAGGTTTTTTTTAATTGATTCTTAAACATATTTTATTTAACAGTTATCGTTTCATTGGAAATATTGAAACCAACAGAGAGTGCTATACAAATAAGCAAATAAAGAAGTATATTTAAAATTGGATCAAATAAGCTTTTTCTTAACTGAGAAGTATTATACAGTGGTATGTATGTGCTATTGTATCTGCTCTTTGGACCAGATCTTCCCATTATTCTATTCTATCTGCTTAATGTAGCGTGTTTCCAACAAAATATTTTTAATTACGTTTTAACTTTGTACAGATTTAGCAATTTTCCAATTTTTTTTTCTCGTCGTTGTCTACTAAAAGGCAGGGGTGAGAGTTGTAATGCAACTTTAAGGCGCAGCTAAATTACTTCTTGACTGTGTGTCTGCATGTCGGTTTATGTTATTTTACTACATAATGAAATGGCTTATAACCATTTTTTAAATTAAAAATAAAATATGAAACTCTTAAGTTTAAATTAATAACACAAATAATAATAATATTTTGTTGTTGCTGTTTTGTGGCAAATTAAGGCTAAGAAAACAGAAGAAATTATCATGCACAACATACCCACACTCAGTTTACATATATTTACAACAAAATAACATTCACAAAATATATTGCTGTAAATATTGTAATGACAGCTCATCTCTTCTGTACAACATACTCATAGAAAAAGCTGAAAGAAGAAAGAGGTGAAATGAGTTTATCTAAAGCAGTGGTGGCCATTATCTCAATTTCCTATACTTGCGAGTATAGGCTGTTTTTTTACCATCAACACACGTACACACAGACTACCTATTTACCCGCGAAGCACATACACACACAAAGAATAAGATAGTGTATGTGTGGCTATCACTGATCTAAAGCTACAGAATAATTACAACAATATAACAATTGCTGAGATCTACAAGACCAAAATACTTACTTACAAACACAATTAACTTTGCCTATTTATGCAAATGAGTAAATGTGTATACATGTAAGTACGTATGCATGCCTTATATAAAATAAATGTTTTTATTTACGTTATTTTGAATAACTGAAAGTATTATTTTAATTGCAATCGTACTTACTAAAATTGTATTTACACGATGTCTGTTTGTCACGTTAAATGTTAAATTTTTGCAACGAACCCTTTCATTTTGTTATCCTGTACTGATCGCTTGGAGCTTTAAAATATCCCATTTTATCTCTGAAACTATTTAAACAGCCTTATTGGCTTAAATCAAACAAGTTTTTTAATTTAACATCAACTAAAATTTTAAGGCAAGGATAACAATTATTTTGCTATTTAACAATCTTATATATTTATATATATCTATTAATCAAGTCTTTGCTAGATAAGGCGGATGCTTGAATATGATAATGAGTGACATTATATATAAATACGAAGAGTAGAAGTTAAGAAAATCAGTTTGTAAATTTATACCATTTAAATCAAAACACTAGACGAATTTAGCAATAAAATAAAGAAAGCAAAATAAATTTTCATGCTCTTTTCATTAAGAATGTTTTAGTCATCAGAGCATTATAGGAAATTCTATAGATAACACTAAAATGTAAATTTTTTCAGATCAACTAATCCTAAAGATAATTAGGATAATACTCTTTCTTAAGTATCAGTGTATATCTGATAATATAAAAAACAAACTTCTACCAGATTTAAAACCTGTAAATCGGTTACAGTCAAGTTTATATATTGAATAGCTTAAAATTAAAGTCAAACTGATTTCAAAATTACGAAAACATAATACTCATAAAATGTACTTGTTTTATTAAGTCTTGTTATATTCCGAGGTACTACAAAACAGCGGAGGGGTTGAATTCACACCAACGTTTTAGGGTAATTAATTATTTTTAAATTAATAGCAAATTGTAAGCTCAACGCGTTCTGCCACGAAAGGCATGAATATGTGGAAAAATGGTCTTCACTACCAACTATATAAATATAAGAACACTGAATGAGTGAGTGATTGTCAACCCAAGCAGCAAGCAAGGGATATGCGTATGTATTTATGTTAGCGCTTAATATTTTGTTGCTTGTATCGCTTAATGGGCCGATTTAGCTTGTGTAATTAAAACTGTCAAGGGCTCCTTATTATAACAACATTTTACACAAAAAACCAGTCTTACATTTTCCAACATTATTACAATAAACAAAACAATTGTTTTTTTCGTTACAACATGTACAATGTACAAGCAGTAGTAGAAACTGTTTTGTAATGCATATTTTTGTTGCTTGTTTAACAAAAAAATAGAAAATAAAAAAATACTTGTAATAAAATCCACTCCTTAGCGGTGTTATTTGTTATTTCCAGCATTGCGTATGAGTGATTTGAACTCATTTATAATTGTAAGTAACTATTTGTCTTTATTTAGCTTTATTTCGTGTTCTTTTTCAAACCATTTCATCGAAAAAATTGCCTTTAATCTAAAAGAGTTGTTTAATGTTCCTTTTAACCCTCCCATTTAATTTCAATTTTGGTAGATTAACATCAATATCAGTCTCATCAGAGGCATCAGAAACGGAAAAAGCAACAGCAGCAGAAACAACATCATCACTGCTGAACCATCATCTCCATCATTTGTATTAAATGTTGTCACTGATTATATACATCTCATTGAATTCAATTATTTGTACTTGAGTGTTTTAGTTAAGACATTCAATAAATTTTATTCAGTGAAAATAAGGAGAAATGAAAATATTGTCGTACCGGGAATACACGTAGGACACGATGAGTTAGTTTTCACTCTTTAGTGCGTGTATAATGTGTTTCTGTGTGTGTGCAACTTTATTATAACGATTAATTGATGTTGGCTTATCTTTAATACATAAATTCACTTTTAATTCCCTACTTGAAATTCAACTTGATGTTAAAATATTTTTGCTTGAACTGTCAGTTACACGTTGTTAAGAAAACAATTTGTTGAATACTTAATAACAGAATTTATTTACTTGATTCACTTCGTACATACATTTACACAAGAAAATGATTCTTTTTTAAATGTTATGCAGCCTAATACAAATGTGTATTTTATAAGTTGTATCTTTAATTGCTGCCACATATCAAATACTTATTAAATATTATAATAAAATAGTTACCTAGCTTTGTTTTAAATAAAAGCTTATATGGGAATGTTGATATAATTTTGTCGCATGATTGTATTTATTAGTAAAAATTAAAACGAAAAATAAACATTTATCGGAAACTTAATACGTTTTACTTATCAGAACTTTTTGAATGATAATACTCGTATACAAAAGTTTTCGTTTTTGTGAGTTAATAATCTAGGCGCACGGTAGTGCTCCAGGCCAAGTTCCGGCCACACAGTTTGTATATTTATTAGTGTTGTCAATTATTTGGAATTTTTAATCGTTGGAATAAAATTTCATAATTTTTTTCCTGCTCGAAAAGCCGAATAACTTTAAACTTTTATTCGAATATTCGCACGAATAACGAATAAAAACTTTCATTCGAATAACCACTTTAAAACCATGATTTTAAATAAATACATTCTATCACTTGTTTCGACTTTTTAAAGGCATATGGTAGTATGAATAAAAAAAATTATTTGCTTTTTTAAGGATGTTCTCTAAAAACTCCGTCAGAAAGGGATGCTTCTACTGAACCGATTCCTACGAAACTTTGCACACACATTAAGCTTCTGTTCGAATACTACATCATGATTAGAAAAGTGGGCAGTACCACGCCCACGCAAAGTAAATCCGATTCGTATGAAACTTTCCATAAACATTTAGTTATTGTTAAAATACAACATTATGGTTAGAAAAGTGGACAGTGCCACGCCCATGAAATGTATATATTCATTTAAACTAGAAATGAGATGGTATTGTACCTATCAAGAGCTTGGACCTTATTTCGATCTCAGTACGTTTTACGGCCGAAGTTTTTGAATACGAACTTGGCCTTATTTTCACATTTATATATTTTTTGCGGATTTGTTTATACACGTAAACAAAAACGTAGTTGAGCTGATCGTTATCTAAAAGCAACTTATAATGCTGGAATTATAAGGCTGTATGTAGTCATATTATGACACAAATTATTATATATAAAGTGTGGTTTCTACAATCCAGTCGATCGATTTGAGTACAAAATTGTTATGCAAATCTCTTTTAGTGTTTTCCATAGAAAATTTCGTATGACTGTCGGTACTGTGGAAAGTATATAGCCATAGTTTATGGTAATAATATAAACGTAGTGGTAGTAATTAAAGTTGTATAGAGACAGTTGAAGAAAGCAATTTTACATTCTGCTAGTGCTAATTATCATTTATTCATTTGAATTAAAAAAATAAAGACTTGAAATTAATCATACCTGCCTGTTTTGTAAATCGAGTCGATTTAAAATCGCTCAATTTAGAGAAAATAAATACACTTATAGCAAAATTTTTGCAGATTTTTTTGCAGTTTAATATTTATCATATCTGAAATTAGTTTCATCTTTATAATTTCAAATACATTAATGGGGGCACTATTTATTTTTGAAAAACGAGAAATTTTCTCGAATTCAGTTTGCAGAACAGGGTAGATAATTTTGTATTTGAATATGTTATCTATGCAATTAAATTAATGTAACTAAACTTTATTTGTTGAACTACACTTTTTTTTATTTTAAGAAAGCAAAAGTTAAATGATGAAATGTATACGAAATCTAGTGCCTGAAGTCCAAAAAATTAAAATAGCACTTTTCTGTTTTATCAACCATATACTTTTTGTAGTGACCACAATATAGCTAGCGTTGTCAACCGCATACATGACTGTGCTCTGTGTGTGGGTGCTGTTTTTATATCTTATAGCAAATGTCAACCGACATAATATTTTTCATACTCCACAGGGAGCAAGTCAAGTAAATAAGGGCTAACTTATTGAATATTTAAAAATAACTTTAAAGTAAAAAAGAAAAAAAAAACCATATGATTTCTCCTCTTAATAATAATTTTCAGTTGAAACCAACACGAAAATCAAAATAACGATAATATAATAGACAAAAGAACATTATTTTGATATTCTCAAGTTATATCTGTTATAATTTTTTTTTCTGAATTTTTTGGCTCATGGACAAACAGCATACGGAACTGTTGCTGCACTTACAGTATTGGCAAGAGAAATGAAACAAACAACTAAAAACTATTAAATACTATACTACACATTAAGAGAAAAAAAGTAGAACAAAAAAATGTGAAACTAAATACTAAAGTGAAAATGAAATCTTAAACCACAAAGCAATCAATGCGTAAATCGAAATATATAGAAATCCATTAAGGATGTTGATAGTATTATCTAACGAATACTTAGCTAACACCTACACAAAAATACACAATTTTCCACCCAGGAAACATTTTTCGCCGACATGTCTAACGCCAAAAAAAAAATCTGAAATTCAACACTCAAAATATTCTGTTCGTAAAATTAACTGAAATTGTAATATAAAATAAATGAAGCTTCAATTAAAAACGGGACTACTTTTTTTCATTTAAATTTAACAAAAATTGTATTATATATTAAATGTTGAAACATTATCGTAAAAACTAAATAGTTCTTTCTTTGTTTGGATCAATTTAACTGTCACTAGAACTAATCACGAGATCCGTAAAAATAAAAGACGTTTCCCTTGTTTTTGCTACACTACGGGGGTCTTGGCTGAAATTGAACATGTGACCTCCTGGTTAATAGTATGTGCACACTATTCACTACACTGGTGATTTAAAATAAATTTGAACTATTTTTACGCACAGAATATTTTGAGTGTTTGTGGGTGTGCTATTTTTATGCATGTACTTCTTCGGTACTTGTATAAAATCCAAAGATCTTACACAATTCAATTATTTTATAACTAAATTTTATAAGTTGAAGTATTTTTGTATGTAAAGATGAATTTAAATCTGAATCAAATTGTAACCTTAGCAAGTAAGAAACTATTGTGAATTATTCAAGCTTTGAAGAGAAACTTTAAATCCACAAAAACACTCTTATATGGATGTGTCAGAAGCTAAAAGGCCAAACTCTACAAAATAAAAAGTAGAGTAAATTAGTGCTGTTTAAAAAATTTATTTTTTTTTGTTAATTTTCATTGTTACCATACATTGTTATGATATTTAACAGACAAAATGAGTGGGTAAGAGATTTCTCCGAAAGAGGTGGGTTGGCTAATTTGAACAAATTTCAAAAACAAGGGAAAAAATTCAGACAAGATTCAACACCTATACAGATTTTTCATATTTTTTAATGGAAATTATTTAATTAATAGAAAAACAACATAAATCTCAAAGAGTTCACAACTAATTAGATAGTAATATAACAAAATTGAGAAATTTTTGAAAAGTGGAGTTAGGACTTTTAGCATCTGACACATCCATATACATATAGAACTTAGCTTTACTTTAATCGTGTCATGTTACGATTGCACACTCTTGCTTTAATCATTCTGAGGAATAGAAGTTCTTACGTCTAACATCAATCAGTATAATTATTCAACCACTTTGAAATCCAAAATAAATACAATTGAATTATCATTTATAACGAAATCACAAAGTTTTTATAACTTTCGAACCGGACGATAACATAAACAACGGACAATATTGCAAGCATACTTTGTTTTTTTTGTATTTATTTATTATTTATTCAATTCCTGTACAACACGAGTTAATCTTATGTTTAAAGTACAGGAAAGTAGTGTTCATAAGTTACATTAAGAGATCACACATTTGTATAGATAAAATTTAATTATACTATAAATTAATTCAGTGGACTTTTGACAAAATAACTCAAGTCCAATTTTCAAGACTTTAAACAGAGTAAAAATACTATTGAAGTTTTGAATAAAAGTTTTTGTGTTGGCTATTAAAGAAAGGTAAAAACTAGGTATAATTATATGATATCGATTAGAGCTTTATTTAGACATATTTTTCGATGTATTTGAAATTCTTTGTTGATGGGTCACAAATTTAGAAAAGTTGTGAAGAGCTAAATTATAAAGACGTTAATATTTTCGCTACAAATTATCGTATGAATATGGCGACTAGACCAAAAGACGTGCATTAAAAAAATCTGTATTTAATGTTAATAAAAATTCAAAGTTTTCTTAACTCGATTTAAGTGCTTTTGTTAAAAGTCCACAGAATTATATTATTCATCACTGTGAATTACTACGGAGCAAAATAATTAAATAAGAAATTTTTAAAACTACTTGCGTTACTATTAAGTTGCTAAGCTTGAGGATAACCAACGAAAAAGTGGGACGCATGTATAAAAAATGCATTCAGATACAAGAAATCGGTGCATCGGAGTTATGATCTTTTTACCTCTAAGTGATCTGGCATAAATAATTTTATGAAATAGTAAGAATACAAAATTATTAAGAGATTGTTAAATGAAATAATGTGACACATGATCATATTTTCCCAGTCCATACACATATCTTACAATATTGTTATAAAACCATTTAGCTTCCTTTTGCTAATAGAATAGCAATTAGCAAAAAGTTCACAACCATGCATCAAACCTGGAGGAAGATAGGATTTTGCAATCATTTGTCTAATATATAAAGGAGTATAGTATTGTGTTGACCAAAGACATATTAGCCTTATGTAAGTTTGGCCTACGAGTATGTTAACATGATTTGTCTAATTAAGGCTGTTATTGAAAATCAGCCCAAGATTTTTTGCCACATTTCCTGTTTTTAATTTCTCTCCGTTTATTAAAATGTCAAAACCTATACTAAAATAAAGGGCTCTCTTGCGAATTATTAGGCACTTTGACTTATGAGGGTTTAAACAAAGTCCATTTGCAGTGTCTGAACGACAAATTTTATCCAATTCCTCGCTGAGTCTTACAATGTTTTCAGTGACAGATTGCACTGGACTACTGCAATACAACAGCACATCATCTGCGTACATATGAATTTTGTAGTGCACAAGATGTTTTGGCAAATTGTTTACATAAATTGTAAAAAGAATTGACCAATGAGGTGCCAAGCTTCATGGAAAGCATGCTGGGACAACCACGTAAAAGGCTTTTGAATGATCAAGAAACACAGCTATGATTTGTAGGAAAACCTGATTGCTTCTTAGACAGCAAATTATCATCCCTCATGTACGAGTATGATGATATTTGAAAATGAAGAATATTTCCAGGACTCTAGACAGGTAACAAAGAGTAGCTATTGGACTAAATCAGGCGCGGATACAAGGGGGGGAGGGATATCCCCCTCCAAAAACGAGTAAATTTATAGATTTTCTAAAAGAAGTTTGGAATAATAGTATGTTTTACTTAGAATTCCCCCCCCAAAGCTCAAGCTGATTTCGATTTCGACGGAAAGGCGCTAGTCATTATGATATTATCGAATAAATTGGTTATATATGGCAAAAATATTGGCAGCAACATCTTTATAAATTTCGTGTTCATATTATCTCAGCCCACTGCACTCGACTTAATTAAATTGAAACATAAAAGAACTTCAGATTGACTCATACAAGAGAATTGAAAGAGATTACCATCAGTTGCATGATTATTGCAACTTAAATTTGGAAAGTTTCACAAAATGTTATCAGTTGGCACCAGAGGTATATTCGTGAATACTCTGTTAAGCTCTTTGATATCTAATTGGCAGTTCTTCAAATTCTGTTTTACCAACCCCAATCTATCTAACGCATTTCCATGTCTGCCTAGAAACGACCGCAGAACTAAAACGTCTAGAATATTACTCTGTTTTTGCACTTCTGATGCTAGTATTTATATTTCTTCTAGCAGCTCTAAGTACTGCGTTCAACTCTGGCGTACTGAATCGCTTCCACCTAGAATACGCAATGTCTCTCTTACATATTAGAAATTTTATGCGGTCAGAAAATCTGGGTTTTATTCTAATGGATATTGTTTCTGACTTAATTGCTACTGTGTCGTCATATAGACGCTCTATATTATATTCTAAAAAAAAGCACAATTGTTAATCAACTGTAGGTATGTATTACATTTGAGCCCAATCAATAAGAAAAACACTCTGTTCAAGCACGTAGTAATTTTTTTTCAAATCACAATATTAAACTGTGAATTGTGACGGGGAAACATGAAAGTGATATGTTAAAAAAATGAAATCATGTTGTGAAAAGCACGGAGCAGATACTTGGTCATATAATATTACGTTTGACATATCTGCAAAAAAATCAATTAAGATTCTATGGGTTGTTGTATGATGCGTTGGATTAGCCGTATTAGTGGACGTTAATCCAAGAAACAACGCAATTAAGATTGATTCCATTGTACTATTCGAATTAAAATCGCCTGTTTCCAGGGCTAAGAAAAAATTTTATAGACAAATTCTTATATTAGGCCTGTAAACACATCCTGCCAACATTTTTACAATCAGAGACTACTTCGATAAAAATGAATTCAACGTTTTCTTCGTTTAGTGCAATGTTAGTCGAAGTTTTTAAGCGAACTTTGCACGATATGTTTCCTTTTACAAAAATAGATACACCACCAACATTACCATTTCTGTCTTCTCTAAATATTTTATACCCACTGAGTCAAAAAACACTATCTGGTGTCGTGGGTGAGAGCCATGTTTCGAAAATGCACACGATATCGATGTTTGAATTTTTAAAAACATATCTTAACTCGTCGACTTCATTATTTAGACTTTGGGCATTTATATGAATTATTTTAAGACCTTTTTTTGTGCTAATATCCTTACCACGTTCATCGTTGTGTCCTTGGTATTGCTTCCTACATTAAAAATGTTATCCAATACAATACTTAACAGTGAATTAACAACCCCTAATAGGAACATGAAAAATTAATTTTCTTCCAAAACAATAAGGTTGGCATTTAAATAAAAAACACGTTAATATAAATTGACATAAAATTACTAAAGAGTAAAAATTAATAAAGAGTAGAAAATTATATAAATAATTAAACAATAAAAGGATAAGTGCATTAATTTGAAAGTCCGAAAAAATTGCTTTTATTGATCACGAAAATCAGTTCTAATACGATCTTCTTTAACCTGTTTATTTATATAAATTGGCCCACGTTGTGTAAAAACAGCATTCAAGCAATTAACCAATTATAATCTTTTAAGCCCAGTGCAGCTTTAAAGATACCATGGTTACGCGGAATTAAAAATTAATTAAAAATAAGATTGCTTAGAATTTTAAATGTTTATACATATAAAAATGACTACACGGAATACTTTCTGATTAAAGTACATTCCGTTAATCTCATAATATTTTGAGTGCACAGATATTTGGCAACGTTTCTAATCATTTTCTAAAATATTTCCAGATGAATACAAGACTAGTCTGCACATTATCCGGAGGCAATTTAATTTCCTTTCACACATTTAACTGGTTTTAAAATTTCCTCAGGCAAAAAGGTCCGCTCTCTTGTCAATAACTCATATAATTTTCGGTAGGTTTTCTGACCGAATTTCGAAACGAATTCGGCATCCTGTGCAAACTTTCTGATCGAGTTTGGTCCCAAATCGGCGAAAAATATTTGCTGGGTAGCTGCAAAAGCTCATATGTGTGTGAATATACTATTAAGCGTTGCGGTATTACATGTGTACAAACTACACACATACAAAAATTACTACCGCTACCACTACTACTACTTGCTCAATATGAGTTTATTGAACATCAATGAGAATCCAATCATTTTCTTATATTCGTCCACACACCCTCAAACCTTCCAACGGCCAGAAGTGGGTGGACATGTGTGTGTGAAAATTTTTCTTTTTTTTAATACCGAGGATAATGGTGTAGCTGATTGTTTGTGTGGCTATCTGACATTTAAGTTTCTTTTCTTCTCTTATATATTTTTTTCATTCTTGCATTCATGGTAAAAATCATCACTTTATAACCAGACAATGTTTGTGATGTGAAGACAGGCATTCAAAGTAATTTATTTCCAATTTTAACACCAATCTTTTCAATTATATATTTTCTACCTTATTGACAATAATTTACCAAAGCTTTATATAAAGTAAATTTGTATACAAAACTCGTTTTATAAACTTTTTATACGGTAGTTGGAATATTTATGATTATAATATTTTAAATTCCTTAACTTTTTTCTTTTGCACTAATTCGGCAAATTAATTTAATTAATTAATTAATTAATTTAAATTAATTTTAGAGTTTCTATAATATGTATAGTTTTTAGAATAGCCATACTCAAAGCTTAACCCTCAACATTTTTTTGTAATATGAGTAAACACAAAATTTTATCCGGAATTTTTTTTATTTTATTTTTTAGCCAACATAATTCGAGAAGCTATTCGGGTTGTATGCGGTAACACCCAGGGCCTTTAGCGTGAACTGAACCCACTACCGTGTGGCTAAAAGGTTAGCATCGTTGCTCATCATCCACAGCGGCACTCATACTATAAAATCATAAAATTTTTAATCACTTGCTTTAAAGCACACTAAATCTTTAAAATTTTTGTAAAAACATAGAAACCCTTTAAGCAAAAATTTAAATAACTCTTTTACGAACTGCCTCCTCTTACATGTGCACTTTAGTTTTGCTTAAAATTCAAGCAACTAGGGCAATATTGATTCCTACAGTAGTTGTAAATGATGTTAAACGTTTGCCAAGGGCTGACGCAGAGTACGGGAAAGAGATTGACTTAAATTTCGCTAAGCTAAGCAATTGTTTTATTTGTATTACATTTTTGAAGGATTTATTTAATTTCTTAAGGATTTTATATTAAAAAATGAAAAGCTAAAACAAAATTACACAATAGCAAATTCAATGAACAAACAAAAGGGAGCAAAAATCAAAATCATTTTGAAAGGACGAAGATAAAAAATTAAACAAATTGAAAATATCCTTAAAAATAGTTTTTTTTTGATTTTCTAATAATAGCAGAAGCTGAAAAAAGTTCAGTTAGTTTAACAAATTGACTTGTTTTCTCAGCCATTATTGCAAACCATTAAGTGGTCAACACCATAGCAACGAGTAACCTGATCTGCGTGGCCAAATGTTAAGGCCTCTTATTTTTAATAATAAAAAAATATTTTTATATAAAATTTCATTTATGCTATTCTTTTCATTTTGTTGCTATTCATTTCTAGAAGCTTTTCAAAAGAAAAACAGATGATAAAGATAAAAGCTTTTAAAAATTATCTTTAAATAGCAGTTGGCTAATAAATCAATTCAATAATTAATTCATGGGTATTTTTTTGGGCTTATTGTAAAACTTTTTTCTTTTATATCTTTTGTTTGGTGCGTTAAAGAGTTAATTAATGTTGTTTTTAAGTTATGAGCTCTATTACATTTTTAAAAGTTCTCTTTTAATTTATTTCATTCAAAGTGTCAAAATATTGTATAAATTATCTGAATCACAGCTACTTGCAGTTCTGGATTCAAGTTAAGCCTGGAGAAGTAAGAGTTCTTAATTGGTTCAAAGTAACATTCATATGAGTGTATATTATAGACAAGTGCTTTAGCTAATCTCATTTATTTATTTATGTCACTTTTAAGGAGGAGGTAATGGTGGTAGTAAATGTAACTGATGGACTATTTTCCAGACAGAGTGATAGATTTTTGGCACAAATACGTTTCACTTCATTTAATATTTTCATAAATAACAGTTTCCAAAATCTATTGGTGTCTTTATTTGGCAATTTGTATTGTTTGTATCGTAGTTTACGTAATTTTTTTGCCATATCTAAGTAAACCTCTGAAAAGAAATATTTTTTAATTTAACTTTGTTGGCTAGTAAATTAAGGGGAAAGAAGAGATAAAAAGGACTTGTGTTCAATATTTAACACTTGATTTACTACTGTACTCCAGCTACAAAATAAATCAAATACAAATCAAATAGAAAATTACATTTGGCTTCATCACACCGCCGCACAGTGTAGTGTTTTCATAAAACGAGTGGCCAAAAATAGAAGGATTCATCATAAATGGATGAAGTTTGGCACAGATATTTCAATTGATAAAATATAATCAGACCGAAGATTTTGTCATTTAAATTCGAAGAATTCGTGTCCTTCCCATATATCCTTATAATAAAAAATGCCATAACGGAGAGAAAAAACATGATACCTTGACGAAATTTTGTGTACATATTAGTTATTATATGTTTAACGAGCAATGCGAATTTCGCTCAATTCCGATCAAGGATACGCCCAACTCGAAAATGTCCTTTTACAAAAAAGTAAAAAAGGAGCAAAAAAAATAAATTTCCTTATTTATTTTGGCACACTTGTCCCTTATAATAAGTTAGGTGTGTAATATACACACTAAACTTCTTATCCAATGCACATCAAGCTCTCACCCACCTCTCATATATCCTTAAAGTCTTTTAAAATAAAAAAATTAATTGAAGTTATCACTCAACAAATATAGTTACAACACAGACAAAAATAAGTTTCGTTTTTAATAACAAAAACCCCGGTGTTCAATAATTTTTTTTGCTTCAAATATCCTGTGATAAGCAATTCCGCTATAATGATAACAAAATTGTTTTAAAAGAAAAAATATATAAATTAAAAAAATGTTGACATGGCAGGGATACGAACCCGATTTCTCACCGATTTTCGAAAAAACTATTGGACGAAACATCAGGCAACCCCTTACAAACAAAAAAGAATTCTGAAAATCGGTTCAAAATTGACAGAGTTATGCGTAAGAGGAGCAAATTTTCCCCTCCGATTTTCGAAAAAATATCGGTCCTAACTTCAGGCAAACCGTTTCAAACAAAAAAAAAAAAAGAATTTTGAAAATCGGTTCACAAATTAGAGAGTTATGCAAGGGTGAAGCGAATTCTCCCTCCAATTTTCGAAAAAAAGTCATGGGACCAAACTGAAGGCAAACCTTTTCAAACAAAAAAAAAAAGTTTTAAATCGGTTTACAATTGACAGAGTTATGCGTGTACAAACATAAAACACAGGAAATGATAACCTTTTTTGAAGCCGGTTAAAATATTGACGAATTTTTACCTGTTTTGATACTAAAATACGCACTTAAAAATTAAAGTAGCAGCTAAAATTAATATATTTTGAATTTAAATATTACTTCCATAATATTATGTTAAAATATGGGAATGGTCTTTTTATATTTAACTTTTATGTTGTCTACTAAAGTTTGTAATTACACAAAATATCACTTTTATTTTTTGCTTATATTCAGAGTAATGGTAAAAAATATATAAGCGAAATATAATTTAAAAAAATAATGTTACCATATTTTAGCATTATGTATCTAACTACAAATTGTAATTTAATACATTATTATAGTAATATATATTGTTACCAACTCATTTAAAGATGCCTAAATTTCTACATATTTGTTGAAGTCGACACATACTGAAAACACAAATGACTTTGAGCAAGCATAACTTTTATAAAAATATTTTTTTTTTAAAAAGTCTTTTTGGTTTATTTTAATCAAAACTTAAAAAAAAATGAAATAGATTAATTTCGAATACAAATTATTTGTTGGGTTTTGAATACTTTTCAAAGCCTAATATGCTTATTTTTCAAAATAATTTACATATTTGTAAATTCTCAAATGATTTTTGAAATTCTGTATATAAGATAAAGTGTTTAGTACTGTTCAAAATTGTGTTTGGCAAAACACCAATGAAACGCATGTAGGCAATGCTTTAACACCAGCAAATAAATTTCATTTTCAATCAAAATGTTTTTTATAAAATGCGGAAAAACATTTTGGAAAATATAGCTGTTACATTTTTTAATTTTTGGCCGCGCATGCTACACTGTGCGCCGCTGGCCAAGTGACCATAAAAGTTTATAAGTTGTTTTACCTTTGTTCTCTGATGAGATTTTAGTGTATATAAAAAACAGAAAAAAATGACAAACATACATACATACACATACATACATACACATACATCATGAACATAAAAATTAAATAAAATATTATTTTCTTTTAAAATGTTTTGATTTTCAAATCTTTGTGTTGTTTGTAAATCTGTTACAAATAATTTAATATACTTTCAATTTCTTGCAGTTCTATATTAAGTTTTTGTACTATTTTAAACGAATTTCAAATAACTTTTATTTGTCATTTCCTCCCCTTATAAAGGAGGGACGATGGTTTGTCAATTAAATTAAACAGAAAACATTATATAAAATACTGACTTAAAAAAACTAAAATTTACTTACATAAATAATACACACATACATTGTCATATTACCTTCGAGTAGAACTTTGTAAGAGTTTTTAATAATATTTTAGAATCATTGTTTGCAGAACATTTTGTAGACTTTGCCATGATAATACGTATCGTTGTATAAAATGCAAACGGCCATAGCTAACTAAAATTGTGAATTGATATTTTATTTTGTGTTCTATAACTACGATGAATGCTGTTTGCACAGTGTTATAATCTGCACGCATTTCTATACTTTTGTTCTCTTAAATAATGTTTTTGCGATATTTATAAAAACTATTTAAAATCAGATAAATCCGAAAAAAAAACTGAGTTAATCGATTTAGAGTCTTTAAAAATGAGAATATTCCTAATAAAAAACTTTGGAACTAATAGAATTTCGGTGTATTTATTAATTATGAAATTCAATATTTATAAAATTTATTTATACATATGAAAGGAGCAATATCGAAGAAGACCTCTACTATCCCTGATCCCTTTTCGACCCCATTCATGCTTCAATTTCTATTGGCACAGCCAAATATTATGACGACATACCACTTAATGACTGAAAGGTGCGCAGTTACTATCGTTTGATTTGTTTAGACTTCACTGATTTCTGGCAGTCGACTGGTATTTGTCGACTTCCATTCTCATCACTGAGTTTTTAGTAAATGCTAGCCACTATCTTAGAATGAATTCAACCGCTGCACACCCATCTAAATGTTTCAGCTAGTGGTTCTCAGTCCAATGTGAGCCAATGCTAGACGTCCACACGTGTGCTGGCGTATCAGCTTCTACTAGGCACAATCTTTCAAAATTTTCAATTAAGCCAATGACTTCTAGCAGTAAAACCAGTATCAGTTATACTGAGGATCTGCTAGCTGGCCGTCATTTGAAATTTTATATGAGATATTCTCAAATTTAATTTTTCAAAAATTTTTACTTATTTTTGGTTATGAGGTACATACCTTCATTTGAAAAGTTTTCAAACTAAGATCCGAAATTAAATAGGTTTGATCATTCGACGATAATATCAAATACTCAGATCTAGTAATTTTTCAACAATTAAGGTTTGTTCACTCTTATGTACTGTACAAAATAAAATATTGAATGTGACAGTTTTTTCATAATATTCTTTCTGGCTGTCGCATGAAACATTTCAGTTTTGCTATTGAAAAATAGCAAAAGTAGTAACACAAAAACAAAAAAGACTTATAGTCTAGTATAACAGCAGTAAAAGCAAATATGTAAGCCCTCTTACAATAATTGATTTATCTGCTGACCGACTGCCACATCTCAGAACTGAATTGAATTGAGTGAACAAAGTCTTTTATGTTCTCATATTACTCATGCCTCCGGTAACAAATGCTACCGATGACTGCCAGCCATTGCCAACCATTTGTATGGCTGCAAAAATATGCATTTCACAACCCATCAAACACATCGGTTTGATCTTAAGTTGTGAATAATTTGATAGCACACTCTGTCTTAAAGGACAAACGTTTGATAATGATTTGAATATAATTTGAGAATTGTAGCAGTCTTAACAAAAAGTGGACCTATTCAATTACAGTTTACGCCAATATAGAAATCTTCAAAATATATTTCATATACAGACGCGCTAATTTTGCAGTGTTATTATATGTATATAAATTTGAAAAAAGCCTCAACATATACATAAAGTATAAATATGTATGTATAGAAAAAGTTTTGCGATTTGCGTTAAACATTGTTTTGAGACTATTTGGAGAAATATTTTATGAAGAATTTCCTTTTACGACTTATTAATAGCTAACATTTTACGTTTAACACTACTTAAAGTTTTGATAATAAATTGGGAATAACACTTGCTTGCTATCAAATTGAGAAAGTGGCATTTGCCAAAAATCGATTATGAAATGATAAAACCATCATATATCATATATTTGACCTTGTGTTTGTTGGGAATATAACAACAAATACTTATCAATTCATGGAAACTGTTAAAGTCTGTGTGTTCATAAGCTGTTGAATACATACGCGACAAACAGGACAACAGGCTTGGTTGAAAACAAAGCACCATCGATTTGTTCTCTGAAAAGTGGAATAATAGCAACCTTCTTGCAATAATTTGTGGAGCTATGGCCAGTTTAATAAATTTCATTTACGAAACACAAGTAAGTGACCAATATATGTACATGTGGATATTTATTTATGTTTTAAATATTATAATAATGTTGTTTTCTCAAGTAAAAACTAATTTCATTACATTATTTTAGAAATTTCAAATTGCTGTAATGTTTACGCTGAACCTGACTTTGAGTTAGACAACGTAAAACTAAGCTTCATGAAAAAATACTAGATCTATCAAAAGTTTTAAACTTTCCGATGCCTTGTCGTAAATTGTCTCTCTGTGTACTATCTTCAGTGCACTGTTGCTCTTTTTTATGTAGTACCAATTGTTCAATGTTTGTTGTCCTATGACTGGTGAAAATAGGAGTGGTGCAATATATCACTTAACTAGAACACAAATATTAAAAGAATACCCAAATCACAAATATTTGTTAAAAATACAGTAATTTGTATAGTATTAGAGGAACCGCCACAGGAAAAGTACTTTAAGTTTTGTTCTAAAACCTCTTATTGGATGTCTTAATTATAGCAATTGGCCTCTAATGACAACGCCATATAAGCGGCGAAAGGAAAGCACGTCACTTAACTAGAACCAAAATGTTAAAAGAATACCCAAATCAAAAATATTTGTTGAAATTACAGTAATTTGATAGTACTAAAGGAACCGCCACACGAAAAGTACCTTAAGTTTTTGATCTAAAACCTTTTACTGTGTATCTTAATTATAGCAGTTGGCCTCTAATCGCAACGCCATATTAAAGAGGTATGTCCCTCTTATATAAAGCACTGACTCTTGAACTGGTTGCTAGTCCTTTTTAATCAGTCAGGGACTATTTCTTAATTGAAATCTGTAGAAACTCTGTGCCATTTTTCTAATCCCGCATGTAAAGAAATATGTACATAAACACGTATATACATAAGTGTACTTTTATCCAATTGTGTACAATTTCATGTTTGCAACTTTTATTTGCACACACAGTATTGAGTTTTCCTTTTGTATAAAAATACTTCCTGAGTAGTTGTTATTATGCACATACGTACATACATACCTATATGCATGTATGTATATTTATGTATCAATATTGGCGCATGCAGTAGTATACGTTTTATTATTATACAGGGTGTCTCATAAGTTAACGTCAAGCCGAAAGCGGATGATATGTCAAGTAGTGACTGCTCTGAAAAAAGTTGGAAAAAAATCTGGCACTTATTTTAAAAGGTGTTGCCATAAATAAATAAATCATCACTTTTCTTATTTTATTTTTTCCTATATCATTGTGAGATATCCTTCTGTAAATGACAATTAAAAATTCATACTGCTGTGGTCTGATTTTTAAAGAAAATCTTACGTTTTGCCAAAGGATGTAATTAATATTATTACTACTCCCAAATTTAGCCGGCCGTGTTGAAAAAAAATGTACTAAGTACTTTTGGTAAGTGACATCAAAAGTTGGCGCGCTTAGCACGAATTCCAAGATCGTATAACACTTGGTCGATATGTTTTTCAAACTGCGAATAAAATATATTTTCATTAATATGATTATTTCGAAAGTATTTGCTTTGTGAATCCAAATTGATTATTAGGCTAAGGTTCGTTACGTTATATTCAGAAAGAATTGGACATGATTAATATTCCAAGGAACAAGGGAAAAATTAACATCAACTTACTTTTTCAACGTATACAGCAGAACAGAGTAGTGCCACTTTCGGAAGCCGCTACACTTCCATCGTCAGTGCTCACGTGTATTTGCTTATCACCACTTGTCAGGTGGCTCTGTTGAATGTGATTTTAATTCTTATATATAAAACTTTTTCGTGAAAATTAGATACGAGAATTAAATCACTCTCAAGCTGATATTAAAGTGCACTTTCCCAGCGTTGCCATCGGTTTATTTTTCTTTTTTCCCATTTTTCTGATTTTTGTTCTACTCAAGAAAATTCCAATTCTTTCTGAATATAACGTTACGAACGTTAGCCTAATAATCAATTTGGATTCACAAAATATATTTTCTCCAACAAATCTATCTATTATTTTTGAGTAAAAAAATTTTGTTTAATGGTTATTCGAACATTTTTTTGTTTAAATTGAAAAAACATTCGGATAACGACTAACAAAATATTTTTACTTAAAAATAATAGATAGATTTGTTGGAAAGTAATTTTTTAGCAGCTTGAAAAACAAATCGACCAAGTATTATACCATTTTGGAATTCGTGCTAAAAGCGCCAGCTTCTGATGTCACTTGCTAAAAGTACCTAGTACATTTTTTGTTTCAACACGGCCGGTTAAAGATGGAAGTAGTAATAATATTAAGTACATCCTTTGGCAAAACGTAAGATTTTCTTTAAAAATCAGACCACAGCAGTATGAAATTTAATTGTCATTTACAGAAGGATATTTCACAATAATATCCCAGTAAAAAATTTTTGAAGCACTGAAGAAATAAAGCGCTTCATAATTCGCTTTAAAATATGAGCTTGTTCAGAAGTTGATTTCATAGCGTCACAACAATGCTGGTTTTGAAGCGAGAAAAGTATTTGCTTTTTACTTATACAAAAGCTTCGTACACAAGCTTTACAAAAAAACTGATTTTATAGTGCTGATCCAAAGCAGGTTTTTAAGCGAGAATGAAGAGTAAGTTTATTTGAGTTTCTGGGTGCCGTTTTGCAACAGTATTTTTGGTCGAGTGATTGGTACCTTAGACTTCAAACCTGAAGGTTCTTAGTTCGATACTAGTTGAAGTTAAAATAACAAATATTGAGTAAAAATATGAAATTAATAAAAATAAATAAAGTAACGAATTATGAAAAATTCAAAATGGCGTTAACGACGCCAATCCACATCGAACCATTTTTTTCATAAATTTTCAGTTCTAGTGCTGAAAATTTTGATAATTTCAGCGCTTCAAAAGCGCTTTTGTGAGCAAAAATGTAGTACTCCAATTCAGGAACCCGCCATAAAAAAATCAGCAGCGATATCAGCAGGTTTGTCAGCGCTACTTTTATTCCATAATAGTAGAAACCTGATTTATTGGAAGCAAGTTTTGTACTGGGATAGGAAAAAATAAGAAAAGTGAAGATTTGTAGCCACAGCAATAAAAAGATCATCACACAGTATTTTTTGTTTTAAAAGGCGTTGTCATTAAAAAAAGTGACATATATTTTTTCTAACTTTTTTCGGAGCAGTTACTACTTGGCCTATTACTCGCTCTCGGCTTGACATTGATTTATGGAACACCCTTTATATATATAATTTTTTTCATTAAATCTTTTCATTCCATTTTCATTCCATTTTCAAGTTTTATATGAACACAATCATGTGAGAGACACAATCCGTTTACCGCAATAACATCGGCAATTTAATTGACCGAAACGAGAAAATCCGATGCCAGTCAATGGCGCGCATAGTGCGGTTTTTCTATAGAAAATTCATTCAAATTCTATTGAGGATAATGGTGATGTTCATTTGTTGTTTGAATGTTAGCAACTTTATTGTGAAATGCAAACGAAGCTTAATAAATTATTTATTTGGAATTTTTGAATTGGTAAATTTGCTTCGCCTTTCTTTTATTTAATATTTGTGAAGAAAAACTTAAAAAGCTAAAAAGTCTAGTAGAATTAAAAGTTTTGTTATTATTAGCTAGAAGATTTAAACATCTAAGATTATTGTTGGTGGTTCGTTTGTTCGCTCTTAAGAGAATTGGATTTTATTTTACTTTATTTTATTTTTATTTGAAAATTTATTGCTATAAAAATAAAACGCGTTTTTTTATCATAAATATCAACGAAAATAATGGCTTAATAAACAACATTGTTAAGAAAAACAGGAAAAATCGTTAGTCCCTTTCTCTTATTATCTTAAAGAATATAACATAAGTATAACAAACTAAATTGTAACGAAATAAAACTTGCGAAAATGTTTACTACCCCAGTCAACTAGAAATATACTTTAAATGAAATAAATAAAAAACTCCTAATAAATTCTAAGTAAACGAATTTATTTCTTCTCTTGTATATTTATAAATTATCCCTCCGATAGTTAAGACTAGATAAAAAAGTGAAAAAATTTTTGTTGAAAGAAAAATACAGTTTGACAAAAGTCATGCCAAAAAGAATAAATATTTTATTTCTTTTAAACAATTTTTATAGAATTGTATCCATTAGTAAAGTAAATAGAAAAATAAACAGTGTTTTTCCTAATAAAGTGTGAAATTTTTCGAATTTACTATGAAACTTACTAGCTCTATGTCTAAAGTTTCTCGTGTGACTTCCAAGCATAGTTCTAAAAAAAATGCGGTAAACAGATTGGCTAGGTGTACTTTTTATATCTTTTTCATATACAACTTTTGCTCACTTAAACATTAAAATTTCTTACTGTGTAATACAACACAAACATACATTCATAGTCATATACATATACAATGTATACATATATCACGGAGAAGCGGGTTATGTTTTCCATATTAAAAGAAGACGGCTACAACCCTATTAGATGTAGGACAAAATATATTAAGCCGGTAAATAAAAACAAAAAAAAATTATATAAAAAAAATGTAAAAGCCTTAAAAGAGAAACAAAAGTATTTGTTAATGTCTTCCTAGAAAAGCGACAAATGAAACAAAGAGTTCATTTGCTTTTTATTTAACGAATTGCGGCTATTAAGCAAATTGATTCAACTTTAAATTTATCTTAATAACAATCTACAAAAGAAAAATACTAGCAGCATTCATTTCCTTCTTATTCATGACTAACATTAACTACAAAAAAAAAACTTGAAAACAAACACAAAAAATAATATAATGTAAAAAAAAAGACAAAGACAAATATGGGTTAAAATAACAATTTAAATAAAACAATAAAAACATGAAATCAATTCATTACACTGCTTTACAAATTTATATTTTTTTGAAGAAATAAAGTTTCTAATGCCTTTTTTTAGGGTAAACAAAAGAAATATAAAAGAATTTTTTTTAATTTCGGCAATTATCCAGATAACCATACATATGGATTTTTCGACGTTTACTTCCCTTTAAAACGCCATTTAGAATCAACCGCAAGCTCGAATAAATTAATCTATATCTAGTTTAAAAGGCTATAAAATTACGCGTCGAATAGTGGATAACTGGCATTGATTCGATAATAAATGACTGAGCTATAGGGGATCAAAATTAAAATTTTATGAAGTTTTTAACGTGTTGTCTACTCGGAAGCTGTTTTGTACCACAAATAATAACAAAACCCATATATAAACAACATTAGTGAATAACACTGGTCAACACGATTTCTAAGGCCCGTGTTTTCTTAGTCAATTTGCGTACAAATGATACTGAGCTCCAATGCCTATAAATTAACTTTTCTGAATTGACTCTGTATTGCGAGATTTTCCGTTACACAGAAAAAAGATGATGCTGCACCACATAATTTACATTCACTCGAGAACTAGTTCTTCGATTAAATTAAAAAAAAAAATAAGCACGGAAGGGTAGGAAATAAAATAGCATTTAAATTAAGTTTTTAACGGTCTCATAGCTTTAGAGATATTCAGAAAGTTTTATAAAAAAAAAATACATTTTTTCAATAAAAAAATTTTTTTAAAGTCTCATTTAGCCGATAGCCCAACTATCTATTGCTATATACTTATGTATACATATTAGTCTTATATTTATATAAGGTTAATATCATTTAAATAAATAAATAAATAGATAAAAAGTCTCATTAAAATTTTAAATTGAAGAAAATGTTACATATTATTTTTAATTCTGAATTAAAATCATTTCACAAGTTCTGAATTTATGCAATTCAATACCAATACTTTTTTGTTTGTTTCTTTTCAGAATGTTTTAATATTGAGAAATATGGATTTTTATTTATTTATTTACTAAATGTTACAAATACAATTACAAATTATATCATAATTTAATTTAACCGAGAATAGTAACAAGGACCTTCACTCGTTGTAGTGAAACAGACCAGAATCTATGGTGGGAATCGAGCCCACAACCTCCGCACTGATAGGCTAGCAGATATGGATTTTATATGAATAGGTGCTACCACTCAATTGTGAATATATACAGAATTTATAATATGATTTTAATAAATTTGGCTCATTTTATTTGCAACATATGAAGTTAACATAATTAAGAATAAAATTTAAAATGTTCATCAGCTTAAAACTTTAATGAGCCTTTTAAAAATTATTTTTTTTAATTGTTTGAAAAAATTAATTTTTTTTTATAAAACTTTTTGATAAAACTTTCTGAATAAAATTTAAAATTTTCTTTAAATTAAAGTTTTAACGAGTCTTTTAAAAATTTTTTTTCAAATTTAAAAATAAAAAAAAATTTTTTTGATAAAACTTTTTAAATATCTCAGAAACTATAAGACTATTAAAAAATTAATAAGGACGTAATTTAAAGGTTATTTTGTTTTCGATCCTTCAGTGTTCTTTAATTTAATCGAAGAACTAGTTCTCGAGTAAACGCAAATTATGTGATGCAGCATCTTCTTTTTTTTATATAACGGGAACCCTCGAGATGCAGGGTCAATTCAAAAAAATTTATTTATAGGCATAGATGCTCCGCACCAAGTGTATACAAATTGACTACGAAACCTTAGACCTTACATAAAAAATTTCATTTTGTTGGTCCGTGGAATATATTCGATTTAAAATATTACAAGCTATAATGTACCTAAATCGGATAGAGAGTTAAAATAGTATAATTAAAACACGAAAATACTAGCATTTAAAATTACAAGCAAAACTATTATATGGCTGATAATTTTCTAACTGTAATTTTTTACAAAAAATTTTTAATTCTAACACAGAACTTTTAAAATTTTTTTAGCATATTATTATTCCATTGTATTGTGAAAATTAAAGTGCAAGACAATTTTGCTACAACTATAAAATTTCGCGGATGATGATAAAGTATGAAATTTCATTTCATTAAGGGAAGAATACAAAGAAAAATACAAGTGTAGCGTTCGTTATCTGGACAATGGCCGAAATTAAATTTGTTTATTTATCCTAAAAAAATGCATTAGAAACTTTATGCCTTTTGATTGTAAAACAGTGTTAATAAAGAGTAGAGTTAGAAATGTAAAACACAAGACACCATCAGGCGTTTCTTAAAAGGCCAATTGACATGAATCAAAAATCATTTATAATTGGTTTGCAAATATTTAAGCAGCTCTCAATAATATCATCATCAACAGCGACAACAACGACATCATTATTGCTCCTTCCGTTAATATTTAAGCAAAGAAAAAAAATTCTCAAGTAGTAATTCTCTTATACTTGCTGTTGTCATTGTCTAAACACAAATAGAATTTCTTCAATTGCCAATTATTACACGAGTATACTTTCCTTCGTAGATAGATTGCATCACTTTTGAAAAGGGCAAATAATGAAAGAAACTTAATAAATTGTAGTGGTACGCATATTTGTAAGATCGTAATGTATAATCGCAGTTGACGACGTCTTTAAGACATCATCACATCTGGAATACACATGAGGAACAGTCAGAACAAAATGTCGTGAAAATCGTGCATGACTTAATGAGAGTCAATGCATCTCAGCTTGTCATTCATACAATACCAGTGTGATTACGTGGGCAACAATGTCGTCTATTTTATCATTAATGCTTATATAGCGAACAATGTTATCTATTTTATTATTAAAACAAACGTATATATTTTTTATATATTATTTAATCATAGAAATTTTACTTTTTACTAGTTTGTTGACGGTACATGTTCACTACATGTTTATAAGTTATCTCATTTACCTTCTTGCTGTATAAATAGTTAATAGAGGAAAACATCCAAAAATCTGTTGCTCAGATTATCGGGAACGGTGATTTCCTTTAAATAGTCGATTAGAGCACAACTAGTACATAAATCGTCGACAACAATGTCGTGCAAGGCAATCTGTCCAACTAGGATATGTTCTTACGTACATGTATGTACATTAAAATGCCTTATAGCCAACTCAGCTAACTTTTAAAGCACTCTCACCTAGCTATTTCGCAACTAATGGCGGTTGATGCCTCGATTGTCTTTAATGGATCTAACTGACTATTTTATCTTTGCGATATCCTAGGAGGTAGGCAATTGTTCGAATCTGCATTGCTTTTAAACTAACTTTAAGTTAACTTTATTTAAGTCAACTGGTAGTTAGTATGCAAAAAGATGCTGCTGAGTTTCGAATCATATATCACTCGTTAACGCGCTGACCACCCAGCTAAGGTATCACTTCAAATAATGACAGCAAAAAGTTAATATAAACTTGAAATGAGTTTCAATGCAGCTGGGGGAATAATAACAATATTAATCTCTCACCAAATCCAATTATGTACTCAACTTAAGAATTGATTTTTGGTCAGTTGTGGATTACAATGTAGTTAGCTTTTAGTTAGTCTAAAAAAGTTAACTACAAGTTGGATATTTCGTAGTCGACTGATTTGCTGGTTGGGTATTATTCAGCCGATGAGAGGCATTAAAAATAATTAAATTTCCCAATTTAAACAATCTTTTTTCATATCTGTTACACATCTGTTACAGAATTTGTACACATTTTATTTTTTAAACAGGTAAAGCTAAAAGGGAGGATATTTACTTGTGGCACCTGAAAGCATGCACTAAATATAATTTTAGTTTTTCATTTATTTCAATAATTTCAATTATCACCAAAACTTTTCTATTGAAAGTGAAGAAAAATTTCGTATTTTTGAGTTTGTAGAAAAAGTAAATACATTTTTATTTCTTCTATGACACTGCTGTATCAGCTACATTTCGAATAAATTTCTAAACTTGGTCCATGAAATCCAAAAATAATTAATTCCTTGAATTTTGATTGTATGTGACGTTTGCTTTCGAATATTTTACAAATAGAATCTTCATGTGGTACAGTATTGTAGGTACTTCTAAAAGCAACTAGTTTCATCTTAGCTATAAATACCACCTCATCATTATGTCAGCATTGTTCTGATAATTACCACAAAAATCTTCCACTGGTACCAGTTGTAGCTGGCGCTTATGAGGACGTTGTGAAGTAAATAAAATCGGTCACTTTGATTTTCTTTTTTATCAAGTCCTTGCAGCTGTTTTGCGCAAATTGTCAAGAGGTCGTGTAAACTTGTAATAAAATGCTACTTAAGAATTTTTGCTGAGAATTATAGCAGAAGTGTTAATGAATGTATTTGCATTTATATGTGTATGTATCTATATGTTTATGTGTTGGATTTATTGAATAGTAAGAAGTGGAACATATAAAAGAGGATTTTCCAATAATAAAAGCAAGCACATCTTCAATAATTTTTTATTCTACCACTTGTCTGTTCTTAGAAATAAAAATCACATGCTTGTAAACAAAATCCAAGTAAATTTAAAGTAGTTTTTATGTATTTTTTTAAAAATCATTTTCTTATTTTGATAGAGAGTTTTATCCTTTTTTTAAGCTGGAGCAATAAAATAGAATTTAAAAAAAGCATACAGAAAATAGGTTAACAAACAAATTTATCATTGCCCTTTTTTCTCCCTCCATCAAGCTTGTCTATCGCCGCATGTGGATGCAGGCAATAAATCCCATTCCTATGAAATTGACTTGAATGTAAAAATCACCAAAACAAGAAAAAAAGTTAAATAGAAATTGTCAAGTTTAAAAATAATCAGAAATTTACGATGCTCTTAGAAATTTAATGTATAGGCTCAACACATAAATTTAAACGATGACAAAAAAAATCCAAAAGGAAATATTTAAAGAAACAAATTCCAGTTAAAAAGTTGTGGACTGTTTTCTATAGTTTAACAATAAAGTTTGACTTTTCCTTAAGTCAGAGCAAATGACATCACCATATTCAACAAAATTCCATTATTTAAAAGCAGAGACTTTTTTTATCGCTATAAAATTTTTTTCTGGCTTTAATTTTCCACCCCATCTTACTCTTTGTCTTCAAAGAAAAATATTTTTTACGATTTTTACCGCTTCTAAATATGTTTGTTTATTAGTTTTTGCCGCGACAAACCAAAGTTACAAATATTTTTTTATATCTTAATAATATCATAAAAACTTATGACATGTGAAGAACTATTGTAACATAAAAGAACAGCAACAACAACAAAACAAACTTTATCAATATTACTTTTTAGTACCATAAATTATTCGTACATTTGAGAATATTCTTATAAATTGGTATATTTATTTCTATTATTAAGTGGACCTAAATTTGATTTAAGCTTTGAAGTATTAAAAATTAATTGTGAGAGTACAAATATTTCTTACTCAGAAAAACTAGAAAATAGAGGAAGTAAACAGAGCTGATCTGGTAATATCTATTGGTCTCTTATGAACTGACTGATCCAGGTTCACACACTTTTGTATGTTTCAAATGCTTTTATAACATTGAAATTTGTTATTTTATCAGTCAAGATCAAAACTTGGACTAAAGTTTAAAAAATTTTTAAATTCCAGTTAAGATGATTTTTGTTAAAATTTTTGGGAATCTCGGAAATATTGTCTTTATAAAGTTGGAACTATTAATATTTTCACATTAACAACAATTAACTAATTATAAGTATAAAGGTCATTTTCAAGATGCACGATTAAAAGTTAACGTAGACTTTAACGGCAAGTTTTGTATGCCGAGCTTGCCATTTGAAGTTCATGTTAACTTTTAGTCGTATATTATGAAAATGGCCATAAATGCTTATGATGATATGTTAAGTAAATAGTTAATAAACATTTTACTAACTATTAAATAATAAAAACAAGAGTTTTTTTACATTAATTTTAATTTTGTAACGTGCTTTTTCCCAAATTAATATTTTGCATTTTAAGTATAATTAGAAGTTCAACATAATATCTTCAGTTTTTCTATAGATTTTGTGTAAAGGCTCCCTGTCGATTTGCATTAGACCCAATAAAATGCGCATAGGAACTATCTAATACCCCTCCATTATCAATTTCAATGTATTTAAATAAAAACCATAATATATTACTTTAAAAATAAAATATTAATTTGGGGAAAAGGACGTTACAAAATCAAAATTAATGTAATTTAATAATTCCACAAAAAAAAATTTAATTAGCCCTTCTGCGACATCCTCGGTACAATTGTACCAATTCGGATTTTGAAAACGATTTTTTATATTATTTATCATTATATTAATTATATATCTGGAAATGAAATTATGGCATTTGTTTTACATTTATATGTACCGTACATTGATGGCGACTGGCAAACGTCAATCTATTCTTCATTGACATCCTTGGTACAATTGTACCAAAGACATTGTTCTTGTACGCTGTATGTAATCTAAGACAAAAACTATTTTAAAACATAGCAGACGTGGTTGAAATGCAATGATCCTGTATGCGCTCAGCATAGCATCGTCCAACATACATGTAAAAATTGCGGATAAAGTTTGTGATTCAACGTAATAGACCATATTTTCAATACATAATATATAGTGGTACATCTGTGTGGAAGGTATGTAAGGAAGTCTGTCACAGAGGGGTTAAAAGCTTTTTGATGACAACAATTTTAGTTTCATGGGAACATTTTCTGAACACCTCTTTGCGAAGACTTACAATATATTTTTATGGTCTTCTAATAATGCACAGGAAATTTTTGTATTTAAAATTTTCATAGAAAATCAGATAAGAAAGTTAAAGTGTCAAAATATTTTACATTTGCTGAGTATCCCACATATTCGGAAATCGTATTCTCATCTATAATCTTACAAATAGCAGATTTATTTGCGATATATTCTTATAGTTCATTCCCATGCCAGCAAACGTTGTGAGATTTTTACTACAATTTAACATGCTAAAAATTATATTAACTGGCATAGGTTTGTTAAATACTCGTATATAAGTTGGTATCGCAACACAAATCAGCGCAATCTAATGCAATTATGGCAATACAATTTGATTCGGAGTCTTGCTTAGACTGCCTTTCCGAAGTATTTTAGTACCTATATCAGACCCTTATTTGATTCTTTCGCAATCTCCTATGAAATTGACACTGACTGAATAAAGTTAAATTTTGCAAGCAAGAAACTGTAAATTTACCACCGGACATTTTGAATATATTACTTATTTCATCATAAGTAGTTCTCAGATATTGTCACACTGTTTTATCTCCCGAATATTGTATTTTTATGGCCCATTCAGGCTGCATAAAAATTACTTAATTTTGTGCTGAAATTACTTACTAAATTAAAAGTGTTCATACCGCTTTTGACTTGATTTTGGCTGTCATTTGGCACTTGAAACAAGTTAATTTCGGCGAAACTAAGGAAAATAACTTAATTTGGGATATGACAAAATGTATGGGAAATTACTTAATTTCAAGTTGATTTCCGCCGAAATCAAGAACAACTTAATTTGGCTGAATGCTGAACGGGCTATTAGTATCCTTAAAATCAGTGAAATTGTATGGAAGGTTTTTTATTTTAATTTCCAATAAAAAAAAAATTGCCTTACATTTCTTCATTTGTTTACTTGAAGATTTCAAATGTTTTTTTTTTATCAGGGGTTACTTTATTTAAATTAAAATCACAACAATATGCACGTAAGGTCAGACATATGGGGATAAAAAACAAATTATGTCATTTGAAAGAGAAAATTTTTTACATAACTTTTGTTCAAAACTTTTTTTCTAAATGTCTTTCTGTAATCCCAGGTTAGAGTCCAAAGTCGAGTAAAAAATATAATTTTCAAAGTGTTTTAAATATATAATTTTGACATGAAAAAAAATTCGTTTCACATTAAAAAATATTTAGTTTGTTCTCACACTGTATTGTTATGATTTTTAGAGAATGGAGATGTGTATAAATATCTTTAAAATTATGTTCCATTCATGGTCAGATTCATGTTAATGTGAATATTATAATTGTAGACTATATTTTCTACATTTTAATAGTTCAAAAGCGTAAAAGTTATAAAGATCCCCAATATTCCCCATATCTATTATAAACACTATAAAGAACAGAAGGTCTATATTTGCATGCACATTTTTATGTGCCATGCCTTAAAACACCGCACTTTGAAGCCCGATTTCATCATGTTGCATATCGTTGTTTATGGCTTGCCTGTGGCTTAATTTTTGGTTCGGGTGAGTTTTTCGTCCGACATCAACTACTTTGAAGACAATTGGTACACAAGTTTTCCACAGGGGAGTAACAAAAAATGACAATAGCTCTCATATCAATGAAAAATTAAAAAAATATTTGTATATATATTTTTTCATTTTTGTGTTTTTTAATACATTTCTTAGGAATGCTTTGATATCTTTCTATATCTGATATCCATAGAAAATTACTTTCCATTGGTACCGATCTTTCTTAATAAAATATCGCGGGTGATTTATCGCGCGGTTTGATATAACTTTGCCCCTATGTGCAATGTTGTAATCCGAAATTATAGTTTTACAACCTAATTCAAAAAACTTTTTTTGATTAATAAGAGAATTATAAAACAAATTTTTGTATGAAAATTTGTTTTATTAATCTGTTATAAGCCAGAAAAATTTTTTATCAATTAAGGCATTAAAATTTAGTGGATAATATTTTTTATTCTAATATTTTGAATCTATATCATAATGGAATAGTTTAATCCTTTGAGATTTAATGGCAATTTTGACTTTATTTTGCCAGATTTATTCAGTATAGATAATGAAATATTATCTCAATGTGTCAAAAATACATAATTAATTTCGAGTTTGTTGTTAGAAAACAATATTTGTACAGTGTGCTAAAATAACAAATTTGTTGAATAATTTAGAAAAAATTTGAAAGCAAATCATTTGAAGTACAGTGTACAACACGTAAAAATATACGGGGTTCTATAAACCGATTCTGAAAGAGGAGACAAAAAATAATAATATATACACGAGTGTTGGCGTTTTATAAGATCACATTGGAATTTTACTTTAGGGGGTTTCAATTTTCCTCTTTTGGAACGATCGTTTATCATATCGGTACATGAAACTATGTGTATATCACCGTTTTTTTTAAAGAAATTTTCAAAAACAACCATGAAACGAAGAGTTAGAGGGTTAAAATGTTCCAGGAAAAATTTTCTCGTGGTGTTCTACATGAAAGTACTAAGCACATGGTATACCTCGAACGAAAGACTTACTCGTACAATATTTGCTATACAGAGTACGAATTGTGAATAAGTATGAAGTTAACCCTTAAACATAGTTTAAGTTTTCAATGATTTCTAGCGTACAAGTCTGTAGCTTGGTTGTATTAATATACCTATAGTAAAATTTTATGGCCAACGTTTTTGTAGAACATTTCATCCCCACACTTCCCTTTTTAGGGGTGTTTTTTTAGGATTTGTTAGAAAAGAAAAATGACTGTTACGTGGGGTAGTTAAAGGATTAATATATTTCACAAAAACACTTGCCCTAATCTGTTCTACAAAACGGCTGAAAATACCTTACATCTCAAATGTAAAGAACACATAGTTCCATGTACCGATTGGGGTTTGGGAATCGGGAATTCCTGGGCGCGAACTCCCGGGAAAAGTCTGCCTAATATTCCCGGGAAATTTTTGAAAGTACACGTTATTTAATATATATATATGGACTTTTTTGACATACATATTTATAAAATGGCGTAAGGACTCCCAAATTTATTTTGATTCATATAAGAAATTTTCATTATAATCCTGTTTTTCTGTAATATCAAAATTTCCAATGTTTTTTTTTAAATATCACAAAAGATCGTTTGACTCTACGACTAAATTTACGCGATAAAATTAATTATTTCTCTTTTAAAGTTGCTACGTTTTTCATCGTATGTTTAAATACTAATAACCTTTTTATCAATGTCGAAGGAAATTTTTCATTCTTACAATTTCATTTTAAACAAAAACAAACTCTAAAACTTTGTTCTTGTTTCAAATGTACAGTTACAGAAAGAATTACTTCGACATCGATAAACAGGTAGTAAAATGTCCATACATTTTTTTAATATAAAATAAAAATGTGAATGGTTCAAAGAAGTTGAAGTCATACAACTTCTCCTCATGCGAGAAAAGTTATAGCTTGTACATGCATGATGAATTTAGTAATAAATTTGGTTTAATCATTGCAACTGAACAAAGTGGAATAGTTTGTATAAGTATCACTGATTACAGTACTCTAATCGTTTCCTAAAGTAATTAATTCGATATTATACGAACTTTGAGTAATATTCCGCAGAGTTAGTGAACAAATTTTGGAAAGTGTAGTGGACATTTTTAGCTCATAGAAAAACATTGAGTTGACACTACTTAAATTTATTATAAGTCGACGAAATTATTGAAACCCCGAAGGAGATGTTTTAATAGAAATAAAATTAAATATCCAAAAACATTTAAACAGAGTGTGGCTCAGGGTATGTAAAATTCGGCGCAGTTGAGTATAGTACTGTAACTTGCTTGAAATTTTTTTTAGAAAAATAAGATATGTACGGCAAGTTCTTCATGAAATCATTCGAATGCCTTAAAGTAAAATTTTTAACTAATTGCGATAATAATCGTCAAATAGTCTTTATAGGATATTATACTGTGTAATAACTATAAACTCTATTTGTTTGAATTTACTTAAAAGTTTTAAAGAATTTGTTTTAGAATTGCTGATATATTAATATATTATATTTAAACAAGAATACTTACATTAATAAAACAATCGAAATTTTACCAATTTTCATTTGATGAATCTACTTGATTTAGGAACTTAATTTTTCCCACGAACGCGGCTTTTTCATTCCCGTTTGCCGGGAAGTACAAAAGTCCGGGAAATCCCCAACCCTAGTATCGATATGCTGCCCGATCAGGCCAAAAGGGGGAAACTTTAACCCGCCCCCCACCAATAAATAAAATTCCGACGATATCTTGCAAATCGCCGACAAATGAATATTTTTTACCTCCTCTACCATAATCGGCTTACAGAACCCCGTAATATTGAAAAAAGTTGGAAATTGTTCTATAGTGATATTAACGTTTTTTTTATAAGATTAAAATATTAACATTAGAATACTAAATGTATTTAGGTGCTTTTTTTTGGGGGGAAAGCCAATTATTACTTTACATGCACCTTGTGACTTGTCACTGAACTTTCTTATAAAGACCTAATCGGTGTATAATATTACAAATTATATGTAAGTGTTATTTCGACATTTAACTTTAATAATTGAAAGCTTAAATATTTTCTTATTGTTACAAATGCAAGTAGAAATTTTATTTCACTTTTAAGCAGAGCCCTTAATGGGAATCGAACCGACAACCTCCGGAATAACAGGCTAGTACACTACCCACTCGACCACAGGGGCACTTATATTTCAAAATTATAAATACCAGGTAAGATGAACTTTATATCTAAATATAATTATGGGACTGTTTCCTGAGTGCCACGGAGGGACACAGTTAGAATTATTTAAATACTATGTGATAGGTCTTAGATTCTACAGTTTACTACAATACTATACCGAGACCTAATTAAATTGACTGAAGACTAAGACGACACATCACGATAATGGTTAATATGAAATCATTTACACGATATGTATTCACTACTCCATACATAATGCATTGAGCTAAGATTTGTAAAAAGTTAGAAAACTGAATTAGTCTACACACAACTGATTTAAAAGCTTAATAATAATGTTGAATCTACATAGATAAATGAGGACAAATGTTTTCAATAAAAAAATTATGTTTTTCTTTGAAAGAAGTTCAAGCAAGAAAAACAAAAACTAACTTTTATAAATTGTTTTCAAATATCGTAAAGGTCCTGTGAGAATGTTTTACTTTTAAAAATTGTTAAAGTCGTCAAAAAATGTGTTGGTTATTTTGTGTTAGTATACTTTAGTTGATCTTGTACATATGTATGTGTATGTGTGTGTGTGTTTTTATTTTATTTTATGATATGAGATGCCATAAAAGGTGCCATCTGTACTCGTAGATGGTAGTGGCTATATATTGTGACCATATATAGTTGCACAAATAAACTTGCAATATTTAACTTTGTTATTTACTTTTTATAAATTGTTTCTGTTGTTGGTTGCTTGCCTTTTACTCCTTGTGGTAGTTGATGTTGTTGAATCAAAGTTCACATCGCTTATGGTTTATTTACGGCCAAAGTTTGTTTACTGTTATAACATGAATGTGTAAGTTTAAAACATAACACCAAACATGCACATACACACATATTTCTTTTTGACGTATAGTTTTGTCAGATATGCGATGCGAAATTCAGATTTGCGGTTGGCGAATTACTTGTCGATTTTTCAAGAAAACTATTTTGTGTTATTTTAAACTGAATTTCACTACAGTACCGCTTCATAAACATTTCTATGCCTCTTTATGAGGGCTCCGTATGCAAGTTGTAACAGAAATGCTCTATTGTTTTTGCTGCTATGAGCGTATTACCGTCTGCCGCAAGCTTGTATTGCGTGAGCTGTAATACCTATATAGAGGTCTAAAATTTTGAAGAATAGTACAAGTTAAAGGGTGTCCCAAAGCAAATAAAGACATTTTGACATTAATATTGGGAATCGTAATATATAAGCACTTGATATCTCTATAGCGGGTGAGGTTTTATGTAGACTAGAGCAAAATATTCTATAAATAAAAGATGGCAAAATAAAAGTGTGTCTCACAGCAAGTGCGGAACCTCTCTTAATTGACTTTATCTCGCACTTTGCAGTGTTTATTTATTCATATTCCTTTTGTAACTTCTTTATCGAGCTCATTTCATTCTAAAAATCGACTTTTCATATAGTTTGTCTTAAAATGCACATTTTATAATAAACTAGTTTTTATGTAATAGTTTTTTATGAAAAATCCATAAATGATCATTAATGACCTTAATCCATATAATTTGACATTGAAATTCACTGCAGAATGCACAGTATAAGAATTGGCCAATCTAGCTGGACAAAAGTATTTTTTTAACTTTGATTTTTTTTTAACTTTAAGCAAGTATGATTAACAAAATACCACCGAATAATAAAATGAAAAAATAATAAGCGTGTAACTTTCTATTGCAATTGCCATTTTAATAATATTTTTTGTGACTTAACGATAAGCCCTTTCTCTGAAAAAAAAGTTTCGCAAACTTTGTTTTTTTTTTCAATAAACATTTTTTAAAACTTGTAGCTGTTATAAAATTATTATTTTTCATAAAGAGAAGTAACACAATCAAGTTAATTAATTAATATATTACCTTCTTTGGAAAGGGGATTGTAGAAAGAAAAGGTGGTAAAGTGGGAGAGAGATATAAAGCTTAATTCATTTACAACACTGTCATTGCACGTTTTTTTTTATAAAATTTTGTAGACCAGTATTGCAGACCCCTAGTGTCAATAAGCGAGCGAGATTGATTTGATTTTAAGCTGTGTAGCCAAGGACGGTGCTGCGCATTAGGATATGTGAGAATTAATTGCTACTGGTACTGCTAAAGTGATCAGTGCTATGCTTTCACCACTTAATAGTCCAACAACAATCAACACTGAATCACCAATGACACACAAAAATACATCACCGTTCTGTTGATTGCATATGTGGATATAATAACTGTAGTTCTTCGTTTTATATCAAATTATAAGATTATGAAATTTTCCTAAAATTTTTTAAAAATATTAATACACTTTTTATATCTGTTTTTTTTATTAATCATTTTTAGATTTAACTTTTTTTATTATCTATGCTTTATTCCTTAAATTTTAGTACATAGATTTATTGGTTTTAGCGGTTTAAATATAGAACGATATATAAAATTAATCATACCCAACAAAAAATTTTGCACTAGAATGAGAAGTGGGCATTGTCCTATTTTTCCAAAATTTTTATTAAAGTAGCAATTTGGACTATTTATGTCTTGTAGCAATATACAAAACTCTACCTCAATTACTTACCGAGATATTAATATTGTCCAGCTAAATTTCTTAAATCTTACACTGTGCAATGTGATCGTGACACATGCCTCTATATTCCACAGTGATCCGTCAAATTATATTGAAAAACTCGTCCTAGTCTTAGTTCAAATTCAGCACTTATGCTTACTTTATCCTAAGTTTCCTTATATTGACGATAATCGACAGGACATTTGGCGGCCAGGCTAAAAAAAAATCTGACAACTCTGGTTTTTATTAATATTTACCTGTCTATCTCCGTAGAATTCGAATTTATCCATAGTGTGTGTAATATAATGTGTGTGTGTGTGAGTGACTGTTTAAGTTTTTATGTGACAGAAGTAAAATTATATATGTGCATGTACATTAGAGTGGTCGTTAAAAATTTAATTTTTTCGGACTCCTCAAAAAAACTTCCTTTTCCTGAAAAATTAATATAAGTTGATTTTTTGTTTGTTTTTTAAACAAAAAGAACATGTGTCGCAAACCGTACTAAGTTTATTTTTTGACTGGTGAAAAATAACTTTTCTAGATCATAATTGTTCATTATATAGAGTTGATGAGTTTATTATTGCGAATATCTCCATAAACATGAATTTTATGAAAAGGTCATACCAGACCTTCCTTGTAGATAATTTCATGTCCAACAAAATTACATTCAGGTCGATTTCGGAAAAACTGCGATTTTGTTAACTAATAAACTTAGATTTGGCGTGCGGCATGTGTTCGCTAACTTATATTATTTTTTCATTAAAAGAAACGTTTTTTTTATGTCTGAAAAATTTTAATTTTTAACGACCAGCCTAATGCACATATAAAGACAAACAAAAACTATCTATCGTACATTTTTAATTCATCCTAGTTGTTAGTTTGTTTATGAAATAACACTTGTGGCATCTGGTTTTTTCAGTCTTTTTATTTGAACTTTTATAGTTTATTCAGTTTTTATATGCTTCTGAGAAGGAAGTCAACTTTTTTAGTTTTATTTTATTTATTAGTTGCTCTAAATGATTGACATTGTCATAATTTAGGCAAATGTTGTTTTGTTATTAATCGATATTGTCTCTTTGTGAAATTCTTAACTGACATTTATATGTATCCTGCTAATGACATTTCTCTTTGTTAAATGTTAAGTAATTTTCTTGTGAATGGTCTCCTATAAATAAACTCTGGCAATTTGTTTGATATAGAAACTTTAGTAGCTTTAATTGACAATGGAATAAATGCCCTATCTAAATATGCATGCGATTATTAAAATTAACAAGTTAGTTATTGAATTTTATTCACACATACATACATAAGGACATATATTTATCGATTTAATCTAAACATAAAAAGAATATAGTAATATCTGTAATTTTCTCGAACATGAGTTTATGATAGCAACATGTTCTCTGACTGAATTGTAATCTGTCATTTTAATTAGAAAATAATAAAAATTATTTCTTGAAGGTTTTTTTCATTAATTTTTTATTGTGCTATATAACAACCACGTTGTTTTTTCAGTAAAAAAAAGTGCGATCTGTACTAAATTTGGCCACCGCAGCGTCTAGGATTCCCCTAGACGTTTAAAATTTATGACTGAACCCACTTAGTTTTTCTTTCCCAACATTTTTTTTCTAACATACCTAACCAATATCTCCATTCCTTACACAGAAAATATTATGATAGCTTTTTTTTAAACAAACATGTTTTTGAAACTGATTTTAAATCTTTATTATTCTTTCTATTTAGTTCGATAAATATTTTTGTTTGATTTCATTTACCTACCGCCAATGTTGGCAACCTGCTAAAATTATGAAATTCTTTGATTTATTTTTTATATTTCTCTAAAACATTTTTTGATTGAAACAATTTGTTTATTGAAAAAATCAGAATTTTTTTCAAACAAATTATTAAAAATTTTTGCATTTGAATTTACAAATTTCTTTACGAGTATAGGACCTAAATTGAACAAATTTACATTTGATTCAGGGAATTTGGTATTTGAAGTGAAAAATTTGTTTTTTCTGTGTTAAAGGGGCTCCCATGCAACATGTACATTTTTTGTATGGGAGTCCGCTAAGGGATGGTGAGAAGTGGCAAGTATGTTTTGAGAAAATGTTCTGAACAAAAAACCAATGAAGCTCAGTCATACATTTAACTCTTGCATGGGGAACTCCTAGACAGTTATGGGACTTTTTCTTCTATCTATTTCTAGTCTGTATTGCAAATTCTTTATGGGAGCACCCTTAAGGTATGAAGATACGGGGTAGTTATGTTCAAAAAATATGTTGACGCTAGTAAACTAATATGAGTTGACTCGTATAGGAGTATCCTAAACGCTGCTGGGACCAAATTCAATAATTTCAATAAACCACATTATTTGTATTGGAGCCTCCCTAAGGGTTGGCGATAGGTGCAAGTATGTTTTGAAAAAATGATGAGAACAAAACAGTAATGGACGTCGTTCATACATATAACCCTCTATTGGGACTCCTAAGCAGTTATGAAATTTTTCCTCTATATATTTCTTGTGTCCCTTGTAAATTTTGTATAGTAACCCACTTTAGGAATGGATATAGGGTAGATATGTTCAGATAAAATATTGGGAAGAAAAAATTATATTTTGTGCCTCTAGGAGTAACTCTGTGGCAGTTATGAAGTTTTTTACCCTATTCAAATAGTACTATCTGCTTATTTAAATGTTCGAATCGATGAAAATTCAATTTGTAAAAAGTGCTATCAAACATACATATATAATAGCGAATATCAGGAATTTAAAAATATTGACATACATATGATTTAGACGTCGTTTTCAAAGAAAATTGTAAAATAAAGTTTATTTATTGCTCTTGGAGTAAACGAAAAAAAAAACAGTTTTTATCTCTCCTGTAAAGTTGTAATTTGGCAGATAGCACTATTTGAATATAAGCCCTCGATATAATTATTCCCACAACTAATTCAAGAGAAATTAATTTATAATATCAAAAATAATTTTCAAGGCATTTTTAAGTAAACATTTTATAGTGAAATGATTTTCTTTTAGAAAATTATGTTAAGTTCCCAATTTCATAAGAGTCGCTTAAATGGAAGTACTTATAAATAAATATTTATTCTATATGGGCATAGTACTATCCGCTTTACTAGTTATTAAATATACATAATTCCTTTTTTTAATTTGCCTACCACCACCCACTTATCTGCTTATTGAAGTAGAAGAAAAAGTTGTTGCAAGACATGCTAAAAACCCAGCCAAAGCAAATAAAATTAATTAAAAGCTTTTTAAAAATTAGAATCTTTTAATTAAAACCTTTAGAATGAATCATCCTGTCAAATAATTCGAAACTAAAAAATATAAGACGCCTATTAATTTGTATAAGGCAAGCCGGGTTTCGACTCCTGCTTTGAGTACCCTAATATTAAACTAAAGGCTAGACCTGACTGGCGTTTTTAGAACGCCCGTTTCTACTTTTTTGTATTAAATTTTAAAGTTTTAAATTTTTTAACTTTAATAAAAAAAAACGTGCGTTTTAAAACGCCAGTGTGGCGTGACCCTAAGCAGAGACGATGATAACTGTATCCCAACAAAATAAAGGAAGCAAAAATATTTCTGAAATGAATAAGTTTTGTTAAAGATAATCTATACAAAAACAATGGAATAAATGTTATTTCTATTCATTTTACGTAGGTTTGCGTGATGTGACAAAAAAGACACGAAAACACCAACAATTCATTTTTGAAAGCTAAAACATGATTTATGGGGTTTCTGAAATGCACGATTCCTGTAAAATTTACCTTAAACAAGCTTGTTGTATACAGATGGATCTTCGATCTTTATTATTATTGTATCTGTATTTTATTTTATAGGAGATCGCAAAAACATATTAAAAATAGCAAATGATTCTAAAGGGTCCGCCAGATAACTTTTTTTTTTTTTGAAAATGCTATAAAAAAACTACTGAATATTTTCTCAAATTTCTTTTTTTATTTGAAAGTGCAACCGGAAGGCGTTAATGATGAAAATTAATTTCATTCAAATAGCTGCCTCGGCTGGCCATGCAGCAGCCTACACGATCGGTCCAATTTTTAAGCACATTATCGATTGTGTGCAGCTGTATTTCACCAATGGCTTCACGAATATTGTCCTTTAAAGCGTCAATTGTCTCTGGCTTGTCGGCGTAACACTTATCTTTGACGGCACCCCACAAATAATAGTCCAACGGTGTCAAATCGCAGCTCCGAGGTGGCCAAACGACATCAGCTCTGCGGCTGATAATGCGATCTTCAAAAACAGGGCGCAAAACATCGAGTGTAGCTTCGGCTGTGTGGCATGTAGCGCCGTCCTGTTGAAACCAAATGTTGCCAATATCCTCCTCTTCAATTTTTGTGAACAAAAATTCTTTCAACATGGCCCGATAGCGATCGCCATTGACTGTAACGGTCACTCCTTGCTCATTTTCGAAGAAAAATGGCCCAATTATGCCTCTGGGTGTACGCACTGTTTTTGGCTTTTCACGCTTTGGTTTATCGATGAGGATGCCAGTTTCTTTCAATTTTTTCACGAGATAACGAACATACGGAGCTGACGGTGCTTCTCTTCTTCCAAAATCCGTACGCAATTTTCGCACACATTCTGCAACATTACCATGATTTTCAAAGTAATGTCACAATATTTCCCAGCGTTGTTCAAGCGTATACACAACCATATTCGTTCAGCGGAAGGATAAAACTAATTATCTGTCAAATCAGACATGAGCTAAGTGTTACCATTCACGAAATAAGCACTAGTTGAAAAAAAACGTTAGATGGCGGACCCTTTATATCTGAAGTATTAACCATTTGACTTAAGCTGGGATCACACGATTGCCGCAAATGCACCCATCTGACACAATTTTTATTTTGCTCAATAAGAAAAGTGTTGGAATTAAATAATCTGCCGTCACATGATTGCCTACAAATTTAATTTATTTTTTAGAGGAAAAGTATCACCATCAGGCAACCAATTAATGCCTACCAGTTAATTGATTAATATGTTATCTTCTTTGGAAAAGGGATAGTGTAGAGAGAACAGGTGGTGAAGTGGGAGAAATGTGGAAAGCTTAATTCATTTACAACTCTGCTATTGCGCGTTTTTTGTAGAGCAGTATTGCGGCCCCTCTGGTGTCAAGTAGAGGCATTAATTTCTTTAAACTGTGTAGCCATTTATTAGTTCTTTTACTTCGCCGACGGTTCTGTTACAATATTGACGAAGGAGGGTGCTATGAAGTGCATTAAGATATGTTAGTATTACTCGCTACCGGTACTGTCAAAGTGATCAGTGCCTATGCCTTCATCATTTTAATAGTCCAACAACAACCAACACAATAACACACCAATGCACACCAGAAAAATTCATGATGTTGTTGGCTTGCCTAAAACTGGTCTTGAACTCAAGACCTCAGGGTTTGTAGTCAAACGCGCTAGCCATTCAGCCAACAGCACCCTTAAATTGCTTTAAGTTGTTGTAAAATGATATAGTGACAATAATTGCCGCAGCCCAGTCACACGATTGGTCTTATGAAAATGTCAGTGGGACTAGAACAGTCATTAAAAATACTTAAGATCGATTAATGTTATTCACCCGGCGTAGGCGCGCTTGCTTTTAAACTTTTCCTATTAGCAAATAAAAGAAGGTGCAGACAGCATATTTCTCGAAAACAGTTATGAAATGTAGTAGAAAAGAATTTTTAATTTAAATGGTTTTATTGTAATGAAACATAAAATGGTGTAGACTATGCACTAAAACTTAAAAAATATTTGGTACGTTTATTTATAATATGAAATAAGTAAAAATTTATGGTACTGCCAACACGAATTGATGTCCTACATAATGGTGTTGGCACACACAAAATGTAAATATTGGCGCGTATTATCCATTTCGATTACCTCACAAGGAAACAATAAATATTGGAGCATTTTTGACATTTTTATTGACGTATAAAAGCTTATCAAATTGTTACACGATTGCCGCACTAGAGTTTAATTTTATTTGACACAATAAGAACAATATTAGCCTGGATTCCGGCATGAAAAAATTGATTGTGAAATCGCACGACTGGAGCATAATGAAATTATAATGAAACTACGTTATATGTAGAGTTTTTATTTTCCTGTAATTTTTCATTTCCCGGGAAAGCGGGATTGATTTTTCAATTACCCGGGAATTCCCGACTACTAAAAACGATACAGTATCATATAATTTATTTATTAATTTAGTAAAAATTCATGAAATCTACTAATTAAGTCTATTAATGCATTAAACGACAATTAAAATATATAATTTCTCTTCTTTAAAGAACAATTCCTAGTTAAATCAATAAATTTGTATGCTTTTTAATTTTAATAAAAAAATTTAAAAAAATATTTTTTGTGGTATAACTCATGACTAGTAGCCACCCGAAGTAAAAATTGTTGCGAATTTCAGGCTTCCTTATATTACAGCTGCTCTAGCTTTTTATGGAGAAAATATACTGAAATGTTTTATGTTTTATTTTATAGGGCAGTAATGAGCATTTCATTTTGCTAAGCTTAAGTGAACAGATATAATTAAGTGGCCAATGATTTTTTTTTGTGTAAAGAAGGAATCTTTCTGGTATTATGTTATAATTTTGATTGTCTTAAAATAACATTTGCGAAAAAAGTAAGCGACTTTGCAATATTTGAAAAATGCACAATTTTGAGCTTTAAAAAATCCATGTGGGTTGAACAATAACAATATGATCGGCCATGTAACAGAGTTCAATTCCGTTCGGAAACGGAATTCAATCCACCCTAATATATTTTTACAAAATACATACAGGCCTATACTTCCTTATTATGTCCACTCAGTGCCGTTTTGTTATTTTCAAAAACCCGTGTGTGGATACAGATAAAAAAATTGGAAAATATAGCCAACACTTTGCTCGATATGTCTACTTAATGACAATCTGTTATTTTCATTTATTCACGAAATATGATTTTTTTAAGTTCTGCTCTTAGAAAAATGTGCAAATAAAATATGATGCAAATAAAATGGGCTTAAAAATATATGTATATTTTTTCTTTATTTTTGTCATAATATTATTTAAAAAACCCGGGAACTCCCGCACAAATTTCCCGAGATTTTTCTTCCGGAAAGTTTGCGGGATCACGGAAATTTTTTCCGGGGAAATTCCGAATGAAACACACTAGTTATATGACATCATAACGATATACTAAGATCCTTGAAATATACTGATAAAAATGTGACTTGGTGTGTTTAACTCACACCTAGAAATAAATTTGAACATCTTTTCAAATGAAGATGCTCATAAGCTATAATTACCTCAACTTCTCAAATTTTAAGACAAATAATCTATATAACTATTTTTAATTTTAAGCTCAACAATAGTCACTGTCAACCTTAAACTTGGTTTCGATTTCATTGAGTTTTATTCATGTTTCTCTTATTTTCTTTTGTTTTCATTCATTTGCAAACGAGGCAGACATTGATGTTGGGCTTACCCCACATTACAAATATCCCATTTGTTTCAATGTTGTTTATCATACAAGTACAGCACAATTCCATAAGTGGTCACAAGAAATATTAGAACATTAGCACAGAAGTCCAATGTCGACTCAAGTTCGTTGTTGGAGAAGGTTAATGATTTAAATAAATAAAGGAAACCTTGTTGCATTTTTGTTTTTAAATTTTAAAACTGAAAACTTAAGCAGGAAGTATACCTCTATAAAATTAATTAATAATACTGAAATATTTTTGTTTTTACGCTGTTCTTTAATTTTACGTTAAAACAATATTTAGAGAGGACAATTTTTTTATATTTATTGTGCTTTTTCAGTATTGTCATTGTAACTGTTGCTATTGGGCTTCCTAAACACTTTTATTGTGATATTGAAATGGCTTTTCATGTACATTTCATTCTGCTATTTATTTTTGTTTCTGGAAATTTTCTTCATTTGCTTGTTTTTGTGCCGTGGACTTATTCATTCACTAGTTCATTCGTTGTTTAAACAATGTCGCACAGGTGTTTTGTACAAGTTAAACCATTAACATTTTTGTATCTATACAAAATAGTTCCAACAAATTATTTTCATTTTCTGTTAAAAGCATGTATACGTTTACGTACATTAATACATTAAAATGAATTGAAAACTAAAGACACTGTAATCGTTTTTAGCCGTTTTTAGAGGGCGTCATATATTGTCCCTTCTTTACATCGCCCATTTTTTTAACTTAAAGTGACTTCAGAACAAGGAAACAGAATAAATCCATGGCTTTCGGTTTAAATGGTATATAATTTTATAAAAATATAATCAATGTCGGTTAATTTTTAAATAACCTGTTAAAAACAATTGCCCATAAATAATCAATAGACAGTTTTCGTGGTGCATATTAATAAACAAAAAAAATTTTTTTTTGATTAATTAATAAAAGTTATTCAACAAATAAATCAATAGTCATGGTATATCATAATTAAACTTGCGTGTTAGCTTCTTACTGATTAATAATATGAGTACAGAAGAGTTCTACAATAAGTATGCGCGATATTATTCGTTTTTGTGTTTTTCTATATATCATACGCCCCGTATGCCGAATGTTAAAGCTTTCTAGAGGTTTTAGTTACTTTTACGGGAAATTAATTTTTTGTAATAAAAGGAAATAAAAATAAAACTTAAAACGCATACGTATTCCCTATAGAAAAAGAACTTTAATTTTTAATTGTCCTATAAATAAGTTAAGGTATAAAACATTTATAAGAGGATTATTTAACTTCTCAGTTATATAATAAACAGTTTTTTACCACTTGAGCCACTAAAAATCTAAAAATCGCTTAACTTTGTACTAAAAATCGCTTAACTTTGAATTAGTTGATTTTGTCTTACAATTCACACGACATTTTTTTCCAAGATATATTAGCTTTTGTGGCTATTACTTTTACAAATGTACTACTTTGTGTTTTGACCATTTTCCAAATATGTTGTACCCTAATAAATGCTCAGCTACTAGTTTATCCGTTATAAGTTTATATGCGCATATTTTGCCCAATAAGTACTAGTTGGAGGCTAAAATTTAAATTTTTGCATTTTTTCCCTCTCCTTTATTTTCAATGAAAAAATTTAGGTTTAATTTTCATTTAAGAGGCTTTTTAATCCGATTTATAGAATGAATGTATTGTATATTGTTTCCCTTTGAATAGACATTTGCACACAATGACACGTACACTTGCATAGGAAAATATTAGTATAAATGCATAAGTTAGTGCATGTGTTGATGTGAGTTTAGGGCAACATATGTGCAACCTAGTTGCATGTTGTAAAATAGAAACAGATTAAAAAGAAAACTATTAACCTTGTCTTTGCCACCTGTTTCACTTTTTGCCTCTATGCTGCTTACTAAAATTTTGTTCCATTTAAATTTTATCTATTGTTTTCGTGTTTTTTTTTATATGCAGTTTTCTTGACAAAATTTTGTGATTCTTTTAATGTTTATATTGTCAGATTACTTTTTTGCCCTTCAACTTGTCTGCTCTTTTCACACTGATAGTAATCCAATGGCAGCCAGCTCCTTGTGAACAAACAATTTGCCATATATTCTGCGACTAAACTCGAGGCAAACTTGTATATTACAAAACTTTACTGCTCACCCAACCCTATACCCGATATCGCGCAGACTAGATAGTGTAATATGGCCACATGCTCGACATTGGGTATAATATGGACCCGATGAGATTTTTGTAGATCTGAAATCTTGGACTCTACACCTCACAGGCAACTACGCACAGTTGTGGCAGTAATTACAGTGTGCTGTTTTATAGGTGCGCTGGCAAAGAGTTTGAATGTACCACATAATGAATTCTGTAGAAGTTGCCATAACGACAAGGAGAAGATAATATAGCACATCCCCAGTGATGCCAACTTTTGGATCCCAAGACGCGCAAACATTTTTGTAAAAGGAGCTAAAAAGGGCTAAATGGAAAAAAGACACGTATGAAGCAATATCCAGTCAAAAATTTGAAAAAGCGCGAAAAAGGGCTTACTTATAAAACACGTTTTAGTTTTGGGACTAACTTAAAATCTCAACCAATTTTGAAAGAAATAGAAGATTATTATACACTCTTCTTTTATTACTGGTACAGCAAACTAACAAAAGAAAATGAGTAAAAAGATGTTAGGACGTTAATTCAGAAGTCGCTGTTGCTAGAATAAAGGAAGAAATAGTTGCCAAAACGAAAAATGTATTGACCAAAAAGTTAATAGTGCTAAATTTGCACGTTATTTTGTTTGGGGCTAGACATTTTATTCGTGTTTTGAGTGACTAAAAAGTGGATAAATCTAGCCCGAAAAGGGCTAAGTTCGCATCCTTGGTACCAATATTATCTACGTAAATGACGAAAAGACGAACCAAGAGGGTAAAAACGGGAAAATTTAATGAAAATTGCAAAAAGTGCCAAACTTGCCGTTTACATTATTGAAAAGAGCCGTGTTAGCTCTTTTTTCTAAAAAAGAGCTGAAGGAAAAAATTACGAGTTAGAAGTAATCAAATAGAGCTAAATCTAGCTCGGAAATAGCTAAGTTGGCATCACTGCACATCCCCTGTCCTTTTTACGCTCTCTTTCTCTCTCTCTCTCTCTCTCTCTTTCTGTCTCTCTCTCTCTCTCTCTCTCTGAGAAAAAGGCGGCTTCACAGGGCATTCCCCTGCTGCAAGACTTAGCAGTAGGGTTGCCAAATTCAAATAGTTCTTTAGCTTGACATTCGATTAAACTCAGTTTGATTTACAAAAGAGAACTTCACAAGCTTATGACAATATATCAAATAATAAATTTCTTAAAGATTATTATTTTTTGTTTAATTTTCTGTATATTTTTATGTATTATATTTTGGAATGTATGCGCTAAATGTTCGTGAAATATTTGCTTGAATTTGACGAATGTTATTAAAGAGTCGAATATTCGAATACCAATACGAATACTCGTAACATCACTATTACATATATTTTACTCTATTTAAGCCGTATTTGAAATTGTGTTAAGAAATTAGTTCTGTACAGTCTTACGAATATTTAAACATACGTGTATCTACGTATATATTCCTCAATTTGATAGAGTTTCTTTGCAATTAATCCATTGAAAAACATCATCATATTAATGTAGGTGAGCTTAAAAACCTTTTTTCAGATATGTAAATATGCGAACGTGTTTTTGTTTGTAAAGTATGTATTATGATATTTTTTATATATATATATCATTTTTTGCCATCTTTTAATGGTATGAGAAGTGAGCCAAAAATAATTGTATTTGATGTCATTTTAAAGTTGTTTCCAAAAGTATGTGCAAGAAAAGAAAGAAGAAAAATTACCAGAGGAAAAAAATTAGGGATAAGAAAAGTTGTAAGGAAAATACACATTACTTAGAATAATGTTACAACAAATGCATTGTATACATATACTTGGTACAAGTTTTGTTTAAGTTTTTTACTTTAGTCTTTTCTCTACTAAACAGACATCAAAACGAAAGATGTTAAGCAAACACTTGCTGTTGAATTTGTTTTTGCTGAAGAAAAGTAATTGTTTTAAAGTCAAGGTTAAGATAGGTTGCATTATTGTATATTCGTAGTAGCGACTAAGATGAAGTATCTGCATGTATTTGTTAACTTGTAAATATGAATAAGAGTATATCCATCCCTTGGTTCAATCAAGCCGTTACCATTTTGTTTTGTTCAGTTTTTAATACAGTAAGATAGAATATATAAGAATAGATCCCTCGCAAAGAACAATATCAAACGTTTAGTTTTATATATATATATATATATATATATATATATATATATATATATATATATATATATATATATATATATATATATATATATATATATATATATATATATATATATATATATATATATATATATATATATATATATATATATATATATATATATATATATATATATATATATATATATATATATATATATATATATATATATATATATATATATATATATATATATATATATATATATATATATATATATATATATATATATATATATATATATATATATATATATATATATATATATATATATATATATATATATATATATATATATATATATATATATATATATATATATATATATATATATATATATATATATATATATATATATATATATATATATATATATATATATATATATATATATATATATATATATATATATATATATATATATATATATATATATATATATATATATATATATATATATATATATATATATATATATATATATATATATATATATATATATATATATATATATATAATAAAAATTTTCCAAATGCTGAAATAAATATCACTTAAGATTGCCTGAGAAATTTAAATGCCAAACTCAACAAATAATGCAAAGTATAGAAGTTTTGATGAAGACGATTTTGCAGCAATTCTATTACAAAATGGAAAAATATCAAGATTTGTAACGCAGGCAAAGCTACTTCTCAGGACACATCTCTAAAATGCATTCAGTATATCAAAGTTTGAGTATTCAGGTCGTACTGGACCGAATTGATTTTAAGTATGACTTAGGTAAACATTAAGTATAGTCGAACTGCATGGGTTTATATCCAAAAAAATTTTAATTAGTTTGGCTTGAGTTCGGTTTTAATTTAATTTTTCAATTATATTTTTTTTTATTAGAGATAAATGTGAAGCATGTAGACAAAGAAAATGTTTTAATTTAATTTTTCAATTAAATTATATTTTTTATTAGAGATAAATGTGAAGCATGTAGACAAAGAAAATGTTGACTGCGCGGAGGATTGAACTGACGTTTCGATAGCCCCCGCTAATCTCATCAGAGCTCTTTACCGCTTAGGCCACTAGACCAAAGTCGGTAAGTAAACATTTTAATTACCGACTTTTATTTGAAAAGATTGTAGACATAACATAGGCGTCTCCCTCTATATTTATTAGTTTGTTATAAAAAGTATACAAATAATATTCTTGTTTCGTTTGCAAAGTCCTACAATTTTTAATTAATTATTTCTCTTATATATATATAAGTTTTTCCAAGAATATTATTTTTTTTATATTATAAATATGCACTGGTAAAATTCCTACTTCTTTCCAATACACAATTATCAAGAGTGCAGATGAGCAAACATAAAAAGAATCAAAAAATTCTAATTTGTCACAAATGATTGTTTCTATTTTTTAATTCGTAATAGGGACAACTATCCATTTCATTTGTTCATTTATTCCAACAATTTTTCCTTCCATCATTTTACTCATGCATTTAGACAGTCAATCGTACTATTTTTTCCATACATTCATTTGTTCATTCAACATCATATTTCATGTTTATTAAGCTGTTGTGTAAATTGAAATAGACCAAATAAAAGTATGTAGTTATGTATGTAACACTACTTCAAATATAGTTCGCATTTATAGTGTGGCAATTATGGCTGCACACAAAAAGTTTCTGCCGTACTTCTTGATTAAACAACCGTTGAATATAATATGGTGCAGTGCAATAAAGCCATATGGATTAAGACCATATGGCGTTATTTCTCAATTGATTGAGAAATAAAGCCATTATGGTCCTATTTCTTAATAAAATTATATATATATATATATATATATATATATATATATATATATATATATATATATATATATATATATATATATATATATATATATATATATATATATATATATATATATATATATATATATATATATATATATATATATATATATATATATATATATATATATATATATATATATATATATATATATATATATATATATATATATATATATATATATATATATATATATATATATATATATATATATATATATATATATATATATATATATATATATATATTTTTATTTTTTTATTTTTTTTTTAATTTGTATTTGTGTTTTCCTCTTGGTATATCGAAAAGCGGCTTCGCTAAGTTAAGTTTTCCGCATAGCCTGCCTTCGGCCGGGCTCAAGTATATTTTCCTCCCGGCTTCGCTGAGAAAAGTTTTCCACATAGCCGGTCTTCGAGTGCGCTTAAGGTTTTTTCCTCCCGGTGGATCGAGAAGCGCTTTCGTTGAGTTCAGATTTTCCCTTTTGGCAGGCTTATTAGTTTTCTTCTCTGCGTTTGCCAAATAAAGGCTTTCACACAATCGGTCAAGCGATTACAGTTTTCTCTGCAGTGAGCAAACGCAGAACTCATTTTGCCCAAATCTTATTTTTAATGCCCGCAGATTCAGGTAACTTACCCACATTAAATCGTCTTTGACTGAAAAGTATACATTTTTCATATATTTCCATAGTAACTGCTTCAACTCTATGTCCTGAAAGAACACTAGCATTTGTGAATGTGTGGATACGTTTAATACTACTAAAGGCTGTTACAAAATGGAATGAACTTCCTCCATATTTTACTTTCGCATTTGTTTAACATTTCAAATAGAAGTGTGGGATAATAAATCACCAAACTCATTAACGACAAAATAAATACATCGTAAGCTTCGTATACAAAAGATAATTTTCCATCAAAAGTTCTTTTTAATCAAATATTTTAATAGAAACAAGAAACATAGGAATTTTTAGAGTATATAATATTTTTCAATTATTGAAAGCAGTATTCTACTTTTATTTATAAGAATGTAAACTAATAATATTGCAATATACTAGAAACAAAAATAGTTAAAAAGTGTTTTTGTTCCTCTTAAGGATTTGATAAAAAAAATGCCACGTTTGCGTAATAACCTGACGAAAAGTATTTGTCAAATACATGCTATTTGAGAAACCTTCGTTTTTGAAGCTCCCGGTTATCCTTCTACATTTTTGCAATAACTTATTGAATTTCCTTCGTATTTTTTATAACAATCTTAGCAAATTAGAATCTTTATAAATGGCATAATTTCTCTATAGAAAAGTAAATGCCATTAGGATTCCTTATCATTCGGCCATACAGATCGAATTATAAGAGTTCTTCAACAGCTATTTGTAGTTTTATTGACTTATATTTTACTGTTAGTACAAGCAAATTTTAAAAACTCGTAATAATTATTCCATTTCATACTATATAACACTTTATCATACAAATCATAAAAAATACTTACTGGTAGTTGTTTTGATGAGTTATATTTTATATTCGTAGTATTTCAAATGACAAAATTCTGAATGTAGTGGTTGGCACAAGTAATAGCAGCGTCAGAGCAAGTATTAGCAGCAGTCGTATGAGTAGCAACTGCTAAAGGACAAGTAGAAAGGCAAATCTGTGTATTTTTATGGGGGAAAACCTTTCAAGAATGATAGTTGGAGAGAGAGAGAGAGAGATATTTTCAATTTATTTGACGTGCAAATAAAATTTATGAATAATTGAAGCTACTACTATACGTGTATGTATGCCTTAAAGTATTCAAATCGGCGCTGCTACTTTCTGTACTATAGTACAATAACTGTACTATTTAAAAATGTTTGTACTATTTTTGTACCATAAAATTTTTGTAATAACTAATTGCTGAAAAATAAAAAATTAATAAATAGAAACAGCAAATTTTTCAGAACGTTTCATAAACTTTTGTTTGAAAAGATACCTTTTTTAAACCTACTTTATTATTTACATTTGGCAGTACTGCTGCTAATTACCTTCCATTTCTCTTAATTGAGAATATTTTGCTCACTTGAAAGGAATTTTTAGAGATTTCGAAATATTAAAAAACGTGAATATGCATATGCATTATTTTTGTTAAAATTTTGTATGAAAAAACACGTTGCGCCGTAGTTCTTTTTACAATTTATATCTTATAGCTTCCAAATATACTCAAGCTTATTGAGAAGATTAGTTGAGAATGCTTAGATCTTACTTTAATTGTAACTGTTTACGACAATGTAAGCTCCAAAAATTCCAACAATATTTTCAGTTGATAAAATCTTATCAGCTGTCATAACTAGGTGGTTGTCATTAAAGGGTTGCATTGATCGTGTTATCGAACAACATGAACTTTTGAACAAAAACAGCCACATATTGTTCTCGCAAGCAATAATGAGTAGTGATTTCAATGTGTATTTTTTCGTGAGCACTCGGTCAGACAATTAAAACGATTTTTTCGGAATTTTTATATATATTGAAATTAATTATGGGGATTGTTCCTTTTTTTTATACTATTGCATTTGGTTTTGTACTATTTTTGCTTAACTTCTGTACTATTTTTAGTTTCTTTGGTGGCAACAGTGGTTCAAATACTCACAAACATAAGAGTGCACGTACATGTTGACATGTGTATGTTTGTTTTAATATTTATTTGAATATGGAAATTGACTGTCTCTTTTTCATATTTTGTTTAGCTGCTTGAGTGTTTAAAGTGGCAGCAGCACCGGTAGTGGATAGAGTTGAGAGAGCGAAAACAAATTTTAATTATAGTTTTAAAATATTTTAAGGTATCCCTGCCACAGGGATACTGAAATCTGTCCTTTATGCTCTACACACTTCTAAGAGTGTATTTAATTTTCAAGTAGATAAAATAATAGGATTTTCAGTGTTGGCTTGTTGTTGTACCTTCAGGACTTTAGTTTTAAGTAAAATGTTTTTAAATTAAAATAATGGATAGTTTTATATGTTAATTTACCATAAAGGTATAAAAAGTAATAATGTAAACATGTTGTATGCCTTAATACAAGCTCGTATTCGGGTGTTAAGTTTGGGGGAAAATGTGTTTTAGACACCATTCAAACCAAATTTTTGTCCTGTTGTTTAGTTAATGAAAAATATTTTCAGCTTTTTAATGACTTTCAAATTGGATCGATGGTTTTTTTTAAAGAGCAGTTCGTTTAAAACATGGACGCCATCCCGATTTCCATGGTAGTAAAATGGCCTAAAATAAAAACTCCGGTTTACTTCTAGTCTTAAATTTTTAATTAAACTGATGATTCTAATGATTCTATATTTTCAATTAAATCAATTAAAAGAATATAAAAGCGTTATACGTCCACATTTTAAAAGGACAGCTTTTTATTTTATCTCACTACATTTCAATTTCGGTCGGATTGACGGATAAAAAGCTTTATTTAAAAACTAAAATGCGCATGAAATTAATTTAATTAATTTTTCTTGTGTAATAAATTTTTACTACCAGTTTATATGCAAAATCCAACAAACGCATACAAGTATTAAGTTATTTAATGAATATAAATACAAATTACAGATCTGAGTCATTAAAATCAAATTACATTAAGTGTTTTCTGTTTTAAGTATTTACTCCTTAAGAAAAAAGTAGCAATTAAATTCGTCAAAGTTAAAACTTAAGTAAAAGATATTTGCTAAAGGAATTACGAGTAGTAAATGAATAGTTAAAAAACAGGAGTAACTCGAGTATTTAAATATGTGGGCTTGGGAAATAATATATTGAATATTACCACTTATATACAGGGTAGTGTGATAGTCATTATGACTGTCCCAAAAAGTCACTAGTTAAAAAATTTAGTTGCAGGGACTCGCTTACACAATGACAAACGCTTATGTTTATATGTATGTACTATAGATTAAATCATACAAGGTTTGATTACAGCAGTTTGTAGATAAACTGCAATTAAAGTTTCTCGGAATAGCAGCAAAAAAAAATATTTTCTGTTCCACCTGCGAAGCTTGCGTTGAAACTAAACAATAATCCTGCCTTCTTATCGGTGGCATGTCCTAATGTCTAGTGATATAATTTTCATGGATATTATGTCACTCCAAAAAGTGTCATAAAGTCCATTGACCTTATGACACTTTTGAAAGTGTCATGCCCATGGATTTTACGACATTATCATTATTATTATTATTATTATTATTATTATTATTATTATGAGCAGTATGGGCACTTTTAAACGTATAGTTAAGATTTTTGCATAGTCGGCCTTTGTCAGGGCTTAAGGATTTTCTTCCGGCTAATCTGAAAATCTCACGTTAGCGAAGCCCCTATTCGATATACTAAGAGAATAAACTCTTAAGCCCGGCCGAAGGTTAGCTGTACAAAAATTTTTACACTCTAAAAAGTGTTATAATGTGCATGGACCTTACGACACTGCACTCATGAACATTATGATACTTCTTGGAGTGACATAATGTCCATGGACACTGGACATTATGACATGCCACCTTCATATCGTCACAGATTATCGCTTCTTAAAATCCCTATCCTGAAAGTCCGAAGGACTATGCTTAGCGTTTAGTTTGGGGTGAATATTATTAATCGCGACGTGCACTCTGAATTCCTTTTAAGATATTTTCTCAATATCTGACACTTACCAACGTGTTACTTTCATCCCTTTGCAATTAAAAGTTGTCATACCAAGTATGCTAATGTTGATCAAATAAGAAGAATAAGTGGAAATTTTAATGAATTTGATCATATTATTGATTATTCTCTAAGTATAAATGTTGTTAAAATGTTTTATACAAATATAATCATTTTGTTAGTAGTTTATTAAAGTCTATATGAAATTAATATGTAGAATTTTATATGTAAATAAGTAAATAAAAAAACATATTCGTGTAAGCAAATACCATACAAAATCACTTTTCCTCTCTGATGTCTTGTTGTATACTGAAATAAGTGCAACCGAATAACGACTAAGAAACCAGTTAATAAATTGGTTAAATAGTTTATGTTCCTAGCTAATAGTATTCATTGTCAAAAGTGGTAAAAATGAACAGTTAACGCTAATAAAATGGTGTAGCTGGCGTCGAAATCAATAGTGATGATACGTTCTACCAGATTGACTAGACATTCTAAATATTCCACTCTTAAGAATAATTTGAATTTACTTTAATTTGAATAATGAACTTAAGCCGAAATTATCGACTCTGTTCTCTAAACCGAATCCGAATAAATTTCTCATTTTCCGAAAACAAATAATGCTCCCATTGATGTATTTTAAATCGTATATACAAAATTAATTTCATTTATGATATTTTAAGCTCAAAAATATATGAAGCTGCAAAAAAATCTAAAAAAATTTTGCTATTAGTGGATTTAAATTCTATAAATCGATCGTTTTCAAATCGACTCAATTTACAGAACAGGCAGGAATAACTTTCAACTTAAACTTATTCAGTTCATAATAACGAAAACCTTCGCTTACTGTAACAAACCAGCCTAGAGTCTTTGTGGAGAAATCGAGCTTCACACCTCAGACCGGGATCTTTAATTATTTATTTAAATATTTTATTATTTTTTTAAACATTAAGATAAACTTTCTGGAAGCTTGTTATGATGCCTTAGGTTGCATTACCTCTGTAGGCTATAGAATAATAAACGTCCCATTAAATTCTATGGGTTAGTAAGATAAATTTGAATTCATTGTTTAACTTTCACTTGAAGCTTTTATTCATTTAATTCATATAATTAAATCGTTGTAAAAACTTTAATAATAGCCAACACATAAAACAAAGTAATTAGTTGTTTTATTTCTTTCCATTTACATTCTCTGGTCCATATTTATTTCATATATAAAAATCATCCTCAGGGAATGAATAGTGTTTATTTCAAGTGAGTTGATTCAAAATGACAGGCAAATTTAATTTTACTTTCCTTCTTCTAAAGTAAGTTAATTTGTGAATGAGTAAACTTGAGTAGTTTAATATGAACAGGTCTAAGAAAAATTATTATACTTTGATCGGATGACTTGCGTCATTGATGGCAATCGAGTAGTGTGTCAGTAACACGCCCAAATCTCCATAAATCTTTGTTTTCTGTTTCTCCAAAACATTCAAACACATGAAGTCATAGAGGCTGTTGCTAATGTTTGAACTTTCATTTTCAATCTTCCACACACAGAACTGATGTACAAATACTTTTTTTCTGTATTTCATTCGTGTTTATCCTTATCTTTAATAAAAGTATGAGAAAAATAAGAAAATGTTCTTTTTTGGCAAAGTCTACAGGCGCCTGTTTTGACTTAAACTAAAAAATAAAAACAAGAAGAAAAAAACTATGAAACCATATTTGATATTACAAGTATTTGTGAAATGCTCTTAAAGAAAAAATAGGTGTTTCTAGTTTTCGAAAACAATTTTGCACAAAGTAGATGTTTGTGCGTACATATAACTTTTAAAGTAATAGATTTGTTCTACTATTTGAAACTACTGAAGTATGGAAAACAAAACGAAAGAAAGAACGAAGAAAATAGATGTCATAGTCATAGTAGAAGTGGATAAAGAGTAATGAAACAAAAAATCATAAATCATTATTTTGCAATCACATCCGGCACAAATGTGCCATCAAGCATAAAGCCAAGTGTATGCCCGTACACCAAAACTAAAATTGATATATAGAAAATTCGAACAAACTTTATATTACATATATACTTACTCATATAGATGAACATGCTTTAACTAGGAAAATTTAATTTCCATAAACACAATAAATATATTAAGTTTGAAAACTTTACTAGATTATGCCCAAAAAACTTTACTTTGGTTGCCTGTGCGCGTTACATTGTTGTCTGTAAAAGTTCGTCTCTAGTAATTGTTGTTAGTTAAACATATAACACAATCTGCAAGTTAATCATAGTTGACCTGAAAAGTCATATTGATTGAATTTTAGATTGTTATGACGAAAAAATTTTAAATGTTCATATTTTATTTCGATAAGTATGAATGGTTAAGAATAGTTAATTTTATGTGCTTAATCATATGTATATTGATATTTAAGTAATTTTTCTTTTCAATCACTTTTATGTTAATAAACTGATATTAATATCATAATAAACATGAAAAGCTTTTATTTATATTACAACCATTGAAACTGTTGAAAATTCAGCTTGTTGCCTAGTGTAGTTAGTTCTTCTGCATATTATTTATCTCTATATTAGTACTAACTAGTAGTCTCCTTTCAAGTGCGCTCTGGCCGTATCTTAAGCAGATTTGCAATTAACTTTAAACTAGTTTGTGAAATGTTAAGACTTTAAACAAAATATTGCATTACCTTCTCTAAAATTATTTCCAAAATATGGAATGGAAATAAAAATTGTTCAAATTTGTATTGCTTTCCTTCAATATATTAAATGAAGAAAGAAAATAAGGTCGCTTACTTCAATTTCTTATAGTGTGCTTAAGTTTGAAATTTATAAATATTTTATTCTGTTGTTAAGTAAAATTCTTGTGTCTCGACAGTCAATCACAAAATAATTGAAATAAAAATTGCATTGCAACTGCAAATTACAAAATCAATTTTGATTACCACCCGACATTTTATTTGTTATTTATTGTTGCTGTCTGCAATTAAGGACTCTTTTTTCTGTTGAAATTTATAAACTGCTTAGAAAAACCTACACAATTGTTTAAGTAAATAGCATTGGATGTAAGAATGTCGGTATGTACATATGTAGACATTAACAATCAATTTTACAAAATAACCGGAGTGACCTATTAGTTTTACTTTAAAGTACAAGATTTGTTTGCAAAGTGTGTACGAATAAGAAGAACGCTAAACAACAGCCATAACGTGCATTTTAATTAACGTCAGTTATTACCGTTGAAATACTCATTGACGAATGCGTTTGATTATTTACATGCTAAAAGTACAAACGGAAACGAGATTTTCTAGTACAAAATTTTGCTAAATAAAAACTAAAATTTAAAGATTCGTAGCGCTATATTCAGACATAAGTGGACATGATCAATATTCCAAGAAACAAAATGGATAAATTCACATCAACTCAATTTTCAACATGTGTAACTTGAAAATTTAATTGATGTTGAGTTTTCCCCCGATCAAAGTCCAACTTTTATTAGCTATTCAAACAATTAACATGCTAAAGCAGAAATCCAAATATTTAAGTACCCTAATAATCTACTAAGTAACAAATGTACTGGGCTTTAAAATAATTTTATTCCAAAGTAAGACAAATAGCTAAAAAACCTGTCAAAAGATAGCAAAACTAAAATAAATTCTTCCACAATAGGAACAAAAGCATACAGAGACATAAGATATATTACATTTAAAAAGGAATATTTTAAATAAAATAAATAAACACTAAAACAAATTGACTTTTAACAATGACACAAAAATAGGAAAAAAGTTTAAACTATTTACATTTTATAGACTCAAATGAATGATTTGAAATTTAAAGGTGCATTTGCAGGTAAGTTGCTATTTTCTATTTACAAGAAAACAACAACTGAAAATTAAATAAATAAAATACAACAACTGATATTCATTTATTTTACAATGCTTTCAGATGTAACAGGCAATCCCAACCAGGCACCTGATATATAGATGGATGCACTCTTAGAGTCTATGCTCCGTCTGTATGTCTGCCTTCTGCATGTTTGCATTACAGCTACAGTTAGATACAAGGTTGAATAAATAAATGTTTCATTGTTGTTGATTCTGTTGCTACCATTAACACCAACACCAGCAAGTTGTTATCTATTACAGCGTGATACACTCTATATTGATCATTATCATCATCATCATCATCAACATCGACATTGCAAATGCACTTGGATTAATTTTTAATTTTTCAATCAATTCTAATTCAATTTTGTCCATTCGATAAGGTATTCTATTTATTAAGTTTCTTTTTTTTCTTTATTTTTGTAGGGGTATACATATATATCAGGGTATTCGAATGGTTAACAGTTAATCGAGCAACTAACTGTTCGATTAAATGAAAATTTGCTATTTTCGATTAACGATTAAATCGTTTAATCTCTTTCGATTAACCGTTTAAGCAAAATGTATATAAATATTTAATTTTTATGTTTTTAACTATTTGTTCCATCTCCCTTAAGACATGTTCTGTAAAATTAATAAATACTAAATTATTCTAATTTAGTTTTATGAATTTAATCAGGAATATTTCCTTCAAAAAGGATTTGTTCTAAATACTGAACAAAAATAAAAATAAAGGAATTGCGAAATAAATTTTTTTTAAGTGTTTATTGTTGAACTTTACTAAAATGAGTCTGATGATGGCTTGACAACAGATGAAACTATCGTCAATAATGCAAACAATCTTCTAATAATATTTACGAAAACTATTAAAAGTGTTAAGATTTTCAAAAGAAGAAAAAGGGGTTAGAAATTGGATATTTTCTATAAAACGATTTTTCCTAAGTTAGTTTTTATTAGAACTAAAGAAAAATTGCGTAAATCCTTAACATTTGAACACAATTTAAGATATCAGTAAAGCAACTAATAAAAGGATCTCATGTACTTCTTTTTTTATTCTTATTTAATACATATTTATTAATAGTTCTTCTGTCTTATTTAGTTCAAGAATTGCTCGATTAATGAATCGAGCCATAAACCGGTTAAAACAGACATCCCAATAATTGAATACTCTAATATATTCATGCATATTTTTACCCATGAAAAATTTGTGTAGCTTTCCGGAAAACGGAAAATCTATTTGAAAATCAAGAGGTCAAAGGTTAACGTTTATTTTATCCATATTTTATTATATTTTAAGGAGGCTGAAAAATCTCCAAATGGAAAATTAAACTTTAGGAATGCGACACCTGAATGTTGATGAAAATCGTTGGCGGACAGGGAACTGGTATTCAATTTTGCTGCAGTATACTTACAATAGTCCACAATCTCTGCGTTGGTACCGCCAAAGAAACACAACAATTGCAATTACTTATTGCATCTTAGTAAAATACATATGTTATATCCGATTGTGACTATTTTGACTATGTTATACCATGTCCCCGATCTAGATATAAACTATTTTTACAGTATAAGGTCTTCTTCACCAGATAAGCGATTTTAAAATATTTACTAAACGGCATGAATGCAATATTTCGTGTCTAAAATAAATACATCAAAACTATCTCAAAATCCCAGACAGCCTTTCTGGCAAGTTGCAGCATATAGCCCAACACATAGTAAAATTAAACGAAATAATCAAACAATAGAATATATAAATGTTTGTAAATTGCTAATTTACTCAAACAGTGTCATAGACTCATAGCTCACAAAAGTTTTTTCATTAAAATTTCGAAAATATTCGCCATACATTTATTATTCGCTTTATATTGTGTAAAAAATTCATGAAAAATATCTTGTATAGTCACCTCTTTTTAGAACATTATTTTATTTTTTCATTGAGTTGTATGTAAATTGAAAGCTTTAAAATTATTTTCTATAAAATAGTTTTAGTTTTGAGCCTGGCGCTGCACAGTGTAAAATTTTACTAATATAGCTGGACAAAAATCTTTTTTTTTAGTACAAATCTTAGCATATTTAGTAGAAAAATTTAAAAGTGCTAACTGTAGCAATATAGCGGTGGCTTTGAATTTGAATAAGTTAAATATAGCGAAGAGACTTGCAAAAAATTACTAATTTCTTAACACGTGTAACTTTTTATTTGAAACGCCTTTTTAATAATTTTTATATATTTTGACGTGTAACTTGGCCACATGAAATATACATAAATTTATTTTATTACTAGAAGGCTAAATATATTTAAGAACCATTGAATTAAAAATATCATACCTTACGTTTAATAAAAAAAAGTACTAAGAAAGTACTTTTTCGGTCTAATGTGGTCCAGCAACAAATTAGTTCAAGAGGAACTGCTGAAGTGTCTACTTTAACGTTATTTGTATAATATCTGCAAATAGTTGCAAATCTTCCAAAATCCTGCAAGGAGACACAACACCTGATAACACGAAATTTTTGAATTATGGCAACAACACCTAAAAATAAAAGCCTTGACCGCCCGATTCGATTGCATATATGCAACAACAAAGAACTTTTCATCATCTTACACTGAATTTTGGTCATTACATCCCTTATGTGCTAAATAAATATGCACTGTTCTTTTTAAAAATAGCTATTGCCTTTTCCATCTCATGAATACTTTTTTATATACTCGCATGCGCGGCTAAGATTTATGATACCCGCGATTTTTTCCGTCGACAAATAATTTTATATTTATATGATAGGTGGGCATGGAAGTTGTCCAATTTCGACCACATTTTTAGAAATCGTTAATTTTGATTTAGTAACCCCTCGTACCAAAATGCATACCTTTTGCTTGTGTCCTTACTGCTATATTCAATTTTGTCTAGCTAAAATGCCCAAATCTTACACTGTGCGCTGCTGAACAAATGTCTGTACTTACATGAAATCGAAATTACAAATATAAAACAAAAAAGAACTTGACTAGGAACAACTGCATGATGTTCTTCAAATATAGGGGAGTTAAAGTTAAATGTGTTCTAGTGTAGTGCTCAAAAGCAATTACTTTAAAACCATGTCTACTGACATTGCACTCGCTATCAAAATGCTAGTAAAATATAAAAGTATACACATGAATTGTTAAAATTCTGATGGTAAGAGCTAAGTCCGCAAAACAAAAACGAGCTAATTCGCCAAAGTTTGGGGATATAGTTCCCTATGAACTAACTCCCCAATTCTTAAAATGAACTAACTCCTCAGCGGAGTCACAACCACTGCCATAAACGAAAATGATGTAGGCAGTAAATCAAGTGTTCTTTTTAATAATGACCAAAAACCAAATTTGAAAATCAAACAACTCCCTACGTGTCAGATTTTATCCTCTATGTATATTGCATAATGGATCAGCTAGGTGAAGGTTTGCGTATAGCGGGCCTTTGGCGGGCCTGAATAGATTTGTCATCTACGTATGCCGAATAGCGCATTTAGTGCGAGTTTAAGTGTTAGTTCTATTTGTATACAGAATGGTGGCTTCACTGAGTTAACATTTTAAGGCTAGCCGTAATAACTTCAGTCCAACTGGGCAAACAATTTTTATTCGTCGTGACTCAAGTCAACTATTTGAGATACCTAGTAAAGAAACCCGTTAAGCCTGGCAATATGCAGGTGGTATTTGCTCAGCGAAGCCACTATTTTAAACACCCATGGAAGAAAACTTTTGAGGTCGATCGACAGCCGGCTTAGGCAAAAGATCTTTACTCAGCGAAGTTTCTACTCAGCATACAAAGTGCTGCAAACCATTAAACAGCTCATAACGACTTTCAATCTGCAAAACAGACTTTCTAGCAAAAAAAAAACATAAATAAATAGGTCTCCGCTAATTTGCTCTTTATGCTTTCTTTTAAATAAGTTAATGTTTAATTTACTCATCAAAAAACACATTTATTTATTGAACTCGCTTTTGAGAGACGGAAGCTAGCACATTTTGACTCAGGCCCCCAAATTTTAAAACGACTTAAGTTAAAGATCATTGTTGTTGGAATGTGTATAAAATTTTGTTAAAGCATTTTAGTTTTGCGGGCTTAGTTTCAACTGCCTAAAATTTTGTGGAAAAAATGTTTAACTAATCATTTTTTATGAGTGTTTTGAGTTTTCCTGCTTATTTTGTGCCTTTGTGAAACAAAATTTAGTCCTTCAAAGGGCTTTTTAAACTTGTACAATGTACATATATATATATATATATATATATATATATATATATATATATATATATATATATATATATATATATATATATATATATATATATATATATATATATATATATATATATATATATATATATATATATATATATATACTTATAAATATAGCTAATGTTGTAGTAATTGCAGAATATACCCTGAAGGAAATTTCGATAGTAAAACTTTATTGACTTTGTTACCAGTACTACTGACTACTTGTATCCCAGGCAATGTTCTGTGCTATAGACATTTAGCATGTGCTTGTCATTGCGATTGCACTAGTGACCTCATAACTATTGACTTACTATAGACTAGGTGGTTCTTATGGGACCACATTGAGACATTGGCATTTTAATGATTCTAGTCAACACATATGAAACTTTTTACTAGGTGAGACAAATAATTAAATTAGATTTTTTATGAACATTTTTACTTTTGCGTGCAGCAGCATTTATTTTCAACACAACAAAATTAGACAATAAAAAATCGTTTGTAGCTGTCAAAAAGTTATATTCCTAGTCAAGGCAAAATAAAAAATGTAGACGATTCAGTGACAATGTCACCCAAAAGTCACCAAACTTGTCGAGAAAAGTGGTGACTTGGAGTCACTTGTCTCCTGGCTTCCGTCAGGGCAAAAATAAGATATTTGTGTGTGTGTATTCATTCCACACGATACCAAAGGCAGCTAGGGCCAAGTGTCTCCAAGTCACCACTTTGTCGACAAGTTTGATGATTTTTGGGTGATATTGTCAACGAATCGTCTACACTTCTTATTTTACCCTTTAATGGGAAGAGAAGTTTTCGACAGCTATAAAACGATTTTTTACTATCCCATTTTGTTGTATTGAACATAAATGCGGCTGCACAACTAAAGCACAACTAAAAATATTCATAAAAAGTTTCATATGGCTAGAATCATCAAAATGCACTAGAGAATCTCTGGTGCCAATGTCTCAATGTGGTCCCGTAAGAATCACCTAATCTGTAGTAAGTCAATGCAATCTCAATAACAATCACATGTTAAATGTCTATAGCACAGAACATTGCCTGGGGTACAGTTAGTCAGTAGTACTGGGGACAAAGTCAATAGTTAGTGAATCAATACAGTTTTACTCTCGACATTTCCTCCAGGGAAGTAGGTGTATATGCATTTTTGTGCTTTTCCATCACAATCGAATAAAAAGTTAGCAATTTCTTTTTATGATACGAGTGTAAATTAGAAATTGTAGAATGTTAAAACATAAATAACAGCATTAAAACCTTGTTTTAGCTGCCGGCTTCGTAATTTATCTTGTACTGTTTAATTTTGTTTTATTAAATCAGAATAGATTACAATAAAATATTGAAATGAAAAAACGAAAGATATAAAAGTAATAGCAATATGTGTTTAACGTGCATCATCATAATTTCTTTGTATTGCAGGCAGATGTCTCTAACCACTTTTTGAGTATTGCTCGAAAATGAGTTGAATGAAGTTGTCGGGTGCAAATCTAAAACTCTGTGCTCTTGCCGGAAGGAAGTTCTTGAGACGATAACGTTTAAGTGGAAAAAGCTTAAAAACTTTCTTTTCTTTTTGTTGGTTTGCTTGGTTCTGTGTTTTTCTTCTATATACTACGTAAAGCTTTACTTACAACAACAGAATGGAATAAAGCAATAATGTTATAAAAAACAATATCGAAATGTGTGTGTATGCGTGTGTATGTGTGTGTGAGTGTGTGTGTGTGTGTGTGTCAAAATGCAAACATGCAGTACAATGGCGGATGCAACTCATGAAAAAAACATTCATAGGAAAGAATTTTATTCATTTGTTTGTATGTCTATAAATTTTTATAAAACAAAGTTTTGCACCCATTTTTGCAACACATACTATGTTGAGTCTGAAACCAAGTAGGCTGTAGAGGTAAAAAAATCTTACATTTTTATGATTAATATTTTTTCTTTTAGTTTTTGGTTTGCAACAGCGCGCCTTTTTTGAGTTCTTTGTCGGGAATGTGTTAAAGTTAAAGTTTTCCTTTGGTATTAAGTACAAGGCTATTTGATTTTGTGTTGAACTAAAGCAAATTTTAAAAACGAAAAAATATCTTAAGAAAATATTAACATACGATATAAATTAACCATATTGTTAAAGAAATTTTTTCTTTTATTATGTCTACTAAACAAACTAAGTCGTTTAACATGAATATTGAATAAAATAAAAAAATACATAAAAAATAAAATATGTGGACTTTTGATAAGAAGTAAAACGTTGAGCTCCTAACAAAATATTTTTGGAAACCCAATTGATAACTAAATTCTATGATATCAGTATCGTTAAATGTCAGTAAAGAGAGCTATACAAGAAAAACTAGTTCTTTTAATTAAATAATATCACTTAATTTTTGACTCCAAATAATGCTATACACAGCAAAAATTATCAAAAGTTTATCTAAAAATAAATTTCATTTTCAGTAATTGTTCTTTATATACGGCCATGTCACAGAGTTCAACTCCGTTCGGAAACGGAATTTATTCCACCCTAATATATCAAGCCATAACTGGAGCATACCGCAGCATAATAGCGCCGCAAACAGTCCGGACACACCTGACAAATTTTCGTATTTGAATTTCCTTTTTAGACACCAGCTGCAACAAAAATGGGGTAGGTTGAATTCCGTTTCCGAGCGGAATTGAACTCTGTGACATGGCCGATAATCAATGAATTGTTTGTTTGGCTCTTATTTAAGTTGCAAACACCAAAAACAGCAAGAAAAACTGTTTCGTAAAAAACAACCCCGATGACGACATAGAAGTAGCAACAAAAACAACGATAGCAAGAGGAATACGATTGTACCAAGTTTGTTTACCGAAGATTTTTGAGTGAATCAATTCGTTAATGGCATTGCATTAATTCTCATTCATTTTTTAGGGTCTTTAGATAAACATTCAGACTTGAACACATTTAACAAAGTAAAATTTCATAAATGCTTAATGATGATGGTGATAATGACCCTGACAAAAATTTTTTTGGATATATTACAGTAATATATTTAGTAAATTGTGTTGCTTACAATTTGTAAATATTTTTATACAAATTGTTTTATAGATTTAAACAATTTGTTCATTGAAAAAAAACACGTTTTTTCAATGAAATTGTTGAGATATTTTTGTCTATATTTATAAATTCGTTTGTGGGTCCGTTCTTAGACAAAATATTTACTAGTTCATTGAATTCCTTTACAGAACATGAAATTTAATTTTTTCTGTGTAGGTTTGGTCTGTGCATCTATTTACCTGAGTATGTATCTGTATGTGGCAGCTCCCAAACGGGTTATTTGATCTAAAGTGTCCTTAGTGCTCAACGATAGATATCGGGCTTTTTTCAGTTTTAATATATTACACAGACCAACAAAATAAAATTTTAAGGTTTCGTAGTCAATCCGTATACAATTGGTACCGAGCATCAATGGCTATAAATTGCTTTTTTTGAATTGACTCTGTATCTCGAGATTTTCCGTTGTATAGGAAAAAGAGGATGCTGCATCACATAATTTGCCTTTACTCGAGAACTAGTTCTTCGATTAAATTAAAAAAGCACAGAACGATCGGATATAAAATAACCTATCAAATACGGTCGTATTAATTTTTTAACAGTCTCATAGTTTTGAAGATATTCAGAAAGAAATTTTTTCTTTAACAATCGAATATGTTGCTTGTCTGGGTTTGATTTTTTATTGCCTTTATTTTCCAAAAGTCTTTTTTTTTTGTTGTTTTTGCATCTTAAAAAATATCAAAAAACGGTAAAACGTTTACACAATAATTTATAATGGTATTGTTAGCATTACCATTGTGAACATTGAACAAAAAAGTATAAGAAGTACGGGAATAATTCAAAAATTAATCTATTTATTATAATATATAAAAATAAATTTTAAGACTATCGTTTTTTACCTTTCAAAGTACTCACAATCAGAAAAATCGAACTACCAACAAGGAAGTTATGATAGAAAATATCTGAAGATCAAGGCATGTAGCACATTTTTAAATCTGTTGTAATTGTCGTTAGGCTAGAGACTCGAAATTTTCAAAATAGGCCTCGATGAAATATCAAAAAATAATTACTGCTCATTTTTTCATACTAACTATAACAACAATAACTATCAAATGAAATACAGCTCTAAGAGTGACAGTATGAATTGATTAAAGGTAGATGATATTCAGCTCTTGACTGCAAACACCCTACTTTGGTCGAGTGGTCTAAGCGGTAAAAAAAACTCTGATGAGATTAGCGGGAGCTATCGAAATGTCAGTTCAACCCTCCGCGCAGTCAGAATTTTCTTTGTCTATAGGCTTCACATTTATCTCTAAATAAAATAAAATTAAATTGAAAAATTAAATTAAAACCGAACTCAAGCCAAAATAATTAAAATTTCTTAGGATATAAACCCATACAGTTCGACTAAACTCATAACTTAATTTATAAATATTTAATTTCATCAGAATCGAGTTTACAATTTTTCGTAGCGTAAGCTGGTACTGACTTCTGATCTTTTCAAAATTCACAACTTAGCACATCTAAAATTAGAAGACATTTGCTATAAAAACTTTCAGTTTTAGTATGAAAACTATATATGAAAATCCAGACGGCCTTGCCACTGCTTATTTTTGTTATATTATATAATATTTATGTATAATTTATGACTGATGGAATAAAAACTTTCACGTATTGACGGCAGGAGAAAAGAAAGAAAAAAAGCATGTAAAATGAGAAGAAACTTTTTAGTCCTGTAACTAGATAGTTCATTTATTTGCATAAAATCATTACAGTAAACGAAAACCAAAACCATTTTCAAAAGAATAAAATTAAATTATCGGGTTTGCATATTCGACCTCACCAAAATCGCTGACCATGGGAAACATTTTAAAGTTTAGAATATAATTGCTCGAAAATAAAAATCTGTTAAATTAATATTATTAATATGTACTCACAATTTGTTTTCGTAGTCTGCTTTTCAAATAAAATGCAAATATCTATTTCAGTTGTATAATCATTACTACGCTATTTGTTCATGTTTTATTTCGTTGTTTAATTTTTTTATATCATTCATTCTTATTAATAATTTTATTATGAAAATATAATTTACAAAACTTTTATTAGTTTTTTCTTCTCTTGTTTCTTTAACTTCTTACAGTTTTATTTTGAATACTTATTTTGAAAATTTACGTATTTTCACACAATAGAAGTAAAACAATCAGTTAAAGTATAAAGAAAGGAAGTAATGAGTTTTGAATAATAAATACCAAAGGATTCTCAAAGACTATATTCGAGAGACTTGAAGTTAGACAGCTTCATTGACTTTAAACATCTTTTGAGAGTATGTAACTATGTACATAATATATAAGCCAATGATACATATTCATGAAAATAATCTTTTATTCTAAAATAAGAAATCTTTTGTTTCTTCTTTTAGTTTTTTCAATAATTAAAATTGACTTTTAGAAATATAAATGTTTTGTTTTTTGATTATATTATTATTATTTAACAATTTAGAAAAAATTAAATTAATAGCTTGCATTTGTGTTCTACACAAACCAGTAAAAGATATTCCTTCATTACTCGTTCCATTATTTATGATTTGTTTAACTTGAAATTTTTACAGTTCCATACAATACATCTAAACGTGTCGAGTTAGGTCTCACCCGTTGTAATGTTCATGTACATGAGTATGTACTATATTTTGGAGAAAATAATTTTGTTTAAATGGATGTACTTTATACAATTTAATCTTAAACATTATTAAAATTTAAGGATTTGTTATTTATAATTATTTGCTTCTCTAATATTACAGTATGTTTTTTAATGTTTGTTTAAAATTGATAATAGTTGTAGTAAAAATGTTGTAGGTACATAATTATTTATTAGAAGTTAAAGAGATAGAAAGGAATTTTATAAAAAAAAGTAATTTAAAAGAATTCTTTGTTTTAAGTATTAGGAAATAGTGAAGAGTAGAGTAGAGATGGGCGCGTGTCGATATTTTCCAACACGAACACAAATCCCGGATGTCCAACACGTGCGAAACACGCACGCCCAAAATTTTCAGAACACGAACACGACACAACACGCACGAAATCAAATCCAAAAAAAAACCTTTTTTTATATTCAAAGACATATTTTTCTTCTATTTTAACGTTGTTTCATATTCTATTTGTATTTTTATTTAAATAGTTTTGTTGAGAACAGTCACTTATCAAGATTTTCGCTTAATTCATACATATTTTAATCTGAAAACCGTTTCGTGTTGTTTTCGTGACAAGTTTGTTTAACACGACACGACACGAACGAAATCAGATTTTCTGTGACGAACACTTCGTGTTGAGTCGTGCGTGTTCGTGTCACGAAAAAAAACGACACGCGCCCATCTCTAGTTTAGAGCATGAATGTGTGATTTTAGTTAATTAAGGAGCAAAAATGTTATATGCAATCCAATTTTTTTCGTTTTTATTTATTGGTTGTCTTTCTAAGTTTTTTAAACCTTATTTTATTACTAAATTCTTATATTAAAAATGTTTTTACTATAAATCTAAAAACAAATGAATGTTTCCAATGTTATTTACATATTTAAAATATATTTTATTGCATCCAATTCGTTGTATTGTTTTTTATTCTGATTTTTTTTAAGTAAAATTGGTCTTTTTTAGCAAGAAATTAGTTTTTGCATGTCTGTATATTAGTTTTTTATAAAAATAAAAAATGCTATTTAAAAACTAAAATATAAGTTTAATTAAAAAAAAATTTAAGTTTAATTAAAATAAAAAAGACTAAAAGTTAGTCTGCTACTCAAATAAATATTATTTTCAACAGCTTTAACAATTTAAGAAATTCAATGTTTTAATTGATTGATATTTTTTAAGAAAATAATTTAGGCTCCATTGGGGAAAAAACATTATCCCACAGAAAAACATAAGTTTCGTTTTTGATAACAAAAATCCCGGTATTCAACAATTTTTTTTCAAATTTCCTGTGATAAAGAATTCCCCTATATTGATAACAAAATTATTTCAAAATAAAAATATATATATATAAATTAAAAAAATGTTGACATGGCTGGAATACGAACCCGGGCTTTCCGGACGTAAAGCATACACTCTATAGCTGAGCCATATCCCATTTATTTTTTTATGGGATACAACTTGTTTTAAGTACTTATGTATAAAAAGAAAAGAAATAACCGGCATGGAAAAGAAATACTTACAACGAAATATTTTATTATGTTAAAGATAAATGTTATTGAAATTCATATTTTTTTTTTAATAACATGGTTTTATTGAATATAATTCTTGTCTATTTTTTTCTGTGCCGTTAAATTTCACAATTACCTTAATAAACTTCTTTCTTAAGCCAAAATGAATATAATTTGTTCTAAGTTTGTTTCCAAATACAAATACAAAAGAACTTTCACAACAACGTATGTTTATATAAAAACTCTCCAAGAAGAAATGAGAGTTACATTAATTTATATTAATGTAATTCGCATTTCTTCGCAATTCTTATTATAAACATAGTATAGAGGAGAATTTCTGAAAGTTCATGACCTTTTCATACATCATTTTGTAATCGGATAAGTAGTTTTAGCTCTGGCAAATTAGACAAATCGAAGGATATAATTCCGGGAGCTTTGAAAATTGACAGAACTGGTCCTTGGTACATATATTTAAAGAAACAAAAGAGTCCTGATGTTTAGCGAGCGATATAGATGAAGGAGAGCCTCCTTAAGCTGACACTTGTTGTTTTTTGCTCATAGATCTGAAAATATGAGTCATACGAGGCAACCTTTTTGGAGTTATAAAGCCAAGAGAAGAAAGAAATTAAAAAAAAATTGGTTTTAAAACGTCTGTTTCAGAAAAAAAAATTTTATAACATAAAAATTTTCTTCCTGAAATTTAAGTTTTTTTTACTAATTTTGCCACAGCAACTACAATATAGCCACGATATCTTAATTTGAATCAAGAGCAGTGCTAACTATCTATCTAATAAAACGTCGTTCATGATTTTTTAAGGCACCCTGTGCCAGGCTGTTGAAACGATTTTGTTGCACTAAAGATGACTATGTGCCATCTTTAGTGTACTATCGAGTATTCAATAGAACACTGAGGATAGCACGTAGTCTGAACCGGTCTATTTATAAACCAAATTTGACTGCGGAAGAAATACACAACACTTTTTTACAGGCCCCTAAACTCAAAAAGTATTTTGAAAATCGATGATTTTCGACCACTGCCAAATGTAGGGTACATGTCCACAATGAAAATAAATTTGCGCTTAACACATCCTTCAAAGATGGCCTTTCGTCACGTAAAAACAGCAAGTTTAACATTTCGAATAAAGTTTTTTTAAAATTTTAAACATCATGAAAGCACTTTCTTAGAAAAATTAACAGTTTTTTAGTTAAATTTCAAAGTTTTGAGCTTAGACCATTTTTACGACTTACCGGATTAAGATATTTCATAGTTTTGTTCTGTCAGTGGAAATTTTATCAGCGATTTAATGGTGTGCTTCGATTTAAAATCAGACGCTCAGTAAAAAAGTTCAGACCAAAAGAAGTCGGGGAAAAAATTAAAAATTGTAATTATCAAGTGAAATATTTCTTAAACTAATAAAAATACTACAACAATTATAAACATTTTTTTTCTCTACTGAAATCTAACGCGTTGGAAATTTTACAAATCGGTTAGTATTTAAGAAAGTTACAAGCCCTACAAAACTTTTCACACCCGAGGTAGCCAACTTTTACCCCCTGTATCTCTGTCCTTGGTGCATCTATAGACTTTAAAATACATCGTGATAAAAGCGTAGCTCCTCCTCTATATCTATGTTATTTTTCAGGCAAATTCATACAGTGGTTTAGAAGTTCAATACTTATTACCACTTTTTTTAATTTGTACACTGCGGTACGTCTACTTTAACATGACGATATCATTGAATGCAAGCACTTACCACCTTGGCTTACAAAAACTTAAAAAGTGTTTGTATATACAAACCATAATAAAAACTACTGAGCATTGAACTCGTGCCGTTTTAAGTTATTGTTGTATTTTTTGTCATGTGTATTACTCGCTGGCCTATTACACAACTAATTAGCTACAGGCTTAAAGCTTAATTTTACGCTCATTTACACCATTAAACAAAATCACTTTACTTCGCCAGGGATTGAACTACTGATTATCTGTATCATAACCTCCGCTTATGTATGTACTTTTATTGTGCTAATAAGATAATTAATGGCTAATTTATCTACTACTATGTAATTGATTTAACTACTACAAAGTAATGCAGCCGGTATGCAGCACATATTGAAAAGTATGCTGTTTGATAATTGCAAGATATTATCAAGATTGTTTTCAAAAAAATAAATAAAAATTTATCACTCATAGATGAAAAGAAATAAGTTTTAAAGCAATAACATTTTTGGACATCAAAACAGAGAGCTGTTGAAAATACTACTTTACCAGCTTTTGAACTGCTGGGTTTCTTTGTATTACAAATAAATAATTTAGTAGAGCAAAAAAAAAACCAAATAACTTCAGATTAATTTAAAATTACCAAAGAGATTTTCATGTTTACATCATTCTGCTGCATTATCTTGTGTGTATTCATGAGTTTAATGTAGATATATTTAAAATTTTTATTTATTAGTTTTGTTTCATTTTATTTCATTCATGCATAATTACAATTTTTTTACAATTCTGCATTTAACAATTTTTGTATCTTAATATCTTTATTTAAACTTAAACAATTGTTTCGTTGTTAGTATTTGTTATTATATTTTAATATTATGTTTATTTTTTAATTATTGCTTTAGCTACGATTTTGTTTTACAAAAATTATATAATTGAATAATAATTAAATAAAATGAACAAATAAAAGAACAATGTTAGAACAATGTGTTTTATGAGTGCATTTTAAATTATAGTTTATATATTTTTATTACATGTATTATATTCTTTTGCCGCCACCTAGTACCAAGTTCGTTCCTCTCATCATTTGTTTGGTATTATAAAGTTATCATGTAATTTACTTTTTGGCATATTTATACAAGTTTAATAGCGATAGTCTGCTTGCCACTTCAGATAAAACCAATTTCTTATATTGATTTTGCACTTTACTTTCATTTTGACTAGATCGAGTTTAATTGTAGCTCTGGCCCAAAGATGCATTGTATAATAGTTGATATATTAAACTAAAATATTTTATTTTTTTAAAAATGCAAATTTTAATAAAATTATGTATTTTAAATATTTTTCAATGATGAAGGGCAGTAAACATTCGATGTGGTCGCGGTGAATCAGGTTTTTTAAGGGATCAATACTTTGCTGTTATGATCAATGTGTATTTCGTACGTTATAAACAATGATTATGATAATTTTTATTTTAATGAAAAATTTAATATATATAAATATTTAATACTTATTTATAAAATATGTTTAACATTGTACAATTACTTTTAATTTACATGTTGCTTTTGGCTTAATATATATTCGTTGTCCTTTCTTTTTTTTATATTGCTAATAAATTTTTATTTTGTATTTCTGTATTTGAAATTTGATTGACTTATGAATACGTTTTATTGCTTTTTGATACATTCGGCTGTATTTCACTTTCATAAAACTGGTCGAAATGGTTGTTGTTCTCTTTTGTTCATTTTGTAAGCTCATTGCAGCCATAGATAACAACAAAGACGAGCTTATTTGTGTCAGTCACCTAATTATTTGTTGAGCAATATTAATTGGGCATTTGAAGCAGAGAAAATCCTGTAAAACTTGTATTAAATTTGTTCAGGATTAATTTCATTAATTAGCCAATATAAAAGTCACTTAAAATTCGTTGTTAATATTTTTTGTTCTAATGCTTCTTTCTATTAATTCGTTGTAAAAATGTTTATCACATTTTAATCTTTTGTGAATTTCTATAACAATTTATGTATATATTACAACAATTATGGCAACATATCGTTCCTACCATGTCAAACTATCCAATATGAAAATTTGTACTTTTCAGAAGAGCACAAAGACAAGTCAATTGTGAATTTAAAGGCCGTGTATTCTTAAAAGTGCCAGGCTGAACATATTTCTATTGAGTTTTCGATCCTCTATGAGAATTTCAGTATTTCGCATAAGTTGGAGTACCAAGAAAACGAATCTAAAAACGAATTTTGGATATTGGATAGTTTGATATGGTCGATATATCGAAATTAAAAACGCAAAAAGCCAAAACTTGTTTAATGCTTATAACATCAAACTAGTGTGTAAATGTGGGTAAATATTTCCATCAACGTTGTTAGCACATTTGTACATATTAATTTAAATTTTCTTTGTTACTTCTCTATTTAATAAATTTTTTATGATATCTTGCCTTTCGAAATATCTTATATGCTAAGTTCTATTTCCATTTCCCTTGTTCATTTAATCTTTCTCATATATATAATCAGTTTTTGGTAGATAACAATAACACCAAATTAGTACCCCAAGAAAAAAAAACAAACACCTATCCCGCCCAGCTTATGTCGTTCTGCCGCAGAACGCTTTTAACTTCTAAGTTATTATTATGTTTTAGTTGATTTCATATAAATAGCTTATTAATTGTTATGTTACATTTTCAAATTACTATATGGGTTGTTTTACTTAATAATTATTCTAGGTACCTTTTTATTTAATTAAGGACATTTTTCAAAACCTTAATAAAAAATATTATGAAAACTGTCATCATTTTGCTTTAAATAAATCATAAACTCTTCCCACAGAATATAAGGCTAAAGAGACTATCAGAACCTTCAAATAAATTTTAGATTAGGTGTTATTGAAGTTGACTAAAATACTATAATTAAAAAAACACGTTATGCGCAAATCTATTTAAAAAAAATTTAACTTAGATGTATTATATGTATATACATATAAATTTTTAAATTACTTTCTAAAATTAAAAATTTCGAACATTTTTGTTTCACGACCTAATATGAAAATTGTTTTCATCGAAGACTTCCAAGCACCTTTAATATGACGTTGTAAGCCACCAGGAGTTCGCTGACTTTTATATGAGAACCGTTGCTTAAAACCGAAAAAGAAAAATGATGACACAATCCTTTTACAGATATTAATAGTTCTTTTTAATTAGTAAAACATTAAGTGATATCTTAAAAGTACATTGAAATGGTTGGTTCCGGTTAAAAATATAATATACTAATATCATATTGTGAATGAAGCCTTGCCAGGTTTTTCGCAAAAACTGATATATCGCTGCTATTCACCGTTTGGCAAACTTCTTCTGCAATTTTATCGTGGTGTTTAAATTATATTGGAAAAAATAATAATAATGGCAATATATTACATATAAATTGAACTAAAGATATTGAAATCTTAATCTTAGAATTTTCAATTATTCAAGGCCAGTCAATGCTAGAAAAATCTTATGACCAATTCAAAGTCCTATTTTGCATATATCATATTATTTTGTGCATACATACAATTTTGTTTATATAATAAAAAAATTAAGGTATTTGTGTTAAATAAAAGTGGAAAAGACATCACAGATAGGAAAATATGCAAGCTCTCTATGAATTGCCAATGTCTATTTTGAGAACCAAATAATTTACGATTTTTAAACCACCCGCAAACAAATATGGGAGGTTGGTAATGACATCCCGACTTTTGAGAATCAATTTTTTTTGGCAAATCTTAACTCTAACTGCTGAAAATTTTATTAAAATTGATTTCGTTTGAGAAATGTCGTTGACGAAAAATTAAACTGTAGTCTAGCTTCGGTAATTTGAAAATTGCTTCGAGTGCCGCAAATTTGATAAAAATCTACTTTCTCGTTCGACAGATATCGTTGATGGAAATTTTGGAAACCGTAGATTTTTAAATAATTGCGAATATTTTTGTCAAACCTATTTTTAAAAAAAGAATAATATTGAATATATAATACTAAACATCGTTTTTTTAAAACTAAATATAAGTTTAGCAGTTGAATTTCAAGACAATGCACGAAATTATCACAGGAAATTTTTAAATTTAAATTAAATACGACTTCTCTTTTATTTAATTTTGAGATTGTGAATAGCGAAAAATTGGAAAATACGAGTAAATGAACTCAGAAATTAAAAGTCTCACCCAGACACTCCTAATAAAGAAAAAGTCTTACAGCCTAAGCGCGTCACTTACCTTAGCACTCACTTGGATTGATGACTTGGTACGAAGTTGGTAGAGCAGATGCAATTGATGACGGTCTTATCGAGTTTTACTGAGCAACTTGATATTAAAAATCCGCACATAATGTAGTGATTAGAAACGACTAGCAGTTACTGTGAGTTGTCGAATTTTATAACAAATTTGTTTAAGACCCAGTTTATTTTCGTCCCTTGTGTCAAGTTTTTGCCAAGTGAAGTAACCGTGATTTTTTAAGCCCACGACTTTTATTGGGGCTCGGACTTTTATGCAAACGCATGAAAGATAAGACGTATTGACTAATTATATATTTGAATAATCAAATTTTAAGTAGCTTGGCATCGATTTTTTGTTGAATTTTTTTTTGGCATATTTTGCTGGTAAGTGCATACTTTTCATATTTTGTCAATAAATGCATATATTTGAATTTATAAAAATTTTTAATGCATATTTCTCAATTTTTGAAAAAAATATTAATAGCCGATTATGTGCATGGCAACCAAGCCCCAGTTGGATTAACAGTTGCTGAAAATGACACTACTAATGGCAACTGGAAACTGAGAGCTGTCAATTTCAGTTCGTATTAAGTGCCATTCTGGCAAGCATAAATTTTCAGTTGCCGACTGGCAACTCAACTAAAGTTCGGTCTGATTAAATATATAATAGGCCTAATTTATGTTTGTTTTATATTTTTTTCTCTAATAATAATAAAACATTTAAAAAATATTTTCATATTATTTTAACTTTGGTACTTTGTTCGTAGGTAACTGCATATTTTTTTTTTATATTTTTCATGTTTAGGTGCATTTGTTAAGTGATTAAAACCAATTTTAAGTTGCATGATATTCCGAAGCCTGATAATTATTATAAATGTAATAATATCGCGCGGGTACATTGGAAGTAAATTTTTCGAAAAAAATTCTCCACGAAAAGTGAATATAGGGCTTGAGAGCACTATATATATACTTTCAAACATAAAAACTATATATAAGACGCGTGACATCATAGTCGAACATAGTCAAAATGCGTACTAGGCTTTTCATTTCCTCATCTTTTGTCCTTTTTAAAGGACTTAACATATTTCATGAATGCTTATTTTAAATAAGTTTTTTCCAATATTAGTATCTAATATTTTTTAGCAAACTTGGTACCAAATAATAGGGCAGGCTCTGTAAAATTTTATAAAAAAATGTCCTTTTAAAAATATATCCTTCAATATCCTAGAAAGTTTTCACTAAAAATTTGTTTTTAAATTATGTGTTGTAGCCTTAAATTAGCTCTATAAGAATTCGAAATTTTATGATTTCATCTCTCTTAGCTCATAACCTGTGGATGCTTCTTTGCGGCACTAAATTAATTTATAAAAACCAACCATTATTTCTGAGCCGAGAGCGATAAACAGGTAAACTATGTGCGCATATTAGAGTTGATTTTAAGCTAATATATATATATATATATATACATATATATATTTTGATATATTTGGCAAAACAATCAAATAAAGATTTTGAAGGAAATATTAGAAAAATTTTTTCCAAGGACATATCTAAAGATTTTGTCCAGTTGATCTACAACTATTCTTTTACATCCTTGGCATAAAAATCACTAAATATCAATTAATCTATATACTAACCATAGGTGAACTATGTGCTCGCTTTATCATTTCCTCATCTCTTGTCCTTATTAAGGGACTTTACATTTTTTGAGAATACTTATTTTAATTTTTGTATTCATATTAATATGTAAAATTTTTTAACAATAGTAGTGCCAAATAAAAGGGAAGGGTCTGTAGAATTTCATAAAAATATTTTCTTCAATTGCCTTTAATCAAAAAAAATTGTCTTGAAAAAATCCTTGAAAATTGTCTTCAAAAAGCCTTTTAAAAATTATATTCTGTAGCCTAAATAAACACTATGAGACTCTACCTAAAGCAGAGCGTTGAGCGTCGCGTTGGTGGCTATTCACATATTACGTAACGCTACAAGGGGTTTTGAGGGGTTCAATATCTGTTACAAACTAGGTAATATATACTGAAAAATTTGAAAAAAAAGTTATGAAGGGGAAGGGGGTGGGAGGCGAGTATAAAAACTCCGAAAATAGCCTTACGTAATATGTGGATAGCGTCTTAGCAGCAGGGTATGAGTTTACCATACATTCTAACAGATTATCTTACAACTACGTTTTACTAAAAAAAATTTACATATTAATATAAAAAATTATTAACAAAAAGCATTCCCAAAACATGTAAGATCCTTAAAAAGGTACAAAAGATGAGGAAATGAAAACCGAAATACGCAGTTTACTTATGTTTAGTCTCTAGATTAATTGATTTATAGTGGCTTTTATGCCGAGGATATGGAAAAAAAGTTGACGAGCAAATGAACAAAAATTTAAAAGATGTCCTTGGAAACAATTTTTCTAATATTTTCTTCAAAGTCTTTAATTGATTGTTTTGCAATATATATAAAAATATATATTAACATTAAATAAACTCTAAAATACACACACATTTTACGTTTTTATCGCTCTCGGCTCAAAATTATTGGTTTTATAAAACTGAATTTTGTGCAAATTTTTATTAAAATAAATTTTGTGCCGGGGAGAAAACAATCACAGCTTTTGTACTAAGAGAGGTAAAGTCATAAAATTTCGAACTCTTATATAGTTAATTTAAGGCTACTACATATAATTTAAAAAAAAAATTTAGGGAGCACTTTTCAGGATATGGAAGGATATATTTGTAAAAGGCCATTTTTTATGTGTTTGTTCAGGGTAGCTGAAGTAAGTAGTTGTATAAAATTCTGTAGAGCCATCCCTTTTATTTGGTACCAAGATTGCTAACAAATATTAGACACTAATATTAAAAAAAATTATTTAAAATAAGCATTTATGAAAAATGTTTAGTCCTTTAAAAAAGACAAAAGATGTGTAAATGAAATTTCAAGTACGCAGTTTGACTATATTTTGTCTCTAAATTAATGGATATACATATAGGGGTGTTTCTCCCAAATAGAAAATATTAAAATTTGTCACCCAGTCTAATAATTGGAGGAAATTAATAGTTATGGCCACTTTTCTATTTGTGCTTTGGATCCCATGGAAAATATTGTGTCTTTGAAATAATTTAAAAAAAAAATTTACATGGTTAGGGATCAGGCTAATTCTTCTCTCATATAAAATAAATTTTAGTAAAATCGACCGTCAATGCTAAAATTTATGTCAATTTCAGATATTATTCATACCAAAATGCGAATAGATATAACAACTTATATTAAAAAACAGTTCTTGGTTTGGAAATAAATTGGTATAAGCTTTCACGAGGACATAGCAAAGAAATGTTTTTATGCAATTTAAGAAGATGAGCTTTTGATACTGAGCAGCTCCCAAATGAAGGCATATTTCAAAAAATGTTTGTGTTCTTCTAGCCCTTATAAGGTTCTAAAAATCATATTTGTCTAAGCAGTTAACTTTTATAGTTAATGAGGTAAGGTATACTAATTTGAAACTCAAAATTTCAAAATTTATCAAAACCCCATTTTCTGCTTATATCAAACCTGACATTTTTGAACCGTAATATTTTGTCCATAATTGTCATCAAGAGACTCTTATTTCTTCTTTTTCGATCCTGGAACAAACTTAAATTTTAAATTTCTAATTTTTACTTACTTCTTCTTTTGTATTGATTTTTTTTTTTGTAAATGTTGTATTCAAGTATTTGTCATCTTTGTTCTCTATTTATCGAATGTTTATAATGTAACGCCTTTGCTACCTCAGCCATATCAACATTAAATGGTGACAGCATAAATTAAAAATAGACATGAAATGACTTTAAGCATTTTCGTAATGGTTTTAAGAATTGTACGTTTGATTTTTTAAGTAATTCCGTTTTTTCTTGTTTTAAGTGTAATTTAGTATTATTCATATTAAATTTTTACGCTTGACTTTTACTAAAATTTGAGAAGTAAAGTTCCTTTTTATTCCTGAGCACTTACATATTTTAAATAATTAAGAACACATCGTTCATTTATTCCCAAAAACAAAATAAGTAAAAAAGTTACTGAAGAAAATGTATTCATTGTGTAGAAAAAATTCGGGTATACATATGCATATCTTTAAAATGGGGTGAAGATCCTAATACTTAAATAAATTTTTTCCGATAGCAAAAGAATAGAAATTTGCGTCCCATTCTAGTGCTTAAAAGAGGATAGCGTGTCTTAACAGTCAAAAATATCAAGAAACGAATAAGGTATAAACAGAATGGGCAAATATTGTACGCAATATATATTATAATTGTTGAAATTTTGAATAATCTTTTGTCGACAAATATTGGTCAAGCTTGTTTTGTCAAATACGTGACCATTCCCCAACCGTACAATACAATTATAAGTATCAGTGTTGGCAAAACTTTAGTCTCCTTAAAGGGATTAATCGTGATTAGTGACTAAAAACTAACTAATCGTAATAGTCAACGTTTTAATGATTACGCTGGAAAAATTTTGATTGATTAGTGTTGTTGCAACCATTTAAAATATAATCGCACTTGATCAACAAGAGGGTATTAACTCAACATTTTAAAATTTTCAGTAGAGGTCAAAAACTGTTTGTGGTTACATTTTAAGAGAATTTCCATTTGAATATATATAATTACATTGTCTTTCTTTTCAATTTTTGCATGAAAATGGTTATAACTAAAAAGGGATGGAATTATTTCATGAAAAGGGTCACAACTCAAAAAAAAATTTTAACAATTTTATCACATTTCGAATTAAAATCAGAGTAAAACAAATTTTTTCAAGAAAACAGTATCAACTCAAAATACAACCAAATTTAAATAACACAATTTGATTATTTTTAACTTGAATAAAGGCTCAAATCAAAATAATACCTTTTTTATGAAAATATACGATGCATTTCTATTTCAACTTTTGTATTAACTCAAAATAATACCTTGTGTGGCTTTCGAGATGAAAGAGTAATCGTCATACGTTGAAATTGTTACAGTAGATAGATATTGATGTTGTTAGTTGATTTCTTGCAAAAAGTGAAATTTTAAAATTTTTGATGTATAAATTTTTCAAAATAGGCTCAAAAATAAATTAAAAATTTATTAATAATACTATTTCGAACGTATTGGCTTGTGAATCCCAATTGATTATATGGCTAGGATAATTTTTCCCTTGTTCCTTGGGATATGAATCATGTCCAATTCTTTCTGAATATTCGCCATTTTCGCTATTTATGTGATTATCTGAGAGTTTGTTATTCCTAACAGTTTTTCATCAAAACATTTCAGCAATTACGCGAATTTGTGAGTTTTTCGCGTTCTCTGTTTGATTTCTATTTCTTTTTATCATATTTGCTATTTCTAGTAAATTTTATGGCTCGTTTCCTATTTTGCAGTTCCTCGTGAATTTTCGCCATCTTCGCAATAGAAGCGATTTTTTTCTGTAGGCTTTCAGTTTTAGCGAGCTTTACTCAATGCTCGGCTTTGCTATCATGTAGCTGTTACCAAGTTTTGGCTAATTTGCGACAATTTCGGAGTTTTTATAGAATTTTACGCATTCCTTATAGATTTAGCAGCTTTTAATAAATTTTAAGGCCTGTAAAAATGTTTGCCATTTTTCGCAAATTTTAGCTCTTTTTGCGACAAGCGTGAATTTCAAAAGTTTTGGCTTTTCTAAATATTTAGGGACAATATCACAGCTTACAATCTTTCAAACTTTAGAAAGTTTTTGCAAATTTTCGTAGTGTTCGTGATTTTTTTCCGAGCTCTTGATATTAATTATAGCCTCAGCTAGTTTTAATCAGATTTACAGCCCATTTCTAATATTGCAATTTATCTCGAATTTTCGCCATAGGCGTGATGTAATCCATGTTTTTGCTCGTTTTAAGGTTTGAGCGACTTTTAGTTAATTACAGGCTTTGACATCGACTTTTGTTTTTTTTCATATAATTTCTTTTATAAAAGTAGACATTTTGATGAGAGTTTATATATATATGTAAATTGTCATAATTTAATTCTTTCTTTAATTCTTGATTAACATATTTAATAATGATTATTTTAATTACGATTAAATTAATCTGATTGTCATTCAATCAAATTAACCAATCGATTGAAAAATCAATCAACTAATGCCAAAACTGACTGGTAGGTATGTGCATATAGGTTGGAGTGGATATGGTAAAAAAAGCATTTGTTTAAATTGTTAATCTTACTACACACAGAAAAAAATCTTTAATGTAAAATTAAGATTAAAAAATTTTCATTTCATGTCATGTACATTTTTGCAAAATTTAGACTCTGTTGAAAGTTAAAATTGTTTCGAACTGATTCAATAGTCAAAAGCTTAAATTTGAACTAAAAAGTAGTAGATTTAACAATTTGTGTAGTTAAAATAATATCGTGCAATGTTGAATTCATACAACTAAACTAAGTGGTAAAACTAATATTTAATATGTTAAATTAGCATTAGATTTGATAAGATCTATACTGAGGAGTGTAAAGTCAACATTTCTACATTTCAAATCCACATTGTTAATATTGAATTTATGGACAAAAAAGTTTTTTTAATATAACGCTTGCTCAATTTTATTTATTTATTACTAGAGTACGAAATTGATGACAAAGACAATTCTGAAAGAATTGTCAACAGAGCTGTTGGTGTACTAACACCGCCATCTTTTTGTACACATGTGTTAGACGTTCCAAGGTATCAGAAATGAGATAATTATATATCCTGCAATACATGTATGTGAATAAATTAAATATTAAAAAATGATTATATAATAGAAATTGTTTTTATTGAAATGTGTATAGGGTCATTATTTTAAGCCTTCAAGTTGGATCAATCATTGAATCATATTAACTCAACATTATAATCATTGACATATGAAATGAATTTCATCTTGGAATCATATTGATTCAATATGTTGTTTCAAACTGAAATAATTTAGATTCAACAGGATTCGACATGTTTTTATACATTTCGGTTTAATTGGACTCGCTTGTTATATAAACATGGGGTGCTGTTGATTTAAAATTAAAACGTGCTATTTGCAAGTTATTGTAAAGTCGTGTTGATTTAACACGAAACACTTATGAAGCAAAATCATTAACGAAAAATGTTAAATCAACCTTTTTTTGACTGGTTTTATATTGTGTTTTTTTTCTGTGTGTATATCAAAGTTTCTTTTATGCCAAAAAAAATGTTTTATCCATGCTTGGAAAGACACGTCAAGGTGCTGTTAATATATACGTAAAGCTATTTTTTAAGTAAGACGTATTAAAAAAGTTTTCGTATAAATTCATACATAAACTCGACAAGATTATAATCCCCATTAGTGTGTTGAGTAATATGAACAATTTTCAAACTTGTAACTGAGGCTTCTATCTGTGTACCAGAATCATAATATTGTAAGTCCTCTTCGCCTGAGGAACTTAAACATTTTTGTCAGTATCTTCTAGGCTATATAGAATCGATTCATAATCAGGAATATTCAAGTTAAGGAAAGTTTGTGTCCCTTCACCCTAATGGGCATATCTACTGTATAAACTTGTTGTTCAATTTCTTTGATCCAAAGGACATCGAAAATAAGAAATTTTTATATTGTTACTTTGGTATGCCCGTCAACTTCTTTACCCCTGATCACGCGATTCTATGAACCAAGTTGTAGTAATCACCCTAAATAATTTTACACAGTAACAACTTTTTCGGAAGAGAAAAAAAAGTGTAACTTGATTTCAAAGGTGAGAAATTTAACGTGGAAGGAAACAAGGAAAATAAAAACCAATATATAAATAAAACAAAATGGTGTTTTTTTCAATTTGTCTTCATAATAATTCAATATGTATTTTTAATAATAATAATAATGATCATTCATTTGTTTTTATATTTGTATGCATTTGTTTGTGTGTAACTCTTAAAATAATAATTATTAAATTTATAATTAAATACTCAAGTATGCATGTATGTCTGTCTATAATAATATCATAATTAATTTAATATTTTTGTCTTTAATGTTTTTTGCACATTTCTTTTGTATATTTTTCGTAAATTTATTTTGTTCATTTGTAATGAATAATTAGTTAGTTTTGTAATTATTTAAATAGAAATAAAAATTTATTAATTATTTTAACTATAAAAGTCAATCGATGTCATTTGATTTTTTTATTTGTAAATAATAAATATATATGTAATAATAAATTAAATCGTGCAATGAGTTAGATTAATTTTAAATAATCAATAATTTTAAATAATATATAAAAGTTATCCTACTTTTTCATTAAAGTATTTCTAAATAGTTGTTTTGATTAAATGACAAATAAATAAAATGATACAGATTTGTTCGTTTTTGTAATAATTTTTGAGGAATGTTCGTAATTTTATTTACTTCAACTTTTTTTATATTTTATTTACAGTCATTACTTTTGTTATTTCTAATTATTTATATACAATTGCTTTACATATTAGTTTTAAAATATGTAATTGTCTTTTAAAATTAACTTTATTGAGTTATTTGTATTTTTAAATAATTATTCATAAATATTCCAAAAATTCTTTATACGATATTTGTTAAGAGTATTAACATGTTATTAAATTTCTGTATAAGTTTTCGTTTTGAGTATTGCTTTGGTACTTTAGCCGAGTTTTGTTTAAATATAGTATTAATTGAATCTTAACTAAGTTTAAATAAATAAAACTTAAGTTTAAAACATTTGGTTATGCTGGCTGTATGGTGAGAAACTTTCTAACAATTTAAATTTAAAAGATTCTCCTTATCCTATTTAAAACTATTTTAATTGTTTCAAGTTTTTGAGATCCACCTTAAAAGCTGATTTTAATCAAAAGGTTAAAAAAACTTTTTTATGAGTAAAACCAAAGGTATTTACGCTAGGGTTCTAGTGACTAGAGAACACTCGACTATTAATGTGTCATATCAGAAAATATCTGTTATATGACTTTAGAAGGAGGGAGAGGAGTTGTAAAGGAGAGAGTAGTTTGGTTTAAGAACTATTTATTTATTTAAAATACTGTGCCTAAGTAAAGAATGTCACTCAGAATACCTAACGTTATAACCTAGAGGTTTCTTGTCAGGATTGAATTTTTTTTTATTTAAAGAAGAAGGGACAAGGTGTTGGGATTAGAGTTTTTCCTAAAAACTATCGTTATAAATTAAATTTTATTTAATTCCTTGAATGCAAAGTTAAGAAAAAAATACTTTGTTCTAATTTTTATACATTTAATTGACACAATTTTGTACAAGAACAGAAATTATAGAGAGAGTCAAAACTGTTCAGAGAGTGTAAAAGAGTTAACACTTTAAGACTGTGTGTGTTTTCTCTTTTCCAGTTTTAAATTGTAGCTAAAGTTACTAAATTTATTTTTAATTTTATAATAATTACGCTAGAATTAAATATAATTAAAATAAGTTTATTGTTTTTAAGAAAGATTTGGATATATATTGAGAGATAGAGGAAAAAGAAAGTGTAGAGAGAGGGGGCAGGAATTTAAGCTAAGAGTAAAGATAAGTTAGGCATAATATATACATGTTTCTACAAAATTTTGCTCTATTTATTGTGGCCAAAATTGTTGCTTTTGTTAAATTATTTATTGCACCCTTATCCCACTGTGTTGCAACCCTGTTTTGAGAAAAAACATGGTTGCACCTAATTGAACTAGAAAACAAAAAGTTTTTTTTTAATCCAACTTAATACTTTTCATAAAGATGTTTGCCCTTTAACTGAAATACATTTAAGAAAAGAATAACTAACTAAAGTATAATTTGAAATAGAAAAATGTAGAAAATCACAATAAAGTTCTGAATAAAAGCTTTTTTTACGAACACAAACTGTAAAGATTTGGGCTTGTCTGCAGAGCACATTGAGTCTTTGGCAGGAATCGAACCTATAACCATCATACGAAATGGCTTATCGTTCATAATATGTGCACACTAATAATTTACAATAATGAAACATCAGAGTATATTTTACCAATGGTTGTCTAACTGAGTCTTAAGAAAATGAAAAAAAATACGAAATACTGAGGAAATCAGATATGGTAAGACTATAAAAGTGAGAAATAAAATAAGTCTTACGGCCCTTTTCACAATGTATGATTCAAAGTTAACGTAGACTTTAACGGCATGTTTTTCATACAAAACTTGCCGTTAAAGTACACGTTAACTTTTAATCATACATTGTGAGACTGAATTTACATTATAAAATTTTTTCATGAAATATTTTCCAATTCTGTTGTAAAGTTGCTAAGAATTTCACCGTCTGTTTAAACGTTGAAATTTTCAAGCAATCGTCTTGATATTTTTTTGATAGTTCTTTTTTGAAATAAATTTTGTGCATTCGTTATATTTTAAATTAAATATTGAAAACAATTGACTGCTAATAAAATGTATACAAAACACTATTCAAAAAAAAATTATATTTAAACAATTTTAAAATATAACCGTCAACGAAGGAAGTGCATACGAAGCAAGTGTCAAAAAAATCTCCTGAAAATTTAAGTCATGCCATTTTTCCTACCCCGTTTGCTTCTCTACTCCTCTTGCCAATAAAAAACAAAATTTCATGCAAAATTTCATAATGTAAATTCAGTCTTATTTACTCACATGAGATATTTGAGAAGTAAGGGCAGAAGAAATTATTTTTTTTTATAATTAACAAACTGAAGTAATAAATTATTTATTTATTTATTTATTTATTTCAATTAAAGTAATATTAAGCCACCCTAGGCCAAAGTAAATATATTACAGACTAATTATAGATAGAGAAATAATAGCACGAATATAATTAATAGTTAAATAACTGTGAGTAAAAAAATGAGTATAGCTAGAGGGCTGCAAAGAGTACTTAAATATATTCTTATAATGTACTCGTACAAAGTTTGTGTGCGCACAGATGTTTGCTTTTTTTTGTATACAGGTATGTATGTGTGTACATATGTATGTGTACATACATAACCTCGACCATATATACAAAAAACATACTCCGCGTTGCCATGTCTTTCAGGCATTTTGTAAGACAGGTGCACGATAATGTTAAAGCGTCGATGACCTGCTTGTTGGTGGTAGCTCCAACAGATCAGTGAGGATATTTTGGAATAAATGGCCACTAAGTTCATACATGACAATAAAAGCGACACTGTTTATAATATTTTTATTATTGAAAATTTATATGACAGAATCCTCAGAAATGTCGTTGATCCCCATAAGTGATATTTATTTAACAAGAAAACAAAGGCGACAATGTCGCCTATTATGTTATCATTTATCTTTTCACCAACGAATACATAACGACAATGTTTTTCTTTCCTGTTTGTTTCCTTTTAATTTAAGGTATTGACTGATTTAGCTTGGACTCGAACTAAGGCTGACCATTTTTAAGTTTTCTCGCTTACCACCCTGTTGCTTGAGCACCTAAAATATCGACAACAAGAGGCCAACAAAACATGACAACAAGAGCGACACTTTCGTCCTTCAGAAATGACAACATCGGCCATTTCGCTCAATTTCAGTAGCAGGAAGGTGTCAAAAATGATTCAAACTGGTGACAGGCTGGCCGACAATTTCCACAAGAAGTTCGTTTTCTGGTATACGAAGAGTACTTTTTTTCGTTGTAGCGAAATTATACTGCATTTTAAATTAAACGTTACATGTAAGACTAGCTTGCGGACAATATCCAACTAGTTTTATGCATGACCAGTTGATTACTTTTTCTGTTACGAAGTCTTTTAGTACGGTTTTAGCTAGATTGTCTTAAGAGAAACTGTAATCGACAAATAACGTGCATGGCAAAGGTCGAAATGTGCATAAGAAGTCGTTGATAAAAGTGTCCTCTGGGACAAGTTGGCTAACTGGGACATGCGTGCACACACAAACCGCAAACATACATACGAGTACAATCGAGTATATTTGTGCATCCCTCTAAATAAAACCCTTCAACTAAGACTAGATGTTACACTATAAAATCTTTCAAAATTATATATAAGGCTTAATGATATATGAATCACAATTTGGAAGAAGGGAATAAGCGCCGCTTTTCCGAAATCCACTTGTACACATTTTTGGTTGAATTATGAGAATTTATCACTTTTGTTTCATATTGCTTCACGTCTACAAAACAACTGTTAGTTGGAAGAAAGGAACAAATCGCGGGACTTATTCCTTTCTTCCACCTAATACGCTAATGTCAATATTAATAAAGTTGCTTGGCTTTTGCTGGCAATCGGCAGGTTTCAAAACAAACAATATCCAATAATGAACAACAACAAAAATACGTTATCATAGTACATATCATATTGCTTTATTCACAAAATCGTTTGTATCATTGTATCGAGTGAATGATAATATTAAACACAATAGTGTAAAATTTGTTGTTGCTAGTTTTCATATAAATATATATATATGTAAATATAGATTTAGCACTTTTTTATCTCAGTTAGCACTAAAAGCTTTCAAAAAAGTGCTAAGTGCTAGCTGAACACTTTTTCAAAACTACTTCGCACTTTTTGCACTTCTTTATTTTATTGAATCAATTTATTTCCCTTAGATAATATCATAAGCCAAATAACGAAGTTATTAATAAAGCTATGAATTAAATGAATTTTTGTTCGGAAAGTGGGTAATGTCACTAGTGCTATATATCTCAACAGCTCTGCGGTATAAAACTGAGTAGAAAGAATTGCGTTAAATCATACCAGTTAAACTATTTCATTAATGAAATAGAATTTAAAGAATTGTAATTTTTTGGTTATCTTATCACTTATACGAATATGTATATATTAGTAGAATTATACAATGTATGCGATTGATATATCTGGCCTCACTGTCAAAAAATTGATTCTTCTGAACTTGTCTTTTATTTTTTTTTTTTTTTTTTGTATAAGCTATTTTCTTTGTTAATATTTCATTCACACTTGGATTCAAAATTTAAAAAATATATACACATCTAAGAAAAAAGTGAGACTAAAAATGTTAAATAAATTTAGCACTTTTATATACATACATATGTGCTGTAGAACATTTTTGCACTTCTTATTCTGCGATCTAGCACTTTTACTCTTTCATCTTATGGCTACACCACTGTTGCCAGAAATTTTTCTACTAAAATCTGCAAAATTAGGCTAAGACATCTGCAAAATCTGCAAAATATTTTCTAAATCTACAAAAAATCTGATAAGCCAATAACTCGTGCAATTTAAGCTATTTGGCTTCATTTGCCAAGTTTTTTTTTTTAAATAGAGATTCGAGAATTCTATTTTGATTCCTTTCGATTAACAAAACTTTTAAAGGCAATTAATTTAATCTCATTTCAGAAATTTATTTTATAAACCTTTGAAAATTTTTTCTGACTATGTCTCATAATTGAGCTCGTAAATTGATTTCAAAATTGGAATTAATTCCTTTTAAGATTGCTCTTTAAAATGAAACCTTTTCAAAATTTAATCACTGATCGCAGTATAAAAGTTTACACCGTTATTAACCATTTCTTCAGATTGCTTTAATTTTGCTTTTATAGATCAGTTTAATACACATATGTATAAAGTATTCCCAACAAATTTTGAGGCTCTTGCAATGGTCATTCCTGAACTGGGCCGTGTCTGAAAATTTTATATTTTTGTAGTCCCATTCAATGGAACAAAACTGGCCTAACCGAGCCATCAGTATTGTAATAATCCCAAAAAAACACTTATTTTTTAAAATTTTTACGAAATATATAGCTGATGGCATTATTATACACCACTAAATGCGTCTTCAAAAGACATTTCAAATGATATCCAAAAGTACATAAGTTGTCTATGAGCAATAGGCAAATGAAAAAAAAAATCATATATAGACAGATTCACGAACCTGATATATTTAGGAAAACGTCATAAAAAAATCAAACCAAATAAAAGTGCGCTTTTTTTAATATCATTGAAAATGAGTTAGTTTTACTACCGCTAAAATTGTAGTTTTCATGGAATATTTCATTATTGGTGCTACTAATAAAAAAAAGCTTAATTATGTATTCGACACTAGCATGTCCAGAAAAAAATTATTTTTGCTTTTTCATAATTTTCAAAATTTGAGTATTTGATCACAGATTGCGAAAATAGCTTTTAAAAGAAAATAAACCACTGTCTTAAGTATGCTACCAATCTGCAAAGTTTTCATTTTGATGGTCATATTGAACTATTCTTAATTCACTGAACTAAGTGTACAATTATTTATTCTTTGTTATTTTTATATATTTGTCATGCACGACATTTGGTCTTACATTTTGGTACCATTATTTTTAATATACATACATATTGTATGCATAAAGATATACAACGACTACTAGATAAATTTTCAAGCAAAAGGAAAATCACTAGCCCAATTCATAATCTTGTGGAAATGGTCATGCATGGTAGCATTTGCAAAATGGTATAGTATATTTACACTCACCACTAACAATTGTTAAGTGGTATGTATCAATATGCAATACCATTTTGCAAATCCTACTATACAAGACCATTTTCCCAAGATTGTGAATTGGGCTACTGTGGTAAGTTCTAATAATTATAATATTTATTTTAACTCTTTATAAATTTATTGTATGTTTTTATTTACAAAATAAATTGCAAATTGAATTAGTCAAACAGGATAAGGATAGTTCTATATCACCACGGAAATCCAAATTTTAAACATTGGCAGCACCCTTAAGATGACACTCTTTTTTGTTTTTAAATCCATTTTCGTAATCTGCGACCGACCAATTACGAAAATTTTGAGGGGTCTTGCGTTATGAAAACCCAAAAACTAATTTTTTCAGGACACGCTATTGGACACGTCGCGAAAAAAACTTTCAAATGATGTATTCCATGAACATCCATCGCTAGAACCCAAAATGTTTTGGGATTTCTCGTAACAAAATAAAATTTTTAATTTTAGAAGAGGTAACAAAACACGTTTTTCAGTTTTCATATGAGGTTTCGCTGTAATATACATATTATGTATGTATGTATATAAGATCAGATTTCCAGTAGTTTTACTAGTCGAAACGACATTGTGTAAAATCTGCTTTCTCACTTTGTCAATTTTTTGGTAAAAATATTAGCAAAATGCAGCGAAATCTGCTAGTCTGGCAACAGTGGGCAACAGTGTTTACACTTTTATTTCAATGTACATTATTATTCTTGTGTCTATCAATGCAAAATACAAGGCGATACAATATACACTGGGTGTATCTGATACAAAATAGATTATACAAATTGTTGTGAATTAAGGTTCAATTATTCGTACCATACCATAACACCATAGCCATAACTGTGGCCATAGCCATAACCATACTTACTGCCTTCGATTAGTTTTGCCTTAACCATAAGCAGCTATTTTTCATCAATTTTATTAGAAAATACGGCAAAAAATAAAATCTAAGAATATACGAAGAAGCACAAGCGAAAATATAAATTTAAAAATGCAGCGAAGGTGAAAAATGAAAACAAAAGAACAAAATATACAATAAATTCATTCTCTCAGCTAATGGTTATAGCAGAAAACCAAAATTCAATTGGTTTCTATGGTTATGGTTATATCTATGTATAGCGTTATGGCAAGTCACATATAATCAAATACAGTGTTGTCTATAAGGTTGGTTCCAACAGCTGTTTTCCATGGGTATGGTTATGTCAAAACTAATTGAACCTTTAAGCATATGTATACTATGTATATTATTGTTGTTACAACATTGGTATAGTATATAATTACTTAATAATTTTATAGAAGGGAATAAAACAATGAATTTTATATACTCGTACATATGTATATCTCAGCCGATATTTACTTTTTCAATTTTGTTTTTCGGTAAACAATCATAATTAATATCACCTTTATTTTATTCATATGTCGCAAAAGCATATTTAGTGAACATTAAACGTTAGACAATTTTTTTAAATATCTCCGTTCGACATTTTTGGCTTTAAACCTTTTTTCCAAATGGTGATTAATATGTATGTATGAACTAAGAAGATTTGAATAATTAATACTTTAATGCCAAAAGTAAAATTCAATAATTTTTTTTAACGTTTAAAAGTTGTAAGATAACGAAGCAAAAACTTTCAGTCAGGTATAGACATTATTAAGGACAAAAATTCCACTTGGCATGTATACTATGTATATACACAAAGAAAATTATCAACATAAAATTTTCAATCAAAAGTTTATCTAAAAAAAATTTAATTTGCAGTAATTTGTTTACTGAAGCAGTAAAAAAGTCGTATTTATTACGATACTCAGAGAGCATTTGCATGTACTCTCTGAGAGTATTTGTATGTATCTTGTTCTTCCTTTGTCCATCAATACAATATTACAAGCCGATACAAATTACACTAGGTGTTCACAAACAAATAAAAAAAAGTGTATTTGATAGAAGAACGGCGATACAAATTGTTTTGAATTAAGCAAGTGTGTTTTTAATATCAAATTGTATGAAAAAGCTCATTTCGACACAGTTCTGTTTCATCATTAAGACCAGTGCTGTTAAATGTAACTAGTTTTCGTTATTTTGACGATTTTTTAGATCAAATTTACCAAAATGACGATTGACGACTTTTCCTTCAGTAGCCCATATACTTTGACGATTTGTTGGGGTCACTACTTTTTTCTTAATATTTCAAATAAAACGTTAGTTCTGATTGATAAAAATATATATTTTGTTTTGGGTTTGATATACATCTGCACATTGTACATATCGTCCCTATCATGTCACATTATCCAATATGCAAAGTTCGTTTTTTAGATTCGTTATCTTGGTACGATAGGTACGCATCGTTTCAAAATTCTGAAATTCTCATAGAGGATTTAGAACTCAATGAGAAATATTTTTTTAACACGTCTCTTTTAGGAATAATCTGTCTTTAAATTCACAAATGACGGCTCTTTGCGCTCTTCTGAAAAGTACAAATTTGCATATTGGGTAGTTTGACATGGTTAGGGACGATATGTTAAAATTGTGAACACATTCTATGAACTTCTATCAAAATCTGAGGATTATATTAAAATATTATATTAATATAAGATTATATTAATAGAATATTAGTTAATATAAAATAAAAAAATAAAGTTTATTGTCCAAACAATGTATTGAAATGTGTATGTATTTATATGAGTATATCGGAATCAAACTTGTGTTTCTTACAGAGTACGGATTTGCACACGAGTGTGCAACACATGTGTCTAAATTTTGCACATACACACGTGCAAGTTCCTTATAATTTATATCTAAAGGCACACGCACATGTACGTGTGCCAGTTTGATTGGCACACGTCACAAGCTACTCAAAGTATAAAATCCTATATTCAAAATACTAAAATATGTACCTGCCTGTTCTGTAAATCGAGTCGATTTGAAAACGTTCGATTAAGAGAAATTAAATCCACCAATAACAAACTTTTTCCAGATTGATTTGTCTCCAGTTTCATACACTTTAGAGCTTAAACTGTCATATCTGAAATTAATTTACTATACACAATTTAAAATACATCAATGGGTGGGAGCATTATTGATTTTTTGGAAAACGAGAAATTTACTCGGATTCGGTTTACAGAACAGAGCCGATAATCTAGATTTTAATTGGCCAAAAAATAGTAAGATAGTCCTAATTTTACCATTGTTTTGTGTTTAAGTTTTTATTTTTTTCAATAAAACACTTGAATTGTATTTATTGCCTTCTATAGATATTATTGTTTTTTTTTATATAAAACGCTGTTGTTCTTTTATAAACACTTGAGTTTTATTAGTATGACGATTTTTTAAAGAAATTTTTCGAAAATCGTAACGATTTTGACGATTTTATTTCCCAAATTTTACGATTTTTGGAAGAAAAAAAATTCCTAACAGCACTGATTAAGACTAGAAATTACACTGGTTTATTTACAGCACTTCAATTGAACTGGGAATGTTTGTTGCATATTATTAGAGTAATATAATGTTACAAAATTTATTCGCTTCCTTAATGAACTAATTTATTTGATTAAAAAATTTAAATTCTAAGTTATAGCTGTTCTACAGCGACTAGTTACATTCAGCTAAGATTTTGGTTTTGAAAACTGGGGCTTTATTACAATTGACTAGAGAAAGAAAGAGAGAGAGAGAGAGAGAGAGGAAGAGAGACACATCCTAAACGAATTGAATTTAAGAGCAAAAATACAACTTCAATGTTGGCAAAAATGTGGTTTTCCATAGTTATGGAAATACCCAGTGGTAAAAATACCCATTACGTAATCGGTGATGTAAACAATATTTAGTAGCAGCTAGTGATGACGCTTTGGCTTATTTTTCCACTTAGATTAAAAAGTATGCTACGATGTCAGTGCGTGTCCCTACTGTGCGTTTACGTAATAAGTGGAACTGTAAGCGAGCTTGTTGTTCAAAAATATAGCCCAAAAGTAGCCCACAATTTTTTACTTTGTACATATGTATAAAGGATAAATTCTATGAACTACAGCGAAATTCTCACATACACAATGCAAATGACATATTGAGTTACACGTACATTACAATCTAAGTATGTACTTAGATTGCTCGCTTAGAACGTCATTCTGACATCATTGATTGTTATCTAAGTATTTCGTTTCATTTACCACTGGGTAGTTTTTCGTTAATAGCAGATATTTTCTACAAACAACTAGCTAGACTTTAATATTAATTATCAATTTTGCGATTAAAAGATTTTTCCATTATTGGATCGAGATTAGTTTATATCCGTGTCTGGCAGCACTGAACAACTTGTAACTCAAACTTAAATATAGAATTAAAATTTATAAATTTCTTTTAAATGACTTGAGTAATTGACTGTTTTCTTTTTAGTAAAATATATTTTAACGTTTTTAATAGTTAATTTGACATGAAATCTAATAATTATTGCTTTGAGGGGTGTTTCTTTTTTATTTATAAATTTCATTGTTTTTTGTTTTTTTTTTTGCTTGTTTTAACAATAATTGCTTAATTGATTCATTCTTTTAAATATTGCTATGTTAAGATATATTTTTAGGTTTTTTGACTTATGGCCTAATTCGTTGTTTGAGAAACATTTGCTTTTCGTTGATTTATTTTTCAGATTTTCACAATTTCAATATTCGTTGTTGTAATTTTTAAGAACACTTTTCTAGTTTTTTTTCTGCAGATGAAAAAAGTTTTCTTAAGAATTCTTTTTCTGTGAAGAATGAAATGTGACAGATAGGGAGAGTATTTGGTACTTAAAAGTAAGATGAGAGTGATGGTATTTAAAGTGAGAATATGAGTGATTAATGAATTGACTGGTTGTGTGAGTAAATGTAATGACTAGAACTACTAAATAATAATAGATTGCTTTTAAGTCGTTGGAGATACTAAGAGATTGCTTTTTCCAAGTCTAGGGGGTTTTTTAGATTGCTTTTTCTAGATTTAAAAGCTCAAGAATTTTCTCGAGTTTCTAAAGTTTTGCTTAATATGAAATGGACGTATTATGATGTGTTGTGTTGTTAGATGTGATACAAATTATGAACTTAAATTAAATTAAATAAAAATGTAGACTAATAATATCTTAAGGTGAATAAAAAAGAAAATGTTAAGTATGTGTAAGTTATGTGTTAAAATATATGTTTTTTGTTTTGTCTGTAAAAATATTGTCCTTATTTCATTTTTAAAAATAAATTATGTATGTATATTCCAATTTTTGTTAAACAAAATCGTAACTTGTCTTTTTTTTTTTTTTGTTATATTAAATCTTAAAAGTATTTTAATACTTTTAAATCCTTCTTTCTGATAATATTTATGTATATTTGCTTTAAAAACTACTTACAATATATTTGTTGTTGTCCGCTATTGGTTAACCTGCAAACGTGGCCTCCACTTTAACTACAGCTGCAGCTGGAACTGGTTGGGGTATGTGACTTATTTTAAAACCATTTTGCGCTTGTTGTGAGTAGTTAGGATGATTGTAGTCCTCAGTGGGAGTAGGAGATGTCATGCCACCACTGTCACTGGTACTATCGAATTGCATGTCGGCCTCATCCTTGAGGCAAGCTGATTCCAAATGTTTGTTAAGGTACGATTTCAAAGCGAAAGATTTATGACAGCGCTTGCATTCAAAGTTTTTATCCACCGAATGTGTTTGCATGTGCGCCCTTAAATTGGATCGATCCGCAAAGGCTTTACCGCAATGAGCACAACCGTAAGGCTTCTCACCTGTGTGAGACCTTAGATGACCTTGCAACAGCCATGGTCGCGAAAACAGTTTGCCACATACACCACAACTGTGTGAAAGTTTGTGCGTAAGTACATGCATGGCTAAGGCTGGCATCGAAACGTAGGCTTTGCCACATGTATGACACTTTTTAGCGGATTGTGAGTCTAATGAACGATGTGTTTGCTTGTGGCGTGATAAATTACTAGAAGTGGCGTATTGCTTGCCGCATTCACTGCAGGTGTATTTAGCTTTTTGTTGTTCTTGTTGTAACACTGCCTGTGGGTCTGTGATGTTTTTGCGTTTCGATCGTCCATCGCTTACAAAGAACGCCTCATAGGTGTAGGCCACAGTTTTGACAGAGGCTCCAGCTGATCCATTTTTAGGAAATTGGTTTGTTGTATTGTTGTTCTCATTCTGTATGCTACCGGCCGGAGAACAGACCTGCCTTTCACAGTCCGAATTGCTTTGTAAACTTTGTATAGAAGCATTCGAACGAGGACGGTGGTCATTCGCCGCACTAGCCGCCAAAGCTAAATCGGCTATGGAGGGTGTGGTTGTGGCCACCGAGAGCGTTATATCTTGCAACTGATGATGTGGAGGTAGATGATGGTGATGCTGTTGTTGTTGCTGTAATTGAATAGCATGGGTTATATGATGTAACGGATGTAAAGGCTGGTGAGTTAAATGTTGCTGTGTAGCTGATTGTTGCTGCAGTTGATGTGGTTGTGTAGGCGGATGAAATGCTGTAGAAGCGCTTAAATCCAATATTGCATGAGCTGCGTGTAAATCTTCTTCGGCAGGTTGTCTTAAACGCAAGCGTTCGTTGGAGGGTCTGTCGTCCAAAGAATAGGGCCGATATATATCCTTTTTCTTTGGAGGCAAGGACAGAGCGGCACCCGTGCTTGTATAACATTTGCGTGACTCAGTACTATTCGTATCAATGTCATCGTTGAATGACGTTTCGGTTTTAATGCGTATAATGGGCGGACTTAAACGTTCACACGATGAAGAAAAACTGCTGCTGCGTGTCGAAGGCGATGATGAAGGTGACGACGTATTCGAAGGCGGAGGCGTTTGGTAGTTGTATGGATGAGAGGACGCTTGTTGCTGATGTAAATTTGAGGTGCTTGTTATGACGGTAACTTCGTTTTCTAAACGAGGCAGGTACGCGGTGTAATGAAGAGGCGAAATATCATGATTGTAACCTGAAAAAAATATGGAATACAATTTTTCAGCAAGTGTTTGACTTCCATGTGAAAACAATTGTATAAAATTGATAATATTACGAAATCCTACTTCAATAATTTTTTTTTAAATTTCTTGTGATAAAGAATTCCGCTATATTGATAATAAAATTATTTTAAATAAAAAAAATTTTGACATGGCTGGAATACGAACCCGGGCTTCCCGTACGTAAAGCATAACTATCTACAGCTGAGCCATATCCCTTTTTTTATGAGATAAAACTTGTTTTAAGTACTTATGCATGAAAAGAAAAGAAATAATCGTCAAGGGAAAGAAATACATGCAACGAAATATTTTATTTAGTTATAGGGGATCTAGACGCTGAGTTTTTTTTACATGTTTCTTCAGTCTGGAGTTTTTAGTCATAGGTGAAGGGTGTAGATAAGCAAACGGGTTAGGAAAAAATCTTGATTTGTGTTTCCATGTTTGTTTTTGACATTTCTTTTTAAGCTCATTTGTATTTTTATTTTTTCATACTAAAAGCTAGAATTTATTTCATTTCAAAGAAAATTTAACAATTAAACTTCAAAAAAATCAAGGTAGAAAATCATCGTATAAATGTTTATCATTTTCAATAGCAACTTTAAAAGGGAAATTGAAAAAAGTATTGTCTCAAAGCTCAGCTTCTAAGTCCCCTATTAATAACAAATGTTATTGAAATTCATATTTTTGTCAATAACATGGTTTTATTGAACATAATTCTTGTCTATTTTTTCTGTGTAGGTGAGAGGAAGAAGGAATGTTTCCCCTACAAAAACGAATAAAATATTCCTCATTTCTATTGAGTTTCTAAAAGAAATTCTACATATAAAATTCATTCATTTGAAAGTTCTTCTCCCAAAACCTTAACCTGGATCGGCGCCTGGTATAAAGTGAGATCTTAGCTATAAGGAATATTCAAATTTTCCAATAAATGTGTGTGTAACTTCCACATTATTAAACATTTATTTCTATAATATATAAACAACTTGTGTAAAACTTTCTACTAGGTCTATTATGTCGACACGATTCTTTTTTTTTCTTACAATTAAATTAAATATAAAAACAGCTTTGTTAAATTTGTTTTTGTTTTAAAAGTAATTATACTAAAGAAAGAATCGTGTCGACATATTGCGCCTGGCAGTTAATCTTCAAAAAAAATTCAATATTGGCTTCAACATAAAACAAAAAAATAAATGGCTGGAACGTAGTGGGGTGAGTCTGAAAATTTTTATTATTTCGGCTTTCTAGTTCAGTATTTTTGAATTAATGTAAATTTAAATTATTTTTATTAAAAGTGGAGTGTTGGAATATCCAAATCAGATTAGCAGAACGGGTGAGATTTTGTCAAAATAAGTTCTAATCGAAATTTTGACCTCGATATGAAATTTTTCGAACTTTTCTTCTAAAATTTTTTTTAAATGAATGTATCTCATAAGACTTTTCTATTAAAATAATAACAATCTATTTGTACCTCTGCGCGATATATGTAGTCTGATTCATGTTAGTGTTTCAATGCTCTTTTAAGGATGTTAAGAACGTACTTTAATGCAGAGACTGGCTTATGGCATTTTTATTGTTAATGTTGTATATAAATTTGGGCGAAAGGAAATATCTGTTATATTATTATTCTTTATGTACTTCTAGCAAAAGGTGTTGAAGGCACCTTAAGAAAGGATATATTTTCAAAAATATCCATATGTTAATCAAGGGTCTAAAGTATCACCACACCAAATTTTGTCGATCAACCCAATTGTTTTTATGTGGTACGTTTTCAGACAGACAGCAAGATCGACCGACATACATACATACGGACAGACAGGCGAAACAAACTGTCGGAGCAACAAATATACAGACAAAATTTTACAAAATTGGTGTTTTCAAATCTAACTATCTAAGCTACCACCAAATTTATTATCATTTTTTCAGTTAAACTTAAGTCGTTATAAATATACTTTTTTAACAACCACAACCCGAAAGTGTTATCTTAGAGATTTACGCTGAATCAGTATGTACTAGGGTATTCACTTAATCGCATTAATCTGCATTAATCCGCTAATCGCTCGATTAATTAATCGAGGTTTTAATTGATCTATCTCATCTTGAAGGAGCGCATGCGAGTAGATGTACAGACTATACACTAAGTATGATTTATCATTATTATTTATTATTTATTTTTTTGTGGTTTTTAAGCAATGGCTTGTTCAGCATGTTATCTTAGAGCTTTACGCTGAATCACTATGTACTAGGGTATTCACTTAATTGCATTAATCTGCATTAATCCGCTAATGGATCGATTAATTAATCGAGGTTTTGGGTTAATCAGTCAATAATCGGTTAATTTCATTACTAATTGGTTGACCGATTAATCATTTATTTAAAAATTAACTAATTGCTATATACAGGGTGTCCCATTAATCAACGTCAAGCCGAAAGCGGATGATAGGGCAAGTAGTGACTGCTCCAAAAAAAGTTAGAAAAAAATCTATGTCGCTTATTTTAAAAAGTGCTGCCAGTTAAAAGAAATCACCCTGTAATGATCTTTCTATTGCTGTGACTACAAATCTTCACTTTTCTTATTTTTGTTTTCTCCTACGAGTATATCATTGTCAGATATCCTTCTGTAAATGGCAGTTGAAAATCCATACTGCAGTGGCCTGATTTTCAAAGACGTTGATTAATGGGACACCCTGTACATATAAAAATGCTTAAACTATTTATTATTTTGAGATTATTAGTAACAAACAAACAATAACAATTCTTAAACAAAATCAAGCAAAAAAAAACGAATTCATAAGTATGTAGTAATTAAAAAATTAACAAGCTCGTGAGATCATTTTATTAGTTATCTTAATAGTTTAATAAGATCTTTTAAAACAATCTTTTAGAAAAATAATTTGGTTTAAATGTTTATTATTTAAGCGATTCTTTTCTTTATTTTCGTGTTCCTTAGTTTCCGTTTTTGCACTGTATTTTAAAACACTGTTGCTAGAAGCAAATATTCTTGAATGGAGGTATAAAATAATTGAATTCTTCTCTCATTAAATATAAACCTTAGATTTTTAATTAAATGGTTGGCAACAGTATTATTGGCTTTTTATTAAATTATGAAGTTCAACTAGAGTAGCAGAGTCTTTACTCTTTTATAGCCACGTCCAAAGGGTTCAAAGTTTTACTTAAGTTAAGATTACTGAACACACTTTCTTGCTTGTATGAAAAATAAATTCTAAACACATACGTTTTGTATATGAGACAAAACAAATAATGAAACACACAAAAATATGTTATAATACCACTAAAAATGGAAATTTTGGTTACGTCGGTTAATCGGTTAATCGAATGAAATTAGCCGGTTTAACCGTTAGTCAATAACAGCCAATTTTAAATTAACCGATCAGCTAATCGGTCAGTAATTAACCGGTTAACCGATTAACGGTTAACCGAATGAATACTCTAGTATGTGCTCTTTGGTTAATCACAAATATTGATTCGCCCTAATAAAAATATGTATATAAAAACTTATTGCAAAAGTCTTATGCCAGACATGTGTAACCATGCAAAAAACATTTTAGCCAAAGTTAAATTACAATACAGTTTAAGCAAAAGTAATTGTGTATTTAAATATATTTTTATACCAACAAGTAGGAAACGTGTTGAATTAGCAACATAAAATTCTCCCTTCAGCGTTTCGTTCTGTTCGTTTTTTTTTCTTTGCGTTACAAACGACAAATCAGTTGTAAAATGAAATACTGTAACAAGCAATTATGTATGTATATTATAGCAGCGCAACATTATGAATGCAGCCGAAAAATAAGAAAATAGAATAAGAGTACCCACGCTGTAGTAAATGGGGGAGCCGGAAACTAAAAAATACAATATTATTTCCTTAAGGGGCTGGCTGCACTAAACTAACTACAGCAGCAATAGCAGCAAGCAACAAGGCAAAATATAAAAAATGAAACTTTAAAATGTCGCATTGCAGTTGTGCTACATACAACAAAAGACTGTGGCAGCAAAATACACGACTGGAGAACAAAAAACAAACAAAAAAGTTTGGCTAAAAACTCCTTAAATATAAAAGTGGTTACACAAATGTCCCTCGACACTTGGTTTATTTTCCTTCATAGTATGTAGCTGTTGTCGTCATTCTTCTTAACACAAGCCTAACTTTTGGTTTGCTGTTAAACGTTTAAGTTGTACAAAATTTGAGATACTTTTGACACACACAATTGTACACAGCCTCTCACAAACCTAGAAGAATTTCATTGCGTATTTTATCTACATATTTGTATTTTTTTTAAAGCTTGATATATGACTTCTCTTCTTTGAGATTTTGTAAAGCCAGTTGCAATATGTCGAAATGAATGAGGTGTAAAGCACAACATTTTTGTAAATTATTAAGGCCAAAACATATATATCTGGCTTTGTGCCCACTAGAATAGCACATTTTACCCAAAAAGTATTTAAAAATAAATGGAAAAACGGCACATGTAAAGTTAATGTAACATTTGTGCAAAAAATTCATTAATATTATTAATGCCAAAATATGTCCTAGACTAGACATTTTTATTTTTGATATATTAATATCGGGCAAGAAATGGCCAAGAAATTGTTTCACATAATGCATTTACATGTCAATGATTTTCCATTTTCCAATTACCCATATACACGTACACACCTACGTACATACATATGTATGTATGTTCAAATATTTTAAGCATATGAAAAAAAAATTATTAAAAGTAATTACATACTAAATTCGATAATGTTTTATATACAAATTTTTCTTTATTAAAATAACTTAAAACAAGAAAGATAATGTATAAAAAATTTTCTCATGCTAGTTGTCTTTGGCTTTATTTTATTTGTGACATGGATTTCTATTCTACTTTGAATTTTTCAAATAATACCTCGTTGTTATCACAGTCATTGCTTTAATTAAGCACTTGCATCACGAAAGGGTTGTTATGAAGATTTATGCCTGTGACATGTGTCACATTCTAGGTCATGTTTTTATTTTCCCACCCCTGTGCTCTTCAAACTCACCCAGCCTTAAGACGATAAGACTTGTTGTCTGTGCAAACATTAACTAGTTTGAGCGAATATTTGAAGGTGGTTGTTAGACGGAAAGGTCATTCACAAAATATTATTTTAAGATACAAACTACATAAAACTCTTACCCATACTCAGCAGCAAGAATTTAATTTAAATTTTGCTGCTGATTTCGCTTCTACTGTTTTGCAAAGGAAAAAATTTAAGAACATAATGTCCTTGGTTTTTAGAAAACCTGAGTGGATGTCTACTAGTGTTGTTAATTATTTGAATTTTATAATAGTTTGAATAAAATTTCATAATTTTTTTCTTGTTCGAACAGCCGTATAATTTAAAACTTTTATCCGAATAACCACCAAATAACCAGTAAATGTTGTACCAATTGTCTTGAACGTACTTGTACTGGTACAAAGTGTTTCTGAGTCGTGACCGGTGAAAAGAGATCATATCTCAAAATCATAACAAATATTTCATTAAGCCTATAATACTAACGCTATTTAATACTACGTTAATACTAACGCCACGTAAATTTTACGTACTTTGGAATTTTTCCTAAAGCGCTTCAATTAATGTGGTTATTTCTGTATTTTTATTTTATTTTATTAGTTGTTTTTTATTAAATTATAAAAATTAGCTTTTAATTCATACAAAGGTAAACAAAAACAATTTTAAAAGCAAAACAAAAATTCATGTTTGAGATTAAATCATAGCTGCAACCAAATAAATGCTCATAGGTACGTACATTTTACGTATAGCCTTTAATGTTCACGTTCTTAGTGCAGTTTAATGACTAGATATGCCTTGTTTATGTTTTTGTGTTTGTTCAAAAACTATTGAAAAAACACTTGTGGATTTTAGTACCGTTGTGTAGCACCAATAATACACAAAAATACACGTAAAATCTACGTGGGTTAGTATTCTAGGGTTAAAATACCTCACTGTACACGCAAATTTCTTTCAAAGCAGAATATTTGTTTAAAATACAGTAATTTAACTAATATTAAAGAAACCAACACAGGACAAGTACCTTAAGTTTGGATATAGAACCTATCACTGAGTATCTTAATTATGGTAATAGGCCCCCTCCAATGGCAACGCCACACACTGGGAAAAAAGGGCAATCTAGCGGTGGAAAAATTATATCTTAAAAAGCATAGTCTGATCCAAAAAAATCTATGGATGAATTATAGGGAAATGTAGGCTACAAGGTATGTTAAAAGTTAGGTAGCTATTTTCAGCACAGTGGGCGCTGTATGTTGTTATATACGTCCAATTTTACCGATAAAACTCTTTCAACGTTGGAAAGCTTACACCTTCCAAACTAATAGTCCGATCCACAAAAAGCTTATGCCTGGAATGGCTGTAGGCTATAAAGTCTGTAAATAAATTAGCAATTTTTAACACAGTGGGCGCTAAATCTTGTTAGATAAGATAAATTTTACCAATAAAATTCTTACGTCTTCGGAAAACCCATATCTTCCAAACTAATAGTCTGATCTACAAAAATGTATAGATGAGTTATAGGCAAGGATGTAAGCTATAAATTTTATAAAAATTAGACAGCTATTTTTAACACTGTGGACGCTATATGTTCATATGTAAGACCAATTTTACCGATAAAATTCTTTAGTCGTCGGAAAGCTTATATCTTCCAAACTAATAGTCTGATCCACAAAAAAACGTATGCCTAGAAAGGCTGTAGGTCATAAGGGCTGTAAAAAAATTTTCTGTTTTTAACACAGTGGGCACTATATGTTGCTTTGTAGGACCAATTTTAAAAATTCAAAATGCTTTAAAAAATAAAATTTCAAAATGCATTAAAAGTTTGTCTTAAAATTTAAAACTACTACTTTATTATTATTTTAATTTAAGTGGTTTCGGAAGCAAATTACAACAAAATCATATAGAAGTACAAACAAGTAGGAAAATTTGAAAGAGGTGTATAGTTAGAAAAACTGGTATAAAAGTCGCATACGCAAGTCTACGCAGATAATTTTTGGAACAATATTACTCTATAATATCTACATTAAGACTCCACTAAATTTTCAGGAACTCTGGGGGATACTTTTTTGTATCTCTACAAAGATTTAGAAAATTAAAAAAAAATTTCTGTATTTACGTTTGTAAACCTTAACTAAAATAACAAATATATAAAGTAAAACAGTTTACAGTAGCTGATACAACACTTTATCAAAAAAAAGTTACTTTGTTTGAAAACATCCGCCAACAAATTTGATATAAAAATCAATAAAGAATTACAAACTAATTTTTTCTCAATGTTTTCCGAACCAGGTAACATAGTGATAAATAAATTTGATTTTTAAATAAACTGATTTGTCCGCTTTGAAACTGCGTTAACATTTTTTTTTTCAAATATGAAAATTTTTTTTTGTCCGCCGCTAGATTGCCTGTTTTTCCTCTGTGCGTCATGTAAAAGTTACCCTTTCAAATAAAGTTGATGAACTCGGAGCGGTTGCTAATCCTTGGGAACCAGTCACATGATTTGTTTTGTGACAGGTTCCTTTCCCTCTATGATAGTTTCGATTTGTTATATTTCAAAACTTGTATATATTTCAAAAATTGAGCATCAAATAGCAAAAATAAAAGCGTTTCACTAAAATTTAATGTGTTTTTATTTGACATCGTTTAAAAAAATAAAAAATTTTTATTAATTTTTATACAAAATACAAAATGAAAAAAGTATGCCGCTTTATTTCGCTTGTGTTATTTTTGTTTACATTAAAAATGACACCAACCTATCACATTTGTCAACCACTATTGTTGCCATATGCATAAAACATAAAATCTCAAGAAACAATAGTAAGGCCAAACTATTAGGCAGATTTTGTAAATAATTTCGTTTTTAAACGCTTTAAATTTGTATGAAAAGTAACGCAAATACGTTTAAAAAAAGTTTTTTCCATACAAATTTCAAAACGCAAAAAGCGTTTGTATTTACAAAATCTGACCTTAAAACATATAAAATATTCTGATATTTTCAAGAAACATAGAGCATAGATAAGAACCTTATTTCGAGAATTATTTCGAAAAACAAAGAGCCTGAGCACATGCAAAAGTTAGATTTGCGACTTGGGTGATTATTTGTGTCACATATGTTTAGATCTTCACTGAAACTTTCGCTTTTTATATTGTGTACTTTACGAAAATGGTGTAAGAGTCGAGAAGTTGTTGATCCGTGACATTTCTAAGCCTTAGAACACTTTTTGAAAACAATTTGGTTTGTCTAATTGTCTCCCTCAAAATACTCGCAAACTAAGACCATTCTGTAATTTAAAACGAAATCTTTAACGCAGTTACTTATCTCAACATCATCTTACACGGGTATTTATAATTTGGTATAAATTGATTACTTAACACATCGTATTGTTAATAACTTAAACAAGTAACTAATTTAAAACGCTATTTTACATTCGTAAATGTAAACTAATTTTTATAAAATGTAGTTCAAAAAAGTTGTTCAAATATTCGAAAATTCGGCAAAAAACCGTTCGATTAAATTTTCACTCTAAATTGAAAAATATTATTCGTTCGAAGAAAAATTAAAAAAAAATTTTTTAAATATTCGAATAATTCTTATTCGAATGACAACACTAATGTATAAAGAATAAAAATTATTCTTAAAGTTGTCATACACTAGTGATATCGTTAACTATGTTGGTAAAATAGTGAAAATTTATTAAAACTTGTACGTAAATTATGATTCGAGCCTCAAAACCAGTGCTTAGATAATGATTAAGATATTTTAATATATAAACAAAACATACAATCTACAACCAAAAATTTAAAGTAAATAATGTCAAACGGATTTTCGAACACCGAGCTTTCACCGACGTTTTGAGGTCATGGGAAGCTATTCTGACTTTGTTTACGATGGTGTCCGTATGGAAATATCAAATACATATCGATGATGCTCATACGTTAACAACAAACAAATAACTGATTTTTACAACTTTTGAGTTGAAGATATTACATTATAAATAGACTGAAAGCGTTACAAGCAACGATATAAAATAACTGCAAATTATTTAGTAAATACTTTTAACTAATTTCGGTTTTTCTTTTTTTTTTTTTGGTAGGAACGTTTTTTGGCGATTTATATAAAGTTTTCATCGTTCTGTAAGAAATAATAAAAAATCATTTACGTTTTGCCAACGAATCACCATCGATATGAATTAAAAATGAACATTTTCTGAGTAAACAGTTAATTTTGGAAAAAAAAAATTGACAATCATTTTTTCTTTGTGGTTACTTGTATCAATCTAATGAAATATCAAGGAAACAATAAATTAGTTGATGCAACATTAGAATCTTGTATAAGGGGCTGTTCACATATTACGTAACGCTCCATGGGGGGTTGAGGATTTGTTACCAACTACATAATTTTTTAAAAACAGCGAAAATAGCGTTACGTAATATGTGAATAGGCCCTAATACTTTTTTAAAAGTAGACTTTAGTTTCTATTTTAGAAAATCTAAAATCATATATAAATTGCTGAACTGGAAATGAGGCTAAAGCCACACTATTTTTTTTAACTAACATCCATTTTAAAAAAAATTTCTTTATTTTCATCTTCTTATTGTAATATTATCAATTATAAATTATTTGAACGGGCTTTACAGTGTGCTAGTGCAGGAATACATATTTAAACTTGTACTTAAAATGTTTAACTTTAATGATTTTAAAAGATTATAAATATTTGAAAAATAAACAAATTTGAAATATCTTTGAAGGCCTTGAGGTCTTCTAACACAACTTATGCAGACGACATAAACATTGCAAACAACATACATATGTATGTACTCTGAATATGTACATATAGCTGCATACATACGTACATATCTGTGTCGTTTTATTATAATTACTTAAGTCGAGTTAAGTCAAAATCGAACTAAGGTGTTATTCGGGCTCGTCTTCTTACAATCCACATTTGAGTCCAATCCGTTTTCAAATACACGGTTTATTTTTGAAAATGCTAGAACAAATATACTACAGATTTTACATTAAATCGTTAATATCTCCAAACATGATTTATAGACTTAAGATGTTATGATAAAACGACACAGATATATACATAGATATGTATATAAGCACCCAGCGGTAAATTGCACGAGTAAATAGGCCTTCTAGAATGCCTTTTTAGCAGACATAAGGCCTGCCAATCCGCATTATATAATCATTTCATTTTTACACATGCTGTTATTGCGGCGCAGGCCTTCCAAGCCGCTTCCCAATGTAGAGATTCTTACAGGCCTCTATTGGCATGTCGTTTTGCAGGCTATCTAAGGAAGGTCTGCTAAAAAGCAAATGGAATTGCAAGTTTTTCTCTACTTCAGTATTTTCATAGCGGCTTCTTTCGATTTGATGAATGTGTTTTTCTTATTTCAAACTATTTCTTTTCATCCAAAGTATTTTTTTGTACATTAAATTGGATATGATGTTATTCCGGTGGAATAATGATAAGTTAATTAGCTCCGACATAATAGCATCATATATGATGTCTTTTGTATGTCAATTTCAGTCTTATATACAAATTACATCCACTTATTTTACTTTTTAATTTAAAAATACAATAATCCTTCCATCTTCCATGCTTAAAGAATGGAATGTGAAATGCCTATCGAACGAAAAAACAAAAACATAAAGTACTACTTCCACCTTCCCTTCTACAGAGGGCAGTTTGCATATGTATCGGTCTTGCAGGCCTTCAATTAGGACTAAAATTGGCAGGCCTGTTACATTTTACCGGTTATATGTTTTTTACGAAATCTGTTTTCATGTATGTTTATTTGAGCTTTCACGTGCTACATATGTATATGTATGTATGGTTGTACGTATGTAGCAAGAACATTTAGCAACATGGGGCGCAAAACAACAGCAAATACTTGCAAGGAAAATAAAATGAAGCAGCGGATGTAATAAGAACAAAAACATACAGACATGTGAAATGCGAAAGAGTTGACGACGATGATGGCTACAACGACTGTCTACCATTCCGTCAAAACAACCAGCAAACAACCATTCATTCGTAGTCGTTCATTTATTCATTCAAGCTTACCAGACGAAACAACATTTAGCGTTGTACATATATACAAGCACCCAACACCCAAGTCAGACTGTTTGAAATTTGTTTTAGTTTTGTTTGGTTATTTTTCTAACTGCCTTTTTTAAATTTTTTGCTAACAAAAATAAAAAATAAATCTTACAACTGGAATCAGAACCCTCTAGTGACAAACATTTACACACACACGTGCTAAATATCTATGGAAGCAACATGCTGACAACGCATTACAAAGTGCTTGATTCTTCCTTCGTTTTCAATTGAATAAAAAGTATTGAAATTCTTGTATGGGAGTGTGTGAAAATATTTATGTATGTATGTGTGTTTGTTTGTGTTTCCTATTAACAGTTGATTTGTTTGCGACGGTATTATTACGCTTAAATTCACTAAACTTTTCCTTTTTTGCCCTTTTCTGGATTTATGGGGGGCGCTGTTATTTATCAATCCTTTTGATGGTTTAAGGTCGTTTTCTGAACACTTCTTTTTAGTCAAAAGTCAATGACTGAATGAATTGAAAATATATTTTTTTCTTTCTTTCAGTTGAAATGAACAACGTTTTAAAAATGCCTCAATATTATCAGAAAATTCTGTTGCAATGCCTTAAGCATCTAAATAATAAAGAAATCAAAAGACAAAATAAAATTAAAGTTGCTATAAACCAAAAATATTTTAACAAAACAGAAATATGTACACATAAATTTTTTTCAAAGTTGTTGAAAACGGAAACGGAAATGCGTGTTTATACTGAGACAGCAATAAAAATAATAATACGAACAAAACGAAATTGTAGTTAAAATAAAATCACTGAAAGCACGACATTTTACCTATTACATACTTGCTTTATTTGCAGAACAAAAACATTTACTTAAATTAAGTTTCAAAGTCAAGCAAGATATAAAGTGGAAAATCATGATTTGTCAAAGAAAACCACAAGGAATAAAACAAGCGAAAATATAATTTAAACTTTAAAAGCACAATAAATTGAGGTTTAGAAATCTAAGCTAAAATTTAAAATAGTTTACATGCTTTCTGAAAACTTTTACTATATAACAACCCATAAATCAATACATATTATTTCAAACAGGTGTTACACTTTGTTTTCATTGAGAAAAAACTTTAATTTGTCCAATTGCGGGTATAAATTATTTTTTCTTTACAATTTTAGTTGCCTTTTTCGATGAGTTTTTTGTTTAGGGGTTCGTAATACAGATACCTTTTCTTCTTAATGACATAAAGTTTAATATCGATGTAAGTTAATGACAAACCTACACACCTACAAAGTTGTTTTTAAGATTTTATTTTCGAGTTACTCGTACAAAATGTTCTGTACTAACTGCAGTATTTATTTCTGTTTGTGATAATTTTTAGCTTCAGGCCATTTAATTGTAATTAACTTGTCCATTAACCGAGTTACCTTAACATTATTATTACTTCTATTATTGTTTATACTTATCTGTTTTGGATACAAAACCCCTCGCCTACAGTCATTAATATGAATTATTGATTTAAAAAATTTATAGCTACAATTATCATTAACAACAAGAAACAGCTGGATAATAAAAAGTAGGGGCATAAACGAAAACTTTTAAATAATTGCTTTTTAATAGATTTCAAAATAGCAATCAAAAACCCAGTCACTAAAATTTTAAAACAAACAAACCAAATCAATAAAAATTTTATATTTTAAGAAGGTTTGGATTTTAATATTGCATATTAATTGTAGTTTTACCAAACATTTTATGTGGGGAATAATATAAAAAAAGGCATATGCCTAAAATATTTATAACGCTAAAATAAAAAATCATACTTTCTCACTTTAACGGTACAAAGAGCATAAATATATAACTTGCGGTTCCTTGAGTGTGAAAAATAATTACTACGTATATATTATTAGTAGTTAACAAAATACGAAACATCGTCTCTACAATGTTCAGCTATCGCATGTGAAAATCGAACAGGGAACAGGGGTGGCACAAAGAAATAATATGTTTTACAAAATTGTCCTCAAAACCTACAAAAATCTACCAAAACCTACCATTTCGCGTGAGTTTATTACATATATTGCTAATATAATTCAATTTATGAAAAGAAAAGTTTTCATAGAAAATACAATTTGATACTACAAATCTAATAAAATGTCAAATAGACTTCATTGTGAGTCATCATTTCGAAAAAAATTTTATATAATCACGATTTAACAAAACCCAAATAAAATTGGGAGATGTATGAAATTACGAATAAAGTCTGTTTGAACAGGTGCCCAAAGGATGATTGAAAGGCCGAATTTTCAAATATTTTGATAAAAAAAAAACGTAAATAAGAGTTTTAAATTTGAAAAGATTATTTTTCTACCGCAAACTTGAAAAAACGTAAGAAACCAACAAAACTACCAATGCATATAAAAATTTGACAAATTTACCAATTTTGGTCTGATTAGACCAAAGTAGCAGACCTGAATGTGAAAGCAAAAATTAGGGCATTCTTAAAACTTTCTTATTGAGTTTGCTATTCTCTATGGTAAATTCAACTTTGTACTTTTCAGAGCGCAATTTTTATGCAGTAAAATTATCTTTTTATTTAAATTATCTTGAGGTCATATATGTATCAGCATGTAATATTGTCAATAATTATTTTTTATATACATATGTATATATTTTGGGTGGCCTTGGGGAGAAATAATGTATGACTCACATCTGAGGAGTCATTGTAGAAGTTATTCCCAATTATCTGGTGCATGCAAACAAAGCTAAAAGCAAGACATAACATTCTGGTATGTGATGGAAATCGAACGATTTCAAATCGCGCCGATTTCACGAAACAAGTTCTACTAAAAGACGACTTCTTAATGCATTTTTATTATTTTCGAGACTTAAATTCGATTTCACTCTATCGTGCTATTTAAACAACACATATTTGACTATTACTAGTTTTGTGAAATTACGCGATTTGAAATCGATCGATTTCCATCACACACCAGAATATATATATATATATATATATATATATATATATATATATATATATATATATATATATATATATATATATATATATATATATATATATATATATATATATATTTCATTTGATACCCAGCACCATTTCACCAGAAGTTCAATTTAATATGACTTCACAGTGCCTATAACCAGCGGACGATCAAGATGCTTCCAATTACGATAAGTAGCTTAGAAGTTATGAGGGAACAGATGAACATACCACCACATGCCACATACAAACCGGTTAAACACCTAACCGCAGCGAGCAAAACTTTATATATATTTTTGAAATGCTCTAATCAAGCCCTTTCATCTGATACCCAACACAATTTATTTCTTTCGTCATGACTTTATGTCAGATAGGAGGCGCCTAACTAAATTTTATGTGATATCACATAGCATATAAACAGCGGACGATCAAGACGCTTTCAGCCATACCATATTGCTCAAATTATAATAAGCAGTTCAAAAGTTATGAGGGAACAGACGAACATCCATCCATACATTCATACAGGCTAAACACATAAACCACCTTTGGCCGCAGTCGGGCTTATGTTTCTCAAAACAACTCTAAAGATGGACTAAAATTCGATTTTTGCACATACATATAAACGGGTCTTTAAAAAAATGTATCTGTCAATTGGACACCTTTTAAACAGGATATTACTGGTTAAACTTTGCTTTGTAATGAACAGGTAAAAGTGATGATAGAACCAATACCTTTTTTAAGCGCGTTAAACAAAATTTTTGCCATATAAACATTAGCAGCTAACATTTCAGTCGATCAGTCGAAATTTTTTTCTCAAAATAAAACTATTAGATATGAAATATTTGATTCAGCGTCCTTCTATGCTCTAAAAATATAAAGGGCCTTATGCATAACGTACTATCAAATGTTCATTAAAGTTCTATGAAGCAGATTTCTATACAAAATTTGTTTTATAAGGCTATCATAAGCTATTGATAAGTATTATGTATGAGACTGCTAATATTGAAATGGTTCTAGAAAATCTCACATGCATACCATATACACATGCTCTTACCTATACTGAATAACGTTTAAAATGATGGTCGAATTTCGATTGCAATGTAAGCACTAGTAATAATATGTAAATAATATGTAATATTTTCACACAGAAAAATTTCCATGTAAAATCGTCGAAAAGCAGGTTAATTTAACATTTTTCGGTAGTGATTTTGCTTCATAGGTGTTGCATGTTAAATCGACATGATTTACAATACTCTTGAAAGAAAATTTTTCTTTTTGAATTAACTATATTTCATGTTGATTTAATATTCCAGTAAAGTTAAATCAAAATGAAGTTTATACTGAAATAATACGAAAAATCATATTTAATCAAAATAATTTCGAGTTGAAACAACGTGAATTTGATATTGAAACTATACGAAGAATCATGTTGAATCAAAGTTATTTCAAGTTGAAACAACGTGAATTTGATATTGAAACAACACGAAGAATCATGTTGAATTAAAGTTATATCAAGCTGAAACAACACGACTTTAATGTAGGTATTTTATTAATTAGTCATCAGAAAACTTTGCGTTGTAGCTGACTGCCTCAGCCAAGATTTGAACTCGTGCCACCTGCATGATAGTCCACGCGCTAACCACTGCAGCCACAACAGCTTCAAACTTTTCTTTACTTATACACTGAATAAATACCATCGTATTTAATATGCATTTCATTTTAATTCAACATGATTTAAATGATTATTTAACATAAAGCTTATTTGAAATTAAATTTATAGTCATGTCGATTGAAAATGAAAATTGTTTTAACCGTGACTTCAGGTTAGATTAATAATTTTCCGTTTAAAACTAATATGAAACAATGGTAATTTTAAACCAGCAGCAGTAAATTTTCGCTGGTAATTTGTTTTTTGTCGTCTATATAGACGACAGCTGTAAGAATAAACAACAACAAGTCACACAACTAAGCAGAACAGTGAATTGTAGCGATGAACAAAGGAAATAAACACTAACACAATCAAACTGTTCTCTAGAGATTTGTTCTCAAGAAGGAAATATTTTTGAGAACAGTGCATTTTCGTGACGGATTTCTCATCTTTTTATGTCTCTATAACGAATTTGTCTCTAGAAGTAATAATTCGTCAGTCATCATCTGCTAAGATATATATAGAAAAGTATGACAGTATACCCTATAGCTCATACGAATACAGTATCGTTTAATTTCGTCCAGCTCTATAATCTTGCTACTGTTAAATTCCCTTTCCATATTTATTTTTGTCATGTTTCCCAAATCAATTGCTATCAAAAAATAGAAACATAATGCGAACAGAGTTCTTGCTAGCGGTGAAGCTTTAAAAAATAATCATTAAAAACATAAATGAGTAACATCCAGAAGAGCCGTAAGAAAATAAACATAAACTACAGATGTTGTTGCATTGCATCATTTTTTATTACCTCTTAAAAAAACGCCACATCTACTTCCTTTCATATAATAAATTATTTGAACGGGTGATACTCGTCAGAAGGTATGTTTAGTCAAAGACACAAATTATTAGTATTGAAAACTTTTAAGAAATATTAAATAAAAACTGATATTAGTTATTATATGAAACGAAAGGTAACTTAAATATTTTTACATCCACTTATAACCATTACGTGTAATTTAAGCCTACACAGGATGAATTTGTGTCATAAGCAATATCAAAATAATTTACATGGTAAATGAATTTTATTTCCAGTTATAGCGATTTTTAAACAATTCTAATGAAGGATTTGATTTAAAAAGTAATATCAGGGGATTTGGCAATAATTTTTGTACTGTGTGCGACCTTTTTATTCCTATAATTCTATCATTTTGTGTGTTGGTGGTATGGTTGATTTTTCAAAGATTTTATTTATAATTCAGATATATTTTACCAACTTAATAGCTATAAAGTGGTTTATTCGATATTTTTCCTGCTTTACAGTTCAAGAGAACTTTACCGAGCTTTATTCAATAATTTTTGTTTATGTTATTTGATCTTTTAGTTAATTAGTAACAACGTGCCATAGTTGAAATAGCACAAGTATTTAAATATAAAATACAAATTACAAAATACATTAAGATATATTAAAAACTAAAACAAGCACGCCATGTCATGAACATTCGATTTTTAAACGCAGCATCAGCAACCAGTGTCCTGGAATGGATACTTCTACTCTTGCTACTCCCAGGCTATATATTTTCTTCATGCAATTTCTCTACGGCATGAGATGAAAGATTTTGAAATTTTTTTCTCTCATCTGTTGTGATCATGCAAATATTTTAGGTAATAAATAATTTAATTGGATATTCTTTCAAAGTTCTCTCTAAGTAGTAGCTCAAGCTTAATTTTGTTTTAATATTCATAAGGTGTATTATAGCGATAACTTATTTATAATTTCCCTAAAGGGAAGATGACCCGTCACAAGACAAGTCACGTAATAGATTCCCAAGGACTAGCAACGGTTTCGAGTTCTGGAACTATATATGAAAGGGGACACGTACAAGTGTACTTCGCGTTGCTATTGGCAGGGATCAATGGACATAGTTGTTATACTCAGTGATTTAATCTATATACCAACTTAAGGTACTTTGCCTGTGGTGGTTTCATTAATACTAATCAAATTTCTGTATTTTTAAGAAATACTAGGATCCCGCCCGGTGGTCGAATTTTAAACACTTGATCAGTAACCGGGACTGTTTGTAACTGGTTTTGTAACCGGTTTTTTAACCAGAAAAATATATATTTTGCATATCTAGAGAAAAATAGATATAAAACCATATATATTTCATCAATATTCGTTGACAATAAGATAATAAAAAGTTTACGACAAAAAATCTTTTGACCTATTTATATATAAGAAAGATATCTGATTGGACAAAAATCTGCTTTTTGTTCTCGCTAATTAATTCTTTTCACTGCTCACGACTCGGGAACATATTCTAAGTCATTTTTTTAAATGATTTGGATTCAAATGTTCCGCACCGAACGCGGAAACTTTTTGCAACTGCGAAATAAAAATTACTATGGAACTTCTTATTCATGCCTATTATATGCCGAATTCAGATATTAAAAAAATATATTTTGTGAAAATGTATTTTGAGGTCGTAAGCATTTAAAATTGAAATAACCAATATTTCAGCGTTAAGTATTTAAAAAAATATACAAGTGCTTCGATTACTGTCTACCCCTGCTTATAACAATAAAGATTCAAGCTTTTATTTCATATTTTCGGACATTTCGTCAATGTTTTGTTTACTACAGAGTCAGTGAGATACAAATGGAAACAATAAATAAACTGGCAATTTTTGTATGCGCAAAATGCAAAAATTTTTTATTTGGAAAATTTTTAAAAAACTCCCAACTCGGAACTAAGGTTCAAAACTGGATCAAAATAACTAAAAACTCTGAAAAATTACCTCAAAAATCATTAAAAAAAAATTGTTTTCCAAAATTGTTGAAAATTTGCAAAAAAAAAATTATATTATTATAAACAACTTCATAATAGTTTAAAAATCACTGAAACAGTAGAAGAGAAAAATCAAATTTATGTGTATCGAAACGACGGAAATTTTAAAAATATGTTAACACTTACATATGCACATACATATGTCGTGAAAAGTTTGTAAAAATTATCGAAATCGAAACAGCTTCAAAATTTATTAAAGATCAAATAAACTGTAAAAACGAAAACGATGAAAGAACCTCATTGCTCTGAGAAACATCATCAAAATCTCTAAAATCAAAAAAGAAATCGCTTTCAGCTAGAACAAAAACCAACATTGCAAATATCAGACATAAGCTCTGAATTGCCTCAAACTCAATAACAAAATCGAAACAGAAACTAACAACAGACTTTTTCGGAAACAAGCCATGAAATTCATTATTAATCGATTAAACTAAAAAAAAAACCTCAAAAATTTTTAAGATATTAAAGAAAAAGTTTTGCTTAATAATTTGTTTATATGTAAAAATAATTCATATCATATCTCTAGCTATAGCGAAGTTATGTCAGCTAACCAGCTGTCATTTTGAGAACTTTGATCGCATTTCGCCAAGTTTGATTGTTGCATTAAAGCAGCGATATGTATACCAAAACGAAAATAAGTTCAATGATTTTAACTTGCACGCTATGAAATTGAAATTTTTTTTATCGTGCAATTAATTTGAAAAAAACTAGATTTCTTATCTCTATGTTTTCAATTGTAATTCATAAGTTGAAATTCTAAGATGGTGTCAGTGTTAATAAATATTAAGGACCTTATGCATAAATATCATCAAATGTTTATAAAAGGTTTATGACGCAGATTTCTATACAAAATTTGTTTATAAATAAGGCAGTAACTATTTAACAGTTTTATTGAATAAGAATATGAACTTTTTACTTTTTAATATTTAAAAAAATTCTTATTTTGAAACTAATTTAACCTTTTTTAATAATTTGAATTAATGGTCTCAACCAATAAGCCAATAAAGCTCGAAATATTACACAAGATAGTTGAAATTACGCAGATCTTTTCTAAACATAAGTGTTATATGCATCTAAATACATTTAACTTTCAATACCATTCTGTATATACATAGAATTGTAAAATTAAAAACTTTTCAAAACCCACTATAAATATTAAAAGTCTGTTTTAGTTCATCCATATAGACTAAGCAAACGGTCAATGCTACTAAACTGAAATTACGTTCCTAATGTAAGACTTTACAAATGCAACTTATTTGCAACGTATTTGCCCTTAACATATTGCCATAATTCTACGTATCAAATTTGTTTGATTAAATCAGTCTTTTGAGGAAAGAATAATGATAACCTACCATTGTATAAATTAGTGGTTCCACGCGTAGCTGCTTCTGGCGAATGTGGAGGGGGGCTAGGAGCTGTAGTTCCAGCCGTTGGTGACGAAGGTCCCCAGCACGTTGCTGTAGTTGATGCTGTTGATGGTGATGAAGAAGACGGTGCTGATATTGCAGAGATCTTGGTTGATGTTGAAGAAGGCGATGCAGAAGATGATGCTGAACCATTGGAAACTGTTTGCGTGTTTAATAATTTTAAATCACTCGATTTTATAATGACGGTTGCTGTAGCAGTTGTTGTGGCATTTATTAAGATATTATCACCAACAACATCGATTTCTTCATCTTCGTCGATAGTAGATCGACGAGATTTTGTTTCAGCGTCCTTCTTCGTTGTTAGCTGAATACTCAGTTCTGGTGTCGTGGAGTTTGACGAAACCGACGACGCTGAGGATGTCGGAGAAGCTGTCAAATTAGTAGCTTTATCCTCAACTCGATCGGGCCATGGGTAGGCCTTCCATTTTTTAGCCATTAAACAACGTGGCATTTTTCTGTGTTTTTCTTATTTTGAAATTAAATTTAAAAGGAAACGGAAGGTTTTAAGTTGTTGTTAGTTGTTGTGGTAGTAGCGTAGGGAGTTTAGGGAAAATAATTTTTCATTTTTAAATTTCCGCACGAGCAAAAGTTTTTTATTACAGACAAATTATATAAAAACGTTAAAAATTAATTTTGTTATATTCTTAGACAGGCCGTTTGTTTGCTTCTTGTTGTTGTTATTGTTGTTATTAACTTAATGCAGTTGAAATTTAAAAAGTTTCTATTGAAGATACATTTGTGTAAAAAAGTTAAGGGCTCGTCGAAATCTATGGTTTTATGTTTAAGCTATTATGTGCTCATTTTTATTGTTTTGGTTATTGTATATTTTTATTTTATAATTTTTCACTTTAAAATAAATCAATTTCTTTAAAACCAAAATCGGTATTTTCTTTTTCTGTCTGTGCCACTAGAATGCATTGCACCAATATTGATTTTTATAGTTTTCTTTTCTGTTTTTCTTTTTTTTTTATTCCACGTTTTTTTTATTTTGTTCAAAGTTTCCCGAAGCAAATTTAAAAGAGATTTGATTTTTAAACAATTTGTATTTTAACTTTTTAAATAAAAAAAGTATTTAACACTCTTTTAGATAAAACCGGAAGTTTTTTCTAACAGTTTTTTATAACACCATTCTGTTGCTTATTTACTTAGTTTTTGATGTTTTTTCTTTTGTTTTTAAATAAAATATTTTTTATTTACAAAAAAATTAATGAATTTTAACGTAGTTTTAAAGTTAAAGGTTTGTTTGTAGAAACAGAAAGTAAAGTTACATTGTATGACTGAGTGTGTTAGATGAAAAAAGTTTTAAATTAAGGATCCGTTCAAAGAGAATATTATATAAGAAAGAGAGTATAGAAATGCGAACCGAACGTAAGCAACCCTTGGAGGTTAATGAAAACACCAGCGGTTAGTGTCAGTGCTTTTATAGTCCTACGACAAACGCAGTAACACATCAACTCTTTTGGCCATACAACATTTGGAATGAAACATTGCGAAAGAATGGAAACACATTGCCAAGTGCCGCTCTTGTTGGCTGTGCTATTTTTCTCAATTTGCGAGTGTTTCAAAGCAACCCTTATAGCTGTTGCTCAAAAAGATTGCAAGGCGAGTTCACAAAAGAAACAAAAACAAGAAGCTCATAGCGAATTGTTGAATGGTACTCGTACTACGAGTGTATTTGTATTGACTGACTGAATGGATGGCTGTCTGGTTGACTCTCTGTTTTGTTCACAACTCGTGCCATACACAACAGACAGGCTGTTGCTGTTTTGTGCATTTTAATAAACAATAATATGTTGATGAGAATTTCTTAATCCTCTTTGTTATTGTTGTTGTCGTTTCATTTGGGAATTTTTTGTCGAAAAGGACATGTGCGATGAGTACGGAAATACACACTCGCAAATGTTTGGAATTGAATCACATGTTGATGGAACATTTGTGGTATTGTTTTGGTTTTAAAAGAAAACAAGTCCAAAGCAGCAACAATTATGGAGTTTGCTTAATATTGTTAATAATAGAAAAATTTACATATTTTATTTTAACTTTTTTTTTGCAAGAGGTTAATAAATAAAGCTGTTTCAATTTTTGTACCTTTAATCTTACCAATTCTAAAATTTTCGTATCCTGTTTCAATTCTCACTGTATTCCACATACTATAATTTCTCCTCTCAAAGTAATTATTTTGTAAATATTCGAGTAAATAAGGAAGTAATAAGTTATTTTGAAATTTGCTAAACCATTTCCCCTTTATTATAGCACCTTACGAACAGACACCATCACATTACAAAAACATTAACCACCATCCGATTAACGTTGTAGTATATAATAAGAAGACGAAACGTAGTGAGAATTGAAACACTTAAAGTAATGTCCTTTTAAAACCCTTTGGGGAATAATGTAACACTTGAGATTCCTTAACAATTGTATACTAAGCAATTAAATTTTACCTTTAGGCCCTAAACAAATTCTCTTATTCCAACCACCCATCCTTATCATCCTTCACGCTGTATTTTGAATGTGTACTTGTCCCTCTAACGAAATTAAAAAGTTTTCTATTTCAGGCAAAACTTTAAGAAAAACTGTTGCATGTGTTGCTTTTTCCTTAATTCTGAGAGTAAGTTTGTGTGTTTGCAATTTTATTATTATTCATAATTTTTTGTTCTTTATGTTTTGAACATGCAACATTTAAATTAAATGAATTTGTTTTTTTATTACACATTGTGCCAGTGTTTTTATCCGTCCTTCCTGTGATACCAAATTGTAAGAAGAAATAAAGTGGGAGAAAAAACCAAGAAGTATTAGTGTCATGATTTTATTGTAGTTTCTCGCTACAGCGGAAAGGGAAATAAAATGGACTTTAAGTAAAGTTTGTAACCCAAAGAAAATTTAATTATTTTGGCTTGACTTCGGTTTTAATTTATTTTTCAATGGTATGCTACAAATTTTACCTAAGTGTTAAGTCTTTCGAGGGAGCTATCCTATTTTGGATTACCCTAAACGTTTATGTATGAAAGCGCTTGATATTAGCGGGAAGCTTCAAGGATGGCCTGAAAGACCAACCATATCTCACATTGTCAGACCTATTTTATTGCAAGATATTTCTTTAGCAACTATTTTACTTGGCGTTATTTCACAAAGCCCAAACAAAATGTTATATACACTGCATGGGTCAATCTATTTATTTTACCACACGATAACACATGCTAAAAACTCTTTTGATATGTCACTACTAGGGACACTTGTCGTACAGAGTAGTGTATCTTCCACAATTTCATAATATAAGTCTACTTTACTTTTTTAAATTTTTTTATACATAATACATACATATAGTATATATTATATACATACGTACATCTATGTAATATACATACCCAGCGGCGAAAAGAAGTAGTAAGCAGGCCATCTGTAAGCCCTTATTTGTCAGACACAAGGCCTTATTACCCCTTTACATACTCATACATTTTTTACACATGTTGTCCTAGCCAGCCAAGGCCTTCAGCGTTGCCTGCTTCGACAGACCTGGTAGAAGGCCTTCTTCAGCAGTTTACTTCTTTTATTCTTTTCACTTTTTGCATTTTTATTTAATTTTTTTGTATTTTCTGTTATGCCTTTGCAGTGAGTGTGATTTTTTTATAACTGTTTTTCAGATTTGTTGCTACAAACGTACGAGCACACAATGCCTGTATGTATACATGATCATAATAGAAAACTACTTATGTAGAAGGTAGTAGGAGGCCTTCCTTAGAAGGCCAGCGAGTATGAGTACTAGATCTAAAAAAAGGTCTAGGAAGGCTTTACAGAAGGAATTATAAATGAAGGCCTCCGAAAGTTCGCCGCTGGGTACGTATCTATTTTAGGGATCAGTGTGAAAAAGAGCTAAACTCATACACTAGCATTGAACATTAAGAAAAAGTTGAAACCTTTTTCCAACACCAAAATATATGTATATTTAGCTTAAAAGATTTTCCAACGCATCCAAGCAAAATTCTAAGAAAGTTTTGATCTGTTTTGTTACCTCCGTCCCCACATGAATTCAAAACAAAAAGAAACTTTATTTAAAAAAAAACTTTGTGTATTTTTTTCATTTTTATGTACTCGAAATGCTGGAAATAAATACCATCAGAGTTTTACAAGTTGAGCAAAAAGTGCAGTATGTTTTTGCTTTTGTATAAAAATGTTTATTCCTGCTTGCAAATAAGAAAGAAAAAAGAAATAATGAAATAAATAACAAAATAGAGAAACTTATATGCGGGCCAAGTGACGTGAGACTCCTTTTCAGTCTACAGCCTTTTTATTATAAGGGGTTGCATTGTTCTTAGAGTTTTCTTTCACTTTTACTCAAAAGCCAAGACAAAAATATTTATTTGATCAAAGATTCAACAGTTTTTTATTTTCCGTTAAATAAATGATGATAATGAAATTATAGTTACGTCTTATTTAAATAATCTGAGAAAGCATCTGCCATAAAAATATCAAATTAAAAAAGTGGAAAACAAAGCAAAGATTTGTGCATTCTTACTAGCATGCAGATACAAAGATTAACTAAATAAGTATAAAGGAAAGTTTTGCAATTTCTGAACTAAATCATTAAGGCAGAAGATTATAATTTTTCGCTATTTTAGAATATCATTGATTAATTTTAGTTTATTTACTATTCTTTTTTCATTTTAGAAAACTGGCCTAAAGAAAATTTAAATGGATCAAATACAGCAAAACTAAAAAAAGGAGAAAAACAAATACTTTGTTTGATCTTTTAAAATATAGTCTATTAATAAATTATTAAAAATGTGTAAAAAGTTTCGAAGGAAAAATTACACGAAATGTATTATAAAATTCAACAATACATTGCATTATTGTTGGAAAAGTCTAAATCAAACCTTCTAGTGCTACAAAGGCGTCCAAATAAATTTCGTTATTTGCCCTTTGAATAATTCATACAATTTAACCCGCACTTCAAAATGCAGAGCTGAGTAGCAGAAATATTCAGTTAAACGAAAAAAATATATACTAAACGAACGACCCATAAAAAATGCTTTGTATGCAAATGCATTTAAAAAAAATCAAACCAACATCATCGAATATACACTAAAAGAAATTTCTCAGTCATTAAAGTTGTGAAAGTAGTTCGAGTTTTGAAAAAACTAAAAATTAAAATAAAGCAGAAAACGTATTTTCATATCCCTGAAATTTGTATCTTGGTTTGAATAAGATTTGCGATATACAGTCGGCGGGCTTGGCGCTTATATGATTCAATTTTTACACACTCTTCATTCATAATAAAGCAGACATTGGTAAGAAATCTTATGAAACTGTAACTTGTTCTTAATGTAATCCCAACTAGATAGCATTCAAACGTTGATTTGCTACAAGAAAGTCAAAATTAAAAAAAAATTTTTTTGAAAAAAAAACGAGTCCAAAGTTTTCAATTTACTCCCAACTTGACGAAAAATGAAACGAAAGCAAAGTTTACAAGCAAAGTATACAAGATATTTATATGAAAGTTTTATAGAATATAAAGAACGATATGAGCCTTTTATGAACCCAAAAATCACATTTTTTGGAGTTATGACATTGTTGCAGCATACAATTGCAAAGAATTTTAGTGTTCAACATTTTTGTCTAAGTGTTATCAGAGCAACCAAAAATTACACCGGTCTGCAAAAAGAAAACTTTAAATAAAAATATGTGGAATATAAGCCTCCATATTCATAAATGATTAGTAAAGTTAATGTATTCATTAAAACCGGGTTTTCCATACAAAAGTCGTACATTAAACCAACATTAACTTTAATAAATTTTTATGAATATGGGGGAAAGAGTTTAATGCACCTAACTAAGATCTGTTTACACTTTTTCTCTATCTCGTACAGTTTTTTTTTAAATGAGCATGATATATTTCCACATCAGCATATTTCACCTTAACTCGGGAATGATATGACCGATTTCGATCAGCAAAATTCCAAAGTATGCATAACAAAATTACCTTCCAACATTCTTTTTAATTCAGTCAACGATTTCAAAGTTATTAACAAATTAGTATCGAAAAAGTGATTTTTCAAGAAAAATTAAAAAAAATCTTTCTAAAAACTCCTATAAAGTTTGCAGTTAGAAAACCTTATCTTTTAATTATTTTTCTTAAGGAAAAATGCCTTACGACCAAACTAGACCATATTACATATAAATCGATGGAAAACTGCAAATGCAAAAATATATTTGGGCAATAGATTTATTATTCGTTTGAAAAAATGTAAGGCATGGCTCAATTAAGAAGGTTTATGATGCAAAAGTCCAACACATTATATCTGACTTCATTGTATATTACCGATACATTCAAAATTTCCTTGTCATTTTAATTATTGTCTGTGCTTTTCTTTTACACATTTTTTCCAAAAAGTATATATGTCTTATCGATTATATATAATGAGAAGGGACTTTATTTATATCAAAAATCTGACTGGAATTTTGATGTAGAGCCATACATAGCGTTTTGTGTATATATTGCCGAATTTGCAATTATGATTGGATTCACTACTAATTAGGGTATTCATTTAATCGCGCTTTTGTTTTGATCGGTTAATCGTTCTATTAATTAATCGAGATTTTGGTTTAATCGGTTAACAATCTATTAATCTAGTTAGTAATCGGTTAATCGATTAATAATTTTTTTCTTAAATAAAGTAATTTCAATATATAACAATTATTAAATAATTTATTATTTTGAGTTCATTACTAATAAAAAACAATAACATAAACATAATACATAATTCTTGAGCTAAATCAAGCAAAAAAAATCATAAGTACATACATATGTATTAATTAAAAAATAAGCAAGTTTGTGACATAATTTGATTAGTTTTTGCTATAATTTAAGGAGATCTTCTAAAGTAATATTTTAGAAGAATAATTTGGTTTAAATGTTTAGAGTTTTAACGATTCTTTTCTTTAGTTTTGATAAAACTTGATTTTGAAAAAATCCTTTCATATCGTAGATTTTGGAGAAATCAAAAGCAATTCATAATACAGAATATCTAATTTCTCAGTCCATTTCCTGTATTTCTATTAACATATAAAATCGTCCATTATGTAATTAGAGTCCTGTTCTAATTTTTCAAAACTCTTAACACTTCTAATTGTTTCGGTTAATTCTGTTAAGAGATTGTTTGTATTACTATATGTATATAGTTTATTTTGTTGTTAGGTCATCATCTGATTCATCCTAGTAGAGCTCCAAACATTCTGAAAAAATTTGTATATCCAAACTCCTTAGTTTTCGTTTTTATATTGTATTTTAAAACACTGTTGCAAGAAGAAAATCTTCCTAAAATGATTCATAAAATTAGTGTATTTAAAACTTAAATTTAACTCTCATTAAATAATCTAAGCCTTAGCTTTTTAATTAAATCGTTGGCAATAGTATTATTGGCTTATATTAAATTATTAATCAGAAGCTTAATAATTCCCCCAATTTGAATTAGAGTAGCAGAGTATTTACTAAGCATTTTTATAGTTACGCCGAAAGGTTGTTAAGTTTACTTAATGAATATCATTGAACACACTTCTTTGTTTGTATAGAAAATAATTTCTAAACACATACCTTTTGTATATGAGACGAAACAAATATGTAATTATAATAATAAACACACATATAAAAAATTTTTTACATCCGTTAATCGACTGAAACTAACCGGTTTAATCGTTAATCGAAAATAGTTAATTTTAAATCAAAACTCATTTACTAAAAACTATATTTTTACATTTTTAATACTCAAACATTCATATCTTATCATAATATTTTAGAATTTCGCGATAAAAAAACGGAACTCTTTTCAAAATTTTATTTAGTTTTAAAAAATATAGATAACTCAATTTCGGCCATCGAAATATGTATATTGATGTGCATTGGCTCAATACTTTATTTCTAGAACCAAAAATGATTTAAATGATATTTAATAAACTACCGCCACCAAATGTGGCGTTCAAATACATTTTTATTTAGATTAGCGACTATGAAACAAATGTAAAATATATAGGATAGTGAGTAATGTGCTAGTTAATTAGTCTAGGAGCTATCTTTTCCACTCCCATCAAAGACTCTGCTCCACTATAATGATTGAAATGCTCTTTACAGAATATGTTCTGAAAAGCGTAAATAATAATCTAATATATTTGTAAGAAGTACAGAAAATATATGATTTTTCATATATGTATTTGGTTGCCCTGATTATCGTCCTCCTACCTCGTTCAGAAGGCCGTCTTAACATAATAACAGCTCACCATTATTACCACCCTTTTACGATTTGAATGCAATATGTATTAAAAAAAAGAAAAAAAACTATATTGGCTACAGTTTAAAATTGCATCAAAAATCAACAAATTGCTGTAGAAACATGAGCAATTGTAAATATCAAAGTATGACTTCAGGCGTTTGTGTGAAAGTGTAGTATTATCATCTGTATGAGTGAGCTCATTCTTTCATTTATTAAAACGAGTCTATGCGAGTGTGCGTTGTTTTTTAACATGCACAAATAACGGTATACATCAAATGAATTTACCACTCAAAATAAATTGTACCACCCATTTAAAAATTTAACTGTAATTCTCTCGCTTTTATGTTTTTCTGTTGTTGCTTTTTTTTTTGCTATTTTCTATATCATTTTCTGAGGTTGTTGTTGCTGCAATTTCTTGTTGCGCTATTAGAGACTACAATGTTTTAACTTTTATTTACATTTTCTAGACAATTCGTTTGGTGTTGGTCTTATTTATCTATTTTTTTTTACAAAAAAGGTCTGATTATTTGTAAGTGTGTGTGAATGTAATTGTGTGTGTGTGTGTTTGTGTTCTGTATTTGAAAAAGGCAATGCATTTAAGTATTTTACAACCCTTGCTTTTGTTCCGTTTATTTTTACCATTTCGCTATTAACTTTAAATTACAATTCGTTATATAAAGAAATTGCTTTTATAGAGATAAAGTAGTTAAAGGCTGCTTTGAAAAACGTACCATAACAATAATAAAATGTTAAACATTGAAATAAAGTTAATTTCTTTATGCGTTCAGTTTTTAATTGCTTCAACCAAAATTTAAAGTTTTGTAAAATTTGTTTCCGTTGTTAGTTATTGGATTGCAACATACATTTTTAAAACGAATAAATATTGGCTTGGTATGAAATAGTTTATGAAATAAATAATACAAATACTTTTATTAAAAGGTAAGAGGTAAACATTGTAGAGGATAGATTATTCTTGTCAAATTTCAAACGTCCCCATCTTTATAATAAAAAATGCGCTGATCTGTTTTCTCTTCGTTTCTAAGTAGCCTCCTGTAAAAATAAAAATATAGAACATCTTGCTTCCATGTCCTAGAAATATGCGTATAATGCAATAATCTATACTGTATATGGGTAAATCTATTCTAACTGTCATTTTTTATGTCCTGTACTGTTTTTTCTCATTTGTAATAATTATCAATATATAAATTTATATAAATTCGGTCCTCATGAACACGTTTCGTCAAATTTTTTTAAATTTTCAAATGGCAGTCGAAAGAAAACTTGCCATATTTTACTGAAACTTCCTACCAAGAGTTTGTCTGTAAATTGATTAATTTCGTCGTCCCAAAATATAAAAAAATTATCGATTATTAGGCTAACGCTCGTAACTTTTAATTTAGAAAGAATTGGGCATGATTAATATTCCAAGGAACAAGTGAAAAATTAATATCAAATTACTTTTTCAACGTATTTTACTTGTAGATTTGTAACTTGTAGTTTTGAGAAAAGGGCCCCAGAACAGAGTAGCGCCACTTATGGAATCCGCTACACTACAATCGTCAGTATACACGTGTATTTTGCATATCACCACTTGCAGGTGGCTCTGTTTAATGTAATTTCATATGTAAAGCTCATTAGAAATTAACCAAATTGGAATTACTTCCGGATCGCAAATTCTACATTTTCACGACTTCTTTGGAGTGTATGTTTTTGCTGGGAATAAGGTTAAAAATAAATGAATAGAATTTCAACTCTTGGTAAAATGAACAAAAATAAATTAAGTTTTTTAGAAAATAACAGCGTAAGATATTATTAATATTTAAAATTGATATTATATAATAAGATTTAAAAACAACGAATTGAATTTAATTCATGGTGAAATTAGCAAAAAATAAATTATTTGCTAAAAATAAACTCTGAAAAAATTTAAGAAGTATCGTCGTATCGACAGCAAAATATCGCCAATATCTATGTATCGGAAAATCCGAAGTATCGCCGATATATCGGTATAGGTAACGGTTACATCCATAGTTAAAATAACTTTTGAAAGTTGTAAGTCATTTCATTTTTGTTGTTATTATTTTAAATTGGTAATTTTAACCATAAAAATTGGTAATTTGAACCACAAAAAATTTTAAAAATTAAATTAGTAATGCTAGCCATCAAAAATTATTTTAATTTTCAAACGTCGTTTTTCCCAAATTTATATTTTTCAAAAGTTAATGTCAACTAAAAAGTCAACTAAACTACAATTCCATTGATTGATTTTTACTGTATTTTATGGGTTGGTACAATTCTAACCTATGCATTGGTTAGATATACCAATATTTTATTTTGAGTGTGCCTCCGATTTTTGCGTAAATCTTATCGCCAACATTTCTTTCTGTGTGCTTTTTTTTTTGTTTAAAAATTTACAAATAACTGTTATATTTGCCTCTGGTTAGAACAGAATAACCCATATAGAAAAAAAATTTCACTTGGCTCCGACCGAAAATCGAACTTGCAATGATCTGAACTATTATGGAACGTTTAGAAATCAGTTTAAAATTTTCAGAAATATACTTGAATAGAATGCTTAAAGATTTTTTTGCTTTTGGCGATATTTTTCATTTCTCTTAAAATTATACATCATTTTCGACTAAGAACAATTCTGATTTACCGGCATTTTGAAAGCTGAAATTTGTTCGGTTACTTCGTCCGGTGATATCCTAGATATTGTGTATAAGGCTTAGCCAATATGCGTATATGTAGTGGGGTATTCATTTAATAGGGCTCCTGCTTTATGCTTAATGGCGGTATTAATCGGTCAACCGATTAATAAAGCTTTTACATGAATCAAATAATTTCAACGAATAAAAATGCATAGATTGTTTATTATTTTGAGTTCATAAGTAAATAAATAACATAACAAACATAACAATTCTTGAACTAAATCAAGCGAAAAAATCATAAATAAGTATGTATTAATTAAAATATTAACAAGTTTGTGAGATTATTTTACTAGTTATTTCAATATTTAAGGAGGTCTTCTAAAACAATCTTTCAGAAAAATAATTTAGTTAAGATGTTTAGGATTTAAGCGATTCTTTTCTTTAGTTAGGACAAAGCTTGGAAAAATCGTTTCACTTATCGTAAATGTAGACAGAATATCTGCTTTCTCAGTCATTTTCCTGGATTTCTCCTAACATATAAAGGTACCATTATGTCCTTAGAGCCCTGTTTCAATATTTGCAATTTCTTAACACTTCTAATCGTTTCAATTAATTCTGTTAAAACATTTTTTGTATTACTATCGATAGTTTCTTCGGCTGTCAAGTCATCATCTGACTCATACTTGCAGAGCTCAGCACCGAAAATTCTGAATTCCTTAGATGCCGTTTTAGTACTGTATTTTAAAACACTGTTGTTAGAAGGAAATATTCCTGAGTGGAGGTATAATATAATTGAATTCGTCTCTCATCTAATCTAATCCTTATATTTTTAATTAAATCTTTGGTAACAGCATTATTGTCTTTTATTAAACTATTAGATTAAAGCTCAATTAGAATATCAGAATCTTTACGAAGAAAAAGGTTTTAAAGTTTTACTTAAGTTAAGATCACTGAACACACTTCTTCATTTTTAGAAAAAATTATTTCTAAACAGTTACCTTTTGTATATGGGAAGAAACAAATAATTAAACACACAAAAAATATGTTATAACACTACAAAAAATTAAAAATTTTGGCTGAAATTAACCGGTTTAACCGTTAATCCAAAGTAGCTAAATTTAAATTAACCGATCAGTTAATCGGGTAGAAATTAACGGGTTAACCGACTAACGGTTAAGCGAATGAGTACCCTGGTATGTAGTCACATAAACGCCTTCTCTTGGGGTACTTTTTATTGATGGGAATGGAAATGTATGTGAAAATTAAAAGCAAGCCCAATTTCTAAAAAAGGGTGGCTAACGGTGGAGAACAAATTTGTTATGTTCGAATGCAACAGTTTTAACTCTGCTGCAACAACAACATAAGCATTTAAGAAAACTTTTAAGGGCATTTGTTACCAAGAACAAACTTACATATTAATTGTTGTTGCATGCGGCATTGCGGAATAGAAAATTATAATTGGTAACATTCTCTTTTAGATTTTGAAACAATTTCTAACGCAACCCTTGCAAAAAATATTCGAATTTCCAAAATTACAAAAATCAAGAAAATATAAAAAAATAAACTTTTGCAACTTTTTAAAAAATATGATGCACACGAAAGCAAACAAAGTTTTTGGTCTTGTTCCTTTTTTTCCTTCTTTTCTGCTGTTAAATTTAAAGTTTTTTCCATATGTACATATTTTGTAGATTGTTTTATCGTTGCTGTTGTTATGTTGCTATTTATCATGGAAAGATTGTCTTCAAAAATTCTTTAATCTTTTGGATGGATTTTTAGTGTATATAAATTTAGTTGGCTAAATGCCAATGCTAAATAAAAAAAATTACTCTACTCTCTACGTTGTCCTGAATATAGAATTTTTTATGTGTGTTTGTGCATTTTTCTAGTCGCAGTTTTAAGGAAGTAGAATAAAAAGGAAACCTAAAACTATTGTAGGTTCCTTTCTGTATAAACAAACATACAGCTAGAGACGGCTGCCATGCATTTATTCAAGCAATTTTTATCCAACTATACATCCATCTATTCATCTATTTGTCTATCTATGCTTCGTTGTTTTCTATCTATCTGTATGGATGTGTTTTGTTGGTAGAACCGTAGTTTGTGTATTGTGATTTAAAGTTTTTTTTTCGTCGTTTCCCAGTTGGTAAAACCGTGGCTTACGTCATAATTTTTGTTTGCTTCCTGTCATTTACGGTTCTTAGCAACGATTATCCGTGGAATCGTTCCAGAGAATATGAGCGCCAAATTTTTAGATGTTCTGTTCTATTTAACACTTTGGCCTAAAATATTAAAGTTGTCTGCTATCAAACACATAATAATCAACATTAGTCCCTACAGTTCGCTTATATTATCAAAATTACTCTAATAATTTGAATTTCTAGAGGGGGCTAGACCGATTCTGGGGGTGGCTTAGTCGTCCCGCAAAAATGTGAGTGTGACTTTCGAAAACAATGGTGTACTCTTCTGTCGTGCCGGCTTAAAATTAATTCATTTTAAGTTTCCTTGGTCCTTTAATCATGTCTAATTCTGAATATCACGTTATAAAATTTTTCATAATATAACTTGTAATTCAAAATCGAATTACTTAGTTCGAAAGAAAGATATTAAAATAGACCAAATCTTATTTAGGCATAACCAGCATTCATGATATATAAAATTAAGAATTTAGCGCTTGACAAACTCTTTTTGGAATCAAACTTTTGTACTTGATTTTAGAATATTCGTTAGAAGAAAAAAAAATATTTTATTGCGACGAGCTCAATGACAGACAAAGAAAGCTACATTGTCGCTGTTTTAGTTTTGCATGACGTTGATGCCACTTTTTTTTTAATTCATCAATGGTTGAGCTTTCATTTACTGGAGGCTTGTAGCCTTTCGTATCTTAAAGACGTGGCCAACTGGGTTATAGGATCTATATTTACCCAGTGGCAAAAGTCAACAGGCGCGTGAATTTCAGGCCTTCTTGCAGGCCTGGAAGACCTTCTTTATTATTACAACAAATTTGTTTTTACCTTTTTTTACATTTTCCGTCCGATGGAATTAGTACTTTATTTTTGTGATTTTTCATTCGTTACACATTCCAGATTCACTTCTTTAAGCAGGAAAGATGGAAGTAATATTTTTTAAATTAAAAAAAAAATGTATTTTGGAGACAACAAACATTCTTGAATTCTCTTGTCGCATGTAATTTGTATATAAGACTGAAATTTACATACAAGAGAAATGATTAATGCTGCTATTATGACGGAGCTGATGTATAAAAAATTAATTTGGATGAAAATAAATAGTTCGAAATAAAAACTCCCATTAATAAAATCGAAAGAAGCCGCTATGAAAATACCAAAATAAAAAAAAATTTTAGCTCATTGTGCTTTTTAATCGACCTTCCTTAGATAGCGTTCAAAATGGCATGCCAGAAGAGGCCGGTAAGAGTCCCTACATTGGGAAGCGACTGTGGAAGGCCTGCGCCGATCCACCATGGATAAAAATGAAATGGATATGAAATGCGGATTGGGATGCCCTTATATTTGTTAAACAGGCTTTCTATAAGGCCAATTTACCGCTGTGTTTATGACGGTATAACTACGTGATTGGGTATGTGTATAAATGTTGCTCAACTTATATACTCTACAACAACATTGTGGCACGATTTACTTTTTCCGTGATTCAGCTCAAATGTATGTATAAATAAAGCAAAACCATACCAATAAACACACATGTTCACACTGCACAGTGGGTCAAAATCAATATATTTGAAACATAAGTCAGGCATTTCTTAACAGATATTCCTATCGGAATAAAATATACACGGCCATAGCAGAGGAGCATTTCTATTTATCCTTTAAATAGGAGCTCTCTTACTTGCTGGGGAGTGGATCTATGAAATCTCAAAATGGGGCACTTCAACCATGTAAAATTTCTTACTGCTTGCCATTTCTTTTTCCTCGTCCAATTTTAAAACTTTTTTTCTGTATTATAGCCCTTAATAAGATGCAAAAGATACATATTCAGTTCTATACTTATACTTTATAGTTAGTGAGTTATACTCTTTTCAAAATTGAAATGTATCAATTTTTCAAAACATTGGTTCAGTATTTCCCACATATCAAATCCAAATATCATCGGATTTATAAAATTTTTTATTCTTCGTTAGTTAAAGAAAAAAAAATTCAAAGGGTTTAGCAAAAGTTTTATTAAATTCTGCCGCCTGAGTTGAAAAATATTCATTTTTTAAGTTAAAATTTCAAAAAATTTTGAATATTCGGATATTTTTGATTAAAAAAATTACTCTTTTACATATATATAAAATAATTATTTTAGAACATATAGCATATATAACGGAGATGCATCTGTAGAGACGAGAATCGATGGTAAACAAATAATTAAATTTCCTAATATAGTTGTTCCACAAGCTCTAAGATCTCAAAGCTAGGATTTCAAAATCATTGCCATTTCTGAAAACGTTTACGTATACAGAGTTATTTGAAAAATTGGTAAATGGGCCTTGGATCAACTGTGGACGTTATGGCCAAAATCGTTCAGAATTGAATTTTTTGGATTTCTTGGAACTTTATTAAGAATTCTGACATTCTCAGCAGAAAAACTTTATTATGTTTTTCTTTTCTGGTATTTAGTACATAAATTACTATATAACTGCAAGATTTCATTCGAATATATCAACAATCAACGATTTTCTAGCATTAACAAAAAGTTAATACATATGAACGAACAATCTATTAAGATCTTTAACCCTTTGGCTCCAGTATGTCCTAAAGATTTTGCCTTAGAAAGTAAATGTCCTTTGTATTTGGTATCCCACTAAACGCCCTTATACCCAGTTTGACCATAAACTTTAAAAAAATCAAGCTGAAAAGTCCTCGTTTAAGTCCCGTATAAGTCCATAAATTGTACACGTATAAAAGAGAAAGGTAGACATATCACAAATCAAAATTGGTAAAATTATGTGTAGTTTTCAATAATGTATTAAAATTTAGTAGTTTAAAGCTTTTTGAAAGATCTTTTCTAACACAAGGGGAAAAATATTGTTATATAGTGTATTTTGCATATTAATTTTTTCTTAATGCTATAAAATCGTTGATTGTTGATATTTTGAAATGAAATTTTGCAGTTATATAGTAATTTATGTACAAAATACCAGGAAGGAAAAAAATTATAAAGTTTTTCTTCTGAGAATCGCAGAATTCTTAAGAAAGTTCCAAAAAATCCAAAAAATGCAATTCTGAACAATTTCGCCCATAGCGTTCATACTTGATCCAAGGCCCAAATAACTGTATACACATAATGGGTTTTCAGTAACGGCAACTAGTTCCAGCTTTGGGACTTAAGAACACGTAGACTAAATTCAAAATTTCGATTTTAAATAGGTCGTATTAGGAAATGCCCAGGTTCAACTATATTACGAAATTCAATTATTTGTTTGCCGTCGATTCACAGGAGTACAGATAGCTTTCAGACCAGTATACACTTGCTATATATATATATATATATATATATATATATATATATATATATATATATATATATATATATATATATATATATATATATATATATATATATAAGGGGGAGAAAAGAATAGGGGAACAAGTGCCAAAGCTAAAACAAATTGTTGTTACATGCAGGAATCAACACTCAATATCAATATCTATCACTCTACAAAAATTCAGACATGTACGATAACCTCAAAAGACGGTGTGTATTAAAAACCAAAAATATTATGTATGAAATGCATGGGAACAAAAAACTTTGAAGCTTAGTTACTCACAACTTTCTTTTTTGTACTTGTTTTTCTTTGCTTTTAAGCCCCTCATAAGTAAATGAGTAATGGTGGTTTTTCTAACATTTCAAATTAAAAATAATATTTTTCAACTCAGACAACAGAACTCCATGATATGTTTATTAAACTGTTTTGAAAAATTGGGAAATTTCAATTTTCAAATGCGTATACTAACCTAGCAAAAAAAGGTGTATATGTTAAAATAAACTGAACAAACAAACATTCACACACACACTAGTACTTAAAATTATCAATGCTAATTCATACTAGAATAGAGAAATAATAAAAAGAAGCTTAACAGAAGACAAAAGAAAAAAGTGAATATCAATAACTATTAAATGAAATACAACTCTAAGACTGACAGTATGAATTGATTAAAACTAGATGATATTGAACTCTTGACTGCAAGTCACCGACTTTGGTCGAGTGGTCTAAGCAGCAAAGAACTCTGCGGGAGCTATCGAAACGTCCGTTCAACCCTCTGCGCAGTCAATATTTTCTTTGTCTAAGTAAAAATATAATTTAATTGAAAAATTAAATTAAAACCGAGGTCAAGCCAAAAATAATTAAATTTCTTTGGATATGACTCACTAACTATAGAAGATAATTATACAGCCAAATATGTATCTTTTAAATCTTTTTAAGGGCTATAATATAGCATAAAAGTTTTAAAATCTGATGAGAAACAAAAACATTGCAAGCAGTAAAAAAATGTACATGGCGGTAATGCCCTAATTTGAGACTTTGTACATCCGCTCCTGAGTATATACGAGAGGCGATATTTGAAATATAATTAGAAATGCTCTTCTGCTATGTCCGTGGGAAATTTTATTTCGAAACGGAAATATTTTGATTGTATCCTACTGTGCGCTGCTTTAAACTTCTTTATAAAATACTGTGTTTGAAAGGAAGATACTTGTAGCATTGCTTCATGATTTTACAACAGCAGCAGTAAATAAAAATATTATAAATTGTGCAGTGGCACCAAAATGAGCAAAATATATATAAAAACCTTTAAATGTCTTTCTAATGTATGAGAAAATTTGGCAATTTATATGAATTCAACGTTTTCATGACTGGATTGCATTAGAAAAAAAACATAAATGAAATTCCGAACAGACACAAAAATCAATATTATCAAAATTAAATCAATAGCTCAACCAAATAAATATAATCACTTTAATTGTATCTTCTTTTGAAAACTATACGGACCTGTTCGGTATTGCATGCGGAATAAAAATGTTCCGAATTATCAAAGTTTAGTTCTTACAAATTAATATTTATGACAATTTCCAATATCTCCATTTAGTATGGAATACATAACACGACTGATAAATAATATTTTTGCAGGTGAGAGGTAAACTACAATAAGTAAAATTTTTTTTCAAAAATACGTATATTTTTTATATACTGTTGGAATCAGCATTATAACTCTATCGATAAGTCCTATGTTTCAAGGGTACTGCTCAAAACAGTCACGAAATGTAAAGAACACTAAGTCCATTTAAAAAAATAACGGTAATATTATAGGACGTAATTTTATTTGAGACATCTTCGAAACTATATTAGAATTATATAAAATATTCGGTACCAGTCAAATTGTCAATACTACAGAGATAGAATCATTTGTGTTTTTCAAACAGGAGACCGCAATGCTGTAAAATATTCAAAATGTGAAATGGTGTATTTTACCTCCCACCTACAGGTTTGTCTTCAACAATTATTCAACAATAAGAAATTGGTTAGTAGATTCTCACCAATTCCGAAACAATATTTTTGCCGTTTTTTAGTCCCATTCTCATTCATTTTCTGAGTTCACTCTAAACATATTTACAAACGTATCCTCCTGTTCACATATTACATAACGGTCTTTGGGGGTGGTGATTGAAGGATTGTTACCGAGGTGGTAACTTGTACTGATAATTTTACTAAGAACCGTTACGAACGAAGTTTTCGTAATTGCGAGAACGACGTTACGTAATATGTAAACAGTCAATATTAAGCATTAATGAATTCGGGAACCACTGGGGCAAGTAAACTTTTTATTTTAAGTCTTATTTCTACAAGACTTAATTACCATACCAAGTTTGTTACGATTTGGAGGTTGTAGGGCACAGTCACTTGTTGATTTTATGGGTATTAAGTCACACATCAAGAAAATCAATCAAAGTTGCAAAGAGAAAAAAGATAATACTGCTTACAAAATTATAAAAAAATATAATTAAAATTAAGAATTGTTTAAATGTATGTATAAGTTATCTACAATCGGGTCCATTTGTATTCCCATGCGTCTGTCCGTCTCTCTTTTTATTATTAATATAATATATTTGAAGGTTGATGACTTCTTTCTTCATTTCTAGTTCAATGTGTAAAATAAATTACAATAACTGTTTAAGGGTCAACGAAAATAAGGGCATCTGAAAGCTGATAAAGTGCTTTTCGGCACCGAAAATACGTAATCCATTGTGCTGGTGTAGATCTATAGTCCACAAACTCTCAGTCCAACGCAGAGTTGGCAATAATAACAAATAATAAAAAGTGAGCAGAGCTTAACACTGTATGGTGGTACGGCTTTCCTTCTCAGATTTGATTTCCTTCTCAGATTTGAAGATAGAAAATATTGAAACTATAAAACAGACTTTTAAACTCTTTAACTAAAAGACATACTTAAGTCAAATTTATAGATATTAATAAATTTTATTATTAAACAATCGAACAATTGTCATGATCCCAGAAGTATTTTAAAATAATTTTATTTTAGCCTTCCATATGAAACTAATATTCATATTGTTTTCAAGTGGGGTCTCACTCAAATAACAACATAAGGTTGTTAATTTCTTACAAATTCAAAGTTTTTACAAAGTAACGCTCATGGCAGCTGTCAAATTCAAAGAAGACTTACAATAAAAAAAGACGTTACATGGAAATTATGGCTTAGACGAAACCGTATAAAGTACTGAAAATATTATAAAAAGTTAAAAATTAAATTATACTATTTCGAATACAGTAGGGTAAGGGAGGATAGCAGTAACAACATTAAGTAGGAGTAAAGGAAAAGCTAAGGTGGGTAGGTTTTGCTAAGAGACACAAATTTATACATTTCAGCCCGATCTGCAAATGTCATTATACAATACAACTTTGAAAGACACCTCAATACCAGTGTTGCCAAAACCTGATGAGGAAAAAATTCTAGAATTTCATTAAAAAAATGCTAAAATATGCTTAAAAATATGCTGAAAAAATGCTAAAAAAAATTTTCATCAAAATTGCAAAGAAAAATCATTTTAATTTGTCAGAACAGTGTAATTAGCATGGTATAAGATTACACCGTGCATAGCTAGTTAGTATTTTATTATATTTTATAATTCCATTTAAAATAAAAGAAAATGTATTTCTTAATATGATCTGATCGCAAGCCAAATACATGCAACTCTAAATTTTCTAATTGTTATACTGTCAAATGAATAACTGTAAAATTTGCTAATTAATTTTTTCATTCCAATAACTTTAATCAACCTGTAGAGATCATTTTCCACTTTAAACTTTTTATGCATATTATAACGTTTTGATAAAATAAAAATAAGATTAATTTCTTGAATTAACTCGACGAGACTTTTTATTCAAATTTTGGTTTGATTCCACAAAACATAGTTTTTTAATCAAATAAATAACTAACATGATTATTTCGAACGTATTTGCTTTGTGAATCCAAATTGATTATTAGGCTAAGGTTCGTAACGTTATATTCAGAAAGAATTAGGCATGATTAATATTCCAAGGAAGAAGGGAAAAATTAACATCAACTTAATTTTTCAATGTACACAGCAGAACAGAGCAGCTTCAGTTTCAGAAGCCGCTACACTTCCATCGTTAGTGCTCACGTGTATTATGCTTATCACGACACTTGTCAGTTGGCTCTGTTGAATGTGATTTTAATTCTTATATATTCAACTTTTTCGTCAAAATGTAATACGAGAACTAAATCACTCTCAAACTGATATTAAACTGCACTTTCCCAGCGTTGCCATTGGTTTATTTTTCTTCATTGCCATTTTTCTGATTTTTGTTCTACTCGAGATAAACTTTTTTGATTTATTTCATTTTTAACATAAAAAGTAGATCAAAAACACTGCAAATGTTGATTTTTAAAATCAAAATCAAAAAGGTTTTATAATTCAATTTAAAAAGTGGTTGCTTAGGGCTAAGCCCTACTTAGTTCAAAAAAGCAGAAACGGGCGTTTTAAAAACGCCAGTGTGTCCAGGCCCTTAGTTAATAAAAAATAATGCATTTTTTCTTTAAAAGATTTCTTAAGGTTATGTGAAAGTTTGTACAAAGTCCAGGGTTTTCATGTTTACAATATTCATGCAAAATGCAAGAAATAACGAAATTCTATATATATCAAAATATCCAGTCATCTTCAAATTCATTTTCCTTATTATTTGTATAAGTGGTACCATTTCTACCAAAGTCAATACAAGACGACACGGTTGCATATTTTTGAAATGTATACAATGTTGTTATCTCGCGTTTTTGTATCGAAAATGAAACATTATTATATGTGGTGTTCTACAGAAAATGGGCCCTACTCTTCCCAGACCAACTTTTTATAGGTAGACTAAAAACAGACGTTTAGGCAAATTTAAGGTTAAACTGCTAATGCTGACTTTAGACGACATGTATTTTACATCTGACTTGTCAAATTTCCCACTGCAAAAGTTATACATGCCGTGTGAAACATATGGAATATTGTCAGATGACAATTACAGAAGCAGTCATATGAAAAATTTTCAATTAGAGCGTGTTCTATTTTCATTTGACAAGGCATATAACATCAGCTGTATTAAATTAACAAAAGTGTGGTTGGGCTGAAAAAACATTAAAAAGCATAGAGAACTTTATATATTTATGAAAATTGTGCAAAAACTCAGCTGTTATGAACACTCAGAGGTTATGTCAGATGTAATTACACTTGTACGTGTGAAAGCAAAACTTATAAACCGTCTGTAAATACACAATTTTGACAAACATGCGAAGTTACAAATGTCTCACACACCTGAAAATCCATATGTAAAAAACATGTCGTATAAAGTCAGCATTAGACATATACTAATCATTCTACAATCGATTTAAACTAGATTGTTAAATGGGAATTATAAAAAACACGGAAAACTGTGAATGATATTTTAGGGAAAGTTTGAAACCGTATAAATTTTGAACCTCAATATTCCAAAGCTTGAGATTTCCATACTAGAACTTCAAATGCTATATTTTGGATTTTTTATTTTTTTGGTTATTTACATGCATTTTTGTTAGCAATAATATGTACTTTTAGAAAATACCTAAAATGGATTTAGATTTTGGAAAGATAAGGTCCCTTTTCCTGTGGAACATCACATTTAGATATTTGTATATCCGATAATAAGCTACAAATTAAAGTAAAACATAAAAATCAAAAATATGCTAAATAATTTTTCGGAAAATTCTAAAAAATATGCTATATGCTAAAAGCATTTTTTTCATGCCAGATGAGTTCAAAAAATGCAAGATCTAGCATTAAATATGCTAAATTGGCAACGCTGCTCAATACAGCCGACATATAAATTTTACTACTTTTCGTTTAGCGTAATGAAAATGTTGCGCTTGGCTGAATTTTGGTTGAATAGTGAAAAAGTATCCTTATTAAATATTTTTAAGGACATTAACGAATGTGCTCTTGTTGTTTATAAAAATAAATTTAAAAAACGCGAGCGCCAATCACCACTATTTATGAGCAAACTCTATCACCAAACATTTGCACCACCAACACGAACAAGCACCACCACCACCACTATTACCACCTTTCAGTAATCCCATCTGTTTGTATATTTATTTCTGCTTTTTGGTTTGGTTTTCTTAATGATCACTTAAGCATTCATGCATTTAGAATAGCAGGCGTTTTTTAGTTTATATTTTTCCTCCTTGCTGTACGTTATATTTTTGTATATCACAAGTTATTTATAGAAAGTGGACTGACCTACCATATGGCCACACGAGGCACGCGTCACTTCGCTGGTAAAAAAATTATGTAAAATATTTAAAGCGTCCAAATTAAATTGTGTATAAAAACAAGATTCGATATTAGTTTCATATTTAGACTCAAATGCTATTAAGGACGAGATTAAAATGTTCCTTTTTTAGTTTTAAGTTTCATGGCTTAAAAATACACCTGAAAAAATTCGTACACTATATCTCATGATTGCACATGTAAAAAATGGCACTGGACTGCTTTGTTTGATTCAATAAATATTTCAAAATAAATTTTTATTTTTTTCTTCTGCATATTATTGGTAATATACATATATGTATGTATGTATGTATGTATGTATGTATGTATGTATGTATGTATGTATGTATGTATGTATGTATGTATGTATGTATGTATGTATGTATGTATGTATTTATGTATGTATGTATGTATGTATGTATGTATGTATGTATGTATGTATGTATGTATGTATGTATGTATGTATGTATGTATGTATGTATGTATGTATGTATGTATGTATGTATGTATGTATGTATGTATGTATGTATGTATGTATGTATGTATGTATGTATGTATGTATGTATGTATGTATGTATGTATGTATGTATGTATGTATGTATGTATGTATGTATGTATGTATGTATGTATGTATGTATGTATGTATGTATGTATGTATGTATGTATGTATGTATGTATGTATGTATGTATGTATGTATGTATGTATGTATGTATGTATGTATGTATGTATGTATGTATGTATGTATGTATGTATGTATGTATGTATGTATGTATGTATGTATGTATGTATGTATGTATGTATGTATGTATGTATGTATGTATGTATGTATGTATGTATGTATGTATGTATGTATGTATGTATGTATGTATGTATGTATGTATGTATGCATGTATGTATGTATGTATGTATGTATGTATGTATGTATGTATAAATTATTTATATATATATATATATATATATATATATATATATATATATATATATATATATATATATATATATATATATATATATATATATATATATATATATATATATATATATATATATATATATATATATATATATATATATATATATATATATATATATATATATATATATGCCCAAAAATATATGTATATATATGGTCGATATTTTTATTGCAATATATCAATATCTTTTCATAATATATCGACAGTAACAAATTCGGTATTTTTAGCTTTGGTTTCGATTTTTTTTTTTTTTTTATTTCGACAAACCCTTATCAAATAAAAGAAGTATTAACAACGTAGTCCTTTGCTTTATTTATAAAATTTGTGTATACGAAAAATTACCTTTCTTTCAGTATATATTTGTTGATGTACGTTTCATGATATATTGGTAAAACCATAAGGATGTTCAAAATTATCTCTTTTAAAATTAGTGGCTTGTTAGAAACGTAATTTTTGTGTTTTATTTTTAAGAAATTATGGCTATGTATGAAAAAATATCGATATATGTATATCGAAATATATATCGATATTTGTTATATGATATATATGTATCGACGCTGACTGATATTCAGAATATATCGATATTGATATATTGTTTTCACTTGCCCATCCCTACTGGATATACTATTTATATACACATTATTTTTATTTAGAAATTAGAGATATTCGGGTTGTCCTTATATCCAAATGTGTTAATTTCGCTTTTTCGCATTATTAGCAAGCAAAAATTTGGGAATGTCGTATCTTTGTTTAAGTGCATGAAACACATGATGATTTTCCCTTTGTCTTTAGTAACATATTATTTTAGTAAAAAGTGCGAAATTGGAATATCTGTCAAAATCTCTATTACAGAAAGAACCTCAAAATAAACCGCCCAGTTATTTCTATAAGTGTAGTGTTAATTGTTTCCATAGAAAACAAGTTTTGCTTGATCACCAAACCAAAAAGAACACAGGATAAAATATATGTACTTTGTGTTTGTTGTACACCTAATGTCTACTGTATTGCATTTGTTTCTGTTTTTGTTGCTGAAAGAAACCACCACTTTAATCCAAACTGTTGGCAGGCTTCTCTTTAACAAATGTATTTAAGTAACCAAATTTTTGTAAAAACCCACCAAACTAAAGGTTTCGACTTTTTCTGAAGTCATACTTGTCGTAACGAGTTCGTTACCACATTTCGTTAGTTTGCCTGAAATTAGACTTTTCCTAACGAATTCGTTAAGACAGTTCGGTAGGTTGTCTGAAATCAGGCTTGTCGTAACGAGTTCGTTAAGACATTTTGGTAGTTTTTCGAAACAAATTTCTTTCGTACCTACACGTCGTTTCGAATTCGTACCGAAATATCGTTGCGATGTCGTACCTATATATCGTTACCAAGTCATACAAAAATCGCTACGATTTCGTTATGCTTTCGGTTCCCAAATCGAAAGATTTTGCAGAAAAGTTGTTATAAATTCTTCACGAAATCGAAACATTTGGTTTGGTGGGAAAGACTAATAGTATGTTTCCACCGGCTTGATTTTGTCAAATCATGGTGATTTGAGTAAATTATGTTGGTTTATACATGACCATACATTTTGCATGCGACCAAATTATGTCGAATATACTTTTTTTTCGAACTGGATTTATCTATGCAACATTGCATTGCTTTTAAAATTACAAACTCCATCCCTGGGTCATCCATCAATTGTGATTGACAATTTCGAAAAAATTACATTAAAGGATATTTAATTAATTTGAAATGTCAAACTACATATATATGGAAAAAATTCAGTTACAGCTGCTGCGCGCACAGCTTATAAAGTAAGTGCATCATTAGACTAAAAAAATTCGAACAACAAATCACTCACAAGCTCGGTGGAAACACTTCGAAGTAATTTACCCAAATCTACGTAATTTAAAGTTGGCGGAAACATAATATAAGTAACACACATACTTTGATGTGGAGTTTTATCAATGAATAGGAAGACTTGAAGGCTTGTTCCATTAACGAGTATTTTTTTATGTGTGTTTCATGAATATATTAAATTATTTAAGCTTCTGCTTCAAAGCAAAACACAAATCTGAAAAAAGTAATATGATCCTTTTACGTACCTTGAATGATCACTTCATATGCGAAGTATGTAGTATGTAAACAGGATTAAAACTAATACTTGAATAATTAAATCACAACTGCTTCAAGGTGCATATTTTATGTTTCAACTATAACACCCCTTCGCAGTAACAATAATTTTGGATATTTTTGGTTGAAGCAGCACGTGCTGCTTTTGTTTCTGTTTCTGATAGTCCAAGGATAACAAAATAAAACAATATTTGATTGTATTGGTGGATATTTCCTTTGTAACATTATAAAAAGAGGCAAGCAGAAGGTAAAAAGTATTTTTTTCATTTGCTTCCTTTGAGCTCTTTCATATGGAACTAATTTATGCTGTCGTACGTCAACATTTTTTACTAAAATCAACTAGTTTTTATTCATTATTCAATTCTTTTCCACTGATGTCACTATTCTACTTTTAATTCAACTGCTACCATTGATAACAAATGAAGTTTTCTATTCTTTCTTCTATAATAGTATACCAAAAGCAGCATATGTTTGTACATGAAAAGTTAATATGCTTATTAAAAAAACTGCACATTAATAAATGATATACTAGGGAAATAAACCTAATTAGAAACTGAGAAAAGTGTGTGCTTCTAGAACAAAATGTTGTGTATCTTTAATTAAAAAATGAATTAATCGGCAAAATATTTGCATGCGTGTTTTAAAATTAGCTGGGGCTTAAATTTTCTGAAATTTTGATGCAGCGTCAGAATTTATACAAAAACAAATTATATATGACAGTATATGTACAGTCGCGCATAAAAAGGGGGGTGGAACATTTTTAAGTATTTTTAAATCGATATATCGTCCCAATTAGTGCAAAATTTTACAATAAGCGATGGTCTTATACTTGCATTGTGATATTTTGCACTAATTGTTAATAAATTTTTCATTTGAGCAAGTTTTATGCTTCTCCTGTAAAACTTTTAAAATGTTAGATAGGACTTTCTGTATTTTCTGTGACGATATATTCCAAATGTAATTGTTTAATGTAAACTATAAGACAAACATATCCTATTTGCTAAATAGTGCAAACTGTTTCTTATTTGACGGTAATCAAATTTTAACAGGATCAGCTAGTTCTCAAGTTATGGAGAGTTACGTGCTGCCACCTCCTTCATTTTTTTATAACGGCATATATCGATAGCCACAGTTAATTTAAAAAACTAATTTAAAAGCATTGAACCAATTAAATTAAATTAATTAATTATTTAGTAATTTAAAAAAATAATCAATTATTGGCATAAAACAGATTCGTATACATTTCTCACACATGCAAACTGAATTTATTTTATTTATTTACAAACAATTGACATGTAGAACTTTTTTCTATTTTATGGTAACTTAATTTAAAATTTAATTAATAGATTGTTTCAAAAGAAAATAGAACCAATTGAAATAATCGTTAATTCAATTAAAATATTAATTGAAAATAAAAATGTTTCTGAGTAAACAGTTAATTGGACTATTTTGGAAAATTATTTTTTCTATGCAAAATAAGTATTGACCTATGTAATTATCTTGATATATAACGTAGACAACTCTTTTTTCTTTTTGATTTTTTTTTTATAAAATCACAGTTTTTGTTCGGGGGCGTCCAACTTTTTTTGCTATGATTTTTTGATGATATATAAATAAGTAGATTTAGAATTCTTTGTTAGTTAAGGTATTTCACATGGGATCTCATGTAATCAGTCACCATTGCTCTTGCAAAAATTTTAACTGACATTCAATCCACCCCCAATTTCATCAAATATGTAATTAATGCAACCGAAAATATGAGGAACATTTTATAAGCTTTGAATATAAGACCTACATAAAAACAGTATTTATTTAATCCAGAATTATCTTTATAATCCATGGTCTCCACTACACCAATACATAATAAACGGTATACTTCCTTAAAACATTTAAGCTTAATTTATCTTTACGCTTGATTACAAAAGTATGGCAAAAGTCATTGGGCAACACGCGTTTATGCTCTTGTTTTATGAAAAAAATCCTTCTTATCAACACAAACACACACACACACAAGCACATGCAAACACACACCAGGAAACGAAAATTTTCAAAATAAATGTGCTTCGAATGCAATTTTTTTGTTGCTTTCTAATGAGTCTAATGTAATTAGAGATGGGCCCGTGTCGTGTTTTTTTTTTCGTGACACGAACACGCACGACTCAGCAGGAAGTGTTTGTGACAGAAAATCTGAATTCGTTCGTATTCGAGTGGTGTCGTGTTGAGCAAAGTTAACACGAAAAAACACGAAACGATTTTAAGATTAAACTATGTATGAATGCAGAAGTTTGCCGCACAAGATTATTGAGCGAAAATCGTGAAAGTTACTGTTTCTCAACAAAAATATGTAAATAAAAACACAAATATAACGTGAAACGTTAAAATAGAAGAAAAATATCTCTTTGAATATAAAAAAATTTATTTTTTTTTTATTTTGGATTTGATTTCATGCGTTTTGTGTCGTGTCGTGTTTTGAAAATTTTTGACGTGCGTGTTTCCTACATGTTGTACGAAAACATAAAAAGCTATTACAGATTTCTTAATCTACTTGTGGTTTCCCACATTAAAAACATGCTTATCTTTTTTTTTTTTTTGTTTATTTTCCCAACAAAAGAAAAATTATATTTTCGTTTTATACTCGAGAGCTGGCACTAACACGCAGTAAAATCCAGCTGCACGTGCCGTAAACGGCGACACAAATCATTATCATCTTGCCTATGTTGCAGGGAATACTCTCTTTGTCCTGTGATAAGAGAAAAAATTTACTATTTTAATATATTTGGAAAAGTTTAAAGGAATTAAATGTTAATATATCGTACAGAATTCTTATCCATGAATAAAGATGTAAAAGTGTTAACTATCACCAGTAAATTCTATTATATCTTAGTTTCAATACTTGTTACGATTTTCGAATAATCGTGAAATTTTACTAGTCACTGCAGCAAAAAATTATTTAGCTATTATTATTTTTATATATCTTTTGTAATTAACGGATGTTTACATTCCTTATACGCCCTGCCCTGTCTACCCAGCTTATAATTTTGTCTATCATTTAGTTTTCTTCACTTTAATTCAAGAAGCAAGTATTAAAGCAAACGATTGGAAAAAATCAAATATTTTGAAATATTATAAAATTCTCGTCTGGTGATTTTGGGTCTACCATACGTACAATCCACCTTGTGCATTGGCCATTTAGATTTTAATCACTTGCTATAATTTGCACTGATTCCTTTTTTCACAACAATCAGTTCTTTTTTTGTCTTCTAGTTCAAATTCAAACATTTGCTGCGGAAGTCCTGTCTGTATATGTGTGTGTGCATTGATATACAAACAAAAGCCGGTCTGTGGATGAGAGAAAGATGTATGTGCCTTTTACTCATGTGGAACCAATTGTTGCATGAGTCATTGTTTTATATTTAATCAGTTATGTGAATGTGAATTTTTTGTTTATTTTATATTCTGTACCATATTAAATGTATAAAAGTCTTTCCTCTTTTCTTCATTTTTTCTTCTTTCTGGTTTTTAATGCTTTCCTGACCGTACTAAATCACACTAGTGCTAAATACTGCTGCAACAACTTTATTGTGTTTTGAGAGGAGGGGATTCATTAAACTTGATTTAAGTTTTTTTTTCTCTCATGTGAGTCTCAATGGAGAATGTGTTCCTGTGTTTGTTACATTTTGCTGATATTGTACGCAAAAAGACCGGATATTGTTTTGATCCTTAAGGAAGGCGTTAAGCAAATATATAGACATTAGTCATTAAAAGGAGCTCTTAAAATAGGATTCTATATGTGCTTGGGGATTTGGTAAGAGATTCATGTTTGCAAATTCAATGAAAAAAGGATGTTGTCTGTTTACTTTCAATAAAGTAGGTAGTTTAATGTGATGATAAGGGCAACCAAAAATATGATATATCATATTTTTTTTATGTCTTAAAAATATGTAAGGTAGTTATTTCTCCGTTTCAGAACTTTTCAAGAATTTTGGCATCAATTTGTTACAGCATATTTTGCCCTTAACGGCATATTTTAGCATATTTTACTTTAAGAGCATATTTTGTGTTAAGAGCATTTTTTTCGTAAAATTTTTGTTATATTGAAAAGAACTCTAAAGTTTTCTTTTTACTTGCAACTGAAAATCTCTGATTTAAAAATAGAAAATAAATTATAGAGACTTTTTATGTGTAGTTAAAATATATAAGCCATGTAAAACACACATTTAACGAAGGGTTTAAAGCGAAATACTCCTCTGATCAGCGGCTCAATATTCATTAGATTTTTTTAATCGACTTTTATTTTTAGACTCCGATCAAAGAACAAGGGTGCTATAAGTTTGTAGTATGCGTCTGTATGTCTGTCTGCGCCATCGTGGAGCCCAAACGGATGGACTGATTTTGATTTATTGTTTATTTTTGGTCAAATAGTGAGTTGATGGACAGTGTTCCTAGCTATATTGCAAGAAAATCGGTCTAGGCGTTTAGAAGTAATCATCTCTTTTCTCGATGTGTCCCCAACAATATGTGTGTCTGTGGTACCATAGCTCCAAAATGGCTAGATCGATTTTAATTTGATTTTCTTTTGTTTGAGAGGTGACTTTATCTGAAATCTTCTAATCTATGTTTGAGGAAAATCGGACCAGCCCTTTTGGAGTTGCCATCCAATTTTTTCTGTGATTCTTACAATTTTTAATGTAATGTTATTTATACTAGATACAAATAAAAATCAGATTTCAATTATTTGTTTCGTTCTTTCTATCTTAATTTAGAGCTACTTACGTTCTAAGGAAAAATATAAAGAAGAAAAAAAACATTAACAGCATGTTTACGGAACCCAATACGCCTATAATACGCATAAAAATATTGACGTCAATCATGTTTGCGGTGTTATATCGCGAATGTCATTGTCGATTTGTAAAAAAACGTAACCCCTGTCATTTAATTTTTTTATTTTTTTATTTGTTTTGTATTTAGAAGACGGAAAGTGACGTCCTTGACGCCAAAAACAGCCAATTAGAAAATAGCATTCGTCTTAATAACTAATTGTTAAAATAACATCACTTTCACATCAAAAACTGGAAAACTACCATTATTTGAACTAAACAACTTTATTTCATGTTGAGCTATATACCATATAATTGTATTTACATATATGCAAAATGAAAATCTTTAGCTAAAATCTATTTCTTTTCTTTACAAGCAAAAGATTTTAGTACTGAGGGCCATTAAAAGGGCTACCATTATTTCGATAAAAAAAACAATAGTTTTGTATAAGAAAAAGTTAACAAATAAAATTTACTGTAGATGGGCAACTCTATATGCACAAAACTACGTAAGTCGAGACTAAAAGTAAGGAACGTCTTCTATAGACGCAAATTGTTACGTAATCGTCCATATGCCACTCGCGCACGTTTTGATTGCAACGCGTTCTGTAAGTTTTTCTTTGAAAAAAAAAACAAGCTTAAGTGCTTGGTTCCGAGCGTGACAAAATTTGACTTTTCGCTGGAAATGCCTATATGTATATGGGTATCAGCTCCATACATGGTGAAAGCTGCCAAAGCCATTAAAATGTTTTAACCAAAAATGACACATGTAACATGTTCTTCATAGAGTTTGTGAAACTATAAGGGACGAAAATGTGGACAAAATAATTTCTAATGTTAAAAAGATTTTTTTAAACACTATGCAGTATATAAATATTTAAATAATTATCTGGAACTTCCTCTCCCTCCTGAAGCCATAACAACCCGTTGCGTTACATGGAATGTGGCTGTAAATTATTATGTCACCAATAACGAAAAAGTTTTGAAAGTTTTAGATAGTTTAAGAGATGCAAAAGAAGCTTCGTAAATCTAAAACAAAAGCCAACAATATCAAAAAGTTGAAACTGCTGGTATTTCCCTAAATGAACAAATAAAAATACTGAACTTAAAAAGTTCCACAATTTACCTGACTGCAATTCTAAGCATATTGCTCAAAATGAGTTAAAACTAATTATGGATAAAAACAAAGGCCTAGAAACAATACAAAATATTTGTGGACAGTTATATGATTCTAAAGTAAGCCCAACTTTAAAGTATAATGTGGGCAAAGTGTTGTCGTTTAAATATGCTTCAATGCATTCAATGGACGTAGAAAGAAGTTTTTCTTTTTATAAAATTGTTTTTGAAGTAACAGACAGAATTTTTCTTTTTGAGAATTTAAGTCGTCAACACATCGTAATTTATTGCAATTGCAACATGAATTAAGCTAAAATATTTTACAGATTTATATGTTGTTTCCACAACTCAAACAATGATAGAAAAGCACTCAGTTTTCTGAACGATTTCCATAAATTTTTTTACTCAATTCGCTAGCTTATATTGTGAAAACAGCACATTATATATGTAAAAATTTGTCTGCAAAGTAAATTTTAATTCATATTTTATCTTACATATGTATATTAGTATGTACTTACATATATGCTGTATAACACGCACAATACATGAAATATGTTCTTAAATTAACAAGTTGGGTTTATGAATTCCCTAATGTGTTTATTTATTTTTTTTCTTATTTTTTATTTTGAAACATTATTTTGAAAATTAAAAACTTTTTTAGAGCATATTTTTCACAATTTAAGAGTAATTTTCTGTTTTCTTACAACATTTTTTTTGCACTTAAAACCCTTTATTTAGAGTACATATATTTTTGATTGACCTGCCCCCGTAATTCGCTAAAGCTAAATCTCGATCACTAAAATGCGGAAGAAATTCAAAATTAAACATTTTTGGCGATGACATAAAATACCAAAATTTCGGCGGATTCAATTTTTAAGACAAGAATTAATTTAGCAATACACGTTGCAAAATTGTATTTGTAGCAAAAATTGATAAATCGGCTTTATAGATTTTTAGCGATAGAGATTTAGCCTTAGCGAGTTACAGAATAAGGGGGCTGGTGATGATTATTCGTCTACTCACACACTACTCGTACTTCTGGAATATTATACCAGTATACTTTTTTTGTTTTGTTGTATAGAGATTAAAGGTTTAAAACTTCGATTGAAATATATAAAACTTATTGAATTTTTTCATATACCGCTAGTTTTCTTTTGTTTGTATACATTTTCGTAAGATATTGGCTTTTAGGTCTAAAGCTGGTCAGGCGGCATGAAATATTTCTAAATGTAGTTTCACCACAAAATGAAAATCAAGAGAGTCATCTATTTTTTAAATGAAGTAATTGCCAACTAAATAAAATAAATTTCACCCCAAATAAATACGAAATTAGGGAAAAACTATCTATTAAAGTGACGTATGTAAGTTGCAGCGAAATTTATTTTGATACATATGAAATTATTGTGAATGGTTATTGTGAATTTTAAAGCTAAAATGAGAATTTTTATGATTTTTTTTTTTTGTGACAACCAGTCGTAACCGCCCAGAGAAGAAAGCTCTTGTGCCATGTCAAAGGTCACATCGGCAAAAAAAAACTATACTACCCGAAGACGCAATTTGAGATGAACAGAAAAAAATCTTTAACACACATCTATATGTATGTAGGTACAAAATTACATATATAATTAAAAATTTTTAAGCTTATTGAATTATTTGAAAATTATATAAATTCCCAAAAAACCGAAATGTGTAACGTCGGTTTATTTAATTTTTGTTTCGGAGAATTACTTTATACTGTTGAGGTATGTTCACACTTGTCAAATATTTAACGAAAAAAACGTGACGAACAGACAAGCTAATATTGTATTTCCTTTATTTCCAATATTTGTTTAAATATGTGTTCACATTTATTAAAAATAATATAAAAATAGCTTTTTGTAGAATAATTAACTTTATTTTGTATTATATAAAAACAAAATGAAATCACACATCCTTAACAAAAGTAGTGGTTACGTTTTATGGGCAAATATTTTTCAAGTGTAAACGTACCTTTAGTTTTTATATCTTCGCTATACAACACGTAATCTTAAAAGTTTCACTTTGTATTTAATGAGTTGTTATAAAGGTTACTTGGTGTTTGGGAAAAAAAACTATTCAAACAAATATAATCGATTTATAAAAAATATTGGCATCGCTTAGTTACATTTACCTTCGCATGACCTTAAAGCAGCTAATGGGTCGAATGAATAATATCAAATATTGTAAAATATATTATTACTACTTTTCTACACAATATTTACATTAATTTGTATCTATTTATGTATGTATGTAGATAAATAATTTAAAATTTTTTAACTACTGCACTAAAAGTAGTCCATGGAACATTTTCTGAAAAATATGGAAAACTTTCGTACATTTGTATTACGAAATAATTGTTCGAACAGAATTTTATTGTTTTATGAAATTAGCGAAATCTATTCGAAAACATTTTTCACTGTTAAATAATATATTTGATTTATAAATTGATAAACATTTTTTTTTGTGTAAGTAAATTAAAATAAGTATTTAGTAGGGTGATCGAATCGGCTTTTCAATCGGATTTTAAACCGGTTTTTTTCCGCAATACGTTTGTCGGTTTTTTCAAAATGTTGATTTTTCGAATGTCGAATAGTCTGGTTTTTTAAATTAAAAAACCAGCCTAGTCGAATATATTTCGATTCATACAGTTTATTAGTTTTTACTATATTAAAACTTATACGAACTTTTACTGTTGATTTTTCTATATATTTTTGCTCGAGAACATTTACTGAAACACGCAGTTAAGGTGAAATAATTTTATAAGGTGGTAGCAGGGTCGAATTAAATTGGCCTTGCAATGTAGAATGTATGTCAAACTTCATATTTTATGTGGAGTTTGACGTCCATCGTAGACAAAAAATTCTTGTTGCGTGAATGTCAAGAAATAAACAAGAAAGAGGAAAAATGTAAATCTTTGTGGTAAAACCAATCTGTGCTGATCACGTAACGGAAAGGCGTGAGCATATAAGGGGCACTATAATAGGCTATTAAGAAATTATGGGATATTACAGCGATGGAAATTATAGTGTTGTACCAAACAAAAACTTAGCAAAAAAAAGAGGTCAAATCCGTACAAAAACATTAATGTGAAAATAAAGCCAAGCTCGTATCCAAAAAATTCGGCCGGTAAAAGTACTGAGATCAAATGAGGACCAAGTTCTTGGTAGGTACAAAACCATCTCATTTTACGCAATCTGCCAGCTTGGCAACATTTATTTACCTTTCTAATATTGAAAGAATTATGGGCAAATTTTAGCCATGTTAGGAGGTTGTTTAGAAATTAGATGGTATCGTATCAGTACTTTTAACGGCCGAAATTTTTGGATAGGAAGTTATGTTCTTTTGTAGATAGTATTTAATTGAACAGTTAATTTTTTTTAAAGCAAAGTGAAATCAAAACTTTTGTATTATAATTTTCTCAGAAAAAACCGGTCAACTGTAATCGGTTTTTCTAAAATTTCAAATAGTCGAATTATTCGAAAAACGGTTTCTGGAAAATGTCGAATAATCGATCGCCCTAGTATCTAGATATTAAAAGATTACTAGAATATGGCTCAGTTAGTAGAGTACGTAGCTGAACAAAGTGAATTCGTATTTACTTTCATAGAATTCGTCTATTATGCGAAATATTTTTTTAATGCGAAATAAAGATGTATTTTGTAATATGTACGAAAGATTTGATGTATATGTTGCACGGCTTTTTTCAGTGTAGTATGTTCGCGTAGTTGTATTCATCGTTATCCTCAAACTTTTTTTTCTGTAGAATTGTCGGAAGTATGAAAACATCCATTACAAAAGTAGGACACCACGTAAAATCTCATATTCATTTTTAATCTACAAAACTAAAAAATAAAAAATATTTTCAGCAGTTTACTTTAATTGAATAATTTATATTTACACATTTTCAGTTTGTCATTTTATTCCCCAAGGACCCTTTTAGAGATATATTAACCATAAATTAAAAATTATAACTCAAAAGGGAAAAAACTGAACAAAGGAATATTTTATATAAGGAAATCTATAATTTGTTTTCGATAAGGTTACAAAAAATAAAGTTGAAACCAAACAAAAGTGAAAAACTCAGAATACTTGGGAGATTAATCCTTTTTATATATATCTTGCCCCTTTGCTGTATTGTTATTGTACGTTTCATTTGAGTTTCGAAACCATTTGTGATAAAAGTTGCAACTATTTAAAGCAAGAATTTAAACAATCAAATATACACAGAGTATTGAGTGTTCGTTAATTGTGTCTGCTACAAAATTTCATATTTTTATTTCGTAGTTTTTCTCTTGTTATTATTTCGTTTTATATTCTTAATTAAAGTCCTAATAATAACAGTCATGACATTGGCTTTGCGTGTTACTTGGCATTCGGCTAAAAAAAAAATTTTAAATTAATACGACTTACGTCGCTTTTCACAATGTATGATTAAGAGATAACGTGGACTTTAACGAAAAGTTTTGTATGCCGAACTTCTCGTTATAGTCCATGTTAATTTTTAATTGTACTTTATGAAAAAGGGACGTTAATACTAAATTTTGGGAGTAACGCTAAGAAATGAAAAAAACCATAATAACATTGAGAAGGATACAATTTCTTCTAAAATAGCGCTTGTATTACCTATTATTAGGGTTGCCATCCGCCATCCGGGCGTCCGGGGTGGTCCTACTACTTTTTTAGCAATTTTCCGTAGTTGTCCTACTTTTTACACTTAAGTTCTTAAGCTGTTTAATTATTTCAAGGTTTATTTTTCTGCTTAATAACAACTGAGAGGAGTTTTATATAACAACGAGTTACAGCACAAGGTTATCTACCTCGTATAAAATGCAAAGTAGAAATTAAAACTGAAACGAAAGGGAGCATAGATCGAAATCGCAAAAATTAGTGATTTAGTTGGTATTGGTTCTTAATGAACGATTTGATGGTTTGGTACTGAAACATTATGTTTATCCACAACACTTGATCCTCGATAAAAAAAAGAACGAATTGCACTCTACTACTACTTATATATCAAAAATTCTTCTTATTGAGTTAGTTGACCTTAAAGTAGCTTTATATCTGCATCTAAGTATTTCTAACGCGGTCACTCTTACACCTCGTAGAAGTACGGTTAAGTCTACAAAAAGTGGGCTTTGGAGCCCTTGTCTAGACTAAGCTGCAATTCTACTAAAGAAGAAGTGGAGAGATACCTAAGAAATTCTAGTACATCTAAAGATACACATCCGCTTATTTTCTGGCGCAATGGCGTCATATATATAAACTAGAAAATAATTGTAAGCCGCGCTTTAGTTTTCAAGTGAGTTCTGTCACATCTGAGAGGTCATCTTCTACTGCAGGACTTGTTCAAACAGTTTATGAAAACGTTTTCCTTCGAAAAATTTTTAATTTTTTTGTTTTTCAAACAAAAATTGTATTCACATTGGCGCATAGTCATAATAGCAAAAAATAACTCAACTTTTGTTTAGTTTATTTTAACTTTAATTTAAATTCACTAAGCGTATCGATATCGTCGATACTTTTTCTGAGCACCGGTATCGCATCAGCGAAAAAGCGTATCCATACTTCCATAAATTTGTTCATAAAATTTTTTTTATTTCTCTATTAAAGTTCCAACGTATTTCATCGTCTATTTATACGCTGAAATTTCTATTTTTTTGACAATTATTTAATACGAAGATTTCATAAAAATTGCAAGAAATTGAAGTCATGACATTTTTCCTACCCCTTTTGATTAATATTTTTAATATTAATAGCACCAATTTCGGCACTTAATTTGCATTAATAAGCATTAAAATTGTAACAGCCACTATCATTGTTCCTCACAGAAATAGGACATAGGAAACGGAGAATCGGACAGAGAATATGTTAAAGTGTAAGATATAATGACTAAATTAAGAATACGATATAATTTATTTCTACACGCATTAATTTGAACTAAACCAAGACTTAGGATTTATTTCTTGTGATTTATTAACATTTGAGGGCGTTAGAATACATTCATCGAACAATTCAGCCGAACAAATTTCATTCAGATTATAATCACCCAGCACACAAAGATTTTCCACACCTATGGTATTTGTATGTATATATTTTGTATATGTGTGGTAAAACTTTGAATTTAAATCGTTAAATTTAAAATATTTCGATACTTATAATCTTACAAAATCAGTTTAAATATAGTCGAAAGCTTGACATTTTACTTTTTATGTACATATATTTTTTAATATCACCCAATTGAATTTAGTTTCAGTAGCATTACCCAGTTAGATTTTATGGTTGTAGTTAGTAGAACAGTAGTTCATACACAATTTTATTACCAAAAAAGGAAGAAAACAATTTATCATCATCGCAAAAAATAACTAAAATACAAATAAAAAGGAAACTTGTTGTTCCTTATAGTACTGTGAGTAAATACAACATCAACATGTTGAAAACGTTTTGGAGCAATTTTGTAAGTACGAGATTATACTTTTGCTTTCCCATTTTTATCATCTCCAAATTAACTCATTGCCAACAAAACAAAATTTAATGCAATTAATTTCATAAAATATTTCATCGTGTAAATTCAATCTTACATCGAAACTTCTGCATTGTTGGAAGCGCAGTCATTGTTATTTCAAATGACACGGCATCACTTATTTTGATTGCCAAATGTGCTTTTTTAATTTATTTATTTATAAAAATATTCGGCGAAATGTCTTCGTTTTTTTTGTGGCTGTCGTCCTCTTTTTCTCAAAGTGGAAATGGCAATCAAATATACTATTATAAATAGTATATTTGAAAAGTTTAAAGTATACACTTATTTTCTTCATATATAAAAATAGTTTATCCTACTACGAACCTAATATATACACACACACACACACATATATATATATATATATATATATATATATATATATATATATATATATATATATATATATATATATATATATATATATATATATATATATATATATATATATATATATATATATATATATATATATATATATATATATATATATATATATATATATATATATATATATATATATATATATATATATATATATATATATATATATATATATATATATATATATATATATATATATATATATATATATATATATATATATATATATATATATATATATATATATATATATATATATATATACATATATATATAAAAATTTTTTTGGTATTATTTAAAGCAAACACAAATTTGAAAATTTTTTTATTGTTTTAAATGTAATTGTGCGAAAGAAAGTCCTCCTTCGACATCGGCGAACAGGCAGTAAAATTAAGACATTCTATTTAATTGATCATTCTTAGCTTTTCTTTTAGATGTATGTATGTAAATCTTAACCATTATATAAACTCTGCTATTGAAGTGTGCATACACACAAGCGCATAAATATTCATGCATGTAATTAAAAAAAATAACGTTTTATATTCCACCGATTTCAGATCACAAAAAAATTAAGTAATTATGTATACACTCATATACTGTTGCAAAACGGGTACGAGCAAAAAACAATAAAAAGGTAAAAGTAAAGGGTGACACGGATATGTAACCAAACAGGAACCAGGTGGTTTAGTAAGCCAATGATTTTGTTATTATAAGTTGAGTAGACCAGTCGTATTTTAAATTGGCCTGCAGTTGCATTGGGGTTGGGTTGGGTTTGGTTGAATGAATGTGTGTATAAGTGAATGCCATTTGTTCCTTACATTTATGATCCTAGACTATTAATCTCGACAACAATGTATAATTTTTACACCAACAAATAATGCAACTTTAATAAGAATAAAGGAAAAATTCAAAGTTCAGATGCATATCACTATAGACATGACGCTTTTTACACGTTTGTTTGCTGAAAAGAGCGTTTTTATGGTTACTTTTCCTAATTTATGGTTTTCGTGTGTGTTCATTTGAATTTCTAAAAATCCTTAGAAACGAGCAACAAAGAATTTAAAACTGTTGTATGATATAATGTTCACACACTGAACCACCGCTCCTTGCAAACATAAGGAAATATTTATAAGCCCACTGATAGGATTTTGTAAATAAATATACATGCACAAAAACGAATACGAATAAATAAATTTGGGGTTATTATTGAAAACAGCTGAATACTTACCATACTATCTACGGCAAACTCCTTGCTGTAAATTTGTCTACTAAAACTGCTGCCTAGACTCCGCCTCAGCAAAAAGTTAACGATATTACGAGAAGAATGTTACCTTTCACACACCTGGCTTACATTCCCAACTCAACATACATAAATACTTTCAATAGACTCATCTTTCTCTTCATAGTGATGTCGAGCATTTAGAGACTTTGGCCAAAATACAGAATTAAAGTTGTTGTTGATGTTTATAAAAACGTGTTGATTTTCAATAAAAGGTCAATGAAATTATTGTTAAAATATATCTCTGTTTTTTTTTTTCATTTCTAGAATTTTCAATTTAAATGTTATTTGATATTATTCTTTTATGTGAGTGTATTTATTTGAGTTTTTACGAGATTCCCATATTTTTTCTTTTATTACAAAAAGTTTTATAAAAAAAATGTTTTTTTTAACAGCTGCCATTTCTTGATGTGAATGGAAGTTAATGAAAAAATGCTCCCGAAATAAAAACCACTTTATTAAATAAATATTTTAGTTTGAAAATGACAAACGTTTTGATCCATTTACTCGTGTTTGTTTATTTAAAGAAGTAAAATTTTGTGAATTCAACAACTGTTTCTATTACATGCCAGGCTAAATGCATATTTATGATATAAATAAGGACTCTTGATGCGACTGAAAGGTTGCTTAATATATAAAAATAATAATATATTAATTACATTGTTTTCCGAATTTCTTCTTCTAACCCTGCAGAACTAATGTTAGTATTCTCTAGTTTTTTAATTTTGTTTTCTGTTTGCTGTCGTTCTCTTCTTTATACGTAAAAAAAAACATAATTTAACTAGTTGTAAAATAACAAGAAGCAGATTTGTAATACGTTTCAATATGTCGGTATGTTAGTATTTACAAAAGCTATGTAGTCGAATTCCACTAACTAGTAACCGAAGTCAAAATTCACGGAATGTTAACTCTTCCTAACTTAGCGTCTTCACGAGAATATGAAATATTCTTGTGTTAGCAATCATCAAATTCAATCGCAAAGAGAATTCGGTTACGTGTAGACTTTAAATTAGTGTTAATGCAATGTTATAACAATTAGTTTTAGAGCGTTGTTATAATAAATATTATCACAACAATCTTATGGTATATAATGTCCAAAAAATATGAATATATATATCTGTATGTATGTTTTTATTAAAATAAATAAAAACCAATGTTTTTTACAAAATTTTAAGTGAATTTATCTATTTGAATTTTTTTGATTGATTTTTTAATAAACATTACTAAGAAAAAATAAAAAATAAAACAACTAAATGTGCAAAAATAGTATACATATCGCACCTGTTCATCAAAAGTAACACAACTCAAAATTTACAAGTTTTCAGTAGAGGCAAAAAACTAATTGCGCCAATATAATGGAATTATTGTTATAAACAAATATACCGTTGTAAAGAAAACTCAATAATATTTCAATAAAATAATACAATACCAAAATTTTTACAGTGGTTAGATATGGTAATCATACACTGTTTCCTTCAAAAAAGTGAAAATAGAATTTTTTGAGTTGTGTTACTTTTGATGAACAGGTGCGATATGTTAACTCAATGAGCATTTGTATTAAATGAAATCTCATAAGAAAAGTAAAAATACGTGCTCCAGTTGTATCACATGAAGAGAAATGTCGACATTTTAGTTTTCTTATTCTGCCGACGTTCTCTCTCATGTTATATCAAAGTTAATTTCTCCTGAAGACGCGGTGTAATGATGGTGAAGATTTTTAACTCAATGCTTTTGAAATCGATTACGAGTCTCGTGTATACGCGGGGAGTTCGTCTGATATTGCAGAAATCTGTTGATTCAAAAAAAGTAGTATTCAGGATATTGAAGCCAATAATATTGCATACAGAAAATTTTCCTGGTCAAACAGCTCAAGATATCATAATAAATTTTTCAACGCTCGTCAGTGAACTGTTTTTTCAGGATACGTAATCATAAAACAGCTGACTGCAAAATATTCAACGTGAAAGAAAAGTCAAACCCCGTATATAAAATAATCCATTAAACGCAAAACAGCTACTGCATACACCTTTTAAACAAAAAAACTTGTATAGAATTGTATTTTGTCTATATAATGAGATTTCGCCAAAAGTCTAGTTAACAGCCCGGTTTCGTTTTGTATGAGAAACCTACTCAGTTTTCTTTTACTTTTACTTGCTTTTCATGAACTAAATTATAATCCAGAATACTTTCGAGTCGAATTATTTCAAATTACAATAAAAAGTAAACTACAAAAAACTAATTGAATCAAATTTAACAAAATTATTTAAAAAAAAATATTTAATATTTTCAAACAACTGTAAGTAACAAATTTAGCAAAATTGCAATAAAGAAACTATTGCATAACAGCCATTTTATATTTACAAACTGTAATTTGAATCCATTTAAAATATAAAATCCTTTTTATACATTTAATGATGTTTACAATCACTTTGAATTTTCACTGCGGGACTATCTATAAAAATTACGTGAAAATTTTATAATGCTAATAATAAGCGACAAAGAGGAACTTTTTCATACATATTTTTCAATCGCTTACCACACCTTTGGCAATTTGTAATTTAGAAAAAGCACAAGCACACTTGTTCAACACCTATTAGAACACACACTAAAGGCAACACAAACACGAACACATGTACAAAAGCTGCCATCAACCAATTCACTGCATATTTTAACTGACTTTAGCAGAAATAGTAATCAACGCTTTTCCCCCTTCTTTTTTTATCTATTTCATTTTTGGATTTAAAGAGATTTTAATAAAAACTAAAAATCAGATCAAGGCATCTAGTGTTGCATGAGTAGCAGAAGCAGAGAAGTAGTAGCAACAATAACAAAGTGGAACGTGCAGCAATTGTGTATAATTTGCCAAGTTTACGTTTTTTGGTTTCAACTGTGTAGTTTTTTTTCTGTTTTCTGTTTTGATGTTCATGTGTGTGGGTTCGACTTGTTTTTTGCATTTTAAATAATCAACATACATTTACAGACGATTCGATAGAGTCAACAATAGCAATAACAACATTCAAAAAATATTAAAACCTCAAACACATCGTCAACAACTATAACAAACATTACAAATGCCACATAAGCTAATACTAGCGACTTTTTACTTTTTATTTACAAAAACCATGTTTTGTTGCCACAACTACTGCTACGCCAAAAAGTATGCAATTGTAAAGACGTACCCTGAAGGCAGCTAGGGGGCAAGTTTAACCAAGTAACAACTTTTGTCGACAAGTTTGGTGATTTTTTGGTGACATTGTCTACGAGTCGTCTACACCTTTTATTTTGCCTTTAAATGGAAGAGAAGTTTTTGAAAGGTACCATGATACAATAAAAACAGGTCGAACTGTCCCTACAACAATTACAGCAATACAAAAACAACAGGCATTTTGTTAGCGTGAAATGTTTCCTAGTTGTCAGAAATAGAGAAACAAGTCGATCGTTTTAAAGTCAGTCGGATCGTTTTAAAGTCGGTCGGTCTGAATACATCGGATTTGTTACGATTCTTAAATGTTGTTAGGCTGTTAAATATGCATTGTTTATTGTAATTTATTTAATTTGATATACAATTTTTCTTTACATATAACACATCTTCATATAAAAATTTATTGGTAACAGGCGGCTTGTAATTTTTTTGTTTAGTTGTCGCCGCAAATTTTTAATAGACTTGTTTCTCTGATAAAACGATTTTGACTTTTGGGATATATAAACTCGCAACTACAGCTGCGCTGGCAGTTTTACCTTGTATTGTTGTATCATGACAGGTACAAAACGATTTTTATTGTCTCATTTTGTTGTATTGAAAATAAAGGCGGCTGCACTCAAAACTAAAAATTTTCATAAGAAATCTATATAAAAGTTTCATATGTGTTGACTAGAATCATTAAAATGCACTAGTAAATCTCTGGTGCCAATGTCTCATTATGGTCCCATGAGAACCACATAGTCTATAGTAAGTCAATAGTTCCGATGTCAGTATTTGAATCTCAATGACAAGCACAGAACATTGCCTGGGTTAAAATTCGTTAGTAATACTGGGGACAAAGTCAAAAGTGAATCAGTACACTTTTACTATCAATCACCCGCATTATGTATGTCGAAGTCGAATTTGTAACGACGGCAAATTGTCATAGACTAATAAAGAAAACATTTCTTTATTCTAGGACAATTTGTCGTAGTCACAAATTCGACTCCGACATACATAATACGGGTGAATATCTCCTTCAGGGTACTTATATTTATATACTTATATGAGAAAGAATAGACGAGTATATTGAATATGCAAAAGGATACTCGCAACAACTACCCAGCGATAAAACTTAAAGGCATTCTTAAGCGGCCCATCCATTATACAAGATGATTGTATATGTTATTGTTCATATTATAGTAATTTTGAGATATACTCTAATAAATAGTATACTATAATAAATAGTAGTGGCGAATGATGATGATTTATGTAGTTGTAGCAATAAATGCCACAATATTTTCGAAAAAAATATTCCCAATTTTCCTAGCAGTGAAAAGATAAACATAACACTGAACAATGTTGCCAACACATTACAAACTTTTCTTGATTGTACAATAAAGATTAAAAGTCGTTTGATTTTTGCAAATATATTGTGCTACCTTCGAATATGTTACATACATAGGCGATACTATTATACAGTTCGAATAATTGAACAATTATTTTTCAATTTGGAACGATTTTCCGTCATCCCACGCCAAATTTGGTTTGTAAACATTCAAATAAACCCCGTCGGAAGAAAAACACAACACTCAATTATTTTTCGCCTCTTTACACGTTTTTTCTATGTAGATTTGCCGATTTAGCGCCCTTGGATCTATTTTTACCGCTTTTGGATATAAAAAAAGTCGAATTTTTTTCTCTATAGCGTTTTATTGTCAAGAATCTTTTTAGATGTTTTATAAAATATCTAAAACTATTGTTAACAGCATTCATTTCAAAATTTACCAATTTACACAAACATAAGTATGTATTTGGGTAGGTACAGTGGTGCATACCAGGATATTGCGCTTTACTTGTCTTTAATATTCTTCCATAAGCTCTAGTTATACGGCTGTTATCCTCGAATACAATTTTACTTTAATTATTGTCTATAATGAGGTAATACATGTGACATAGGATGAAGCATTCAGAAAACTATGGCGAAGTGATTTATGTAGTTCCCTTTACCTTTATTTCAAAACTAAAGTCCATAATAACCCGAATTATTGAAAACATGTGGTGCGAAATCTCTAAACTCCATCTTATGATCTATGGAGCAATAGATTTTTATGTTATTTTAGGATTTTTAGATTTGGATTTAATTTAGCACTTTTTAAGGAGATGCGCAGTGCTATTTGGTTATGAATAGCTCACAACACTGCTTCTAGATATTCTAAAATGCATCGATGCTTCTTGAAAAAAGAAGATTTTATTGAATGGGAGTGCTTTTTAGATTTTTTATTTTGTTTATGAAAAAATCTGCTTTAGAAATACGTATTAATCATTCTCGTACTCTTTTTCGCAAGTAATTTGTATATAAGATTGAAATTTACGTACAATAGGCATCATACATGCTGCTGTTCTGCCGTTTATGTTGGAGCTGATTAGTTTATCCTTATTTCGTCGAAACTATATATTGACCAAACTCTTCTTAATAAATACACGAACTTTGGCATCATATAAAGGAAAATTAATAGTACAAAAACATTTCTACAACAATCTTTTATTTGAATGCTCCAACTCTGTATGGGCGCGCGCGTGCTGCACACTTTTGTAATTACAATGTTGTATTTTTACGCGAAGTCAATGTGTGTAAAAAGTTTCATAAAAATAGGTTAAGTAGCTGCAAAATGTTATTTATTGGCTAAATATAAGAAACTGGAGAAGAAGATTTACTTTGTATGGGCGTGGCCCTGCCCAATTTTCTAATCATAATATTGTATTGTCAGGGAGTCGGTATAGTGGAATATATAGTTTGAAATAAAAAATCTGATTAATCAAAAATACAGATGCCGTTACAAAAATACCGAATACCGAAATAAAACAAAGTACCTCCATTTCTTTTTTAAGAGACCTTCCTTATAAGACCTTCCTTACATAGAAAACCTTTAAAATAACCTTTATTACTAGATCTTTTGGTCAGACATGCTGTGTAAAGCTTTTGAAGAAGTATTCCAGAAGAAGCAAAGGGACGACCTTTCCCGCAACGTTCATACAAAAGAAGATGTAAAGTTGCCTTCTAAAGTTTTCCATACTGCGTATTTTTGCCGCTGGGTATACATACATATGAATGTATATCGCCACGTGAAACGTAAAACGCCCTAACTAACATTTTCATGATTTTACAGGAAAAGCAATAAATATGTTAAATTATTTAATCGGCCAGTTGTTTTTCTTTTAAGATTATTCTAATATTATCGATATTATCGCTATTTTTGTTCGGTTAAGTATGATTTTTATAGCATATGTTGCTGAAATACATTGGGATTTACTAAAAATCCGTTTAGACATTTTTATTAGATATGGCTTTTTGCGTTTTATTTAAGGATATGTATGTAAGGAGTGCATACGACAAACGTACTTGTTTAACTACGACTAGCTAGCTAGTTTTCCAGCAAAAGACGTGACATTGGCGTAATTATATGCACTGGTTTTCTAATGAACGTAAGTGCAGCAATTGACTCTGTGTGCGTGTAATAGTGTGGTATGACTGAATGTAAATGTGCGCGTGTGTGTTTCTAATGCATCCCTGCAGGAAATTCGATTAGTGAAATTGTAGTGATTTACAAGTGACATTGTCAGTAGTACTACTGACAAGGTGTATCCCAGCCAATGTAATCATCTATTGACATTTAACATTACCAGTAGACTGTAGCACTACTGACTAAGTAGATCTTTTGGGACCACATGGAGACATTAGAACCAAAGATTAACTCGTAGGGGTTGTAGTCTACAATATTTATGTTTCCTCGCCCGTTGCCGATAGTGAAGCTGTTGTGATTTACTAGCGACATTATCAATAGTACTACTGACCAGGTGTTCCCCAGCCATTGTAATCGCCTATTGACATATAACGTAGGCTTGTGACTCAAAATCTAGAGTACACTTTAGTACTACGTATGGAGATTCACTATTATATTTTAGTGACCCAGGTATAAATACATCAAAGGAGCAAAAGAAACTATATAAACAAAAAGCATTCAATTTTGTTTAAAAATAGATGGGAATGATGAAAATAATTTTAGTGAAAGTTCAAACATTAGGGAATTCGTTGAACACGTTGAAGATATTGTCCAGTTTTTTGAAGATTTGTCTTCTGCAAATTGACTTTGCGGGAAAAATTAAAAAATTGGTATATTGAACAGCGCCCTCAAGAATTTCTTTGGAAAAGCTAAATTACAGGAGGAAGTCTTGGAGGTACTGCTTTTGGCAGCATCTTTGTTGGGCAAAAAGCAACAAAGTATTAATCAGAAAAGTTTTTCTCGGGAATTATTGCCACATAGCAGTTAAGGCTCAGCTATATATATATATATATATATATATATATATATATATATATATATATATATATATATATATATATATATATATATATATATATATATATATATATATATATATATATATATATATATATATATATATATATATATATATATATATATATATATATATATATATATATATATATATAGAGAGAGAGAGAGAGAGAGAGAGAGCCCACTTAAACATTTTTGGAACTTACAGAATGTGTAGAAACATTCCAATAAACATTTTTTGCCTACATATCTAACGTCAGAAAAAATCTGAAACTTCACCAGACAATCAACTGAGTTCTCTAGAATTTCCTCACAATTTGGCCAGAGTATTCGGCAGTTTTCTGCATGTGTTCTGAAATATTATCCGATTGATATCAGACTAGTCTGCATATTTTCCGAAGGTAATTTAATTTCCTTTAATACATTCAACAGAATAGTCTGCACATTTTCTGATCTATGTTATACGACTCTTAGCAGTCACTTCTGCACATTGTCTGATTTTACTTTTCGTAATAATTTTCATTTATCTCTTAAGAGTATGTTCACAAGCTTATAAAATATAGATAAATGTTCTGCTGGCATAAGCAGAACAATGTATGGAGAATTTGAAACTACATTCCTGAATATTTTCTAATTTTATCTCCGATTTTTCTGCGACATTTATACGACAGGATGTAACAAGTATCTGATAAATCGGAAAGTTTGCTGATGATTTTTCCGACATTTTTTAGAATGTCCCTAGAAAAATCCTCAGAACTGGTATAGCACTCTCTTAACGATTTCAGCATATTTTTTTAGAATTTGTTCAGGCAAAGAGGTCTGCTCAGCCACTCATATAATTTTCGGCACATTTTCTGACCAACTGCGGATACGAATTCGTCATATTGTGAAGAATTTCTGACCGACTTCGGACCGAAATCGGCAAAACGTCTTTGCTGATAAGACATTATCGTGATAAATTTTTCATTACACTCCAAAACAGCATGAGAGCAAGAGTAATTTTGGTCACAAATCTTCTCTATTTTCTTGATATTGTTTTTATTGTGTATTTAAATTTCGTACATTATATATGTGCATATACATATGTGCTTATATATACTTATAAATTTACTAGAGAAAACTATAGAATTGGCATATAGCTCCTCTTTGAAAAACCATACGAAATTTACGCAATGAAATATTTAATGAAATATTTACGTGAAAATTATTTTATTCACTTATACAAGTGCGAAAAAGCAATTACCTCATTTGCTTTTTGACAAAAACCCATCGGAAATTTTATTTCCTCACAATTTTGCTACCCAGCTTCGAAGTGTTTCCACTGAACTTGTGAGTGATTTGGTGTTGGCATTTTCGTAGTCAAATGATGCACTTACTTTATAAGGTGTGCGCGCAGCAGCTTTAATTGAATTTTTTCATATATAGTTTGACATTTAAAATTAATTGAATATTCTTTAATGTAATTTTTTTCGAAATTGTCATTCACAATTGATGGAAGACCCAAGGATGGAGTTTGTAATCTTAAAAGCAACGCAGGCTTGCATAAATCAATCCAGTTCAAAAAAGAGTAGAAAACACGCTATTACATACAAAAGTTAAATACTTATATTATTATATTAAAAAAAATATAAAAACCTGCCAATTTTCATAAAAAGCAGGCTACAAAATGTTATATCAAGTCACCTTTCAAAGAAAACAAACTAAATTACAGTCGATCTATCCGTTCGGGAGTTACGGTGCCTCAGACACACAGCTTCTAGAGGATACTGGTAGAAAAAAGGTTATAAAACTTAAACGGGCCGATACCGATTTTCTTCAAGCATTCTTGATCAAATCACCTTTCAAACAAAAGAAATGCTAATTAAAAATCGGTCCAGCAATTTTGGCTCTATGATGGTGCATACAAGCACACATATACACAGATACATACTTCAAAGTTATAATGCCCCTCTTTTTTGGCAGGGGGTTAAAAAGAAATACACAGAAAATAATATTTCAATTACATTTGCCCTTTAATGTGACAGCCCATAATTTTATTTTAATATTTTTCTTGTACGAAAACGTATTTATATATAAATTTAAATTGATGAATTGAAAACAATCACATGTTGCATTTGCAGCTGGCGCAGTTGCATTTTTTTTTTCTTAAATTTGTTTGTTCTTCACTGACATATAAGCATACAAAGCGGTAGACTGCAGCATTAAAAATGGTTTTGCATTCATAAAGAAGTGAATATAAAAATTTAAATAAATAGGAAAATGCACGTATTTATTGTAACAAGAACATTTTTAAATGATTACACTTCTGGCATTCTGGTAAAAAAATAGAGCCAAAATACTTTGATAAACGAAAAACATATAAAATATCATCAGCTAATTATTGTTTTGGCGCACTGATCCTTTAAAACATAATTAAGAACACATGATGATTGTCAATTACACAGCGGAACAAACTTTTTGGTGCCCTAAATTTTACATCCGTTTTGTACGTGTTGTTGAGCCCTCATTACTCTGTTATACTAGTTTTTTTCCAGTCAGCTCGCATTTGCGAAATAGCGGGGTTTTTTAAATTTATATTAAGTGCCCTATTTTTGGGGGCTTTTCATCTAAATTTTGAGTGTTACACCTTAAAATAAGAAATTTTTTGCCAAGAAATTAGTCTACGCAAACATATGTTTCTTTTGAGTATATTTATTCCGGTGGTTGCTTCGGGATATCTTTCTGATCTTTCAGGGATGTTGCAATTTTTCTGTTTTGGTTTTAACCTTAAAAAACTTGTGTATCAAAAAAATTCGCACAAAAAAATTTACACACCATACACAAGACTTTACAGGGAACAAAGTTTATAATTAAAATAACTAATTAGTTCAAAATGTAGCGAATTGTTTAGAGACTAGCTCGAAATTTTAGTTTATTTTCCACATCCTAAAGATACAAACAAGTAGGTAAATGTCCTCTTTTTTAACTAATTATATTCTTCTTCTTATTTTTTTAATATTCATTGGTATTCTGAGTTCAAATGCAGCGAAAAAATAAGTTTTTCAAATATCGTGAATTTTATATTAACGTGATATATCCCATTTTTTGGAGTAAATATCTGTCTTTTAAAAAAGAGACCTGACCAAAACAAAACTGAAGGTAGTTTTGAAAAATGGTATGGCCCATATAAGTTTTGTTAATTATAGTTTTCGCTGCACAAAACAAAACGCCCATTTTGTACCCCTGTGTTATTTACAGTTTGAAGCTTACGGTACAAATAAAATCTGTTTGGGTATTTAGCAAGAAATTACATTTGAAAAAAATGTAGATGCGACATAAAACGAGGTTTTTATGCCGCATATTACATCAAATAAATATATATCCGTGAATAATTCCTGCAAGATATCTAATGGGCAAAAATATCTAATGGGTAATTTACGACTCAGTAGTCTATATACACACAGAGAAAAGATATGGTTGCGTCAACAATGTCATGTTTCTCGATATAGCTTATGCTTGTGGCAAATTAGTTATTATTGTTTGAAATAATTGTGAACCTTAATTAACTTACGACAAAAAACTTATGCTTACATTTAATCATGACATTATTTGCATTCATATTGATTGCAATATGGTTGAATTAATTGTTAAAAAAACTCTCGCTACAATCATGGTATTTATATTTGAAAATTCAATAACAGGTCTTTCCGTACTATTTTAAAGCATGGCTCTGTGATTCCAAAAAAAAAAGTTTTTATTCTATCCTTTGGTTGAATGCTTTTTCATCAGTTTTTTGTTTTACTTGAGAGCTGTTGGTTTGTTTATATGTGTCACTTGAAAAAATAAAATAAAATAAAATAAAACAATAAAACAATAAAAATCCCTTAATTTCGTTTCCCGCTTTCCCGGAAATTTTATCCGCGAATTCTCGGGATTAAAAATACATTTCTACACATAAAAAGTACTGATTTAGTCATCCAAATATTCTTCTCTTTTTCTTTAAATTGTTATCGTTTATCATGAAATAATATCTATGCAAGGGGAAAATAAACCAACGAAGGCTCAAAATGTATGTATATTAAATTATTTTGGATTGAATGAAGAATAAAGAAAAACAGTTGTGTCTGTAATTAATAATTTAAAAGAACCAAATTTTTTTAGTAAAAGAAACTGCAATGTTTTCAATACACTGCAAAATGCACGATAATTCGATAAGCAAAAATCCTTTATGCTCGTTTTTTATGCATTTGATGTCGAAGAAAATGGCGAAATAGATATTACTTCAGATGACAGTGATGTTTTGAAAGAGAAGACTTTAGAGGAAACTTTAAGCGCTGCTATTAACAAAACAGCTAAAATTATTTGAAAACAACAGAAAAAGGACAAAAAATATTGATAATTTATACGCCATTTTAATGCAAATTGTCTTGCGAAAGTGCAAAATGTCGTAAATGTGCATTTGCACTTTAGCAAGACCATTTGTATCACACACTGAAATCTGTTAATAACTGTTTTAAAAAGCCATTTACAACGAAGAATATAAAAGTACAAATTTTCAAAGAGCAGAGAATTTTTATTGCATACCATGAAGTAAAGTACTGAATTTTATATTCTAAGACTGCTCTTTTACATCCTTTTAATCGCTCTTTTGATCACTACCGTCTTCTGACAACCACGTTTTTACGAATACGAAGTTTTCTCAAAATGTCGATAAGAATATTGTTCTTTTTTCGTAATTTATTTTGAATCTTTTTGTTTTTGTGATGTGTTAAGCTTTTTGCTTATTTTATCTAAAACTGTTTTGTTTGTCAAATACTTTTGAAATAAAGCTCAGTTTAAAATAAAGAATGATTCAATGATTCATTTTGTTCATATAAAAATCAATCGATTCCGAAAATGAAACTCCTGCTCTCCCGGAAAGCAAATAAGTCCCGAAATAAAAAAACTCTAATGTACATGGGTTCCCAAATATGATACTTTCAGCTAACAATTATCTTATATGAATTTAAAAACGCCTGCAGGACCATCATTAATTTTGGAAATCGTACGATTTAAATAGATTTGATTTACAGAAGTGATTGTATCTCTTTTCTAAATTAATCCAACGAGTTTTAATCATATTTCGACACGGGAGAAGTTCTCATATTACAAAAAGTATGTAGTATGAAATAAAAAACGGAAAAGAAAACGTTAATAAACAAAGAAATATGTTTTGTTGTACTAAAACGTCAATTGTTTCCACTTTGCAAGGCATACCAGGAGATCAAACAAGAAGAACATAATGAATATAAAACATGAAGCAAACATACACTAACTTTCTCTCCCTCTCCCTCACTATGGTATAATGAAAAAGGAAGTGAAAATTTAGGGTTACGGACACACAAATAATCACAAATCGCAAAATAGTTACGTTAGTTAATAATACAATTTGTAAATGTCTAGCTGACTGAATGGTTAAGTGTGTGTGTTAACAAAGTGTGACAATCGCGTGGCAATCGCAGCTGAACCTTTTTAAATTTCAATTCTGTTTTTGTATTTTATTTTTCATCCTTGTTGTCATATATGAGTGTGTGTGTATGTGCAAAGATATCAGATCGGGTATCGTGTCTGCTTGTGTCTTTTGTGATAAAAAATTTTTGTAACATACAATTTAAGGTATTTAGTTGGTTAAGCTGTCGCCTTTCATGTTGTTGTTGTCTTTCTTTTATATTTTTGTTGCTGCACACACTTTCAACCACAGTTTGTTTGAAGTTTTACTTTAGGAAAAACTCATTAGTAATTCTAGTTACGTTTTCCATTTTTGCTCTACAAACAAAACAGCTTTTGTAATTCAACATTAACATACAACAAATATTTTGGCCGATTAAACTATTTTGCAGTTTAAGACGTTAATATTTTTATTCATCTTTTAAATTTGAGCAGCAAAACATAGTCAAACGGGCACATTTGTTGGGAATTTAAGCCTAGACTTAAACGTATACTTATACCTCTGGAATTATAAAAAACACTGCATAGCAATTTTTCTTTTACAAAGTAGGATATGCATAGTATACACAAAAAATAAGAATTGAAGCTCTTTTGCATGACTCATAATCAGCTAAAATTTTAATAAAAAGTACTCGTATTATTTACATAGAATTATTCCGGGAGTTACTCTGTAATTCGATTCCAAAAGAAACCTGCTCGAATTTGTATCTTATTTAAATTGCAAGTCGAAAGCATGTGCTTTCTATTCGAAATACAAATTAAGTCCCAACCAAGTATTCCCATTTAATATAAAATTTAGAAAATCCTTATAGGCAGCAAAAACGAAAATATTTTAAAATTTCCTTATAAATCTGTAACTTGCTTGTATGAACATCCCTTGAATTGAAATAGTAGAAATATTTATAAACAAACACTTTTTTACATTTATTTTTAAATCATTCCCAACAAAAATATTCTCAACACCCCTTGTTGAATTTGTAAATAAATCCTTCTTCATCATTTTGCTACATTACTACAACATTAAAATTTTTTGTAGCTAAATGTACCCTTCTAGAAAGAACTCAACGAAACTGTGATATACAAGGTGATAGTGAAACAAGTTTAATCTCTAAATATACAATATACAAAACATCGAAACTAGATTTGTAGCTTAGCTAAGTTTCTTTTAAAAAAAAAGTTTCCTTTTAATTTGAGTGAATTGAAATTTGTTGTAATGGGTTTTTCGGTTGTATTCAAATGCAACAAATGCCAATCAAATACTTAACTATGGGTTACAAAACAACAAGTTTGGTTTTTTTTAATTGAATCACCTCACAAATCCTCCTCATCTTCCGTACTGGAATTACTCAACTTACACAACGGCATACTCAATATACCCTGTCGGAAAATCAAAAGCCAACTACAAAAATAATCAAGTTATAGTTAATTTTTCTTAGACTAATTAAAAGCTAACTACAATGGCGCATATTCAGAAATCATCACTAAGTGTTAACTTTTTTAAGAACCTATTTAAGTTATTCACAGTTGGTTACTTTCAGCACGAAAAGTTTGCACTTAATTATGAACAAGGCTGTAACTAAATGCCAACTAACTAGCACATTCAAAGAACAGCTTAGTACTTCAAATTTTTAATGCGTCCAAAAAACATACACACAAAAAATAAAATGAACTAGAGATGTGTTTTTGGTCAATAAAATTTTATTGAATAACTTAATTTTTACAGGCCCTTATATTAATTGATTTATATAAAAACTATAACCAAAAAATTATTTTTTATAATTGCATAAATTTTTTACAGAACAAAAATAGTTTTTTAATACAGAATATATCGTTGAACATATTATCGACATTTTACTTTCTCTATATACCAATATGCAGGGTTGCATTCTTTTGCCAACTAATAGCAGTTGTTGCGCTAGTTGTGAATTATGAATAAGAGCTACAACTATCTATGAACTATTTTTTAGTTTCTATTTTATTAGTGCCGACTTTGGTTATGATTTCTAAATATGCGCCAGTGTAACCTAGAACTGAACCAAAACTTTTTGCCGTTATTATTTTAAATGGTTATTATTTTAAAAGCGTTGACTATAAAACGAGTGATGATACATAGTTCTAACCCAGCAACATCTTTTTGCAAATGTACTAACTATCAGGTTACTTAAATAAAGTCAACTTTAAGTTAGTTGAACAGTAGTGCAGAGTGGGACAATTGACTACCACCTAGGACATCGCAATGTTAAAATAGTTAGTTGTTTCCATTGTAAAGTAATCCAAGTGTCAGTCAGCCCTAGCAGCGATATAGTTAGCTTAAAGTTAATTAAAGTTAACTCAGTTCCCGGCAGGGTAAATACACATATAGTCAATCCATTCTCATATAGACACTCATATTCACATATAGACACTCACACATTTACTTGAGCACATGAATAATATTTAAATGGAAATTTTTTTATATCGACTTTTTAACGCGCACACTAACATTGCACACATACATTCAAATACAAAAACGTAATCCAGATGAAGGGAAATGCAAACCGGAAAAAGGCGTCAAAATTGCAATCAAATGTTACATCAATTTGATATAAATGAACAAAAACAAAACGAATAGAAATTACAACTTTTTTAATATAATAAAAAAATGCATACTTTGATTAAGTGTTTTCTTTTATTTTTTCTGTGTTTAGATAAATAAAGACTGTAACTCGTATAGAAAAAACAACTTTTATTTATCCCTGTAATACTGAATGACAAAATACGCTACTTACGGTAATAGTAATGATAATTTCATTGGTCTCCAAAAATTTCGATGAATGAACTAAAATAGATAAATTGAACTCCAATATGGGCTTAACAGCATAGAATAAATCTGTAGATCAAATAAATTTTTGATAATTACAATAAAAATTTAATTGAAACATATTTTTTTAATCCAAATTTATTATTAGGCTAAGGTTCTCGTAACGTTATATTCAAGAAGAATTGGGCATTATTAATATTCCAAGGAACAAGAGAAAAATTAACATCAACTTAATTTTTCAACGTACACAGCAGAACAGAGTAGCGCCACTTTCGGAAGCCTCTATTCTACCATAATCAGTGCTCACGTGTATTTTGCTTATCACCACATATTAGGTGGATCTATTGAATGAGATTTTAATTCTTATATATACAACTTTTTCGTGAAAATTGAATGCGAGAATTAAACACTCTCAAGCTGATATTAAGTGCACTTTCCCAACGTTGCCATCGGTTTATTTTTCTTCATTCCCATTTTTCTGATTTTTGTTCTACAAATTTTTTTGGTTTGATTTTTTACTTAAGTATATATGAATATGTAAGCATGTGAAAAGCTCAAGCCAGTAGCTAATTGTTTATTAATATGATTATTTCGAACGCATTTGCTTTGTATTTGCCTTTTTACTTTTTATAAAATTTTAGATTTTTTTTAAAGCTGCTCCACGGATTAGTTTTACAGGCAAATTTAAGATAAGTAATAGTTCATTGCGTTGAAGATCCTTTGTAACTTAAAATTTTGGGGTACTGGCGGCATCTACATATATCTCTCAAATTCAAAATAGTTCACTACATTTTTCGTTTACTTTTGCAATATTCATAATTTTTTCCTTCTAATTAATGGCGCATTTACATTCGGGATTTCGCGTCTGTATGAAATTATACTTTCTAAAATATTGAACGACAAATAAGTACTGAAAAAACATAAATTTGTATTTCAATTGAAATCAGAATAAGCCCAACTGTTTGTTTTTCATGCTGTCAACTACAAATCGTAGGGTGTATTAATATGTTACATATCTATCGTTTATTTTTAAATCTTTTACCACAAAGCACTTAACTGGAGACATTTCTTTTATATGAGTATTTACGTTCATACATGCTACTGGCCAAATGAAGTGTGTTGCAAGCCAATCAACATAACCCAGGAAACTTTATATATCAATTTCAAAATGTGTATGAAATCGTTTCCGCTGTATAAAAAAATTTTGCAAAGTGAAAACTATTATAAAAAATATGTGGGTTGTACATCTAAAGCAAATTGTCTGTCAATTTCCTTAGAGACTCTGGGTATATCGTAAACATATTGTTGAGTGAAGAGTTGTGTTTATATTGGATTAATACAAAAAAATTATTGTAAATTGTGTGAGTATTGGTGACAATTTAAGCTTTTGCATGTAAGATCTGTATTTAAATTATTATAATATATATCCGTTGTTGGTGACTGCATTGAATGTATGATATCAAGATATGTTGTACAGTCAAGAACATTAAGTTGAAATTAAAGGTGAAATTTTTACTTAATTTTTTTTTCATTTATTATTTAATGCGTCTTCAATATAACACAATTCAATCAAGATCACTATAGGAAACTTTAATCTTTTTTTGGCCATAAACAAAATTAAATTGTTTCAATATTCAAGGCTTATAACTCTATAGATTATAATGCGATCAACGCAATCTAAGCACTGTCTGAAAGACAAGAAAAAAGTCTATAGGACCTTTCATACCATTAATGCTTAGATGCACGTTTTTTGAGATTTCTGGCCATAACTAAAAACACCAAAATTACTGTTTTTGCAAATATCTTCGAAACTATTTTTTTAAGTAAATTAATTTAAAAATCATGTGCAGCAACCTCAAGTTATTTTAAAAAACATATTTTTGGACTTCGATTTTATTTTAGGCAAATCAATAATATAATAGAATTCAAAAAAATTGAAAAAACTTAGATCACATCTTGAAATTTTCTTAAAAGTTGCGTAATATCGAGTAGCATTTTTGGAAGATTAAAAAAAATAAATTGGACTTTTTGAAAATATCGACTTTCATTTTCAAGCGTTAAAAGCTAAGTGATAATTACTTCAAGCATTTTGTTTTTGGTTTTTTCTGAAAGAGATGAATAAGTATTCAATAAGTATTCAATAGTATTCAATAGAACACTGAAGATGGCACATAGCCGAAACCGGTCTGTTTTCAAACCAAATTTGACGTGGGATGACGGAAAATCGTTCCAAAATGAATAAAAAATGCCCTGCTTTTTTAACATATAAATTTTTATTATTGGTCTAAAGGTAATATGGTATTCATTTCATCGAGCTTTTACTTTAATTGATTAATCGCTCAATTAATTAATCGGAGTTTTGGTTTAATCGGTTAATAATCAGTTAATTTCAGTATTAATCGGTTAACCGATTAATAACGTTTTTTCATAAATCAATTAATTTCAACAACCAAAAATGCATAAATTACTTATTATTTTGAGGTTATTAGAAAAAAACAATAACATAACAAGCATAACAATTCTTGAACTAAATCAATCAAAAAAGAAAAAAGAATTCATAATTATGTATTATTAAAAAATTAACAAGTTTGTGAGATCATTTAATTAGCTATTTCAATAGTTTGAGGAGATCTTCTAAAAAGTCTTTTAGAAAAATAATTTGGTTAAATGTTCAGGATTTAAGCGATTGTTTTCTCTAGTTTTGATAAAACTTACATTTAATCAATCCATGCTGTTACTCTTAGAGTTGTTGTTCAGCTTTTTCATTTGCTAGTTTTGATGTCTTGTCTTAAGCTTCTTGCTTCTCTCTATAAAAATATAGTTCAATAGAAAAATTAAATTAAATCCGAACTCAATCAAGCCAAGATAATTTAATTTCTTTAGTTTTAACCCATACAGTTCGACTAAAATTCATAACTAAATTATAATATAAAATCTTTTTCGTGTGAGTTGAATTAACTAGTAGACACATTTTTTCAATAGGTATACAAATATTATTATGGTTTTAAGTACAGTCTCAATAACTTAAGCAAAAGTACAAGAAAAGTGCAACGATGTTGGCAGTCCTTGGCGTAATTGTAGTTTTATCACAGAAATCAGAGCTAATAAAACTATTTCATACTCATTTTGATTTTATTTTTTGTTTTTGCAACCCGAAATTAATTAGAATTGAAGGCATTTAAAAAGTATTGCAGTGATATGTATATACATAATATTATTCTATCAAGTCTCGAATTAGTGACTTCAAAAGACAAATTCGTTAAAGTTTGCGTAAAGAAGTAAATATTACAATATTTATTATTTCTCATAAACATGT